>CM077017.1:82296465-83647712 GCA_039090855.1 Macrothele yani
AGTAAATGAATTTGTCAAATGTAAGTTCATTTTTAAACTTCTTCTTTGCTCTTGTCACCAAGTTCCGGATCATACACTCTAGCTCTGAGGGGTTACTCCCAAAAATGACTATGTCGTCAGCAAAGCCAGAGTGGGTTAAATAATCTACATTATCTTTTACAAATCCCTTGTCTTCCCAGTTCAATGATTGAAAAACATTCTGCAAAAATGGCATTGAAGAGTTTGGGAGATATGTTGTCAACTTGTCTCACTCCCTTTCAAATTTCTGTAAGTGCTGTGTCCTCAGACAGTCGAACCTTTGTGCTTGCATTTTCATAGATGTTATTAATGATTGTTATGTATTCATCTTCAATACCGCAGGATTTTAAAGACATCGATGCTACTGATGATTTCACAGAATCAAAAGCCTTTTCATAATCAGTAAAAGCCAGGATTTCATATTCATTCTTCCTTTCAATTATTGCTCTCAATACGTATATATGATAAATAGTGCAACTGCTGCTTCTGAATCCATCTTGTTAATAGTTAAATCAAGTCCAATTTTTCTTCAAGTAATGCGACAGTGCCTTCCTGAAAATGAAGTGAACAACTGATAGGAGGCTGATGGGTCTGCCGTTCCTGAAGTCATCAAGGTCCAATATTTTATGTGTCAGGATCAAAGAAGCATTCTTCCAGTCTTCAGGAATCTTTCCTTCTTTGAGGCATTTAGTTAAAATTTGGGCGAGGGTAATTTGTTTCTGCCTTGGCTTTATGTACAATACCCATGGAAATTCTATCCTCTTCTGGAGTTCTTCAACTCTTTCCCATTCTACGTTCTTAATGGCATAAGCAACATGAGCCAGGACTGGAGAGACTACAGTCAGAACTTGCGTATGCAGTTAAAAATATGAAACGGGGAAGCGCTCATATATATGTACAGGGGTTTATCAAAATAATGGAAACACTTACTGTTTGCGGAGAACTTTTTATTTATAAGCTACAGTAGAGATGAGCTCGGGCCCGGGCTCGGACGGGCTCAGAATTTATTAACTACCGAAAAACCCGGGCCCGGGCTCGGAATTACAGGTCTTGAATTTCATTACTGTAATTAATTCAAGACGTGTAATTCCCAGCCCGGTTGAATTACACGTGTTGAATTTCATTGTGGATTTGTTACCATGGTGGAAGGATTTTCAATTTCCTAAGCTAGCTGCCATTGCAAGAAAAATTTTGCTTAGCAAGACTTGCATTATGCATTGTCCAAAGCTATGGCCCAAGCAAGGATTAATTTAAGGTCTGGTATCGAAAAACTGGGGAAAAATCGTATTCCCATTTTTTGTATTTTATTAAAAATCAAGAATCTTATCTTTAAAATTATGTTTTAATTTCCAAAATTGTGCAGTTAGAAGTATTGTTATTTATTTATTTTAAATTTCCTGACTCCCGCGATTTTTGGGTGACGTTGGTTTTTAGTGCAGCAGGTCGAGTTTTAGAGAAAAGAAGATCAAGTTGAAACGCTGAGGCATTAGATGCAATTTTCTCTCTCTCTCTCTCTTTTCTTGATGAACTTGATCTGGAAACTGCACACACATATGATAATATTGTGATTATTATACTATTAAGCGGAAAGCTTTGTTAATGTTACAAAATGCAGAATAATCTGGTCTGCAATGCTTTTACCTTCTTTTTTTTTTTAATTTTGGAAATTTCCCTACATGCTTTTTTTATATTCTACTACATCACTCTAAACTACCTTTACCAATTAGCATATATGTAAATTATATTGCAAAGATTAGTTTTCGAGAGTCAAAATTTCAAACACTTGCAACTCTCTGTTCGGCGTTGTACGTTTTATAATGCAATTTATTCAAAGGGAAAAAATGGGGTGTGTATGTTATTCCTATGCTTGACACTATCTCTGGTGAACTAAACAATCATTATGTGGGTTCTACCAAAAGAAATTTGGATTTGAGATTAAATGAACACAGATATGATCTAAAAATGAATCACCAAAGCACCTCTTTTGCAAGAACCATAAGTGCTGGAAATTCCATCCCAGACTGGGACAACGCTAAAATCATAAACACACCTAACTCTGTTCATTCCTTGTTATTTGCAGAAAGCCTCTATATTTCGGCTTATAATACAAGTTGCTGTAATGACTATTATCCTTATGTTTTACCTGAACCTTGGAGCAATCTTGTTGGGAAGGACAGCACAATAGCAATTGCTTCTGTTAAGTGATCATTGGCTAACTATGCCTTTTTTTGATTGTCTTGTTATCTGGTATATCATGTGACATTGACATTACCTTTCCCATGATGCATCTACTCCACGTACTTAAGACCAGCATGTAGCCACATGGTGAAATTACATCTGATGAAGGTGTCAATGTGACACCGAAAGTGCTCATGTGTTTTTAAACTGTATATAGATTTCATTTTTTAGCTGAATAAATATAATCGTGCAACAAGACGGATTTCTTTTAATACTGTTATTCAAAATAAAAGTAAATTTAGAAATCAAAAAGAAATAACGAATGGAATTTTTTCTTTCTAACTGATTTTCTTTTCTTCAGCTTTTACCAAAATTACTGATTCCCCTGATACGGTCGAAGGACACGTTGATTATTTATTTATTTTCAAATCCACATTTTAGAACATTTGGCTTTATGCGTAGCACTTCTAAAAACATATGAATATTGTGAAGTGGATTAACTGAACTAAACTTTTTGAACTAATGATTTTTAAACTAATCCTTGCTTGGGCCATATCTTTGGCCAGTGTATAATGCATAAATGCAAGTCTTGATAAGCAAAATTTTCCAAGAATCCGGGCCCGGGTTCAGCAAACACATGTAATCAAAGAAAGCGGGCCGGGCCCGGGCTCTAGGCCTTTGGACCCGGGCGGGCTCGGGCTCCTAAAATTGAGCCCGAACTCATCTCTAACCTATAGGCCCAGCTCGGGATTTCAAAACAGAAGCAATTGGAGTTGAAATAGACTTATTAAGTCATGCACATACGATAATGGAATTTGGGACCATTCTTATCCCAACTGTGCCAATGAGGTTGAGGTGGAAAGTTGGATTTCGCTCCAATGTTACCCACAAATGTTCAATAATAATGTTGATGTCGGAATAGCTGCGTACCTCATTTTTATGCTCTGCAAACCAAAACTTGACACGTTACGCACAATGCACAAGTGTATTATCTGCTTGAAACCAGTGGTGGTCGTTAGGACACCATGCCTCCGACATTGGGTGCAGGTGCTCCGCAAGAATGGATTAGTACATTGCAAATGTTACACGACTCTGCAGAATAACCAATTACTCTAAGAAAATGTCATGATATGGCACACAACAGCATCAGGGATCCACCTCCGTAGAATCAAACAGTCAAGTTGGTACGCTTCTGCAGGTTTTTGCCTGACGTACACTCTACCAATGGTAGGAAACAATATGAGGAACAATTCACCAGACCAGACGACACGTTTCCAGTCTTTAGCATCCCAGTGTATAACGAAGTAAATTTCTCCGTCATTTTTGTCCACGCCGAGCATCAAACCCGGGTCCCCTCATTCCGGAATAAGTCGCTCTCCCAACTGAGCTACGTGGACGTATGCTCTCGCTGCTATCTGCCTTTATCTCCTGTGCGTCCTGCGGTGCAGGCACGTCACACCTCCACCCGAAAGAGGGCCGAGGGCATGGCCCACGGGTCAGCCGGGACCATTTGTCGCTGTTGGCAGTCATCCGCTGAAGAACGTACATTGGAGAAATCCCAGTGAATTTATTGTGTGGAACGTAACATCACACACATTTAGTTTTCGAACCGCTGAAGAAGGGATTCTCTTATTTTTCCTGTCTCGTGGTGTGGAAACATCATCCCACCATTGCGAGAACTTTTACGGCCAGATCATTCTTGAAGTTTGGGCGCCAATATGACGAAGTAAATTTCTCCGTCATTTTTTATCACGCCGGCGTCGAAACCGTGTCCCCTAACTCCGGAATAAGTCGCTCTCCCAACTGAGCTACGCGGACGTATGCTCTCGCTGCTTTCTGCCTTTATCTCATGTGCGTCCTGCGGTGCAGGAACGTCACAAGTATTTATGTGCTTTGCACCACCTTACATGTTTTGTTGCATTGATGTTGGTAATCAAAGGTTGTGGATTGCAGAACGGCCATGAATACCGGCACGATGGAGTTCCCGATGAAGTGCTATGACGGAAACGGAACATTCCGATTGGTGTTCAACTCTGCTGTTATTTGTAGTGCCGTGGTCTTGTGTTTCTGTTGTACAATCCATGCCAACGTTCGCCTATCCCTATCTGACATCTTCGTATGACGTCCACAGTTTGCACGTTTGGAGGCCACCCCATATCCTTTGTGATAGATATTCATCATCTTTGATACAATTCCTCGTGCTGCACTACTGTTTCTACCGTTCTAGTTAGTAAAGCCACTGTCAGGAGCGCATCAATGATCATGCTTTTTTTGAGGTCACTGAGATCTGGCGTTGTCGGCAAGTACTCCACAACAGCTGTTTCATCTGCGACTATGGCACCGCTACGTGATAGCCGACATCGTACTGCTCCCCTTTATATACCTAACATCGCTGGTGACGTCGTCCCCGTGATTTGCATAGAGCTCATTGCGTGTACTTTAGTCGCAGTCGGTGTTTCCATTATTTTGATAAACTCCTGTATATATACGTATATGTATGTGTGTGGGTGTGTTGACAGAATATACATATTGCAGCCAAGCTCAGAGAAAAAAAAATATAAAAAAATATCATTTTTTCCAGCAACTTTGAATGTTTATGGAAAAGCAGTTTGACAATTTTTTTAGCACAAAGTTGAGGGACAGACTTAAGAGCTTCTAAAATTGTAATAAGTTGAGAACATTAAGTTGTACCGTAAATTTAATGTTTTAATAGAATTTGATCATATGGTGCTTTCCTTTACACTGTTTAAACGGTGTAAAAGAAATCAAGAATCAGTAGTATATATTTCATTACTCGCAATTTAAATTTAAGTACAGAACTAGCAATTAAATTAAAGTGAAAACAGCAACGGAGCTCTTAAAAAATTTTTGATGGTAACAATCTACATGGCACTTCTAGATAAGACAAAATGAAGTCATATACTGCTCTAGTTATTTACGTGTAATAGTAAAATTAAATTAAAGGTTAAAAATTTTGTCTGCAGCGCATATGTTAGTATCGGCGTTGTTCATTACTGATAAATACAGAAGGTTGTGAAAATAAGCCCTTTTTGCCAGTGGTGGAATTCAGATTCACAAATCTCCACGATCCGAAGCCAGTTATTCTCCCAAATGAAGTACACCGACCTTGACCTATCGCTGTAACTTGTCATTCTGACTCTTGCGTCACCTCAGTAGTACGTCACATACTGTATATCCCCCTACTCCGTAAGAAAGCTAAGGGGCACGAAACCGCAGGTTTACAATCCGCTCCAAACATGGAGTAGCTCGCTGTAGAAAAGAAACTCTTCCTGGAGTGTTTTTACCTAATCCCTTCACCGCTCATGTACTTTTCATATTAGACCTACGTCACTGATTACAGGTTTCAATTATTTTTTTCGACATTTAACGAAATTACACAGAAAGGATTTGTCAAACAACGAATCTCAATTTCACTTCATATTATTTATTTCATAAAACTTTCAGTACTTCTTTCCGTTTATTTGTGTATTTATTTTCGTAGAACAGGCTTTAGACACGTGTAGCAACTGTACATTTCTCTAAGCGGAAATGCACAAATATGAGTGTAGACCACGTAACTAGAGAATAAGTTAACATCTACAAACCTTACCTATTTTGACGAAATTACAGGCTTCAGCGTCCGTTTCATCAGTTCCATGTTTATGGACTTTTCTCGGAAAAAAGTATCAAATACTAGCAGACCCAGTGATGCACTCAGTGTGTGTGTGGAGGGGGGCGGGTGTCTCCCCATGACGTGTGGTTTGGTCTTTCGAGCTTAGTTGTTTATCAGTAGCTACTCATTTTTAAATATATTTGTATATATTTTAAATACATATTTTACGAATCATTCGAAACTCATTTTAAATAGCGGCGGTTTTTTTTTTGTTTTTGTTTATCGTTCCTCAATGTTTCAGGTGACGTATTCTCTGAGTTATTTTATTTACATCTTCAATATTTTGGGCTGCCCCCATGAAGAAATTTCTGTTGAGCTACTGAGCAGATCTTTCATTTTCTAACAAAAATTCGTACCCAACCTGAACAGCTAGACTGAAAACAAATATTAGAAAATGTTGAGCGCAACTGAAAATGTGTTATCATCTGTCAAATGATGATATCCAGAAGGGAGTGCATTCTTCCAGTTTGTTGCCTTGCAGCATCAGCCTGCTGAATTGCAGGCGCCGGACTCAGTTGAAGGCTAAAGGCTTAAAGAGGTGCGACAATTGAGAAATCTCCTCCCCCCGTTCCATCCTGTGAAATACGAAACGTGTAAAACACGCCGAAATCCTTTCATCATCCGACTGTCAGTAAATGCCGTAAATGAATTAAAAAGGGTGTCTGATTTTTTCGGATGTTTACTGCTGGCAACAAACGTCAAGATCTGGTAAGGTATAGTTATACAGTATATGAACGCCTAATTGTACCTGGGATGGCAACAACCATTTAGCATTACAATTACATATCTCTTGGATTAAACGGGTAAGTCTTGTTGTTGAAATGGCAGGAACCAGTTCTTACTCCGGCGCTTTGAAATTCACATCAAGTCCAGTGCCTAAACAAATCTCTTGAGTTTTCTGTACCACACACCAGCATTATGCACGAAGCAGACGGGTGAAAACACAAACATCAAGGAAACGCTGATAGATTGTTTCTACCATCGGCAAAAACACCATCCAGAACGCCACAGGGCGTGAGAGGCAAGCGATTTTGTTACTCTTATAGTTCGACAATAGTTGTTCTCGCAGCAAAAGCACGCACATTCGTCCAGGATCGTTTATCTTCTATGTGAGAAAACACCAAGAAAGACCTATGCTCTGTGCGCAACAAGTAGTATACTCACCGCTTAATTTGAGTTCGAATTCTTTTGTTAAGTTTTTTTTTCTCAGATGTATTTAATGGGTTTTCTGACCTCGAGTAAGACTCATTCGGACTAGGAATAGGAAAAAAAAACGCACCGAAGGAAGGAGAGAGACCCTTCTCCGCCGTGGTTATTGCTTTAAAGAAATTTAAAGAATTCTTTAACGATCTTTTTAAGGAGAAAAACAGAGCGTTGAATTAACTTTTCAGTACATTTGTGCGAAATCAATTTTCAAAATTGTACTTGAAGAGTTTTCCAGAAAACTGCGAAGCATGGTGACGGTATCCAGGAAATCGTGAAAAAACCCAAAAACAAACTATAAATTATATGTGAACCACATAGCTTTAGGACGTTTCCTAGGTGGACCCCATCAGTGAGGAGGACCATGAAATTCCAGAGGGGTCCGGACCCCCGTGTCCCCTACCTTCCGCCGCCTATGCATGAAACCATCGAACTCGCCACAGGAAACCTAAAGTTAGCAGGATTAGACTTGATGACGACGAAGCATCCTGCAGAGAAAACTATATGTCCTCTGAAGCTGAGATGTGACATAGAAATCACCGTTAAATATCGCCTTCTGAAGCCACGACTGTGCATAAGAAATGGAAAAATGCCGAAATTAATGAAAATATGTAACGTATGAGGGATAACTTTGGGGGGGGGGGGGTCAGTGCTATTGAATACGTATTTTCTTTTATAGGACGTTACAGCACCTCCACATAATCCTTACAAAAGGTTACAGAAATTCTTAGACTAGGGGTGCTAGAAATTAACATGGAGGGGGGGTAAGACTCTCAGGAGATCTAGGAAAGTCCCTGCACACCGTGAATGCTTTTTAGGTTGCTGTCCGGAAATGTGAATTCCATCAGCTCCCCCCACCCCCCACCCTCTCGTGTTCTCCGTACTCAAATCTTAGCACCTTTTTATTCTTCCGAAGTTTGAAAAAGTACCTTCGTAAAAGTAATTTTAGAGATGATGAAGAGGGAAAGCCATAGAAAGTTGATTTGTCGAACAGAATAAAGATTTTTTCTTACCTTTATGCTCAAACATCGATGAGCTAAGTGCACTAAAAAGTTACTGCTGACACACACATAAGAGTAGCCGAACAATATTAGCAGAATGCAAGAACCGAGAGATGGTTCATCGGTACACTTATCCAGTAATCGTATTTACCTCCGTCAGTGCTATTTGAGTAGTTTGATCGGTAAAACGGGTGGCCGTCGCGTGAAAGTCTTGGGTTCGATTCGACCTTCTCGAGCGTCATGTTTTTTGAAAATTAATCATAGTTCACACCACCACACACACAAGACATGTGCCCAGTCCATTTTCAATCAGAATTTTCCACCAAGAAATAAATCGGGGATTTACAAAATAAAGAAAGACAGCCCCGGAAAGGGCATGTAAACCTTCCTGAAAATAAAAATAGCAGATAAAAACTGCTCCCACCGAACTGACAGTTCTATCGACGAGAACCACGTGAAGGTGAGGTCATGCGGTCAAACTAAAGTTTTGTGGCCAACGGTTGCCACCGGAAATGTTTCGTTCTCTGCATCCACGAGTTACCATTAAGATCCAGAGCCGTCATTACCGGGTATTGGCTACTCACAGCGCAACCAGAAGTACCGCCACCGACGAAGAACCAAGCATGCGTCTGAAACCTCTTTTTACGGTGGTCGCAGCTATCGCCATAAAAACAATATTTCGAATCTGACTTTCAGATATGGAGGTACAGTGCCTTAAAAAAGGAACATATAACGAAGTAAATTTCTCCGTCATTTTTAGTCTACGCCGGGATTCGAACCCGAGTCCGCTTATTCCGGAATAAGTTGCTCTACCAATTGAGCTACGTGGACGTTTTATTCTGATTCCTATCTGCTTTTATGTTGTGTGCGTCCTTCTGGCAGGTACGTCACATCTCCTGGTACGTTACAAACAGACTAGAGTAAATACACTCTATGGTATTGAAATTGCGACACCCTGAAGAAATGATCGGCAGCTAAGGTGATCCGACACTAAAATATATGACTAAAATATGGGACCAATCCAATTGCAACGTTTGCCGACATAAGCGAGAACGCCTCTGACGTAACGTCAGAGCTACGGCTAGTTTCTTCGTGAGAAAATTCTTCCAGCGACGAGCTGTGATTTATAGGAGGAAGCGAACTTGGTACAAATTACCAAGGCACCAAATTCGCTGACCATATCGCCAACTGAGTGTATGTGGTCTCCGGAGTGTGGATGGACGACTCGCCATATTTTGCAGCATTTGTTCCGTAATAATACACCGATGCTGGTTGCAGTTTTTTAAGAGAAGGTACGATCTCTCGTCTTCCTGGAGCTGGAGCACTCAGAACAACCACAATATGGGAATCCCATTTTATCCGGTTACAAGCTTCCGTCGCCCCTACAACTACTCATTCTACCATCAGAAGAGCGGTAAATGTTGCTTTAAGTCGTCCCGGGGTGACTGCCTGAGGCAGAACTTGACATGTGGGGTCCCTTGCGTCACTTGCCCCTGTTGAAAGATAATCGCCGCCAGCGTCCGGAGCAGTGCTGTGCTGGAGTAAACTGGCAGACAGAATGGCGTCGTGTGATTTCAGCCACGAGTCTCGCTTTTGTTTGGTGTCCGGTGATCGCCGGGTTCACATATGAGGATACCAGGGAGAACGGACCAATTCAAAAATATTTTCCATTCAAGAGTATTATAATTGTCCAGCGGCGTACAGCGCGAAAGGCAGGGGTCATGGTCAGGGGAGAAGTCAGCTACAGAAAAACATCTCTAGTATTCCTCACAGGCAGTTTCACGTCTCGGCCGTACCTGGAGTACACCCTGGATGCTATTGCTATCTCTTTCGTAACGGGTCATCAGGTTGCATGTTTCAGCAAGAAAACGTGTGTCTACATACGGCAAACATCGCCAGGGAACGTCTCCGCGCTGTCAGTGTACCGGAATGGCCAGCAAGATGTACGAAATCTCAACAACCAGCGCAGACAACGGCTGCCCTGCAATATCAGGTGCTGGAAGCATGAGTCGTAAGACGTTTGATGAGTGCTGGAAGCATGAGTCGCATAAGTGCTGGAAGCATGAGTCGTAAGGCGTTTGATGAGTGCTGGAAGCATGAGTCGCATGAGTCGTAAGGCGTTTGATGAGTGCTGGAAGCATGAGTCGTAAAGCGTTTAATGAGTGCTGGAAGCACGAGTCGTAAGGCGTTTGATGATTGCTGGAAGCATGAGTCGTAAGGCGTTTTATGAGGGCTGGAAGCATGAGTCGTAAAGCGTTTAATGAGTGCTGGAAGCACGAGTCGTAAGGCGTTTGATGATTGCTGGAAGCATGAGTCGTAAGGCGTTTTATGAGTGCTGGAAGCATGAGTCGTAAAGCGTTTAATGAGTGCTGGAAGCATAAGTCGTAAGGCGTCGTAAAAGCATCTGATGGCCCTTGGCGGGGCCATCAGACGCCTTTACGACTCAGTGCCACGACATATTGCTCAATGCATTGTCAGCAGGGGTGGTAGTGTCTTATTTTTCATTTAACAAAATTGTGCATTAATTTTGGAATTTTAATTATGTTTTTCTTGTCTCCCATACTGTTCCAATGGTGAACATCAGTTAAATTTTTCCATCGCTTCTGGGTGTTAAAATTTCAATGTTACAAAGTGTGTATGGTGACGTATGCAAAATTCAGTTCAAATTTGTTCACCACTGTTAAACAGTGGTGAGCATATTTGTATTTAAAGCACAGATCTACAGATACCTTTTTTTTTTTTTTTTTTTTCGAATAAGCAATAACGTTTTTTCATTAAACATACAGTAGAAGTGCAAGTCTGTCATACGTAGAGAAATTAATAAGTCACGCGATCTGTAAAAATTTCGGCAATGACACCAGTAAAGTTGCCGCCCCAGTGGTCGGAGGCTAGGTTTCTGACTAGCCGTCCGAGCTGGCCTAGGTTCGAATCCCAATGAGGACTGGATGATGTGTTTGTATTACGGCTCTGGCTTTCTCCCTTCCCTGGAACCAGTGACTCTAAATTACGGACGGGCGACTGCTTATAGCCCACTGAGTTGCTCACGGTGGTCGCTAAACCTCCAATCAAAAAAAGAAAAAAAGAAAACGATTTCAGTATTATAAAGTGCATGAAACAGAACATCAATTAGTACTAATTAACTTGTAAAAACAGAACATGCGTTGATTACCTTTTTACACTGCAGAAAAGAAATGCTTTAGAGAAGATTGTTTATTTTTTTCTGAATGTTTAGCTTTACAAATTGCAGCTTCAATTTTATGAAGTGCATGAAAAACGTCATCATTAATATCGAAGCGCATCAAGTGGTTTTTAACACATTCTATCAATATACTGTTAGCAGCATCACTAAAGCAGCTAACTTTCGGTTCTGCTTCATCTTAATCAAAATCTGACGCATTTAGCCCGATCTGTTCATCCAAAACATAATCGGAAAACACAATACCTGATGAGACAATTTCATTCCATTCTGCAAGTCATCCGCAAAATTATCAGTAGGATTTCGGTATTGGACCCACTTTCTTCTTGTTTACAACCTGAGAAGCCTGCTTTGTTAAAGTAGTTTTTAATGGTATCTATCGTAACTGCATTCCACGACTGTCGCACGAAATGCATTGCATCGAGAATGTAAACTTTAACTTTAGATGCATCATCCTTTGCATCGATAACAGAAAGTACTTTTTGCATGAGAAGCTTTCGTTAATGGTCTTTAAAAGACCTAATGACACCCGGATCCAGCGGTTGCAATTCACTAGCGCAATTTGCTGGGTAAATAATGACTTGAACATTTTTCAGTTTACCCGAGGATGCGCAGCACACTGATCAATGACTAAAGGACTTTCCTTTCTCTTTTTGCCTGCATCTGAGTATCCAAGGTTTCTGCATAATTTTCGAATAAAGATATGGTAACCCACGACTTTTTATTTGCTTCACATTTGGTGGGCAAAGATTTCGCCTTTTTGAAGCAAGGTTGATTAGCAGATTTGCCTATAACTAATGGCTGCAATTTTTCTGACCCGTCTGCGTTGGCAGCTAGAAGAACAGTGATTCTGTCTTTTGATTTCTTTCCTCCATGGTAGGTGTCATTTCGAAGACACAGTGTTTTATTTGGCTGCAGGTTATAAAACAGCCCAGTTTCATCAGCATTAAAAGTATCACTCAGCATGTACGGTTCAATACTAATTTGTGGCAGCTGTTCATTTTTCCACGTTTGTGCCGTCACGGGATCAACACATTTGCTTTCACCGTATAGAGCTCCATACACTATGTTATGTCTTTGCTTAAAACGATCAATCCATCCATTTGTGGCGGTGAATTATTTACTTGAAGTCGTTGGGCGAGATGAACTGCCTTTTTCTTCAGAAGTGATCCACTAATAGGCAAATTACTAGCTCGTGTTTATTGGAACCAAGTGACAAGAGCGTTTGCTAACTCACTCAGGGGCGATGCTTTCATAGATTTCCCCTTACTCGAAAACTGCCCACACTTTGATGCACAGCTTTCAATTTCTTGCCTATTTTTCGCTATGGTACACAACGTTGACTTGAAAATTCCAAGTTTCTCTGCTGCAGGACTCTGTGGTACTGGGGTCGCATCAAACTGCGACAAAATGTCGATTTTTTCACTGCCTGAAAATCTGAAAATCTTTTCCGTTTTTTTTTGTTTTTTTTTTTGCTCCATTCAGTCATTTTTTTTAAATGCTCTCACAAAATGCACTTATGCAAACTACAGTGGTCAGTCAATTTCACTTCTAACTTTTCTAGTGCTGTCTACAGTATGTTCACCAAAACTTCAACGAGCTGTGTTGTTTAATTTGACCTGTAGATTTAACACTGCGAAGAAGCGAAGGAGAAGCGCAATTTGGGGAAGAATTCAAGAGGTTCAGAAATGGGTACGTACAATGTGTGTCCCCTGAACTCATAGGAAGCTGTTGTTCTGTCTGTAGCTGAAAACAAGAATCCCCAGGGTACTCTAGATTTCCTCCCCCACACTGCCTTTCTTTTTCGTGCTTCCCACCCACGCAAGAAAACTTTGCGCTCCTTTGGAACTTGTTGGGTATTTGCTTCCACCTGGCTCACGCTTGATAGTCGGAGGAAAGGTGAACTGATTTATGATTCCGTCAAGCTGTGTCGCAGATGGTGTTCTTTGGAACGCTGGTTAACTGCATGCGTAAAATTTTACTGTTATGCGAGGCCCTCTTTCTAGCTAACTTTTAAAGTAAAAATGCTGGTTAACATAGTTTGGTGGTTTAGGAAGGGGGGGTGTTCGCTAAATTGAGGAAATGTGTTCGTTAAATCGGGAAACGCCAAGCATTCATTTCAATGTGGTTTCGTCGGACCATAAAAAATGTACATAAAATCGCGGAATTCGTTAAATCGTAGTCCGTTAAATAGGGGTTCAACTGTATTCCTAACTTGAATTCCATTTGGTTTCTCAGATAGTAGTCAGGTAATGGCTATTTTGTTCTTGACTTTAATAAAGATACCTGTCAAAGAGAAGACGTGCACACCTACATGTTTCAACAGAGGAAGAACAACTGCAGGACAAGATTTCTGTGTCAGAAACTAAAGATGCCGTTCCGATGGCTGTGTGCTTTGAGCCGCGGACTTCTGATCATTCGTCCGGGATAGGTCCGGGCTCGAGTCCCCTCCCCGAAATCAGTGGCATCAAATTTGGACAGGTGACTGCTTATAGAAGAGTTGCTCCCCCACTCCAAATAAATAAATAAATATACATAAAGATTTTAAAAAATGCCACTTTATGCAGATAAATGCTAGTTTGCAATGTTGTGGCAGAGATTTGAAAAATACGGTGGTTGGCTTACTCGAAGGCAAGTCAATTTTAATCAAGTAGGACAAACTAGTCTTAGCTGAGTATGTTTTATTTTTAATTGAATACATTAAACATTTAGTTCTACTTCTACTCCCTCCGGCCTTAACGTGCCGTTGCTAAATATGGCCTAAATTATTATAATTATTACAAAACTTTTTTGTCCACACAATGCTGACAAAAATAGATCTGTTTAGAAAGAAAAATTCAAAGTTTTTTTCTGAAGTTTCTAACGGCATTCCATTAGAAGACAGAGGTGTGTGCTGGTTTCGTGGGTGGGAGTATTTGCTGATCGCGCGGAGCTGGTCAGCGTAACCAAACATTTGAGAAAAATACGAGTTTCGTGTAAATTTTCGATTTCTTCCTTTGTCTTCAAAGAATCGCCCCGAGAAAACCATTTCGTGAAGGTGTGTTTCCTACCAGAGGCGAGTTGAGACGACCAAGCCAGGCCCGGAGTTTTAGTCTTGACTTCCACTACAACAGCAAATATGCCTCCCGGCGGTGGAGTGGTCTAACCGCTACCTTCTTACCATTCGTCCGAGATAGGGCTGGGTTTGAATCCCGGTGAGTCGTGGATGTTGTGTTTATATTACGGCTGTGGCTCTCTCCCTTGCGTGGAGCCAAAGACTCTGAATTAGGGATAGGCGATTGCTTAAAGCCCACCGTGTTGCTCGCTGTGGTCATTAAACCCCCAAACAAAAAATGAAAACGTACCTACAGGGAGGGCTTAATAATTTCCTCATTAAAACAAATTCTCAAATCCTGGATGAAAGAGATGTGTCGAAATATGCATTGGTAAAAGAATTCGGTTGTGAGCAAATTTTAACAATTTAATGGTGAAAGAATTTTAAAGGCCTGCTCATGATTGAATGTAACGTCAAAACACGTCCAAAACGGGTTGTTGTTCCAGTTCATTACTTTCTTTTAAAAATTTGGTTTTGACAAAAGAAAAAAAAGGGGGTTTAAAATACGTTTTCTAGTAAACCAAACAGGATGCGAGAAAGTGGGCCATTTCCAGAGTGGCCCGCCAGGGAATTTTCCGGCCTCCGGTGGGCCAATCCTCTCCTTTTTCCGGCGTTATTCACGCTGATATTTGAGTAGCGCCCGCAGAAATTGAGTGATTCCCCTTCATCACTTTCCCCATGTACAGTGTATTCCAGAAGAAACTGTGTTATTTCGTCTTGTAAACTTTCGCTCTTTTCTGTTTTCTACAGTAAAAAATTACTTAAATATCTCTTGCGTGTCCTCGAGAAGATAGCATCAAAGTTTATCTGCTCGTCAAGTGGATAGTTAATGAAAAAAGTAAATAAAATTACATTTCTTACTATGTTATAAAGAACGGATTACCACACAAATATGTATTATGATTTGGTTATGAGCCAATGTGCATCGAAGTTGATATTCATAAATGCGAGGTTCAAGTTCATACAGGATGGAGTCTGTCATGGCACTGATTTTGCCTGTAGAGACGAACAGATGCTGTCGAATGAAACATTCTGTTTTTCTTTTTCTGCTTAGTCTTGCAACAGCGTCAGATTTGTGTTCTCCGTCATACAATCTGTACCGTTTTCGCAAGATCATGCGAGATAAATATTTGTACGGCTGAGGCATTCTGTTCGACTTTTGGCTTGTAAAAACAAACAATAAGCAATTCCAATTTCGAACATCTCCTTTGCTCTCAGCCCCAAGGTTGCCAGTGTAGGACGAGGAATGTCTTTTGAAGGTTATGATGCATACTATTGTTTCTGTAGGAGAACTGTAGGAACATTTGATTCTGTGAAGCAAAGGTTATTCCCCGAAATTTTGCCAAACTTCATTTACCAGATATTCATACTGGCCGGAAAGTGCCCGAATCAGATGAATTTTCTTTATTTATTAGAATAGATTAATGTTAAATCACGTGCTTCCTATGTCAGTTTTTGGAAGTAAACTCCACCTCTGATATTTTACATATAATTCTGATCTTTACATACATGTGTATAATTTCCGATCTTTTACATATAATTCGGTGATTTAAGATTCAATATTGTTTTATTCCTTTTTTCCCTTTAAATTTACAGCGTTCGGGAGAAATTCCGTAGTGTTTGGAACTACCCTATTGCTTGATTACACTGGCAGAAAGTGAAAAAAGAACACCAAGAAGGAATTGGCAGACGATCATGAAATTTACATATGTTAATGGGGTCGAGTTTACGTAAGTGTGATGTTAATTTCGGGACCAACCGGTGAGCGCTTACGCCACAGCACGGCATAATATGCAAATTATCGTCGGTGGTATTTAAGGAGTACGGCGAAGTGAATGTAATCAGTCGTTGGCGTACGGACACGTGCGAAGACCCTGAAGAAGCTGCAATGCCTGAACATGGAAGACGTGTACGATTTCAGCAGTTATCGGACTTTGAGCGAGGTCGTCTAGTCGGACTCCGCGAGGCCGGGTGGTCGTATTGTCGTATTGCGGAGCGAATTGGACGGGAAGTATCGGTGGTGGTATGATGGTGGCGTAGATGGTCCGAGGAACATTCCCACACGAGATGACGTGGAACCGGGAGTCACAGACGGGCTGATGAGCGGACCGATCGACTCATAAGAAGAGCGGCGTTGTCAAGCAGAACATCCACTGCGACGCAAATCCGAGCTGCCGTTGCACCTGAGGTGACTGTGCGAACAATCCGCAACCGTCTACTGGATGCAGGACTACGTGCACGTGTACCTCTGGCATGTGTACCTCTGACTCACTAGCGTCTGGGTACGGCAATAGAAATGTCGTAGGAAGATCCTCATTGGTAGGAATAAAACGCAAGCAACCAATTGGCGTGCGTGATGTGTGCGATAGGAAACAGTGGCAGACAGGCATTTTTGGCGGGTAGAATTCTTACTGTTCTTACTTCTTACTGCGGATTTTTGGCGTATTTTCATATTTCGCGGTGACCATGAATACTGCGAACAGATTCATTTGTTCAATCTGTGGTGGTTCATTCAGGATGAAATATAACTTAAAGAAGCATGTTAAAAAATTTCGTGGGACCAATTGGCGTGCGTGATGGGCAGAGCAATAGCTCGTTTTAGATGTTAGTCCTAGCAAATTCTGATGTGTACGTTATATTCATTTTTAGTGATGTTGCGCGTTTTTGATGTTAGTCCTAGCAAATTCTGATGTGTACGTTATATTCATTTTTAGTGATGTTCGTCCTAGCAACAATAGCGCGTTTTTGATGTTAGTCCTAGCAAATTCTGATGTGTACGTTTGATGGATATAAAAAGGTTTGTATTGAAGTACCAGGTACTACTATGAGTTTAATACATATTCATTTTTAGTGATGTTCGTCCTAGCAACTCTGTGTGCAAATATTCGCTTTATATGCACGTTTGAAATGCGTGCGTGACTTTTTACACACACCGAGAATGCCGTCTCAATTTTTGCAGTGTCTGGGATATCTTTAGCCGCTATATAGTGCTTTTATTTTCAATCAGACTAGTTAATCGTAGTGTTTGTTCACGTTTGAGATCATTATCCTATGTATGCATTACCACCAGTAGCGTTACTAGCGGTGACCCCTCCCCCTCCCCCCATCGCAAGATTTACTTCAGCGCCCCTAAGCACAAACATTTTCCCAGGATTTGGAACATGGTCCAGGAAAGATGTGTTTTCTACAGTGTGTGTGTGTGGTTCGGAGGGGGTCAGGAAGATAGGGAGAATGTCTGAAAAAGTAAGGGGGTACCCCTAGAAACCTGTGATTTTTACTTTTTGAATATTTTTTTTTTTTTTTTTTTTTTTTTTTTTGGATTTGGGGTTTAACGACTACCATGAGCAACTCAATAATGGGCTATAAGCTGTCGCCCGTCCCTAATTTAGGGTCACTGGTTCCAGGGAAGGGAGAGAGCCAGTGCTGTAAGACAAGCACAACATCCATGCCTCACCGGGATTTGAACCCGGACCCTTGTCAGGCGAATGATCAGAAGCCATCGCTTAGACCACTGCGCCACTGGGGCGGCGAATAATTTTTGGAACAGAAACACTCTGTTAGGTTATTGATCGGCCAATCAGGATTAACGGTGCGCGGACTGGTGCATGAACATGAATATCCATTTTATCACAAGGAACAAATTCAACAAAATATATTTAAATGGTAAAATTAATAATTATAAGACTTCATAATCATCCGTTTTACTTTCAGTTGTTTTTGATGTGGCCGGTTTTTGTCAAATTCCTGCTTTTGAACAATTGATGAGCTAAACAAATCACCCCTCTTTTCATCTGAAACGTCACTTGAGCTAACGGGCTCAGCGTTAAAAGAGCTACTTGGGTTTGGGAAGTTTCTTCGTGGGCTCTCGTTTTCTTTTCCTCTGAAACTGTGGTCCACTTGGACATTTCTGACATTTTACAAATTGATGCCATTCTCCTGTATATTAAAGTTTTTACACAGTAAATGAAAGGTAGACATGCTTACTATAAAGAAGCACTAACAGCAATAGAATTTGCTATGACTAACACCAAAAACGCGCTATTGTTGCTAGGACGAACATCACTAAAAATGAATATAACGTAAACATCAGAATTTGCTAGGACTAACATCTAAAACGAGCTATTGCTCTGCCCATCACGCACGCCAATTGGTTCCATGAAATTTTTTAACATGCTTCTTTAAGTTATATTTCATCCCGAATGAACCTCCACAGATTGAACAAATGAATCTGTTCGCAGTGTCCATGGTCACCGCGAAATATGAAAACACCCAAAAAATCCGCAGTAAGAAGTAAGAACAGTAAGAATTCTACCCGCCAAAAATGCCTGTCTGCCTGTGTTTCCTATCGCACACATCACTCACGCCAATTGGTTGCTTGCGTTTCATTCCTACCAATGAGGATCTTCCATCGACATTTCTATTGCCGTACCCAGACGCTAGTCCTCTGACTCCAGCCCACCGTCAGGAACGGCTGCAGTGGTGTCGCCAACGTCTGCACTGGAGAACGCAATGGCGATCTGTCGTGTTCAGCGATGAAAGCGGATTCTGCTTGGGAGCCTCCGATGGCCGTATGCGTGTTCGCAGACGCACAGGGGAGCGTCTCCACCCTTTTTGCATCCGCCAGCGACACACAGGGCCTACACCTGGTCTCCTGGTGTGGGGAGCGATCAGCTATCGCTCCCGTACACATCTAGTGTTTGTACCGGGTACGTTAAACAGCACCTCCTACATCAACAACATCATTCAGCCCGTTGTTGTGCCATTTGTAAGGTAGGTCCATCGGAGTGTTTTCCAGCAAGATAACGCACGCCCACAGACGGCACATGCAACGCAACATGCACTTCAGGGTGTGAGACAACTTCCACAGCATGCACGTTCACCGGATTTGTCCCCCATTGAGCACGTGTGGGATTTTATGGGACAACGACTTATCCGGTCTCCACGGCCAGCCACGATCATTCCCTATTTACGCGTCCAGGTTGAGGATGCTTGGAACTCAATACCCCAAACTTACATCCAACATCTGTACGACAGACTCCATGCCAGAATTGCACAATGTGACGCAGTTCATGGCGGTTCAACCTCGTACTAACCATGTTACATGGAAATGTTATTTTTTAGTTTACCAGCAAATACAGCTGTATTTTGACATAATGTTTTGATCACGTTATCCTCTGTATCCCGTTATTATGCTGTATAAATTTCGTTGGTATCAGACGTCTCCTTCTTGGTGTTCTTTTTTCACTTTCCGCCAGTGTATTATGCAAAACTTGTTCTACTTTGAATGAATGACGAATTGCACTATAGTCTTTTCCTTGTCATAAAATGCTGAATAATTTTGTGTAAGTGAAATACTTTATTTATGTATGGCTTTCAATTGTTTGCTTTAGGTACATCCGTGGATATAACGACTGCATTGCTGGACGCGTATGACACAATGGTCGCCAAAAGTAGTCTCTTTCCGCTCGATAGGACACCATCATCGCCTCTGACAGTTGGCCCAAGAGACCCAGGTGGCACGGACAATGGGCAGCAAAAACTTCAAAAGAAAGGAAGTTTTCGAAATGCCACTGGCCGACGACCTATGAGGACATACAACAAAAGGAGCTACTCTGATTCAACCTTTCAGGAGAAAAAGCGCCCGTTGAGTACTAGTTCAATTTCAAGTTCCTCCAGCTCATCGTCTTCGTCTTTGCCAAGGAATGGACTTGAGATGAAAAGGTCGTACTTGGCCAGTATCGAAAGCCTTGATGATGATGTAGAGGACGATTGTGGAGGGCACTTGGTCACTAGAACATTGGCATCTAGGGACTTCTCAGCCTCACCATTTCAAGTTTCGAGTACTGTTAACAGGCCACGATGGTATGACCCCAATCTCAGTCACACTGACAGGGTTGTGATGGAGATTATTGACACAGAAAAGACTTACGTCCGAGACCTAAACGAAATCATTGAAGTAAGCTTAATCTTTCTAAACATTTCTAGATACACACTGAATGGCCACTTTATTAGGTACATATACTTTTTTGTCTACCGAAAGATTTTGAAAAAGAAGTTTCATGTAATAACCATGTACTGTACTTAAGAAACGTTAAATCAGGCAAAATCCACGAAAAAAACTGAAATTTATCATCATGTATGTACTACGTTTCACAAATGTGCACTGTTAAAAATTTCACAGTTAGATTACGGGCAACGGCCGGCAACTGGGGGCCCAGCCATTGCCCATAAAACTACGGCTTGGCCCGTTTTTGTGAAAGCCCATGAAATTACGGTCCGAACCCTAAATACTAAGCCCTTAATTTGAAGAGCAACGCCCGTAAAAAATACAACTTGACCGTATTCATTTAAGCAGTAATTTGAAGGGCATTGCCCATAAAAAAATAAGTTTGACCGTATTCATTTAAGCTGTAATTTGAAAGGCACCGCCCATAAAAAAATAAGTTTGACCGTATTGAGCCACGCCGTAATTCGAAGGGCTATACCAGAAAAAATAAGTTTGACCGTATTTACTTAAGCTGTAATTTGAAAGGCAATCCCTGTAAATATGAAGTTTGGCCATATTCAGTTAAGCCTCACGGCAAGTAGTCACCGACTTTTACATAAATGCATTTTTTGTGGAAGAGTGTGCAAGTAGTAAATGCATGTTTTTTGTGGAAGAGTGTGTGAGTGTGAAATTTTTGGATACTTACATTATAACTGAATCAATTCAGTTCTAAATGTGAGTAATGATATTTTCATATCTTAAAATCAGGTTTATTACAATATGATAAATAATGACATCAGTTACACACAGATTTGTTTAACATTAGGCTTTACGAACTCTGTACACACAGTTGGTTGAACAATACTTACGTTTCTTTTAGACATGTTTTAATTGGAGAATTATTTCTAAAGCACGGTTGGTTGAACAATACTTAGTTTCTTTTAGACATTTTAATTTGCACATACGTACTTATGTAGTATTTGCATGAATGAATACAAAGGGCAGTTATGTAGTAAACATATGTACAGGCATATTCTTGCATTTATATGTTATATCAATGACAAACAGAACTACGAACTGGCATCCGAGTACATTGCGTCTATAAGGGTATTCAATCCACAATGGTGTCAAAGTTGTTTTTTCATGTAGGTTTTGGCTAGTATTACATTTGACATAGGGTTGAATCATGCTTTTCCTGTTTTCACATTCACTGCCTTGTGTGCTGGTTCATTTTACATTCTACTGAGCACTGTGTTGTCAGTGTTCCCAGAACTTTTACTGTCTTGTTTCCTATCTCTAATTTTTGGATATTTACCTACTTTGCACATTTTTAGTAAAATTGTGTCAAAAACTGGAAGTACTGCTTTTGAAAGATCACATTGCTTCCCATAATTAAGGTATCAGAAAGAAAAGAAAAAAAATACTTGAATGGAAATGAGCTTTTGAACTTGATAGGGCATAATTTCAAATCTCAGACCCCCACCCAAAGAAGAAACACTTGTTTAGACCCTGATTCTAACTGAGTCATTGTAGAACATTAATGCATATCAATATTTCTAAAATATTAAATTTTCCTGTTTGGAATGTTTTAGAAATGACTTCAGTGATTAAACCTGTTCTTTCATTGTTGTGTTGCCAGAAGGAAACCATTTTGGAGCACACATTTTTTTTTTGGAAAGCTATTAAATAGTTGTATTTATAATATCTTGGCAATACCTGAAGATACTGAAACAATTTTTATTGATGTACAAATCAGGTGTTTAGTGACAAAGGAAAAGAACACGGCAGAATCTTTAAATTTCTCAAAAAACAATTTCATCGTATCATTTTGTACCAATTTCAGCACTATCATCTTAAAACATGAAATACATGCTTTGCATATTGAACATTTTGAATAGACCTTTAAAATAGGAATACAAAACGTGTAAAAAATGTTTCATATTTTTTAACTTAAAAAAAAAGTGGCTTCTGATTTATCTTAAAATATAAATTTTCCTGGGCATCCAGGTTTTACTACCTGGGTAGGTAAATAATTTATGTATATACCAAGCTGGGCATGTAACATTTCAGATATTTTCCAAGCCCTGCTTAAAGTGACACAGGTGAAATATTTCACTCGCAGAAATTTAGAATGTAATCATTTTTTTTTTTACATTTAACTTTAATTACTACATTTGCAAAGCAAAGAAACTGTTCATGATATATCTTCACTGTCATTTTCTTGGCCAGCATTTACCAGATTCAGTAAAAAAAGAATAACAGTCGAAACTCGTTATAATGAAATTCAAGGGGGACAAAAAAATTTGTAGCAACGTATTGTTCTTAAAACATTACAAATTTTTCATTAAAAAGTTAGTATGTACTACAGGAATTTTCATTATGCATAAGATTGCAATGCTGTAAAAGTGAAATAGTGCCCACAGAGACAAGCAAAGGTAATTTTTTTGTAATGGGAAGTTTTTGCTAAAGTAGTAATAATGAAATATATAAGCTTTAATTAATATGTATGTATGAAATTATGTACTGTATATATTTTTACTTATACATATCAGGGCTTGAAAAATACCATGCCTGGGTCGTGTGAATCATTGACCTGGGCAGTTAAATAAATAATCTAGTTGCCCTAGGTGCCAGACTGGGCAACTAAATCTAAAAATGAAGTTCAGAATATAATTTTCTACTACAAGAAAAAAGACAGTCATCGCATGTCATGTTGCTTTTCACTGCTAATCACTGGAAGTTGTATTATTGTTACGCAGTGCGAAGGACAGAAGAATATCCCTTCTTTAATTATATTATGCTTTAGGTCCATAAATTGGAAGCATATGTAATTTTGCTCCAAATGTTGTTTAAAGTCAGCGACTGAATGCATGCCTCTGATGGAACTAGCCTCCTGTGTTTATTGACAAAGGGTTAAAACTTCATATTTTAATGTACTTCATATTTTTTCAGATATTTCATATTTTAAACGTGTTTTAAAGATTTTTATTGTAATATGGACCTGTGAGTCCGACACTGTGAAGAGAAGCTGCGATAGGCATAATGCATTGCTCCAGTGAAGATGTGAAGCTTTGGTCCGTTAAAAGGAAGGTTCGTTGCTGTGTGGAAATGACGGGTACAAGAGAAAGAGGACTTACGTTATTGGCAGAAGAGCAATAAATGTTGTAGTGATACGCTACAGAAAATAGGTCCACAGCAGCCACCCTTTATTTTGTTGTATCCTGTACGTTGTTGGCAGGAAAAACCGGATAAAACCTCTTCGATTTGCAAAAGATACATATGAGTAAGATAGAAACTTGCGTGTGAAGAAGCTATTAACAGGAGAACCAAAAGTGCAGTGACACAGCAAATCTGTCCAAACCGAAATTTATAGTTCCCCAGTTTTCTGTACAACATAGAAAAGCATATTAGTACCTTCGGTAAATGTGAACTTCAGCGTCCTAAACTATTTCGTCGGAAAAATTTAACTGTGGGTGAAAAGTTCGATGCACACAATTTTTTAAGCATGCAAAATAATAGGGAAAGGTGAAAAATTATATTATTTTTAGATAAAAAAGGAAATAATTTTTCCGAAGTATTAACCTGTGAGTACGATGGTTTGTAGCAGGTGGTGTGGGAGGCTGAAGCGATGCTAACGGCCACCACGTGAAGGTGCAGTGCGACGGAGCGGAGTACGAGTTGGTAGCAAATGCGCGGAAGAATACGACAGCATAGGGTATATTTTTCGGAAGAGTGTCGTGTAATCGTGCGCAGAAGTAGTAGTTCAAACCTGTTTTATTCATTTTTGAGAAAAATATGTGCAGAATGTCGTTATTAGAGGTTTCACAGTGTCTCCGAAAGGAAAGAAATTAAGGAATGTAAAATAATTTATGTACGACAGAAGTTTTGAGGAAGACGTTTTGGTTCCGGTTGAACCCAAAGTTTTAGTTTTAGTTTGGAAGATGTGCACAGGTAGGTGATTTCTTCAAGCACTTCATTTGCAGTTCTGCTGTTATTCAGTACATCGTAGCTCACATTTTTTTCCTCGTGACACGGATATTTTTCAAAATAAACAATTTTCTTCAATTCATATATCGTACTATGGCAGGGAGACAGCTTCTTGTATTGTGGCGGATAATGAAATTTTAAGCCCTGACGAAATCCGAAATGACTGACGATTTTGTACTTCCGCTTTCTCAAAATTACCCTTCAAAAAAAAAAAAAAAAAACTTACAATGCTGCGCAAATTCAACCTCTTTCTTTTCTGCGTATGCCTACAAGACTTTTCGATGACTACGTACTCCTGATCCGCTTCCTTCTTAATTCTTCCGCCCGTTACTTGCCCTTCTCAACGAAGCTTCCATTCACCGGACTCCACCTTGATGCCGTTGCCGCTCTCTCGTCCTATGCCTACCGCACGTACTCTTCCAAACCATCGCACTCCCAGGTAAATACTTCGGAAAACTTATTTTCTTTTATCTAAAAATACTATATTTTTGCACCTTTTTCCATTATTTTGCATGCTTAAAATATTGTATGTCACACTTTTCCCACACAGTTACATTTTTCCGACGAAATAATTTAGACGCTAAAGTACACATTTACCAAACTTTCTATTTCGGATCAGGGAATCATATGCGAAAGAATGAAAAATTTCACAACGTCTGCTTTAAAAACAATTACAAAACATGAACAAACTATATTGTGTAGCATATGAGTATAACATGGTTCGCTCTCCTGGCAAGAAGGTACTTGCTTGGACTTGTAGTCATCCGCACGTGAATTGCACGGCGAAGCGAATCTTCCTTTCAACAAAGCAAATCTTCACATCGTTGCCGTAGTGATGTGTTAGGCCTACCACAGCGTCGCACTCACAAGTCAATATTACAAGTTTCCGACAAAATAATTTAGGACGCTAATCTACACATTTACCGAATAATCTGCCAATGATGAAAATTGGAGTGCCATTTCAGGTGGATTCAGTAGTTTTAAAGAGTTTGTAGAAATCAATGAAAATGCATTATCGGGGAATTGGGGGATATTCAAGAAATAGCCAATGAAATTCAGGATGATGATGAAGAGACATAATGAAGAATTAACAAAAGATCCCCAGACTGTCACGAAAGCAGTAGAAGCTTTGGAAACACTGTCACTACATACAACTCACCGATACATCTAATTGCCACACATTCCTGTTTCAACAAACTTGAAAAAGCTGTTTTCAATGAGAGGCAACAGCAGAAACAGTCTTCAATTTTACATAACTTTAAAAAGCCATAAATATAAACAAGGTATGTAATTAAAATTTTGAGATCATGTAATTTACATTTTTGAGTAATTTAAGCTTTTAAGTGTTAAATTTAACTAAGTAAATTCAATCATTGATATTTTTTTATTTTGCATGTTATTCTCATGTTAATTACATTTTAAACTTAATTTTGGCTGGAATTACACTAACTTTTACTTATGCTGCGCTCTCATTTATGCATGCTTTGGTTTGCGCTGACATATATGTGAGATATTACTGTATACATGTGATAATGAGGTGATTATAGATATAATTAAAATATATATATATTTTGGCTCTTCTGGTTTCCAATTAAATTTATGTGTTGAGTGGTAAACAGAAGGCACAGTGGAAATTTGCATATGGGGTTTGTATATATGCAGATTTCCATTGTTTGCTTCCTCCTGCTGAAAACTAAGCTAGGGGTGCCTATGAGTTAACTGAATATGCCATAGTCACGAAATGATTGATAATTATATACTAAGGAATGTGAGTGAAATGGTATTCCTAAAAGCAATCAAAACCATGTAGCAGTCAGGGAGAATCACAAATGTGTTTCCTGAACGAAAATGTGACATTTCGTCACATGAAACTTTTTTTCCACCTCTAAATTCAGGCCATTGGTTCTAGGGAAGGAGAAAGCCAAAGCTGTTATGTTATGTAAAAAACAGGTTTTTTTTTTTAAGGTTTTAACGGCTAATGCGAGGAACTAAATGGGATATAAGCAGTCCCTGTCCCTAATTTAAGAGTCACTGGTTCTAGGGAAGAGAGAACGCCAGTGCTGTAAGACAAACACAACATCCATGCCATACCGGGATTCAAACCCGGACCCACTTGGACAAACAATCATAAGATGGTGCTTAGACCACTGCACCACCGGGGCGGCAAATCTAATGCCTCATATGGGACTCAAACCATATGTTAAATTGTGACTGCTAGCCAAAAACCTTGATGTACAACCAACTCTGATACCAGTACGGCTTGAACATCCTCTAGACCAATGGTTCTCAAAGTGGGTTACACTAAAATAA
Organism: Macrothele yani; assembly: GCA_039090855.1. NCBI lineage: Eukaryota > Metazoa > Arthropoda > Arachnida > Araneae > Macrothelidae > Macrothele > Macrothele yani. The sequence goes on from CM077017.1 coordinate 82,323,112, forward strand.
TAAGGGAGGGGGCATATGCGATTTTGTTAGCAACCATACAGAGTCACATAGTGAACCAATTTTCAAAACAAAATTAATCTGAATTTATGGCTAATGCTGGTAGGATGTGTGTTGAAGTTTAGCATATTTAGCTGAAATTTCTGAAAAATGAACTAGTGGAACTTCTCATTACAGGGTGAAAACCATCTGTTCTATGTTGAAAAAACAAAACACAAGCAATGACCAAAAAACTTTATGAGAAAACCAAATTACAGGGAACAGCTCTGACCAATTTTCATAACTGAATTCATTATCGTCAGAAAATGAGCAAACAATTGGAAACTTGATGTTAAACAGCTAATAATCGTCCATCTCTGCACTCTCCAAACATTTACAAGGCAGTATTTCCCATTCCCACTGAATGAACTAGTTATTCATTCACATACAATGCAGAAATGTGTAATCTTCTATTGCCAAATAAAGAACTTATGAGACATCTTTTAACTCTGGTTGGTTTGAAAAGCATTTGTTCTTTGAAATCACTGACTAGTTTTTGGATTCCAATGGAAAAAGAATTTCCAACATTGTCGAGCACTGTCTTAAGTATTTGTTGCCTTTTACAACTACATATTTATGTGAAACTAGTGTTTTATCCTTAACCACCATAAAAACTAAATATTGAAATAAGCTGGATGTTGAAGATAACTTGTTTGTACATAAGCAAGAAAACTCAAAATATTGATGAACTTTGCAAGAGTAAATGAGCTCATAGATCTTACTGATACTAAACAAATGACTTCACCAGTTTTATTTGATTTTTTTTTTTAGCCATTTGTGCAATTTCTGTGACATCAGTGTATGTAATTTTAGCAAATATACGTGTGTATTTGTATTTTTTATATATTTTATACCCACATAAACACACTGGAATAAACTTTTCATTAAAGAATATGCCTGTACATATCTGTACTCCATAGCTAATCTTTGTATTCATTGGTGCAAATATAATACTTCACAAGTTCTTAAGTACATGAGCAAATGAAAAGGAGTCTTAAAAAAAAACAAAGTATTTTTCAGCCAGTTTGTGCTTTAGAAATAATTCTGTCTAAATTCAGAAGTTGAACACTATGCCGTAAAAAAAAAAAAAAAGCACAAAACGGTATTTATGCGTGTTATATTGCAAAATGGAATTCATTTCAGACTACAAACATACGAAAAGAATGCTGCCCTACGTAATTCCCAAATCAGCATGTACAGATTGAATTTATTCGACATCCTAGTCAACGCTAGGTATATACCTGGCGATAAAGACTTGCACAGAAAGTAAAGCACTGTATCATATTGATAGTAAAACATATATGGATGTGAGAGTTATGCCCCTACCCCAGTCAAATGAAATCTTAGCTACTACATAGATTTTCCTGTGTGACAATGCTTCAGCCACCCTCGTTTGGTGGTGAAACTTTTAAAATTATATATATATATATATATGTACACAGTTCGTGAGCTTAATATCAAACAAAAATGTGTGTAATTGATTTCGTTACTTTTACATATCATAATAAACTTAATTTTAAAAAGTGTCTACTCACATGTTTTCTTTCTTTAACGTGGCGTCTTTCCGGCACATTTTCGTGACTTCGTGTTCGTCAGTTAGGGATGGGCGATATTTATCAATTGCTCGAAATATCGATATTTTTGTCCGATATTTCGATATATAGTATTGATATCCAAGTTACGATATATCAGAAAATCACTATATCGGTGCGATATTCAATATATCAGCCTATGGCTGATGTGATTTAACTTGTGGAATGAAATCTGTGTTCTTTCCTCTGGCATGTCACGAAAATTATGTTGCTTGAGGACTATCAAACTGCGATCTCATTATCGAGATTCACATGATATTATGTCACCTTCCGATTTCTAGAACTCTATAAGGAAAAATATCTGCTGTGTTGAAAACCTCGATGGTTGAAAATTTTAACTATTAGTTGACGTAGGCACCCAGAAAAAAAATTTAACGAACGGTTGATAGCAGATTGTTCTTTTGCCTATGAGTATTATGTTTGCAGTAAACTGGCACTTTGACCAAAATTAAATACATACCAATGACACACAATTTGAAGTTAAGCATTTTTTTTTTTTTTTTTTTTGTTAGTGATAAAGTATGTAGATCTTAACAGCTGGGTAAGGAAATGCAAAACAGCTTTTCTTGATGTCTTACAAGTTATGTAGTATAAAGTTTGTTGTAATTCAGGCTATGTATATATCAGACGTAATTTTTTTTATCATCCTTTGATAATTATCTTGTTAATACATAGTGAAACTTCCTGAAGTAATTATATAATCTGGTAAAAATATGAGCATAACAACTTTCGTCTTGATCTGCTTATTTTTCCACACTTACAGCATGTTATTTCCTCTGATTGTCCATTCGTTTTTTGTTTTTTTTGTTATCTAGGAGAGACAGGCTTTCATACATTAATTAGTAAATATATACTTGATGAATTTGGATTATGATATTTTTTTATGTTTTTCATGCATTAATTAGTATGGCTTTCATTAATTATTTAGTAAATATATATACTTGATTAATTTGGATTACGATATTTTTTATGTTTTTATTTTTATAATCATATTTTAATGGAGGGCTAATAATCGTTAGCATTTTTTAAAAATATCTTTCTGGAAAAATAATTGCTTTCTATGAAAAGGCCATCACAAATTATTCGTACTCTAATTACTGTTTTTAACAAAAATGTCACTTGTAAACATATTATAAGCACTTTAATTTTTTTTGCTATGCCATGGGAACCATTTTTGCTTACACCATAGAAGTAATTATATCTGTATACTCCATTAACATTGTGTTATGTCTTAAACGATAAAAAAAATAGCAAACATTGTTCACACCTTCTGAAAAATATAAATGTATACAAAATGCTCTAAAAATTACAATAACAAAGTTTTTTTAAAGATTTTTTTCCATAACATTTCCTTGCAAGCTGATATAATGTTAACTTTGGCATTTGCATCCCAATAAAAATAGTTATTCTTTCTATAATTCAGTTATTCCCATGTTAATTGATGGTTAAGATTCCAGTCTGCTGGGATTAATAAGTACTTTTGTTTTTTTGTCATTTATGCCATACTGAAGCTTCAACTTACCTTTCCTCGAAATGTTGGAAATACATATTTCTCATAATCTCACATTGATGAAAAACTCATGAAAACATTCCTTTGCAACTGGGATTTTTGGAAACTTCTTGGCAGAAACCATATCCCTGCTCGTCGAGCAATGCCCACACATGAAACAAGAAAATCACCTTTTGGGTTTTGGAAATGGGAGATTTCAATGCAAAAATAGGGCACCGGCAACAGAATGAAACTTCAGTAGGTAAATTCGGTCACGGCAACAGAAACCAGCGTGGAAATACTCTCGTTGAGTTTGCAGAGGCAGAAGGATTTTTCATCTTGAATTCCTTTTTCAAGAAAAAGCCACACAGGAAATGGACATGGAGACATCCAATTGGGACGACAAGTGAAATTGATTTTATTATGTGTAACAAAAAATTCGTCATCGAAGACTGCAGTGTGCTAAACAAGTTCAACACAGGTAGTGACCATAGATTGGTGAGATGTAAGATGCACCTCAACACTAACCTCGAACGTAGCAAGCTCATAAGACAAACAAAATGTATTGACATAACCAACCTTAAAAAACACCATAATACTTTCAAGTTGGAACTGAAGAACAGATTCTCTGCTTTAGAAGGCCTAACATCGGAAGAAGTGGATATTTCGGAAGTTAACAGAAAAGTAACCAAAGCTCTTATGGAAACAGCAACAAAATTAGCTGGGTCTAAGAACAAGTTGCATGTAAACAAATTATCAGGAAAAACCAAAATGTTGATGCAAAAAAGAAGAGAGATGAGGACAACTAAAGAAGATGTGACTTCCAAAGTGGAATATATAGAGCTATGCAAGACAGCACGAAAAAAGTATCACTGAAGACGTAAGGAAATTCAACTGTGAGCTAGTGAGGAAAGCAATTGAAAACAACCAAAGCCTAAAGATAGCAAAGGGACATCTCAGTAAGGGAAGAAAACAGATTATGGCTCTGAGAAAAGAAGATGGTTCTATAACAAGAAATAGAGGTGAAATTTTGACAAGAGTGAAAGATTTCTACTCCAAATTATATGAAAGGGATGATACATGTACTCCAGACATCATGAAAGGTACCAGAGTTCTTCCAGTCCTCCCAGCAGAAGTTGCACATGCAATCAAGAACATGAAGCGGGGGAAAGCTCCAGGAGAAGATGGAATTACTATAGACATCATACAAGAAGCAAGTGGAGAAATTGAAACAGTACTCGCCCAAATTTTCACTCGATGCCTTAATGAAGGGAAGATTCCTGAGGATTGGAACAATGCTACAATGATCCTGCTACATAAAAAAGGTGACATTGAGGATCTCAGGAACTACAGACCTATCAGCCTCCTATCAGTGGTTTATAAAATCTTCACTAAAGTTCTTTCACACCGCTTGAAGGTAACACTGGACATGGCTCAACCGAGAGAACAAGCTGGATTCAGGAGTGGCTACAGCACAATAGATCATATCCCCGTACTGAGAGAACTAATTGAAAGAGCGAGGGAATATGAACTTCCATTGTGCATGGCTTTTATCGATTATGAAAAAGCCTTTGATTCGGTGAAACCATCAGCAGTTACCACGGCTCTGAAATCCTGCGGTATTGAAGATGCATACATTAATATTATTAATAACATCTATGAAAATGCAAGTGCAAAGATTCGGCTGTTTGAAAATACAACACACATAAAAATTGGAAAGGGAGTGAGACAAGGTGACACCATATCTCCGAAGCTCTTTAATGCCACATTGGAAAATGTCTTTCAATCACTGAACTGGGAAAACAAAGGGATAAAGATTAATGGAGATTATCTAACCCACCTTCGTTTTGCTGATGACGTAGTCATTTTTGCAACTACCCCATCAGAGCTGCAGAGTATGATCCAGGAACTTGCTGACAAGAGTAAAGAAGTGGGATTAAAAATGAACTTTCAGAAGACAAAAGTGATGTTCAATGCTTTTACAAGAAATGAAGATTTATCGATTGATGGAGAAAAACTGGAGATAACAGATACGTATGTTTATCTTGGACAGCAGATATCAAGTGAGGGTCACATTGATGAAGAAATTAATCGGCGTACAAAACTTGCCTGGAGAGCTTTTGGAAGAAACAGCATAATTTTCAAGAGCAATATGCCATTATGTCTTAAAAGAAAAGTGTTTGATCAATGCATCCTTCCAGTGCTTACGTATGGTGCAGAGACGTGGACCTTAACTAAAAGAGACATACAAAGGCTGCAGACAACTCAAAGAAGCATGGAGAGGTGCATGCTTGGTATAACCAGGAGAGATAAGAAGAGGAACTCGTGGATCCGAAAAATGACAAGAGTGGAAGACATCATGATCAGAGTTAAATCCCTGAAATGGCAATGGGCTGGACATACTGCCAGAAGGACAGACCATAGATGGACAGCCGAAATTTTAGATTGGATTCCAAGGGACAGGAAAAGACCCAGAAAAAGACCACATGGGAGATGGGTGGATGAAATTCGTAAATATGCGGGAGTGACATGGAGGAGACTGGCACAAGACAGACCGTTGTGGAGGAAACTTGGGGAGACCTTCGTCCAGCAGTGGATTGATAATGGTTGACAATGATGATGATGATGATGATGATTCAGCATTTCTGCAGATTACAGGCTCACTTCTGTTGCATGATTTTTTATTTATTTTTGCATCAAAACTTTCTGCTATATATTTTTTTATTTTAGGATCTGAAAAACAATATTTTATGTGTTTTTCATATCACTAAAAATACAGCTTGAGAGCTGCAATCTTGCATAAAGATAGTTTTAAGCTATAAAATGTAATAATAAAGGACATAAAATTGCTCCCTTTTAGCAGGAGAAAGCAGCTCTTGAAAAAAAAAATCAGCTGATGTTTCTAAGAAATTATCTGAGAAAACTGGTAGGATATTTATTCCCCACATTCACTGCCAAGCTGTATATTATAATTAGTTATTACTTATTACCAAAACAATTTTTTAAGGTAAAGAATATTTTTATGTCTTAAGAGACACATATGGTTGAGTCGTCATTAGACTATGTAAATGCTATCTGTGGAGAGTAGTTACTCAATTATGTTTGCTCATGCTGATGAAACAATCCTGTTGGCAAAGAGCAAAAGTGAGCTGCAGCGTATGTTGTCCCACATGTATGAAGTTTGTATGAATTTCAAACTTAGTATATGAAAGGAAAAACCCAAAGTTATGTTTTTGACAGATGAATTGTTAGTATTAAATCAAACAGATCAGTCTAAATGGCAAAGAGATTGACCAGGTAAAGCAATTTACATATTTAGGAAGCATGTTTGACAGAGAAAACAAATTAGGTGGTGAAATTAGTAGGCTAGTAACTTCATCTTTGAAAGTCACAGCTGCTTCAGGAGGATTTTGAATAAATGATGAATGATAGGTTCTCAAAAAAGTCCCTAATAGTTGTGTGTGAAAAAGTACAGTAATTGTTCCTACTCTGATGTGCAGCAGTGAAGGAGGAGTACTGCAGATGAAACATAGGAGTGATTTGTGAGCTGTATAGATGTGTTACTTATGGGGGTGGGGGCAAGATATGTTTTGATCATGTGAGGAATGAAGAGGTTTTGTAGATGAGTAGTGTGAAGCAAAATATTGTTTGTAAGGTGGGGACAAATATTCTTGGGTGGTTTGGAGAATGAGTGGTGAGATGATTACTAGGAGAATTTATTCTGCACAAGTGACAGGAAGAAAATGTAGAAGATCAAGGGAGGACCAGATTCAGGAATTCCTGCATGAGAAAAAGAGAATAAATGTGAAGTACAAATGGTCTTGTGTGTGATGGATGTCAGTGAAGCTCAAGTTGTGAGCTGAGATCACTGTAAATGCAGATGTTTGATACATCAAGAGTAAATAAAATGTAGTTCCATTAGTTTTAAACTTTAATCCAGCAGATAAGCTCTCATCAAGAAACTAACCTATGATCTTAGAGAACAGCTTAGTGATATATATGCATGTAAAGAGAAAATCCCTCATCTACAGCAAGTTGAATATAACTAGAGGTGAGAAATGAGTACTTATTTTTGTGTTGTTTTGGTGTTAATAAATGAAACATTAAATGCCATATCCCATTTGAGTTCAAAACTGTAAAAAAAATTTTAAATCTGCTGACTTCCTTAATTTTAAGGATAGACTCCACCAATGAGCATTTAAAATGCAAAAAAAAAAAAAAATGATATGATATCGAAGATAGCTCCTCAGGTGTTTTAGACTTGATAAAGAATACTTCAGATATTTATTGTGTACAAGTTTTTAATGGAGATGAGAAATCCAAAGAAATGGACTGAGAACTGGAAAAAAATGCTTGAAGTGAAGTGTGTGTGTGTGTGTGTGTGTGTGTGTGTGTGTGTGTGTTGATCTCCATGAGCATCTAAAGTTGTTCCCGAATGTGTAGAAGCTTGATTCACCATAAGCAGACACATGTCCCTAATTTAGGGCGAGTAGTTCCAGGAAAGACAAGACAGGAACAACTTCTTTATGTATTTTACCACTTGGTAGGCACATTTTCCATGATTATTTAGATACTGAATAGTTTCCATGACATTTAATGAACATTTCATGACTGAATAGATTTTATTCATGACATTTAATAAATAGATTTCTTGACTGAATAGATTTCATGACATTTAATTGCTAAAACCTGGAAAGAGCGACATCTTTGTTTATTCACTGACGCCACATATTTGGAGGATTTTCACATTTAATGAACAGTGCTTCTTATTTTGAAAATTTGACTGTTTTCTAGCAGTTTCTGAGGAAGAAGTAATCTTTTTGTATGAGAATTTTCCTGATATTGATGCTGAATCAGTTGTAGCAGGTATAAAATCATATACAATTTTTGCAAACTTGATCAAATGTAAAACCGACGGGCGCAATGCAAGGTATTCATATTATCTGAGCATTGTTTCAGCTAATATATTAATATAGTCTTTAATGGTAGTCTAAGAACTTCCTTCTTTCAGCTAGTGTCAAACAAACATTTGGCACAATGTATTGCCTTTTAATCAAACCAAGAACCCATATTTATGAGTACAAATGCAATTTTTACATTGCACATTTATTAGATTTTAGCGGAAAAGAATTTTGAAAAAAGTAACTTTGTATACTGTAAAGAAACACTAGAGAAATCAAATGAGGAAGAGCACTGCACATTAAAACTTTTCTGGACAACAGAATTTTGTTAATGCCATTCCGTTTAAGAATAACAGTTTTCACAACAACAAAAAAAAAAATACGTTCACAGTTTTTATCAAGAGAGAAATAGACATAATGACAAAATGGATAACACTGGGCAAATTAGGCCGAAACCTGTTCACAAGGTTTGTTGTATTTTCAGTTTTTTTTTTTTTTTTTTTTACAAAAAAAAAAAAAAAAAATTATATATGTATCTACAGTGTATATGCACACTAACTTTGAAATAATATATTTTCATGTATGTGTGCAAACTTTTTCAAAATTGCATTAAAAAGCTCTAGCCATTTTTACCTCTCAACAATATTATGACTTTGCAGAACATTCTGCATTCGAAATTTGCAATAATATGCTGTGATTACAGGCTAAGGGGGTAATGTTTCAGACAGAAGTAACCCAGTGATTTTGTTTTAGGCATTTTACTCCGCTTTTGTACTTAAATAAACATTTCGAATAATGGAAAAACCTTAACATGTGTAGAATAATCAAATCAATGAGACTTATTTACCCAATTGCCTGTGGTTTACTGGTCTTCCATGTAGCAAAATATTTCTTCCACAAATTCCATTTCAAGTGTGTTTTTTTATTCATATATATTCTTTAAAAAGATGTTGAGTGTGCTTAACAGGAAAGTTGACATCTAATTTGTTTACTTTCAAATGATAACCAAAACCTTCAAATATCGTTGGTGACAGTTGATACTATCCACAGCCACAGCCCCCGCCCCCGCATTAGTGGAAGGGGAGTGCAGATGTTATATAAACACAAAAGTGCACAACACTTTTATGATTGCTTTTTTGACTAATTTTGTCTCGCTGTATCAACAATCTTGCATAGGTAGCAATGTTAAGTCCTTGTGACTTAAGTTATACAATTATTTTATGTGAATCGTGTGATTTCTATCATTTCCGGATAACTCTGTAAGGAATAGTTTATGTGTATTTATTTATACACACTTTGGCACTGTATTCAATAAAACAATACAGATTTGCAAATGGCGCCGCAAAGAAGCTTTATTTAGTACTGGCTGAGATTTGTGCGAACAAGCCAACAGCCAATACTTAGCACAACATCGGATCGGATTCAGTGATAACCCTGATGCAGTATGCAGTGAATAAACCGAAATATCAGTCTTATTGAGATCAGAAGTATTGAAAAATATCGAAAAATCAATCCGATATATTGATCTTTAAATACAGATGTTTTCGATTCAATATATCGGTCTCAGAAATATTAAAAGATATCATACTTTTGAAAATATCGCCCATCCCTTCGTCTTGGTGAAAAAACGAGCAGCCACCGTAAAATCACGTGACGACTCGCTGACCAATAGCAGAACGCGACGCATGCCGCATTCCTTTTCTGTCATTATCGTTCATTGGCTAACCCGTGCCTCTTAGCAACGCCCGTAAAATTACGGTTTCGAACAGTTGTCCTACATATCCATGCCCGTTAAAATACGGGCATCTCCTTGAAACTGCAGAAACGAGCCTTGATCGTAAAAATACACGGGCAACAAGACTTTTTTTACGGTAATTTTTAACAGTGTGGACACTTTAATATACTAAATCAATTTTATCTCTCAGACAGTTCCTACTAAACGGGGGAAAGATATCTGTTCTGGGGAAATGTTTTGTTAAAGTTTGAGCTTTCTATATTTTTAATTTAATGAATAACTGATGTCATATTTGGACTTCTTATGTAGAATGTTATATCATGGTCAGAATGTCTTCAGTGCAGTGTGACGTGCCTGCCAGCAAGACACACACGACATAAAGGCAAATAGCAGGCAGAACGAACGTCCGCGTAGCTCAATTGGTAGAGTGACTTATTCCGGAATGAGGGGATCCGGGTTCGAGCCTCGGCGTGGACGAAAATGACGGAGAAATTTACTTCGTTATAATGGCACCCGAACTTTCCGGATCACCCGACCGTTCAAAATCTCGCAATGGTGTGATGTTATTTCCACACCGCGAGATAGGAAAAATAAGAGAATCCCTTCTACAGCGCTTCGAAAAATAAAAATGTGTGATGTTGCATTCCACACACCAGATTGACTGGGAGTTCTCAAGTGCACGTTCTACAGTGGATGGCTTGTACTTTGGAAGCGTTAGAATAAATATGACTTGCCCCAGTCTTTCATCAGAGATGCAGCAAATTATCATAGTACGCATATATAGGTTCCTATTAAGTTTTGGAAATCAAAATTCACAGCAAACATTCATGGGCCTGAACAATTATTTTACTTTTATGTTGTTGTGACTCATGTGGCTGATTTGTCTACCACCATCATGGACGTTTGACTAGTGTTCAAATGGTTCGCTAGAAGTGACCACCATTATTTCGTAAGGTAGCAAATCTTCACTCCAAAACATCCAACGCCATTTGTGATTTCCTGTTGCTATCCTGACTGTGATCCCTCCCCCCCCTCCCCATAATAGACAATTTTCCTCCAATAATTAGACAAAGTAACAGTTCATTTTATTTGGTCTAATTATTTCGTGCATAGTTTTATCCAAGCTGTCCTTCCCCACAGAGATTCTTATTGATTTATACCTAGACTTACGTAGCATGCGGCAGGCGAGACATCAGAATGCTAATTAATTTACTTTGTTCACCTTTTTTTAACGTGAAGTGTTGATTACGAAAACGGAGCTTAAAGTGCATGTAGGATTCTCCGACCCCGTTCAGGGCTAAATATTGTTAATATGCCTTAATATTAGCATTCAATCGTAAAGTTTCATTATTTGCTCGATTTTCAGCAACGTACGTGATGCAAGAAATGTCTCTAGATAGGTTGGCGAAGAGCAAATGATTAGTTTGTAAGAAAAGCGGAAAAAGGTCTTCAAAGCGAAAAAATCGCAATAATGGATTTTCCTCTCGTTTTCAATAGCCTTGCAGGGATAAACGTGTCTTTTAAAAAGAAGAGGGAAATTCATGGCCATTTACTGTGAGAGTAAATAGCCATGAATTATCACACCCAAACCTACTATTGCTGTTTATTGAGCAGTGACTTAGAAAACAACTTCGCGTATGCGCCGCATCGACATAAGAGCCGCAGGGTGAGCAAACCGCAATTTTTTTTATTGTATAAGAGCCGCGGCTCTTAGTCGGAAAATTACGGTACATGCTAATAGTATCATTTTGTCCATCTGTCCGTCGTGGACATCTTATCTCGGCAATTATTAGTCCGGTTTATTTATTTATTTTCACTGAGAAGCCCGAAATATGAGAGCGATGATCCTTGCTTTCGGGTTCTTTTCCGATGCACAACTTCTCCGCTAAAGGTCGTAAATGCAGATGATATGAAATTCGAAATACATTTTATTCGGTATCTCTGCTTTAAATATCCAATTGAAAAATTCATTTATTTCCTTCGATATCATTTATAATGAAGAGTCTTTTGGGGAGAGTTCTTTTTTCAAGTAATGCACAGTTTTTCCAGTAGGGGCGAAAGGGTAAATCGCGATTTCTCCGATATCTCTACTTCTAAAATCCTGATTTGAAAAATCTTTTTCAAGTCGGCTGTAATTTCTGGTGGGAAACGTTCGGCATATAATTTCTAATTTTGGTGGAGACCTATCTTGTCAATACGGAGTGTATATTTATGTTTCCTTTGTATTTGCAGCAACACTGCACTTTTAAAGACTCGATTGAAAACGATTTTTTGCAGACAGATACCGCTCACCACGGAAAACATTTTGCCACGTATTTTTTGCTTATAATAACAAACTTTTCGCCGGGAGCGTAGATGTGTGTCCCATTTTTCTCGATGTCTCTGCTTCTAACAGTCCGATACGAAAACTTTTTTTTCTTTTTTGTCGGACAGCATCTATTGCGCAAAACGTTCTGCATATGATATCAAAATTTTCTTGGAAGGCACAAGTTTTCCATTAGAGGGTATAAGTCACTTTTCCGTTTACAGCATATTTGCAGCAATATCTGCGCGTCTAAAAACGCAATTGATGAAATCCATTTTCGGTCAGATACCAATAACTACGAAAACATTTTGTGCTCATTTCCTGCTAAGAGCAATACACAATTTTCTCGTCAGGGGTACAAATGTTTAATTACTTTCTCTCGATATATCTGCTTTTAAAAGTCCGATTAAAAAAATTCAACAGCGGAAATCATTCACTTCATGGAACATTTAGAATGTACTCATGGGTTTTTGTAGTGCACAATTATAGCTCTATGTGGTGTTAGTGGGCATTTCTGTTTGTAAATGCATCGCTTCTTCTAAAAGTCCTATTGAAGAATTTTTTTTTTTTTATGTATGTCATTCGTAACAGTACGTATCCTCTTTAAATAATGCACAGTTTTCCGCTAGGGTCATAAATTTCAAAACTTTGTTCTCGCTATTTTTGCTTCCAAGAGAGGTATTTGAAAAATTATTTTTCTTTAGCGTAGCTTTTGCTATGAAGAATACTTTTAGTATATTTTCTACTTTTCCGTTATTCAAAATTCTTCCTCCAGTGACAGTCAGAGTATATTTCTATTTGAAAGACTTCATTCGATTCTAAAAATCCTTTAAAGAAAATCGTTTTTGGCAGTACACTCTTTTAAGCTGAATTTTTATATTTTCGTAAAATCTACTTTGAAATATTTTTTTCGTGTTGGGAAGGATTCAAAAGATGTACTCATTACAACCGAAAATTCGGCGTACTCTTCACTTCACTCTCTCTTCCTTCCTGTTGGTTTACTTTTCTTGTTTTTCCTTTTGCTGTTTCGTGCTGGCTCTTTCTTTGCCACCTCAGGGGATTAATTGTCGCCAATCTGAGTAGAAGGGTCAGTGGCTTTCCACTACTCTGAAACCAGAATTAGGGTCGATAACAGTACCACTGTCTCTTGTGAAGCTCGTATCCCAACTACTGGATGCTGATTTGCATTTTGTTACCTTGATGCAATGATATATTCAAGATTTCAGGCGGGGTTTTTTTTCACTGCTGCGCGTGTGCAGTTATATCTATTCTGTTCCGCTTTTCACTAACATATTATTGCCATATAACTTTATAACTTCAAATAGCTCTTCATAAAAAAGGGCGAATTTTTTGACGATTGTGTGAGCAACTGATGATTGGAAATGAGTTTCCAATAAGGCTAAATCTCCGACTGCTAGATCAGGCAGGATTTGATTAAGGATGGTACGAAGTAATAATTTATGCTTAATGTGAAGTCCTGTACACATTCTTTGGAAAATATCTCTAATAAATGGAGATCCATTATCTGATACGATTTTCAAGGGTGCACCAAAGTGCACAATGATTGATTAATTAATACATCACAGCAGTAGGGGATTTAAGTGGAACGGTTTCTACGCACTTGGAGTGGTTGTCAGTAATTACTAATATATAGCGAGATTTATGTTTAAATGAGAGAGGATGAAGTGCTAGTAAATCAATTGATGTTACATCTAATATATGCAATCTAAAACTAGAAATTAAGCAACCAGCCGATCTTCAATTTTTCTAATTATATCTTTAATACTGACGGAAAAAAATCCCAACACCACGAAAAAATAGTTGTAGAGGAATGAAATGGCGGCAATACATTTGTATAGGTAACATATTTAATCGATTAAGGTTTCAAGATCACAGCTTATTGTAAGCGCGAGAAGAGCCATTTTAAATGTGAAATGCTGGTACATTAATAACCGGTGTAACCGCCAGAATGTTGAATGCAAGCACGCAAACGTTCATGCATTGTGTCGTACAGGTGCTGGATGTCAGTTTGTGGGATGGAGTTCCATGCCTGTTGCACTTGGTCGGTCAATACAGTGACGGTTAATGCTGGTTGGGGGTGACGCTGGAGTTGCCGTCCAATGATATCCTATACGTGCTCGACTGGTGAAAAATCTGGTGATCTAGCAGGCCACGGCAACATGTCGACACTCTGTAGAGCATGTTGGGTTACAACAGCGGTATGCGGGCGAGCGTTATCCTGTTGGAAAACACCCCCTGGAATGCTGTTCGTGAATGGCAGCACAACAGGTTGAATCACCAGACCGACGTACAACTGTGCCGTCAGGGTGCGGGGGATAACCACGAGAGTGCTCTTGCTGTCATAGGAAATTGCTCCCCAGACCATAGCTCCAGGTGTAGGTCCAGTGTGTCTCGGGTGCAGACAGGTTAGTTGCAGGTGCCCACCTGGCCTCCTTCTAACCAACACACGGCCATCACTGGCACCCAGGCAGAACCGGCTTTCATCAGAAAACACAACAGATCTCCACTCCGTCCTCCAATGAGCTCTAGCTTGACACCACTGACGTCGCAAACGGCAGTGGTTTGGAGTAAGTGGAGTGCACGCTACAGGGCGTCTGGCTCGGAGCTGTCCTTCAAGTAACCGATTTGTAACAGTTCGTTGTGTCACTGTGGTGTCAACTGCAGCTCGAATTGCTGCCGCAGACGCGGTACGATGCGCCACGACCATACGCCGTACACGGCGGTCTTCCCTCTCAGTAGTGCCACGTGGCCGGCCGAAAGCCGGTCTTCTTGAGGCAGTACCTTCCCTTGACCACCGCTGCCAACAATCATGCACAGTGGCTACATTCCTGCCAAGTCGTTCTGCAATATTGCGGAAAGAAAATCCACCTTCTCGTAGCCCTATTACACGACCTCGTTCAAACTCCGTGAGCTGTTGATAATGGCTTCTTCGTCTTCTTAAAGGCATTCTTGACTAACATCAACACCCTACGTCGAATCTCAACGACAACTAACGCTCACGAACGTTACAGCGCGTATTTACAGCAAACCTGCTTTGCATGTTCCGAGGGGCGCCACACGTATGCGCCGAGCGCGAAATTTGCATAGACGTCCTCTTACAGATGTACTCTCACCGCCTACCAACTGTCGTTTATCTAACACAACCCCTTCTTGGTGTTGGGATTTTTTTGTCCGTCAGTGTATGAATATCCCCTTAGCTCGTCCCAATCTGGAACATAAAACTTTCGCTCGCTCGTGAATTAGTTTACAAACATCAATCAGGAATCAACATTACCTTAAGATTGCCTAAACTGCGTATCACATAGAAGATCGCCTAAAATCATGGAACACAGAGCATTGGGCACACCAGCTCTTATATCTCAAGTCTAGCTACATAGGTTGCCAAGTCTAGCTACATAGGTTGCACTTTGACCTGCTGTCAGGCGTTGTGAAGTTCAAATTCATCGAGAAGGATTCTGTGTCGTTAAGTCAGAAAAACTTTTAACGAGATGAAACCAAATTTACATAACAACACAGAAACCCAAAGGGAAAGATAAATTAGAGGTATTTGTCGCACAACGCTGACCGTAAATTAACTTCAAATCCCGAAAAAAGGGTGTTTTCAAGTAACGGATGTATCGTTTCCGTAAAATGTGACTATATTTTGAGTGAAAGTGTCAGTATCTTGAGTTTCCTGTTACATGACCATACATAAAATGGTGAAGTTTGGAATTTAAAAGACTTTGGAAGAACCTTTGTCGTGTATTTTCTCAAACGCAATCGATTTTTTTTATTGAACACATTTTTCTTCCTTTTAAAACATATGAAACGAATGACGCAAATAATATATTTTTCTTGTGTTTATATCTCGGTGATTTGTATCAAAATTCAAAATTCATAAGTGAATGTGTAACTGAGAGATTTGTTAAGTTATGATACACATTACCTGATGCTTAGTTTTTGTACGCGAAATTTTCTGTACTACACTGGTTTCCATAAATTAAGGAAAAAACAGAAAAATCGCTATAACTCAAAAAATACATGATGAAATATTATGAAATTTAGTGAAAACCTATATCATATCGTACGTTAGAGAAATACACTAAAACATTTCGTAAGAAACACCTCATTCCGACAAAAACTCAACACATACATAATGAGGTTAAAAATAAGGTGTCAAAATGAAATGGCCAAAGTGCCTGAATAGGAAGTGTGGTCATCCTCACAGCAATGCTTCATGCTGTTACTGTTTGTCTAGATGGTCAGTAGGTAGCAACGACCATTGTTTGTGCAAAACTTGTCCAAGCCTCTCTAGATCTTGCGGAGGGAATTTGAGGGCAACAACAGAGAGCATCCAGATATGTTTGATCGTATTAAGGTCGGGAGGTCTGGCTGGCCAATCCATATGGGCACTGATCTCTTCTTGATAATATTGTTCCACCAACGTCGCTCGGTAGAGACGATCGTTATGGACTTGTAGGAGAAATGTATTTCCTATGACACCTGCATAAGGTCGAACATAAGGGTCCAGGACATCATCCGTATAGCGTTCAAGGTTCCTCTCGGAAGCGCATAGAGGTCTGTGCTGACGAGATGCCACCCCAAACTAGCAGGCTACCATCACCATAAATGTCCTTTTCACGGGTCAGAGAGAGGGACGATAGCGTGTTCCTAGTTCTCTCCAGATCAGAGCACGCCTGAAATTGATGTGAAAGTCAAGTCTGGAGTCATCTGTGAAGAATACTGACCTCCATTGGTTTTCAGTTCAATTGACGTGAAGTCTTGCCCAATTGAAATGTTCCTCTCTGTGACTGGGGGTAAGGGGCACGCAAACTGCTGGTCGCCTAGCATAAATACCTTCTTCGTGAAGCCTTCAGCCCACAGTGGAAGCAGTTACCAGCGTTCCTGTAGCCTCAGCAAGGGCAGATCGCAGCTGGGTAGAGGTAGCCGTCGTGTTCCTCCGCGCAGTAAATCGAAGATATCGGTCCTATAGCCCTAGGATTTCCTTTTCTGTAAATTCGGGAAACCGATTGTGTATTGTAAAATTGGTTCTACAATCTGTGCATTGCAACTTCCACCCGACTTTGACTTGCCTGTAATCTTCCGTTCGCTCTCCACCGCAGTTCATTTGTAAAATGATGTGTCGCAGCCATGACAGCAAATCTGCTGTATCAAAATCCTTTCGTTACACTCCGTAAACGATGTGACGCACACCTCCGCAGCATCCCCTTTTATGCTACGGCTCATTTACAGAAACCGATGCATCGCCACTCATTTGCATAGTACCCTGACTCCGCATTACATGTCACGTCATATACCCAAGTTTCGTACATTTCCAACTCTTGTTTCACAAATAATCCCGATTTTTCTGTTTTTTCCTTAATTTACAGAAACCAGTGTAGATGGCATTCACCAAATGAAAGTGAAAGAAACTGATTTTTATACGTATCACTAGAATATTGGTGCAATTGTTTATTCCTGTAAATAATTAATTATCAAATGTGATAGACAAAACATGTCTATCTTCTTAATTTGACTATTAGTGTTCTCTAAATTTTGACTCCTAGCCCCGGAAAAGAAATCTGAATTTAACCATTGAGATGTGAGTTGACGCTTTGTCCCGGAAATATTTACCCTAAGAGCTGTCATTTTGAGAGAAAAAACAAGAGAAAACAGAAAAATTACATAAAATTCTAGGATATTATCATCAGCTCTTTTGAATTAAGAAAATGTGTGATATAAAACGTAACAATCTCATTGATCATTTTCTTGCGTATGAAATCTTACAACTAAAGATTCATTATAAATAACAATATGTGCCGCATTTAGACAATGCAATCCGATGAAAATAACTTTTAAGGACTTTTAGAAGCAGCGAAATGGATATCCATTTCCTCCTCAGCTATAAAAATCGAAATACGACAGTAGAAAATTGCAGCAAAATATATTTTTCTCAAAGAAATCTATCTGAAGCGAAGAATATTTTTCTCAAAGAAATCTATCTGAAGCGACGAATATTTTTCTCAAAGAAATCTATCTGAAGCGACGAATATTTTTCTCAAAGAAATCTATCTGAGAATATTTTTCAAAGAGAAATCTATCTTTTTTCGGCTGTAATTTAAGAAAGATAAATGTGGTCACAATTACAAATAAACACTTGCACCAGTAGTAGAAAAACTATGCATCTTTAGAAGTAATGCACTCAAATCTTTGTCATAGTGATTGGTATCCTGTGCAGAAGAGTCTTCTAATCTATTTTTCAGAAACGAAGCTATGACTTCAGCAAATGAACATCTCCAACCATTTGTAGCAGAGCTGTGCATCAGAAAAAAAGAAAAAAAAGTGTACACGAAAAGTTTATCATGATGAAAACTTTACGATGCAAAAAAAAATCAAAGACAATTTTTTAAGAAAGAAACAAAATAGAGAAAAAGAAAATGCATTTTTATCCCTAGAGGAAAAACTGTGCATTATTTAAAATGCACAATGTGCTGAAATTCGTTATAATGAGATGCACCTGTTACGAAAAGAAATATTTCAATGGTATTTTTAGGGCCAATAAACCGTTTGCAAGTTAAAATATGCAATTATATTTATTAGCTGCACAGCTGTGCGTATAGAAAATCAGGAAATATAAGCAAAATTTTCCTTATAGCTGACGATTGCCGAAGCAAAAAAGTTGTTCACATCGAACTTTAGACGCAGAGATATCGATGAAAATGGGAAAATTCTTTCTTTCTTTTAAGGAGTGACCGAGAATCAGAGAGAGGCAGTCGCCAGTCAACGGGGACACCGGAACTGTTGAAATGATGTTGCTACTAAAGTTGGAAATCGCAGCACCAGCAGACAAGTACACCATCCATTCCATACCCGGGACTTGACACCAGGCCCATCTCGGACGAATTCTCCGAGGCCAGCGCCTCAGACCGATAAGCTTCCAGGGTGGCTCAAAAATTTTTATTTTTGTTTTTTACTTGTCATTTTGTCAGGTTCAATGCGTTTTTAATGATCCTTGATTCCGCCCGGCACTGATTCATTACATATATTCTATTATATACAGTACATGTGACCACATTTATCTTTCTGAATCCCTGTATATAATATATTCTATTATATACAGGGATGTAAGGTCAGGTGATGCGTAACATCACAGCCTCTCCTTGACAAATGTCAACCCCGCCTTCTCGTGGTACATCCTGTTCCCACTAAAGGGGCTCTGACGACCGCCAATAGCGGTATAACTATACCATCGGGATTAGAGGAAATGCTATCCCACACTCACCAACCCGCTTGGCCAGCGTGGTGAGTTATGGCCAAACCCCTCCAAAATGACTCCACAACTTAAATCTTGGCCCTCAGTCTCCGGCAGCTGGAATGTACCTGGCCAAGGCAGCGGCCAGTGCGACATGAAGGCAGAGGGTGCTAAGAATCCCCGGAGGACCGGACTAGGCTGCCATCTGATGCTGACCTTGGCTACGTATAACGGAATCTCCCTATCTTCTGATTCAAGGCTTCTTGAATTGGAAGAGGAACTACAAAGGATCAAGTGGGGCATCGTCGGGCTAAGTGAGGTAAGGAGAAAAGGAGAAGATCTCATTGAACTGAAAAGTAGACATTTCTTCTACTATCGTGGGACAGATACTGGCAGAACTAGTGGTGTTGGATTTATAATAAACAAGAAACTGAAGGATAAAGTTGTAGAAGTTGAAAGTTCCTCTGACAGAGCTGCACGACTCGTTATCCAACTCTCGAGAAGATACCAGGCTCAGATTATTCAAACTTATGCACCCACCACAAGTCATGCTGAAGAAGAAATTGAAGAATTTTATGAGGAAATTCGTGATCTAAATAATAAAGGTAAGCAGCACTTGAAGATAATTATGGGAGATTTCAATGCAAAAATAGGGCAACGGCAACAGAATGAAACTTCAGTAGGTAAATTCGGTCACGGCAACAGAAACCAGGGTGGAAATACTCTCGTAGAGTTTGCAGAGGCAGAAGGGTTTTTCATCTTGAACTCCTTTTTCAAGAAAAAACCACACAGGAAATGGACATGGAGACATCCAAATGGGACGACAAGTGAAATTGATTTTATTATGTGTAACAAAAAATTCGTCATAGAAGACTGCAGTGTGCTAAACAAGTTCAACACAGGCAGTGACCATAGATTGGTGAGATGTAAGATGCACCTCAACACTAAACTGGAACGTGGCAAGCTCATAAGACAAACAAAATGTATTGACATAACCAACCTTAAAAAACACCATAATACCTTCAAATTGGAACTGAAGAACAGATTCTCTGCTTTAGAAGGCCTAACATCGGAAGAAGTGGATATTTCTGAAGTTAACAGAAAAGTAACCAAAGCTCTTATGGAAACAGCAACAAAATTAGCTGGGTCTAAGAACAAATTGCATGTGAACAAATTATCAGGAAAAACCAAAATGTTGATGCAAAAAAGAAGAGAGATGAGGACAACTAAAGAAGATGTGACTTCCAAAGTGGAATATATAGAGCTATGCAAGACAGTACGAAAAAGTATAACTGAAGACGTAAGGAAATTCAACTGTGAACTAGTAAGGAAAGCAATTGAAAACAACCAAAGCCTAAAGATAGCAAAGGGACATCTCAGTAAGGGGAAAAAAACAGATTATGGCACTGAGAAAAGAAGATGGTTCTGTAACTAGAAATAGAGGCGAAATTTTGACAAGAGTGAAAGATTTCTACTCCAAATTATATGAAAGGGATGATACATGTACTCCAGGCATCATGAAAGGTAAAAGAGTTCTTCCAGTCCTTCCAGCAGAAGTTGCACATGCAATCAAGAACATGAAGCGGGGAAAAGCTCCAGGAGAAGATGGAATTACTGTAGACATCATACAAGAAGCAAGTGGAGAAATCGAAACAGTACTCGCCCAAATTTTCACTCGATGCCTTAATGAAGGGAAGATTCCTGAGGATTGGAACAACGCTACAATGATCTTGCTACATAAAAAAGGTGACATTGAGGATCTCAGGAACTACAGACCTATCAGCCTCCTATCAGTGGTTTATAAAATCTTCACTAAAGTTCTTTCACACCGCTTGAAGGTAACACTGGACATGGCTCAACCGAGAGAACAAGCTGGATTCAGGAGTGGCTACAGCACAATAGATCATATCCACGTACTGAGAGAACTATTTGAAAGAGCGAGGGAATATGAACTTCCATTGTGCATGGCTTTTATCGATTATGAAAAAGCCTTTGATTCGGTGAAACCATCAGCAGTTGCAATGGCTCTGAAATCCTGCGGTATTGATGATGCATACATTAATATTATTAATAACATCTATGAAAATGCAAGTGCAAAGATTCTGCTATTTGAAAATACAACACATAAAAATTGGAAAAGGAGTGAGACAAGGTGACACCATATCTCCGAAGCTCTTTAATTCCACATTGGAAAATGTCTTTCAATCACTGAACTGGGAAAACAAAGGCATAAAGATTAATGGAGATTATCTAACCCACCTTCGTTTTGCTGATGACATAGTCATTTTTGCAACTACCCCATCAGAGCTACAGAGTATGATGCAGGAACTTGCTGACAAGAGTAAAGAAGTGGGATTAAAAATGAGCTTTCAGAAGACAAAAGTGATGTTCAATGCTTTTACAAGAAATGAAGATTTATCGATTGATGGAGAAAAGCTGGAGATAACAGACACGTACGTTTATCTTGGACAGCAGATATCAAGTGAGGGTCACATTGGTGAAGAAATTAATCGGCGTACAAAACTTGCCTGGAGAGCTTTTGGAAGAAACAGCATAATTTTCAAGAGCAATATGCCATTATGTCTTAAAAGAAAAGTGTTTGATCAATGCATCCTTCCAGTGCTTACGTATGGTGCAGAGACGTGGACCTTAGCTAAAAGAGACATACAAAGGCTGCAGACAACTCAAAGCAGCATGAAGAGGTGCATGCTTGGTGTAACCAGGAGAGATAAGAAGAGGAACACATGGATCCGAAAAATGACAAGAGTGGAAGACATCATGATCAGAGTTAAATCCCTGAAATGGCAATGGGCTGGACATACTGCCAGAAGAACAGACCATCGATGGACAGCCGAAATTTTAGATTGGATTCCAAGGGACAGGAAAAGACCCAGAAGAAGACCACATGGAAGATGTGTGGATGAAATTCGAAAGTATGCGGGAGTGACATGGAGGAGACTGGCACAAGGCAGACCGTTGTGGAGGAAACTTGGGGAGACCTTCGTCCAGCAGTGGATTGATAATGGTTGACAATGATGATGATGATGATGATACAGTACAATACAATACAGTTTTATTCGGGTGAGCCAAAAAATAAAATTTACGAATACATACAACAGTATACAAGCATCCACCCAGGCAGCAATGGGAAGATACCCTAAGGCATTGTTTCTCAAAGTGTGTACCGTGGAACCCCGGGGTTCCGCGACGGTTTCCCAGGGGTTCCGCAAGCAATTCGTAAAATAGCTCCGAAATTTTCAAGAAAATCTGTGAATTCCATATTTTCCCCGATTACAGCCTTAACTAAGCAATTTCCCACAGCCAATAAAAAACAGTTCAAGAAAATAAAACACGTTCTGGAAGGTGTGAGCAAGATAAAACTGTCAAATTTGCGAAAAGAAGAAAGTACAATTAGAGCTATATTATTTTCGGATTTATGAATGATGATGATAATCCACAGTGTGTCATATGCAGCAAAGTTTTTCATAATAGCTCAATGGCCCCACCTAAACTGCGGCGCCCTTTAGGGAGTACACATCTAGAGCTCAAAGGTAAAAATGTTGATTTTTTTGTTCGCAAGCATGATGAACTTTTAAATGTGAAAAGTTTTTTTACATGCAGCACATATTAATAGATTGAATGAAAAAGCTACTGAGGTTTCCCTTTTAGTAAGCTATCAAATAGTACAAGCAGGTGAACCTTATACAATAGCCGAGAATCTTATCAAGCCATGTGTTATTGACATGGTTAAGTGCATGCTTGGTAAAAAATCGGTCAAAGAAATAGCAAAAATTCCGTTATGAAGCCATACAGTGTCTCTTCAAGTGAAGGAAATAGCACAGGCCTGGAGGCGCAGTGGTCAAAGCAATGGCTTCTGTTCATTTGTCCAAGTGGGGTCCGGGTTCGCATCCCGGTGGTAAATATAAAACGAACAATGGTTCATAAATATAAAACAAAAAATGTGATGAAATCCCCCAGCATTTGGAAGCTCTCCATGATTCAATGAGGTACTATTTTCCTGATGAGTAGCACGAAAAATTAAAAAGTCAATTGTGGATTAAAAAACCACTTGTTATTAATGAAAAAACTACATGCTTTTTATCTGATGGATATGGAAAATTTATTGATCTGATGTCGGATTTTTCAGTGACATCCCTTTATAAAACAGTGTCAGTGGCAGAATTTAGGTGCAGTTTGAAAGGGGAATATCCAGTATTATCGCAAAAACCTGGGTCAGTATTCTTAACATTTGTAACAACCTGTCTTTGTGAAACGGGCTTTTCTGTGCATGCCTGAATAAAAAATAAGCACCGCAATAAGATGGATGCAAAGCCCGATATGAGATTACAACTTTCTTCAATAGAACCAAATTTTAAAGAACTATGTGGCAATAAAAAGCAAAGCCATTCATCACATTGATATTTTTCATTAATGATTACTAGCATCAATGGCATAATAAATTTTATTGGCTCTACATTACCTTTTTGTAAGTGATACATAATTGGCATATAGGTATATTAATTGTAATGGTATTTATAGAGGAGTTCCGTTGCTAGACATTGTAGAAAAAAGGATTCCATAGGATAAAAAGTTTGGGCCCGACAAAGCCCACACTGCCTGGAAAAAGAGAGAAAAAAATACATAATTATATTTACATATATATACACAATAAACTGAATTACAAATGAACGATATCGAGTCAAAACCACACTAACCACTTTATGACGAAGTCTGAAATAAATGATCCAGTAACTTTTTTTAAATAACGAAAATGAATTAATTTGTTTCATTTCTTCAGGTAGACCGTTCCATACTCTTGGACGGCCAGAGCCCACATTACCTAGTGCAAGATTATTTCTAGCAAAATTTGGTCGATAATAGTTTGCAAAGCGTGTGTTATAATCACGCAATGGCAACTGCAATGGCAATAAATCTTTGCAAACGTTCCTTTTTATTCTATTAAACATAAATGTTATTAATTTGAATTCATAAAGCTTTTTTATATGCAGTATATTGTATTTTCTAATAATACTCTTTAAAGAGTCATTCGGAGAGTCCCTAAGAAGACGAAGATATTTATTTTGTAACCTGTGAATTCAACTAATACTTAATTGTGATGTGGAACCCCAAATTAAAAAGCAATAATAAACGTAAGAAAAAAAGTGAATAATATAACATAACAAGAGTACCCTTTGGCAAATTAAAAAAAAACCTCCGAATGACACCAACATTTCTAGCAATAGTAGTACATAAACTGTTAATCCGTGACTCCCATCTAAGGTTCGACTGAAATACCACACCTAAAAAAGTAGTTTCTCGAGACAGTGGGACAACAACACCCCCTACAATAACTGTACATTGATCCAGCCTTAACCTCCTGCCGTTACTGAAAAGTAAACATTTGGTTTTAGAAGAATAAAAAGTTAAGAAATTATAATAAAAAAAATCTACGTTAGCTATACCAGTTGACGAATATATATCGTTTTGACAAAAAACAACAACACTAGTGTCGTCAGAAAAGCATATTGGAACAGAACAGACAGGCACAAAAAAGATATCATTCATGTAAAAAATGAAAAATAATGGATCCAATACAGACCCCTGAGGAACCCCACAGGTAATGTCCAAAAGAGGCGAACAGCAAGATAGCATTCGTTCCTATTTGTTAAATAGTTCCTAAATAAATCTAGATGTAATTTATGCAATAACCTCTCATGATTAATAGTATCAAACGCTCGCGATAGATCGAAAACAACAAAAAAAAAAAAAATACACCAAGAACAGATCTTCTAGAGTCCAAGGAAGAATGAATAATATTAAGCGCTACAAGAAGGGCATGTTCAAAATTTACCTTCGGAACAGCCAAAACGAACAGGATGAAGAATGTTATTACATGAAAAAAACTGCGTAAGCGAACGTAAAGCAGCTTTTCAAAGATCTTAGAGAAGACTGTAAGAATTGAAATAGGACGTAATTGAAAACATCAGTCTTGGAACCCTTTTTGTAGACTGGAATAGCAGAAGCAATTTTAAAAGCAACCGGCACTATGCCAGTCGAAAAAATTAGATTAAAAATAAACAGCAAATGTGACTCAATAAGATCAGCAACGAACCTTTTACAAGAAATAAAGATTTATCGATTGATGGGGAAAAGCTGGAGATAACCAATACCTACATTTATCTTGGACAGCAGATATCAAGTGAAGGTCGCATTGATGAAGAAATTAATCAGCGTATAAAACTTGCCTGGAGAGCTTTTGGAAGAAACAGTATAATTTTCAAGAGCAATATGCCATTATGTCTTAAAAGAAACGTGTTTGATCAATGCATCCTTCCTGTGCTTACGTATGGTGCAGAGACGTGGACCTTAACTAAAAGAGACATACAAAGACTGCAGACAACTCAAAGGGCCATGGAGAGGTGCATGTTTGGTGTAACCAGGAGGGATAAGAAGAGGAACTCGTGGATCAGGAAAAATGACAAGAGTGGAAGACATCATGATCAGAGTAAAATCCCTGAAATGGCAATGGGCTGGACATATTTCCAGAAGGACAGACCATCGATGGACAACCGAAATTTTAGACTGGATTCCAAGGGACAGGAAAAGACCTAGAAGAAGACCACATGGGAGATGGGTTGATGAAATTCGAAAGTATGCGGGAGTAACATGGAGGAGACTGCCACAAGACCGACCGTTGTGGAAGAACTTGGGGAGACCTCCGTCCAGCAGTGGATTGATAATGGTTGGCAATGATGATGGTGATGATATAAATGGCAACTCCACCCCCACCCCCACCCCTTACTATTTGAACGACTCTCCGAAACAACCTCATATGAATCAAGTGTGTACACAACACCAGGATAAAACCATGTCTCAGAGACACAAACTATATCAACTCTTACCCCAATATCATCAATTAAATGTTCAAGAAGAGACATTTTATTAGTAAGGCTACACGCGTTTATGTGTATAATATTTAAGCTATTATCAGGTAATTGAAATTGAGAAATTAGTGGTGGCCGAAAGTCGAGGCCCTGGCGATCACCAAGCTCCATTACAGATGAAATCGGGGGGAAAAAGAAGAAAAAAGTAAAATTTAGCAAAAAGTATATGTAAAGTATAGAATATGAACACAAATATGAGCGTATTAAAGTACATTACAAGTGAGCGTATTAAAAGTACATTACAAGTGAGCATATTTTCGATGTCTAATCCAGGTAAACGATTTTAAGCGCATTATGATATGAAATTTAATTTGTTTTGAATTAGCTCTCAGAATATATTCATTATACAGTGTAGAGACAGAACAAACTTTTCGCTGTTAGGTGCTTACCGATGCTTAAGTGACTTCTCGAAACCACTTACTCATTCTTCTGTCTTGCTTCCAAGGGGCGCAAGTCGCCTTCACAACGCTATTGGCCACCGGTTCCAGGTAAGGGAGAGTGCTATGAGATAAGCACATCACCCATGCCTCATCTAGGACTCTAACCCACTCCGACGAACGGTCAGTGCCAAAGTTCTGTGTCCTTGGAAGAATAAAATGAGCATAAAATGTTCTCTACACTCAATAGTATCCTACTAAAAAGAATTTTTTCAATCGAATTTTTACAAGTGGTGATACTCTTGCAAATAAAAATAAACAGTAACACACCCAAACGACAGAGCTGTGAATTGTGATAATAAAAATATGCGCAAAATGATTTTCATAAGGAAGCTATGCGACGGGATTTTTTTTTTCAAACACGTCTTTTTGAAGCAGAGATGGAGAGAAAACAGGTATACATTAGGACTCCTAACGAGAAAACTGTGCGTCATTTAAAATGGATACTGTGTACGTAATCTTCATCATAGTGAACAGCATTAGTCAAATTTTTAAAAGCGGAGATACTGTCGGAAACCGAAATCCGCACTAGTTTTTTTTTTGTTTGTTCCAATGCCGTAAGACGAACACACCACCTATGCTCCATTCGGACTCGAACCCAAGCCCGTCTCAGACAACTAGCCAGAAACCAACACCTAAAATGTACACTTACATCATCTAGTGGTAGAACTGTGTACCTATAGGTATATGCAAAATATTCCCGCAGTGAATATTATCCTACATAAAAAGGAGTTTTGAATTCAGACTTTTCGAAACAGACATAGAGAAGCAATAAAACATAGCTCTCTAGTGGAAAAACGATGCAGTTCGTTGAGCAGAAAATATGCCCAAAATGTTTTCTGGGTGAGTGGTATCTTACCAAAGGAAGGAGCTTTTAAATCAGGTTATTACGAGGTAGCAGTAAAAATATGATTAAAGTACACTGGAGGATAAAATTAAGGTATACAATAACAATGGGTTTTTCGCGAATGGATTAAAGTCATGTGTATACGGCATGAAAAACTGCAAAAACTGCATGCAAAAAAGGTATGTATGTACTGCAACATGCAAACAGTACTGGCTATAAAAAAAATGAGGTGGACGCTGCAAGATCAAAACATTCGCAATTGTCGCTTGGAAGGAGTGTGAATTCCACGACTATATGTTGGATGTTTACTGATGGCAGCCCATCAACATTCAGATGACTCTGCTCGATGGAGAGGTAGAAAGGCTTGAAGCAAAAGAGAAACAGGTTGCACATGTCCCGAAAAGGGATTTCGACAGCATGGAAACAATTACAACAGAAATTAGCCATAGTCAGGAAGAAAAGACAAGGGCGGCAAGTAGTTATGACAACTCTAATGAACTCGCTCATCTGTCAAAGCGGAGCATGAGGATGACAGCACGTCAACTGTCTCTCGAGCTCTCTGCGGCAGAAAGAATCATTGTTTCGAGAAGGATGGTTCCCGAAGGCTTGATGGAAAGTAACTGTACGCCAGGAAGCCAGCTGTCTATATTCCTCTAGCCACCGGAGAGCGCGTTTCACTTGTTGCCACCAAAATGTGAGGTGGATTCCTGGTTAGTGACCTCTGGAGTTACATGTGTAGAAAAAGAGGAATGAAAACTCTCGAGCGCGACCAATATCACTGAAAGGGATGCTTTTAGTGGCTGTGGCGTAAGAGAACCATCACCTGCAGTACTCCTTTTAATGTGTTCTACCACGGCGTTGTAAATGGCGAAACATATTGAAAATATATTCTTATGTGCAGCTTTTTAGGTTGTTGTTCCAGATTTTTCTTTTTATGCGCCACAATTCCCGTCCTCACAGGTCTCACCGGGTGGAGGAATACCTGGAAACGGAGAATATCCGACGAAATGGCTTGGACCGCAAGGTCACCAGACCTAAATCTAAGCGATCACGTATGGGATGCCTTGGAGTGACTCCTTTCAAATCGGCATCCACATCCTTAGTCTCTGTGAGCTCACGGCGGCTCTTGTGGAGCAATGGATCTTTTTGCCACAATCTCTTCTGGACACTCCAATTTCTAGCACAGAACGCCAATGTCAGACCGTATAACCATCAAACGAGATTATACACCATATTGACTTCGTTTGAGGTTCATACTTAAACGAAGTCAATGGACCAACTGCAGTCATGTGATGATACTTATGTATTGTGAATCGTCGTGACGTCACGACACTTCCATAATTTAAGGTGGCTGGGTTTCTCTTTTGTACTTCCTTTATTTGTCATTCTGTACCGTATTTTTGTGTACAACGACGCCCACATTTCTTACAGAATTAAAACGCTATCGTCACTTTTGCGAGATTGTTATCTTAATTTTTTCCACCAGTGTACATGCGCTTACGCCCTTAGTGACAAAACCGCGCTTCGTAAAAATCAAAAGTATATTCAACGCATTCTTCATGATGAATACTACCGGGCGGAAGAAGAATTTTTTGAATCGTTCTTTAAGGAGCAGAGATATAGAGAAAAACAGAATATTTGTTTAGCGGGAAAACTGTGAATTATTTGAAGTCGGAAATGTACATTAAATGGTAAAAGGCATCCGGGTGGAAATTCAATCGGATTTTTGAAGGCAATATATTTTGAGTTCAATAGTACCTGCCCCCTAACGGCAAGGTTTTGGATTGGAAAACTCCAAAACGTACGGATCTTCGTTCTCACAGTTCAAGTTTTCCAATTCAAAAAGAATTTTTCAAATGGGACTAATAGTGCAGAAACACAGACGGATGGATATAGTGATAATTAAGCGCATACTTTTTCTCAAAAGACGGGCTGACAATGACGTTCCTTCACCAGCAAATATAAACTCCACAGGTTATTCTCTTAATGCCATTCGCAAATTCGTTCCGTAATGAAGAAATAATGAATTTTCTGCTTTTAGGGAGAGGGCAAATTATCTGGTTAGTGTATCACATTTAATTGGAGATAAAATATCTTGACTCAGCAAGGCTGTATATATAGCTGAACAAAAGTTTTACAAATGGTCCGTTTGAGAATTTTTTTCTTGTTACTGTACGAAACCTTTGTCGATTTCATTTTCCATCCCTCCCCCATTCGCTGCTGACAGTAAAAATTCCACTGATCACTTCAGCATTCAAATGGGCATCATGTTGCAAATAAACCGACAGTCGCAAACCGCTTTCTGGAAATTGACGCATTGCTGACGCATCTGTCGTAATGAACACAGCTTTCCACGAATGCCAAATTGTTGTTTGCAAAGTTTAAGGCCAGCCACAGCCCTACGCACCAGCTAATGAAACGCCCAGTAGAGAATTTCATGCATTATTCTGGTACATTCAGTGTATTCTAAATTTCTTTTTTAACTGACACTGTGTTCGCCGCATAGCCTTTCTTTTTTTTTTTTTCCATCTCTAACAAAGGCAGTGTCCTCTAAGTTTATTGTAATGTCTATGGCTTCATTCATGTTCCCTTTCTCTGCTATATCTGATATACACTCTTTCGCCAAAAAAAAAAAAAAAAAAAAAAAGAATGGAAGCATCCGGAGAAAGTCGTTCGATCCTGATGAAACTCCGCGTGCAAGTACCTCAGGCCCCAATATGCAAATAAGTAAAAAATAACGACCGAGGACTTAATAGTGGCCCGTCACAGCACATGGGAACCGCGCATCGAGGAGCGTATATCAAGAGCAAAGCTCAAACGCAGGGACAATTGTGACAGCGGATTGTGGTTGCATTAACCTCCACATACTGTGAGGATGCCCTCTGTGCACACAACTAGCAGTTGAACAAGTTTGAGAAAGGACTTATATTTGGGCTGAGAGAGGCCCGTTGGTCAAGTTACCGCGCCGTATCGCCATGCATTTGGGTCGGAGCGATGCTGCAATTAGACGATGTTGGTGCCAATGAGTCGAGGAGGGCACAACCCAGCAGCAAGCGGGAGGTAGACGGCATTGTGCAACGACAGAACGTGAGGATTGAGCGATTGTGAGAGAGGCACAAACAACCGAATTCGTCGCTCTCAACCAACCGTGGGCATGTTGCGTTGTCTACAGGTACGGAAATGGCCATCCGAACCATTGCTAGACGACTCGCGGCACGGGGACTACATTCGAGGAGGCCACTCCGCCGCCTACCACTGACCAGCGAGCATCACCGGCACCATTGTCTTCAGTGATGAGTCACGATTTTCACTTGGCGCCGATGACCAGCGCATATTAGATACGAGCCGGCCAGCTCACGGATCCTTCCTTTACCGTGGTTACTGTGCTCGCACACTGGGAGTGACTGTCTGGGGAGCCATTTCCTCCAATAGCCGGTCATTCTTGGTGATCCTCCGCACCACCCTCACGACTCAACGGTACGTCGACGACATTCTACGACCTGTTGTGCTGCCATTCCTGTCGCAGCATCAGCGAACAATTTTTCAACAGGATAATGTCCGGCTACACACGGCACGGCTCTCCCAGATCTGCCTCCGTAATGTCGACGCCCTTTGTATGGCCAGCCCGATTGCCCGACCTCTCACCGATCGAACATGTTTGGGACATAATGAGAAACCACCTATGCCCATCCCAGAATGTCGGCGAACTAGACCGCAATTTGGACACCATCTGGCATGCTATACCTCAGAACAGTATCCGTGAACTATATGTGTCTATACGACGCCGGGTAACCGCTTGTATCCGATCCAGAGGTGGCGCTACAACGTACTGACTTGTTTCACTCATGCAGTTATTTTATCCGAATAAATGGCCCAACTGCTCCGGAATTGTAATCTCATTTCCTTTCCTATACATATGTATTGCACATACCAATGTTTCATCTCGACTGAATGTTTCCTTCTGGGTGCTTTGTTGTTGTTTTTGAGGAAGGGGGGGGGTTGAAAAAAGTGTATCGTAGATCGACGGGCATGGCGCGTTTAAAACTACTTTTTTGCGTATTATGTACGTATAAAAGGCGCCAGAAGCGAGCGGGATGCCATTGAGTGTAAATGTACGCAGAGGCATAGGGCCGTCCGTCGCATGTTAGTTGATGTTCCTCACATAGTTCAAAACTAATCTTCCCATAGGAATAAATGTAAAGTACAGGAGATGGAGCGTTTACATCCTTTTTTCCTATTTTATTCTTTTAAACATACTTTTTAAATACATAAAAAAATAATCTATGCATAAATAAACAGTGAAAGTTAATCTATTGACAATTTTGTTGATTTATGTCGTATACTGTCTGAAAAAATTAAATACATTTTGTAAATTAAGAATGTACGTACAGTAAGTAGTACAGTTTGTTACTTTACAACAGCGATCTTCGAGCTTCCTACCCCATCCTTACCCCTGCGCCACCCCTAAAAAAAAAAAAACTTAAAACTAATCCGTCTTCATTATATTCCGATGATACTGACGTGACGATAGTGAAGATGAAACAGGTGCCAAATTAGGAAACCCTATCTTCCCACGTGATGGTGAAGACTGGTTTGATTCCATTGAAAGTATTTTGCTAAAGAAAGAATTTAACGTGGTTTGAATAATTTTTCAGTTTCGCTGAGGATTTCTTGTTATGCACCACTTAGTGGCGGTTTGGATGACACCGTATATCACGTAAACATGTTAGATTATGATAACAGTAACAGCATGACAATTGTCATGATGTTAAAGTAACAGCATGACAATCACCAAAAACAGTCGCATAAGTTCCGATTTATCCCCATGGTTCACATAAGTACTGACAAAAGATACCGAGTTCTTCTGTTTACCAGTTATAGTACAGTGGCGTTAGCACGTGGCAATAGCATACAAACAGTTTACAATTAATGCTACCCCCAGCTTTCGAACTGGGGGGGGGTATTTCAGATTTTGCTCATGAAGTGAGACTTTGTTAATATTTTAATATCGAACTATTTCGAATGAGCATCAACTGCAACGGCCCTTTACTGTCACCAAAAATTGTTCTTTCTCATAGGTTTGAGTTTCGCAGCTACGTTCTATCTATATACACACATAATTTCCACAGATAATTTAGTGTGGAGCTTGAGATCAGCTGAAGACAGTATAGTGCGCAGATGTTGAGAGTTAAACAGTCCTGCTACATGCTAACTGGGCACAAAACCCATAGCAGAATTACTCTCCCTTAAAGATAAGTAATATTTACATTTTGTTAAAATTCAATTATTGCCGTCTATCCGCTTTAAATTTCATTTTCAATGTGTTCATAAATCACTATCATAATACTGTATCATTACCTATAACACCACTATATCTAGTACCCACTAAGCACACGCTTTCTAAAGTACTCAAATGACCTCCATTTTTTTTTCAACAGGTTTCATAAAAGACACAACAGGTCTTGTGATAAAGGTGCTTTGGAAAAAAATCTGATTTCTGAAAATTTCTATACTAGTATAGCATCCGATGACCCTACGACAAACCAACTTGAATACAAAGTGTCCATGTCATGCACATGCATAGCTGTTATTTATAAGCAGTCATTAATAAATAACAACAAATTGTGTGCAGTTTTGGTGTGGAAAATTGCACATGTTTGGGTAGTAAGTCCCAGACACGCATGATCTGCTGACAAAGTGTTCCTTCTTGTGCAAAAGGTAGAAAAGAAAAAAGAACACGTTAAATGTATTTTGAAAAAAGCATGAGAAGGGGAGACCTGTGTTAGCTCGCAATGTGCATTAAAATATCTATGTACATGTTGTAGACAGCACCTTCTGTCTGCTTTTCCAAAATCAAGAGATCTGATTTTTATACCCAATCCAGCTTTACCATTCATATGATTTTCTTCAGAAGAGTTTCTGTAGAGTTTTTAATATATTCTGAACTTATGAAGAGATGAGAATGGGTTTCTTATTTTCAGCAGTCTACTAAAGTACTTTTATGTTACTCGAAACAAATGAAAGCATAAAAACTACCAGAGTGAGTTAAAAGTGCATCCTGTTTGCAGCTAAAAAGTTTAATTATACAAGAAAGCTATACACGCTCACCTCATTGTGCAAAGTACAAACCATTGTTTTCTATAGTCTTTTGCCAAAGTTCACCAGATCTACGATCCCACGGTGGTACCACTCAGCTGGTTTCAAGGACAGAAACTCCCTGATGCCATATTCCACATCCACCACTAAAGCGAAGTGCCCTCCTTGTAAGAAATGGGCCATGGAGAGAAACATGTGGTAGTCGGATGGGGCAAGTTCCAGACTGTATGGAGGATGGGGTAGGATCTGAACCACTTTCAATTCCTCTAGTTTGCAGCGGACCAAACTGGAGGTGTGACTTGAGCATTATCAACGTGCAACAACGCCCGCTTCCTATTGATGAGCGTAGAGCGTAAAACCCAAAACTTGCTGGTGATGAATTCGAGTCCACATCTTCTTTCTCCGGAGTCAGATATTCTACTGCTTGAACTACACCGACGAAGGCTTATCGCTGCAACTTGCCGGTTTGACATGTGCGTCCCATCTGAGGTAGGTACGTCACATAATATATGCCCCACTTGAGAAAGGCGGGGGCACAAAATTGCACGTTGTGGGTCCGCCGCAAACCATGCTTGAAGGAACTCGCTGTAGAAGAAAGAATTCTGATTAATTCGAGACGACGTGTGGAAGAAGCATCACACATTTTTCTCGAACCTCATGGCCAGGAAATTCTTTTATCGTTCGGGCGCCGACATAGCATAAAAATCTAAATTTGCCGGTTATGAATTCGAATCCACATCTTCTTTCTCCGGAGTCAGATATTCTACTGCTTGAACTACACCGTGACACCGCGAATTCTTATCTCTGCAACTTGCTGTTTTTGACATGCGTGTCTCCTCTGAGGTAGGTGCGTCACTAACACTGGGTAGTGTTGTCGCAGAGCATCGTGGACCCGCTGCAGTTGTTTGACATAGAGGTTACCAGCTGGCACGAGTTTCTGGCGCACATGACCCTCACAATTACACCAAATGCACAGCATGAATTTCCTCTCTAATCGCTCTCTTTGTACCGCTGGCTGTGCATCCTGACGTGGCTTCAGCTACTGGTTTCCTGTGGTGGGATAACGTTGGAATATCTACTTTGCATCGCCTATGACTGGGGTCGACAACTTATGGCTCGCGAGCCAAATATGGCTCTTTGGGAACCTAAATATTATTGGTTGTGTGATAATTATGTGTGATATATAAAACAGAATGTTTGTCTACCTACACTTTAACGTTGAAGCCTTTCGGAAGCAAGTAGCGCACAGCCCCAATGACAGACTTAAAACTTCGGAAAAAAAGAACTATTGCATGCATGAACAAACTCACCTTGAATAATTGTATCCTTGGTTAAACAAAAATAACTATTTAATAAAATAACGTAATAGGAGCACTATACATAGAAATAATAGGAGCACTATACATAGAAATAATAGGAGCACTATACATAGAAATAATAGGAGCACTATACATAGAAATAATAGGAGCACTATACATAGAAATAATAGGAGCACTATACATAGAAATAATAGGAGCACTTTTTATAGCTTGCAAACATTGCAGCTGATGAAGAACAACTTTCTTTCGGTTCTGTCTCCACTTAGCGTCCGAGAGTTCACGTGATGAACCACGCGCTCGATGCAACGAGAATTTCAAAAAATTCTTTCTCTTCCTCTTTCGTGTGGACTTTTACCTATTCGACTACTGCGAAGCGCGCCGTACCTTTCCTTGTGTTTCCAACAAATATGGCTCTTTTGATACTTGAAGAAATGAAAAAATTTGCAAAGTTTCAGCTTCTACTTCGACCTAATTCTACTTCAACGAAAAATTCCATTTACTCTGCAACGTGAGAGACGAAACCCTAAATATATTAAACCCTTGATGATGACTGAAAACCTTATTTTCCAACATTTGTGTATTTTGAGTGTTTGCGGGCTGCACGGCCGCGACTCGTCGTTCACGTTCGTTGTCTCTCTCTCTCTCTCTCTGGGGCGCACGCCTCTGCACCCGATACACCTCTGAGCAACTCCACGTCTTGGTTCAAAGTTCAGTACGGAGGAGCAACAGAGCGTTCTACTCGCCGGCCGGGGAGTCATTACTCGGCCGGAGAAATATGAATTGAGAAGTTCACTCACAGATGAGAGTCTCCGGGCTTGTCTGAAGATGAAAATAACGCAGTACTAACCGGACATGGAAAAATTAGCAAGTGAGATGCGGGGACAGATTAACAGTAGCCACTAAAACTAAAGTTCGTTAAAATTGTAACAATTTTTTTATTTTTCACTTCGATTATGCTTGTGACGAACTAGCTGAAAATCCGAACTCTGAATATTTATTTTCTTTCGTTTTTTTTTTTTTTTTTTTTTTTTTGCTTGTTCTGTGTTTTTTCTTTTAAAAGACAGTTGCTATTGGTGGTACTCTGTGAACTACGCATGTCCATGTCTGCTTCATTCTGCTTTGAAGTGGAGATTTTGTGAAACTTCGATTCCGCTATATAGTTTAATTCAAAGCAGAATAATAATAAATATGTGTAATCAAGATCTATATAAAATATTGTGCATACGTTTTCACAAATTTTGCCTGTGTCGGCCGGGGGTTGCAGTGGACGCCAAAGTTCACATTGCTGCCATTCATGGCTATTCTAAAAGTAAAGAATGTGTATTGTAGGACTTATTGGCCCTTGTTAAGTTCCGAGTTGCCGACCCCTGACCTATGACGATACGACGCCAAAACCTACCGTCCTGTGGATTTGACAGCAATCTGTGAGAGAGAGCAATATGTTGCTCTGTCTTCTGGGGTGTCAACGCACAGGGAACCATTTGTTGGTGCCTAGAGTAAAAACTAAGCTGATGCAGGTGACTAACGATGATTTATTGGAAAATCCCGCGTCAGCTGCCAATTGTCGTGTACTGGTACCAGGGTTCGCTGTCACAGCTTCAACTAGGCTGTCAGTGTTGGTGGTCGTTGGACGTCAGATTCAACTAGGCTGTCAGTGTTGGTGTCCAACGACCACAAATGCTGAGGACTCTGGATTCAGTGTCTGGTTTTTCCAGCACTGAAACGCCGGAACCATTTTCATGCAGTTCTGCTGTCCACTGTTTTTCCTCGACATCAACTGTACAAATTTCTGTCGCTGATGCTTCCGCGTTTAACTCCCTTTTCTAATAATGGCGTAAGAGCATCCAAATAGCACATTTATCGACCTCTGCTCACCTGATAACACAATGCTGCTCCGTGCCAAATGCACGTCATCAGTCTCATGCGTTCCACGTAATCGCGGTACCCAGGCGACGCTGGCATGCGTTTCGCACAGGAATGGAGGCCCAACATTATGTGTAGCTCAAAATGGGACGAACTTTTGACTCTCCCTGGAAAAAAACAACAACAGTATTTTGTCTGTTTCCATTTCTTTGTGAATATTCAATTTTATTGTAGCTGCAGTCAAACCGCCATTCAGTTGTAATCATATTAACAGTTTTCTCATTTAAAGGAAATTCTTTAACTGCAAAGTCATTGCTGATATTTTCAGCGACGAATCTCGGAACTGTTTTCAACAGTTGTCCATGGAGCACATGAAATTTTGATATCACTGCATTAAATATGGAAAGGGTTATCAAGCATTTTGAAAATAAACTATTGCGCTCAGTCATATAGTTATTTCCAAAGATACAGATTTGCCATTTGGTTCCTGCTAGAACATGTCTGTGCACCGCTTTGGGTTTATCGACCATTTTTCACTTACTGAAACTTGCCAGTTGTGTGACAGCTACGGATTTGAATATTGTTTTCTGCTTACTGTTTTCATTTGGTTATCTCAAGCAATAACTGGTGTTCAACTTTAGTCAGCCTGTAAGCTCACGATGCATTTTTTTACAACATTCCGAAACAGTTTGGCATGCTGTTTCATAACTTCATATGTTCAACCATTCACTTCCGTTAACATCCTCAAAGCTATACGCTATCAAAGTGCTTAAGTTGGATGTGTTTTTTGTTTGTTTGTTTGTTTTTTCGATCAAAGTGTTATCAAGTGTGCTATAAACAGAACTAGTTTGAAAGAAGGTCATGTGAAGTCTTTCGTCTTCCTTTATAGTTCAGGTGGTAACAAGGGTGACCCAAGCCAAAACAGCTTGAGAGCTTTACTTTTCTATTTAACACCATAGTGTTTAAGGGTTCACACTTAATAAAAGTAATGAGTCAAAAGTATTTCGCTTACAAGCAAGTCTTAAAGGAAGCTTTTTGCCTTTGATCCAATAACAGTACACGTAAAGTTAAAGTTTCACGCAGACATCCCAGTACTGGTTGTAGATCAAAGTTGTAACACACTCCTGAAAAACGTATTTAACTTCAGAGCTTCCATTAACCGCACAGTCGAATAAAAACGTATCTAACTTCAAACCTCAACTGCACACTCGTGTAACACATACACTGACGGAAAAAAATCCCAACACCACGAAAAAATAGTTGTAGAGCAGTGAAATGGCGGCAATACATTTGTATAGGTAACATATTGAATCGATTAAGGTTTCAAGATCACAGCTTAATGTAAGCGCGAGAAGAGCCATTTTAAATGTGAAATGCTGGTACATTAATAACCGGTATAACCGCCAGAATGTTGAATGCAAGCACGCAAACGTTCATGCATTGTGTCGTACAGGTGCTGGACGTCAGTTTGTGGGATGGAGTTCCATGCCTGTTGCACTTGGTCGGTCAATACAGGGACAGTTAATGCTGGCTGGGGTGACGCTGGAGTTGTCATCCAATGATGTCCCATACGTGCTCGATTGGTGAAAGATCTGGTGATCTAGAAGGCCACGGCAACATGTCGACACTCTGTAGAGCATGTTGGGTTACAACCGCGGTATGCGGGCGAGCGTTATCCTGTTTGAAAACACCCCCTGGAATGCTGTTCATGACTGGCAGCACAACAGGTTGAATCACCAGACCGACGTACAACTGTGCCGTCAGGGTGCGTGGGATAACCACGAGAGTGCTCCTGCTGTCATAGGAAATTGCTCCCCAGACCATAACTCTAGGTGTAGGTTCAGTGTGTCTCGGCCGCAGACAGGTTGGTTGCAGGTGCCCACCTGGCCTCCTTCTAACCAACACACGGCCATCACTGGCACCCAGGCAGAACCGGCTTTCATCAGAAAACACAACAGATCTCCACTCCGTCCTCCAATGAGCTCTAGCTTGACACCACTGACGTCGCAAACGGCAGTGGTTTGGAGTAAGTGGAGTGCACGCTATAGGGCGTCTGGCTCGGAGCTGTCCTTCAAGTAACCGATTTGTAACATACGTTGTGTCACTGTGGTGTCAACTGCAGCTCGAATTGCTGCCGCAGACGCGGTACGATGCGCCACGACCATACGCCGTACACGGCGGTCTTCCCTTTCAGTAGTGCCACGTGGCCGGCCGAAAGCCGGTCTTCTTGAGGCTTCTTCCCTTGACCACCGCTGCCAACAATCATGCACAGTGGCTACATTCCTGCCAAGTCGTTCTGCAATATTGCGGAAAGAAAATCCACCTTCTCGTGGCCCTATTACACGACCTCGTTCAAACTCCGTGAGCTGTTGATAATGGCTTCTTCGTCTTCTTAAAGGCATTCTTGACTAACATCAACACACTACGTCGAATCTCAACGATAACTAACGCTCACGAACGTTACAGTGCGTATTTACAGCAAACCTGCTTTGCATGTTCCGAGGGGCGCCACACGTATGCGCCGAGCGCGAAATTTGCATAGACGTCATCTTACAGATGTGCTCTCACCGCCTACCAACTGTCGTTTATCTAACACAACCCCTTCTTGGTGTTGGGATTTTTTTCGTCAGTGTATATAACTTCAAAACTCAGTTAATTACACACTCCTGTAACACGTATTTAACTTCAAAACTAAATTAACTATACAAAATCTTTTAAAGACAAACGTGTTCACATCATTAGCCTATCTCGTTGATCTCCCTGACTTTCTGACTCAGTTCAGTTTCTATTCAGATTCCTGTTTCTATTCAATTCGGCTTGTGACTTCCAGGGTATAGCTAAATAATAAACTCCTGAGGGTTCTGACGTGACTTTCAATGCAACAAACACAATAAGAGATAACCAAAATGTACATAAGTAAACGACAAGAAACATAAAACCGAATTCTCGTTTGTTTGAATGCTTTCTGACACCGGAAATACATTTCAAGCAACATTTTTAGAAAATCTTAAAATTTAGCACAAAAAAAAAAAAAAAAAAAAAATATTACACCACTTATGGAGGGGCTGTGCATAATTCAAAATGCGTAATGTGAGCATGGTTATTCACAGTCACTAGAACCGGTTTAAAAAAATCAATCGGATTTCTACAATCGATAAAACGTCGAGATAGAAATAGCTACTTATACTCATTAGCGGCTGAAAATTATGTTAAGAAAATTGTCAAGTTGTGCACAAAAAGTTTCTCATAGCGGAAGGAAGATGAGACAAAGGGATTTCCAAATCGAACAACTAGAAGAAAAGATATAGAAGAAAGCATGATATAACTTTACACCCCGTAGAAGAAAAGCTTTGTGTTACTTAAAGAAGAAAATGGGTTCAAAATACTCTTCATAATGAAGAGTAACCTACTTACCAGAAAAAGATTTTTCTAAGGGATTTTTAGAATCAAAGCAATTCTTTCAAATATAAATATACGCTGACGCCCCCTGACTGCAGAATTGTGAATCAGTAGAAAATATCGTAAAAGTATTTTTCACAGCAAAAGCTATGCTACAGAAAAAGAATTTTTCAAATATGTCTCTTGGAAGCAAAGATAGTGATAAAAAAGTTCTGACATTTTCGCCCCTAGCGGGAAAACTGTGTATTATTTGAAGCGGATAATGTTTCTCATTTTTACTGTAATGAATCGCATGCAGTAAAAAAAAGAAATTTTTCAATAGGATTCTTAGAAGCGGAGATATGGTTGCAAACATAAATATGAACTAATATGACTTATGCCAGAACTGTGAATTAAAGAGACTTAGGAGAGCATGCAAAGTGTTCCACGTGGGGAATGGTATCCTGTGTTAAAAGAATTTTTTTAATCGGACTTTTAAAAGCACAAATATTGAGAAAAACAAATTAAATATTTGTTCCCCCTAGCTGGGAAACAGTACATTATTTTGGACAGGAAATGCATACAAAATATTTTCGTACGTAGTAAAATATGCCCGAAAAAGGATTTTTCAGTCGGGTGTTTAGACATGCAGGTATTGCTGTAA
Source organism: Macrothele yani (assembly GCA_039090855.1). NCBI lineage: Eukaryota > Metazoa > Arthropoda > Arachnida > Araneae > Macrothelidae > Macrothele > Macrothele yani. The sequence continues at coordinate 82,363,970 of CM077017.1, forward strand.
ATATGCTGTGAGCGAAAAGCAAACTTAATTTCTCTAGTGGCAAACTTGTGAATTAAGAAAAGTGTGGAATTATATGCAGAACATTTCGTGCCAGAAATGCTCTTCGACAAAGAAAGAATTTTTTCAAACTGAACTACACTGCTGGCCGCCCAAAATGCAACACCAAGAAGGACACGAGATAGCAAAGCCAGATTTACTGGACACATAACAACAGATACAAAGATGAAACGATTGAGCTTACACGCTCGTGCGACTTGCGGAACACACAGACATCCATAGTTCGTGTGGCCCCCATGGCTGGCAATAACGGCCGCTACACGCCGCGACATTGAACGAAAGAGGCTTTGGATGTGGGCTTGGCGTATGTCGGCCCAGGCTGCTTCCACACGTTGCCACAGTTCATCAGGCGTAGCCGCGGGTGGTGCTTGCCGGGCCACTCGGTTGCCGATCAGCGACCAGACGTGTTCGATTAGCGACATATCGGGAGAACAGGCGGGCCACGGCAGCAGTGACACCTGGTGGGCCGTGAAGAATTGTTGCACGATGCGTGCGACGTGCGGGCGCGCGTTGTCCTGTTGAAACGTGGCCACTGGAAGGTCTTGCAGGTAAGGGAGGACTACAGGCTCCAAAACGTCGGAGATGTAGTGGTGGCTGTTGAGTGTACCGGCGATGCGTACCAGAGGGGTGCGGGTGTCATATCCAAATGAGCCCCAAACCATAACGCCAGGCGACGGACCCGTATGGCGATGCATAATGCAGGCGTCATACAGTCTCTAGCCGCGGTGCCACCACACGCGGATCCGACCATCGTGGTGTTGCAGGCAGAAGCGGGATTCGTCGGAGAAGACAATGTCTTGCCATTCCGCAGTCCAGGTGCGGCGTTCAACGGCCCACTGCCGCCGCACTCGCCGGTGGTGTAACGCCAATGGTAATCGGAGCAATGGGTGCCGTGCGACAAGCTCTCGATCCTGCAGACGACGTCGAACGGTACGTGCTGACACAGGTTGTTGCGCAACACACCCTAATTCCTGCGCTAATGTTCGTGATGTGGCGGTGCGAGCCGTCAATGCCCGCCGCACAACATGCCAGTCCTCTCGTTGGGAGGTGTGCCGCGGCGGCGGCAATTGCTCAAGTCGGCCGTCCGTCCCTCCTGCACCCACCGAATCCATACTCGTCTCATTGTGTCTGGATGTCGTCCCACACGGGCGCCGATGTCTCGGTACGATAAACCGCTGTCGCGATAAACCACTATTCGTCCTCTGTCGAACTCCGAAACGTGCTGAAATGACTGCCGTATTCTGCGACGAGGCATCAGGAAGCTTCCCACGAACAGGTCCGGCAGCACAACACACTTCCACTACTTACACCCCGCCTTCTGTGCACCCGTCTTATAGTGCTTCTCGGTGGCGTGCCGGGCGCACATGATTTGCATATGCCGTGCAATGCTAATCGTTCACATGTCATCTCGCGGGCGACGCAAGCTGCAAATTTCAGGCCAATCGGATGCTTCCTTCTTGGTGTAGCATTTTGGGTGGCCAGCAGTGTATTAGGAGCAGAAATATCGGTAAAAGTAAGATACACAACTACACCCCCTGGCGGAAAAACTCTGCATTATTTTCAATAGGTATGCCGTGGTGAGTGGTATCAGATCAAAAAAGAATTTTTTCTATCGAGTGTTCAAAAGCTCAAATATTGCTCCAAATACATCAAAAATTGAAATATACATTTACCCCTCTACTGGCAAAACTGTTCTTTACAAAAATTAATAATGATATGAAAAACGTTTCCCAGCAGGAGCTCTATCTGATGATAAAAATAATTCTTGAAATGGGACTTCTAGAAGCAGAGATATCGGAGAAATCGCAATTTCACCCCTAGCGGTAAAACTGGGCCCTACTTGAAAAAGAAACAATACCCAAAACAGTCCTCGTTATAAATGGTATCGAAAGAAAGCAAGATATTTTTTTCAATCGGACATTTAGGAGTAAGGTATGGAACAAAATGGATTTTGAGTTCGATAGCATCTGCGTTTACGCCCTCTAGCAGTGATGTTATGCATCGGAAAAAACCAGAAAGCAAGGGTCACTGTTCTCATATTTTAAGTTCCCCAATGATAAAAGGATTTTTCAAATCGAACTAATTGTTGCAGAGATATGGTATCCACAAACGGAATAAGGAACGGAGAATGTGATACCAAAAGCACGTACTTTTTTTTACAAAAGACGTGCTAAAAACGGAAGGTTGAGTAGGTAACACACTGTGCAAATAGCACTTCTTATAACACCCATAATTATGTTCCCCTGTTTTCTTAGTTGTATCAAATGAAATATAATAAAAAAAATGATATTTTTGCTTCGGTATGAAGTGTGTTTGGAAACAAATTAATTGAAAAAGATTTAACAGAATTTACTGGAAAATAACAGTTGTTACAACTCATCTGTCAAATATTGTACTTGTATACGTATCCTTCATAAGAACACTTTCAAGAAAGCACTTTTTGTCACTCACGTGGTAGTGGCCTAAGTCTACGCAATTTTCCCGTTTGTGACGTCAGGAACCGGGTAATAAGAAACCTTACTAAAATGATCAAACCCGTTGCGGCCGCCCCGGTGGCGCAGTGGTCTAAGATATGGCTTATGACCATTCGTCCGAAAAGGGTCCGGGTTCGAATCCCGGTGAAGCATGGATGTTGTGTTTGTCTTACAGCACTTGCTCTCTCCCTTCCCTGGAACCAGTAGTGGCTCCAAATTAGGGACGGGCGACTGCTTATAGCCCATTGAATTGCTCATATGGTGATCGTTAAACCTATAATCAAAAAAAGAAACCCCGATACGATTGAAACCAAGTAACAGTCTGTTTGCTCAACGTGTGTCTCGTAGTGAGAGTGCTGAAGAGTTGATGGGCTATATGAGGATTAGAAGAGAAGTTAATATTTTTATTAATTTAGATTGCATATTTCTTATGAATTAATGAACTAGGCAATTTTATTGCAAACATAATAGTTCATGCGAAACTAAGTAGGTTTAAGCAACGTTTCATGAATCATTATGCGTTGTTTTTTTGTCCAGTGCTGTTTCCTTATTCTGTATGAAATATATATTTAGATGCGTACTTTTCCGACATCATACTGAAATAAAAACAAAATATGTATCAGTCACACATTGTGTTGCTGAAAGAATATGGAATTACCACAGCAATAACGGCAATTACACTGAAGAGCAATTGAATTAGAGACAGCTGGCGTTATGCAAATATAGCGCTGTGGGCGGCCCTGTAAACGGAAACGACATGACGTATGCAGCGATCCGACAATATAAGGAGTGATGCGACGGGAATAAGTAAGAGTCGGACGCAGTATGGGTAAGATGAAGGATCCAAGCACATTTGATCGTGGACAAATTGTCGGGACCCGACGAATGGGTCACTCCAACTCGGAAGTCGTGCAGGCACTGGCGATTTTCACAAGCCACTGTGTCACGGGTGCACCGTGAGTGCATCGAATCCGGAAAAACCATCCCTGCAAGGGCCAACGGCCGTGGACAACAGCGTGTGGATGAGCGGGGTCTTCGTCGGCTAGCTCGCATTGTAACAGCGGATAGACTGGCCACAGTGCAAGAAATCACTCGGCAATTTAACGCTGGTGCACAAAAACGTGTAAGCAGCCACACCTTCCAGAACCATCTCCTCGCTATGGAGTACAGATGCCATCGTCCCACGAGGGTACAGCTGCTGACCGCACATCACAGGGTGCAAAGATTAGCATGGGCGCGGGAACATCGCCACGGACCCTAGACATGTGGAAAAATGTTGCCTGGACTGATGAGTCGAGATTCACGTTGGTACATGCGGATGGCAGGATGCGAGTACGGCGCAAACCCCATGAAGCGATGGATCCTTCTTGCCAGCAGGGTACTCTTCAAGCTGGTGGGGGTGGCATTCTCGTCTGGGGACTGTTAACGTTGACTGAAATGGGACCTCTGGTACGTGTGACATCGTCCCTCACAGGTCAACGTTACCGGGATATCCTGGATGACCATTTGCTCCCGTATGTGCGTCTTCAACATCCCAATGGGGACCTCATCCTGCAACAAGACAATGCACCGTGCCATCGCTCCCGAATTGTATCCAAATGGTTGGATGAACACTCCACCGACGTGACCTCGCTTCCGTGGCCAGCTAGGTTACCTGACCTCAATCCCATCGAGCACATCTGGGATGCCATCGAGAGAGATGTTCGAGGCTCTGACCCCCCTCCATCAAATCTTCGTGAACTGTGGGAGCTTGTTCAGTGGTCGTGGATCCGTATGGCTTTTCAACGCTTCCGGTGTCTTGTCGAGTCCATGCCGAGACGAATCGCCGCCGTCATCAGGGCGAAAGGTGGTGCTACACGTTAATAGACAGGTATCTCTAATTCAATTGCTCTTCAGTGTATAATATGATGCATGGAATATTCCTTATTAATTTTTCAGATAAAGTTTTTAAGTTTCGTCTCTTTTTTTCCCCTTCTTAACTTATTTGGATGAAATGGAATATAATTTGTTTCAAAAAACTGCATGGTGTCCACGATAATTCCGGTGAATTTACATGTGCAAAGCAACAATTCATTGATGTAAAAAGAAAAAGTTAAAGCTCTTTTATATATGAATTAGTTTGTCACTGAAGTCATCGCTCCCACTGCTCATAAACTGTTTGAGTTTTGATTTTTACCAAATGTTTTGCATTTACCAAAATTTATAACTTTTTTCATCGATGTTGTGAAGTCACAAAAAATTAGAATCCTGATACCGATTCCCTGTATCCCCGTAGCTAGCTAGCTAAGATGCCAGTCACGGCAGCGTTTGTTATGACCCTGATGGGGACGTCACGGATCCTCTAGTACTCGAGACGGCTTTGCCAGTGGCCAACTCTTATAACTATTTATTGTGGCTCTTTCTTCAACCTCAAGTTCTTCTTGAGATTTCGTCTTGTGAATGTGATGCTCTGGTGTTTGAACATTTCTATGTGATCCTGCCTTGTGTTTGATGGGGGTTTTTTTTTTTTTTTTTTCTTAGTTTTTTTTTTTTTTTTTTTTTTTTTTTGCTGCAAATTTTTGTAGATTACTTTCAATTCTTCTTTCCTCTTACTTTTTGTTGAATTTAAAAAGTCAATCTTTTCTGAGAATTGCGTTGAAACATATATTTTTACGTAGAATAATCAAAATAAAGGTATATGACGTAGAAGTCTTTTCGTACTTCTACGTTAATTTAAAACATCAACATACTAAGAAATAGTTCCTAAATGAAAGACACCCTAACGGCCAGACGAAACATGTAAACAACAGAAGTCAAACTTACGGAAAAGATGCTTTATTCAAGGTTGTAGCTCGTCCATAACAGAAAGATATCAATATTTAAACACACCACACAGCTTCACAGCTCTTAACACAACGCTCGCTTTACAACGCGCTCTATCAACGCTCTTAATAATCGCTCCTATACAACAGTTTAGTCGTCGCTTTTATCTCTCGTTCTTATCAAAACAGGCATACGTCACGTTCATTCAACCTCAATTGTGTTGCCAACAGTATTCGTTTGAGAGAAAAGATATTACGTTAAGAGTGAAGTATAACAGAATAAACTCAAGATTTACATAGGGAAAGAAACTAAAAAGGAAAGTTAATTTAGAATATACGTCACAGGTACAAATACAGTATATATATATAGTAGTTTTTCATAAATTTGCTTCTCATTTTTCTTTTCACCTCCCTGGGAGTTAAATTCAGAAAACTGAGTTTATCTGATGTCCCAGTGTGAATTTCAGATAATTATCTACATTTGTTCAAAGAGAATACCTTACATACGCTGTTAAAAATTTCGTGGTAGGTTGCACCAAAAAGTGGTATATACTAGCTACATCATTGTCGGAGAAAAGATACACCATCGTGTGGTGCACACAAAATCCAACAACATGGTGCATCTTTGCATCGCGTTATGGTACAAAGTTGCACCACATTATGGTACACGGTTGCACCACATTACTGCGTAAGGTTGCACCATGTTGTTGATTTTGTTTGCACCACACAATGGTGTATCTGTTCGTAGAAAATGGTGCATCTGGTGTAGTAGTTTTGGTGCAACCTACCACAAAATTTTTAGCAGTTATGACGTCATTCTTTTTACATCATTTTATGAATGTTTTTAAACTGAGTTTCCGTACTACAGTTATAAATTATAACGTTTCTTTTTACAAAATTGATTTACCGAAAAGAAAGTTTGGTTGTTTTTTCACATTTTCCCTACACATCTTGACAAAGATTTTAATCGGCATTGCACATGGTCGCAGTCTCAAGATTAATACCGATTGGGCCAATTAATGATGCAGTCTGGTCATTTTGCACCATATTTGAAACTATTTCTATGTGGGCAACTTCCTCAGAAATTTGGAGCTGGAAGGCGGATGAAATTTTCATTTGATGCTTACATGTCAGTTTGATACAACGTTTACTACACGAACTTCTGCTGATAAGCAATTTTCACATAATTCAACTTCCTGTGCCTTTTATATTGGACTGAACTGTTTCTGACCATAGATTATTAAACTCAATCCTTGTGTGCTCTGAAATTTCCGTTCAGAGCTATACTAACTAATAAAAACGCTATTGCGTTAGTTATAACGATCTGAAGTATTGCCTATATATACATGTATTTTTTTTTCATTAAAATTACCGTAATTCCCGTAATCTGAAGAAATCAGTGCAATGTTTTTTTCATTCGGACAACTAAAGAGCATAAATGACTGACCTGTAAAGTACGAATTAAAAACATCTGTGGAATATATGCATTTTCCTACAAAACATTTCCAACTACTAACAGCCTTGTTTTGGCTAACAAATGCTGAGCTGTTTTTACTAAAATCATCATGTCCAGTTTTCCGTCAGCTCGAAGATAGTTCGGCAGCTTGCAAATTAAAAGAGAAAAAAATAAAAAGGCAATTCAACTTAATATGATGAACAGTTATGTTGCCGTTATTCAATTATCGATTAGAATATCCAAAAACGGAGAGAACAGCGGCTCATCGAATGCTGGCATGCCATGCAAGCAGTGATGTATTCAGGCATCTTCTCGGGGGTGTTTAGCCTCCCGAAAATCTATGAATGCCCCCGTAGGTGTTTATGCGATCTCCCCTCATGTTTAGTCTAATTGTGTGCGTCTATAACTGAATATTTAGAGAAATTAATTTAAAAAAATTAAGAAAATGAGGGAAAATATTATAATAAAAAAAACATCCACATGGACTTCAGTCTGAAATTTCTATTATCCTTCAACAAAACATTAAACAGTCCTCGCTGAATGGGCAATTTTTCAAGCACTGACAACTCGGACTACTTCCGCAATAAAAACCTAAGAGTAGAGATGTTTGCACTGCAATCATCATCATCATTGTCGACCATTATTATCAATCCACTGCTGGACGAAGGTCTCCCCAAGTTTCTTCCACAACGGTCTGTCTTGTGCCAGTCTCCTCCACATTACTCCCGCATACTTTCGAATTTTATACACCCATCTCCCATGTGGTCTTCTTCTGGGTCTTTTCCTGTCCCTTGAAACTGCAATACATTATCATATTTTGGAAGCTGGCATTCAGGTTTATTTCAGTCTTCTGGATGCCCACTTTCCATGTATACGGTTAAGCCTCAGTGTAGCTAATGTGATGCTAGTGCTTCTAATGCATCAAAATATTTGCTAGCTATTTTTTAACAATAGCAAATTTTTAGATATTGTTTCCATAATAAGGTTGTTTTTTTCTGACGGTGGTGATTCACACTACGTAACAAAAAAAAATAAAAATCGAGGCACCTCAAACTGGCATCGAAACGGTTAGTTAGTTGTTGTTTTTTTACTACTATTTGCTAATCGAAATAACATAAAGGGGCTGAAACCAGATGGCAGGGGAATGGCTTACACAATACGTTTTCAGGTAACACTGTAATGATTCCTTAATAATAAGAAACATTCTTGTAGTAAGGCGAGGACATTTTTACCACTCCTAATATCTTGGAGGGATTTTCTCCAGCACAGCCTTACCTTTACAAGCGTCTTAAATATTTTACACCACCCCATGGTGGAATCCGTAATCCATTACTGAATTAAAGCAAAGGTACAACATTTCTACATTTCTAATCACTTGTATGTGTAGATTTCTTGGAATCTGCTTGCGATATATTATAAGAGCATAGGAATTATTTTTTACTCTATTTAAAACTTTTTACAATCGTTAATATATATATATAAACAACAAAATTTTGATTTTATGTGTATAATCAGTTAACAAGTTTTAGCTCCCTCGATATCGATATTTGTAATTGCCCCCCCTCCCCTCCCCCGGAGAAAACTTTATGACTGCAACACTGCATGCAATAAAGTAAGAGACACAGCGAAAGCAATAATCCGATCTCAAATGTTTCACACCTAAGAAGCACGAAAGAGGGTTAGCTAGAGTACATTGGCAGAGGCCCAGACCTCGGACCATTCTCAGCCCGGTCCTCTACCGCATCGAGAAACTCCGGTTTCCATGCGATTACATTCAGGGTCATACTGGGTCTTCCAAAACGGCGCAGACCTTGGATAAAATATTTTGCGAACTCAAAATAATGTACCCATTTAATTTTTCTTACAACTATACACACGCGTGATGGGTCTACACCCTCAAATTATAATACAACCTCCAATAGGGTTGCAAGAAACTTCCAAAATAACATTATTTTTATTTCCCCTTGTGTCTTAAAGCATTGTAGAATATTATGAATTACTGAAGGGGTTTTTTCAAAAATATTGATCTACAAATCAAGAGCCAGATCTACAAATCGGTGGGGCAGTGGTCTAAGCGATGGCCTCTGACCATTTGTCCAAAAGGGGTCCGGGTTCGAATTCCGGTGAAGCATGGATGTTGTGTTTGTCTTACGGCACTGGCTCTCTCTCTCTCTCTTCCCTTGAACCAGTTGCCCTAAATTAGGGACGGCGACTGCTTATAGCCCATTGAATTGCTCACGGTGGTCGTTAAACCTCCAATCAAAAAAAAAAAAATAAAAAATAAAAGAAAGAAAGAAAAATTCATGGGGTAAGTGAATTTTATTTGACAAAATTGGAGAAACATATAGCATTTAAGGAACAAATTGTACAAGAATATTTTATATATTAATATAAAAATATTGTATTCTTATATGAACAATATTTTTCTGGACCTTGCCCTTGAACTCCCTTTCCCAGATTTTCCACTTTTGTTTATGAAATGTTTGATAATACTAAATTGGAAAATCCAAAGACATTTAAACATCACATAACAAAATCTCTTGCTCTATTGCATCAATAAAAAGGCATTTACTCTGAAAATAAAATATTTCTTATAAAATACTTCCTTCAAAGAATAACTTGTTAAGAAGCTGATTTCAGTTTTTTTTTTCTCCTGGAATGCAAATGCTAGTGAAAAAATCAACATAGGGACTCGAATATATAGTCTGTATTTTCTACAGTGCTAAAAACCGCTTCATTTCTTCACTCTGATCACAGAGCCTGTTGATAACAATATCATTGTCAACTGCCACAAGCTTGCCCCTCTCACATTGCATTATGAGGAATGCTTCCAGATTGTCACTTATCAAACCGGAGCGCAGCCTTGTTTTTACAAATTTAAGCTTAGAAAAAGCTCGCTCACAACTTACTTGGGTTAGAGGTATTGTGAGCATATATTTATAAACTTTACTAAACTCTGTGTACAAGAGACAGTACATGTTGTACTCATAGATCACTTTATACACACAGTTTTTGCATACTTTACAACGTTCTTGCATTCGACATGTCTGTACTTTTACATTTTCAGCTTCCTCTGGCATTTCCCCTTTCTGAATCTATGTCCATGCCCTTTGTATATTTTCCTCTCAACGTTGGGGACATCTGGGGCCAATCTTGTACAAAAGATTGTGACTCTTCAGTTCCCTTGCCTCTCTCAATATTAGGCACTAAATCACATATTTTGTCAAAGGCGTTTTCTGGTAAACCTTGTTTAATTAAGCTCAAGGAGCCTCCGCGGATCGAAACATGCAAGGTCTAGGTTTATAGGTTCTTCTGATTAGCAAATTTGGTCTTCATATTCTTGTTAAGCTTTTCAACAACAACATTGAAAAGTTTTATTCGGAATCTATCCTCTTCGGAGGGACCTGTTTTCATCATCTTCTGCCAATTTATCAGGCATTATCTTGACCTTTCTTACTTTCTTACGTGGCCGATTCGAGTCAATGCAAAGACTTTCTAAATTTTCTAACATAGCAGATACAGGTCTTTTTGTAGCATTAACTACTTGATCGAATTGGTCCCTGGCATCCCTCAATCCATTTTGTGCTGCGGAAACAAGCCTCCAAGCCTGGGCATAGTCCAGATTCTTGGTTTTGAGGTAGTCTGAAGGATGTGTAATTTTGAATATTAACGGAAACATAATAGCCATCACTAGGGTTTCACATGAAAGAAACTTCTGGAAAAGTGCAGTAGCCTTATTGCGTACCTTTGGGTTGAACTCTTGGGAGTTTCTAATCATACAAAGTGTCACAACCAGTTCTACAAACACTGTTTCTGATTGTGATGTGTTATCTGTGACCTCACTGTGGAACCAGTAATGGGAGAGACCAAAATATTTGGTTGTCGCATTGTTTCTTGACCTCTGTCTAGTGGCTCCAATTTCTTCTATAGACGTACTCATGGATTCTGCTGTAAGTACGCAGATAATCTGTTGTGTAAGCCCTTGAGAAACACTTGTGTTGGCAACAGTAATCAGAAATATGACATGGTTGCTGGTAAACACTCAGCGGTATCTGACGTTACAAAGCTCAACACATGCGCATAGCACCAGTTATGAAGGTGGTTTATTATTATATCCCTGAGTCTGGATGAAACTCCGCTTTACTCGCCACTTATGTTTAAAGCACCATCAAATGCATTCGCTACGCAGTTTTCTACAGCAAGTCCTGTACTATTAAAAATGTCCAGCACTGTGTTGAACAAATATTCCCCTGTAGTGGACTGGGCACATCAACCCTACGACTTTCTCCTTCACTTCTTCTTTTTCCAACAGATACCTAAGTACTATAACACACTGGTCACAACTTTACATATCCATGGTTGGTTCCATTAATACAGAAAATGTTTTTGCTTGTTTTACTTCGTTCGCAATGTCAGTCTGAATTGCAAGCTTAATAATGTATATTATTTTTGTAACAGTCGTCTTACTAAGAAATGTGACCTGACTGCCTCTTCCCTTTTTTCCATATTTCCTTTTCGCTTCAACTGCAGATTTACTCTTCTCAGTCACACCCCTCACATGCTTGGCTAAATTCTCATCATAATTAGAGAGCAGTGGAAACATTTCCAAAAAGTTTCCATGATTGACAGAAGGATCATCAAGGTTGTAGGCACCTTCCTCCTTCCCTCGAAAAGCAAGACCCTGGTTCATAATCAACTTGATTACATCAATACCACCGGGCAAAACTTTTCTGGTTCCATTCTTTCTTTCTTTCTTTTTTCTTTTTACAAGTTGTTTTTCAAACAGCATGGTTTCAATTGTTTTTCCTTGTTTATGTGCGATGTAAGTTTTCACTGATTCTATGTGAGCATTTAATTTCTCATGCGTTTGGCTCAAATGCCTGTATAGGTCAAAGCCTTGACAAAATACCGAGGACCCATCAGTGAAAGTAAGGCAAGCACTACGATGCAGGTTTTGGTTATTTACATTGTAACTTAGCCAGTTTTGCTTGAAAATTTGAACTTTATCGTCAAATGGTAGAAGTGCATTTGGTTGGACTGGATGAAATGAAAAAAAAAACCATGCTAGCTGTTCTGCCCAGGCTTTTTAAAAAAATCAACCAGCCCTAACCCTTGCAAGACTTGCTCCTTTGAGTTTGCGTCCTTAATTCCTGCAAGATTTACATTCATTTGCTGCAAAATTTCATCTTGTTTTTGCTGTTGTTCATCAAAATTTTGTTCCTGCTGAATGCTATGTTCCAATGTCTGAGTCTCAGCACTTTCTATACCCATTTGTTCATCTTGTGCAGCAGATGGAAGTATAACAGTGCTTTTGAAGCTTTGTGACATCCTCTCCTCTTTGCCGAGCCTTTCCTTAAACCATGGCCTGACTTCCGTTTTTCCCGAGGCTTTTTTGACATGATAACCAAAAAAAAAAAAAATTAGAAAAAAATCTGAAATTCACCCACTTTTAAGCCATTTTGCATTAAAATAATAGGTACGAATGAACAAGCAAAATACGGTTGAAGAAATAAAATCGAACACGAGTAGATGGATTAGTGCTCACCAGTGGCATAGCCACACATTTTTTTAAGGGGTAGGGGCTTCATCTAATATTACTAGTCACAGTAAGTTCATTAGAGAAATTAGAAATGTAAAATGGTGACAACGAGAAAGAGAGAGAGAGAGAGATCGTTGTGATCAAAACTTATTCGGGGAAGTTGTGTTACGTGCTCAATAAGGTTATATGGGTACGAACTTAAAGGCGTACGAAAGGCTCTCCCTACTAACCAAACTTAGTAATTAAACAATAGTTCTTGTTATCTAATAACTTAAATTTTCTTAATTCTTACCTCAGTAACGAAAAGTTGCACAGGAACCGAACACACGCTGCACACGCATAAATTCAACTCTAAAGGCAATGACTCAAGGCACGTAAACAAGTAAACAGCCGATTTCCACTGTTCGAAGGGCTACGGATGACACGGCCACACGGATCATGGAAGAGTATGCCTTCTCTCTCGCTGTCGCCGGGCGCCGATCGCCCCATTGTTGCTGAACGTCCCCCATCCCCTAAACTTGTACTCACTCTAAATTTAATTTCGCCTCCGCCTCGTTTTGATTATTCAAATGTTATTTTGAATTTAAATTTCTTATTTTCATCATTGCAATTTTTTTATCGCCAAGAGGGAGGCGGAGCCTGGACCTAGGGCGCACAAATTTGTCTTATCGAGGGCGCCCCGGTCCAAGGGCCGGTGGGCTGGCGGGCCAGTCCGAGCCTGATTACATTACACACCTTAGTGTGAAGACAAAACTAACCTCACAAAGGTACGTTTGGCCTACTTTATAATACTGAGTTAACACTTCAGATTATCCAAACGATCTCTTGTCCTACGTAAAAATGCATGGGCACAACGATACAGGTACGTCTTCTCGTCGATTGCTTCTATCACGAAGACACGTGCTCAGTTTTCTTCCGTTGCACCAAAAATCGGGGAAAGACTGCACCACTTTTGCTGCATTTTGTACTTTGCACGAAAACAATGCTGCAAGTCATATGATTTCAAGTACCACTATATAGTGCAAGTACCAAAATCGTAACACATTATGGTGTAAGTGCTTGAAATTGCATCATAATATGCAGTGCCGTGACTAGGCAGGTGCAACAGGTGCACAGGCACAGGGCCCAGGACGAAGGGAGTCATAAAATGGAACTGACAAAAAAAATGTCTTGTGAAACTGCGTAAGTAGCGGGATAAATAAAATTGCATCAGCAGTAGATGAAATAAAGCGTTTTTTTCATTGCATCCAGTTAAAACTATTTGCTATTAAGTAGTCTTGTATCAGCCAGTCATGATTGGAAGAGCATCTTTTTAAAATGATGCTTAAGATTTCTTTCTAAAGATGTGCATCTGGTAACGTGAGGAAGGGAGAGCTCGTCCAAAGATCAAGCTTCTCCTTTACTCACGTGGCCAGAGCTCCCGTCAAGGTTAATGAAGAAGTGATCTACGGACGCGCGCACGTCTTCGCTTTGTCGGCTATTTTATGTGGTTTTATAATTCAGCATCCGTACCTGTGAAGTCACTGAACAGGGGAGGTACAAGGATTACGTTGATGAACTAGCCCTGCTGGCACAATCATCGAGCAGTTGACACCACACAGAAAAATTTGCTTATACTAAAGTCGTTAATACTCTGGTTGGACCAGCAAACTTCTAGAATTTAGGATTTTCGTGCAATACATTCTAATGCATGAATACGTATTTTGTTTTTTTTGTTTTTTTATTCTAAAAATGTCTAAGCAACTGTCGTGTGCACAAAAGAGAAAAACAAACAAGCAAAAAATAGAAGAATGCAAATCAATGTCGCAGCAATTTGTTCATTGGCTGAGAGCAGAAACACCAGAAGGCGAAGGGCTTGTGCAAGAGGCCAAATCTAGTACTGCTTCACAAGATGATAATACCGTACTACAGTTGTGCTGTACTACATGTATTTCAAAGGACGATGATACACCCGAAGGCAAGGAGCCTGCGCAAGAGGACAAATCTATTACTGCTTCACAAGATTATTATACCATACTACAATTGACATTACCTTTTCAACAGACGACAATATACGGGAAAAAAAGGTGCCTGCGCAAGAGGAGAAATCTACTGCTTCAGAAGACGCCGTACGACAGTTGCACCCTAATATTTTAAGGGACGATGATACGTCGGAGGAGAAGCCTGCACATACTCGTAATATGCCTTCACATGTCGATAATATCGTACTAAATTTGTGTTGTACTGTTCCAAACGACGATGATGTTCCAAAAGAAATACTTCTAAATTACAACGATCCACATTCTTGGTCTGCTATTACAAATAGATTAATATTTTCCCTTATCAGCCATTGTCCAGATCAAGGCGACGACATGAAATTTAATACCTCGGTATCAGACAATTCAGGACGAAAATTTACAAACCACTGTTTTTCTGTTAAGCAAATTAATGAAGAAACACATAAAAGAAAATAGATGTTATATTCTACTTATCAAAATTCTATGTTTTGTTTTCCTTGTATGCTTTTTGGAGACAAATTGCATAATCTGTCATACCCACACAAAAGATTCCATGATTGGAAGCATCTTCATCCCGTTATTCCCCAACTCGAAAATTCCTCTGAGCACCGAAACAATTATGTGAAATGGAAAGTGATGGGAAAAGATAGAATATCAAGAAACACACTCAATAATTATTTAGTTAATTCAATCAGCAAAGAAAAAATGATATGGCGTGAAATATTGAAAATAATATTAGATGCTATTCTATTCTGCACCAGAAATAATATTGCTCTTAGAGATTCAAATAGCGGATTTTTTTTTATTTAATTGAATATTTCATCCAATATTCAAAATGAAATAATAAAATTGATTGGTGTCAAAACTAGAAGTGAAATCATGTACAGAATTAAGCAAAGTATTACACAAATTTATTCGACGGCACTCCTGATGATCTCCAGGAAAGAACAAATGAGTCAAATGATAAGATACGTCCATGTTGACTCTAATAGCAAATTGATGATTGACGAAAGCTTTGTCGACTTCATTAAATCACATGAAAAAACAGAAGATTGTTTAACGACTGAAATTTTAAATAAACTAGGAGCTGTTAAATTGGATATTCTTGATACCAGAGAACGAGGATGTGACAACGGTGCCAATATAGCTAGAAAGAACAAGGGAGTAAGAGCATGTATTTTTGAAATTAATAATTTGGCTCTATTTGTACTTTGCGCAGCTCATAATCTAAATTTAGATGGATCCAAGCTGCATCTATTAATACAACGGCAAGATAAGTGTTTTGGTCCTGTGCATAGATTATTTACACTGCTGGCCACCCAAAATGCAACACCAAGAAGGAAGCATCCGATTGGCCTGAAATTCGCAGCATGCGTCGCCCGCGAGAGGACATGCAAACGATTAGCATTGCAGGACATATGCAAATCATGTGCGCTCGGCACGCCACCGAGAAGCATTATAAGAAGGGTGCACATAAGGCGGGGTGTAAGTAGTGGAAGTGTGTTGTGCTGCCGAACTTGTGCGCGGGAAGCTTCCTGATGCCTCGTCGCTGAATACGACAGTCATTCCAGCACGTTTCGGAGTTCGACAGAGGACGAATAGTGGCTAATCGCGACAGCGGTTTATCGCACCGAGAAATCGGCGCCCGTGTGGGACGACATCCAGCTACAGTGAGGCGAGTATGGATTCGGTGGGTGCAGGAGAGACGGACGGACCGACGTGAATGATTGCCGCAGCCGCGGCACACCACTGAACGAGAGGACCGGCATGTTGTGCGGCAGGCATTGACGGCTCGCACCGCCACATCACGAAGATTAGCGCAGGAATTAGGGTGTGTTGCGCAACAACCTGTGTCAGCACGTACCGTTTGACGTCGTCTGCAGAAGCGGGGACTTGTCGCGCGGCGCCCATTGCCCCGATCCCCGATTACCATTGACGTTACACCACCAGCGAGTGCGGCGGCAGTGGGCCGTTAAACGCCGCACCTGGACTACGGAATGGCAAGACATTGTCTTCTCCGACGATTCCCGCTTCTGCCTGCAACACCACGATGGTCGGATCCGTGTGTGGCGGCACCGCGGCGGGAGACTGTATGACGCCTGCATTATGCATCGCCATGCCTGTCCGTCGCCTGGCGTTATGGTTTGAAGCGCAATTGGATATGACACCCGCACCCCTCCGGTACGCATCGTCGGCACACTCAACAGCCACCGCTAAATCTCCGACGTTTTGGAGCCTGTAGTCCTCCCTTACCTGCAGAACCTGCCAGCTGCCACGTTTCAACAGGACAATGCGCGCCCGCACGAGGCACGGATTGTGCAACAATTCTTCACAGCCCACCAGGTGTCACTGCTGCCGTGGCCCGCCTGTTCTCTCGATATGTCGCCCATCGAACACGTCTGGTAGCTGATCGGCAACCGAGTGGACCGGTAACCCGCGACTACGCCTGATGAACTGTGGCAACGTGTGGAAGCGGCCTGGACCGACATACCCCAAGCCCACATCTAAAGCCTCTTTCGTTCTATGCCGCGGTGTGTAGCGGCCGTTATTGCCAGCCATGGGGGCCACATGAACTATCGATGTTTGCGTGTTCCGCAAGTCGCACGGGCCTGTAAGCTCAGTCGTTTCATCTTTGTATCTGTTGTTATGTGTCCAGTAAATCTGGCTTTGCTATCTCGTGTCCTTCTTGGTGTTGCATTTTGGGTGGCCAGCAGTGTAATTTTTCTTGTCCTCAATAACACGATGGGAAATTTTAATGAAATCTTTAAAATTGTCACTGAAAAGGTTTTCTGATACAAGGTGGTCATCAAAGGCCTATGCAATATAAAGTTGCTATGTCTACAATTATCCGAAGTAAAGAAAGGATTGGAAACGATTGCAATTGAAAGGATTGGAAACGATTACACGAACTATCGATGTTTGCGTGTTCCGCAAGTCGCACGGGCCTGTAAGCTCAGTCGTTTCATCTTTGTATCTGTTGTTATGTGTCCAGTAAATCTGGCTTTGCTATCTCGTGTCCTTCTTGGTGTTGCATTTTGGGTGGCCAGCAGTGTAATTTTTCTTGTCCTCAATAACACGATGGGAAATTTTAATGAAATCTTTAAAATTGTCACTGAAAAGGTTTTCTGATACAAGGTGGTCATCAAAGGCCTATGCAATATAAAGTTGCTATGTCTACAATTATCCGAAGTAAAGAAAGGATTGGAAACGATTGCAATTGAAAGGATTGGAAACGATTACACGAACTATCGATGTTTGCGTGTTCCGCAAGTCGCACGGGCCTGTAAGCTCAGTCGTTTCATCTTTGTATCTGTTGTTATGTGTCCAGTAAATCTGGCTTTGCTATCTCGTGTCCTTCTTGGTGTTGCATTTTGGGTGGCCAGCAGTGTAATTTTTCTTTTCCTCGATAACACGATGGGAAATTTTAATGAAATCTTTAAAATTGTCACTGAAAAGTTTTTCTGATACAAGGTGGTCATCAAAGGCCTATGCAATAAAGTTGCTATGTCTACAATTATCCGAAGTAAAGAAAGGATTGGAAACGATTGCAATTGATTTATCAAATCCAGAAGCTGTATCAAATGCAAAAAGTTTGCTGTTGCAAATTAATTATAGATTTATCTGTTCTCTCTGTGTGTGGAATAAAATTCTACATTGCATTGAACGAACAAATAAAACAATACAACGAAAATATGTATCGATAGACCATTCAACAAAATTAATTGATGGACTACGTGGTACTTTACAAGGAATACAAGAAACAGGTTTCGAACAAAATTTCCTGGAAGCAAAAAATTTGGCTAAAACAATGGATATAGAGATTGGATTTCCTAATAAACGGAAGTGAAGAGTTAAGAAAATGGAAATGAAGCACCAGACGAAGGAAGTAGCATGATATCCGAAGAATTATTTAAAATGCAAATTTACTATGTTTTTGACAGTCTATTGTCTCAAATAGATTGTCGTTATAAGCAACTGAGAACTGTCTGTGACGATTTTTGCTTTCTCTATTACTCGTCTCTAGAATCAATGAGCGCTGCTGATTTATAAAAATCGGCTGCAGATCTCGCTGTTAGGTATAGCAAAGATTTAAATATATACGATCTCAGATGCGAAATTCAAAGCTTTAAGTCTGAAGACTCGACACTAATACAAAATATTAAATTTGCAACTCCGCTTGATATTCTACAGGATGTTCATGACTTTGGATTAATTGAGTCATATCCGAATACCAATGTTGCTCTCCGAATACTTCTCACTCTTTCCGTTTCTATTGCTTCGTGTACGAGAAGATTTAGCAAGTTAAAATTAATTAAGAATTATTTAAAATCGACTGTCGGATAAGAATGATTATTCAATCTTTTCATAATTTCGATTGAACATAACATCGTTAAAGACATTATGATGATGTAAGCAATGAATTTGCTGAAATGAAAGCCAGAAAAGTGCAATTAGAATAATTATTTTCATTTATAAATACGTAAGAATGCTTGTATATTTCTTATGTACACAAAAATCATTTCTAAACAATTGTTATAGCGCATTTCTTTTTTACTATCCCCCCAAAAAATTAAGGGACCCAAAAATAAAGCCTTGCACAGGGCACATGAAAATCGAGTTACGGCCCTGTTAATGCGGAGCAACGTTAAACCAACATTTTTAAGAGTGTATCGACAGAAAATTCATGGTGTTAGTATTTCTTTTTCTTTTGATTTGAAAAAATGTTAAGCCTGAAATCTCTTCGTAAAATAAAAAAAAAATGTTTTAAAAGAAAGAAGTTTATGGATACTACTGAATATTTCCTCAGCGTAATTTCGAAATGCTATCTCGTGCCAAATTGTCAGTGACGTATACTCTAATTTAACTTTAATTTTTAGTTGTCTTTGTCTCGGTAAATTTTGTGTTCTTTCTCTTTTGGCATTTCAACCTTAACGTTATATTTCCTCACTCGCTGAATGTTATGTGGCAACAATCTTGAGGTGAAGAATGAATGAGGTGCACATGTTTGACAAGCTAAGAAGGAGATATAATGTATGGAACTCGCAGCAAAAGGTGTGGTGCATAGAGGAAAAGATATAAAGATTCAAGTGTCGCTTTTTTAACTGTGCCCCAATGGTCATTTGCGTCTGTTACGAGATACGGTACCAGTCGCTATAAAAGCAGCATGGCAGAGAGAGTTCTAAACCCTTAAAAAAATACAAAAATAAAGGAAAATGTAGACTTTCACGATTACGGTTTCGGCGATTTAGTTCCATGTCTGTCCACTGGCGCGCTGTTATACTGAAATCTTCGGGGCCAACCTTAGGTCAAATCGTTGCCACTAGCCTCTATGGAATATTTACCTCTGGGTCTCCTACTCTGTGGTGTGGTAGTCCTGAAAGCTGTCTTAAGCTGTAAGCGGTCTTTTTCATGCAGTTAGTGTTTGTCAGTTTGAGTGGTGTTATTAAATATTTCGTATTAGAGTTTCATTAATCTACTATTGTGCTTACTATCTCACGTTAATCAGTCTAACTAGCTATTTTCTCTCGAAAGTTTGTGGAAATATGATATTAAACAAAGCACACCCATTGCTTTTCATTATCAATCAAAATCTCTGTTCCCTTCCTCTCTTTCTGAAACTAGATTTTTTTTTTCTGTCTGTTTTCTCTCTCCCCCGAAGCTAGACCAGAAAATATATTTATTGTCATAAAAAACCGCGCACCAAGAGAAAACCGTGCGATTAACGCGAAATTGGTGAATAGTTACGGGGAGGGCAGGCATGCAAATGATTAAAGTTTCATGCGATTCCGCATGCCGCTGGTCCAAGACAGGCGCTGCAATCGCAATCCTTGCTGCTTATAAGGCGCCGTGCAAGGTACTCCACATTCGTGCCGAAGTGCACGGTAAGAGTCAGGTGAGGTCCCTGAGCGATAGACATGCCGAGGAGCCGCCGTAGATGTGCGTACGGGCAACTGACGGAATTTGAACGAGGCCGTATCGTCGAGATGAGAGAGGCAGGGAGGCCCGCGCCTAATCGGCCGCCATTTGGGTCGGTCGGACAGTACGGTGCGATCGTGTTTAGAGCAATGGATACGAGAAGGCACCCAGACACGGCGGACTGGCTCTGGACGACACAGACCACCACCAGCATAGAGGACCGTGGGATCGTGAGAGCGGCACGCACAGATACAACGACGTCTTTGTCCAATATCCAGAGACATGTGGCGGCTGTACAAGGGACTCCTGTGTCCGCCAGAGCCATTTTCAGACGCCTGGCGGTGGCGAATCTGCACTCTCGATGGCCCTTACGTTTTCTACCATTAACACCTGGCCATCGTCGGCGTCGATTGCAGTGATGTCAGCAGCGAGCAACGTGGAATGCTACGGACTGGCGACGTATAGTGTTCAGCGTCGAATCTCACATCTGCATGGGAACGGACGACCAGAGTGTGGAGGACCGCAGGTGCGCGCTACAATCCCAACCTCATTGTACAGTGGCACACGTCCCGAACTGCAGGCGTGATGGTCTGGGGAGCCATCACGTATGAGAACCGAACTTTCCTCGGATCATTCCGAGGGACGTTGACAGCCCAGAGCTACGTACAGAAGATCATGCGGCCCCATGTGCTGCCTTTCCTGGCGGGTCTGCCCGGAGCCAGTTTCCAACAAGATAACGCCCGTCCGCACACTGACCGGGCTTCCCAGGACTGCCTACGTCATGCTTCGACGCTTCCGTGGCCTGCCAGATTGAATGATCTCGCGCCCATCGAGCAGGTGTGAGACCAGATGGGACGCCAACTTTCTCCATGTCCCAGTGTTCGTGATTTAGAGCGTCAGTTGCAAGAAGTGTAGGCCAATCTGTCCCAGGATAACATATGGCGTCTCTTTGTCTCCATGCCGGACCGTATCACCGCATGTATCCGAGCACGAGGCAGTTCGACGCGATACTAACGCTGACCGGAATGTGTACCGTATGTCCGCGGGAAATCGTCCTGCTGCTGTGACATTGTAATCATTTCTGTTCTTGGTATATACCATCTGACTACTAAAATCTCATTTCAGTCCGACTCCTTCTTCTTCGTGCGCGGATTTTTATGACAATAAGTGTATGATCTCCAAATTCACAGCAAGTTTTAATCGTTATAAATTTTTTGGGGAAAATCTGTGCATTTATAATTTTCCAAAAATAAATGCGTTTATTATTTACGTACCTGGCCATTTGAAAACGAAAGGTCTGTTTTAGGGTAGAACAGTTGCCCCCCGCTGGATCCGTTACTGCTACTAGTCTATAAGTTACAAAAGTGGTAGTTTGACCCAGGCCAACCAATACTTTTTGTTCCAAAAAGAGGGCTATTCCAAACGGAGTGTTTGGTTGAATTTTGAGGGTGCAGTACGCTTCGAACTACGCTGCTCAAAAGAATTAAAGGAACAAGAAACATTGTAAGAAAAATCAATTGCAGCTGACGTTGTTGAATGTAAAATATTATTTTTATGTACGATACAGTAGAATATTCAGTACTGAGTAAGAAAAATCACTTTAGCTCATTTTTATGCAATATTATCATTTAATGCGCATGATACAATATGCATATCTGTACAACAAGAAAAATGCTCTTTTTAATCTGTAACTGACCTCTAGTAGAGTGTGTTGTTCCTTCGAATGGCTAAGACCGCTACACACCTGTGTGGCATGGAAGTGATGAGGTTATCGAGGAGGTTTTGGGGATATCTTTGCCACTCCTCAATGGGGGCAATCTCCAGTTCATGAACAGTCACCAAAGGCACTGGCCGAGCTGCAATGCGTCTGCCAAGTGCGTCCCAGGTATCCTCAATTAGATTTAAGTCAGGGGAGCATGCTGGCCATTCCATACTCTCGATTCTCTCCTCTTGAAGCATGTTGTCCACTAGCCGACTCTATGGGGTCGATCGTTATTGCCCATGAAAAGAAACGAATCACGGATGGATGCAGCATACACTGTTAGAAACTTCAGTTCAACGTTGCACCACAATATCGTGCAGCATCTGACATTTGCACGATGAACTGGTGCGATTTTCACTCTTGCACCATAAGGTGGTGCATGAAAACGTTTGACTTGCACCAAGTTTTCGTGCAAATTATCAAATACAGTCGAAACGGCGTTGCCTTGCACCACATTTTGAGGCAGTCAAGGAAACGGCACATGTGTCTTCGTCATAAAGTCATCCGAAGGAGGCAGATGTTGTGTTGTGCCGCCATGTTGGTTTTGTCGTCACAGTGAGTGCGGGTTTGGTAAATTTTAAAGAAGTGCTCACTCAAGTTAATAAGGTAAGTGATGAAAATAATTTTTGTAGTACATAATATTAATATATCTGGTGTTCCTGACATAATCGTTTTCACGTTGAACTTTCTGATGTTACATATGTGCCTAGCCACGTGTAGGACAATACAATTTTAGTTTTCTGAGTAGCTTCTGATGTAGTATAACAAACTCGAATTGCGGTATTAATTGACTTAGTGTATTGATCTTGAAATTGAGACTATATGTGCTAACATAAGCAATGAAGATTAAAATCTTCCGAATATGCGAGAAAAATTTAAAAAGGAAAAAAAAGGGAACATTTTATTCCTAAATTGATGAAGTAAACGCAAGCGTTTTGGAACTGTACACAGAAACCGTATTTTCAAAATATTTTATCCATAAAGCAGTGATGTGAAAAGACTACACTTAATTTTGGTGATGCACCAATAACTGGAACTACACCATCTGCACCATATTTTGGGAAGCTACACCAACAAATGGTGCAATTTTGCACCATATTATGGAGTAAAGTTGCTTTATAAAATGGTGCATTCTTACATTTGATGGTGCAAAAATCGCATTTACGCCATTTGATCACCATTTTATGGTACAACTGTACACCATATTCTGGTGCAATCTTACCCCATAAAGTGATGTAAGGTTGCACCATACTGTTGGATTTTGTTTGCACCACATAATGGTGCATCTTTTCTCAGTAAGTGACGCAGCTGATGTAGCACCACTTTTTGGTGCACCCTATCCCCAAATTTTTAACAGTGTACGGCATGATAATAAGTCTGAGAATCTCATCTTTGTATCTCTGGGCCGTCAGACTTCCGTTTCGGATCACGTAGAGGTCCTTATGTCCACCGATACTTATGCCTGCCCAGGCCATCAATCCATGTCCGCCATAATGGGATGGATGTTTCCTGCACAACAGCTGGGTTATTTCGTGTGCCGGGTTCCCTTAAGATAAAAACTCGTCGATTATTATGAGACTCCAGACTGAATCTCGACTCGTCAGAGAACAGAACTTGATGCCACTCGTCGTGCCCTCAACGATGATGGTTTCTCACCCCAGTTTCTACGGGCTGTATGGGGACGTGTAGTTAAAGGGGCACCATCTACGTGCATAAAGGCCATCTTGGTGAAGACGATTGAGGATAGTTTGAGTTGGCAGCCTGCATTCTGTTGACACGAGAAGCTGGAGCTGTAGATGAGTAGTATTTTGCGGCCTGGTCAAACGGCTTGTTAATAATAGATAACGGTTGTCCTTTACTTTAGTTGCTCGTGGATGGCCTTCTTCGGACACTTCCCGTAACCTGGAATCGTGTCCACTGTCGAGAAACACCAATGGCTTCTTCTACCGTCCGCTTTGTCTGACCTGCTTCCAGCCTGCCAATTGCTCTCCATGTCGTTGATTCCGGTAAATCATTATGTTGATACAACGTTTGAACCGAAGACTTCAAGAAACGAAATATCATGATAAACGTGGATGAATAAGGGAACTTTCCCGGAAAACCTTCGTTTTTATCCAATCTGTGATTTATGCATTCTGACGTCAAAGATTCTAATTTGCGTATGGATATGCATGATTGGGCTGTATACGTCACACTCGATTTGCGTTTTTCACGTTTCCGTAAGATATCACACGATTGTCTTGCATAATGTTGCCAAAGTCGCATGCTCCCCTTAATATTTTGGGCAGTGTAATTTCCAATGGACGTGACGTCGATGCTGATCTGCACTCAGCAAAATGGAGCACGTGTACTCTGTGTGACTCAACCCTACCCACAATTGGTAAACTACAGTCAATCTAAGTTAAGGGTAAACAGACAGCAGCTACTCTTCTTGCAAGAAGACACCAAACCTCACGTAGTGGTTCCTAATGAAAACTCAGAAAACTAGATTTCCAATTTTCTTCTGACTACCTTTTCCTTCGCTTCATTGCGTATTTTCTTCAAGTCAGGGATTTAGAACATCTGAGAAAGTCGAAAAGCTCTTCTGTATCATGTTAGATGGTTTAGAACATCTGAGGAAGACGAAAACGGATGTCGAAGTGGTCTTCAACGTGTGTTCCGCGGAACACTTTTCAATGACCTGCGAGATGTTGTCTACAAAGGAAATTCTAACATGAAAGAATATACATTTTCGAAATGGAGAAATGAATATCCTCAAAAAATGTAGGCATATCAAGTACCTACTTCGGAATTCATTGTAACATACATATCATATTAACTGCATCGTTTTGGTTTTTCGAAAGTTACGTTTTAGGATTCAAAACCCGACTCTACACTTAAATACAAACAAGGTAGTCCTCGACCCCCAAATATATTAACAAATACTTCAAATTTCCTCATCTCCGCTGTAGCAACGAAAGGCTCCAAAAGTTCGTTTTGGTTTTGGTTTCGAGAAGCTGGTAACTCTGTTCATGTAAACATTTCTCGGAAAAGAAAAAAAAACACGTATTTTAATTGCTAAAGCCAACGAAGTGAAAAAGGAATTTGATTTCAGCCTTAAAAGAAATAAGCCGTATCATTTCAGACCCTGATCGTACAGCCCGACTAGTTGGTTTAAGCTGTAATTAATCAATGCATCCGGTGGCAGATTCAGTTCACTCAGTGAACTTCACCATCTGATTATTTAGCAAGTCAGTCATTGTTTTGTGAGATGAAAAGATTTTTTTAAAGACAAGAGCAAAACGCTAAATCTTCCAGTACAGGCCCGTCCCGAGCCCGGAATTTTTTACTTAACTGATAAGAAAAAGGGCCGGGTAAGGCCAGGCCCATGCAGACCTCTAGACCAACATACCGATATCACGCTACGAACTAATGAAAAAGGTGGTTTGCATGTCTCTGAGGAAACTTCGTTGTTTGCGTTGCTGTAATTATTTCTCAAATACCAAATAAAAAGCACAGAGGTATTACCAATAGCTCGTAATTATTCAGACAAATCATTTTCGATTTATATACCGGAAAATTTAAATATTAACTTTTTCGCAAATTAATCCAAACTCACTTCCTTAATTTACTAACAAAATTTTATTCAATAACGACTTATTGCGAAGAGTGTTTGGCTACGTCTTGCAATTTATTTGCCTTCTTCACAGTTTTAGTGTATTTTTACATTCGCATGCTAAAGGCACTTTCTCCGGGGTTCAATTCTTTGTGCTTCTTTGTTTATTTCTTGGAGCTTTAACGACCACTGTAAGAAACTCGATGGACTATAAACAGTCACCCGTCCCTAATTTAGGGTCACGGATTCCAGAGAAGGGAGAGAGCTTGTGCAGTAATACACAAACGCAACATCCATGCCTCACCGGGATCCGAACCCATCTCGGACGAATAATCAGAAGCCTCTGTGCCACCGGTGGCGGCTCTTTGTGCTTGACATATTGCATTGCTAATAGAGATTATTTAAAGTTAAAAAAAAAACATTTAAAAAATCATTTAGAGATTTGACTAACCTGCTTTTTCCATAGGTTAATCGTCAGGTTCTTTGTATCTTTGCTTCTTCATGGAATGACGTTCACCGGTGCGATTTACTCTGTTAAAAACTGTTTAAGTAGTATAAAAACTACGTGCAATATGAACTGATTTTTCAGGTTAAAAACGGCCATGGATACTTCCTCAATCGCTTATATGTACCTCATGCACTTGGAAAATTAAAGTTTGTTAATCTTTTGGGCTTTACCACATGTCTGAGAACAGGGGCGGATTGGTGCAGACACCAGAATATTTCCCGGTGGACCACTCGAGAAATGGCCCACTATTTCCCATATCCTCTTTGTCATTGTTTGGAAACAATGACTGATTACACTCATCGTCAAAAAAATAGTTGCACCCAGAAGGAAGCAACCGACAGGAATGAAACTAGGTGGATAGGTTTCACACTGCGAGACATGCAAATGATTCAAGTATCACGCTCCGTTGCGCATGTGACATAAGCAAGGAAGGGTCGTAGCGCTGGGGGATTTTTTGTTTGTTTGTTTGTTTTTTGAATGACGGTTTAACGACCACCGTGAGCAACTGAATGGGCTATAAGCAGTCGCCCGTCCTTAATTTAGGGTCACAGACCCCAGGGAAGGGAGAGAGCTAGGCCGTACGACAAACACCACATCCATGCCTCACCGGGATTCGAACCTGGACCCTTTTCGGACGAATGGTGATAAGCCAGAGCTTAGACCACTGCGCCACCGAGGCGGCGTCGTAGCGCTGTGACTGACCGGTTATATAAGGTCGTTCCGTTGCGCTTGCTTGTCATTCTAACTCTTGCTGTTGTGTTGGTTGCATCCTTTGCAAGTGAAGTATGCCTCGGAGAAAAGTTTGAAAGCAATTCCAGCAGTTGGATGAGTTCGAGAGGGGCCGCATCGTCGGGCTCCAGGAAGAGGGATGGTCTCATCGCCGTATTGCGTGCCATACAGGTCGTGCTGATGTCACCATAGCACGTTGTTGGCGCAGTGGATAGAACATGGCACGCCCTTGCGACAGGAAGGGTCTGGGAGACCTAGATGAATAACTGAAAGAGAGGAACGACGAGTTGTCCGACATGCGCGGAGTGACCTGCGGAGTGCGGATATATAGCTAGCAGTGGTGCCCACCATGCATCGTCCGATTAGTGCCAGCACAATTGGCAGACGGCTGCACGACGCAGGACTACACGTAGGCAGACAGTTACGACGACTGCCCTTAACACCATTGCATCGTCGCCAAAGACTGCAATGGTGTCGTGCCAGAGTGTCATGGAACCACTCAGAATGGCAGCGGGTGATCTTCAGTGACGAGTCCCGCTTTTGTCTTGGAGGAGACGACCAACGAATCCTTGTGTGGAGGCACCGTGGTCAGCGCCTAGATGAACGGTTTGTTGTCGAGCGTCACACGTCCAGAAGGCCTGTTGTCATAGTGTGGGATGCAATTGCCTACGATGTCAGATCACCTCTGGTTGTTCATTACAGGCACTTTGACAGCCCAACATTACGTTAATGAGGTCCTGCAACCAACAGCCCTACCTTTTCTGAACGCTCACTCCGGTGCGATTTTTCAACAGGACAACGCTCGTCCGCATACTGCTGCTGTCTCGAGAACTTGCCTTCAAGGCAGTGACACTCTGCCATGGCCAGCCGCATCGCCAGACCTATCGCCTATTGAAAATGTGTGTGATGCTATTTGAGGCGCTATCCACACTCCACCCCTAAAACACAAAATTTTCAGGAACTACGTGAGAAGATTCAAGGTGCAAGGGATGGCTTATCGCAGGACACCGTTTGGAACCTGTACAACTCCATGCCGAGACGTCTGGCATGCTGTGTGAGCGAACATGCCGGCCCGACGCCATACTGAGAGACACTACTTATTGGCGTGTAGCTCAATAAATGCTGCCCATATCAGTCTCCATGTTTAATCATTTATTGTTCCTGGTAACCTGTACCTTCCTCCCGAATAGCATTACAATCCGACACGTTTTTCTGGGTGCAACTATTTTTTTGACGATGAGTGTATTTTGATACTTATGAATAAGAATCGTTAACTTCATTTAAGTGCCGCCCCGGTGGCGCAGTGGTCTAAGCGATGGCCTCTGATCATTCGTCCGAACGGGGTCCGGGTTCGAATCCCGGTGAGGCATGGATGTTGTGTGTGTCTTACGGCACTGGTTCTCTCCCTTCCCTGGAACCAGTGACTCTAAATTAGGGACGGGCGACTGCTTATAGCCCATTGAGTTGCTCACGGTGGTCGTTAAACCTCCAATCAAAAAAAAAAAAAAAACTTCATTTAAGCTTTATGTTATATGCTTAAAACGTCACTGTCTTTTAAAATTTTGGCATTTCCTTCTCGGGTATTTCCTCTAAAATGACAAAGAAAGATTATTTCTTACTTCAGTGAAAAATTTGCCGACGGACCAAACACGCTGTTAATAAATTAAGGTAACTATGGTTCAGCGTGGGTCATTGGACTTGAAGCCAAAGGAACATTGGTAGGCATTATCCTACGTTTGTAATCTTGCAGGAGGCACTATTAACAATTTTGATCGTCCATTATCCCCACACCCTTATCCACGTACAGACAGAGAGCACAAATCGATTCTTCGGCAGAGGTATTTCGAAATCTGTGCCCCACCCATTAACATTTATCTTAAAAGGACTTGAAGCCAAAGGGACATTGGTAGGCCCTATCCTACATTTGTAATCTTGCAGGAGGCACTAGTAACAATTTTGATCGTCCATTATCCCCACACCTTTATCCACGTACAGACAAAGAGCACAAATCGATTCTTCGGCAGATATATTTCGAAATCTGTGTCCCACCCATCCACATTTATCTTAAAAGAAATAACTATTTACCGATACTGGTTCATGGATCAAAATTCTAGTTCATCAGTCAAAACAATGGGTAAACTTAAAAAAAGGCGTCTATTCAAATATTCAAAGAGGTACTACGAATACCGTTGGGCAGTAGACGATTCACTGACCAAATAGCCCTTAATTGCTGCTAAATCACCCTTAAATTGCTCACCCTTAATTGCTGCTGAATCACCCTTAAATTGCTGCTAAAATTTGTTCACGACTGAATTAGTTTTGCAATGCATGTTTCAACAGTTCTATTTTATCCACGAGTTAAAATAATTTTTTACATGAGGGAATTTATGAAGTATTACCTTGTGGGTACGTGTGTTTCTGTAGTGGACCACAAGACTGAAATTCTCGGCCTGGATTCGTCTCCAATCCGCCCCTGTGTGAGAGCGATCCCCATCGGCATCGTCAGGTTTCATTGTTGCTCTCGTGTCTGTCGACATAGCACTGAACTGAATCAACTCATCCTTTTCGTAACGTTTTTTTCTTGTTATTTTCTCATAAGAACATTTTTTTACTGAAGGTTTAACGATCACCGTGATCAACTCGATGGGATATAAGCAGTCGCCCGTCCCTAATTTAGGGCCACTGATTCCAGGGAGCCGCCCATGTGGCGCAGTGGTCTAAGCGATGGCCTCTGATCATTCGTCCGAACGGGGTCCGGGTTCGAATCCCGTGAGGCATGGATGTTGTGTTTGTTTTACGGCACTGGCTCTCTCCCTTCCCTGGAACCGAAATGCTACGTTTGGTGTACATAGACTTAACATTGTGCACCTCACGGGTGCCGCAGCAAGGAGGGAGGGGCGGAGCTCCTAATGATGTGCTCATCACGAGTGAACCTACCGGAATTGTCTTATCTCTGGAGATAACGTATTTATTGAACTTTGACAAATATTTGGGAAATCTTTTCGTCAAGCTGAAAATGTTTTCATGCTTTTAATCCTGATTTATTCGTTATAACTTTTTTCCGACTCCCCAACTTAGGATATTTTTTTAACAACGTTTGGGATACGTAAAACGAATGATAATTCGATCGTGTATTATTTCTTCTCTGTTTTTTTTCTTTCTATGTCATGTATGCTAATTCTTCATGTTTCTTTCCCTAACGAAATTATTTAGTTCAAGTATTATTTATTCTTTGTTTCCCCCTAATTCTTGGTGTACTAGACCTTCCTTATTGAAATTAATTGTTTCCTAACATATTTCTTATATCAGATCTAATTATTTTATTCAGTTCTATTATTCTTCTGTCTAACATATTTCTTATATCAGATCTAATTCTTTTAATGGGGAGGAGGAGTTATTTTATCTAACATATTTCTTTTATCTGACCTACGTTATTCTTTAATCTAGCATATTTTTATTTTTCTCTGCTTTGTGAATTAAAATTTAATGAAGGCTTACGATATTACAGTAAAAAACTTAGGGAATAAAATGCTCTGATGGTCCCAGCGAGATTCGAACTTGCAGTCCTTTGTTCAGAAAGCAGATTTCTATGCACTTGTCCATTGGACCATTGGGAAAAGATGTTTGAAAGAGGAAAATGGTTGTTCATGGTGTTAAAATGTTTTGGGAGACTATTCTTGGAATTTAATCTAAAATGAATTGTGAGGGGAAGTGGACGTTATTTGCGTTGTGAACGAGTTAATGTGAACATGAGTTTTTCTCTTACGGTGGATCGTCTCTCGTTGAACTGTTGTAGTGACGAACGTTGACCACTAGACCATCAGCGGCCCAGCGCAACTGAATGACCTTATTGTCCACTTTATATACACCGAGTGATCACTGAATTACGACCACCCCTATCAAAAGTGGATGCGGCCCGTTGACCATGTGATTTCCGAGATTTTCCGAGAGCGCTATTAGTCAACCGACGTAGCATGTATTAAGCGTGAGTAGAGCAGTAAGTAGTAAAATTCGGAGTGTGATATGTAAACAGAAGTACTTATCGGACTTTGACAGAGGACAGACTGTGGAAGCTCGAAGAGCGGGTGTCTCGATTTCCCGAACGGCTGCACTGGTGGGTTGTTCTCGAGCCGACGTAATTAAAGTGTATCAGGACTGGCGTGAACATGGTCAAGCAACGACCTAGAGGCAAAACTGCATAGGAAAGCGAAAGGCTAATGTGAGAGGTGAGCGCCGGGTCCAACGACTTGTACAGGCCAACAGACGCAGCACTGTTCAACAGTTTACTACCCAACACAACAGAGGTCAACCCGGAACAGTATCTGTCATGACCATGCGTCGCACGCACGTATGGGTTATAACAGCAGACGACCCCGACGACATCCTCTCCTAACCACGATTCATCGGCGCAAAACACTCGCCTGGTGCAAAGATCACACAAGTTGAACGTCGGATGACTGGAACAAAGTGTGCTGGTCTGACGATTCGCGTTTTTTAATTCCACTCCGTGGATGGTTGTGTACGTATTTGGCGCAAACGACATGAGGCACTCGATCCATCCTGCATGGTCTCCAAAGTGCAAGCCAGTGGAGGCGGTTATATGGTGTGGGGCATGTTTACCTGGCAGGAACTTGGACCCCAGGTGCATGTAGAACAACGTATGACTGGTGCCCACTTTCATGAATTGCTTTCTGACTCTGTACACCCAGCAATGTTGCAGTTTTTCCCGAATGGCGACGGTGTCTTCCAAGATGACAATGCGCAGAGCCACACGTCCAATGTTGTGCAGGAATGGTTTGAGGAACACAGTCCAGACTTCCAACATATCGATTGGCCTCCGAACTGCCCCGAAATCAATCCCATGGAGCACTTGTGGGACATTATGGAACGGCATATTAGGCGTCTAGATACACTAATCATCTCCATACCTGCATTGAAGGCCGCATTACACACAGCTTGGTTGGCCATACCTGCCAACTGCTTCCTGCATTTTATTGAATCGATGCCACGACGGATAGCTGGTGTACTGAGGGCGAAAGGAGGGCCTACGAAGTATTAGGTAAGTGGTCATAATTCAGTGATCACTCTGTTGTTTATTCATTACTTCTACAAGATAATCATGTGGAATTGAATCAAATGCTTTCTTTTAGTCACTATAAGCCATGTTCAAATTTCTTTTCTTCTTAATTGCCTGATTCACCACAATACTATCAATAATAACTTGATCTTTTTTGTACTTTACTAGGGGCTACGCCTCTAGGCTCGCTACGCTCGTTTCCAGAGTAGCGCTCGCGCCCTGCAGCCCGATCTCCAAGTATATCATATGAAATAAAACCTGGAAAATTGCATGTCTAAGCAAATAAGGCTTGTTATTCCGAAATTCCAGAGTTGTTTTTTTACTGTCATTAATTTTTGGAAGGTCGGACTACTGTCGTTTGAACTTATAGCACTTACTAAATTTACCACTAAGGAAAACAAGTTAGTAAAATCATGCAATGCATTGATTATAATACGCTTTCCAACATACCAGAAATCATTACTTCAAGTTATTACTCAAGTTATGAGAATAATGGCTGTAGAATAAATCTCGGTTCTGTGCCCTGACCTTTGATCCCATTTCGATGATATTCAACAGAACCGGTTTGGTATACCTCCGAAATAACATGATAAAATTTTGTCGCAATCAAAACATTTTTACGTAAGTTATGATGCATAAGGGCTATGGAATAGATCCCGCTCCTGTGTCCTAACCTTTGACCCCATTTCGCCCAACTTCAATAGAATTCGTCCCCAGGCAAGACCCCACAACATACTAACATTTCATCCAAATCGAAGCATTTTTACCTAAGTTATGCCGCATAATGGCGATGGAAGTGATTCCGCTTCTATTTCCTGACCTTTGACCCCATTTCTCCCATTTTCAATAAGGTTTGTCGCCAGGTGGTCCCCTACCACATACTAAAAGTTCATCGAAATCGAACCTTTTTTACGTTAGTTATGACGCATAACAGCAGTGGAATGAATCCCGCTCCTATGTACTGACCTTTGACCCCATTTCGTTCACTTTAAATAGGGTTCCTTCCCAGGTGATCCCCTACCAGATACTAAAATTTCATCGAAATCGAACGATTGTTACGCGAGTTATCCTGCGGACCGACATACGCACGCAACGTGTGACGTAATGAGGCAGATGGTAATCACGGCCATCTGCTTGCCGCAAGTGTGACGTCATAAAACTTTAATAGGATCCACACACAATGCGTGACGTAATGAGACAGATGGCGTAACCGCGCGCCAACATTCTCAAAGGCGAGGTTATGACGTCATACGATTTCTAAGCATTGGTAACATTAATGGAACAACGCCATCACTAAAAACGTTATAATTCGGGGTGGTTATTTAACCCACTAAACGAATTCTCCTAAAGCCGAGATCAAGCTAAATCGATTTCTAGTACCAGAAAACGGTAGGTTAACGACTTTCATCAAAATTTTTAGAGCCGTTTAAAAAATAAAATGTACATACATACAAGAATTGCTACTTTAAGGTGGACGTCAAGTAATTTTGCTTCCTATACTTCCAATGGAAAAACTTCTGTACACATTTTCTTCACAATTAATGCGTTCCCAAGAATGAAAATTTGAACATCGATTAAAATATCTTCATTTTATAACTTGCAATACTTAATATTTTCTAAAATATAACCATATTTATGCAATTCAACATTTGTTTGTCTACTGACCTCATGAAAATACAGGTCGCGCCATCTTTTTTCTGGACAATTAATGCGTTCACAAGGATGAAAATTTGAACATCGATTAAAATAGCTTCATTTCATAACTTGGAATACTTAATATTTTCTAAACCATAACCGTAATTATGGAATCCAACATTTTTTTGTCCACTGACGTCATCAAAGTACAGGTCGCGCCATCGTTTCTCTCGTTTCAACACCACCAAAGGAAAAGTGATTGATTTTTATTATAATTATGGTTATGTTTTAGAAAATATTAAGTTTTCCAAGTTATAATATGAAGTTATTTTAATCGATGTTCAAATTTTCATCCTTGGGAACACATTAATTGTGAAGGAAATGTTTACAAAAGTTTTTTCATTGGAAGTATAGGAAGCAAAATTACTTGACGTCCACCTTAATAATGTGGGATAAGGGCAATGGAATGGATCGCAATTTATGTCCTGACTTTTGACCACATTTCGTTCATTTTCAATAGGGTTCGTCCCCAGGTGGTCCCCTACTACATACTGAAATTTCATCGAAATCGAACCATTTTTACGCACGTTATGACGCATAAGGGCAAAGGAATGCATCCCGATCTTATGTCCTGACCTCTGACCCCACTTCACCTATTTTGAATAGGGTTTGTCCCCAGGCGGTCTCCTACCACATAGTAAACTTTCATTGAAATCGAACCATATTTACGCAAGTTATGTCGCATAAGGGCAATGGAACGATCCCGCTCCTACGTCGTGACCTTTGACCCCATTTATCCCATTTTCAATAGGGTTCGTCCCTAAGTAGTCCCCTACCACATAGTAAACTTTCATTGAAATCGAACCGAGCCGCCCCGGTGGCGCAGTGGTCTAAGGCGTTGGCCTCTGATCATTCGTCCAAAGGGGTCCGGGTTCGAATCCCGGTGAGGCATGGATGTTGTGTTTGTCTTACGGCACTGGCTCTCTCCCTTCCCTGGAACCAGTGACCCTAAATTAGGGACGGGCGACTGCTTATAGCCCATTGAGTTGCTCACGGTGGTCGTTAAACCTCCAAAAAAAAAAAAAATCGAACCATATTTACGCAAGTTATGACACATAAGGGCAATGGAATGATTCCGCTCCTACGTCGTGACCTTTGACCCCATTTGTCCCATTTTCAATAGGGTTCGTCCCCCGGTGGTCCCCTACCACATACTAAAATTTCATCGAAATCGAACCATTTTTACGCCAGTTATCGTGCGGACAGACGGACGGACAAAGCTGGAGCATATACGCTTCTTCAACCTACGGTTGGAAAGCGTAAACAAAAGCATTTCCGTAAACCGTAAACCGTTAAGGTGGACGTCAAGTAATTTTGCTTCCTATACTTCCAATGGAAAAACTTTTGTACACATTTCCTTCACAATTATTGTGTTCCCAAGGATGAAAATTTGAACATCGATTAAAATAACTTCATATTATAACTTGGAATACTTAATATTTTCTAAAACATAACCATAATTATATTAAAAATCAATAACTTCTCTTTTGGTGGTGCTGGAACCAGAAAAAAGATGGCGCGACCTGTACTTTGATGACGTCAGTAGACAAACAAATGTTGGATTACATAATTATGGTTATGTTTTAGAAAATATTAAGTATTCCAAGTTATAAAATGACTTGGAATTTAAATCGATGTTCAAATTTTCATCCTTGGGAACGCATTAATGGTGAAAAAAATGCTTACAAAAGTTTTTCCATTGGAAGTATAGGAAGCAAAATTACTTGACGTCCACCTTAAACAACTGAGATAGCTTAACCAACAAAACATATGCATAACAAATTCTCTGCGTCACCATGGCAGCAGGTCACGGGACCAGAGCGTTCCTCTGTGGTTAAGACAAGCCATTCGTTTCTTTCCTTTGCGTCTTTAAAAATTGCTTAAAAATCAGAAAATGACTTTTTCTTAAAACATTTTTTGTAAAAAAGGGACGATAGTTGTAAGTATATGCTGTAAAAATTGCAATGCTTTATGATTTATAGTTTGCCATATATCCGTCTTTTTAAATGGATCCCATCGCGAAATAGAGAATTTTGTGAAATTTAATTTCTCGTAAGCTAAATCGAAATTCAAAAAAAGGGCGACGTGGTGCAAAAATTCGGTCATGGCACTACATGTCTACAAAGTTTCGTGGTGCTGTTGCTCTTAGTGTGTCCGGAACGCGACCTGATAGCACTTTTTTGCTTACCGTAACTTTGAAATACAATAGCTCTTGAAGTATCGCTAGAATCGAGAAACGGTTTATTTCAGCGTGTTCTCCAAACAATTCTCTACAAACGATGTAAATTTCATATTTTTGGGTTCAATGCGTTTTGCGCTGCGAGCTAGGAAAGCAAGAGTGTCGCGAAATTTCTAAAACAGCGGCAGCAGCAGCGGCGGCAGTTACTTTTTTTTAGAATAGAGAGATATTTCCTATAACATCCTTTTTGTTTTTCTGTCATCACACCGTTATCTCTAAAGTGATTGTTGATATTTATAGTTAAAGTGGATGTTAGAAGCTTATAAATTGTTGGCGAATATGTAATATGCCTATATTTTGATGGATTTACTGTATTATTGTCTTTCGATAAAAGAAAGGGTTTTCGTTCTGTGAAGAATGTTAAAATATTTGAAGGATTTTCCAGTAGCTCATTGAAGTAGTGGGCTATGCGAGCATACATAACAGTCAGTTTTTTATGCTAAAAGTTTTGGATACATCAAGCCTTGGAGTTATCCAGTTGCTGGTTTTTCTAACAGCCTCAACCAAGTCGTTTACAGAAATGAAGTGGTAGGCATGTCTACTATGCTTTCTGAGTGCCTCTTTTGTTTTTTTTTTCCGCAAGCTCCCTCTGATTGGGGGCGCGAAAGCGTACGTGGTTCTCTGTGGAGTCTGCCTTGGATGCACTTTGTTCCTTATACGTATGCAGCCGAAGATGACAAGCCGGCTGCATTAATTTGCCGGTAACCCTCAAGCGCGCATAATCGTCTTCGCGGTACTCAAACCGCCATGGACGGAGGAGATAGATGAATGGATGAATTTTTGTTCTGCAATCCAGCTGGCTGTTTTATCAAAGCTCTCTGCTTTTTCCCATATTACAGACCAAAATTCTGTAATATCAGTTAGTGTTTGGTATTCCTTCATTATAATTATTAATCTTACTTTGCAAGGTTCTGTTAAAAGCTTTGTGATTCCTATGAAAATGTGCGTTTCAGGCTTTGCGCTCGTAGAACTCTTTGTATCTCCTTAAGCGTTTTGAACATACACTAAGCTGTTGTGTTCGTTTGTCAATAGCGGCAGTTAAATCGGAATCATTTAACTTCTCAGTATCTCTTAGTTTTAAAAGTTCAGCTACTTTTTTCTTTAATTTATCTGTTCGTATCATTCTTTTGTACTGAGCGAGTTGTCCAGTTGTTCTCCGGATATTGCTAACTTTCTTTTCTAATTGTATCCTCCATTTAGGTTTTTTTGGGTTTGGGTTCCAGGTATTCTAACTTCCCTACGTTCTTGTCTTCATTCCTATTGTTCTAGTGGTAGCAACAGCAGCACAATAAATGATGAGATGAAGTTGTTCAAGTTGATTGCAAGTGTAAAAAGGTTGGGTAAAACTCTTTTAATTTAGGTGAAACAGAATTTGTTGAACCTTGCGCGTTGGCACTAATTTAGGAATTCCATGTCTGGAGCAAGGGTCTGACCCTGCAAATTATGTTAACGCTGAGTTGAAATGGTGTTCAATTTCATGTTTCAGAATGGAAGTATATTCACAATTCTGGGCATCTTGAATAATGTATTGCAAATCTAAACTAATTAAGGAAATAATCTCGTAAGAATAAGTATAACTCACCTTCTTGATCTATTCATTTTCCCACATTTATAGCATGTTACTTCCTCCTACTGTCCGTTCGTTTTTTATGTTATCGCAGCGGGACAGGCTTTCATACATTAATTAGTAAATATATTATTGATCAATTTGGATTATGATATTTTATGTTGTTATTAATTTTATAAACGATTTTTAACAAAGGACTAATTGTTAGTCTTTTTTTCAAAAAACCTTTTAGCAAACTCCCATGTTAATCAATTTTTCGTAAATACTTACTTGTTAACTTTATTATTACGTTATTGTATTAGTTTGTTATGTAATATAATAGATGAAATCATACATACATTGTCCCTCTTTCCCCGTAAAACACGTGGTTCGAAGGCAGTCAGCTTACATTCAGCTGAGGCATTTAGCCACGCCGTGTGACCTTCTCAAAACCATATTCCTTTCTGGGTTTCTTTGTCCATCACCTACAATATTTTTTTTGATTGAAGGTTTAACGACCACCGTGAGCAACTCAATGGGCTATAAGCAGTCGCCCGTCCCTAATTGAGGGTCACTGGTTCCAGGGAAGGGAGAGAGCCAGTGCCGTAAGACAAACACAACATCCATGCCTCACCAGGATTTGAACCCGGACCCCTTTCGGACGAATGATCAGAGGCCATCGCTTAGACCACTGCGCCACCGGGGTGGCACCTACAATATGGATTCAGTATAAAAGAGACAAGTATACAGAGTCACATCATCAATCGGAACGGTCTTACTTTTAGGTGTTTTGGCGCATATCGTCGAACAAATGATGTTTCATTCGTCTCTTTTTGGTGACAGGCTGCCGTCTCGTGACCGTTCTTATCACAAATTTTCACTCTGTGTGTGTGTGTGTGTGTGTGTGTGTGTGTGTGATATTCTTACCTGATTATTTGTTTAATTAGTTTTGATTTTACACGTTTTTACGTAAAAACCCATTAAGAACGTTTTTGACATCATTATAGGTAATTGTGATTTGTTATTGCAAATCTGTTTTTCCAGGAGATAGTTCCTTGTTTGTTCTCTGTCCTGTTTGGTGACAATTGTTCTAAGTTAGGTCCTTTGTTATTTTTCTTTGATTTCTTGTATCCCGATAGCGGACAGAAGGTTCCTGGTGATGATGGCTCTTCTTCGATCCACTATGTTTTGTTCACTTGCTCTCATTTTCAGTTCTGGATGTATATCCAAAAACATATGATGAAGTTTTAATCTATAGGTTGTCATGTTCTTTTCTATATTTGGTTATACGTCAATTCGACGACTGCGACGATTCGTCGGCCACGACTATTCGTTGAGCGTCAATTCGTCGGCCACGACTATTCGTTGAGCGTCAATTCGTCGCGGACAAATTCGTCAAGCGTCAATTCGTCTGGGACAAATTCGTCGACTACGTCAATTCGTCGCGGACAAATTCGTCGACTACGTCAATTCGTCACGGACAAATTCGTCGCGTTTACAAATTTTGGTTACATACAAAACGAATGCAGGAAAACGTACGATTTCAAACGTCTTTCACCCTGATCAAATTTATAAGGTTTGGACACTCAGACAGGATAGGAATATTACGCTCTTTCTTTGGCACTAAAAATATTAAACGGTAGACGGTTTTTGGAACGGGTCGGGGCCCGGTTGGTTAGCCACATACAAAATTTTCGTAAAATCTACAGTTTTCAATTTAGAACTACCAAATTTGGTATACTATCATAGTTATCTAACTTAGACGGTAGACGGATTTTGGAAGGGGTTGGGGCCCGGGGTTAAGGGGGCCCCATACAAAATTTTCGTAATAAGTTCCATTTTTTACTCTAAAGATCTGCACCACAATTCAGCACTACAATACCCTATCTACGTTCTAAGACGCTCTTTGGTCCTTTGAGGTCCTTGCGCCATAAACCACCAACTAACCAACCTACGATCTAAGTTAGAGACCGTAGATAACAATAAAGTGCAAAAATATGCGGTTATGGTGTATTAAAAACATAAATCAATATAGTTTAGCTTTCACTATCAACGGGCGGCTTATCGGGCAGAAATATGATGTAATGCAAATAGAGAGTTCCAGATATTCAACATTCAAAACGGTAAGAAATAGATGATCAATGCCAATGACAAGTCGTATGCATGCGACATCACATAGATATATTGCATTTCTGTGTCGCGGGATTCTCAGAAGCACACGCCAGATGTACGGCAGTTCTATAGATGTCTCATCGAAGGTAATTATTCCCATTCCTTTTTCTTTCTTTTTTGTTTCGTAAAATTAAATTAATTAAATCAGGAAATTTAAAATAAGTTTACTGGAAAATTACTGGAATATCTTTTTCATTCATTAACTTTCACCCGCTGAGCTTGGTGATTCCCCAAATAGTAATATGTACCTGGCAAATAACTGGTATCCCTGCTAGTACAAATTATATGAATGATTTCTTTGCGTCCAGTTCAATCTAGTATGTCCATAAGAGCGTTTGGGGCCGTATGAAAAATACATTTCAATGTGTGCCGCTACGGTGGCAGAGTGGTCTAGGCGCTGGCTTCTGACCACTCGTCGAGAAGGATCCTGGTTCCAATCCCGGTGAGACATGGACGTTGTGTTTGACTTCTGGAACTGGCTTTCCCGATTCCCAAGAACCAGTGGCCCAAAATTATGAACGGCCGACTGCTTATAGCCCACTGAATTGATAACGGTGGTCGTTAATCCCCAACTTAAATAAAAAAGATTGCGACGTGTACATTGCTATTTGTTATGGAGCCGTATGAAAAGTACGTTTTTGATATCAACGTGTCCACTTCCATGCGGGCTGGCCATAAAATGTTAGAGGACTGTACAAAATTGCACTTTTGTTTTCACCTTGTCAGCGCTTCGGTATATGGTTGAAGCATACGTATATATACACTGCTGGCCACCCAAAATGCAACACCAAGAAGGACACGAGATAGCAAGGCCAGATTTACTGGACACATAACAACAGATACAAAGATGAAACGATTGAGCTTAGAGGCCCGTGCGACTTGCGGAACACGCAGACATCAATAGTTCGGGTGGCCCCCATGGCTGGCAATAAAGGCCGCTACACGCCGCGGTATCGAACGAAAGAGGCTTTGGATGTAGGCTTGGGG
This sequence comes from Macrothele yani, assembly GCA_039090855.1. Lineage (NCBI taxonomy): Eukaryota > Metazoa > Arthropoda > Arachnida > Araneae > Macrothelidae > Macrothele > Macrothele yani. The sequence continues at coordinate 82,404,520 of CM077017.1, forward strand.
TATGTCGGTCCAGGCTGCTTCCGCACGTTACCACAGTTCATTAGGCGTAGCCGCGGGTGGTGCTTGCCGGGCCACTCGGTTGCCGATCAGCGACCAGACGTGTTCGATGGGCGACATATCGGGAGAACAGGCTGGCCACGGCAGCAGTGACACCTGTTGGGCCGTGAAGAATTGTTGCACGATGCGTGCCACGTGCGGGCGCGCATTGTCCTGTTGAAACGGGACCGCTGGCAGGTCCTGCAGATAAGGGAGAACTACAGGCTCCAAAACGTCGGAGATGTAGCTGTGGCGGTTAAGTGTACAGGCGATGCGTACCAGAGAGGTGCGGGTGTCATATCCAATTGCGCCCCAAACCATAACGCTAGGCAACGGACTGGTATGGCGATGCATAATGCAGGCGTCATACAGTAATTCGCCGCGGTGCCGCCACACGCGGATCCGACCATCGTGGGTTTGCAGGCAGAAGCGGGATTCGTTGAAGAAGACAATGTCGTGCCATTCCGCCGCACTCGCCGGTGGTGTAACGTGTCGCCGTTCAAATCAATCAGGAATGCACAGTATTGAAGAAAAAGTACTTCTTACCTTACATTCAATTTTTGAACGACGGTTCTTGGGTGCCGTGTGTTGAGGGCGTTAAATCAATTAGCAATAGCAAATTAATCCACATTCATCCGAAGTTGACACGAATCACTCAAGAGGCAGTAATAAACATCAAACCTACATTTAATACATGACACAGATGGCCGACCGCACACATACTAAAGATACATAACATAAAACACCGGCGTTTTTTTCATCGTGAGTTCCATCGTGTTTAAAACACTCGAGTTCTCTTTTCCCTCGGGGCGACAGCGCCCTCTATCAGAAACAGTTTTGAGAGCTGCTCGGATTTTATTTATTTTTTCTCTTCGGGAGCTGTTCCTCTTCCGACATCCTCCCGCCTTTGAGCTTCGGGATCAGTCACGAAATTCAAAAACGTAAATCGTTATAAGTTCATTCGCCGCACTGGCTTTAAAATGCGTCCATAACGGGATCGCACGTCTCCACTACCCGTCGCTTCTTCTTGCTTTTCTGACAACACTGGGTCATGTAAAATGTCTCTGGAAGTAGGTCCCCTTTCGACGTCTCTCGATACTGCAGGAGGCTCGGGGACTTGAAGGGACGAGCGCTCGCTCTCTCGAATCTCAAGAGGATAAAGTCTCTTCACTGGTCGCAATAAGGATCCTGTTTTTGTCTTAACTTCCGCAACACGGACTTCACCGTCCTTGCCCGGAATAAGTCTTTGCACCTTGGCCAAAAGCCAATTGAGTCTCTTAGTCTTGTCGTCACCCACTAAGACCACGTCCCCTTCCGCAATGTTGGATCTCCTTTTAGCCTTTGAAAATTCTCTGAGATGCCCCAGATATTCGACTCTGAAGCGTTTTCTGAGATCCTGCCGAATCCTCTGCCTAAAGCTAAATCGCTTGTTCAGTCTTTCGGTGTCAATCAAATCCAGATCGGGGACTCCTATCTCTTTGATCTCTTGCAAAAACATAGCCGGTGTGAGGGCAACGAGGTCATCACTGTCCTCAAAAAGGTATGTTAGTGGTCTCAAATTAATCACACCTTCCGCATCGCAGAGAATCGTGTACAGTTCTTCGTACTGTAGACTGGCTTTACCCAGTACCTTTCTGAGCGTAGTCTTCACCATGCCTATCATCCTTTCCCAGAATCCTCCCCACCAAGGAGCAGAGGGTGGATTGAACTTCCATTGAATTTTTTCCGCCGTAGCAATCCTTTGTACTCTATCCCAATGAATGGATTTCAAGTTCTTAGCTGCTCCTACTAAGTTTGTTCCATTGTCGGAATAAATGGTTGTTGGACGTCCTCTGCGTGCACTAAATCTTCTAAGTGCCAGAAGAAATCCGTCGGTTCACAGAGAAGTTACCAGCTCTAGATGAACCGCTCGGTAAACTGCACAGGGGAACAGTACTATCCAACTCTTTTCATTATTTTTCAAAAACAACGGTCCACATAAATCGATGCCAACCACTTCGAAGACAAGGGCATCTCTAACTCTATCTTCAGGAAGAGGCGAACTAAGTGGTTCCAAAGGAAGAGCAGTATACCTTTTGCATCTGACACATTCTTTAATAACTTGCCGTATCGTCTTCCTGCACTTTATTATCCAATAACGTTCACGCAGAGTCGATATTAGGACTTGCAGACCAGCATGGCCTAGTTCAACATGTTTTTCCCAAATTAATTTTTTCACAATATGATGTTTAGAAGGCAGTACTACTGGATGAGGAAATGCCTCCGAGTCCTTTCTCATGGTGATTCTCGTATTGACTCGAAGTAGCCCTTCTACGTCGATAAAGGTTTTCAGAGAAGTTTCTCTATTTTCGCCAAAACTCTGTCTTTGGACTTCTTTCAACATTACCATTTCGGCCTTTTCGACTTGCTCTACACTTAACTAACCGAAACATCTTTCAGTGCGTTTGGCCTTTGCATTCCTGTAAAAACGAAAAATCCACGCCATGACTCTGATTATTCTGCTATAAGAGGAGATCTTCGTAGAATATTCAAAAACCTTCTCAATTTCTGTGTTAGTAGCAGACACAATAGTTTTTCGCCTTTCTGAATTCACAACCTCCAAATTTGGAAGCGCTTCTGAGGCTGGCCATTCATCACACGGTAATTTTAGCCACTCCGGACCTTCCCACCAACGGGAATTTTTCAACTCTTTCACTGTACATCCTCTCGAAGGGAGATCCGCAGGATTCATAGACCCGGCAATGTGCCTCCAGTCTTCTGGGTCTGTTAGCCGCCGAATTTCCTGAACACGATTGTAAACGAAAGTTGCCCAATTTTCATTTCTTTTTATCCAGTATAACACATTCACAGAATCAGACCAATAGTACGTACCCACGTTCCTCAGCCCCAAGTCTGATTTCGTTGTTTCTGCTAACCTAGCTCCAATAGTACGGGCCAAGAGTTCCATCCTGGGTATGGAAGGTAATTTCAAAGGGGCGACTCCACAACGTGCTTGTATTAGCTGACACGTCGTGGACCAATCATTTTGACATCGGACAAAAATACAAGTAGCAAATGCTATCTTGCTTGCATCACAGAACACATGCAGAGATACCTCCGAGTTGGCTGAAGCATCCTGTAGTATGCATCGTGGAATCAGCACATCACTCAAGCCTTCCAATTGCGTCTTCCAACGTTCAAATTTTCTAGATATAGTCGGAGGCATCTTAGAGTCGCAAGTGATCCCGTTCTTCCAACATTCTTGCAGCAAAACCTTTGGCCCCAGTGTGACTGGGCACATGAATCCAATCGGGTCGAATACTCGATGGACGACTGAGAGGATCTCTCGTTTTGTCAATGGGGACTTTTCATCGCTAGAGAGCCCCTTCATGCCAATAGACAGTTCATCTGAACTCAGTGTCCAACTTAATCCCAGCACTGGGACCTTGGATCTCCATCTTCATCCTCCACTTCTAAAGACGCAGGAGCATGCTCCCACCCTCGCGAATCGAACTTGGCTGCACTGATGATACTTCTTGACTCAAAAGAACTTTTCAAGCTCCTCTCGGCTATTCACACTAGAAACACAATTGTCAACATAAAACGACCTCAGGAGCTTTTTCGCCGTTTCTTGCAGATGATCCGGCGCGTTCTTCAGGTGAAATTCTATTGTTGCTCCCAGCAGGAAAGGGCTCGAAGGAATTCCGAAAACAACTCTTCGGTACTGGAAGGTTTTAAGATTTTCTTCCTTACCGTTCTCCCACCACAGGAACCTCAAAAATGGTCTGTCATGCTCCTGAAGTCCAATCTGTAAGAAAGCTTTCTTTATGTCGGCAGTTACCCCAATTTTTCCCATCCGAAATCTGTTTATAATTGAGGGTATAAGTTCTACAACATTCGGTCCCTTTTCCAGACAATCGTTAATGGAGGGAGAATTCTTCCCTCTCGCCGAGCCATCAAAGACAGGTCTCACTTTGGTCGTTGAGTTCTCCTTGAAAACAGGATGATGTGGTAAAAAATGCTCAGTTTTCACATTCTCCTCAGGAGATTTAACTTCTTCTATAATGCCCTCCTTCAGCCACTCCCGGAAAACATCTTCATACGCATCTAACTTCTCAGTCCGTTCTAAGGATTTAACACAGCTCTTCAATCTCTTAACTGCTATTTCCCTGCAGTCCGACAGAGGATGGTGATCTTGAATCCATGGCAAACAAACCATATATCTTCCTTCTTGGTCTCGTGAAACATTACGAATAAAATGATCTTTCGCAGCGTCTTCGAGCTCCGTTCTCGCGATCTTTTCGCCTGGATCGAGAATCCCCAGAGTATCAAGTCTCCACAAATCAGAAAGGTTTAATTCGCCAACGTGGAGAGAGATAAGGACATTAGATTTACTGGCTTCTTTTTCTTCTGTTTTTCCCATACACGTCCATCCCAGACGTGTGTTTACTGCCACCAATCCATTGGAAAGGTGCTCAATTTCACCTGTAAATAACTTCCCTGCGAAGTCAGCTCCTATCAGAAAATGAATTTCCTTCGGATCTTTCTCATACAGACAGTCATGTTCATTTATGGAAATATCGCTAATGAAAACTCCACGATTTGTCAGTTCTTTTATGCATTTAGAGTCCTCTAACTTCGGAATGAAAGCACAGATTCTTTTTTGATCAATCACCTCTAATTTGCAAATATAATCGCCGTCAAGATTGCTTAATTGAATCGAATATCTTTTGTGCTTTTCACTTTTTTCTATTCCTCCAAAAAGTCCATGAACGACTTTTTCTTCCCCTTTGCATTTCAACTTCAGTGCTTTAGCGACAAATTCACTTACATATGATCTCGAGCTACCTGCATCAATAATCCCTCGTACATAACGACTGATGTCATTCTCCTTAATACAAACAATTAAAGTCTGTAAATACACCTCCTTGGAACAGGAATTGTTAGTCAAAACACTGGCTTCCAGAGCTCTATCATTTTCTTTATTATTTTCTGGTTTCTTATCTTTCTCTTCGTGTTTATGAAAACACATAATAGATAGATGTTTATTACCACAGTGTGAGCAGGTAATTTTTACCTTACAAGAACGTGAAACGTGTCCTGGTTTAAGACACCTAAAACAGCATCCCCTTTTTAACAGAATAGATTTTCTTTCCTCCAGAGACAGATTTCGAGTTTCTTTGCACTCAGAGTTTACGTGAGGCTTGTCACAAAAAACACAAACGAGTTTTTTCTTTTCTTTCAGTTCAGTACTAAATAGCTCAGCTGCTGTCGGTGTATTTCCCTTTTCTCTCGAGTAACGTGAGAGCTTCCTGCCACAGCCACCTGACCGAGGAGCAAAAGTGGCTGGAAAACTGTTGTGCCAGTCTCTGGTGACCGAAACACTAGCAGAAGTGCGCTCCCTGGAGGTCAGTTCCTTCCTCAAAAATTCAATCAAATCTTTGATGTCATAACTGGCATTGGTACTTTGTTTATTGAATTTTAAGATCAGATCAGCGGGGAGCACTTTCAACAGCATGGGACGCATAAGATTTCCATACGTGTCTGACAAAACTCCCAGCGACTCTAAACTTCTTATTTGCGTTTGAACATTATCAAACAACTTTCGAAATGTTCCCATATCACTGGAATTCTTGAGAGGGGAAAGATCAAGCAAGTTACTCATATGTGCATTTATTAACAAACCCTTTCTCCCAAATATCTCTTCTAACATGTTTACAGCAATGTCGTAATTTTCCGGTGTGATAGCAAATCCTTGTACAGCGTTTATAGCAGTACCTCCTAAGTGAGCTTTAAGATAATTACATTTATCTACTTTGTTCAAAGAATCATTCTTATGAATTGCCGATTCAAAAGAATTCCAAAATGTAAGCCATTGACTCACATCCCCGTAAAACTTGGAAATAGATAGCTTCGGCAATTTTATAGTCACAGAGTCCCTCACTCGTTCTTCTTTCGATTCATATAGCTCGGGGCTCTGACCAAGAGACACGCCATTATTCACAACATTTTGCTTTAATATATGAACTCGTTTGGACGCTCTATATCTCCATGTAGTTATTTTCCCACGATATTCTTCAGCACTTTCTAAGTCAGACTGCAAGTCCCCTGGGTCTGAAACATTTTCCAGCTCGGAATCAATTAATTTTAGTTCTGTTGATTTTTCATTAAGATGTTCTATAAGTTCTTCAAGATTATCTATATCCACATCAGTTAGTTTAAGTTCCGCTTCCAATCACTTAATAATTTTGGTAACGGAAGTTCTCATCACGCCGCGTTTCTGTCTCAATCTAGCTCTGATTTCTTCGGCCATCTTTTCGTTCGAAACATTATATCAGAATGTCAACAAACGGAAGAATTCTCTCGGTTACGAATTCTGTGCTATGTTCAAAATACCTCAACTCAAAATCACGGCAGGGATGCCATTATGTAACGTGTCGCCGTTCAAATCAATCAGGAATGCACAATATTGAAGAAAAAGTACTTCTTACCTTACATTCAATTTTTGAACGTCGGTTCTTGGGTGCCGTGTGTTGAGGGCGTTAAATCAATTAACAATAGCAAATTAATCCACATTCATCCGAAGTTGACACGAATCACTCAAGAGGCAGTAATAAACATCAAACCTACATTTAATACATGACACAGATGGCCGACCGCACACATACTAAAGATACATAACATAAAACACCGGCGTTTTTTTCATCGTGAGTTCCATCGTGTTCAAAACACTCGAGTTCCCTTTTCCCACGGGGTGACAGCGCACTCTATCAGAAACAGTTTTGACAGCTGCTCGGATTTTATTGATTTTTTCTCTTCGGGAGCTGTTCCTCTTCCGACAGGTGGTGTAACGTCAATGGTAATCAGAGCAATGGGCGCCGTGACAAGTCCTCGCTCCTACAGCCTACAGACGACGTCGAACGGTACGTGCTGTCACAGGTTGTTGCGCAACACACCCTAATTCCTGTGCTAACGTTCGTGATGTGGCGGTGCGAGCCGTCAATGCCCACCGCACAACATGCCGGTCCTCTCGTTCGGTGGTGTGCCGCGGCTGCGGTAATCGCTCACGTCGGTCGTCCGTCCGTCCCTCCTGCATCCACCAAATCCATACTCGTCTCACTGTGGCTGGATGTCGTCCTTCACGGGCGCCGATGTCTCGGTACGGTAAACCGCTGTTGCGATAAGCCACTATTCGTCCTCTGTCGAACTCCGAAACGTGCTGGAATGACTGCCGTATTCTGCGACGATCCATCAGGAAGCTTCCCACGCACAGGTCCGGCAGCACAACACACTTCCACTACTTACACCACGCCTTCTGTGCACCCTTCTTATAGTGCTTCTCGGTGGCGTAGCGGGCGCACATGATTTGCATATGACCTGCAATGCTAATCGTTTGCATGTTCTCTTGCGGGCGACGTATGCTGCGAATTTCAGGCCAATCGGATGCTTCCTTCTTGGTGTTGCAATTTGGGTGACCAGCAGTGTAGTTGGGTCATTTCAGCACGTAGTTTGGTTTATATGTGAAATAAAGATAATGTTACATTTTTACTCAGTTACAACACATTAATACCAAAGATTATTTCTTGAAATCTTTAATCCGCCATTCTCATATTCACAACGTTAACATAACATGTCAAGTTATTAATGTTGCAGTTTTGCTCTGTCACAAGACCTTAGGCCTAACCTTTTTTTTGGAATTTTTAGTCCGATGTATTCATAAGGTTTCGATAACATGACAAGGTTATGGTACTGCGTTTTGACAGAGGCACAAAAATTAATAAACAGGCCTTAAGCCGTTTTATCAGTTTCAATCAGCCGTGCTCATATACATAAAATTTTCTGAAAAAGTCAAGTTTATTGTGTTGCGCTTTTACTCGAGTACAAAGCTATAAACAGCCATTAACTTTAACTCGCTGAACTTGGTGATTCCTCAATTCATCCATTAACACTTCTTTTAGACAATTGTATGCCTTGATAATGTTTGATGACAGGTCAGGTTAATGATGTTGCGCTTATTAAAGATTTTTAAAAAGGTATAGATGCTAATAATTATTGTTTGAAGCCTAAGTAAAAGCTCATTTTTAACTTGACTTGTCATGCAATCCTGATGAATATGGCATTCATTTTATTTTGTACATTTTACATAGCGTGTGCATTTTTTTTTTATGTTTTGGCATTTGTTTTATTTTGTGTTGTACTTGTTACATAGCGTTTCGCATTTTTGTTATGCTTGTGACTTGTGACTGCATTTTGAATTTTTATTTGTTTCACATTTTGGATTACTTTTTGACATTTTATGTTTTTGACATGCTATTTTGAAAATTTTGTCTTTTTTAATTTTGCTTTATGTTTTACATTCTTGCATCTTCGGCAGAATTACATTCTTGAAAAATTCAAATACAAGTTAGTAAAAGGTATAATTCAATTAGTGAAAAATACCAGCGCATTTTAGTAAAGGGTAGAATTATAAGAAATTCCTCTTAAAAAGTCTAGCACGTTAACATTGTCTCTGTGCGCCAAAGAAGTTCGAATTCCTTTTTATCTTGCCAGCGTTTGTCTTCTGGGTGGATTTGTTGGAATCTGAGCTATTTGTCTTTCTGCTCATTTGCAATTTCACTGATCATTTTGTACAGTCACAGTTTTTTCCCTCCCAGAATTGTATTCCAGCGTCTGTCCCATCCTTCAAGTTTGTTTTGTGTTCTGGGAAAGCCAAGTAAATTGTTTTCACTTACTGACCAAATTGTTGTTGAGAAAAGCGGAGGGCTTCTGCTCGGATTGTTTCTTCTGCTTCCACGAAATTTTCCAAGAACATAATTTTCCCCAAACCACTTAACTACAGAATCTGCATATTCAAGTAAAACTGATTTCACTTCTTCAAAAGCAGCTGGGATTTCATCAGATGAAAGAAATGCGAGTGCTTGCAAATGTCTGACTTTGAGAGCAAACTCACTGTTTTCCCCATATTCCTCCGCACATTTTTTCCGAGATGAAACCAACAACATTTGTGTGTGCTGCTTCCAAATTCCTTTTTAGCAGCATTATAATGGTAGCTATTTCAAACTCTATCATTATACGTACATTGTGGTGCAAGCTGAATATCATAGTCTGATGCATAATCTTGTAAATCCGGCAAAAATCTTGTATACTTGTATAATATTCTTCATTCTTACTGGAAAGTAACCCATAAACTAGTGGGACAAATCTTTGCATCTCTGGATTCGTTCCAACCATAGCATGAATGGTATATAATTGCCTACAAAGGGTTGGACAAGTTTCAAATGTTCCATCCATAATCCAGAGGGGTGCTTCTTTAAGCTTTCGTTAATTATTTTCAGTTAAAAATAAAATAATTCTTTGATCTCCAAATGCGCTATCTCTGCCAAGAAATTTTGCACCGTTTCTTTCCTGTAAATCTATTGGGGCATCGATCGCTTCTGAAGTCGTATGCTCCGCAGGCATGTCTTTTCTTCGTGTTCGGACTTCTATGCAAACCTTATGAAAATTAGCACGGCGCACTGAAAATTGCTAAAAAGGCCAGGGCGTAGGGCTTTATAATTATTGTTTTGTACCTGACTAAAAGTGTAACATTATCTTTAGTTCCTACTAGCAGGTAGCCCCAGTATTTCCCGGGTAAATATTACTATTTGTAGAATCACCAAGTTCAGCGGGTGAGAGTTAATGAATGAAAAAGGTATTTCCGTAAATTTCCAGTAAACTTATTTTAAATTTTTTGATTTAGTTAATTTAATTATACGAAACAAAAAAGAATTTACATTACATTGTATTTCTGCCTGATAAGGCACTCGTTGGTGGTGAAAGCTAACGTTTATTAATTTGTGTTTTTAATACACCATTAACCGAATATATTGGCCGTAGGTAACCACTTTATTGGTTATCTACGGCCTCTAACTTAGGCCGTAGGTGGGGTATTGGAGTTCTGTATTGGGCTGCAGTTTTTAAGAGTAAAAAATTTATTTTTTACGAAAATTTTGCCCCTTTACACCTGACACCGACCCTTTCCGTCTGCGATCTAAGTTAGAATGCAATGAGGTAGTGTACCAAATTTGGTCGTTCTAAATTGGAAACTATAGATTTTACGAAAATTTTGTATGGGGGCCCAGAGACCCTAGGCCCCGACCCCTTCAAAAAAAGTCTACCATCTAAGTTAGAATACCGTGAGATAGTATACCGAATTTGGTGGTTCTAAATTGAAAACTGTAGATTTTACGAAAATTTTGCATAGGGGCTCTGACCCCCGGTTTCCGCCCTCTTCCAAAAACCGTCTACAGTCTAAATTAACGTTTCATGAGATAGTATACCAAATTTGGTTGTACTAAATTTTAAACTGAAATGTTACCAAAATTTTGTATGGGGGCCACTTAACCCCGGACCCCGACCCTTTTCAAAAACCGTGTACTGACTAAGTAAAAGTGCCATGAGATAGCATACCAGATTTTGTGGTTCTAAATTGAAAACTGTAGATTTTAGGAAAATTTTGTATCGGGGCAACGTTGACCCCGGTAACCGACGCCTTACAAAAACGACATATGGTGTAAACTCGAGTTCAATGAGATAGTATACCAAATTTGGTGGTTCTAAATTAAAAACTGTAGGTTTAATAAAGCTTTTGTATGGGGCCCCTTGACCCCGGGCCCCGACCCCTTCCCAAAACCGTCTACCGTCTAAGTTAGAGTTTCATGATACCAAATTTGGTGGTTCTGAATTGAAAACTGTAGATTTTACGAACATTTTACATAGGTGGGGGCTCTGACCCCCGGGCTACAACCCCTTCCAAAAACCATCTACAGTCTAAGTTAGAGTTTCGTGAGATAGTAGACCAAATTTTGTGGTTCTAAATTGAAAACTATAGATTTTTTAGGAAAATTTAATATGGGGGCTCTGACCCCCGGGCCCAGACCCGATCCAAAAACCGTCTACCGTCTAAGTTACAGTACCATGAGATAGTATACCAGATTTGGTGGTTCTAAATGAAAAACGGTAGATTTTACGAAATTTTTTATGAGGGGGCTCTAATCCCCCGGTCTCCAACCCCTTCCAAAACTGTCTACCGTCTAAATTAGAGTTTCATGATACCAAATTTGGTGGTTCTGAATTGAAAACTGTAGATCTTACGAAAATTTTTTATGTAGGGACTCTGACCCCCCCCCGTGTTCCGACCCGTTCCAAAAACCGTCTACCGTCTAAGTTAGAGTACCATGGGATAGTATACCGAATTCGGTGGCTCTAAATTGAAAACTGTAGAATTTACGAAAATTTTGTATGTGGGGCCATGACACCCTGGCTCCAACCGCTTCCACAAACCATCTACAGTCTAAGTTAGAGTTTCGTGAGATAATATACCAAATTTGGTGGTTGTAAATCGAAAACTGTAGATTTTATGACAATTTTGTGCGGGGGAGGGGGCCTGATTCCAGAGCCCCGACCCGTTCCCAAAACCATCTACCGTCTAAGTTAGAGTATCATGTGATATTATACCAAATTTGGTGGTTCTAAATTGAAAACTGTAGATTTTACGAAATTGTTTTTGAGGGGGCCCTGACCCCTCGGGCTCCAACCCCTTCGGAAAACCATCTACCGTCTAAGTTAGAGTTTCATGATACCAAATTTGGTGGTTCTGAATTGAAAACTGTAAATTTTGCGAAAATTTTGTATGTGGGCGGCTCTGACCCCCGGGCCCTAGCCCGTTCTTAAAACCGTCTGCCGTCTAAGTTACAGTACTATGAGATAGTATACCAAATTTCGTGGTTCTAAATTGAAAACTGTTATTTTACGAAAATTTTGTGTGGGGGGCTCTGACACCCTGGCTCCAACCGCTTCCAAAAACCGTCTACAATATAAGTTAGAGTTTCGTGAGATAGTATACCAAATTTGGTTGTTCTAAATTGAAAACTGTAGATGTTATGACAATTTTGACACCAGGGCTCTGACCCCAGGGCCCCGACCCGTTCCAAAAACCGTCTACCGTCTAAGTTAGAGTACCATGAGATAATATGCCAAATTTGGTGGTTCTAAATTGAAAACTGTAGATTTTACGTAAATTTTGTATGGCGGGGCCCTCAACCCTCCCCCACCCTGCCCCGACCCTTTCCGAAACCCGTCTAAGTTAGAGTACCATGATATAGTGTACCAAATTTGGTGGTTCTAAATTGAAAACTGTAGATTTTACGAAAATTTTGTTTTTTTGGGAGGGGGGTTCTGACCCCCTCGGGGCCCCGACCCCCGGGATCCGATCCGTTCCAAACACCGTCTACCGTCTAATATTTTTAGCGCCAAAGAAAAAGCGTAAAATTCCTATCCTGTCTGAGTGCCCAAACCTTATAAATATGATTAGGGCGGAAGATGTTCGAAATCGTACGTTTTCCTGCATTCGTTTTGTATGTAACCAATAATTTGCAAACGTGACGAATTAACGTAGTCTACGAATTGTCCGCGACGAATCGTCGTGGTTGACGAATTGACGCGCGACGAATTGAAGCAGGCGACGAATTGACGTAGTCGACGAATTGACGTGACACCTCTGTATTTGTACATCTCATGTAGCACCACATCACATCTTTGTTCATTTCAGTGGTCCATTTTATACGTTTGTCTTGCAAAACCCGCCTTGATGGAGATTGATTACAAGCAGACGAAACACTGGCAACGGTGGCCACAAGGTGTTGTGGTCGTGCTTTCCCGGCAATGCTAGTGGACTGAGAAGAGCTGCCGGATATGCTCGGCCCAGTTTGAGGCTGTTCATGGTGAAGAATAGCACCAGCCTCCATTAGTATACTCTTTCGGTATATAGTTTTTACTTTTATTATTCATCGTTGTCCGACGAGTTATCAGGGATGTACCTTGTCATTCATTGTAGAGCCCTTGATACTATGAAGAAGGTTTCTTCCGTCAGATGTCGCACTTACTGATAGACACACGTTGGTGACTTCTAACTCTTAGCCACATCCTGTGATGCTGTCTCTGGGCCATGCTCTGGGCACAATTGCTCACACCTTAGACAAGGATTTTTTTTTCAAGGTTTACTCCTCTAGATCCGCTGTGTTTTGCTACTATCTTGGACAGGGTTACCTTGAAAAGGGTGTAGCTCTTCAGCACACGCGGAAAGTCTTAGGAAAAGAGAGGCCGAGTGTTCATAAAATATATGTTGAGCTTCACTTGCCCCTGGGGATGGTGAGAACCAGTGTCCAAGTAGGCTACTCCTCCATGCAGGGCCCGACTTAGGTCAGCTGAGGCCCTGTGCACGTTCTATGTCTGGGGCCATCTTGATTAAAATTATCAGTCAAACAGTCGAAAAGAATATTTACTGGTGAATATTTTTCTTGCAAGCAGTTTTTCTAGCAGTAAAAACAATAAAACACATCCCACATGCTCGTCAACTTTACAGCCAATGTGGCATGTAATAGACGAGAATTCACACCGCTTCTACTTCCTCGCACCCGCAGAGCTTACAGCTGTAACATTAATTACTCTGGAATTCTCTTTTTGTTTTATTGTAGCATTTACGGAAACAAATAACTATCCTCCCAGAGATGTGATTTAAAACACCAAGTTTACCGCAAATTTAATGGAAACGATGGACCCGTGGTAATAGTTTAAGCTGTAAGAAGTAATTCCTCACAAAGCATTACAGCTGACCACACACATTGTAAAAAATTATTGCAACACTCCATGTAAATTATTACAACAGTCCTTAAATAAAGTAGTGTCAATTAAACTTTTATTGCATTTTTATTTATGTAAAAATAAACCCTACATAATTATGAATATTGATTCACAATTTTTGTTTTCACAAGACTAATATTAATAATAAAAATATTTTTGGTAAATTATACATGTTTGCTGAAATGCTTTTCATGTATACTATACCATATTGCTCCGAATTTGGGCTGTTCCCATTGCATTTTGGTTGTTACAAATAAGGGTTGGATTAAGATGTTACACAGGCCGATCACAGCGCAGCACAACGCTTGAGCTTTATTATACGAAATAGTAATACTTTGGTTTCTAAAATCTCATCCGAAATTTTGAAACCAAACCATATAGTAATTTCGTGCTATAACGAAAAATAAATTTTGGTTTTGAAAATTTATATTATTATTAGGTATTTTGGAAGCCCCTCCAAATTCTGACGCCCTGTGCACGTGCAGAAATCAGGCCCTGCCTCCATTGTGAAAGGTAATATTGCTTCCGAACCCCTTAGCCAAGTATTATTATTATTATTATTATTAAGGCTATATCCGTTATCTTATTGATATTTAAAGAAGTACAGTTAGATCTCCATATATCGAACTTATACACTGCTAGCCAGCCACCCAAAATGCAACACCAAGAAGGACGCGAGATAGCAAAGCCAGATTTACTGGACACATAACAACAGATACAAAGATGACACGATTGAGCTTACAGGCCCGCGCGACTTGCGGAACACGCAGACATCAATAGTTCGCGTGGCCCCCATGGCTGGCAATAACGGCCGCTACACGCCGCGGCATCGAACGAAAGAGGCTTTGGATGTGGGCTCCCATGGCTGGCAATAACGGCCGCTACACGCCGCGGCATCGAACGAAAGAGCTTTGGATGTGGGCTTGGGGTATGTCGGTCCAGGCCGCTTCCACACGTTGCCACAGTTTATCAGGCGTAGCAGCGGGTGGTGCTTGCCGGGCCACTCGGTTGCCGATCAGCGACCAGACGTGTTCGATGGGTGACATATCGGGAAGAACAGGCGGGCCACGGCAGTAATGACACCTGGTGGGCCGTGAAAAATTGTTGCACGATGCGTGCCACGTGCGGGCGCGCATTGTCCTCTTGAAACGGGACCACTGGCAGGTCCTGCAGGCAAGGGAGGACTACAGGCTCCAAAACGTCGGAGATGTAGCGGTGGCTGTTGAGTGTACCGGCGATGCGTAGCAGAGGGGTGCGGGTGTCATATCCAATTGCGCCCCAAACCATAAGGCCAGGCGACGGACCGGTGTGGCGATGCATAATGCAAGCGTCATACAGTCTCTCGCTGCGGTGCCGCCACACGCGAATCCGACCATCGTGGTGTTTCAGGCAGAAGCGGGATTCGTCGGAGAAGACAGTGTGAAGTATAACAGAACAAACTCAAGATTTACATAGGGAAAGAAACTAAAAAGGAAAGTTACTTTATAATATTCGTCACAAAGCTTCCCACGCACAGGTCCGACAGGACAACACACTTCCACTACTTACACCCCGCCTTCTGTGCACCCTTCTTATAGTGCTTCTCGGTGGCGGCCGGGCGCACATGATTTGCATATGCCCTGCAATGCTAATCGTTTGCATGTCCTCTCGCGGGCGACGAATGCTGCGAATTTCAGGTCAATCGGATGCTTCCTTTTTGGTGCTGCATTTTGGGTGGCCAGCAGTGTATATACTGTATATCGAAATTTTGTGTATCCCCGTGATCATTACGTACAAAAACTATTTTTATATATCAAAAACAGTTTCTATGTAACGAATTTTTTCAAGACAAATTGGGATTTTCCCCACCGTAATGACGATGTTATAAGAAAAATAAGTGAGAAAAATAGAACAGAAAATGTCTAGTTCACGCCTAGCGTATTGTCTCCCATGACCCCTCTCCTCAAGTAATCTTCCTCCTCTGTAAAATAGGTTCAGTTTATTTCAGTCTCTCCTACCGACGGTGTGTGCGCGCGATGTCAAAAAGAAAATTTCTCAGTGTTGTGGAAAAGGTGGAGTTGTTGAAGAACGTGGAGAGTGGAATGCGCAGAAAAGGTATTGCAGTAAAATTTGGTGTTTCCCCAAGTACAGTGTCGACAATTATAAAAAAAGGGAGTTCGTTATGAAAACCTTTGAAGATGTCAGACCTGATAGAAAACGTTCTAAAACGTGTCATTTTGGAAAAGTGGACGATGCTGTTTTAAAGTGGAATAAGATTGTTCTTGACAAAAACTTGCCATTCTCAGGTCCTCTTATAAACGAAGAGGCATTTGAGTTTGCCAATGGTTTGGGGCAAGTGAATTTCCAAGCTAGTTCCGGTTGGTTGGATAAATTTAATAAGCGACATGGCATAAAAGAAAAAAATGTTTCGGGGAAAAGTGGAAGCGTGTGTAACGCCGACTGAGACCAATGGAAAAACACGGTTTTGAAGATTTTAGAACAGTACAGTGCTGAGATAACATTTTTAATGTCAACGAAACAGGATTTTTCTTTAAATGTTTGCCAGACAAGACTATTACTTTTTAAGGACGACGTTTGTCATTTGCATAAAAACAACAAAGAGAGGAAAACAGTTTTGGTGGGCGCTAGCATGAACGGCAAATAAAACTGAGATTATTGGTGATAGGAAAAAGTAAGCAACCTTGATGCTTCAAAGGCGTGATGTCTTTAGAAGTTGACTACCGTTAAAATACAAAGACATGGATGAGAAATGATATTTTTGAGGAGTGGATTTTAAATTTCAATTAAAAAAAGGATTAGGCACAAAACGGAAATTGTTCTATTTTTAGACAATTTCTCGGCCCATCCTAATGTAGCATGAAAACTATCAAATATGAATTTGATTTTACTCCCCCAAACACAACTTCAAAATTACAGCCAATGGACCATAAAGTTTTAAAAAGTCTGAAAATCATTATCGGAAACGCATTCTCAGAAGACTTATCTGGCCCTTGGAAAATGAGCAATCTACAGATAAGGTGATTTGTCTGAGAATTTGCTTAGCTGAACTAGCTGAGGTGTGGCAAAACGATGTTTTTAGAATCAATAGTAAAAAATTGCTTTGCAAAAACTGGCTTCATGGAATTACCTCAAATCGAAGAAAAGACTGTGTTGCCATCAGTCGAGCAATGTTGGAAGGAATTTCACACCTAAGGTCTTATCAGGAAACGAATTTCCCCTGGAGGAGTTCCTCGACATCGACGAAGACGTAATCGTTACAGAACACCCGACGAACGACGTTATAGTAAGCTCACATCAGACAGAATAACTGACTTCGAAGAGGCTGAAGAGAATGACGCAGAAGAACCCCTAAGCTTTCTAAAAAGAAATTTCTTCCGCATTGGATTCAATACATTGTGCTCTTCAATTCGCCGAAAAGGTTCTTTTGATGATGTATTTCACGGTCTTAATAACTGGGAACACTTGATGAATCATAATCAAAATTTGTTGTGCAGCAAGACATTAGAAAGTTTTTACACAAATGTAAATGCATATGAATACTATATACACTGGCGGAAAGTGAAAAAAGAACACCAAGAAGGAGACGTCTGATACCAACGAAATTTATACAGCATAATAACGGAATACAGAGGATAACGTGATCAAAACATTATGGCAAAATACAGCTGTATTTGCTGGTAAACTGAAAAATAACATTTCCATGTAACATGGTTAGTACGAGGTTGAACCGCCATGAACTGCGTCACACTGTGCAATTCTGGCATGGAGTCTGTCGTACAGTTGTTGGATGTAAGTTTGGGGTACTGAGTTCCAAGCATCCTCAACCTGGCCGCGTAAATCGGGGATGGTCGTGGCTGGCCGTGGAGACCGGATAAGTCGTTGTCCCATTAAATCCTACACGTGCTCAATGGGGGACAAATCCGGTGAACGTGCAGGCCATGGAAGTTGTCTCACACCCTGAAGTGCATGTTGCGTTGCACGTGCCGTGTGTGGGCGTGCGTTATCTTGCTGGAAAACACCACGATGGACCGACCTTACAAATGGCACAACAACGGGCTGAATGATTTTGTTGATGTAGGAGGTGCTGTTTAACGTACCCGGTACAAACACTAGTTGTTTACGGAAGTGATAACTGATCGCTCCCCACACCAGGAGACAAGGTGTAGGCCCTGTGTGTCGCTGGCGGATGCAAGAAGGGTGGAGACGCTCCCCTGTGCGTCTGCGAACACGCATACGGCCATCGGAGGCTCCCAAGCAGAATTTGCTTTCATCGCTGAACACGACAGATCGCCATTGCGTTCTCCAGTGCAGACGTTGGCGACACCACTGCAGCCGTTCCTGACGGCAGGCTGGAGTCAGAGGTACACATGCTAGAGGCACACGTGGACGTAGTCCTGCATCCAGTAGACGGTTGCGGATTGTTCGCACAGTCACCTCAGGTGCAACGGCAGCTCGGATTTGCGTCGCAGTGGATGTTTTGCTTGACAACGCCACTCTTCTTATGCGTCGATTGGTCCGCTCATCAGTCCGTCTGTGACTCCCGGTTCCACGTCTTCTCGTGTGGGAATGTTCCTTGGACCATCTACGCCACCATCGTACCACCACCGATACTTCCCGTCCAATTCGCTCCGCAATACGACGATACGACCACCCGGCCTCGCGGAGTCCGACTAGACGACCTCGCTCAAAGTCCGATAAATGCTGAAATCCTACACGTCTTCCATGTCCAGGCATTGCAGCTTCTTCAGGGTCTTCGCACGTGTCCGTACGCCGACGACTGATTACATTCACTTCGCTGTACTCCTTAAATACCACCGGCAATAATTTGCATATTATGCCATGCTGTGGCGTGGGCGCTCACCGGTTGGTCCCGAAATTAACATTACACCTACGTAAACTCGACCCCATTTCATGATCGTCCGCCAATTGCTTCTTGGTGTTCTTTTTTCACTTTCCGGCAGTGTAAATACATATGATATTTTTTCAAAGTATGTTCAACACATTTTTTCTTCTTTTTAATTATCTGCGTATATGAACATAACTTGTGCATAATGTGTGTGTGTGATTCATATTTTCCTACGTTATTTATGTGAGTGCATTGATTAGAAAATGTGTTTCAAAATACATTAACTACACAATACATATGTATAAAAAAGATCGTTTCTGTATATCAAAATTTCTATGTATCGAATTTTTTATGGAGCCATCGACTTCGATATATGAAGATCCGACTGTATATTGTTAAATTCGGTCTTGTATCTTTTTTTTTTTTCCTTCGCAGGGTTATCTGAAGGAGATTGACTGTGAGCATCATTCAGAAATAAGTCACAAGGTTCTAGAAGAACTATTCAGCAATATTGAAGATATCCATAGATTTAACAAGTAAGTAATTATACTTTTCTTATCAAATTTCTGCATTGGCAGGGCTTTGCTTTAGTTCAAAAGTTTCTCAGTAGTCATCTACTTATTAAACGTATTGTATTCTTAATACATGAACTTTCACTAGAGGAGAAAAAGTAATCTGCGTTCTTCTGTTCGAAAACGTAAAATGTCTGTGATTCGGAGATCCGAATCTTGTTTGTTGTTGTACGAGTACCAGACATCTCCCTTTTCAAATGGCCGAAATAGTTGAAATCACAGGGATTTATATCCGGTGAGACATGACCCTTGCGCCATAAATTTCCATCAACCAATGAACCAACCAACCATATCCGGTGAATACGGTGGGTTTGGCAGTTCCACCCAACCGTTCATTTCAGTGAACAGCTGAACAATCCGAGTCTTTTGCGGCCGTGTATGAGGACAAGCAGTTGTACATAGTGTCGCGGTTCCCATGCCGGTATATGCTCCTCTATAAATGACTTATATCCCTCCGATGTCACGGTGATGTCCCCATCATACGTCTTCCAAAAACCCATGACTAGTAAGGTTTTACGCTCATGCAACTCTGCACGGAATAAAGACACTGTGGAAGTCCGGTGTTAAACCCAGAACCGTGGCCAATGTCGTCGCGTAAAATTCCATCCAACTTTCATCTAAGCAGAGGAACCTTGTAATCACCCTACTATTGCGACGCAGAATTCTTTCGGTGTCGTGGTTAGTGTGTGCGGTACCCACGTCGTTAATTTGCTTATTATGCCTAAATCTTCTGTCAACCCGGTATAAACCGTTGTGTGAGGAATACTCATTGAAACTCATCCTACACGACTGCTGTAAGGCATCTTTAATGCGTCGCTTGGCTTCTTGTATGGAGGTCGAAATCTGTCGACCGCATCTTGGAGCACCTTTTGGCAAATTTCTGCCTTCTTTATATCATTTCATACAACATCCAATTGCGCACGGTCGTTTTCTTGAAGGCATTTTGACCTACTGCTGTAGGCAGAAGACTTTGTCCCCCGCCCTCTTCAAACTGTAATGCGACAAAACATAAAATAAAAAAACGCGCTGTTCTTCCACTGTCACTGATTGCCTCATCTGCTCCGTCGTTATTTGAACTTTCATTATGCGATCGGTAGGCACGAACTGAGCCCTAGCTACGTACTACGCAACCTCCAGATATCGCTTGTATTACCATTTCAGGTTTCTGAACTGTACACCAAAGAAAGTGCTCGCGTACTTGCTGAACTACCTAATAGTACAGATCAAAATTTGGATGTTGATAAAAATCAACGTATGATTAAAATTCGCGACCTCTAGAAATGGGTCCTAGGATACAGCCTTACTCGCTTATGTTAAATGCCGAGCTGTCTGAGGAGCTGGTTTCTATGAGCCTGGGTTCGCTTCCCGGATAAAGCCATCTGGCGCGCTTGTCTGATGGCGTTGGCTCCATCCTTTCTCTGGTACCTGTGGCTCTAAATTAGGGACAAGCAACTGCTTATAACCTATAAGAGTTGCTCATGGTGGTCGTTAAACCACCAGGTCGTTCTGTTTCGTGCTCCTGATTATTTGAGTCATTTGATGCACTGGTGTCCAAAACTTAAGAACGAAGTGGAAAAAGTAAAATAACTCCGTGAATAGCAGCATCACCCAAACATAAATTAACTGAGGACCGTATCTGGGATCAGGAAACAGCACAGGCGTAATAAAGGAATATGACGTGTGGTTTGCGTGACGTGGAACAAAATGCGCTCACACAGTCCGATAGCATCAGCTGAACGTAAGTCACCGGACGATGTGTATTGAACGGAAGTCACCGGACGATGTGTATTGAACGGAAGTCACCGGACGATGTGTATTGAACGGAAGTCACCGGACGATGTGTATTGAACGGAAGTCACCAGATGGTGTGCGTAACTGTTACAAACGTTTGATGTTGTTTGTTGTGTGCTAGAGATGACGAAATGGCCCGTCGATAACATATTGGTGATTTTACTCGTGGTCAAATAATTGGGGGTCTCGAAGTTTACTCGTGGTCAAATAATTGGGGGGCTCGAAGAGGGAAGAACTGTGATGAGTGTGGTCCAAGAGTTCGGCATCGCCTATATTAGTGGTTCTAAATAGGCGGGCCACGAAGGGTGTCAGTCTGGCCCGCGGTGGAAATTAAACCGAAAAGAAATGTAAAAAATCCACAGTCGAGAAAAACAAAAGCATGTTTATCAATATTTATAATAGAAAACAGTATAAATACTTTTGTTTGATTTAGTTCTGTGACTGTGTGTAAAGGTTTCAGAATGTGCAGTGACACGTGACAAATGATATACGTAATTCTGTAGTTTTCTGTGGGATTCTTTCACGCTCCTATATGCAACCCTCTCCGCTAGGCTGCACGGGAGGACGGGAGGACTCGCATGCCCGTGCGGTCGATTCTCCACTCGACGCGACATCTATGAATTTTTGCTGGAAGAGTTTGGAACTAACTCTTCACCCGGTTTGTTCTGTATCGTGCTTTGTACAGCGCCGAGCACAACAGCTCTAATAAGTGTGATTCTTCAAAATGTAGTTCTCAACGCTAAAGAAGAGAAAAGTTGACAGTGAAAATCATAAATTTAATAGTGGCTGGACAGAGAAGAATTTGTTTATTTTGCCACACAAAAGGGGCTATTCCTTTATGCTTAGGGTGCAACGAAACTGTGTCTGTATGCATGGAATACAATATGAGGCACCACTTCGGTACTAAACATACGAGTTTTAATAAGAAGTTTCCTCCTGGATCGGACAACCGGAAAACTGAAATATCCTCTTCAAGTGCCAGTTATTCGAAATCATCTCTTCTAATGCAGAAAACTACCTCTCAGCAAACAAACTGTCATCTTGCTTCTCTGAAGGTTGCATGGTTACTATCGAAGCATAAGAAACCTTTCTCTGATGCGGAAATTGTTAAAGATTGGTGCACTTGCTATAGTGGACGAAGTATGTATGTGACGAAAATGTCAAAGGTAAGGCTATTCAGTCCATAAAACAAGTTCCTCTTTCAATGATACTACAACTCGTCGAATGGAAGATCTTAGAGGGAATGTATTTGAAACTTTAATAAGTGCTTTAAAAAAGTATGATTTCATGTTAGTCGCTCTTGCCGAATCAACAGATATTAACTAAGTGTCTCAAGTGTCCGTATTTGTTCGGTTTTATGACGGCGAGGCATTTTGAGAACTGTTATGTTTAATTCCACTGCTTGAAACCACTACTGACGACGATATCTACAATAAGTTTGTAGAATTTTTAAAATTCTAATGGCCTTGATTTGCACAAAATTATTTTTGTACACTGGCGTGCAAACATTAAGGATGAGATGGTTTTTCGAATGTAACGTCGGGCAGAAGTGCTCCACATCGACTCAAATCATGCCATAAGATCCCCAAGATGTAAGAATATGGGACAAGTGAGCAAAACCGTTCAAACAAAAGAATCCATAGGATACAAAGGCACTTTATTGAAAAGGTAGCTTCGAGCACAACTGGACAGAAGACAGAAACGTCCATGTGACAGGCGGCTGCCAAGAAAAATCCAGTCTTTAGTAAGGGATATGATCACCCCTGACTGCGTTCCAGGATTTACAACGTCTGTCCATGCTGATGATGAGGTTGTCAAGGAGCTGTTGAGGCATCGCGGTTTATTCCTCTTGTAGCGCCAATCGCAGCTGTGGAATCGTTGCTGGCGGCTGGTGACGTGCTGCCAAGCGTCTCCCGAGAAAGTCCCACACGTGGTCGATTGGATTTAGGTCTGGGACCTTGCGAGCCAATCCATGCGTTGAATATCTTCACTCTCCAACAGCTCTGAGACAGCCACTGTACGATGCGGTGTATCGTTGCCGTCCATGAAGAGGAACTCAGGACCCACAGCACCTATAAACAGACGCACGTGAGGCAGGAGAACCTCGGTACAATAGCGGACAGCACTGACTGAACCTCCTTGGAAGATGTGGAGGTCAGTACGGCTACCAAGCATGATATCGCCCCAAACGAGAACTCCGCCACCTCCAAACCAGTCCCTTTTGATGATGTTGGAGGTGTGATTGCGTGCTCCCTGGTCTCTCCATATGTGTATACGTCCAGAATCACTTGTCAGACTAAATCGGCTCTCATCCGTAAAGAAAACTCGACCCCATTGCTGATGTGTCCAGTTTTTGTGTTCCTGGCACCACAGAAACCGCCGTCTCCGATGAGCAGGCGTTAATGGCACACACCGTAATGGTCGTCGTGCAAATAGACCACCTTTGTGCAGCTTCCTGGCCACGGTAAAACGCGATAACGGAAGTCCAGTTGTCTGTTGCATGTGCCTTGAAATTTCTCCCGCTGTCTGCCGTCTGTCTCTTCTCACCTGTAGGACAATATACCGGTCGTCCGGCGCCGTAGTTGCTCGTGGACGACCACTGCTTAACTCTCGAACAGCTGATCCTGTCGTTTGAAATGCTCTCCAAGCTCGTGAAATAATGCTGTGAGCGATCCCGAACTTCTCGGCTACACTAGTCACATTTCGACCTTCTTCCAACTTCCCAATGACGTGACCTCGGGTAAAGTCATCCAGATGTCGTCTACTGGATTGCCTGTTGGC
This sequence comes from Macrothele yani, assembly GCA_039090855.1. Taxonomy (NCBI): domain Eukaryota; kingdom Metazoa; phylum Arthropoda; class Arachnida; order Araneae; family Macrothelidae; genus Macrothele; species Macrothele yani. The sequence continues at coordinate 82,428,205 of CM077017.1, forward strand.
CATATCACACGGTGGCAACAACTCGACGTCGTTCATACCGATGTACACCGGGCAATAGCTTTCACCGAATTGCTGAGCATGTGATCATGTGATCATATGTAGAGGATTTTAGGAAGGGAGTATCTGACCCCAGGTCTTAAACAACCCTTAGAAATAGGAAGCTAGGAGATTTAGGCTAGAGTGCCCGATAGGAAAGTGACACGGAAGCGAAGTAGAAAGGGGAGGAAGACGCCCTTATTTATTACCGGGGAGCCAGTACCCGGGGTCTGACGGTTTAACGTGCCCATCCGACGCACGGCGGATATTCAGTGGATCGAGCGTTCGTGCCTGGCTGGGATCGAACCTGAGGTCATTTCCGTGGTAGTCACGAACGTTGCCCACTAGGCCACCCGCGGCCCTAAGAATTGCTCAGCGTACACCGCCCGTGTGCTTTATACCCTTCCGACACTCCCTCCCCTTACGCCATGCTGCATATATGCGCATGCCCTACCGCACCGGACCCTAGTCTATCTCTTGAGTGGTGTTTCGGTCCGTTCTGCCTGCTCGTTCCGCTTTTATGCTAATTTCTCCTCTTCGTCCTTAATTTTTGCACACCAGTGTAGTTAGCAATGGCACTCCAGCCACGGTCGGTAAGGAAAAGGTATTTGTTTCTAGATTAAAAATTATTGTCCCTAACATTCAAAGAGCTCATTGCTTCACCAGACTGTTTTGTGTGCTAAATTACATGACGACACCGAATTTTCGGGTGTAGTAAGCACGTCTTTTGAATCTGTTCTGACGCAAATTAAATTTATCAAAGCTATTCAAGTCAATGGAACCGGTATGGAAAACAATAGTATCTAACGTAAGAAAGAAGTTTTTCAATCCGGTTTTTAATCCCTCAGATATTGCTGTAAACGGAATCGTGAGCTTACGTCCTCTGGTTGCAGACTTGTGCGTTAAGAAAAACATGAATTTATATGAGAAACATTTCGCACAGGAAACGCTCTCCAACACAGAAATAATTTTTTAAATTGGATTCTTAGAAACAGAGATATCGACAAAAATAAGATGTGCCTTTACGTTCCATATGAGCGGTATCGGTCCAAGAAAAAGAAAAATAATCGAGTTTTCAGGGGCCCAGATGTTCCTACAAATACACCAGAAGCAGAAATTAACACTTATGCCCCCTGGTGGCGAAACCATTATTCACCAAACATTAGAAATTATAGTATTAAAAGAAATCCGTCTTGTTGCACGATGATATTTATTCAGCATAAAAACGAAATCTATATACAGTTTAAAAAACACATGAGCACTTTCGGTGTCACACTGACACCTTCATCAGATGTGATTTCACCATGTGGTTACATGCTGGTCTTAAGTACGTGGAGTAGATGCATCATGGGAAAGGTATATACAGTTTAATTTTTAAACTGTATATAGATTTCGTTTTTTAGCTGAATAAATATCATCGTGCAACAAGACGGATTTCTTTTTATACTAGTATTCATGCACGAATTATAGTGTCTACCATTAGAAATTATGTGAAAAAATATTTTCCATCAGGTCTCGTATGCGATACAGGAAAATTTTTTCAATTCGTAGTTTTACGAGCAGATATAACGCAGAAAACGCAATTTACCTTTGTGCCCCCTAGCGGAAAGTCTATGATTTACTTGAAATTTTTGAATTTATAGAAAAAACATTCGCATCGGAAACACTATCCAACAAAGAAGGAATTTTTCAAATCGGACTCCTAGAAATAGAGATATTGACAAAAATAAGATATACATCTACGCCCCCTGGAGTAGAAACCATGCATTATTTCAAGAAGAAAATGTTTCTAAAAGGTTTGTCGACATGAGTAGTATTTTACTGCAAATATATCAGAAGCGGAAGTTAAGACTTACGCCACCTGGTGGTCAAAGCATTCTCTACAAAAATTAGAAATATGTGCAAAGGATTTCCCATCAGGAGCCGTATCCAGTGCAGAAATAATTTTTCAAATCGGAGATTTAGAAGCAGAGATATAGGGGAGAAAGCAATTTACCTTTACGCCCCCTAGCGAAAAGTCTATGAATTACTTGAAAATTTTGAAATTATATGAAAAACATGTCACACTGATAACACTATCCAACAAAGAAGGAATTTTTCAAATCAGACTCTTAGAAGCAGAGATATTGATAAAAATAAGATATACATCTACGCCCCCTGGAGGAAAAACTGTGGAATATTTTAAGAAGAAAATATTCCGAAAAGGTTTATCGATGTCAGTGGCATCAGTCCACGAAAGAATTTTTTCAATCGATATTTTAGAAGCTCAGATTTTATGGCAAATACATCAGAAGCAAAAATTAACACTTACGCTCCCTGCTGGCCAGAGTATTCTTTATCAAAAATTAGAAATTATATGCAAAAGATTTTCCATCAGGAGGTGTATCCGCTGAAGAAAAATGTTTTCAAATCGGAGTTATAGAAGAAGAGTTATCGGGAAAAATGAAATTTACTTTAACGCCCTCTAGCGGAAAATCTATGTGTAATTTGAAAAAAGAACTATATCTAAAATACTCTTCGACATAAATGGAATCGAAAGATAAAAGAACTTTTTCAATCGGATGTTTAGAAGCAAATATGTGGAATAAAACGTATTTTTGAATTCGACATCATCTGCATTTACGCCCTATAGGGCCGAAATTGTACATCGTAAAAAACAACGAAATAAAGGATCATCGGTGAAAATACTCCAAATACGTGGCGACAGTTAATAAATAAATACATCGCTCTTTCCACGTTCCAGAAACACACAGCATCCGAAAAATTGTTTTTCAGCCGTTTGCGGCGGCTGAAAAACAGTTAATAAATAAATACATCGCAAAAACAGTTAATAAATAAATACAGTTAATAAATAAATAATACGGCGACAGTTAATAAATAAATACATCGCTCTTTCCACGTTCCAGAAACACACAGCATCCGAAAAATTGTTTTTCAGCCGTTTGCGGCGGCTGAAAAACAGTTAATAAATAAATACATCGCAAAAACAGTTAATAAATAAATACAGTTAATAAATAAATAATACGGCGACAGTTAATAAATAAATACATCGCTCTTTCCACGTTCCAGAAACACACAGCATCCGAAAAATTGTTTTTCAGCCGTTTGCGGCGGCTGAAAAACAGTTAATAAATAAATACATCGCAAAAACAGTTAATAAATAAATACAGTTAATAAATAAATAATACGGCGACAGTTAATAAATAAATACATCGCTCTTTCCACGTTCCAGAAACACACAGCATCCGAAAAATTGTTTTTCAGCCGTTTGCGGCGGCTGAAAAACAGTTAATAAATAAATACATCGCAAAAACAGTTAATAAATAAATACAGTTAATAAATAAATAATACGGCGACAGTTAATAAATAAATACATCGCTCTTTCCACGTTCCAGAAACACACAGCATCCGAAAAATTGTTTTTCAGCCGTTTGCGGCGGCTGAAAAACAATTTTTCGGATGCTGTGTGTTTCTGGAACGTGGAAAGAGCGATGTATTTATTTATTAACTGTCGCCACGTATTTGGAGTATTTTCACCTTGGATCTCGCCCTTTGAATTTATTTGCTATAATATATATATAGCTAGTGCCGTTAATGCCCACCAGATGGAGACGTCTAAGTAGCTGAGCCCATCTTACGGATTTATGATGTCAGAAGCTGACTTAAAAATACACATAGCGCCGTGGATTGTTGGCCACCGTGGCGTAAATGTAACGCACTCGGCGCGATATCGAGAGTTCTGTTGGTTCACTTCCACAGCGGCGGCTGAAAAACAATTTTTCGGATGCTGTGTGTTTCTGGAACGTGGAAAGAGCGATGTATTTCTTTATTAAAGGATCATCATTCGCATGTTTCAAGCTACCCAATGCAAAAAGAATTTTTCAAATCGGACTTATAGTTGAAGAGATATCGTGGGTACAGACAGACGGACGGACAAACCGGTAACATAAGCACGATCTTTTTTTACAAAAAACGTGCTAAAAATAGTTACCGGAACAAGTTAACAGATGCTCATCTTGAAAACGCTATAAGATGGTAACTACAACCTATACTCCAGATTTTAAACATATGTTGTGGCGGAAATCTTAAGCCACGTTCATAAGGTTATTATAATAGATAGCCAAAATTAAACCTGAAGGAAAATTTTGAATTTAGACTAAAATTTAACCTTGGGAGATGCGTAGATGCATTTTGAAACCAAAGTGTTTATGTGGTGGCTATATTCTTGTTACTTTGAATTGACAATTGTGTATGAGGTTTTCACTTGTAGGTGAGCTTGTGTGCACACAGATACAATTTTGTTTTCACCACCTGTACTATTTCTATATGTTATGACATCACACTGTATTCATGTTACATGTGTATAAATGTGTCAACTCTGGAAAAATCAGTAATTTTGGAACTCGTGTATATAAGCATCAAAAAGAAATGGTCGTGTAATCATCACTTCATTGTACTTAATAGACATTGGTATATATATTGTGTCACTAACCCTGATTCTCGTCCTAGGCCAACGTCAAAGCGTTGGTTGATGAATGCGATGGCTCAGAAACTAAGAGACACACCTAGAAATCGAATGCCAACTTATGCCAAAATTTGGTTTTTGAAAGGCTAATGCCTGTATTTATTATTACAACAGTAACAACATGCATAACTAAGAAAGATATTAATATTGCTATGAGAGATTTAATACATTTACAATTTAGCACTTCGCTAAGGCTTCACTGGCCCACTCATATGTGAAGTCAGTAATTCAAATGATCAATCTTATATAATCATGGCAGAGTCCACATGAATAATGTCATTTGTTGACACAGCGTGAACGTTAATTTACATTTGAGGCTTGCTTACATGTTATCAAAACAAATTGTATCTTCTCTGAACAAATATCAAAACTCTGGATTCAATATTTATGAGTGTGTATTTATATAGGTATATATATAGGTGTAGATTAAGATTACTTATATCTTTCTCTCTATCAACAAAACTCAAAATAATTTTCTTAAGGCAGGTATGCACAGGTGAACTGAAGTGTTAACATTTTAACATGAAAATTCCCGCCTTGAAGAGGCGAGTAAACTATCACGATTAACAATCATATTTGTGAGTTTAACTCTTTTTTTTTTACATGTCTACTACATTTGTGAGAGCAATGTCACGTACAGTTCCCTCTTTCTTTCCTGATGAATCTTAACTGGATAACCTCCGACATGCAGACGGAAAGTACCCTTTTTTTTCTTTAAAGCATACTGGTAATTTGAGTACTGTAGTGCCGACTTTGGCTATAGGAAAGGGCCAAACATAGAATTAGTGTATACAACTTACCCCTTGATGAGGGGGAATCGGTGTTGAAATTCACAAATAGGTCGGAACATCACGTCTTAGGCTGACAACCGCTGGGAGGTTGAATGCTTTGACCACGCTCACTGACGAAGTGCAACTGGTACGTTAGGATGCTTTCTTCCTGGAGCCGTCATTGACCATCATTTGGATTGCATAGATGGGAGTGATTCCGTTAAGGTAGCAGGTATCGAATGCCAAGTCTCGTCTTGGGTAGCGATGCACGCGTCTGTTGACCTCTTCACGGCCCGGCAAATAGGCTATCTTTTTTTCTTAGGCCTAACTGCCTGGTGGTGGTGGCACACCTCGACCCGGGCCCCTGCATTCTCTGGAGGCTGTTCTAGAGCCACTGTTTGCTTAGTTTTTTTTTTTCTTGGGGGAGGGGGTCAGGGATGAGGTCTTATACTTTTTTCCTGGCTGGTGGTGGATAACCACCAAGAACGAGGACTATCTTCCAATTGCCCGGCCTTCCTTCTCCTCCCCTGCCAACTTTTTCGAGAGAGCCTTTCTTCCCCAGACTCAAAACGACGCTCCCTCACAGAAGAACACAGAGAGCCAATCAGCGCCGTCCACGAGGGACGCTTAGCTCCCAATTGGTCAGTCGGCCAAAACCACGCAGTGGTTTCATGATTGCCCACGTGATATTCCTCTTCCAGCGAGGAAGGAAGATAGGGTGGGGGAAAAGCAAAAGCGCGGGAACTCTCATCGACCAGGCACATGTGCAATCTGATATGACCCGTTCTTGCCTTTTTGGAGGAAAACACAGAAATTTTTTATGCACGCCTGCTTTCCTGCCGTTCAGAGTTTGACAGCAAGTACTATAACTCTTCAGAGTTAAGCTCTCTTTGCCAGCTCACAGAACCCAGCTGGGGAATTCTCGGTGTAGTGTTTCTGTTCGGAGAATTTCACCACAGCGTTGGCGAGAGAAAAAAATGCCTTTTTATGTAAATAACTGCTCACTCCTGGGGGCGACATCCCAACAATTTCAAACCGCACTCCCCTTTTCTTGGAATGAGCTCGGAGAAAAAAGTGACCGTTGGACGAAGAAAGGAACTGCATTTGACTTTACAGAAAATATAAATACACACATCATATACTATAAAAAGAACTACATTTTTTTTTCATTACCTATTTTGAGCATAGACCAGCTTTCTTTTTCTTGCATTCCTTTTATTACTCAACAAGAAAAAACATCACTTATGAAATTACTTGCCCCGGCGAAAGATTATTCTTTTTTTTTTTTTTTTTGATTTTGATTATATTTATTCTTGTTTTTAAGGCCCACTTATCAAGTCCACCCCAGCCTTACCTCACCGACTTCATAATTTCAAAGTTAAAATTATAATACATCCTATTAACTTCTGAATCGTCCTACTCATAGCTTAGACAAAGATTAATACAAATGCTACATTATGCCCATACACATCGAAAGAAAAAAAATTATTTACACCGCTCTTACTTTAATTCAGTTGAGTATGTTTTTCCTTTCCCTCCTGCTGGGCTGCGTAATTTTTTTTGAAAGCAATCACTATCATTTCACAATTTATGTGCTTATTTTTTGGGAGAACGTAACCAAAAATTCCTAGGCTAGCCCCAGAGTGATGATAAATACTGAATCGGAGGGAGGGTAGCCCTTTGCTACTCTCCTATCCATTAACAAAGTAAAAACACTCATTTTGTACATTAAACAGAGAGAGAGAGAGAGAGAGAGAGAAAAACACACGATGAGAAATAGAATTTCTGTAACTTTTTCTTGACTTTCTCTCTGGATCCGAATATCGAACCCAGGGGAGGTGAAATCTAAGTTTACGAAAAGGTTTAACAGCAAACCACTCCAGGGAAGAATCGTCACCCTTTCCTGAACTGACCACTATTATCACTTCGATTTTTTCCCTTCAAGAAAAAACGTGGATAATGTTGATGAAAATCTGAAAACATTGATCAGGTGTCCACAGATTTTCAGCAACGTATCACATATTGCAGGAGACCATCACCCCCATTATTCCCATTAATTTCTTGATGACTGAATTTAAATTTAAAGTATTGTGTTTGCAAGTTTACGTTAATACAACTAGTTTTTGAAATGTGTTCTATTTCTTTTCATTTGCCCGCTATGTAAGATTTATTTTATAATTTTCACATTACCTTTACTAAATCTTAAAATAAAAATAACGTTTATACACTGGTGTGCAAAAATTAAGGAAGAAGAGGAGAAATTAGCAAAGCAGCGGAACGAGCAGGCAGAACGGACCGAAAGACCACTCAGGAGATTGACTAGGGTCCGGTACGGTAGGGCATGCGCATATATGCAGCATGACGTAGGGGGGTCGGAAGGGTATAAAGCACACTCAGCAGTTCGGTGAAAGCTATTGCACGCTGTACATCGGCTTGAACGACGTAGAGTTGCTGCTACCGTGTGATATGGCCAACAGGCAATCCAGTAGACGACATCTGGATGACTTTACCCGAGGTCGCGTCATTGGGTAGTTGGAAGAAGGTCGAAGTGTGACTAGTGTGGCCGAAGAGTTCGGGATCGCTCACAGCATCGTTTCACGAGCTTGGAGAGCATTTCAAACGACATGAACAGCTGTCCGAGAGCAACCACGGCGGCGGACGACCGGTATATTGTCCCACAGGCGAGAACAGACAGACGGCAGACAGCGGGAGAAATCGCAAGGCACATGTAACAGACAACTGGACGTCCGTTATCGCGTTTTACCGTGGCCAGGAGGCTGCACAAAGGTGGTCTTTTTGCACGACGACCAGTACGGTGTGTGCCATTAACGCCTGCTCATCGGAGACGGCGGTTTCTGTGGTGCCAGGAACACAAGAACTGGACACATCAGCAATGGGGTCGAGTTCTCTTTACGGATGAGAGCCGATTTAGTCTGACGAGCGATTCTGGACGTATACACATATGGAGAGAGGAGGGAACACGCAATCACACCTCCAACATCATTGAAAGGGACCGGTTTGGAGGGGGCGGAGTTCTAGTTTGGGGCGATATCATGCTTGTTAGCCGTACTGACATCCATATCTTTCAAGGAGGTTCAGTCAGTGGTGTCCGCTATTGTACCGAGGTTCTCCTGCCTCACGTGCGTCTGTTTAGAGGTGCTGTGGGTCCTGAGTTCCTCTTCATGGACGACAATGCTACACCTCATCGTACAGTGGCTGTCTCAGAGCTGTTGGAGAGTGAAGATATTCAACGCATGGATTGGCCCGCAAGGTCCCCAGACCTAAATCCAATCGACCACGTGTGGGACTTTCTCGGGAGACACTTGGCAGCACGTCACCAGCCGCCAGCAACGATTCCACAGCTGCGATTGGCGCTACAAGAGGAATAAACCGCGATGCCTCAACAGCTCCTTGACAACCTCGTCATCAGCATGGACAGACGTTGTAAATCCTGCAACGCCGTCAGGGGTGATCATATCCCTTACTAAAGACTGAATTTTTCTTGGCAGCCGCCTGTCACATGGACGTTTCTGTCTTCTGTCCAGTTGTGCTCGAAGCTACCTTTTCAATAAAGTGCCTTTGTATCCTTTGGATTCCTTATTTGGACGGTTTCGCTCACTTGTCCCATATTCTTACATCTTGGGGATCTTATGGTATGATTTGAGTCGATGTGGAGCACTTCTGCGCGACGTTACATTTGAAAAACCGTCTCGTTCTTAAGTTTTGCACGCCAGTGTATGAATATCAGTATGATATGTAACTTACATTTACCAAATTAAGCGTTCACACATTCTGACCCGGTTCCATAAAAAGAAAAACAATTGGCCCCTGGTAAAAAGTAATTCAGAACCACTGGGCTACAGCACGCTAAAGCGCGTGGTCGGCCTTCTGGGTTACAAATGCAGCTGTGCGAAAGACCGGTGGTAGTCGTCAGTCAAGAATCACCCCCAGTGAGGAGCGCTATCTGCTCCCATAGGCCAAGAGGGATCGACACCGGACAAAAGTAACCTTATAAAACAATTTAACATGAGCGCAGGACGCACAGTATCGCAGTTTACTGTGACCAGGCGACTACACAAAGGTGACTTGTTTGCCCGACCACCAGTACGCTCTTTCTCATTAACAACTGCTCACCGGAGATACCATTTACAGTGGTCCAGAAAGCATAAGGACTGGACAGGGAACAGTGGTGTACGGTGCATTTCACTGATGAGAGTATATTTAGTATCTCTAGCGATTCTGGACGTCAGCTGATCTAGCGTGAGTTGGGCAGTCGGTATCGCCCCTGAAACATCAGTGAGAGTAAGACGGCCGCGGGGTTCTCTAATGGTGAGGCATTCCGATCGATGGACGAACTGGGCTCCAGATACTGGAAGGAGGTACTGTAACCGGTGCGCGCTGCTGTATTTGAGGTAATCCTTCCTCATGTACGTCAGTTCGGAGGTGTCATTGGCACACTGTTCTTGTTAATGGACGATAACGCCACACGCCATCGTACGGTAGCTGTTGATGAACAATTGGAAAGTACAGAAATTCACCGGGTGGATTGGCCAGTACATTCCTCCTCCTAAATCCCATAGAACACGTGTGACGCGCTGTGGGGAGACGCGTTGCGGCACGTCAACACACACCGGAAATGCTCCAACAGCTGAAGATGGCCCTGACGGAAGAATGGGCGATGCTACTGCAAGAACTCATCAACAACCTAGCGCGAAGCATGGACAGACGGTGAAAATCATGGATCGACGTTAGGAGTGATCGTATTCCTTATTAACGATCTCCTCTTCCCTTCGTACTGTCTTTGGCAGTGATGCATCTGTAACATAGAACCCAGTGCTATGTAGCCAATTCTGAATAAAGTTGCACAATATCCTTTAGTATCTGCAGTTGTGTCGGTGTTATTTCCGTCATAATTTTGGTAAATAATGGAGTTCCTATGGATTGAATTTCACATATCCAGGCCGCTCCTGTGTGACTCCACAGATCAAACCCTTGTTCGTCCATAAGTTTTGCGCATCACTGTACTTGTTCGATCGTTTTAGCTGCATATTTTTCGTTCGAGACTTTCATAAGTACTCCAGGGTTTTCCCACGCTTATTTCCTGTTGTTGGTAAGTGATGCTTTCTCATTACTGGGTGTTTCTTTCAACATTCTCGTGGGTTTGTTTACTTTCTTCACTTTCGACAAAAGGTGGATTCTGCTTCTCATGATGATCCCTCAATGAAGGCGGAACTACGTCAATCATCTGTATTATCAATTGCTGCTCCTGCTGGTGCTACGAGCGACGCGACGGCTCCCTTATTTCATCTAATCCGGTTGCCATGACGACGTCTGTCTCTTCATCCAATACATTGCTTCCTGTATCGTCTGAGCTGCTTTCCTGTTCATCTGTAAACCCTCGACGCCCGTTTTCGCTGATTCTTCGTGACGAACCCGCAGGGCCGGCTGAACCATAGGAGCTACCGGGGCGATCGCCCCGGTCCCTGCGCCTTCAAGGGGCCCCGCAGTTTAGGGAAAAGATAATTTCGGTAGAATTTTTTACAATTGTTTTTGTGTGTAAGTTTTGGGGTGTTAGGCCCTTAAAAAGATGTTTTTTTCTATTGTTTCCACAATCCCCTCATTTTTTAATAGGTTATCGCCCTTCGCCGTGCAAATACTGAGAATTGCAGATTTCAAGTGATTATTCTAACCACCTTAATATTTTCCGCATTCATGAAATAACCAGTTAAATTTCATCATTTTGTGGCCCTTACTTTTATATATTTAACAGTTTGCGTGCAAACCATATACTTAAATTTAAAAGAAATAAAATCACGGAGATTCACATCAGCGTCACTTAGCGGATAAATGTAAATACAATCATTTCTTTACAGACATGTTATTTCAAAGTTTGGTTTGGGAAGAAATACCTCACCTTCGCGTATCACGCACAATACGTGCAAAAACATACATCAAGCAGGAAAAACTAGTCTTTTCACCAGAACGAGAAAGAAAACGAGTGTAACTACTAATTAGCTAAGAGAAATTTGGCTCACTGTCTGGTGGTGACTGGCGCCGATAATTGTCTGCTGTTTTTGCCGATCGTGATAACGCCCACTATTTGTCATAATCTGCGAGGGCGCCACGATGAGGATGGGATTGGAAGAGTAATGCTTATTCAACTTTTCAACCCAGTGGCTTGAGCCGCGGCATCGGATTGACTTTATCAGTACATTACTGTAAACATAATTGCATAACGCTACCCTTCTCCCATTACCACAGAAGAACATGCAGCTCCAGTAGTATAGGGTAATACATTTTCTTCATTAATCCAAAAATTCTGGGGGCTGACCAAAATTTTGGGTGGGCTTGCCCCAACCCCAGCACCCCGGAGCCAGTGCCGTAAGACAAACACAACATCCATGCCTCGCCGGGATTCGAATCCGGTCCCATCTCGGACGAATGGTCAGAAACCATCGCTTATACCAGTGCGCCACCGGGGGCGGCACTACTTATTCTTGCTTGCACTGCATGAATGTGGATGGCATTGATATGCCACCATTAGGCTGTGATTGTGGTTCATTTACAGAATAGACCGTGGCGTTTCTGTTTGTAAAAGCCTACGCTAGATGTCATCAGGTTCTTTGGACAATAGTATGGTATAACTAAGTAAATTTCTCCGTCATTTTTATCCGCGCCAGGATTCGAACCCGGGTCCACTCATTCCGGAATAAGTTGCTCTACCATTTGAGCTACGCGGACATTTTATTCTGATTCCTATCTGCCTTTATGTCGTGTGCGTCCTTCTGGCAGGTACGTCACATCTCCTGGTACGTTACAAATTCCTTATTAATATTTATTTAACATGTTGGAAACATTCTGTGATCTCTTACTGAAAGAGTACAGTCTACTTTTCGTAATTTCTGATTTTCACGTAAATAAATGTATGTAATTTATGTAAAAGCATATACAGTAACTAGGGGATGTAAGGTCAGGTGATGCGTAAAATCATAGCCTCTCCTTGACAAATGTCAACACCGCCTTCTCGTGGTGCATCCTGTTCCCACTAAAGGGGCTCTGACGACCGCCAACAGCGGTATAACTATACCATCGGGATTAGAGGAAATGCTATCCCACACTCACCAACCCGCTTGGCCAGCGTGGTGAGTTATGGCCAAACCCCTCCAAAATGACTCCACAACTTAAATCTTGGCCCTCAGTCTCCGGCAGCTGGAATGTACCTGGCCAAGGTAATGGACGCTCCCTATCTTCTGATTCAAGGCTTCTTGAATTGGAAGAAAAACTACAAAGGATCAAGTGGGACATCGTCGGGCTAAGTGAGGTAAGGAGAAAAGGAGAAGATCTCATTGAACTGAAAAGTGGACATCTCTTCTATTATCGTGGGACAGATACTGGCAGAACTAGTGGTGTTGGATTTATAACAAACAAGAAACTGAAGGATAAAGTTGTAGAAGTTGAAAGTTCCTCTGACAGAGCTGCAAGACTCGTTATCCAACTCTCGAGAAGATACCAGGCTCAGATTATTCAAACTTATAAACCCACCACAAGTCATCCTGAAGAAGAAATTGAAGAATTTTATGAGGAAATTCGTCATCTAAATAATAAAGGTAAGCAGCACTTGAAGATAATTATGGGAGATTTCAATGCAAAAATAGGGCAAGGGCAACAGAATGAACCTTCAGTAGGTAAATTCGGTCACGGCAACAGAAACCAGCGTGGAAATACTCTCGTAGAGTTTGCAGAGGCAGAAGGGTTTTTCATCTTGAACTCCTTTTTCAAGAAAAAGCCACACAGGAAATGGACATGGAGACATCCAAATGGGACGACAAGTGAAATTGATTTTATTATGTGTAACAAAAAATTCGTCATCGAAGACTGCAGTGTGCTAAACAAGTTCAACACAGGTAGTGACCATAGATTGGTGAGATGTAAGGTGCACCTCAACACTAAACTCGAACGTGGCAAGCTCATAAGACAAACAAAATGTATTGACATATCCAACCTTAAAAAAACACCATAATACCTTCAAGTTGGAACTGAAGAACAGATTCTCTGCTTTAGAAGGCCTAACATCGGAAGAAGTAGATATTTCTGAAGTTCACAGAAAAGTAACCAAAGCTCTTATGGAAACAGCAACAAAATTAGCTGGGGCTAAGAACAAGTTGCATGTGAACAAATTATCAGGAAAAACCAAAATGTTGATGCAAAAAAGAAGAGAGATGAGGACAACTAAAGAAGATGTGACTTCCAAAGTGGAATATATAGAGCTATGCAAGACAGTACGAAAAAGTATCACTGAAGACGTAAGGAAATTCAACTGTGAACTAGTGAGGAAAGCAATTGAAAACAACCAAAGCCTAAAGATAGCAAAGGGGCATCTCAGTAAGGGAAGAAAACAGATTATGGCACTGAGAAAAGAAGATGGTTCTGTAACAAGAAAAAGAGGCGAAATTTTGACAAGAGTGAAAGATTTCTACTCCAAATTATATGAAAGGGATGATACATGTACTCCAGACATCACGAAAGGTACCAGTATTAGAGTTCTTCCAGTCCTCCCAGCAGAAGTTGCACATGCAATCAAGAACATGAAGCGGGGAAAAGCTCCAGGAGAAGATGGAATTACTGTAGACATCAAACAAGAAGCAAGTGGAGAAATCGGAACAGTACTCGCCCAAATTTTCACTCGATGCCTTAATGAAGGAAAGATTCCTGAGGATTGGAACAACGCTACAATGATCCTGCTACATAAAAAATGTGACATTGAGGATATCAGGAACTACAGACCTATCAGCCTCCTATCAGTGGTTTATAAAATCTTCACTAAAGTTCTTTCACACCGTTTGAAGGTAACACTGGACATCGCTCAACTGAGAGAACAAGCTGGATTCAGGAGTGTCTACAGCACAATAGATCATATCCATGTACTGAGAGAACTAATTGAAAGAGCGAGAGAATATGAACTTCCATTGTGCATGGCTTTTATCGATTATGAAAAGGCCTTTAATTCGGTGAAACCATCAGCAGTTACAATGGCTCTGAAATCCTGCGGTATTGAAGATGCATACATTAATATTATTAATAACATCTATGAAAATGCAAGTGCAAAGATTCGGCTGTTTGAAAATACAACACACATAAAAATTGGAAAGGGAGTGAGACAAGGTGACAACCATATCTCCGAAGCTCTTTAATGCCACATTGGAAAATGTCTTTCAATCACTGAACTGGGAAAACAAAGGGAGAAAGATTAATGGAGATTATCTAACCCACCTTCGTTTTATTGATGACGTAGTCATTTTTGCAACTACCCCATCAGAGCTGCAGAGTATGATCCAAGAACTTGCTGACAAGAGTAAAGAGGTGGGATTAAAAATGAACTTTCAGAAGACAAAAGTGATGTTCAATGCTTTTACAAGAAATGAAGATTTATCGATTAATAGAGAAAAGCTGGAGATAACAGACACGTACGTTTATCTTGGACAGCAGATATCAAGTGAGGGTCACATTGATGAAGAAATTAATCGGCGTACAAAACTAGCCTGGAGAGCTTTTGGAAGAAACAGCATAATTTTCAAGAGCAATATGCCATTATGTGCTAAAAGAAAAGTGTTTGATCAATGCATCCTTCCAAAGCTTACGTATGGTGCAGAGACGTGGACCTTAACTAAAAGAGACATACAAATGCTGCAGACAACTCAAAGCAGCATGGAGAGGTGCATGCTTGGTGTAACCAGGAGTGATAAGAAGAGGAACTCGTGGATCCGAAAAATGACAAGAGTGGAAGACATCATGATCAGAGTAAAATCCCTGAAATGGCAATGGGCTGGACATACTGCCAGAAGGACAGACCATCGATGGACAGCCGAAGTTTTAGATTGGATTCCAAGGGACAGGAAAAGACCCAGAAGAATACCTCATGGGAGATGGGTGGATGAAATTCGAAAGTATGCGGAAGTGACATGGAGGATACTGGCACAAGACAGACCGTTGTGGAGGAAACTTGGGGAGACCTTCGTCCAACCGTGGATTGATGATGATGATACTTGTAACTAGGGGTCCACAAATATGTTTGCCATTGGAAACTATGGTTTCAGCAGTTTTATTAGCATATCTTTTCAGCCATGCTAAAAAAAAATCTGTGCTGTTGATCTATAACAAATCCTCAGTCTGTGAAAAAATAACTTCATGTTTATGCAATTTTTTCTTCCATCAGATTTTTTCAATAATGCTTTCGGGAATGTAAGGAAAATGCTGCAGGTGTTTCATGTCTGCAGCCGAGACCTGTTCCTTTTTTATTTTACAAAAGGGACTGAAAATAAATAAATTCTGTAAAATGATTTTTGTAAAACTTTTTGGATACGTTTGTCCCAGTCAAAAACAAAAACAAAAAAAAAGGGGGGGGAAACCTGGAACTAACAATTATTTCTGGAGGTATGAAAGTTAAGCCTAGTCCCACACTATTTATGCTGGAAGAAGCGCATGAACAGCGATTCTGTTGGGGGGGGGGATTTAGCTGGCTACTGAAATTTTTTGCAGGCTACCAGATTTTTTCAATTTGTGGAGGCCTGGGTAACAGTATAGCAAACGCAATGGCGTGCTTAAGTGAAAAAGAAGAAATTAAAGTTTAGTTCATTGTGTAATGGTAATCACTTGAGAAGAGCTCCAGCTCCTGTTCTCCACATCTAGGTCGTCGAAGGTCAGCGACGGTGCTTATAATATTGCCCATTCGTGGTGGTGTCTCTTGATTCAGTCCTTGTATGTGCTGTTACTGCTTTACCATGTATGGCCTCTTAACTGTGCGGTTATGCTTTCCTGTCTCTAATATTGTTGTGTTCTCCTTCCCTATATGGTACTCTAACCCTAATTTCCTAGCTTGCTATTTCTAAAGGCTATTTAAAATCAGGGGCAGACATTGCCTTCCTAAAATCCTCTACACCATGAGTAATTGTTAAACTTTAGCTGTAAGACATCCAATTCTAGTGAACAATAGATGGAGACAACGAGGAAAACTTATATTTAAGCTGCCATTGCTGGCTCAAAAATTCAGCTGCAAACGATTAGTTGTCTTTACTGTGAATCTGTACATTTTCACTCTTGAAATAAGCTCAGGTTTCTGTGGGCTAACAATGTGCAGTCATCATTCTGGTATTCGCATCGCTACAATTGCTGACCACATGTGTTTCTAATTTTGCATTGACTTCCAAAATGTAACCAGCCCAGACACAACTGACAAACAACATTAATTTAGGCCTAACCTCCGAACAACGATTACCTCCCAACAACGGTCATTTTTGCCGGTCCGAGTAGTGATCATTTTTCACTGTATTTAGAGTTGCTGACCTATTTATTGGACATGAAAGTGATGATCCTCAAACTTCTAAGATGACATAGAGGCGAATAAGCACGTAGCGACATATACAGCCCTCTTTGCAGGTATCATTACTTTCATGTAAGATAATGAAGACAGCAGTTAAATTATTCTAAATATGTCAGTTTTCTCAGCTATCTGAGTTTTTTCTCCGTCAGTTTTGTTTTCTTGGTCCCGGGGGTTTGCACTTCGTATTTACAGTAACGTGCGCGTAAAAAAAAAAAAAATTACAGTAACGTTTTGCGGGATAAAACATTGTTGTTTAGGGCTTTAAACATCAATGTTTTATCCCGCAAAACGATAATTTTAAATCCTGCTGGTGCCATCTT
This sequence comes from Macrothele yani, assembly GCA_039090855.1. Lineage (NCBI taxonomy): Eukaryota > Metazoa > Arthropoda > Arachnida > Araneae > Macrothelidae > Macrothele > Macrothele yani. The sequence goes on from CM077017.1 coordinate 82,445,233, forward strand.
GGAAGGGCACGCCGGTTGCATTAATTTGCCAGTAATCCTCAAGGGCGCATAGTTATCTTTGTGGAACTCAACCCACCATGAGCGGACGAGATATATAGATAGATAGATAGATAGAGAGGTGCTCTTCCAGTATACCCTACTTTTTTCCCTGCTGTAGGAATTTCTTACACTTCTAAATGTTTTTTGTTTTGGGCTCTGGGGATTTGCCTTCAGGACCTACAGTGATGTACTGATAAAGAGCATTAAAATGAGCACCCATTATCCTGCTGACAACAATTACAAAAAGCCAAAGCATCGGTGACGGCTCGAAAGAAATACAGGAACTCATTGCCAGTAGCATCATGCTCCCATTGTAACGTACCAGGAGATGTGACGTACCTGCCAGAAGGACGCACACGACATAAAGGCAGATAGGAATCAGAATAAAATGTCCGCGTAGCTCAAATGGTAGAGCAACTTATTCCGGAATGAGTGGACCCGGGTTCGAATCCTTGCGCGAATAAAAATGACGGAGAAATCCACTTCGTTATAAATTGTACAAAAATATACATTAGTTGAAATGTTTGTGTCCAAAGTTACACTTTTCATATTCTCACATTAACTGAAAAAGTACTGCATACTGATCAGGACTGAATACAATTCTGCAAGAAAAACTGGGGTGGTGGTCTTGTCTCATCTCTTGACACAATTTGTTAACTGAGAAAGAATAATCGCTAATATAGTAATATGGACGGTGAATTCAGATGTTGCGTTTGGTAACTTCATATGTTCACAATTAATAGGGATTTTGAAAAAACATCAACAAGAATTTATGTCGCATAATTAAGGTTCAAGAAACTGTAAATGAAAATCGCGTTAACACATTCTCAAATGTTTGTACAGTAGTACTGTAGTATGCCTTATAAAGGACATCCCACTAGGGAAAAAAAAATAATTTCTCTTAACATTCTATTTTCGATGTAGTTCTCCAAATTCCGTGTTTCCTAATTTTTGCTTCTTAACTACTCTACTAGCATATGTCCTTGTGTGTGTCTAGATTTTTTGGATCCAAAGAACCACCTATCAATAGCTTTCTGTGGTTTATAGTCTTTAAGTGGAGGGCCATTCAAGTGAATCACCATGAGATCATTCAAAGTTGATGCTTCCATGGAGGTTCTGTTGTTTGTTTTTATCAAATTCATGTGACTGAAACCACGTTCACATGATGCAGTACATGTTGGTATAACTGCAACAATTTCCAGTAAGTGGTAAAGAACTGAAAATCTCTCTTGGTTAGATAATGTTTTTGGAGTAAATCTGCAATCTGCAAACCTCGCCCTAAAACTTTGAATTCATACCACTCACTCATTAGAGACTTCATTTTAGTTTCCCATGAGGTTTCATTACGGGAGGAAAGATGTCTTTGAAAGTGCTTGGCAAGAACTTCAATTTCACTTTTTCCAAAATATTCCAGGTTTTCTTCTGGCCAGACGAAGGTGTCGAACACTGAAGAACCTTTTTTAAAGTAGTCTCAGACTCTAAAAATCGTTCCTGAAGGTACCTTATGACGTAGAAGTCTTGTCTTATTTCTACGTTAATTTAAAACATCAACATACTAAGAAATAGTTCTTAAATGAAAGAAACCTTAACGGCCAGACGAAACATGTAAACAACAGAAGTCACACTTATGGAAAAGGTGCTTTATTCAGGATGTAGCAAACACATCGTAGCATAGCATATTGCACTAAACTCTCCACACACTACACAACTCTTAACACAACGCTCTTTTCAATAATCAGTTTACAACCCAACGCTCGTCAAGCAACAATTTAGTCGTCGCTTTTATCTCTTGTTCTTATAAATATCAGGCATACGTCACGTGCATTCAACCTCAATTGTGTTGCCAAACGTATTCGTTTGAGAGAAAAGATATTACGTTAAGAGTGAAGAATAACAGAATAAACTCAAGATTTACATAGGGAAAGAAACTAAAAAGGAAAGTTAATTTAGAATATACGTCACAACCTTATCTCATCGCTGATCATTTTGTTCTTGTATGACTCAAAGCTTTTACTGTCAATGTTTGTAAGTTGAATACCCAAGTAGTTTCCACTGATAGTTGTCACATTTGTGAACTGGCTTTCATATGAGGCAAGCCTAGATTCCAAGTTCTTAAGTTCATTTAGTAATCTTTTAATGTGTAGCTCAACTTGGCTTAAAAGTAGCTGCTCTTTTTGAAAAATCAATGAAACTTCTTTAAATATTAACAAAAAATCCAGTAAAAAGTGCAGCATTGCAACAAATTTGAAACTTTTTTTTTTTACAATTCCTCTGGTTACAGCAGCACCATCCCCCTTCTCATTTGACACATCTTCTAAGTGAGCTATAACTACATTATAATTCTTTACTAATGCAGTAAGAGCACCAACTTTGCTTGAACCCCATCGAAATTTGTGTAGATACTGAAATTTCAGAAGCTTTGACTCAAGAATTTTAGCAATACTGTTTAACTGTCCCATTCGTTTAGGTGAGTTCCTATAAAACTTATATAGCTTTTTGAGAACAGTATCTAATTCATCTAGATATTTTACATTTTTTATTGAGCTCAGAACAATCAAATTTAATTTATTAGCAACACAGTGTTGGGAAACAACATCTGGGATGTTTCTCTTTATTTTTGTAGTTAATCCACTTTCTTTCCAATCATATTTGCCGCGCCATCTGTACTAAGTCCGACCAACTACTGTCCTTGTAACCAACCAATTCCCAAATTTCTCATTTCTTCATCCAAGACCTTGTAGTGAGTACCCTGCAGCAGTAGATGACTGAAGAGGTACTACCAACAGGAAAACTTCTTTCACTTTGTTGTCTTTGACATATCGAATATAAATAAGTAACTCTTCTACTGTGGACTTCAAGAATGATAGTTGCGTGTTTACACTGTTTAACTTCTGCAATTAGTTCTTGCCTAACCACATCTGCAATATGTGATATGAACTCTTTACACCTCATATCATTCTTATATTGTTCAAGACCCACATTTACATCAACTTGATTTAATAACACAATCAGATTTGAAAAATCTGTAAATGGCTTACTATATTTTGCCACATAATATGCAGTGTTGAAGAGCTTTTCAAGATGGTTAAACATTTTTTCATCCATATTTTTGTGACACACTGCTCTGGTTTTTCTACAGCAAGATCATGCTCAATGCAGTTTCTATGCATTTTTGATAGCTGGTGTATCTTGAAAGTCTCAATTTTAAAAGGCCACTGGAAACCACGAACAAATTTTGAGTTTTTATCTGGAATATTGGGATATTTTGAGCACATTTTGCATGAAGCTTTATTCTTCACACCATTTTTTCTGAAAATTTCTCTTGCCATCTTTCTTATTTTCACTTGTAGTCTTTTGAGGAAATCCAAATTTGTTTTTCTGTGGCACTTGTTCAATTTGGCCTTTGTTATCATTTTGCGGAGTTCCAAATGGCGGTCGCTTCTGAAAAAATGAAAGTAGACTCTTTTGTTCCATCATAAAAATAACTTGAGCATAAAAGAACCGTGCCTCGAAGTGATCTGAGGAAGTCAAGCAGTTTTAATTTGAAGCAAATAGCACCAATTTTTTTTAAGTGGCATGAAGCTGGTTATAAATTTTTATTATCACAGTCGGAATCCTTCCGAAGCATCAGAACAGCCAAGTAACACACGTGCTTCTCCATAAGCAGCACGGAACCCGAAGTCCAGTGGGACAAAGATAGCACACCTGTGACCGTCCTAGTCATGGGTATTGGCACCCGAAGTCCAGTGGGACAAAAGATGGCACACCTGTGACGGGGAGGGAGATGACACCAAAGAATGATGACACTCTCAATCTCTTGTTCCTTCTGCTGTGTTACTACGGTGTTTTACGCAAAAAAATTAAACAACCATTCAACTTCAAAGATCTGCTTGCAGCATAAGTCTGGGTGCTAAAAATAATGGAGTTGATGAAGGAAGTGAATTTTCTAATTGCATACCTGCCAACTACCCCAGCAAAAACACAAGTGCTGGGAAACTGCTGGCCACCAGCTGGCAGTGATGGGTCACTGCTGGCTGAAATCTGCCGCTCACGGCCCGGTAGCGGTCCGTTGGTGGCAGCGCTATCAGTTGGCGAGCCATTGATGTCCCTGCAGCATCGCCGTGAACTGTGGGCCTCCAAGCAAGTGTCACTAGTGGCCCGTTGCTGGCAACCAATGCAAACCTAACAGTAGGTGGAAGCAACGGGACTGCGCATCCGCAGAAGCTACTCATGGTACCAGTTACTTGAAGACGACGCTATCGCTATCGTGTTATTTTAATGGATGTTAAGAAAAAAATCCATATGTTGAGAGGCGAATTAATTTCCTAATGAAATTCCACGTCGACAAAGATATCAGATTAAGCCATGAAATACTAGCTTACAGCCATGAAATACTAGATTACAGCCATGAAATACACCCACTTCATTCCCATGAATAACAATTCATGGAATGAAGTGGGTGAATAACAAGACAAAATTTGAAACCGCTTGAAACAAATGTCCTGGAAAACCATTGAAAAACGTTTGTTGGAAAAAAAAAAAAGAATTATACGTGTACAAAATTTATTAATAATTTGAAAGAAAAAAAACCCCAAGGCTATGTGAAAATAATGTACTCATTCATGGGTTGAATACACCAGACTTGGAGGAATTCGCTTCTAAAAATAAAGAGAAGTTAAATAAAATATATTTCCTCTTTAAAACAAATGTAGCTTCGGACAACGGAAACGAAAGATACAACGTTAAAAATGTAACAGAATGTGACATGAACCCGAGTAAATATATATTAATTCAACAATCTCCTTTCAAGACGACAAGGACAGTGCAAAACTTTGGAAAGTATGTACACACTCCTGGAAAATGAGTGAAGTTCCATTAAGGTAAAAAAAAAAAAAAAAATCGTTACGTTGAAAAAATTAATTTATGAATTATATGAAACTGTCTGTTATGAGAAATACCTCGCAATATTGTAAAATGAAAGCGGGAACCATTCGATTACACATTCCACACGAAACAGACAGCTTCAAGCCCTCGCTCGTGCGTGGCCAATTAGTCCGGTTAGTAGAGAGCTCAACGCCAACGGCCCAGGTTCGTATCGACCCAGATTGAAACGGGCGTGTTTTTCCGGTTTGTTGAGAAAATTTCTTCATTGCAATGCTATAATTCACAAGTTTCGTAAGGGTAGAAAAAAAAAAAAAAAAAAAGTTGTGGCTTTTGGCAACTGCGGGTTGGTTATCCGTGATTTTTGTTTATTTTTTTAATGGCTACTACTGGGAAATTGGCGGACAAAATTCGGCAAGCCACCAGTTATGTCACGTGGTTGCTGGCTGCCACTACTGGCAAACTAGCAGACCACATTAGGCTAGCCATCATTTCTGGCACGTGCTTGCAGGGCCGCTGAAGGGCCACTTATGGCAGCTACTGCCTGTGATGGACAACTGATAGCCCTGTTGTGGCATATGACAACTGATAGCCAGCTGTTGGCCTGAACTGCTGGCCCTTCTGTTGGCCGCCCGGACATTTTATTGACGGTTCGGCAGCGGCAACATAGTGCTGGGCCAGCAAGACTGCTCTTGCTGGGACACTGCTGGCCACCCAAAATGCAACACCAAGAAGGAAGCATCCGATTGACCTGAAATTCGCAGCATGCGTCGCCAGCGAGAGGACATGCAAACGATTAATTAGCATTGCAGGGCATATGCAAATCATGTGCGCCCGGCAAGCTTCCTGATGCCTCGTCACAGAATACGGCAGTCATTCCAGCACGTTTCGGAGTTCGACAGAGGACGAATAGTGGCTTATCGCGAAAGCAAATTATTGTACCGAGACATCGGCGCCCGTGTGGAACGACATCCAGCCACAGTGAGGCGAGTATGGATTTCAGGAGGGACGGACGGACCGACGTGAGCGATTGCCGCAGCCGCGGCACACCACAGAACGAGAGGACCGGCATGTTGTGCGGCGGGCATTGACGGCTCACACCGCCACATCTCGAACGTTAGCGCAGGAATTAGAGTGCGTTGCGCAACAACCTGTGACACCACGTACCGTTCGGCGGCGTCTGCTGGAGCGGAGACTTGTCGCACGGCACCCATTGCTTCGATAACCATTGACGTTACACCACCGGCGAGTGCGGTGGCAGTGGGCCGTTGAACGTCGCACCTAGACTACGGAATGGCACGACATTGTCTTTTCCGACGAATCCCGTTTCTGCCTGCAACACCACGATGGTCGGATCTGCGTGTGGCGGCACCGCAGCGAGAGACTGTATGACGCCTGCACTATGCATCGCCATACCGTTCCGTCGCCTGTCGTTATGGTTTGGGGCGCATTTGGATATGACACCCGCACCCCTCTGGCACGCATCGCCGGTACACTCAACAGCCGACGCTACATCTCCGACGTCTTGGAGCCTGTAGTCCTCCCTTACCTGCAGGACCTGCCAGCGGCCACGTTTCAACAGTACAATGCGCGCCCGCACGTGGCACGCATCGTGCAACAATTCTTCACGGCCCACCAGGTGTCATTGCTGCCGTGGCCCGCCTGTTCTTCCGATATGTCGCCCATCGAACACGTCTGGTCGCTGATCGGCAACCGAGTGGCCCGGCAAGCACCACCTGCGACTACGCTTGATGAACTGTGGCAACGTGTGGAAGCGGCCTGGACCGACATACCCCAAGCCCACATCCAAAGCCTCTTTCGTTCGATGTCGCTGCGTGTAGCGGCCGTTATTGCCAGCCATGGGGGCCACACGAACTATTGATGTCTGCGTGTTCCGCAAGTCGCACGGGCCTGTATGCTCAATCGTTTCATCTTTGTATCTGTTGTTATGTGTCCAGTATGTCTGGCTTTGCTATCTCGCGTTCTTCTTGGTGTTGCATTTTAGGTGGCCAGCAGTATAATTTTAGCGAAAATCTAGAAAAATGCTTAAAAACATCTAGAAGATATTTCAAAAATCAAGAAAAGAATATGGTGCTAAAGTCAATTTATGAATCAATAAATTACGAAGAAAAGCATTTTTAGCTTTTTCTAATAAATAATTAGCACACACACACACAGATGTATGCAGAGCTGAATAATTATATAACGAGACGCCAACCTCTGGAAAGGAGTTCCAGAAATCAATACACGTTGGTTACGTAATCTTACCGTCATAAATTTACTTTAAAAAAAAAAAAACCTTGTACCTCGTCCACCCTTTGAAGCGTTAAGGGTGCTAGTGTCTGGTAATGCAAGAAATGTGTAGTTGCATGAAGTAAGACAAATTGGGATCGCACGCTTCCCAATGATTAAAAAAAAAACAAAAAAAAAACGCCCTTTTACCTTGCCATTCCATGCCCCAATCCCCACTCTCTCCAAGGCAAAAAACGAAAAAAAAAAAAAAAAGAACAATGGGTTCCGAGTGGCTACCTGCGCTACGCGTAGCGGACTGAGGCTATGTCGTTACAACCGAAACTATTAACTCGAAACAAAGCGATGACACAAGTTCCGATGATATCCCACTTCGGAAGACGGAGAGTTTTGGTTTACTTTAACAGTGCACAAAAAAGTACGGAGTTGTTTACAAAAATATCATGCACTCAGAAATTAAAGTGATAAAAGCAAAGCTATTACGTTTTTACGCAGAATTACGTAATCACTAAAACACTTTTCTTTACACTAAACGAAGAAAAGAGAATCTACACTGACGGAAAAAAAATCCCAACACCAAGAAGGAGTTGTGTTAGATAAACGACAGTTGGTAGGCGGTGTGAGATGACGTCTATGCAAATTTCGCGCTCGGCGCATACGTGTGGCGCTAGTAGCGCCCCTCGGAACATGCAAAGCAGGTTTGCTGTAAATACGCGCTGTAACGTTCGTGAGCGTCAGTTACCGTTGAGATTCGACGTATAATGTGTCGATGTTAGTCAAGAATGCCTTTAAGAAGACGAAGAAGCCATTATCAACAGCTCACGGAGTTTGAACGAGGTCGTGTAATAGGGCTACGAGAAGGTGGATTTTCTTTCCGCAATATTGCAGAACGACTTGGCAGCAATGTAGCCACTGTGCATGAATGTTGGCAGCAGTGGTCAAGGGAAGGTACTGCCTCAAGAAGACCGGGTTCCGGCCGGCCACGTGGCACTACTGAGAGGGAAGACCGCCTTGTACGGCGTATGGCCGTGGCGCATCGTACCGCGTCTGCGGCAGCAATTCGAGCTGCAGTTGCCACCACAGTGACACAACGAACTGTTACAAATCGGTTACTTGAAGGACAGCTCCGAGCCAGACGCCCTGTAGCGTGCATTCCACTTACTCTAAACCACTGACGTTTGCGACGTCAGTGGTGTCAAGCTAGAGCTCATTGGAGGACGGAGTGGAGATCTGTTGTGTGTTCTGATGAAAGCCGGTTCTGTCTGGGTGCCAGTGATGGCCGTGTGTTGGTTAGAAGGAGGCCAGGTGAGTGCCTGCAAATAACCTGTCTGCGGCCGAGACACACTGGACCTACACCTGGAGTTATATTCTGGGGAGCAATTTCCTATGACAGCAGGAGCACTCTCGTGGTTATCCACGCACCCTGACGGCACAGTTGTACGTCGGTCTGGTGATTCAACCTGTTGTGCTGCCATTCATGAACAGCATTCCAGGGGTGTTTTTCAACAGGATAACGCTCGCCCGCATACCGCTGTTGTAACCCAACATGCTCTACAGAGTGTCGACATGCTGCCATGGCTTGCTAGATCACCAGATCTTTCTCCAATCGAGCACGTATGGGACATCATTGAACGACAACTCCAGCGTCACCCCCAACCAGCATTAACCGTCCCTGTATTGACCGACAAAGTGCAACAGGCATGGAACTCCATCCCACAAACTGACATCCAGCACCTGTACGACACAATGCATGAACGTTTGCGTGCTTGCATTCAACATTCTGGCGGTTACACCAGTTATTAATGTACCAGCATTTCACATTTAAAATGGCTCTTTTCGCGCTTACAATAAGCTGTGATCTTGAAACCTTAATCGATTAAATATGTTACCTATACAAATGTATTGCCTCCATTTCATTCCTCTACAACTATTTTTTCGTGGTGTTGGGATTTTTTTCCGTCAGTGTATATATGGTGTATTTCCATATCGAACTCTCTTAATGCAGTTATTTTGTTGATCTGTTGTGTAGGTCAAGAAAGTTGCGACTGGGACAGAAGCTCCTTTATAACAAATACACTGACGGAAAAAAAATCCCAACACCACGAAAAAATAGTTGTAGAGGAATGAAATGGAGGCAATACATTTGTATAGGTAACATATTTAATCGATTAAGGTTTCAAGATCACAGCTTAATGTAAGCGCGAGAAGAGCCATTTTAAATGTGAAATGCTGGTACATTAATAACCGGTGTAACAGCCAGATTGTTGAATGCAAGCACGCAAACGTTCGTGCATTGTGTCGTACAGGTGCTGGATGTCAGTTTGTGGGATGGAATTACATGCCTGTTGCACTTGGTCGGTCAATACAGGGACGGTTAATGCTGGTTGGGGGTGACGCTGGAGTTGTCATCCAATGATGTCCCATACGTGCTCGATTGGAGAAAGATCTGGTGATCTAGCAGGCCACGGCAACATGTCGACACTCTGTAGAGCATGTTGGGTTACAACAGCGGTATGCGGGCGAGCGTTATCCTGTTGGAAAATACCCCTGGAATTCTGTTCATGAATGGCAGCACAACAGGTTGAATCACCAGACCGACGTAAAACTGTGCCGTCAGGGTGCGTGGGATAACCACGAGAGTGCTGCTGCTGTCATAGGAAATTGCTTCCCAGACCATAACTCCAGGTGTAGGTCCAGTGTGTCTCGGCCGCAGACAGGTTGGTTGCAGGCGCTCCCCTGGTCTCCTTCTAACCAACACACGGCCATCACTAGCACCCAGGCAGAACCGGCTTTCATCAAAAAACACAACAGATCTCCACTCCGTCCTCCAATGAGATCTAGCTTGACACCACTGACGTCGCAAACGGCCGTGGTTTGGAGTAAGTGGAATGCACGCTACAGGGCATCTGGCTCGCAGCTGTCCTTCAAGTAACCGATCTGTCACAGTTCGTTGTGTCACTGTGGTGGCAAGTGCAGCTCGAATTGCTGCCACAGACGCAGTACGATGCGCCACGGCCATACGCCGTACACAGCGGTCTTCCCTCTCAGTAGTGCCACGTGGCAGACCGGAACCCGGTCTTCTTGAGGCAGTACCTTCCCTTGACCACCGCTGCCAACAATCATGCACAGTGGCTACATTGCTGCCAAGTCGTTCTGCAAAATTGCGGAAAGAAAATCCACCTTCTCGTAGCCCTATTACACGACCTCGTTCAAACTCCGTGAGCTGTTGGTAATGGCTTCTTCGTCTTCTTAAAGGCATTCTTGACTAACGTCAACACACTATACGTCGAATCTCAACGGTAACTAACGCTCACGAACGTTACAGCGCGTATTTACAACAATCCTGCTGTGCATGTTCCGAGGGGCGCTACTAGCGGCACACGTATGCGCCGAACGGGAAATTTGCATAGACGTCATCTTACAGATGTACTCTCACCGCCCAGCAACTGTCGTTTATCTAACACAACCCCTTCTTGGTGTTGGGATTTTTTTCCGTCAGTGTATTTTGTGTTATGCAGCATAGCAGCCAGCAAGCATGCTTCCCAGTTAAGATTCCTTCAGCGCAAAGGATTCTGGGGCCTCTACCCTTCCTGGATCGCGACAGAGAGAACCACGGTGAACTCTCGTTTCCCCTAATTCCCGTTTGCACTAAACGCGTTTACCCCAATTGCGTTTCCCCGAAATCGCTTTTACCCGAATTCCCATTTCCCCTAATTTCATTTGCTCTAAATCTCGTTTCCCCTAATTTCATTTGCTCTAAATCTCGTTTCCCCTAATTTAAGTTTACCCTGAACATGTTTGTCCGTATCAAAGTTTTCCCCAGAAACGTTTCCTCTGTTAGGTTTGATATAATTCTTCTTTGCCTAGATTCGCGTTTTCCTAAATTTATGTTTTCCCTAATTCATGTTTGTCTTGATTCTCGTTAAGCGAAATAAAACGTTTCTTTTATTGACAAATTCAGGAAAATATATGTATATTTAATCATCATCATCAACCATTATCAATCTACTGCTGGATGAAGATGTCACAAAGTTTCTTCCACAACGGTGTGTCTTGACCCAGTGTTTTCCATATCAGTCCCGCATGCTTTCGAATTTCATCCACCCGTCTCCTTGTGGCCTTCTGGGTCTTTTTCTGTCCCTTGGAAACCAGTCTAGACTTTCGGTTGTCCATCGGTGGTCAGTTCCTCTTGCAACATGCCTATCCGACTGCCTTTTTAGGGATTTCACTCTGATTATGATATCCTCCACTCTTGTCATTTTCTTTATCCATGAGTTTCTCTTTTCACCTCTCCTGGTTACACCAAGTATGCATCTCTCCGCGCTGCTTTCAGTTATCTGCAGTCTTTGTATGTCTTTTTTAGTTAAGGTCCGCGTCTCTGCTCCGTACGTAATCACTTTAAGAATGAATTGATTAAACACTTTTCTTTTTGAGACATAATGGCATATTGCTCTTGAAAATTGTATTGCTTTTTCCAAAAGTTCTCCATCCAAACAGGGGCGTGCAAAGGGCATTTGCCGCCCCTTGTATAAGAATTATTTTCAATTTTTATTGATTTTTACATGAAATAAATACCTTCAGCAGCAGCATTTTCTCTTTAAGTTTTCATAAAACACAAGTCTCATGGAAAACTAAAAGAAGAAAAAAATTTGAAAAGCACTAGTTCAGTTGACACTGAATAATCCAAGAAGTCAGCTTCCTCTCTGTCAGTTTACACAAGACCGCTTTACCGGTAAAAAAAGGTTTTGTCATGTACGATTATAGACATACACACATGTGTATTACAGCTTCTTTCTTGGAGGGGGCAATTGTTAGATATATGTGCTAGCTGTGCACACCGCTTCGCTCGCGGTGAAGATATCACTGAAAAACAGGGGTATGATAACACCATCCATCCATGAGAACTGTAGTATCCATGAGAACTGTAGTATCCATGAGAACACTGTAGTATCCATGAGATAACTGTAGTATCTGATCCATCCATGAGAACTGTAGTTGAATTTCATAGCAACAGATGGAGAAAATTGGCCGGAAGATTAAATGGTCGGCAGTTAGTTTTTCACGTAAAAGAAAATTATAATTAATTTTTACATAAATTTAAGTACATAATCCTTATTTTATTTTTTGAAATTAATTCATAATGCGCGTATAAAACATTCTTTGTCCCGTTTCCAGTCGTTATCAAACTAAATTGATTGTCTGAACTGCCGGTTCTCTATAAACCGACGTACAACTGTCCGCGCGAGAAACATTCTGCGGGCATATACTAACTCAGGAAAACTGTCGGGGCGAGAGGGAGGAGGGGGGGGGGTGATGCCGGAAATAAAAAGAATTTCTGGTCTGATTAGGAGATTTTCAGCGTTTACAAACTACAACTCTACAAAATTCTGCGGGCTTCTGCTACCGCAGGAAATCTGTCTGTCGGAGGGAGGAGGAGGGGGGGTGATAATGCCGAAAACAAAAAATATAAAGAATTTCTGTTAGGAGATTTTCATCGTTTACAAACTTCAGCTCAACAAATCATCTGAGGGTACGTGCAAAGGCAGGAATCCTGTCGTGGGCCTACGCCTCCCCCCCCCCCAGGTTTCTTGCATTATCGCATGTTCGGAGAGAATTTGTTGAGCTGTGCTGTGTAAACGCCGAAAATCTCCCAATTGGGCTGCAAATTCTTTATATTTCATATTTTTGGTATTAAGCCACCCCCACCCCCCGACAGGTCTCCTGCGTTTGCACGTGTCCTCAGATAATTTGTAGAGTTGTAGTTTGCAAACGTTGAAAATCTCCGGTTAGGACCACAAATTCTTTATATTTTTTAATATTGGTATACCCCCCCCACCTCCGGGCATACTTCCTGCGTTTGCAGAGAACATACTGAGCTGTAGTTTTTAAACCGTGAAATTCTTCTGTTGAGTTCTAGATTATAAACATTTTTTATAAAGAATTACATTAAATATCGCAGTTAAGAAAATACGACATTACGGGAACTTTATGGGATTCAGATACCAACCTATGGGGACGTGGACACGAAGCGGTCGAGTTTTTATACGGCCCCTTAAAATTTTTGTGGCCAGTTCTCCTACACCCAATCAATGATGATGGTAAGTGGGAAAACATTCAAGCGGGACATACTGACCTGTACTGTTAAGGTGGAACTGGATTAGCAAAGGCATTTCCACGGCTCATGTTTAGTCTCGTGCGGAGGAGGGGGGATGTCTGGTACGCTAAGAACTTTTAAAAAGTGGGCCTTCTGCATTCACAATTCTAGCGAATGTATTACAATACTATTTCTTGCTCTAATTAAAGTTTAGCGCGATGTAGCACTTTATCTGTGAGGGGGTGGGGGTGACAATGGCTGCGTTATGGACTATCCGAATAATGGTAACTAGACGAAACCCGTCGGAATCGACGGTTTTTTTTTTTTTTTTTTTTTTTTTGAAAATAATAAACTCATATGAAACAACAAATGTAAACTTTATTTGATTGACAAATTTATTCAACCACTTGCAGTAAGGCAAAAGTATAGCTTCGCGATTTTTTTTTTTTGTGTGTTTGACTGAAGATTTAACGACCATCGTGAGCAACTCAATAGGCAATAAGCAGTCGTCCGTCCCTAATTAAGGGTCACTGGTTTCAGGGAAGGGAGAGAGCCAGTGCCGTAAGACAAACACAGGTCTCCACACAACATCCATACCTCACCGGGATTCGAACCCGGTGACGAAACCCGTCTGAATCGACGACTAGTTTTTTTTTGTTTTTTATTTTGAAAAGAATAAACTCATATGAAACGTTTATTTACATCTTTACATAATGGGAAACGTCTTACCTACGTGAATAAACTGGATCGAATGAATGCTAAATTGTATGTATACATCACACAGTTCAATGGCACAACGCAATCAGGTCTTCGAGTGTTCGCTGTTACGATAAGAACTTTCAAACAAATTCCTGCTAGCGTTGTTTCGCACAACGGTTCGCTGGGAAGAGAGACTTCGGACTTTGGACTATCTGAGTCCCTCCATACTATCGCCTTCAACAGCGCGTGAGTCAACAGCAGACGATCGGATGTCAACCACACGCTTCTCCCGTGGACTTTACATGGGAAATTTGCCGCCCCACAACGCCCAAACCGTTTCCCCAATCTCATTTTTCTTTTCGACTGGCACATCTACATGGTAAGACCTTTATTTTGATACCTCAGCCATATGTTTACGTTCAGCCGTTCTCTCATAACTGGTCTTACAGTAAAAAACCTTATAGAATTAACATATAGAACCACGTGCACTTATTTACACTTTTGCTGGCATGGTGGTCGACGTCATCAACAGGAAGGGAAAGAATATTTCTCTTGAGATATCAAGACCCACCGTTCATTTCGGTTAACAAAAAAAAAAAATTAGGCAAACGCGAATTAGGGAAAACTTGATACAGGCAAACGTGTTTAAGGCAAACGTGATTAGGGGAAATGAGATTTAGGGGAAACGAGATTTAGGGAAACGAGATTAAGGCAAACGAAATTAGGGGAAATGAGAATTCGGGTAAAAGCGATTTCGGGGAAACTCGATTGGGGTAAACGTGTTTAGGGTAAACATGAATTAGGGCAAATGTGAATTAGGGGAAACGAGATTAGGGCAAACGAAATTACGGAAAATGGGATTTCGGGTAAAAGCGATTTCGGGGAAACGCAATTGGGGTAAACGTGTTTAGGGCAAATGTGAATTAGGGGAAACGAAATTAGGGCAAACGAAATGAGGGGAAATGGGAATTCGGGTTAAAGCGATTTCGGGGAAACGCAATTGGGGTAAACGTGTATAGGGCAAAAGTTAATTAGGGGAAACGAGATTTGGGCAAACGAAATTAGGGGAATGGGAATTCGGGTAAAAGCGATTTCGGGGAAACGCAATTGGGGTAAACGTGTTTAGGGCAAATGTGAATTAGGAGAACAAGATTAGGGCAAACGAAATTAGGGGAAATGGGAATGCGTGTAAAAGCGATTTCGGGGAAACGCAATTGGGGTAAACGTGTTTAGGGCAAATGTTAGTTAGGGTAAACGTGTTTTGGGCAAATGTTAATTAGGGTAAACGTGTTTAGGGCAAATGTTAATTAGGGGAAACGGGAATTCGGGTAAAAGCGATTTCGGGGAAACACGATTTGGGTAAACGTGATTAGGGCAAACGGGCATTAGGGGAAACGGATTAGGGGAAGTGAGGCTACGCGAGCACCACCCACGGGGAGCCAGCCTTTCCCACCGGTCACGTGATGTGTGGTGGAGGATAGGCAAATAGGAGAGGCTGCAGTTTGTGCGGCCGCACACACGCCGCTGTTTGCTGATTTCCGCAAAAGATTAAAATACAGAATTTGCTTCATTACATTAAAAAATAATAATAACTATACTAATTAAAACTGCTGAAAACATAGTCGCCAGCCAAAGTACAGTAGTGGCCAAAATTGCGGAGGCCTTTTGGAAAAAGTGTATTTTTGAGGTTTGACGGCACATAATACCACTTGTTTTTGGAGTAATAAAATGCAATTATATATCAATGGAAAGATAATTTCATCAAGAATGTAATTTAATAAAGTTTGTTAAATTATCTATATTCTATGAAAAGTTATAGCCAAATAACCAGAAAATGGAAGCACAACTTGCTTAGGTTGATATGAAGTAGCTTTCCTTCATTTGAATGTAGCCAATGAGCATGAATGTTTAGAGAGCCAATCAGGTGTCATCTTGTTTTGGCAATGAGCCAATCAGGTCACAGTAGGATTCAGCTATTGATGTCATGTATTGGAGCTGAGAGGACATTTGTCTGTGTATTATGTGATTGCTATCACGTTGGTCGGTTTTTTTTTTTTTTTTTGTTTTTTTTTTCTTTCATTTAGTGAGCTTGTAAAACGTAAGAAAATTAAAGCAATGGCGCAAAGAGTTGACTGGTTACCCAGAAAGCGATGTAAAATAGTACTTTTAAGTGAACAACGCTTCAGTTATGAAGAAATTAGAAGAAAAATTGGTGGAAACTTAACCAAAGGTGGCATTTCTAAATTTTGGAAAAGGTATAAGGAGACTCAGTCACTACAAAACCAGACTGGTAAAGGCAGGAAAAGGTGCACATCAGCAAGTGATGATAAAAGAATTATGAGACTGTACCTAGGTGACAGAAGAAAATCATTAGGGTGTACAAGATGAAATGGCGCAATGCAATGTGAAGTTGAGTGCAAGAACTGTTCGGCGCAGACTGCAGAAATTTGGTCTAAAAGCTAGAATTCCACGAATAAAGCCATTTTATCTCTCAAACAAAGGTTGAAAAGATTAAACTGGGCTAAAACCCATGTTAACTGGACAGCGTAACAATGGGACAGTGTTATTTGGAGTGATGAGACCAAAATCTCCCTGTTTGGTAGTGATGGCATGAAATACGTAAAGAGAAGAATCGGAGAAGATTTGCATATTGATTGCATTACATGTACCGTGAAACACCCACTTAGTGTTTTGATCTGGGGTTGTATGACATCAAAAGGTGTGGGCAGAATTTGTGTGATTAATGGGAATATAAATGGCCAGAAGTACATTAATGAAATACTTGAGCCCAAACTGAAGCCTTCCGCTCGTGATCTTTTCCAAGACAGTGAAGCATTTATATTTCAACAGGATTCAGCTCCATGTCATGTTGCTGCTGTGTGCAAAAAGTGGTGTGAAGATAATTATATTCCACTGCTGGAATGACCTGTGAATAGCCCAGACTTTAACCCTATCGATAATCTATGGAGCCGACTAAAGAAACTTGTTAGTCAGAAGCAACCCAGCAATAAAACCCAATTAATAGAAGCAATAATTCAATCTTGGTTCTACATTATAACAGCTGCAGAACTAAAAAACTTGGTTCACTCCATGGGAAGGCGTTGTAAGGCCGTAATTAACGCTAAAGGTTACCCAACTAAGTATTAACTGACATGGTGAGAATTTTTGTATATCTCATTTTTTTATGTGTTTCACTTTTCTTCTTTATAACTGCTGTTCTAATACAAAATCCTTCATAAAAGTTATTGGATAACATTTTTGATGAAATTATCTTTACATTGATATATAATTTTATGGTATTACTCCACACAAAAGGGGTGTTATGAGCCATCAAACCTCAAAAATACACTATTTCCAAAAGGTTTCCACAATTTTGGCCACTACTGTATTTTGGTCGCTGTTGGCGATCTGGCGACCGCATCTGTGGAGCCCTGCTGTGCTACCTATCCAGCCGGAGGCACAGCTGTTAGCAATAATCTTTCTTCCCATCCTACTAACCCGCTGAAGAATATGGGGCCGCCCCGGTGGCGCAGTGGTCTAAGGCGTTGGCCTCTGATCATTCGTCCGTAAGGGGTCCGGGTTCGAATCCCGGTCAGGCATGGATGTTGTGTTTGTCTTACGGCACTGGCTCTTTCCCTTCCCTGGAACCAGTGACCCTAAATTAGGGACGGGCGACTGCTTATAGCCCATTGAGTTGCTCACGGTGGTCGTTAAACCTCCAATCAAAAAAAAAAAAAAAAAAAAGAATATGGGACAAGGTGTCCATTAGTACTCCTTCCGGACTGATCGGAAGTGTTTGTTGACCACTGTTAAGAGGTTCTGCTGTTCGGAGGTTATCGCTAATGTCAATCCTAGCGCAGCTGCTCTATGCGAACTAAATCTTGCCGTCGTTTGGAGGTTACCGTTATTCTGAGATGTCTGTTAATAGAGGTTTCGCTATATATAATAATATAATTTGTGTATATGTGTGTATTTTTATCCTGGATCTTTGCCAGATAAAGCTTTAGATTATATCAAGGCCACTTGAATTGTTTTTATGTAACTGAATACCAAAAATACGTACATAGACCGATGCTTAGATATCTAATTAGATGCAGTGGTAGTAGGTATCTTAACCACTAGACTCCAAATTTTATTTGGAGACAGTTGCAATTTGGATAGCATCAAACTGCTAGTAATGTAGTAATGTTAACCCATTGAGAGATTAAACTGCGTCCTAACCTCTTGATGCCAATTTTTGTTTGAAATAGTTTCTTCTTGTCTGGATAGCATTTTAACCACTAGAAATGCGGAAACAAACTGTGCACAAGGGGATCTTCATGGTGCATTGTATCCAACGAAAACAGAATGGTTTCAATAGGATTTTTAGAAGCAACAGCATTGAATAATATAAATATGGGGGCCGGTATCATTTGCATGTTTGCCACCTACGGGAAAAATTGTGCGTTGAAATAGGACCTAAATGTTTAGATCATCGTTATATAGTTTAAGATTTTAAATTTTAAAATGAATTAGGTTTCCAGGCCTGAGAAAAAAAGAGAGCAGGAAAACTAAAAAGCACAAGATCTACATAAAAATTTCAGTACAAATCACACCGAAGAACAGGGAAGCAATATTCAATGGTTTGTAATTTTTTTCGTTCAATGTTTGTTGAGTAATTGATAAATGAATTAACTAATGCTCTTTACTAGAACATTATGTAACGTATTAGAAATAAACGGCCAAGGTGAAGAGAATGAACACTTATATCAAATGGAAACTGGTCTTTATTTTACTCGAGTTTCAGTCACCAATACACTTTAATTTGATAAATAATCATCAAGTTGTATTTCACCAGCTGACACTTATTTTTTTATTTGGGTTTTAATGACCACTGTGAGCAACTCAGTGGGCTATAAGAAGTTGCCCATCCTTAATTTAGGGCCACTGGTTCCAAGGAAAGGAGGGAGCCAGTACTGTAAGACAAACACAACATCCATGCCTCAGTGGAATTCGAACTCGAGCCCATCTTGGGCGAATGGTCAAAAGCCAGCGCTCAGACTACTGCTCCACTGAGGAGGCAGCTGACACTTAATAAGAAGCTCTTATATAACACAGAAATCTGAACTATATAGTTATACTACGTTATTCGTCTGTACAGATAAATTTGCAAACTTTCACCTCTTTCGCCCATTCTAAAACTATCGCCACTTTTTTCATTCTACATCGACTTTTTATTTACTTCTGACCAGTGGTGTACTCAGTGGGAGTGGCCCAGGGGCCTGGGCCCTCCCCATGAAGTGTCACTTGGTCCTCCGTTCTTTGTTATTTGCTGCTTATTTTTAAATATATTTGTATATGTTTTTAAATATGTACACTACTGTTTGTAAAAATTGCAACACCATGAAGACTGCTAGTATTAGCTTGAAACTTGCAAGAGGTGTACAAGAGGTTAGGACTTCCAAATGATTAAAATGTCAGTGAAAATGCGTTTGCAGTTTCGGAGCAGCGCCCTCTGAACTGTCCGGAGTCGGGTATAAATAACAGCTAGCTCAAACGAGATGTTACAGAGCCGCGGATCGCTTAGTGGTTAGCGATTCAGACTACCGATGCAAGTTCCTCAGGTTCGTACCTGGGCTAATCTTTCAGAGATGGTGTGATATACTAACAATCGCTGAATATCCGCCGTGCATCGGACGAGCACGTCAAGTGACGGCCCCCAGGCTGGACCCACTGGTTAAATGGGTATCCTTTCCTATGCCCCCCCCCCTGAAATTCTCTCACCCCTCTGTGTGCAACATCGTACTTGTACGGTGGCGCCATCTACTGTACTCTAATCTCACTACAAACTGTTCTGTCAAAGTCGCTAGACTTGCTCTCATTCCTTCGGTTTCTGTGTCCTGCCCAAAAGGCGATCTCGTTGTAGGTGGCTGGGACCGAAACTTTACTCACTGTGGACGGAAGTCTTACAAGAAAATGACAAATACGAGATGTTATAGTCAATGAAGTGCCGACATTGAGTCAGAAGGGTGATTCTTCTGCCTCACTATCAGGGGCGAATCCATGAGGTGAGACCCCCCCCCCCCCCAAGGAACCAAGGAAAAGCTTCGATTTGTTAGGTTTCAATAACAAATTGAATATATTTTCGTGAAAGAAAGTATTACTTAAAAGTATATTACTTTCATTAATTAATTGGAAGAATTTATAGACATACTAAGAACACCTTTTCGTTTTGCGGGAAAATATCGGAAAGGTTCGTGGTTATTTCCGACACTTGTACCCACCCCACTCACGAAAATCCTGGATCCGTACCTGCTCACTATGTCCCCGTTGCCGAAGAAGGTCGCATTATGAACACCTGATGGACTTTGAGTGAGGAAGGTATGATGGGATAAGACAAGCTGGAATTTCCTACCGAGAATTCGCCACTGACAGGGGACCAAACGCCAGTACAGTGATGAAAACGTGGCATCAGTGGTGGACAGATGAGGCTCGGACGCACAGAAATCCAGGAAATGGATAGCAAAATCACATGACTGCACATGATGAAAGACACCTGTACCAAATGGCAGTGACCGATCGCACAGTGACATCCACGGTGTTAGCACAGGGAGCACTGTCACAGGTTAGGCTTTGCCCTCCAGCACAGTTGAATGTCGAGTGCTTAAAAGAGGACTGGTCGCTAGCAGCTCATTGCTGTGCTTTCCTTTGAACCTTAAGCACAGATGCCTCCGGCTGCAATGAGGTCTCGAACACAGACATTGGCGTGCTGACTGGCAACATTTCATGTTTTCTGACGAGTCACAATTCAACTTGATGTACCATGATGATGGCATACGTGTTCAAATACATCATGGTGAACGGCACATTGCAGCGTTATACCGGCTCAGCACCAAGTGTCATAGTTTTTGGCGTCATTGGGCTCAATTGGAGATCCCGCCTGATACGAATTAGGGATCCTTCAACAGCCAGCGATACATCAGGGATGTTTTAGAGGCATAGCTGATACCCTTCCTTCAGAGCTATCCTGCTGCTGTATTACAGCAGGACAATGCTCGTCCACATGTGGCCCGGAATGTCCAAGACCTCTTCCATGCATGGCAGCTACCGCTTCTTTCCTGGCCTGCGTGTTTGCCAGATATGTCTTCGATCGAACATGTCTGGGATGTGTTAGCTAAGCGACTGGATTGTCAAGCACCTCTGTCAGTCAACACAAATGAACTCTGGTCTCGCATAGAAGCAGTCCGGAAGGATATTCCCCAGGACGATATCAAAAACCTCTTCCGTTCAATGTCACACTATGTAGAGGTTGTTATTGCTGCTCGAGGTCGAGGTGGCTTCACACAATACTGAGTTTTGAAGCAAAAAAACTTTTATAGCTCTACAAATGTAATCAGTTATCTCCTGTAGCGTGAGAAATCTGTGATATAAATTTCATTTGAAAAGTGTAATTCTTTCTTGGTGTTGCAATTTTCACAAATAGTAGTGTATTTCAGGAATCATTGGAAATGCAGTTAATTAAGTTTAATGTGGCAGAGATTTCTTTTCGCTTCTCAATATTTTGGGAGATGTTTTCTCTGGTGTATTTTAATTTGCATTTTCAATATTTTGGCCCACCCTCATAAATAAATTCTGGATGTGTCATTGAATTCAGACAATGTATATGGAGCTTATTTCTTCCTTCAAGAAGTAATATCTATGTAGGACCTTTGTACGGGCAATGAGAGAGAGAGAGAGAGAGAAAGAAATGGCCACAGAAATGGACGGTAAAGCGATACTGAAGCAATTCTTGAAGGATTATAGCACCTACAATAATGTTGAGAACATCGGTGCTTCCCCATGTACCAAGAATATGAAAGGAGTGTGGAGAAACCTGTGCCTCCAGTTTGTACACACCTTTAAATGCTCTGAGGGGAAGAAAACAGCAGTGATGAACAACTTAGTACAGTGGGCAATGATTGGGAATTGTATCTCAAAATCATTGCTCAGGAGAAGGAGCTATTATTATTGAAGGTTGTGAAGAATGAGGTGATGTAAGAAGGAATGATGGTGCTGTATGTATGTTATTCAGGACAAGCAAAGAATGGTTCAACAGCTTCAAGAGGAAGGCATATTTTAATAACATTAAATTAAATATTATCTGAAGCAATTTTTCAACATGAATGAAATTGTCCTATGTTAAAAGCAAATGCCATCACAGAGTTTTATTTCCGTGAAGGAATCGAAAGTATGGGAAACACAGCTCTCAAGGATCGACTTACACTGCTACTTGAGAGTGATCTTGAGGGTGATGTGAATAAAATAAAACTGCTTGTGTACCACTCCAAGAATTCTGGAGCCATGAAAGGAATCCCAAAATCATCTTTGCCTGTCATGTGGCATTTGAACAAGAAGGAATGAGACATTCATGAGTTTTTCAGTAATTGTATCAGGAGCTACTTTGCCCCTTTGTTGCTGAATATTGCTAGAACAGTCTCAGCAAAAAAAAAAAAAAAATATCTTCCTGTAATGAACAACGCTTCTATCCATCTCGTCAGTATTGATGATTATTCCAAAGGTATCTGCAGTACTTTTTTTCTTGTTTTCTTCGCCTGCCAATACGATTTCATTATTGTAGCCTCGTGAAACATCTCATGCACAAGAGCGATGTAAACAACAACGAAAACCTCGTGGATATCTGGTAAAATTTTTAACAAAAAGAAATAGCCATTGAATGCAATTCTACTGCTTGGTCGATAATTTTCAAAAAACCTTTGAACGCTTTTAAGAAGATTTCATGCTCCACATATAAAAAAGCCTTTGAACGCTTTTAAGAAGATTTCATGCTCTATATTTAAAAAACCTTTGAACGCTTTTAAGAAGATTTCATGCTCCATATATGTTTACAATTTCACGGGGTTCAGCTGTCTTCTATCCACAAGGTTATCGTGGTCTTGGAAGAGCAGGCAGACTGTAAGGCCATAGCTGACGAGAAGTGCTGGCATTGCAAACATAACTTTTTATGAATGAGGAACTTAGCCAGCTGGGCGAATAGCACATTGCTGAGGGAAAAGAAGATGAAAAAGATGACTGTAAGAATACAGAGCAGGAAATTCTTGACTTGAAAATTCTAAAACAATTGTTTTTCTGCCGTGCTGGCTCAGTGGTCTAAGCGCTGGCTTCTGACCACTCGTCTAAGTGGGCCCTCCCTAGAGGCAGTTGCCCCAATTAGGGACGGCTACCCCTTAGAATTTACTCACAATGATTGTTAAACCCTCAAAGGAAAAAAAAAACCTGTTTGAACTGCAGGATGATTTATTGGCTAAGATTAAGTAATAAAACAGCTATCTTTGTGCAGGCACTGAAGTCAAAAACGATCTCAACGAACTAATGGAGTCTTATAAGTTTATCTACGTAAATCAAAGGGAAGCAAACAGTTCATTATCTATGATGATTTTGGAGTAAACCAAAGGACAGCACTTTTGAATCTGACCCTTTACCTTCCACTTCTGGTTATGTTTCTCCTGGAAAGACAGTTTCCATTGAGAAATACACTGCAGTCATAGAGGAGGAGGTTAAAAAAATGGAAACTGAACCTACAAACCACGCTGATTAGCCATCTTCTAGCAATTTGAGCTCATCTTGCTCTTCCACTACTATTGTCTTCACCACGAAAGTGACTTCCAAAATTTTCTCTTCTTGTCTCATCACTCTTTGTGCCACATAACCTTCTTCAAGAAATAAATGGATTGATTGATTGCTTTACTTGTTTTTCAGTGCCTGAAGGCCCTAAAACTGATTTTTTTAAAAATCAGAAATCTGATTTAGAGATCATTCTGAGTGAAAGTTCCGGAAAACTTAATTTTTAAAATGCAGATTATGTGAATTTTTAAAGCAGATTTACAAAAACAGTCATGAAATATGTCCCAGTGACCTGAAAAACGAAGTTTCTTTAAAATATAGAAGCAATATATATGATGTAAAAGACAAGGCTTCTTTCCAGAATGCAATTTTTCCACAAGAACAAGGTTTTTGTGATAGATGTTACTGAAGAACTTTGCAAATACATGGCAGTCATACCAGGATATTACTTTTTGTCGTGAAAATGCTATATTTAACTGTTAACACGCAGCCGCCATCTCCTCAGAAAATTGCATTTTCAAGTTTTCTGAAGAGATGGCTTCATGGTAAGAGTTAAATCCAGCACTTCCATAAAAAAAAATAATAATAAAAATAAAAGATTGCTCTTTTTCTTCCTTTTTTTTTTTTTTTTTTTTTTTGGCTATCTTGCATGCTTTTAAAAAATTATACTAAACAGTTGATCAGAAATCAGCAAATTTATACGCTATATCTAAATTTTTGTCAACATTCGTTTTTTTTTATTCTAGTAAGGTATCTTTTTTCCATACTTGTGTTTGACAAAAATATTTACCTGTATTCAAACAAAATTCTTCGGTTTGTCTGGGTTTCCACAAAATATAAAAGTCTAGCTCTACATTCGGAGACGAGAACCATAGTGATAAAGGCGGAAATATGTTGTACAGTCAGTTGATCCACCCTATCTTCGGGCAGTCCGGGACCAAGGAGGTTAGAAGAGGAAGAAAATGGCATCAGCAGCCGCTGGTGAAGCCAAATCTGATCATATGGTTTCTTGCGCCCTCCGGGTGGGGAGGGTTCAGTGACGTGACGTCCCTTACTAAAGCACAGGTTGATAACGGCCGTCTCTTACTCTCTGCAGCAGTCCCTAAAGGTCAACAAAGCTCCCACAGCTTTAGCAAGGCCGTGATTGGTTAATACGCAATATGCACTTCCGCTCGACGAAGCATAATTTTGTTTAATTTTTTTAGAAAATACTAAACAGTATTTCTGTAACTTTTTGCAAATTTTTAGTTATGTGCATGTATATTTCGGTCTCATTTTTTCCTGACTGTACATGCTGCACAAAAGCATCTAAAACCTCTTCAAAGTCAACGATTTCCCCATAGAAAAGTACAGAAGCAGCCCAAGTTGGGCATACTGGGCGTACACAGCTGATACGAAGTAGAGCCCACGGAAAAAGCAGGGCGTGCGGCTGATGCCATGTCCTCTCCATTCTAACTTGTTATTTTAACTCAGAAATCATTTTAAGTAAAAAATTGTTGGCATTTTTAAAATTGGTAAAAAAAACACCTTAAAATAAATTTTACATCTTTTTGTTATTTTTATTGCTTTATTTGGAAATTCACACAGTATCTGTGTATTGTATATAATAATTTCGCGCCTAGAAAAGCAAAATAACTGAAATAAATAATTATGTGGAGAAAAACAAATTCTCTAATTAACTATAATTTGCTTTATTTTAGCATTTCAGGCGTCGTATTGTGTCAGATAATCTGACTGAATTAAATTTAAATTATACTTAAATACTTTGAAAAATGCATGGGTAATTCGATTAAAATTTTCCAGAACCCCCAATAATTTTTCAAGTCCAGAAATTATTGCAAATGTAAAAAAAAAAAATTTCTCTTTTCATGCGTGATGTTGCCATGTTAAATTACTTAGAGTTGTATTTTTCATGACTTGTTTAAAATTATTTTGAAAATTATGAAATCTTTGGCTTTCTCTTAACAGAAATTCTGGATGTCTTATAGCTAGCTAATACCCGAAGTATGAATTTTGGTTAAAGGAAACAAAAGTGGGGAACTCCATATCATTGAAACCAAATTTATTCATTCACCACTTGCACTTCTTTTAATGTTGCAACACCATTTGCATATTTTTTGTCTGCCTGTCTGTTACAATCTCAGCCAGCCACAGGAATTAGAATCTTAACTGATGAGCTTCAGATCTTTAGAGCACCTGCTCAAAGTAAATCAATTTGTTACCAATGCCATTAATTTGACATTTAAAACCCCCAAGTAGTTGCTTTATCTGTTTCTTCATTGCATTTTACTTTTTTCTATGTAACTCATGAACTTGATCTCATTATGTGATTTCATTTACTTTTAGTTACTTCGCTGAAGAGTTAGAAAATCATGGTTTAGATCCGGTTGCAGTTGCCAGATGTTTTGTGAAGAATAGTGATGGCTTTGAAGTTTACACACAGTATTGTACCAATTATCCTAGGTAACTGACTGTTTTTATTAACTTTGAAGTACAATCCAGGTTTTTTTTAACAATATGCTTTTTCATTGATATTTGTTTCATGGCACTGACATAGCTGCAAACTTTGCTCTCCCTTAATGAAGGTTCAGTGTTGTTTTAAAGAAACAATTTAAAGGAAAGTCCAGTTTTACTTGAAAATCTAAATAGTGTGTGTTGATACTATACTGATATAAACACATATCATGTATATTGCTTGTTGAGGTAATTCTCTCTCCGCTGTGGCAAGAGTATTCAGTGCAATTAACTTTTGCTGCCCCGATAGCACAGTGTTCAAAGCGCTGGCTTCTGATCATTCCTCCAAGTTGGGTACGGGTTCGAATCTCAGTGAGAGATGAATGCTGTTTTCTCTTATGGTACTGAACCATCGGGATTAGAGGAAATGCTATCCTACACTCACCAACCCGCTTGGCCAGCGTGGTGAGTTATGGCCAAACCCCTCCAAAATGACACCACTACTTAAATCTTGGCCCTCAGTCTCCGGCAGCTGGAATGTACCTGGCCAAGGCAGCGGCCAGTGCAACATGAAGGCAGAGGGTGCTAAGAATCCCCGGAAGACCGGACTAGACTGTCATCTAATGCTGACCTCGGCTACGTATAATAGACAATCCCTATCTTCTGATTCAAGGCTTCTTGAATTGGAAGAGGAACTACAAAGGATCAAGTAGGACATCGTCGGGCTAAGTGAGGTAAGGAGAAAAGGAGATCTCATTGACCTAAAAAGTGGACATCTCTTCTACTATCGTGGGACAGATACTGGCAGAACTAGTGGTGTTGGATTTATAATAAACAAGAAACTGAAGGATAAAGTTGTAAAAGTTGAAAGTTCCTCTGACAGAGCTACACGACTCGTTATTCAACTCTCGAGAAGATACCAGGCTCAGATTATTCAAACTTATGCACCCACCACAAGTCATCCTGAAGAAGAAATTGAAGAATTTTATGAGGAAATTTGTCATCTAAATAATATAGGTCAGCAGCACTTGAAGATAATTATGGGAGATTTCAATGCAAAAATAAAGCGACAGCAACAGAATGAAACTTCAGTAGGTAAATTCGGTCACGGCAACAGAAACCAGCGTGAAAATGCTCTCGTTGAGTTTGCAGAGGCAGAAGGGTTTTTCATCTTGAACTCCTTTTTCAAGAAAAAGCCACACAGGAAATGGACATGGAGACATCCAAATGGGATGACAAGTGAAATTGATTTTATTATGTGTAACAAAATATTCGTCATAGAAGACTGCAGTGTGCTAAACAAGTTCAACACAGGTAGTGACCATAGATTGGTGAGATGTAAGATGCACCTCAACACTAAACTCGAACGTGGCAAGCTCATAAGACAAACAAAATGTATTGACATAACCAACCTTAAAAAACACCATAATACCTTCAAGTTGGAACTGAAGAACAGATTCTCTGCTTTAGAAGGCCTAACATCGGAAGAAGTGGATATTTCTGAAGTTAACAGAAAAGTAACCAAAGCTCTTATGGAAACAGCAACAAAATTAGCTGGGTCTAAGAACAAGTTGCATATGAACAAATTATCAGGAATAAAAAAAATGTTGATGCAAAAAAGAAGAGAGATGAGGACAACTAAAGAAAATGTGACTTCCAAAGTGGAATATATAGAGCTATGCAAGACAGTACGAAAAAGTATCACTGAAGACGTAAGGAAGTTCAACTGTGAACTAGTGAGGAAAGCAATTGAAAACAACCAAAGCCTAAAGATAACAAAGGGACATCTCAGTAAGGGAAGAAAACAGATTATGGCACTGAGAAAAGAAAATGGTTCTGTAACAAGAAATAGAGGCGAAATTTTGACAAGAGTGAAAGATTTCTACTCCAAATTATATGAAAGGGATGATACATGTACTCCAGACATTCTGAAAGGTACCAGTACCAGAGTTCTTCCAGTCCTCCCAGCAGACGTTGCACATGCAGTCAAGAACATGAAGCAGGGAAAAGCTCCAGGAGAAGATGGAATTACCGTAGACATCATACAAGAAGCAAGTGGAGAAATCAAAACAGTACTCCCCCAAAGTTTCACTCAATGCCTTAATGAAGGGAAGATTCCTGGGGATTGGAACAACGCTACAATGATCGTGCTACATAAAAAAGGTGACATTGAGGATCTCAGGAACTACAGACTTATCAGCCTCCTATCAGTGGTTTATAAAATCTTCACTAAAGTTCTTTCACACCGTTTGAAGGTAACACTGGACATGGCTCAACCGAGAAAACAAGCTTGATTCAGGAGTGGCTACAGCACAATAGATCATATCCACGTACCGGGAGAACTAATTGAAAGATCGAGGGAATATGAACTTCCATTATGCTTGGCTTTTATCGATTATGAAAAAGCCTTTGATTCGGTGAAACTATCAGCAGTTACAATGGCTCTGAAATCCTGCGGTATTGAAGATGCATACATTAATATTATTAATAACATCTATAAAAATGCAAGTGCAAAGATTCGGCTGTTTGAAAATACAACACAAATAAAAATTGGAAAGGGAGTTAGACAAGGTGACACCATATCTCCGAAGCTCTTTAATGCCACATTGGAAAATGTTTTTCAGTCACTGAACTGGGAAAACAAAGAGAGAAAGATTAATGGAGATTATCTAACCCACCTTCGTTTTGCTGATGACGTAGTCATTTTTGAAACTACCCCATCAGAGCTGCAGAGTATGATCCAGGAACTTGCTGACAAGAGTAAAAAAGTGGGATTAAAAATGAACTTTCAGAAGACAAAAGTATTGTTCAATGCTTTTACAACAAATGAAGATTTATCGATTGATGGAGAAAAGCTGGAGATAACAGACACGTACGTTTATCTTGGACAGCAGATATCAAGTGAGGGTCACATTGATGAAGAAATTAATCGGCGTACAAAACTAGCCTGGAGAGCTTTTGGAAGAAACAGCATAATTTTCAAGAGCAATATGCCATTATGTCTTAAAAGAAAAGTGTTTGATCAATGCATCCTTCCAAAGCTTACGTATGGTGCAGAGACATGGACCTTAACTAAAAGAGACATACAAAGACTGCAGACAACTCAAAGCAGCATGGAGAGGTGCATGCTTGGTGTAACCAGGAGAGATAAGAAGAGGAACTCGTGGATCCGAAAAATGACAACAGTGGAAGACATCATGATCAGAATTAAATCCCTGAAATGGCAATGGGCTGGACATACTGCCAGAAGGACAGACCATCGATAGACAGCCGAAATTTTAAATTGGATTCCAAGGGACAGGAAAAGACCCAGAAGAAGACCACGTGGGAGATGGGTGGATGAAATTCGAAAGTATGCGGGAGTGACATGGAGGAGACTGGCACAAGACAGACCATTGTAGAGGAAACTTGGGGAGACCTTCGTCCAGCAGTGGATTGATAATGGTTGACAATGATGATGATGATGACTGCTTATAGCCCATTGAGTTGTTCACAGTGGTTGTTAAACCTCCAACGAAAAAAAAAAGTAACTTTTGAAGAACAGTTTCATGAAAAAACTGTTGAAGATTAAGTTATCTCAAAATATATTGAAATTATGCAAATTTAATAGTGATCTATCTATTTATGAAGAATAGAGTAGCTTTCTCCAAGTGAGAGGCTCCTTCTTTTGAATCTGTATAAATTTAATATAACATCATGAAATTTCAAAATACTTTGAGGATATTCTCAAGGCAAATAACTGGTCTATTTTTAATTCTTCCTTATGATATGTGGTTCCTATTTTCTTCAGCAAATAAGGATTACATGAGTCTTAAGATTTCAGGTAAGTTGATAATGGCAATTTTTCATGATAGTTATTATTAAAGAAAAAGTTTTGTTGTAACCTTAAGTTATTATATTATGTACAGTTCAAAAAAAAATATGGGGATTACTAAATACTTGAACTGCAAGATATGTTTAGTTTATAACATTTTCTGTAGTTTGATGTGATGCAGAATCCCAGTGTTTAGATGTGATGACAACAGTGCAAATCTTTCACAACTAGGAAAACTGTTTGCAGTAATCCCAGTCGCACAGTTGTCTAAGCACTGGTTTCTGACCATTCATCCGAGATGATTCCGGGTTCGAATCCTTGGTGAGGCATGAATAGTGTGTTTGTCTTATGGCACTGGCACTCACCTTTTCCTGGAACTAGTAGCTCCAATTTGGGATGGGAATTGCTTATAGCCCATTGAGTTGCTCATATTGATGATTAAATCTCAAACAAACACTCTTTCCACTGACTCATAGTAACAAGAATTATCTTGAATATTATGGAAGGTTATGAAAATGATGAATAGTCTGAACTTACCACCACCACTTCCCTGTCCCACAATGATTACATCGTTTATTATGTAACTTTCATCAAGGTTATATGCATCAAACTGTATTTGTCATTAAAAGGATTTGAACATTGGTTATAAACAGCACTACAGTGAGTGTTTTGTTAATGAATTCTAGGTCCTGGTTCAAATGTGTGTGCACCTTAACCCAATAATAATGCACAAAAAGTACAAAAATCATTTTGACAAGAAATTTTATCAGTGCTAACTAGCAGTTACAGTATGTTTTCACACCTATTGCATGGATCAGAAATATAATTACATCCATCTCATGGTTTGTTTAGTTTGACCAAGCCCAACATGTATCAAATACATATCAGCTCATATACATGCATAACTGCCAACTAATGTACTTTCTTTTCTAGTTGTAGTATTTTTTTCATGTTGTACATTTTTTATACACGCCCCCACACCATGAATGTACACTCCTAGTGGGACCGTTCTGAGAGACACATCACTTCCACCCCTTCCTGTAGCTACAGCCCTAGGTTCAGTCATAAGCCAGAGGCTTTCTGATTATTGTGAAGCTCTGGTAGCACTTACATCAAGAATGTTGACAGCAGCTCAAAGAAATTATTCACAAATCGATAAAGTTCTTAATATTATCATAGCGATATAGAAATTTCTTCATTTCCTGGAGTGTCCATACGTTGCCTCTATTGGCACAGACTGTCAATCTCTTCTAGGACTAATTTCCAAGTAGAAATCAATTCCAGAGATAATGTCTTGATGCATGTTAAGGTGGGCTCATATGCCTATGATTGTAAACTGGTTCATTGTTCAGGTTAGAAGATATTAGGAATACAGATGCTCTAAGCAGATTTCCGAGACTCCTACCTGATTCATGTATACCCCTAGTTCTTAAAGTTTTGTTTGCCCACGAACTGAAAAATCCACTGCACTGTACGCTCATGAAGTTGCAAAAATGACTCTTCACGACCCAGTATTATCTTGTACATTAAACCGAATATTAAGGGATGGTCAAAAGAGAAACCTACCCCTGAATTGTACATGTATTATATCAAGCGGAATGTGCTTTCTGTACACACAAACTCTCTTTTGTGGTGTAATCAAATTATCATATCAAAGGCAGGACGCCGCCCCGGTGGCGCAGTGGTCTAAGCGATGGCTTCTGATCGTTCGTCCGAAAGCGGTCAGAGTTTGAATCCCGATGTGGCATGAATGTTGTGTTTGTCTTACAGCACTGACTCTCTCCCTTCCCTGGAACCAGTGGCCCTAAATTAGGGACAGGCTTATAGCCCATTGAGTTGCTCACGGCGGTCGTTAAACCTCCGAACAACAAAAAAAAAAAGGCAAGACGTTATCAAGTGCTAGAAAAACTTGATCTTGTGCATCCAGGAATTGCAAGAATGAAGACACTCGCACGGCCTTACATTTGGTGGCCTCATATTGATACAGGTATTGAAAATTATGTTAGAGATTATGTGACATGCCAAGAAACAAGGCATGTTCCACCACAAGCACCTGTTCATCCATGAGAAATTACTAGCATTGCCTGGTATCATTTACACATAGATTTTGCAGGACAATTTTGTGGGCAAAGGTTCCTTACCATAGTAGATTTGCTTTCAAAATGTTTAAAAGTTAAGTATATGCCATCTACTGCAGCTTCAATGACTGTTGCTGCTTTAAGAGAATTTTTTTTTTAATTTTTTATGCACATGATATTTCTGATGGAGCGGTATCAGATAATGGCACACAATTTCAATCTTTTGAATGCAGCTTTTTCCTGCAGAGTAATGCTATTTGCCAGGTTTTAATTTCCCCTTATAGTCCAGGGAGAAATGGTAAAGTAGAGAGAATGGTTCAGACTACAAAAGATTCATTAAGTCCAATCATTGCAGGGAACTGGAAAAAACGTTTAGCAAAATTTTTGTTACAGCAACATATGTATATATCCTCCTCTTTTGTAACAGGTTTTAGTCCTGCAGAACTGTTAAAAAAATGCCAATAAATAAATTCAGATAACGTAGCTCTCACTTCTACAATTCCAATGATCCAGACTGTATCCATAATCATTGGAAAGAATCTCCATGGATCCCAGCAACTATGGTTCAACATACAGGTCCTGTGTATCACAAAACTGTGACTATCAAAGGTAATATAGTTTGACGCTGCATATACCAAATGAGCGATAGGTGTGAGACATCTCGTGTAAGAAATCTTGAATTACTCTATCCATGTGGTACAAATGTGCCCATTGCCAGCCCTGGGGTTCCTCAAGAACCAGAAATAAAAACTTCTCATGAAAAAGATAACTTGTGTTACCAAAGACCCAGCCAAGATGCCAGCCGCTATTCGACCAAGTTGTTTAGCCCAAAACGTTTTGAAGACTTTGTAACTTATGAGTAGGGGTGTGTTATGATTTACTGTTTTATCCAATTTTGTGTTCAGCCCCCAAGGGAAAATATTTTACTAAGTAACAAGCAGTCTGGAACCTAGTGACAAAACAAATGTACAGTAGAACCTCCTTAAACATCTACAATCGCTTTTTGCCTGCTATCAAATACATATCATTTTGACAAGAAATTTGATCAGTGCTAACTGATCAAATTTCTTGATTTCTTCAGAAAAATCCCTGGAATGGATTTTTCTGAACATCTGCACATTTAAAATTCTCTCGATGAATCACTACCTCACTTTCCACCAACCGCCTATGCACTAAGAGCACCAAATGTTTTTCAAAGCGTGCTAATAACCTTTATAAAGAAGTAAATTTATCCGTAATTTTTGTCCACGCAGGGCATCGAACCCGGATCCCCTCATTCCGGAATAAGTCGCTCTCTCAACTGAGCTACGCGCACGTATGCTATCTGCCTTTATCTCATGTGCGTCCTGCGGTGCAGGCACGTCACATCTCCCCCCCAACCCTCCTCCGAAAGAGGGCCGGGGTCATGGCCCACGGGTCAGCCGGGACCATGTATCGCTGTAGGCAGTCATCCGCTGAAGAACGTACATTGGAGAAATCCCAGTCAATTTGGTGTGTGAAATGTAACATCACACACATTTATTTTTTCAAAGCGCTGAAGAAGGGATTCTCTTATTTTTCCTGTCTTCCAGTGTGGAAAGAACATCACACCATTGCGAGAACTTTAACGGCCAGGTCATTCCTGAAGTTCGGGCGCCAATATAATGAAGTAAATTGCTCCGTCACTTTTGTCCACGCCGGGCATCGAACCCGGGTCCCCTCATTCCGGAATAAGTTGCTCTCCCAACTGAGCTACGCGGGCCTATGCTCTCGCTGCTATATGCCTTTATCTCATGTGCGTCCTGTGGTGCAGGCACGTCACACCTTTTTAAACTGGCAACTGCACAGAAAATAATAAAATGAGTTTATCTCATGTAGCTTTCATTTGTCAATCAAAGAGTTTAATTATCATTCTTACTAGTTTTAGTTCACGTATTTTTTTACGAAGCTCGGCTACAGGAGATAAGCTCATTTAATTATTTTCCATCCCCCACCACTCCTCTATTTCTTCATTTCTCACTTTGCTTGCAAGATTGAATTACTGTATTTGAAGCACGCAGATTATTTGAAGCTGCATTGCTATTAACATGTACGTGTGTGTGTGGTGTTTTATCAGCACCTATTAGTGCCTTGAGGGTGCAGAGGACACTTATTTGAAGCTTTTTGAAGCATTTTTTATTTGAAGCTTTTTGAAGCATTTTTTATTTTAAGCACACAGATTATTTGAAGCTGCATTGCTATTAACATGTACATGTGTGTGTTTTTTGTGTCTCATCAGCACCCATTAGTGCCCAGAGGAGACTTTTCTTACAGATTGACCTCCAGCATAAAATGGACAAAACCTATTCTTGCGTTTTCCAAGTGAACAACAGCTTTTTACC
This sequence comes from Macrothele yani, assembly GCA_039090855.1. Taxonomy (NCBI): domain Eukaryota; kingdom Metazoa; phylum Arthropoda; class Arachnida; order Araneae; family Macrothelidae; genus Macrothele; species Macrothele yani. The sequence continues at coordinate 82,479,502 of CM077017.1, forward strand.
ATTCAACAGTCAGCACATTTACTGCATTCCGACGCGTTATGTCAAATGGGAAGGGCGTTGTTACAAGTGTGACTCCCGCACTTATCTCAGTCTTGTTTTCGACCAAATTCTGCACCAATGGAGAAAACCGTCTTGAGTGTACGTGGAAAAAAAAAAAATACAGGTAGGCTCAGTTCTGATTGAGCCATCACTTTGGAACGTAGGACAACGACTTGCAGATCAGAGAGTTGAAATGACCTAGTTGAGTATGGTTTCAAAGCGTTTATTTAATTTGTTATAGACAGCACAGGTCTATGATATGAAAAGTAGCTTACATACCTTTTACAAATAATGCTGAATACATTGCGAGCACAAAGCAAATCGGCACACGAATTACCCCACGTGGTGCTCTGTCTTCTTGAATTTCTTACATTTCTCATCACTTGCTCTTACCTCTCGTTTTGATTTCCTTCACTTTTGCTTGAGTTCATTCCGCGAATTCCGCGACATTGTCGAAAATGTAAACCGTTCACACGAAAACAATTTTTAACAGTTTTAGTTTAAACCACTGCGATATTTTCTTTATATATTTGAATAGATCTCGTCGAGGGCCTTAAAACGTTATTACGCACAGTCGTTTTGCACACACGGTTTTCTTGTAAACCGATAGACCGGTTCACAAGAAAACAACATTTTAAAAACTGTTTTCTTGTGAACCGATAGACCGGTTCACAAGAAAACAATTTTTAAAATGTTCAGTTCAAAGCACTGCAAAATGTTCTTTGTATATTTGAATAGATCTCGCCGAGAGTTTTAAAACGATACCACGTATAGTCGTGTTGCGCTCACGGTTGCCGAGATAGACTGAGTCAAAAGCGGCGGTACATCCGCGCGAACACCCCCCCGCTCCCGCACACAGGGAGCGAGGGGAGCTTTGTGCGCACGATGTATTGCGCAGTACGGGAATTAGACTCCATAGTGTTTACGAATATGCTAAGACGATTAGTGTGCGGCACGTATTTTTAACGCTATAAGGATTTCAATTGGGACCTATTTTTGTCACAGGAGGTCGGCCGTAAGTCGCCCCATACTAACCGCGGAGTTAGACGTAGTCGTACGTCAAAAATTTAATTTGTGAATGTACATACAAGAAAAAGTATTATTCTTCAAGCCAGTGATTTCTTTCGAATCATTTTTCAAATTTATTTGAGAAATATATAGAAGGTCAACAGTGGGAGATATCCTAAATGAAAAAAGCATGTGCGTGTACTTGGAAAATCATTACACTCAGTAAAGAAAATACAATATGGCGAACATGATAAACTAGGGCTAGTCGTACGCAGTATTGTGGATAGAACAAATAATCCCCAAACATGGTGTCATTAAAATTAAAATTACATATTCTGGAAAAGTCTCTGCAATTTGCTGTTCAGCTGGAAAATTTTCACACATTGCTTTATACGTAAAGTTTCTCACTAATAATGAAATTTCAAATTAGTATTATCATCACTCACCCTTGGCAGCAATACCAATCTGGACCGAGATACTGTATGTGCCCCCATCGCAATGTTGTTCAGAAAATTCATGCCTTCCTTGTTTCCCCAAATTTTTGTTAAAGAGGGAGGGAAAAAAGACAAAAGGTACTGTCCGCGAAAAGACTTTTAATTATAGGAAAGACAATGATTTTATCCATCCACCATTGTTACTCACACTCTTTACACTGCTACCCTCTCTCACTGCCAGAGGAACATATGAAACAGACGTTGGCAGTTTAAAGAGGTTTGACTGTATATTGAAGTATGAGTTCGACGCTGGTGTTAGTTTTGTCGTGTCCTCTTCGTAACAAATAAAGGTTTATTGTGTCATTGCAGATCATTTTTTCTTACTTTTGGACTATGACAAGTTCCATCAAGTACACCAAAACAAATGCTTGAATTATTACTTAAGTCACGCTTTGGGATGGAGAAAAAAGCGCATGCATGTGTGTAAAGCTCTGTACTCGCCACATATAAACAGAGACATTGGAAATATTGTTTTTTTCTGTACTGCATTTGGCAGGGGCATGTTTAGAGGGGGCGCCAAGGGGTCCTTGCCCCAGAAAGCGTTTCATTTCTTTGTTAAAATGCGACTTACAGTAGAAAAATGCTTTAATTTAATAAAAATGCATCAACTTACAATAGAAAATAATTCTTTAATTTTTTCATCTATTTTTCGTTAACTTTTACTATTTTGTCCTGATGGATTTCAAAAAGTTCCATTCCCCCGAAAAAAAAAAAATTCTACATACGCCCCTGGTGTGTGGTAAAATAAAACCATTCAATCGTAAAGAATAGTTAATGTCCAATGAGATTCCAACATTACCACTTGAAAAAATTGACACAGATATTTATGATTTTCGTGGGAAAAGCTATTTGATAATTGGATGCTCTTACTACTGAATTGAGGACCGTGCAGAACGTGCGGTGCATGGAGGCCCACGGCTCTTAAAGGCCTACTTTCTCACACTCTGTCCTTTACAAAGCTTTTTTTATTTTTCAACTTTGGGCAAAAGAAAATTTCGAAATTATATTTTTATGATATAAATTTATTTCCAGATTATGTAGATTTAAGCAGTGGCGTAGCGTGAACCTTCCCGCAAAATATCTTCTAGGACCGTATGGGAAAAAATTTTGAGCCCTATCCGGAAGCGTCCACTTGCTACTACTCAAGAGTACTGTGATACAGCAGGCACTGGATTCATGCATCTACCTGTCAGAACCACAGGGGCTGATTTACAGGGAAGCCAATGAAGCCCAGGCGTGGGGCCCTGCGATGCTAAAGGGCCCCAAAAATAAAGATGTATATATATTATTTTAATTTTGCTTCTAAAAAAAGATAAAAGTCGTAGAGCGAGGGATAAATTCGCTGTTCTGGGTTTCGGAAGATTTGGGAGCATAATTCCACCCGAAATTGAAGTACGTCAGATACAAGTATGAATTTACTAACTTAAATACAGGCTCACTAAATATCATCTTGAAAATAATATTGCTTAATGCTACACTACAACTGAGCTCAAACATTGGGGTATTATTTCTGGCCAATTTTCTTTTAATGTAATGAACATTTAGCTTTTTGGTTCGTTGTTTTATATGACTCCACATCTTTCACTTAAAATTATTTTCCCTTCAATTAAGTTTAGTTTAAGAGGTAATTGCAACACTGTTATCGTACGAGTAAAATGTCATTGGAAAACGTGTTTTACGAGGCACAGTAATAGATTTCATCCATGTTCGGACTGTCTGTAAGGGAATTAACTGTCAGTGGGGTGGAATCTGATGATATGCGACAGCAGATCCCACATCGCATGTAACATAAATGACAATTAAAGCAGTACCATAAACTAGCCTTACGCAAAACGTTAAATAAAGTACTGTGGTTCAGTGGTCATTATGAAAGTTCCGACTTTTCTTCCTTAACAAAAGGCTTTCCATTTTTAACTTCAGCAATTTCTTCCCCATCATGATATCAAAAAAGCCCTCAGTATTAAATTTCGTTTTGACAGTTATAATAGTTTTTGAGTTATGGCGAAAATGGGTATTTCTGTTGAAACCTGGAAGTCAATTGTTTTTGCAAATACAGTACTTTTTTATGTATTAGTAGGAGAGAGTAAAAATGCATGGCTTATATTTCAAGGATGCCCGGCAAAGCGAGGAGGCCCCAAAACCGACCCTGTGCGCATGGCCCGCTAACTCTAAATCCGCCACTGCAGGCCCAATTTGTTGGCAGTTCGTTGTACACGATATGTGCCTTTAGTTGTAAGATTCTATGACGTTTAATAATATTTTAACCATACTTATGATAGAAGGTGTTTTGATATACATATTTACATATTTTATGGGTTATATCCCATAGAACGCTAAAAGCAACATACTTTATCTCTGCATGCAACCTCTCTCTGTTTGTCTCCCCTGTTCCTTGAACCCCTCGTGAGCACGGTTCTTTGACAGTTTGTTAGTGAATGTCGGTTCATACCGCTTCCGCGCATGTGGAAGGTTAATACACTGGCGTGCAAAAATTAAGGACGAGACGGTTTTTCGAATGTAACGTCGTGCAGAATGCTCCACATCGACTCAAATCATACCATAATATCCCCAAGATGTAAGAATACGGGACAAGTGAGCAAAACTGTCCAAACAAGGAATCCAAAGGATACAAAGGCACTTTATTGAAAAGGTAGTGTAACGTACAAGGAGATGTGACGTACCTGCCAGAAGGACGCACACGACATAAAGGCAGATAGGAATCAGAATAAAATGTCTGCGTAGCTCAGTTGGTAGAGCGACTTGTTCCGGAATAAGCGTACTCGGGTTCGAATCCCGGCGTAGACCAAAAATGACGGAGAAATTTACTTCGTTATAATGGCGCCCGAACTACCCGGATGACCCGACCGTTCAAAATCTCGCATTGGTGTGATGTTATTTCCACACCGCGAGATAGGAAAAATAAGAGAATCCCTTCTCCAGCACTTCGAGAGAAAAAAAAAAAAAAAATAAGGGGGATGTGATGTAACGTACAAGGAGATGTGACGTACCTGCCAGAAGGACGCACACGACATAAAGGCAGATAGGAATCAGAATAAAATGTCTGCGTAGCTCAGTTGGTAGAGCGACTTGTTCCGGAATAAGCGTACTCGGGTTCGAATCCCGGCGTAGACCAAAAATGACGGAGAAATTTACTTCGTTATAGTAGCTTCAAGCACAACTGGGCAGAAGACAGAAACGTCCATGTGACAGGCGGCTGCCAAGAAAAATCCAGTCTTTAATATGGGATATGATCACCCCTGACTGCGTTGTAAGATTTACAACGTCTGTCCAAGCTGAGGACGAAGTTGTCAAGGAGCTGTTGAGGCATCGCGGTTTATTTCTCTTGTAGCGCCAATCGCAGCTGCGGAATCGTTGCTGGCGGCTGGTGACGTGCTGCCAAGCGTCTCCCAAGAAGGTCCCACACGTGTTCGATTGGATTTAGGTCCGGAGACCTTGCGGGCCAATCCATGCGTTTAATATCTTCACTCTCCAACATCTCTGCGACAGCCACTGTACGATGAGGTGTAGCGTTGTCGTCCATGAAGAGGAACTCAGGACCCATAGCACCTCTAAAGAGACGCACGTGAGGCAGGAGAACCTCGGTACAATAGCGGACACCAGTGGCTGAACCTCCTTGGAAGATGTGGAGGTCAGTACGGCTAACAAGCATGATACCGCCCCAAACGAGAACTCCGCCACCTCCAAACCGGTCCCTTTCGATGATGTTGGAGGTGTGATTGCGTGTTCCCTGCTCTCTCCAGATGTGTATACGTCCAGAATCGCTCGTCAGACTAAATCGGCTCTCATCCGTAAAGAGAACTCGACCCCATTGCTGATGTGTCCAGTTCTTGTGTTCCTGGCACCACAGAAACCGCCGTCTCCGATGAGCAGGCGTTAATGGCACACACCGTACTGGTCGTCGTGCAAATAGACCACCTTTGTGCAGCCTCCTGGCCACGGTAAAACGCGATAACGGATGTCCAGTTGTCTGTTGCATGTGCCTTGTGATTTCTCCTGCCGTCTGTCTCTTCTCGCCTGTAGGACAATATACCGGTCGTCCGCCGCCATGGTTGCTCGTGGACGACCACTGCTGAACTCTCGAACAGCTGATCCTGTCGTTTGAAATGCTCTCCAAGCTCGTGAAATAATGCTGTGAGCGATCCCGAACTTCTCGGCTACACTAGTCACATTTCGACCTTCTTCCAACTTCCCAATGACGTGACCTCGGGTAAAGTCATCCAGATGTCGTCTACTGGATTGCCTGTTGGCCATATCACATGGTGGCAGCAACTCGACGTCGTTCAAACCGATGTACACCGTGCAATAGCTTTCACCGAATTGCTGAGCTCTTATGTTAGTTATTTGAAGAAGTTTTAGGGAGGGAGTGTCTGACCACAGGTCTAAAACTGCCCTTAGAAATGAGAAGCTAGGAGATCTGAGTAATTGTACTCAATAGGAAAGACAAACAGAAAAATGTAGTGAAAGGAGAGGGTGATCCGTGACACCACCCTGTGTGGAAGGGGGGAAAGGGAACGAAGCACCGCACAACATCACAGAGAACCACAACACCAACCAGCCGCCCGACGCACCGGGGTGTGACTGAAACTCAACGATACCAATTTCAAATGTCCGAGCAGAATCGATTTTCGCCATCTCGATGTCAATCTGAAAAAGAAGGGTGTGGTGGTCTGTCTAACACCCACCAGTGTTCACATACTTACTCTCTCAAGGGGGTCAACGATCGCCGCCTTAGTTCTGGGATACTTAAGGATTTCGCTGGGATTGTAGTCAACCGCGCCCCTAACAAGTTCATTAGGGTGGGTTTCCACTTTCTGGAAGAACTTTCTGGCGAGTCTGATGGAAAACTCATGTACCTTCTCGATTCCAAGTCTGTTCCTCAGGTTCCGAAATGAGGTCGAAGGGGGGGGGGCTCAGTGATCATTCGAAGTGCTCGGCTCTGCACCTTCTCGATTCTCTCTCACTGTTTCCTACTAATACCGATCCAAAGGGAGGAGGCGTAGGTAAGCACTGGCCTGATGACAGTCTTGTACAGCAGTACTTTGTGCAGTGTTGTAAGGAAGCTTCTCTGGCAGAGTAGTGGAGCTAGCTGTCCAAGGCATTGTCTAGCTTTATTCGTGCGGTAGCTGGTGTTCGCCACCCACGAAAGTCGGCAATCTAGTTGGAGCCCTAGGTACTTATTGGAGGTAGCCCAGGGGATTGTCACTTGAAACATAACGAGTTTCGGTACTCTTTGGAGAGATCGAAAAAACAAAAGCGCACTGCTCTTAGACGGATTGATCTTGATCCGCCAGTCAGTGTAGTAGGTTTCCAGCTGAGTGAGAAAGCCCTGGAGGAGCTTCACTGCTCTGCCTTTGTTCATGGACCTGATGACAACAGCTGTATCATCCGCGTACATCATGACCTGCCCTTGTTTGGGTTTGGGTAAGTCGTGCAGATAAATGGAGAACAGCGTTGGTCCAAGAACCGAACCCTGAGGAACGCCAGCCCGAATCTTCTTTTCCAAAGAAAGCTCACCGTTAATCTTAATAGTGAACCTGCGCCTGTTGAGGTACGAGCCAATCAGCTGAACAAGTGGGCGAGGGCATCGAAGCTTCTGCAACTTGTGCAGGAGACCATCATGCCAAACGCAGTCAAAAGCCTTGCTGATGTCCAAGAAGACAGCAGTGGAATACTCGCACTTATCTCGTCCTTCAGAAACGAATTCCGTAAGTCTGATAAACTGGTGGGACGTAGCGTGCTTCGCCCGGAAACCACCCTGTTCGTCAGGAATCACACCCTTTGCTTCACAGAACTCAAGAAGCCGAGAGAGGATGACCCTCTCAAGGAGCTTACCCAGGACGGGCAAGAGAGATATTGGACGGTAGTTCTCAGGTAAGGTATGATTTGTTCCAGGTTTGGGCAACACCACTACCACTGCTTTTTTCCAGTCCCTGGGGAAATACTTCAGCCAGAGAGACCCGTTAAAAATCTCCACCAGTACCAGAATCCAGCTCTCAGGGAGCAGTTGAACATCTCTTGCCGAAACTCCATCTCTTCCGGGAGCTTTCTTCACCTTTAGCTTTTTGATGTGTCGAGTTACCTCGAGGTAACTAACAGGCGAGATGACCTCGTCTGTATCATCAAGATCGTATGTAGCTAAAGTTTCTAAGTGTGACTAGGATTTTGGATGTCGTGAGGTGAGAACTGCTCCTCCAGGGCACCAGCAAAGACCCCAGCCTTCTCGTCATCACCATACACCAAACTCTGTGGACCGAGAATGGGCGGTATGACAGTCTTAGTACACCGGAGTTTCCGAAGGATGGTCCACACATCATTCTGTCGAGGTTGACCCGCATTGCGAAGGTACTTGTTCCATTGGAGTTCCCTTAACGCACGGATTTCTGTCCTGACGAGATCGCGACACGAGTTATAGCGAACCCTGTCGTCTGCAGATCTCGACCGCTGCCAGATCCTCTGGAACTTGTTATTTTCCCGGATCATCCGGACAATGCGTGGAGGAAGTGCATAAGTCTCGGGCAGGACCTGAGGGCTTCCTGCATTGATCCAAGATTGACTGTATGCAACGAGTGAGTTCCTCCATCGCACTGTCAACGTTCGAGCGAGTACTAGTGTCCACCGTAGATGGATCAACCTGAGCAATAATTTCCTGGAACAGCTTCCAATCAGTATACATCATCGTCCGCCGGGTGGCTGCGACTCCGTTTAATCTCAGTAGGACTGTGTCATGATCAGAGTCAAGCCAGAAACCACAGAGACCTGATGAAAGTGCCTCACGAACTGGAGGACGGAAAAATAAATGACATCGCCAACCCCGTGTGACGGGGTGCAAGTAGGATGGACCGGACTTGCAACTGTAAGATCCAGCTTGTCAATGTATTGCGATAGTGCCACCCCAGCACAATTAGTTGAACGACAAAACCAGTCAGGATGTTTAGCATTCCAGTCACCAGCCACTACAGTGGGAATGGGGTCCCCAAAGAGGATGACAAGATCATCGTCAGAAGGTACCTTCCCTGGACTGTTATAAACAGAAGCTAATTTAATCAAGCCTGAGCTTGTTTTTAGCTTAACAGCCAGTGTCTCAACATCCTTAAAGGGTGCGATGGATGCACTTAAACCATTTCTGACTAAAATGACATTACCTCCTGCTGCTTGCCTGTTGAAGGCCGGATCTCTGTCCTGTCGGAACACCTGGTAGTTTGCAACACTGACTCGCTTGATCCTAGGTGTGAGTTTGGACTCACAGATAAGAGCAACGTCGATGTCATGATCTTTCAGGAAGCTTGCAAGTTCAGCAAGTTTATTCCTGATGCCGTTCGCATTCCAAAATATTATGTTGAGACTGCCCATAATGCGCTACTAGGCACGGGCGCTCAGGCTTATGCCGCCAGACAGGCAACCAGAACCCGTTTGAGGACAGCGGGATCAATGCGCTCAACAAGCTCTGAGAGCAGCTTTTGATCCGTGACCTCGGTAGTGGCAGGGTGGGTAGCCACTTCTGTTATCGCCTGAGGGCCAGGCATAACTTTTGCTGGTTGACCAGCAGTCTTGTTTTTTGTTCTTTTTGCCTTTCCTTTTCCTCCTCTTGGAGCTTGTAGCAGAGGTGGAAGGCATGGAAGCAGCTGGGGGACTCTCCTTCACCGGTTTGGGGTCAACAGCAGTAGGTTCAGGGAAAGCCCTACATTTTGTTAACATATTCTTCTGCTTTGGCTCTGGCTTCTGCCTGTTGTTTTTTGGCAGCTTGTTGGCTAGCTGCTTGTAAATGGGGCAACCACGCCAGTTAGCCCCATGTTCATCACTGCAGTTGACACAGAAACGCTGTGTCTTCTTGTCAGCCGTGCACTCCCTGCCGCAGTGTACACATTTTGGCTTCTGTCTGCAGTTGAACATGGCATGACCAAAGCCTTGGCAGTTGAAGCACTGCTGTATCCTGCCCTTAGTTCGGTAGGGTTCAACCGAGATTGAAACTCCAAGGAGAGACACCAACCGGAAGATGTTTCTGCTTTGTTCAGTGTTAACGAGCTGAACCATGACAGGCGGAAGGTGCTGTTTGCGGCTGTTTTGAAGCCGACACACCTTTGTGACGGCAAAGGAATCCTGCAACTGTTCCCTGATGCTATCGACTGGGACACCCAATCCCAGTCCTTTAATGACAACACAGAGCGGTTTTTCTGTCGGCAGGGTGAAAGTGAAAAACTCAACCCTGCAGTTTTCAAGGAGATATGTCAACCGCCGATAGTCTTCACTTTTATGGTGGTACGATCCCCCACCATTTTTACCGACGCCGTCTCCTCAAGCTCTTTTTCTATCCTCTTATAGATCAGAGGCCAGTTGCTAATTCCTCTGCAAACCACCGGTGGCACCCTTTTGGACACGTTAGTTGGCAAACATGTCTCGGGGTCTTTAGTGACCTGTACCTGTTCCGCGATGACGGAGACGCTTGAGTTGACCTCTTGCATCTCTACGCATTGTGGATCAGACTGGTGTTCAATGACAGCCTCGGTTAGGTCAGCCGGTTTCCCATTTCCGATGGGTGGGGAGACCTTTCTTTCCTGGACCTCTTGACGCCACCATTTCTTTTTGCAGGAGCATCAACAACCGAGGAAATTGGCTCAGTCAAAACTTGGGGCTTTGCTGTCCCTTTTCTTCCCAGCACCGTCAACCTGCTGGGAGGTTTTCTGGATACTTTGGGTTGGGAAGGGGGTTTAGCTGTAGCCTCATCATAGGTTGGCCTATGCTCTGGATCAGAGACTTCACAACCAGTCCTCGGATCTTCCACAGGATTACGGGAGACATCGTGTCCTGAGTCGTCACTGCCACTTGCAGGATCATTCGACTCTGTAGACTCCTGGGACCCACTTGGTCTGCCAGTTCGAAGATTCTCGCAAACAGGGTGTTCCGAGCTAACGGCTGAATTCCACAGTTGGTCCTCTTCGCTCATGGCATGTGCTATCTTGCCCTTCTGCTAAACTCCTTCCGCTAGAAGTCCAATAGCACCGTAGAGGGAAGCCAGAATAGTGCTAATCAGACCACGGCAGTCTGAGCTTTCATCCAGGGAGGAGAGGAGGTCCTTAGCTTCATTCGCGATAGCAAGGGCACTTACTGCTCTTTGGCTGCAAACATTTGAGATTCGCTCAATTGAGGTCATCCTCTCTGATTTGTCTTGGGAAACAGCCATATGTGAGCAAAGTACAAAAGAAATCACAATTCAGAAAATAAAAGCACTGAAATACACCTAGAACCTAACAAAAGCTAAACTCTTTTGAAAAGGACTAACTCTAAACTAGAAATTTGAACACTACTACAGAACCTAGATTTAAAACCTAACGCTAAACATATAATACACTACTGCAAAATACACTACGGCATATAATGAACTACGACAAGATACACTACTGCCTAACTCCTATCTAATTGACGTAGAGAACAATTGCACTGAGCACTAGTCCCTAACACTACAATGACAACCTAACTTCTAGATTGAAAATAGATAACCAGCTAGAGAAGAACCTGACTAACTGCCTGCCAAAAACTGGTTCCTGTCACTATATGAAAAACTAACTCCTAAACACAAAATAAGCAAACAACAAAAAACTTTTCAAAAAGCTTACCTTGCTGACGTCTTCTCTTGACTTGCGATGAGAACCAAATCAGCGAAGCACAAAACACACTACACGGGCACACACTTCACAAATCGACGACTTGAAGCACGCCGAAGAATTGAAGAAGCACCGGAATAACACACACAAGAACTTGGAATCGCGAAACACTCACAAAACACACAGGAACGACCAAACGAGGCGCACCCTTCACGAAGATTTGAAGTAGCACCGGGAAAAAAAGGCACACTGGTTAAGGGGTGACTCCACAGAACCCGATAATCGTTGACCTTGCCTGCGGGACGTCACGGGAAGCTCGCGGCTTAACCTTGAGACTAGCAGAAGAAGATTAGCACACGTCTTTTCACTACAAAAGCAGGAAGTAGACTGAGAATTGCTGAGCATGATCATATGAAGAGGATTTTAGGAAGGGAGTGTCTGACCCCTGGTCCTAAACAACCCTTAGAAATAGGAAACTAGGAGAATTGGGGTAAAGCGCCCGATAGGAAAGTGACACAGAGGCGAAGTAGAAAGGGGGAGGAAGATGCCCTTATTTATTACCGGAAGGCCAGTACCCTGGGTCCGACGGCTTAACGTGCCCATTCGACGCACGGCGGATATTTAGGGGATCGAGCGTTCGTACCTGCCTGGGATCGAACCTGAGGCCCTTTCCGTGGCAGTCACGAACGTTGCCCACTAGGCCATCCGCGGCCTAGAATTGCTGAGCGTACACCTCCCGTGTGCTTTATACTCTTCTGACACTCCCCCCTACGTCATGCTGCATATATGCTCATGCCCTACCGTACCGGACCCTAGTCTATTTCCTGAGGGGTCTTTCGGTCCGTTCTGCCTGCTCGTTCCGGTGTTAAGCTAATTTCTCCTCTTCGTCCTTAATTTTTGCACACCAGTGTACGTTTTGCGTGCCGTTGCCACAGTTTAAATTTAGTTGTAGCAGACGCTGCCAGTTTCTCAAATTCGTTTATTTCGTTCTTTGGAATGTTGTAATGAATATACAGTGGAACCTCGATTATACGTTTTCCAGTTATACGTTTTTCATTTTTATACGTAATTCTGCGCTAGTCCCGATGTTTTAACGATGTATAACGAAGTAAATTTCTCCGTCATTTTTGTCCAAGCCGGGTCTCGAACCCGGGTCCCCTCATTCCGGAATAAGTCACTCTACCAATTGAGCTACGCGGACGTTCGTTCTGACTGCTATCTGCTTTTATGTCGTGTGCGTCCTGCTGGAAGGTACGTCACAGATGTTTAAATGTGTAAAGGGGTATTGAATATACTGCTTTTTCAATTCGGTTATACATAATTCATTCATATGCTTTTCGCGATTATACATTGAATTTGAATTTCAGATTATCAAAAGCGCATGGTTCTTTGGTTCTTTTATAAGTAACCTGGTATGTTACAACTCTGAGAAAATTAAGACAGCGTTTGTTTGTTTTTTTTCAGCCGTGAAGTAGATAATGCAAATAAAAATTTGCTTAATAACGTTCACAGTTTTTTATTTTCTTAGATCATCAGATCAGATCAGATCATATGTGGAGGATTTTAGGAAGGGAGTGTCTGACCCCAGATCTTAAACAACACTTAGAAATAGGAAGCTAGGAGATTTGGGCTAGAGTGCCCGATAGGAAAGTCACACGGAAGCGAGGTAGAAATGGAGCGGAAGACGCCGTTATTTATTACCGGGGGGGGGGGACAGTACCCGGGTCCCGACGGCTTATCGTGCCTTTATTTTCTCAGAATTAAAGAAATTTGTAATAAGCAAAGATCAGTGAATAATTTAGTCGGCACTAATGCTAAATCAACTAACACACAGACTGCTTCGAAAAGAGTGATGCTTATAAGTCAAAAATGTGTAAAGGGGTATTGAATACTAAACAAAATCGTATTCGGATTTACTACCTAATATTTCAAAGCTACGGGTTAAATTTTCATAAATTGAAAGTATGAAATCGTACGGAATTTCTTAACCTAGTTTTTATAAAGGAATTAGAGTAAAATTCCTTTATATTATATCGACTTTTGCATTAATAAGTCAAAATAGCCATAGACTTAAGGTAGCAAAGTATTAATGTGTTACATTATAAATTAGTGTAATATAAAATTACGAGTTCTCCCCTCCCATTTTTTTGGAGGCACTCAAAATTTCATAGTAGTACTTAATATTTCAAAATTTATTTGTACGTTTTTTTTACATTTACACGTTTCTTAATGCCATTCCCTAGAAAAACGTATACCCAGGGTTTCACTGTATGCAGTTTTTGCAGCATCAACTGTTAGATGAGAAATTCTGAAAGAACATGCTGATATAACAGTTAAAGGATTGTCTGAAACAAGATGGAAAGGAAAAATTAATGCTATGAACACAGGCGGCGGAAGGGAGAGGACACGGGGATCCGGACCCCTCTGGAATTTCATGGACCTCCTCACTTGGGGAGTCTTCCTATGAAACGTCAAATTTCTGGTTCGCATATGATTTAACGTATTTTTACAAAGATTTCCTGCAGGCTATAATCATGCTTCACAGTTTTCTGGGAAAATCTTTAAGCATGATTCAATTTTGAAAATTGATTTTGCACAAACAAATTGAAAAGTTAAGTCAATATTGTGTTTTTCTCTTTAAAAAAGATTGTAAAAGAATTCTTTAAATTTCTTTAAAGCAATAATTAGGGCGGGGTTTTTTTCTCAAAAATTTATTTTCCCCTTCTTTTCTTTTGTTTTTTTAAGTCCGAATGTGTCCTGCTCGAGATCAGAAACCCAATACATATGCGAAATAAAATAACTGAACAACAAAGAACTTGAACTTAAATTAAGTGGCAAATATACTACTGCTGTGCACAGGACTTTTTTGAGTTTTGTCACATAGAATATAAACGAGCCTGGATGAAATAACAGAAATAAACAACTGTTGCCGAAATAAGGGTATCAAAACTTCTCTCTCGATCTATGCCAAGCTTGATGGGATTTTTTTCTTAGGGTAAATACAATCCATCGCTTTTTAATTCATTTATGAGTCTTACTGATGATCGGGTGATGAAAGGACTTCATCGTGTGTGTGCTTTACAACTTTAAACGTTTCATATTTCGTAGGGTGGAAAGGGAAGGGATTTCCTGATCACCACACCTCCTTAAGCTTTCATATTCCCATTGAATCCGGCTCTTTCAATTTAGCAGGCAGATGCTACAAGGCGACAAACTCACTTTGGAATGCACTCTCTTCTGAATATTAGTTGACAGGTGATAACACTTTATCAGTTGCTCCCAACATTTTTTAATATTTGTTTTCAGTCTAGCTGTTCAGGTTGGATAAGAAGTTCCACTGGAAAATGAAAAGATCTATTAGTATTTTGGACTTTTTCCGAAGAAAGGTCCATAAACCTGAAACTCATGAAACGGATGCTGATTCTGCAAAATAGATAACGTTTCTCGATTTTAACTTATTCTCTGTTTACTCTCACATTTATGCATTGCCGCTTATGAGAAATATCAAGTACTACATGCTGACATGTCTAATGCCTATATTACAAAAATTAATAAATAGTAAAAAGTATATTAAAACTTATGAAACAAATAACATGCAGTGTGTCGTGAGGTATGGGGGTTAACGACCACCGTGAGCAAATCAATGGGCTATAAGCAGTCACCTGTCCCTAATTTAGGGCCACTGATTCGAAGGAAGGGAGATAGCTAGAGCTGTAAAGCAAACACTACACCCTTGCCTTACCAGGATTCGAACCTGGACACATCTCAGACGAATGGTCAGAAGCCTACGCCACCGGGGCGACAGTATGAAGTAAGATTGAGGTACATTGTTTGACAAATCCTTTCAAAATAATTTGGTAAAATGTCGGAAAAAATAACTGAAACCTGTAATCAGTGATGTAGGTCTAATTAAAAAATAGCTTAGCGGTAAAAAAGATTAGCCAAGTTTATGGACCTTTCTTGGAAAAAAGTCCAAAATACTAATTTTGTACTAATTTTTTTATTATTGATTTTATGAAGTCTTATCATTAATCAACTGTACAAATTTTAATTAAAACTGCTTAATTTGAGCAATTTTCAACAATTGAAAGAATGTTATCAAGGATTCCCACTCTCGTTCGGCCAGTTTCAATTGAATATTTATAGGTATATACGGATGACCGGAAAACCTTCAATACGAAATTTTGTCCCAATCAGTTTAGCATTTGAGTTATTGTGACCCAAACTACGAACATAAAAGTAGATACATGCACACACAAAAGATTTAAAAAGAAGAGAAAAGAAGTTTGTAAGTGAAATCCTTAAAAGTTTGTTAAGTGAAATCCTTAAAAGTTTGTTAAGTAAAATCTTTGGACGTAGTTCATTTTCATCACCATTCATTTATTTGAAGTGAAATGAAATGGAATATATAGGCTTAATTTCCAGTTTTTACTTTTCACATGTGTATTTTTTTACTTACTTGCGATGAACTGTTGTTCTAATTTTTAGCCCAAAGCATTCACTTTGAGATGAACCAAAATAGATATAAACATATAGACTTAACTTTCATTTCTGCCCGTTTGATTTCATTTTTTCACTCATTTAAAAAGAAAGCATCAGCATAATTTTTAGACTAAAACATTCATTTAAATTGAATTTGTAAGTCTCAAAATTTAGTACATAAAACGAAAATTTAGTACATAAAAAATAGATGAAATTTGAAACATATGAAGTTATTTTTCTTTAAAACATTTTTAAACAATTTATGTATTTTTTAAACGAAAAAAGCACCAAAAATATAAAAACTGAAATGAAATATGGATAAAAAACAAAAACGAAACGTCATAAAAGCTAAATGAATTGTTTACACGTGTGCGTTCATTTGGGCTAAAATTTACGAGTGGCGTACAAATCTTCTGTGTTGAACAACATTGTTCTGTTGATACAGGTACTAACGTATGCGTTTTGGATAAAAATTTTGAACCGTATATTTAATTTTACTACTGCACGCAAATAAGTAGAGCAGTATGCATCTTCATTTTGTCTTATCTAGCACTACCATGTATATTTTCACTGCCAAAATATTTTTAAGAGCTCCATAGCTGTTTTCACTTTGATTCAAGTACAGTTCAGATTGCGAGTAGCATGGGCGCCGACTTCTCCAAATTATTGGGGGGGGGGGGGCATGTCTCTTCCATTGTCTGGAGAGAAAGAAAAAAGGAGGGGCAAAAAGATAAACTACGAGATTCGACGTATATTTTAAAATGCAGTTGCAATTGTTCATCAGCAAATGAACAAAGAAACAAATATCTTTTTGCTGAATATTAATATTTTTAAAAATATTCAGTCTGTGATTTTATAAAAATATCCAGAGAGATTTTATTTCCAAAAGTTAGTAAACATTATGACAAATTAGTTGGGTTATTCAAACAAAGAACAAGAAGCGCAAAAAATAAATAGATAAATAAAGGCGCAAGAAATTATACGTTTCTGTATTTTATTTATTTCACTTCTGATAATTGTTTTAAGCGTTTACCACATATCATGAGTTCATGTCAAACACTATTAATACGGGGTTGCCAATCCAGTTTCTTATCAAATGAGCAATGCTGAGAATGGGAAAAAGTTTTTATTTATTTTGTTATTTATTATTTTTTTGGAAATGAATCGCTCTGGTTTCAAAAGCTGGAGATTGGTCCACCTTGTGAAGCTAAAGCGATTATTTAATTAAACAGGACGAAAAATATTGTGGGCACTGCCCCCTGCGAAATTATTGGAGGGGCAAGATTAACCTGCTTCCCCCCCCCCTCCCTATAGTCGGCGCCTATGCGAGTAAAGGAACCTTTTGCTACCGAAGAAAGTTCTTCTCATGGTGAACTCTTCTTAAATAAACAGAAATCGTCTCAATGGTGTAAAAGAAAGCAACACATAATATGCAACAATATATCAAACTTTATTAAAATATTAAATTTGCGGTGCAACTTAATGTTCTCAACTTATTACAATTTTAGAAGCTCTCTAGCCTGTTCCTCAAATTTTGTGCTAAAAAACTGGCAAACTGCTTTTCCTTAAAACTTCGAATTCGCTGGGGAAAATGTTAATTTTTTTTATTTTCATTTTTTCTTCCCTGAGCTTGGTTGCAATATGTGTACATTCGGTCAACACGCACAGATATGCACTGGTCCAGAGGCGTAACTAGGGTTGGGCAAGGGCGCAGCTAAAGGAAGGGTGCAAAAATCACCGTTTACAATCTGATTGGAATTGAAACTTTTGCACTAGTTTCTGCAGGGGCGGATTTCCCTCTAGGCGCGCGCCTAGGGCCCCAGAGCTTGAGGTGCCCCGAAAACGTATAATTGGATTGCCAGTTTTGTTTTGCTTTTCACGAACCGAAATAAATCAATCCTTAAAGTGACCACTTTATTGTCAATTGATAATTTACTTTCTCATTTTGAATTTTCGAATTGTTATCGATGTACTTGTTTTTAAAGAAACTGTTAAAATAACCTAGCCTTCCTTTTAGTGGTAGGTGAAACAAGGATTGATGCTTCCCACACTTTTCATTTTTGTGGCGAATACTTAGCTGCCTATTATACAGTATAAATTACTTTCATATGACTTCCAGCCAAGGAAAAACATCTGTGTTGGAACTTTTTTCCTATCTTTCCAGAGCTGCGATGAAGAGTGCTTGTAGAAACTGTCCTGATGATCTGGGGTGTTTGCTGTTTACTACCTTTTCTCTCTGGGGTAGAATAAACAACTTCTTCCTTAGCCCTAATCTTCCTACACCACCCTAAACCAAAGT
Organism: Macrothele yani; assembly: GCA_039090855.1. Classification (NCBI taxonomy): domain Eukaryota; kingdom Metazoa; phylum Arthropoda; class Arachnida; order Araneae; family Macrothelidae; genus Macrothele; species Macrothele yani. The sequence goes on from CM077017.1 coordinate 82,497,444, forward strand.
AGCTATTACAATCTTTACTAAAAAGAAAGAAAGAAGAAAAAAAAAAAGAGAGAGAGAGAGAAAGAAAACGAAGCACCCAGAAGGAATCATCCAATTAAGATGAAAATTGGCATGTGTAATGTACATGTATAGGAGAGGAAATTATTGCAATTCCACAGCAAGCAGTTGGGCCATTTATCCGGATAAAACAGTTACATGAGTAGAAGAAGTCAGTAAGTTGTAGCGCCACCTTTCGCTCGGATACAAGCAGAAACCCAGCGTGGCAGAGACACATACAGTTTACGGATACTGTTCTGAGGTATGGAATGCCAAATGGCGTCCAAATTGTGGGCCAATTCGCCGACATTCCGGAATGGGTGTAGGTGGGGGTCACATCATGTATGATCGGTGAGAAATCGGGTGATCGGGCTGGCCTAGAAGGGTGTCGACATTACCGAGGCAGGCCCGGTAGAGCTGTGCCGTGTGTGGCCGGGTGTTATCCTGTTGCAAAATTACTCGGTGATGTGTACAGGAAGGGCAACGCAACAAGTCGTAGAATGCGTCGACGTACCGTTGAGCCGTGAGGGTAGTACGGAGTACTTCGAAGGGTGTCCAGCTATCGTAGGAAATAGCTTCCTAACAGGCAGATCGGGTGTCCGAGCAATGTGCCGTTGCACGGTAAAAGCAGGATCCGTGCGCTGGTCGGCTCGTCTCCAGACATGCATGCGCTGGTCATCAGCGCTAAATGCAAACCGTGACTCAACACTGAAGACAACATGACATGACTGGACATTATCCCTCGTCGATCGGGTCCGACACCATTGCAACCAGTGCCTGCGATGCCCTCTGATCAGTAGTAAGCGGCGGACTAGCCTCCTCGAATGTAATCCCTGTGTCGCAACTCGTCTGGCAACGGTCCGAATGGCCACTTCCGTACCTGTGGACGACGCAACATGGCCATGGATTGTTGAGAGCGACGAATTTGGTTCTGTTCGTGCGGCTCTCACAGTAGCTCGAATCTCGCGTTCCACCGATGCTCTCGGCCGTCCACGGCCCGTGTGCCGCTGGATTGTGGTGCCATTGGCGCCAACATCGTCCGATTACCGCGTCGCTCCAATCCAAATGGCTGGCGATACGGCGACTTGACCAACTGGCTTCTTTCAGCCCAATTATATATCCTCTCGCAAACCCGCTCGACTTCTCATGGTGTGTACGGATCCGTCGTCGTGACATCCTCACAGTCTGGAGGGTAATGTACCAGCAATTTGCTGTCATAATTGTACGGTACGTCGACGCATTCTACGACCTGTTGTGTCGCTCTTTGCTCTTGATATACCCTTGTCGATGCGGCTCCCATGCGCTGTCGCGGGCCACTGTTTAGTCATTGGTCGTTACTTTTTAATTAATCATTTGCATATTCGGCCCCGAGGTACTTGCATGCAGAGTTTCATTAGGATCAAAGGACTTCCTTGGGGTGCTTCGTTTTTTTTTTGTTTTTTTTTTGTTCAACAAAAAGTGTGCTTAGGCTGAAAAAGATAAACAGTGCATGTTGCACTGTTTATCTTTTTCTTATTGAATAGTGTTAAAAGAAATTTCAATTGTATTGCAATAGCATTTTCTTATTGCTTTCTCCTCCCCTAGTTTAATACTGATAATTATAAAGTATTCTCACCTTTTCTATTCCTTAAATTGACAACAAATTAACATTTGAAAAAGCAATAAAAGTTTTTTTTGTTTTTTTATTGAAGGTTAAACGACCACCGTGAGCAACTCAATGGGCTATAAGTAGTCTCCCGTCCCTAATTTAGGGTCACTGATTCCAGGGAAGGGAGAGAAAACCAGTGTCGTAAGACAAACACAACATCCATGCTTCACCGGGATTCGAACCCGGGCACATCTCGGGCGAATGGTCAAAAGCCAGCGCTTACACCACTGCTCCTTAATCCTTATGCTTCTGTTTCTGATAACTGCGGTAGAGGTATAAAGAAAATCTTACGCATCTTTTTGTCATAATAAAAGAAAACTCAGTCCTCAATTTTCTGATGAAAGTAATAAGGAAGAATGTTTTCAAGAAACTCTTCACACTCTCGCTTTTTTGCACTGATTGATGAAATTCTTACTGTCCAACTTTTTTGGTCCATGACATTTGTCTATGCCATGGACGGCTGAATCTCTTCGATTTAGAGAATCGTTCGCCACAAGAAAACTCCTCCACGAAAAGTGATCCACTCTTTTTAAGTGAAGTACTGTGCACAAATTGAAATTTACCCGTATTTTGTAACGTGGAGGAATTCTCCGGTTGCCAGTGTCTTCAAGTATTTTATTTTTGCTGAATACCATGCTCGTTGCTTACTAATTTGACTAATTTGCTAGGTGATTTTCTAAAACTGAAGCAATGGAGAGGGCATGTTTTGTAATTGAAACTTATTCCAGTTTCATGACAATTTATATGAAATGTATTGATAAATTTAGCGAAACTCCATTTTTAGCGCCTTTACTGAAGATGTACCAACGTAGCCAGTTTTGCCAAACGTATCAAACTCAAAAAGTACTTTTGCCGTAACCGAAATGGTCTCTCGCAGGGGCGGCGGAAAGTGGAGTTCGTTGACCGAGCCCGAAATTTCGAATCGTGGTGCACCGTACGCAACCCTCAGGTGGTACATGTGATAAACAACTGTTTGCTTCCTACCGTCATTGCTATGCTGTATCGCAGTTTTTCACTAACACATTGTTTTCGACAATCTCCCCTGAAAGAGATTTTAGCCTGAAGACAGATTTTCCCACGAAAAGCGTGATGTCACTAAATGTTAATTGTGGCAATTCACTTCAGACTGGTGTCCTTGTATTTCATCTTCACCGTTTGCTAATGAGGTGAAGGGCTGTGATAAGACTGTTTCATTGTACACGTCCGGAAACACACCAGTTTCAAAACGTTTACATATCAAATAAAGCTAGGTTTTTTTTTGTCAACTCCCTATTTTTTGTAAACGTTTCAAAACGTTTACAAAAAATAAAGCTAGTTTTTTTTTTTGTCAACTCCCGTACAAAAAAAAAAACTAGCTTTATTTTTTGTATAAAGGGGCCAAGTGAAAGTTGCCCTTTTTTTTTCATTTGAGAAAATACATTGTCATTGCTTTGTAGATTTTTTAAAGCTATGGTGTTCGGTGAAAGGGCGGATTCATAGCATGAATCATATTATATTCAGAAAAGGGTGATAAGGTGGGATTTATTTATTTTTTCGGAAGGGTGAAACTGCCAATTATATGCTTTGACAACATGCACGTGACTTCACTCCGACTAAGAACATCAGCTTTCGGACCAGCGAAATATCACACTTTCACTCTGGCATGAAACATTAATTATAGGCCTCCTTAGCAATTTCTTTATCCGTCATTTCCATATTCCCAACGATTGCATCATAAGTGAAGTAAATACTAGGCCCATTTACTTAAACACCGAACATTATCTATAAGATCCGAAACTTTTAAACAATTTTCAATCCACCGTGCTGAAATTAACTATAAGATTTGTATAACAAGGCAAGGTTACAGCATTACACTTTTATGAAAGTACCAAACGTTAATTAATAGGCCCCTGGCCTTTTAACAGGGTTTAATTCGCCGTGCTTATATTCATGAGGATGGCATAAACAATCAAGGCAATCGTTTGTGTTGTACTCTTGCTCGGGAACAAAACATTAATTAATAAGCCTTTCGCATAGCGCCTTTTAGCATTTTTTAATTCGCTGTGCTCATATGTATAAGGTTTGCATAACAATTCAAGTTAATAATGTTGCGCTTATTAAAAATTTCTTAACAGGTCCAGGCCTATAACTTATATTTACTGTTTGGTGCCTAAGTAAAAGCGCAATACTAGTATTAAAATGAGATGATACGTAAACGTTGTGAATGTGACATCGGTAGAATAAAAATCTTTAAAAGGCCTAGACTTAAGGCCTACGAATTAATATTTAGTGCCTAAGTAAAAGCGCAATATTATTAACATGAGTTGATACGTAAACATTGTGAATGTGACATAAGCAGAATAAAAACTGTTTAAAAGGCCTAGCACCTATGAATTAATATTTGGTGCGTGAGTAAAAGCGCAATATCATTAACTTGACTTGGCACGTAAACGTTATGAATATGAGATCAGTAGAATAAAAACTGTTAAAAGTGACTAGGCATAGAGCCTATGAATTAATATTTAGTGCCTAAGTAAAAGTACACTATTATCAACTTGATTTGATATGTAAACGTTATGATTATCACATCAGTAGAATAAAAACTGTTAAAAGTGACTAGGCATAGAGCCTATGAATTAATATTTAGTGCCTAAGTAAAAGTACACTATTATCAACTTGATTTGATATGTAAACGTTATGATTATGACATCAGTAGAATAAAAACTGTTAAAAGTGACTAGGTGTAGGGCCTATGAATTAATATTTAGTGCCTAAGTAAAAGCACACTATTATCAACTTGATTTGATATGTAAACGTTATGATTATGACATCAGTAGAATAAAAACTGTTAAAAGTGACTAGGCATAGAGCCTATGAATTAATATTTAGTGCCTAAGTAAAAGCACACTATTATCAACTTGATTTGATATGTAAACGTTATGATTATGACATCAGTAGAATAAAAACTGTTAAAAGTGACTAGGCATAGAGCCTATGAATTAATATTTAGTGCCTAAGTAAAAGCACACTATTATCAACTTGATTTGATATGTAAACGTTATGATTATGACATCAGTAGAATAAAAACTGGTCAAAGTGACTAGGTGTAGGGCCTATGAATTAATATTTAGTGCCTAAGTAAAAGCACACTATTATCAACTTGATTTGATATGTAAACGTTATGATTATGACATCAGTAGAATAAAAACTGTTAAAAGTGACTAGGCATAGAGCCTATGAATTAATATTTAGTGCCTAAGTAAAAGTACACTATTATCAACTTGATTTGATATGCAAACGTTATGAATATGACATCAGTAGAATAAAAACTGTTAAAAGTGACTAGGCGTAGCGCCTATGAATTAATATTTAGTGCCTAGGTAAAAGCGCAATATTATTAACATGAGTTGATACGTAAACATTGTGAATGTGACATAGGCAGAATAAAAACTGTTTAAAAGGCCTAGGACCTATGAATTAATATTTGGTGCGTGAGTAAAAGCGCAATATCATTAACTTGACTTGGCACGTAAACGTTATGAATATGAGATCAGTAGAATAAAAACTGTTTAAAGGGACTAGGCGTAGGGCCTATGAATTAATATTTAGTGCCTAAGTAAAAGCACACTATTATCAACTTGATTTGATATGTAAACGTTATGATTATGACATCAGTAGAATAAAAACTGTTAAAAGTGACTAGGTGTAGGGCCTATGAATTAATATTTAGTGCCTAAGTAAAAGCACACTATTATCAACTTGATTTGATATGTAAACGTTATGATTATGACATCAGTAGAATAAAAACTGTTAAAAGGGACTAGGCGTAGGGCCTATGAATTAATATTTAGTGCCTAAGTAAAAGCACACTATTTTCAACTTGATTTGATTTGCAAACGTTATGAATATGACATCAGTAGAATAAAAACTGTTAAAAGGTATTAGGCTGAATTAATATTTAGTGCCTAAGTAAAAGCACACTATTATCAACTTGATTTGATATGTAAACGTTATGATTATGACATCAGTAGAATAAAAACTGTTAAAAGGGACTAGGCGTAGGGCCTATGAATTAATATTTAGTGCCTAAGTAAAAGCACACTATTTTCAACTTGATTTATGCAAACGTTATGAATATGACATCAGTAGAATAAAAACTGTTAAAAGGTATTAGGCTGAATTAATATTTAGTGCCTAAGTAAAAGCACACTATTATCAACTTCATTTGATATGTAAACGTTATGAATATGAAGGCGATTGATCAAAAACTGCTAAAAAGCCCTACGTGTAGGGCTTGTGAATTAATTAAGTAAAAGAGAAATATTAAATAACTTGAATTCTCAGTATAGGCCAAGAAGCGGCAATCTTTATGCCCCCGTTTCCCCTTAAACTTTTGTGCCCAGCTACCAGCCTCAAAATAAAGACAAACAAAATAGCTCATCCCGTCGTTAGATACCTTGGAAAACTGTCACACATAATTCGGAAACTTAGACAACTGCCACACATATTTCGGAAACTTGGAAAACTGCCACACATTCGAAGTGCTCCTCGGAGAAAGAGAAAATTGTGTCCAGCCCCTTAATGAAAAACATGTGGCATTTTCCCTGTGTGGCAGTTTTCCTATGTGGCGGTTCACAGTGAACCAGACCTTACATGCCGTTGTATGTCACAGTCAGTAGGAATCTCATATTATCATTTTATGTCACTATTAAAAATCTCCTACACTTTGACAAATCTCGTACGAAACGCAATTTGTGTACATTCCCTCACATGAGATAGTGTAGGAATTTTGTCGCGGTGTGTTTGCCTAACCGTGGAAGAAAATATACGAGTTTTTCACCAAGAGTACAGCTATTCAACAACGACAATCACCAAAGAAGAAATATCTTCCGTTAATGAAATTTGTATATGCCCCCGTAACGCCTCAGCAATGAGAAGGGTACCAATCTCTCAGGAACGAGTTTCCCGGGTACCAATCTTCCGGGTACCAACTTGCCGGGTACGAGTTTGGCGGATACCAATCTTCCTGGTACCAATTTGCCGGGTACCAGTTTACCGGGTTCCAATCTCCCGGGGAAGAGTTTTCCTAAATTCAATTTTAGGAAAATGCCGTGATCGCTTCAATTTGTGAAATAATTTACGAATTTGAAGGGGGGGGATGTATCGGAATAGTTAGAAGGGATGAAAATTACGCTAAATCCTAAAATTCAGGCATTTAAACTGAACAGGAGGGGATGAAACTGCATGGGTACGAGTTTGCCGGGTACCAATCTCCCGAGATCCGTTAATGCTTCGTGACTGAGCAAAGGAGCAACATTATTATCTTCATTTGGTATGTAAACATATAGAATATGAGCTCGGCTGGCTGAAAATTGCTAGAAAGGCCTAGGGCCCATTAAATAATGTTTTGTGCCTGACCGAAAACGCAATTCTATAAGCTTTAATTGGCATGCAAGCCTTATGAATATCAATACAGCCGATTCAAATTTGCTGACAATCCTCTTCAATTTCGCCTGCCCAAAAGGGGGAAAAACCTACACTACCCCCCGTTGGGGCGGAAGGTCTCGTATTGATTATCGTAGGACACGTCGATCATACCTTCCGGATCTAGTTAATTGGCTCCGATCCAGCACAAGAGAAATCAGTTTCTTTTTCAAATAAACTATACAACAATTATTTAATGTGGATAGTGAGGCGCTCACTCTCTTAGCTTTCTATGAATTAATCTGCTATCGAGAGAGGGACGGTATAGATCACAAAAAATTCACTCAGGCATGAAGAATTTTGAAAGACGAAAACAAAATTCAACAAATTTAATATTTTGCATCACGTCCTGCAGTAGCGACGTTACTGATCCGTGTCTTATCGTCGCAATAGAGAGATCGGCCTTGACATCAGCTCCTTCGCTAAAAAGTTCCTCCTCGTGCAAATCTATTGTTCTCGAGTAACTAACTCCGCGATAAGTGAGAGTTCTCCGTAGCCTGGTATCCCTTAACGCTTTCGGTGATAGCTTCACGCTACATGCAATAAAAGAAAACTTGCGGCGGTGAGATCCCTTCCGCGCCTGTATCACCGTATACGCACAAGTCCCGCTACATCGGGAAAACGTAGCGTCTCCCCATCGAGAACGCTACTCAGCACGAGTCCCTCGCTCGAACCCGGCTTCTCTTAAACACCAACCTCCTCCCACGACAACCCAAGAGCGAATATCTATTTTTCCGATGCTCCCTCTCCGACGAACCTCTCCTTCCTTCCTAATAGTTATGACTTGCAGCTCCCTCCTCCCGGAGGCGATCCAGACCATCACCCCCTAATAGCTATTGGGGGTGATGTCCAGACCCTCCAGCCTTGGGTGCTCTCAGATAGTCACCTGACTTCCGTTCCACGCTTTCTTCTCCCCCTTCTCCTCCTCTAGGGGCTTCCGCCCTTCACCCAGCTGCGCACGACAGCCCGATGATATCTGGGCCTGCACACTTGAAAGCTTTAATCTGCCGTGACTATTGCAATTCTAAACACACGGATCGTAACGAACGCTAACAGCACTTATGAATATACAGATTAAGAAACAGCATACATTAGGACATATAAGATTATAACAGATAAGCCAGAGACCCTGGCTCCTGGCTGGCTTTAACAAAGTATCGTGTGTGTTCTCATTCTTCAGGGAAGAGGTTATGCTCTAAGATGTCTCTCTGGCATCATCCGAAGTCCGAGGATTTTCCCACACATACACAAAGAGCGCTTTTAGAATATCCGAAAGCTGCGTCTTGTTTTCTTGTTGGGAGAAAAGCACGTGCTTTCCTTCACACACGTGTAGCATTAGGTCGATTAATGTTCATCAAATGATATGTCCGTCTCATCGCATAACATTTCCCAATCTAATTAATTTTATGTGCCATTATGATATACATAAATATGACTAACTAATGTTCATTAGCATAACACCACGCATAATTAGTGTTTGCCCTTACACCCCCTTTTTCTGAATTAGAATCAGTCCGCGTACGAGACGAAACATATGGGGTTTTTACTTCGTAGGTTGCGTCAGTGTCACTCGTTTTATCCTTTCGTTGCCTTTTTCTTTTTTCACTCATAAAGTTACACACTGCAACACTTTGCTTTTTAGACACTTATTTTACATAGGTAGTACCACTATGGAGCCTCACTGGGTCTCCGCCTGTGTACTGATACCTTTACTCACCTCAGAACGGTGAGCAGCTTCCTGTTTAAAATTTAATCTAGATAAGGCGTCGGCATGGGGAATAAGCTTGCCAGCGACATGAGAAATCGTGAGATTAAACTGTGATATTGCCAGGCTCCATCGCTGCAATTTTGAGCTCTGCAAAGCAGCACTGGTTAAATAAATCAAGAGGTTATGGTCGGACAATATTTCTACCTGATGGCCAAAAATCCACCCCTCGAATTTGTTTAGAGCCCATACGATGGCGTATGCTTCCTTATGACTGACGGCCCATCTAGCCTGTGTATTATTCAACTTCTTGCTGGCGTAAGCCACGAGACTGATCTTCCCTCTTTCGTCTCTCTGTCCCAGGCAACACGCGACCGCAAAAGAACTCGCGTCCATGTGTAACACGAATGGCTTGCCAAAATCTGGTGTAGATAACACCGGTGCTGTACACAGTCTCCCCTTTAGAGCCTCAAATGACTCTCCTAGTGCGGATGTCCATAGAACTTTATCCGGCGCCTTTCTTTTGGTCAGATCTGAGAGCGGTTTTGCTATTTTCGCGAACCCCGGAATGTAGTCCCTATAAAAACTGCATAACCCTTGAAAGCTACGCACCTCCTTCTTCGTCTTGGGCGGATCGAAATCCCTGACCGCCTGCAATTTCTCTGGGTCCGGTTGGTGAACTCCCGAGCGGACCACATGTCCTGAATAATTTACCCTTTCCCTGATAAAACAACACTTCTTTAAATTGCCGGTGAATCCTGCCTCCTCTAGACTCTTGATTACCTTTCCCAAATGTTGCAAGTGCTCCTCCCAGCTCTTGGAGAACACCGCAACGTCGTCTAAGTATTCTACAGCGTATTCCAAATGAGGGGTGAGCACCTTGTTCATTACCCTCTGAAATGTCACTGCAGCCCCTGACAGACCAAAAGGCACCATTCTCCACTGAAACAAAACCCAGTGGCTGGCAAACGTGGTGTATTTCCTGCTTTCGGGGTCCATCGGTATCTGATAATACCCCTTGAGCATGTCTAAGGTGGTAATGCATTTTGCCGCCCCCACGTTCGCTAGTAGATCTGGTATGTGTGACATCGGGAAGGCGTCTGAAACGATGTATGAATGAAGCATTCGAAAATCCACGCACATCCTCACTTCACCTGAGCGTTTAGCCACGCAGACTATCGGGTGGCTGCATTCCTCGCTGGACTCTTCAATCATACCCTTGTCATACAATTCCAGAATTTGGCTTTCCACTACGGCCTGCATAGATTGGGGTACTTTGTACCGGTGCTGGGTACGTAGTACACTCCCTGGCTTAATGGTGATGACATGCTTCACTTCGGTGGTTTTCCTAACCTCTCCAGAAAAGAATTTTTCTGAGCTGCTTACTAAACGCTGCAGCTCCCAAAGTTGCTCTTGGGTGATCTTAGGGCTCTCTACTTTGATCTCTGTTGCATCTCCTCTCTCTTGTTCTATCTTCTCCGTAGGTGCCTCCTCTATCTTCCCGAAGTCCTCGTCCGATTCGAAAATCAACCCCACTACGTTGATCTTGGGCTTGAACTCCCTCAGCTTGCAGACGTGCACATGACAATACTTCTTAACATCCGTCTTAATGGTCGGCCAACGGAAAGAGTACCTTATCCTCTCTCGTGTTTTCTTGTGGCCTAAGTGAGCCGAAAACACTGAATCGTGAGCTAACTTCATGACCTGCCGTCTTCTCTCTTCCGGAACTACTAACTAGTTGATGGGCTGGCCCAACACTCTTTTCCCATGATGTAATAAACCACCTACGTACACATATCCTTTCTTTCCTTTATTCGCACAACGGTGCGCTTCCACCAAAGTCAGATCCTCTCACTGCTGGCCTTTAAATCTCCCGTAGTCTGATATCACATCGCCTCTAATCCCTTTGCTTCCCTGATTTAAACCTGGCCGACTCTCCGAAGTCGCCTCGTTAGATGCGCCTTCCGCTGATTGGCTGTCCGATCCTTCTCCTCCGTTGGCTCCACCTACTTCCACCTGAACATCTGCTCTCGCCTGCAGCGTCTCCTCCGATCGCACGGCTCTGATGCTATTCGCGCGGATGGACCCACTGAAATTCTGAGTTTCCGTTTCCTCCTGTCTCGGTAATTCTACTTCCCATGCTACCTCTCTCTGCATCAAAACGTTTTCCTCTTCAGTCACAGCCTTCCCTACCTCTATGGCCCATTCCGGACTGGACTCTTTCAACATTGCTATCTTAGCATAATCCCCTAGGGTAATTATTGCATCATTACTGAGATTTGGGCCTATGGCACATATGATCTCGCTGGCTCCTATCGATCCATTCCCAGCTTTCTCTAACCCTGTTTCTGCTATCTTAACCTGCAATCTCTTGATAGGAAACGTTGCTGTCCGTCCGTCAAACCCAGACAAATCTACCCTGCCTATCTCCTCTGCTTGTTCTTCATTCAACAATCCCCTTTTTATGCAATTGAATTTTGCGCCCGTATCTACAATAACTCGCGCCTGGTGCCCTTGCTTCGTACTTATCAATATCTGCCCCCTGCTGGAATTTCCATTATTTCACATCTATCATCGTTGAGACTTAGCACCCTTCCCATTTTTGCACTTATCTTCCTTACACTCTCTTTCACCTCAGTCTTAGACTCGCCTTCGGTCTCTCCCAATTCACCTTCCTATTCTTATCATTCCTCCAAGAATGTGAAGTACTCCTATCCTCTAAACTCGGGGTTATCTTCTTAGTGCACTGATTGCCGATGGCCGGCTACACCGCATCTGAAACATATAATGGCCCGGTCAAAATCAGAATTCCTTTGGCTCCCTTGCGGTCTACGATTTCCATTCATGCTTCTCAAACCTTGACCTGAAACATGAAGTTTTCCCTTTTGAAAAGGTACACTACCTCCACTACTTTCCTTCTTCCCCGTACTATACTGGTGTCCTTTATATCCAGATCCTGAAGGATAGCTCCCTTTCGTCTTTCCTTCCCCTAGATATAGGGCCTCCACGTGGCTTTCTTACAGGTCGCAAAGCTCTCCTAACTCTTTCGCCAGTACTAACTTTCCTACTGATCCCCTCTGTAACAAATAAGTTTTTAAACTTGGTGATAATAATTCTTTAAATTTATCACAAACTAGGAGATTCATTAGCTGGTCGAACTCTTTCCCCCGCTGTTCTCTACATAATATTGCAACGTTCTTCCAATGCGCCATGCTAACTGCTGATAACTTTCTCCTTTATTTCGTCGGATAGACTCAAATTGTTTCAGATATATGTCTGGTGTCAAATGGCATTCTCCCAGTATCGCTTCCTTTACGGTGTCGTAGTTATCGAACTGTTCTACCGTAAGACGGCGAAACAAATGGTTAACACAGTCTGCATTAAATAAAGCAATAACTAGACGTCCCTGCATATTCTCTGGTACAAAATGTAAAAGAAAAGCCTTCTCCAAAGTGTCAAAGAAATCCAGAATTTCTTCCGGTTTAGTGGGACTGCGCGGCAAGGTTTCCTCTAGAATTCTCATATAATCGGGCAACTTGACCCGATTCTCCCCCTGCGCTGGAGCGTCCTTTTTCTCTTGGGTTAAACTTAACTTCTTTAGCTGATGTTCTCTTTCTTTTTCCTGTCTGCTAGCTGCATTTCCAGTCTTTGTTGTTCTAACGCTTTTAGTTTTCTTTCTGCTTCCATTTTTCTCAGCTCCCTTTCTGCTTCTATTATTCTCTGTTCCCTTTCTGCTTCTATTTCTAGCTCTCTCTGTTCTATATCTAGCATTTTTATCTTAAATTCCCATTCTACTTTAATCGTATCCCCCTTCATCTCATCTGCATTAATCATTACTTCATTGCTAGAATTTAATTTATCATCTTCTTTCCCTTCTGACGACCTATCGTCGTCGTCCTCATACTCATTCCCATCCAAAAGCTGCTTATGCTTGGGCATTTTAATACACTACTAATACATGCAATATATAAATACAAATGCAACAATATGACACAATTTCCCGACGATAGCCTTCGCTCTCCACCTGGTAGTTCTGTCTGTCTACTATAGTAATTCTACGCATTTTTTTTATCTATTGCCTACTCCTTAAATCATTAAGTTACTTTGCCTATACATTCTGCTATCTACGATACATAAATGGAACATAATTCCAATCTTATTTTGGTCCTAAACCTATTCATTACTTTAACAAGAAAAATTCATACACTTGAAAATTTTCTTGGCCCTTTCGGCCCCTAACCTCTCCTACTCTGAATCAGTTACTGCTACTTTTCCCTAACCTTACACAGGTATCGACCCAAGTAACAAATTTCGGCAACAAAGTGGTACTTACCGGAGCTACTCGGGCACCCCTCTTCTTCATCTGTATCTGTAGCGGCTTGTACCGCGGGCCTGCACTGGGGTGTTTTATAAGAACCACCCGGCCTTGCGTCCCTTGCAAGGCGTAGTCCTAGCCAGTGCTTTGGTTACAGGCCTGCCTGGCTCCTCGGTCATCCACTCCCTACCCTGGTTCAGCTCACTGGTTATACTGTCTCCTCGGTTGAGGCGCCCCGGCTCCTGGTCCGCCGGTAGATGGTCCTTGGTTGACGCTCCCCGTTCGTCTACGGGTTACACTGGATCACAGAGTTCTGATTGCCCAAGTCCTCGAACAAATATTTGCATAAGTGCCTAACACCTGTGTGTCCTATACTTCCTCAGAGCTCGCCTTATTGATCATACCGAATGCACAATTTTTTTTATCTCTAGGCTGTAGGGGCGGAAAATCTCGTATTAATTATCGTAGGACACGTCGATCTTACCTTCCGGATCTGGTTAATTGGCTCGCCCCAGCACAAGAGAAATAAGTGTTTTTTTTAAATAAACTATACAACAATTATTTAATGTGGATAGTGAGGCGCTCACTCTCTTAGCTTTCTATGCTATCGAGAGAGGGGCGGTATAGATCACCAAAAATTCACTCAGGCATGAAGAATTTTGAAAGACGAAAACAAAATTCAACAAATTTAATATTTTGCATCAAGTCCTGCGGTAGCGACGTTATTGATCCTTGTCTTATCGTCGCAGTAGACAGATCGGCCTCGACATCAGCTCCTTCGCTAAAAAGTTCCTCCTCGTGCAAATCTGTTGTTCTCCAGTAACTAACTCCGCGATAAGTGAGAGTTCTCCGTAGCCTGTTATCCCTTAATGCTTTCGGTGGTAGCTTCACGCTACATGCAATAAAAGAAAACTTGCGGCGGTGAGATCCCTTCCGGGCCTGTATCACCGTATACGCACAAGTCCCGCTACATCGGGAAAACGTAGCGTCTCCCCATCAAGAACGCTACTCAGCACGAGTCCCTCGCTCGAACCCCGCTTCTCTTATACACCAACCTCCTCACACGACAACCCAAGAGCGAATATCTATTTTTCCGATGCTCCCTCTCCGACGAATATCTCCTTCCTTCCTAATGGTTCTGACTTGCTGCTACCCCCACCCGGAGGCGATCCTGACCCTCGAGCCTTGGGTACTCTCAACTAGAGTAACCTGACTAACGTTCCACGCTTTCTTCTCCCCCTTCTCCTCTTCTGGGGGCTTCCGCCCTTCTCCCAGCTGCGCACGACAGCCCGATGATCTCTGGGCCTGCACACTTGAAAGCTTTAATCCGCCGTGACTATTGCAATTCTAAACGCACGGATCGTAACGAACGCTAACGGCACAAATGAATATACAGATTAAGACAAAAAATGAATATACAGATTAGGACATAAAAGATTATAACAGATAGGTCAGGCACCCTGACTCCTGGCTGGTTTTAACAAAGTATCGTGTGTATTCTCATTCTTCAGGGAAGATTTTATCTATCTACTTAAGATAAATCTTTATAGTCCAAAGGCAAGGATGTTACACTCTAAGATGTCTCCCTGGCATCATCCGAAGTCTGGGATGTATCAAAGAGAGCTTTTAGAATGTCCGAAAGCTGAGTCTTGTTTCTTTGTTGGGAGAAAAACACGTGCTTTCCTTCACACACGTGTAGCATTAGGTTGATTAATGTTCATCAAATGATATGTCCGTCTCATCGCATAACTTTTCCAACCAAATGAATTTTATGTGCCATTATGATATACATAATTATTACTAACTAATGTTCATTAGCATATCACCACACATAATTAATGTTTGCCCTTACACCCCCTTTTTCTGAATTAGAATCAGTCTTTTTATAATCCTATTGTTTCACCAAACACCATGGCTTTAAAAGATCTACAAATTGACGGCAATTTGTTAGCCATGCAATTTGTATATGCCCAGTAACGTCGTAACAACAGACCCCACTTTTCTGAATTAGAATCAGTTTTACTATAATTATATTGTTTCACTGAACACCATAGCTTTAAAAGATCTACAAATGGACAGCATTTTGTTAGCCATGCAATTTGTATATGCCCCGTAATGCCGCGCGTCGTAGCCACAGAAGGGTACCATTCTCCCGGGTACGATTTCGCTGGGTACCGATCTCCCGTACGAATTTGCCGTTTCCCGGTTCTAACACAGTTGCGTGATGTCAAAACATGCGAGATGACATACTTTTTCTTATACAAACTCTTATAGGATGCATTAGGTAAGTCGTCACACATTACATGAAACTGAGTTTTTTCTTTAACCCTTTAACGACCATGATCCCAAAACCTTGTATCACTCTAAATACCATAACGCCCGAAACTGTCTGTGTTGGTTCATTCCTTTGTTTAGTAACAACAATAGTGACTGAGGGTGACATCTGCTGATCCGTAATAGGTCATGCAAATTTGAAGAGCAGGTAAAGGTAGGAAATCTGACTCCTTTTAGACAGGTGTTTCGGGCGGCTATGGTCGTTTGTATGGACGAGCGTTTTGGGCGTTACTGTCGTTAAAGGGTTAAATATGCCTGTACTTTTAACACCAAAATTATTTTTCAGGGACATTAAAGTAAAAAATACTAATTAACCCGGGGGTTATTTATTTGGTTGCTGTAATTAAGTGAATGTTCTAGGGCCATTTCAACTCAATCATCACAAAGAACTATGAGCAGCGAGCTTTTTTTTCATTACAAGGATTATTTTGGTGTGTCTGTGTGGGATGGGAGGTAGAAATGAAGTAAAATATTGCATGTAATTTCCCCAGTTTATTACCTCGGTAATGTGCAAGAGATTAGGATTTGAAAAGAGACATATGCGCCGTTAGAAAGAAATGATCGACAACCGAATAACCCTTTTGTTTAGAAAGTTTAATCTTCATCTCGAATTAATTTTAATAGAACAGGTCTGATTCGTGAAATATTTGGGTTACTGTGTAAAACAGGCCTAGAAAATGCTGAAACATATCTGTACTGCATCATGAATGAACAAGTTTCCAACTTGGTGTACTTATTTTCAGGAAAATGCACTTAAATCTGTCCTCAGTCTCCATTCAGCAAATTTAGTGCGAAATGCAAGGTGGTGAAATGCCCTACTGCAAATAGTATTCATTTAAAAAGTCATCTTATACGTAAGTCACTTGTGTGGCATGCTTGCATAAACTGTGCATCAGGTTTTAAGTAGTTATCAAATTTAATATGAAAAAAATTACCCGTATGCATAGCTTGAGCAGGAGCTATTGCAAAAGCTCTGTGGAAATAGTGTTTGCATCTGTTTTTACCGATTTAAATCACAAAATTTTCATAAAAATATTGTCTGCAAGACTCTCTGAAAAAGATACATGGAAGAAACCCAAATTTAAAATTTTGCTTTTGAATACAATTTGTAAATTGAGTCACATTAACAGACGATTGATGTGACTGTTTTAGAATTTGAAAACGTTGCCATTCGAATTTCTAAAAGACTATAGTTATGACGCTAGATAAATCGTATTTTATCCACTCTCCTCCACACCAAATATATTTTCTTTGTTTTCAACATCCCTTATTCAGCATCTTTCAACAACATAAAAATATTTATTAAATGATAGCGGTTTAGTTATTATATATTAGTCCTGTTTAGTTGAAAACGAAATATTTATTAAAATTAATGGCAATTCATTATATTCCTAATCCTTTATGAGACGCACTTTTACCTAGTCCATGGAAATTCTATATTATAGCGGTATAATTTTAATGTGTATATTCATTTATGTACTTCAATCCAAGTGCAGAGTACTTTTACGGAAAATATCGGTAATGTGCAAGGGATTAGGATTTGAAAAGAGACAAACGTACTTTATTGTGATATTTAAAAAAATTACTTTTTTCTTCGTTTTTGGATGTATGTATCTGTTTCATGGTATGGATTAATGGAATATATATTTCTAAATTCTTATATTCTTTTTTTTGTTGTTGTTGTTGTTGTTGTTGGAAGCTTAACGACCGCCGTGAGCAACTCAATGGGCTATAAGCAGTCGCCCTTTTCTTTTTTTTTTCTTTTTTTATTGGAGGTTTAACGACCACCGTGAGCTTCAACAATTTTTATTTGGAGCAAACATGGACAGGAAGATACAGATGGGCTGTGCTTAACAGTTACCAAAAGATAAACAAGTAGATGACCTATTTACAATGACGATGAGATATTTACACTATGTGGATGCACTATATACAATGTAAGCAAATTCATAACACTGACAATACTTGACTTAAGGGTTGACTTACTCTATGTACATCATATGTTCACAATGTGCATCAGCAGAGTGCCATCTCTAATAGGTGAACACCAGTACAAGGTATAACTATAAATTTTACAGTGCAAAAACAAACATGTATATTTTGAGCAATCTTGAAAAAAAAAAAGAAGAAAAGAGCAGAAGGCTTATACTTTTCAGTATCTGAAAGATAAGCGAATAAATGATCTATTTACAATGATGGTGTCAACTCTATACAAATTGAATGCAATATCTCTATTGTGAAACGCTGTCAAATTACAAAAAGAACTATTACTTAGGCTTAAACAAGTGCCTCAATCACAGTATTATAGATTAACTTGTAATGAACAACAACATATGTACACAAGGTGCAACGGCATAGGGAAGACACTAATAAGGAATTACAATTCCATGGTACAACTGTAAATTTCACAGTGCAAAGAGTAAAGTATATTAGTACAAACAGAACTTGTGTTTTACAGAAAATTTATACTTCGGGTACAATAAAAATAATGGAAATATGAAACTGACTCTTTGTACAGCAAATGTGCAATACAGCGCAGAACATTATGTAATAGACTGATTATTTCCTGTTAGGCACATGTGACATGAGAAAAACCACACTGTGTAACATTAACATATAATTGAAGTACTATCGAAACGTTTGCTCCGCACCATGAGCATAAAACTTAAGACATGTAATCTTGACCCAACATGCGAAATGTGCCGAACATAAATTTTACAGTGCAATTAGGAAAGTACATTAGTATATACAAAACTGAGCTTTTGGCATAGCAACTATACTTCAGGTACAGTACAAATATCTGAATGATGAACAATTACTCTTTGTACAACAAAAGTGCTAAACCTCGCAGAACATTGTGTAATCAACTGATCATATCCCTTTATGTACATGTAACATGATCAAAAACCACACTGTGCAAAATCAATAATAAAATTGAAACACTATCAAACAGTTGCTCAGCACCGTGAGCATAAACCATATATTATAAAGCCCGGCAGACATAAGGAAAATGCCGAACAAAAAAAAACTTTAAACTTATTCTAAGTGCCTGTGGTATAACAAGAAACTCACCTACAGGACCTTGTTGGTGAGAAACATGCAGACGTGCAGTAACATTAGGAAGCAATGATGAAGAGGGCACCTAAGAACACGATAATCACAAAACTATACTTCAGTTAGTCCAAACAATTTCACAGAAGTCAGAACAATAGTCTAAGGTCTTCTGATGGACCAGACAACCATTGACAAAAAGGTTACCACACTGACATAAAGTGTGGGATTCGATTCGCAGCCTTAGCAACAGTGAAAGCAAGCCTCAAGCGTGAAATCAGTCTGTTCCGGAACTGACTGCACAAAGCAGCTCCCGCCTGAAAGATGGTAGGCTGTATAGGGGTAGAACGTAGCTGTTGATAGTAGCAAAAAATCACATGTTTTGCTAATATGAATACATAAGCACTTGACTCTGATGTAGGAATAGGCAGAGTACTTGAACTGAGTAGTGTGCTATAGGCTGAGAAAGAGAGATCATTAGTACTAAGGCACTGTGCAGTAGTGAAGGTCAGATGTAACAAGGGAAGAAGCACTGTGCAATGTTGATACACATGATCTACATCCGCAATCGTAGAGTAAAACATGCAGTTAGGCGAATCAACGAGCGTCATCCTGAATAATTTGGTAGGAACTGGTAGCCGCCGATGAAGAAACAACCATTGGATGTTTCTTTCTGCTGGAACAGATAGTGGCGAATTAGACATGGACCACACATGTGAAAGGGAAACATTCGGAACATCTGGAATCATCAATGGTGTAGCATACAGTGGATCAATGAGACAACGGTAAAGAGACGAGATAGAAAAGCTGAAGAGAGGAAGTGATGAGCCCCGAACGGAAAGGAAAGAGGGAAGAGGAAGAGAGGCAGAGGGAACAAGAGCTAACCCAGCTTGAGAGGCAAGGTTAGGGAAGAGGGTAATGATTGAAGAACGGAAGGAATCATACAGCGAAAGAGAGGAAGAGGTAGGGGAGAGGTGGGGGGACAGAGCAGAGAAGGGTTTCCAAGAAAGATCTGGAGAAATTAGATCCTGAACAGATACTATTCCGGCGGGGAGCCAGGAAAGGTCAGTAAAGTAGGGAGCATTAGGGGGATGAAGGATGGAAGAAAAGAAGAGGGGCTCAGCTGAAAGAGTAGTGGTGGAAGCCGGTGGAGCACGGAAGATGGGTAGAGAACGGAGCAAGGAAAGGACCTCTTTGTAGAAAGGGGAAAGTTTAGAATGGAAAAAAGGAGATTGATTCATTAGAAGATACATGATGAAAGTGATTTGGGGATTCCTAGGCGATATCATGACATCTCTAACGAGCGTAACTGGCGACTCTAGTGCACTTAGTAGCCGCAGGAAAGAAACCCCTTTATGTGCTTTATAGTAGGTGCGAACTTCCAGCAATGAAATACCTCCATCAGTGACTCGACGACAGAGAGTGGAGACCTGGATCCAATGGCACCTGTTCCATATTATCGTGGAGATGATTCGAGTGATTTCATTGAAGTGATAAATGGGCATACGTTCTGCTGACCATGCATATAGGCATGGTGAAAGAATATAAGTCTGAGCTATTCTAGCTCTCGAGAAGTAAGAAGTACAAAACTGGGAACCTCGCCAGAATGCAGCAGTTTGAGTAAGGCGTGTTCTGATAGCATTCCATGTTTCATTTTGAGCAGAAAGACGGACTCCGAGATGGACCCCAAGGAATTTTTGGGATGAAGCAGTCCATGAGGCGCCCCACGGGGTGTCAATCCTAGACGCCCACGCTCCGCTCCATAGGCCTGCACTCTTGGATGTATTAAGTGATGCCGCTGAACATGAAGAATATTGATCGTAAATCTGGGACAAGATGTCGAATTGAGCGTCTGTCCTTACACAAAAGGTCGCGTCATCGGCATATGCAGAGTATGTCACAGAAAAGTGCCTAGTACTTGCAGTAGGCGGTGGCAGTGCATCTATAAATGCTCGATGGACAGACCGAAGAAACGGCTCAAAAGCAATGGCAAAGAGCTGCCCAGAAAGTGGGCAACCCTGCCGAATGCCTCGCCGAAAAGGAATAGGTGCAGTCAAAAAGGCGGCCGTCTTGACATGGAAAGCAGCGTCCTGATAAAGGGCAAGAATAGTGGTAACAAAAGCAAAAGAAAAGCCGAAAGCAATAAGAACAGCAGAAAGATACGAATGTGAGATATTGTCGAAAGCAGCTCTTTGGTCAAGATTAAAGAGCGCAAGTGGTTCAGAGTTAGTACGAGCCAGATGTAGGAGGTCTCGAAGGAGATTGAGATTAGAAGTGATGGACCGACCAGGAACCGTGTAGGTCTGGTCGGGAGAAAGAAGAAATGGAAGAACTTGGTTGAGTCGACTGGAAAGGAGTTTAGTGAAGAGTTTATAGTCAATGTTTAGTAGCGATATAGGATGCCAGTTTCCCAAGTCAAGCAGATCGCCTTTCTTGGGAAATAACACCATATGAGCCTCTGTGAAACCCCTCGGAAGAGAAGAGGAAGAAAGAGCAGCATTGAAAGTGGCGAGAAGAAATGGAAGCAACGAAGGGAGAAAAGTACGGTAGAAAAGGAGCGGAAGGCCATCTGGACCTGGGACAGCACTGGAATTTAGAGAGGCAAGAATGGTCCGAAGTTCAGTCTGCGAAATAGGTTGTAAAAGGGAATCAGAGAGATTGGAAGGAACTTGGGGAAGAGCAAAGAGTAAAGTAGCAGAAGCAGAAACAGAAGGCTGAGGAGTTCCTTTTTTTTTTTTTTTTTTTTTTTTTTTGATTGGAGGTTTAACGACCACCGTGAGCAACTCAATGAGCTATAGGCAGTCGCCCGTCCCTAATTTAGGGTCACTGGTTCCAGGGAAGGGAGAGAGCCAGTACCGTAAGACAAACACAACGTCCATGCCTGACCGGGATTCGAACCCGGACCCCTTACGGACGAATGATCAGAGGCCAACGCCTTAGACCACTGCGCCACCGGGGCGGCGCTGAGGAGTTTCACTGTATTTGATAGTAAAATATCGACGAACCTGAGAGCAAACTGCATCCGGATCAGAGGTGATTTCACCATCAGGCCGCCGAAGTAGTCGAAGCTGATGCGACGAGCGGCGTTTTTCTTCTAACGCGGATAGAAACTCAAAGGAGCAGTCCTCTGGTGATAGATGTTGTAGACGTAGACGAAGAATTACCTGACGTGCACGAGGCTCAAAAAGTGCTCTAAGATCCGCTTGGTAAGCTGTCTACATGGGATGACTAGCACCAAGATGTAACAGGATGTTTCGGAGATTTTGCTCTTCCATGGAGCGCTTCGTGCCTTCGGAGAAGGAATGACGTCTGAGAAGATAAATTAGGTAAGATTTTACCTCGAGCCAGTAATTGATGGCACAAGGTGCAGTGGACAGGCCCTCTCGCATATGATCAAGAAGATCTCTGATCTCGGTGCACATATTCTCATCAGCTAGGAGAGAAGTGTCTAGTGTCCATGACCGAGGCCTAACATGCAGACGATATGAATAGTTACAGGAGATAGTGATGGCACAATGATCCGATGAGGCTGTAGGAGAGTGCATACAATCCGTTGTAATGGGCAATAACGGAGCAGAAGCGTAAAATCGATCCAGCCTGGCAGAAAAAAAGGAGGATGCAGATGCAGCTCTCCAGGTATGTGAAATGGATGTCGGATGCAATCGTCGGAAAACGTCATGTAAATCAAAATCAGACACTAATGATCGCAATTGCTCCACAAGACGTGAACGATGTTCAATCCTCGAAGGAGCGCGATCGCGCTCTGGTTGAAGTGTACAGTTGAAGTCTCCTCCAATGAGCACATGATCTGATGGTAATGCTGACTGAAGTGCAGTGCGGAGTGACAAAAATAACAACGTTAGGTGTGTAGATGAACATGGAATATACACTAACGGAAAAAAAATCCCAACACCAAGAAGGGGTTGTGTTAGATAAACAACAGTTGGTAGGCGGTGAAAGTACATCTGTAAGATGACGTCTATGCAAATTTCGCGCTCGGCGCATACGTATGACGCTAGTTGCGTCCTTCGGAACATGCAAAGCAGGTTTGCTGTAAATACGCACTGTAACGTTCGTGAGCGTTAGTTATCCTTGAGATTCGACGTAGGGTGTTGATGTTAGTCAAGAATGCCTTTAAGAAGACGAAGAAGCCATTATCAACAGCTCACGGAGTTTGAACGAGGTCGTGTAATAGGGCTACGAGAAGGTGGATTTTCTTTCCGCAATATTGCAGAACGACTTGGCAGGAATGTAGCCACTGTGCATGATTGTTGGCAGCGGTGGTCAAGGGAAGGTACTGCCTCAAGAAGACCGGGTTCCGGCTGGCCACGTGGCACTACTGAGAGGGAAGACCGCCGTGTACGGCGTATGGCCGTGGCGCATCGTACCGCGTCTGCGGCAGCAATTCGAGCTGCAGTTGCCACCACAGTGACACAACGAACTGTTACAAATCGGTTACCTGAAGGACAGCTCCGAGCCAGACGCCCTGTAGCGTGCATTCCTCTTACTCCAGACCACTGCCGTTTGCGACGTCAGTTGTGTCAAGCTAAAGCTCATTGGAGGACGGAGTGGAGATCTGTTGTGTTCTCTGATGAAAGCCGGTTCTGCCTGGGTGCCAGTGATGGCCGTGTGTTGGTTAGAAGGAGGACAGGTGAGCGCCTGCAACCAACCTGTCTGCGGCCGAGACACACTGGACCTACACCTGGAGTTATCGTCTGGGGAGCAATTTCCTATGACAGCAGGAGCACTCTCGTAGTTATCCCACGCACCCTGACGGCACAGTTGTACGTCGATCTGGTGATTCAACCTGTTGTGCTGCCATTCATAAACAGCATTCCAGGGGTCTTTTCCAACAGGATAACGCTCGCCCGCATACCGCTGTTGTAACCCAACATGCTCTACAGAGTGTCGACATGCTGCCATGACCTGCTAGATCACCAGATCTTTCACCAATCGAGAACGTATGGGACATCATTGGACGACAACTCCAGCGTCACCCCCAACCAGCATTAACCGTCCCTGTATTGACCGACCAAGTGCAACAGGCATGGAACTCCATCCCACAAACTGACATCCAGCACCTGTACGACACAATGCATGAACGTTTGCATGCTTGCATTCAACATTCTGGCGGTTACACCGGTTATTAATGTACCAGCATTTCACATTTAAAATGGCTCTTCTCGCGTTTACAATAAGCTGTGATCTTGAAACCTTAATCGATTAAATATGTTACCTATACAAATGTATTGCCGCCATTTCATTCCTCTACAACTATTTTTTCCTGGTGTTGGGATTTTTTTTCCGTCAGTGTATATGTTGAAAACTAAATATTGTTGTCCTTTTAGGACGAAAGTGAGTCGCTGCAATAAATCTCGGCACAGGTTATGAACTTTAACAGAGGAGAGTGCTTGACGAAATCTATTACGTACACCAATCGCTAAAACTCCACGAAGAGAGAGCCTATATGCGTGATGACATTGATAGTCCCATCTCCTCCAGCGATGGAATGGTGAAGTGGAGAGACAATTTGTCTCTTGCAAAAGTAGGAGATCTGCTTTGAGGTGGTGGACGTCTTCATACGCTAAATCTTTCGCCAAAGGGGTACACATACCCCTACTATTCAGTGAGACTGTCTTGAACAGAATAGTCTGATGATGGTTGGAGGATGTTGTCGGCTGCGTTCTGTAACTTGGCGAGACGGTTACGGAACTTCTTTGCCCAGTAGGGACCACCCAGATCTCTGCCCGGAACGGTGCGTAAATGAGAATGTATCGCCAACATTTGATTCATGGTGTCAGACAGACAGTGGGAGTAACCTTCCAAAAAATTGCGAGACAGCTTGTTTCTACGGGGACTTATTAGGAACGCATACACCTTCTCCCCAGACACAGGTGTCTGTGGAAGAGACGATGCCTCTAGAATATGTAAAACGTTTTCACAGGAGATCGGAATAATTGTTCCATCATCTGTATCAGATTCCATAGAGCCTTCAGACGTGAGCATCTGACTACTAGAACGATCACGTCCTGCCCTAAGGATGGTTGTAATTCTAAACTTCTTATTCTGAGCGCGTGAAGTTCTACGTTGCTTCGCCCGTCCACGACTTTTCTCTGTAACCGGAATTGGAACTTCCGGCAATTTAAAAGGAACTGAAGAAACAACCTCAACGGTCGGTGTAGCAGTATGATGAGAATCGTCATCAACTATCTCTATAGGAGACTTGGGATTAACAATTGATGCCTCTTTCGACTGAAGAGATGATGGGGGCGCCAATGCATCACCCGAGGTTGAGGGTTTACCCGTAGACGTCTGTTGACCAACGGCTGTCTCACTACTTTTGGTAGACGTCGGTTGACCGACGGCTGTCTAACTACTTCTGATAGACGTCGGTTGACCAACGGCTGTCTCACTACTTTTTGTAGACGTTGGTTGACCAACTGCTGCATCACTACTTTTTGAGGAAGTCTGCTGTTGCTGGTCTTTAGCACCAGAAGAGGATGCCGATTGACGTGACAAAGAGGAAGAAGGTCGTGCTGTTGACTTGGAAAGAGTGTTCGCATTATGAGGGCATAGAGCGCGGGGATGTCCCGTGCCTTTACAATTCGGACAGACGGAGCCTACTGTTATGAATATCTCTCTAATGTGCGTGCAACAGCGTACACGTAAAGTGGGTGGAATACGCAGCATGTGCTCCTCTGAAGGGAAGACCACACGAACATTGCGGCGAAACCCGAGTAGGTATCTATCTTCTGGCACCTCTGGAAACGAAGAGTAGGTAGTTACACCTCCAATGATCCGGCCATAAGGAAGAAGAGCGGCAATCAAGAGATCATCGGAAACCTCAGGTGGAACTGGTGAGAAACTTACAACAACGGAACTCTGTGAAACAGGTTCGGCATGGATGTGACGATCACCAATTTAGATGCCCTTGGTCAGTACATGTAGGGAGTGGGCAGGAGTAGAGAAGTAAACAACTACTTTGTAAGGCTTCCTGCCCACATGAGTTATATCTGATGCAGGAACAATCTCTCGAAGAGCAGCAGTATATGCAGTGAGTTTTGTATTTCTCAGGCTCGGAAACACAACACCATTCTCCATAGTTTGAAGGAATTTCAGCCCAGAAGGGGTATCTTCTTTAAAGACAACCTCAATGACTTCGGCATTATGTGTCATCTCATATTGTCCAGGAGAAAAAAAGACTGGGAAGGTCCCGACTTAGATGCGGTTACGTCAGCATATGAGAGGGTAGTTGTACGTTGCTTTGGAGATGATTCCGGCATGGAGTGCGAAACATCCATGGCATCATCATTAGCTATCAGAAACGACATCGTATCGCCGCTGGGAGACTTGGAAGAAGAGGCGATATCCGATGGTAAGGCAGCAACAGAAGGCTGCAAGGAGGAGTGGTTTATCGAGATAGACTCGTCATTGGTAGTAGTATTTAGAGAAGCTGTTATCGGGAGATCATCATTTCCGGTAGCAAGGGTTAGGACGTCATTCTCCCCGGATGCCGCCATTTGCAATGGCGAGGAGAAGCTTAGCCCTTAGCCAGCTTGGCCAAGGCAGAAAAATAAGGTAAACTAATCAAAATAAGCACTTACCAGCTCGGCAGGCATATAAAAAGAAACACGGAACCTTCAC
Source organism: Macrothele yani (assembly GCA_039090855.1). Classification (NCBI taxonomy): domain Eukaryota; kingdom Metazoa; phylum Arthropoda; class Arachnida; order Araneae; family Macrothelidae; genus Macrothele; species Macrothele yani. Next base: position 82,523,640 of record CM077017.1, read on the forward strand.
ACACAACACACACACACGAAATAGAACACTGACAACGAAGAAAAATAACACACACCGACGAAAACTTGAGGAGCACAGATAAACACGACTAACCCACCGTGAGCAACTCAATGGGCTATAAGCAGTCACCCATTTTTTTTTTTATTGGAGGTTTAACGACCACCGTGAGCAACTCAATGGGCTATAAGCAGTCTCCCGTCCTTAACTTACGGCCACTGGTTCCAGGGAAGGGAGAGAGCCAGTGCCGTAAGACAAACACAACATCTATGCTTCACGGGATTCGAACCCGGACCTATCTTGGACAAATGATTAGAAGCCATTGCTTAGACCACTGCGCCACCGGGGCGGCCATTCGCCCTCTCCGACTTTAGGACAACTGGTTTGTTTTTTTGTTTTTTGATTGGAGGTTTAACGACCACCGTGAGCAACTCAATGTACTATAATCAGTCGCCCGTCCCTAATTTAGGGTCACTGGTTCCCGGGAAGGGAGAGAGCCAGTGCCGTAAGACAAACACAACATCCATGCCTCACCGGGATTCAAACCCGGACCCCGTTCGGACGAATGATCAGAGGCTATCGCTTAGATCACTGCGCCACCGGGGCGGCGACAACTGGTTCCAGGGGAGGGAAAGAGCCAGTATCATAAGACAAACACAGATATGCCCTACTTAGATTCGAACCAGCACCCAACTCCGACGAATTATCAGAAGCCAGCGTTTAGACCACTGTGCCACCGGATCGACTTTTGACACTCTTGAGTGACAAAATTACGATGAAGTCAAAATTTTCTGTTTAAGTTTTAAATTAATTTTAAGTTACTACTGAATTCAAAATCTGAAAATGCAGAGTATCACATTTTCCGCAATGACGTGCAAAATTTCTTGCTCAACAACTGATTTTGTCACTGTCCTGAAAAACTTTGAAAGTAGGCTACACTGCCAAAAAGTGAAAAAAAAAAAAAAAAACACCCAGAAGGAATGCCGGTAAGAACGTCGTATTATAATATGTTAATTGTTAAAGGCAGCAGAAACTGTGATCCAAGTTGGAATGTTATTGGATGAAATATTGACGTCACTGCGGACGACAATGTGCAAATGTACGCAGCGCATATTTAAGGACTGGAGCATGCAGAACGAAATCATTCGTCTGGTGCCGTGTTGTTCAGTGCTCCTGGATGACGCAGGCGCGCACCATTTGTTCAGTTATCGGAGTTCGAGCAAGGCCGTATATTGTGTCTGCGGGAACATGGTTATCCTTCCGTCAAATTGCAAACCGAGTAGGACGAGAGTTATCGGTCGTGGTAAGATGGTGGTGTCGGTAGTCAGAGGAGCATTCGCACACTCGCAGACGTGGTTCCGGGCAACACAGAGTTACTAACACAAGATAGGATCGGAGTATCAGGAGGACGGCGTTGCAGAGCGGACGGCTACGGCGTCACAAATTCAGTCCTCTGTCATACCATGGGTGCCTACTAGAACGATACGGAATCGTTTTTGAAAGCAGAACTACCGGCACACGTGCCGCTGGCACGGTTACCACTGACCCCTGGTCACCGTCGTGCACGTTTGCGGTGATGTCAAGAACAAGTTCATTGGAGGGAAGAATGGCGGTCAGTGGTCTTCAGTGACGAAAGCCGATTCTGCTTGGGAGCGTCTGACGGTCGTATACGCGCCCGAAGGCGACAACGTGAGCGGCTTCTGCCATCGTGCATCAGCTAACGACACACAGGCCTCACGCCGGGCATCATGGTGTGGGGAGCGATTAGCTATCACTCTCATACGAGTTTGGTGTTTGTACGGTGTACACTGAATAGCAGTATGTACATCAGCGACATCGGGCAGCTGCTTGTCCTGTCACTTTTGAGTGCGATCCCCGATGCGATATTCCATCAGCATAACGCCCGCTCGCATTCCACCCGGGAAACTCAACAGGGTCTGTAGGCTGTGCATCAAGTTCCTTGGCCAGCACGCTCTCCGGACTTGTGTCCAATCGAGCATGTCTGGGATTGGGTCAGACAATGACTCTTCCGCGGACCCCGGCAGGCAGCGACCATCTCTGAATTACGCGTCAAATTTGAAAGCGCATGAAATGCTATCTCCCCCAGCGTGATATCCAGCATTTGTACGACCGTTTGCATGCCAGATTGAAAGCTTGTATTGCTGCTGGAGGAGGTGCAACACCTTATTAAAATGTGCCAAACGTAAGTCCACTTCTCTAAAAATCAAAATTTGTATTTTGCAATTTTCTCATAACAGCGACTAGTGGCTGTTAAATATGAATTTTACTTCAAGGTCATATCGTTCTTAATGAGACCTATAAATATTGGGTTGGAAAGAAAGTAATGTCCGATGACGAGGTACCCGAAGTCGACGCCCCTGCCACGGCGCACATTGGCCACTGAGATTGCGCAGTACACCAGTATGACAGAGACGCGCCGAGAGGGGGTTCAACGGGTGCTAAGCACCCGAGGGCCAGGTTCCGGGAGCGGCAGGATGCCTCGATCAAATTTTACTGTTGATAAATTAATATGAGTGACGTGAAAGAAGTTAAGAAAACGTTTTGCTGTGGGAAAGCGTAAGGCTACGCGGCAAGATTATTTTTTTGGTAAAAATAATTCATTATATAATTCAATAGAAAACGACTTGAAATCAGAGAATATTTTTATTGTTTTGTTCAGTAACGGATACCGCGGGCAAACGACTGATAATTCTTTTTTTAACTGTTTTTTTAAATCCTGAAGATTTCAGCATTCATGATACGGGTGGCCAGCGCTATGACAATGGGGCCAATATGAAGGAAAAACACAATGAACTTAATTTGTTGACCTAAAACCCTTATACATTTTATGTACTTTGAGCGGCTCATACTTTAAATCTAATACTAAATAACGACGAAAGAATTTCTCTAGAAAGTGTGAACATTTTCAGCATTGTTCAAGAAATACATGCTTTATTTTCAGAATGACCTTACCGTCTGCAGATTCTAAAGAAAGAGCTTCCAGCGGTGACCGTAAAACCGTGCTGTGTTAAATCAAGGTGGGAAAGTAAGATCAATGCAATAAGGGTAAAGAGGACTGGGCCGCCCCGGTGGCGCAGTGGTCTAACGCGTTGGCCTCTGATCATTCGTCCGTAAGGTGTCCGGGTTCGAATCCCGGTCAGGCATGGATGTTGTGTTTGTCTTACGGCACTGGCTCTTTCCCTTCCCTGGAACCAGTGACCCTAAATTAGGGACGGGCGACTGCTTATAGCCCATTGAGTTGCTCACGGTGGTCGTTAAACCTCCAATCAAAAAAAAAAAAAAAAAAAAAGAGGACTGGGGTACAATTTGGATGTAATCCACGATACATTATATTAGCGCTTTAACGAATTTTTTAGAGACAGTGATTCACAAAATTTTAGCAATATTCTTTGGAAAAAAGAATAAAAAAATAAAACATGCAAGTTTATTTGTTCCAGAAAGATTTGGTACACTCTTCCTTCAAAAATTAATAAAAACTATTGCCGAGGAAATAGATTGCGAAACAGAATTTCCAACTGTTGAACTGGTTAGACCACATAAGAAAAAAAAAAAAGCAAGAAAAAAAAAGGAATTTTTGGTACTAAAATACCGATGGGGGATTGACCTGCCAAAAAGAAATTAAAAAAAAAAAAAAAACTTTCCTATTTTTTGATATAATGATAAGAGCGGTTCGGACACCTGAACACGCATAATGAGACTTCAGTTTTTAAATGACTTTTATTCTTTACTGACACTAAGCAGAGATATACAAATAAAATATTGTAAGGACTTACAAATAAAATTATTAGGTAATGCACCAAAAGAATATGATATAATTGCTTCAGATTTGTATGACTAAATTGAAATTCTTTGGATTTATATTAAGCATCACATGAATCCATAATGTGCTTTAGAATACATATTTTCAAATGACTCATTATTATGTTTACCAAACAATTCAGTAGCTTTAAGAATATTTTTGACGATGGAGGCTAGAGGGGGGGGGGGCGGACACACGCGTGTCATGTGAAGTTAAACGGAAAAAAAATTCGATTTTGTGGATTTTTACACTGCCGAAAAATAAACGTCTTTCTTTTTCTTACTGTTTAAGCTTGAAATCCAAACAGGTCTTTAAAATTACAGTGTCTCATTTTCCATTCCATAGAATTGATAGCGGTAATCAGGTGCTCAAAATTATATTTTTAAATTTTTACTGTCTGTAACAGTGGCTGTAAGGGCGAAAAGTAATAATGAGATGCATATCAATTAAGATATGATCTAATGCTAATTTATGTACATAAAAACAAGGAAATAACTTTATTTCATTAACTGTGTGCACATACAATGCCCAAGGTTAGAAGGGCGCCAGCCTGTCTGGAAGGACTGAATACGTCCTTTATGTGAAAGAATGTCAGTATTGTTATATGTTTTGTTCTGTTTGTATAGAGTCTGGTTTCCACGTGCAGAAGTCCGTAAGAAGGAATGTGGAATATGCGATCGTCTGGCACGGAGACAATAAGCGAGGGCGAGCGAGTTCCAAGAAGCGGGAACGGCTCAGGTACGGAGGCGAAGCAAGTTGGCCTGCGGGCAAAGGTCAGGTTAGCTCCGGAATCTGACAAGGTCAGCGCCTTGTAGTAGGTCAGCGCCTCGTGGTAGAGGGGGTCCGAAAAAAAAAACGAGGGGTCTTCCGGAGCGAGGGGGATAAGAGATAGCTTCGGAGAGAGGAGCAGAGGATTGCGAGGTGCGCTTGGACGGCGGGTAGACGTGCGGAGTCTATGCTCCGAGGAACGCAGTTCCTGTTATTAACGTGAAGCTGGGGGCTTCGGGAGAAAGCGTAAAAGATTGCAACGAGTGTCTGGAAGACGGATAGACGTGTGGAGAGTTTATGCTCAGAGGAACGCAGTTCCTGGTTTTTAGCATGAAACCGAGTGTTTCGAGAGACCGCGTGGAGTCGGAACGACTCGGTTATTAGAGAGGCGTTAGGGCAACGGATTTGAGATTGAACAATTCGTGACGGACGATGTATGCGACACAAATTTGTCGACGTGGACAATTGGCATCGGAACCAGACTCTCACTAGTACTTTGATTCATTAAATTTATTATCTTTCTTATTCACGAAGTATTTATTGAAGTTGATGAAGAGCCTTACAGTAGCCATTCTCTCCCTTCCTTGATTCACGGATAATTACACGAAAAGGCGGAGGAAGAGGGGCCTGGATAATAAATTTATTATTAATAAATTACGAGAGTGAAAACCTCAGATTATTTCAGGTTGGGGGAAGTTGTTAAATTAACTCACGGACGCCTATCGGAAAGAAGGCGGGACTTAGCACGAAAGTCTATGTCTCACCCCTACAGCAAATTAATAAGTGGCGCAGTCGGTAGGATGAATGTTTGATACCAGGTAAACCCCAGGAGGAGAAGGCGAGGCTAAGAAATAAGTGAATAAGTAATTCTTGGTGTGAGGAACAACGGAAGTCAACCTCTGCTACTAGGACTGTGTACAAAGAAAAGTGGTGATTTCATCGACGGCAGTGACAGGGAGATCCGTAACCAGGATCCACGGACGAGACCGACAGACGGCAGTGACAGGGAGATCCGTAATCAGGATCAATGGACGAGACCGACAACTACGAAGATCGCAACCGGATTCAGGACGAGAGGAGCCGGCAAGGCGCGTTACCACTACACGACGGAGAGAGCCGACGAGAATCGGACCCAGTGTGCAAGGCAGAATTTCGGGAGACCACGTCTCACGTCACCAGTGAGACCAGACTTTCCCTGTTTAGGGAGTCCCATCGCGGGCCGCAGTTTAGCTGCAACAGAGAAACTGAGGGGACCCGAGTAGTCCGGTAAGTACCACTTTTGAAGCCGCAATTTGATTACCTGTGTCGATACCGGTGTATAGGTTAGAAATAGCTGAATAAGTTTCATCAGGACACTAGGAGTGCTAGAGGTACCCTTTATAAGAGAAATTTAACTTAAGATTAGTGAGGATATAGTAAGAATATTTTGAGATAATAAATTGTGAAAAGTGTAATTTTTTTATGTGGAAGAAAGAAAATAACGGACAGAGAAGGATAGGTACTAGCCTAGATAAAAAGAAAAAGTAAGAGGTGGAGATCAAAATGATATTTAACTAAGTACCTCACCGAAGTAGATAGAAATTAGTAGTGTGAGAGCAAAGGCTAAACATCGGGGAATTGTATTATTATTTCAGTATATATATATTTTTGCATTAAGTGTATATTATTGTTGCATGGTAATGGCGGAACAGTTTTTGGAAGTGAAAACTAATGAAGAACTCGAAGACCGGAATTCCGAGGGAAGCAAAAGAGAAAATGAGGGAGAAACAGATAATGAATTGAATTCTAGCAATGAAGTAATAATTAATGACAAAGGAATAGAAGGGAATTCGATAAGTCTGGAATAGGAATATAAATTTAGGGTATTGGAAATGGAACAGAAAAAGCTAGATTTAGAACAACAGTGAATTGAGATGGAGCTAGCCGATAGAAAGGAGGCTAGGGCTTATGAGACAAAAAAATTAGAGATAGAACAAGAACGGGGCGTGGCATCCGCGTCAGGGAGACAATCAACGAAGCTGGCCGACTATATCAGAATTCTAGAGAGGTATTTATCCAAAAGTCCTACAAAACCCGAAGAGATACTGGATTTTTTTACACCTTAGAGAGGGCGTTTATTCTGCATGCCATACCAGAGAGCATGCAAGGTCGGTTAGTGATTGCGTTATTCAATGCGGATTGCGTAAACCATTTGTTCCGACGTCTGACCGTAGAGCAATATGATAATTATGATACCGTCAAGGAAACTATTCTAAGTGAATGTCATTTGACCCCAGATGTACAGGGTATCCCGGAACTTCGTGTACAAACTTGGAGGAGGTAGAGAACAGCGTTAGAAACCAGAATTAAATAGGAAAGCATGGGCGGAAACGTCACCCTCACGTGAGAAAGAGACACAAAGACACAGTAAGGCCACAATACAGAAAGCAGTGTAAAACGCTTTATTACACAACAAAAGAGTACAATGTAGGACTTACAAGCATCACAGAAGGTGTTCGAAATTGCGCACATTGGCCTGGATGCACGCATGACACCTACGCGACATGGATTGGCGAACATTGTCGAAGATACCTGGCGTTTCGCGGATCGTAGCAGCAGCGATGGAGATTCGTGCCACCAGGTCCATTTCAGAATTTACTGGCGTGTCGTACACAATGCTCTTCATGGCACCCCAGAGATAATAATCAAGAGGAGATAAATCAGGTGATCTGAGATAAATCAGGTGATCTGGGTGGCCATTCGACGGGACCGCCACGCCCAATCCACTTGGTTCCAAATGTCCGGTCCAAATGATCACGTACGCACCTTGCGTAATGAGATGGCACCCCATCATGTTGCAACCACATTCCGCGTTGAACATGTGTGGGGACATCGTGCAGCATTTCAGGAAGAATCTCCTGAAGAAAAACGAGATACTTGCGAGCGTCCAGTCGAGGTGGTAAGATGTATGGCCCGACTAAACTGTCCACCACGATACCCGCCCACACATTAACAGTGAAGCGTTGTTGTGCGGCTCGTGGTCGGGTTCCGTGTGGGTTGTCTACGGCCCACATGTGCGCGTTGTGCGTATTGAACACCCCGTCACGTGAAAAGGTTGCTTCATCACTGAACATAACAGAACTGGGAAATTGCGGGTCGGCCACACATCGGTGCAGAAACCACTGTGCAAACGCGACACGTCGTGGGTGATCATCCGGGTGCAGTAATTGAACTCTCTGAAGATGAAAGGGATGTAAGGCTTCGCCCTGCAACGCGCCAGACAGTTGATCGAGACGTTCCGGCGGCAGCGGCAAGCCCCCGTACACCGGTCCCGGGATTTCGGTCCACAACATGCAACAGACGCTCTTACAATATGGGTGTTCGTGCTGTTCGCGACCGCCCGGTATCCTTCATCGTTTCTGTGAAGGATCCACGTTCCGCAAGGTTCTGATGTACCCGAGCGAACATTTGGTGATTTGGTTGGCGCCTCGTTGGATATCTTTCCCGATACAACCGACCAGCAGCGCGTCCATTTCCGTTGGTTAGGCCATAGACGAAGTGCATATCCGTCAACTCGGCGTATATGAAACGATTCATGTTGATCGCACGCAGTCCGCGTCTACAATGAGAAAGCTACACGTGCCGACCTTGCGAGCTCGCGTACAGCACCGCCTATCGTTTCCGCCCATGCTTTCCTATTTAATTCTGGTTTCTAACGCTGTTCTCTACCTCCCCTCCAAGTTTGTACACGAAGTTCCGGGACACCCTGTATATCTGAAGCAGTTCGAGACGATACGCCGGAACAAGGGGGAGAGCTTCCAACAGCTAGCGGGACGGATTGGCAGGTCACTCAGGTATAATGTAGGCAACTGCGGAGTAACCGAGTTCGACCAATTAGTTAATCTGCTAGTGTGTGATAAGTTTAAAGGATTATTATCCCCATTCTGAAAAACCTATTTACTGCAGAGAGGTGCGGTGGGTAAACTAGTCTTGGCTAAAGAATTGGGGAGTTATGTGATTCATATGAGAGTCACGTAGAAGCACTAGAGACAGGAAAGGTGAAGGATAATTTTTCGTCGAATTAAAATGCCAAAGGGAGTCAGTATATTTCTACGGGAAGCGGATTAGTGAAGAGGGAGAGCGGGAATAGTAGTGGGCAGTTTCAGCAGGAGAAATTCCAAGCGCCTGATAGGAAGTTTGGGAGTAAGGTAGAAGGAGAACGACCTATGAGAAGTCAGGGTAACCCTAGTTTAGATCGAGGCATAATCTGTTTTTATTGTAGGAAGCCGGGCCATCGGCAATCATTATGTCCCCAGAAGGGTAGCGTAAGACAGGAGGGCAGGAGTAATTTCTATTATTGGCGGAACGACGGGGTGAAAAAAGTAGGAAGGGTAGCTGCGGAGAATAATCAGGAAGTGGAGAAACCTAGAGAGGAGACAGGAGTAAAAATAAAACAGGAGGTTTGAAAGATGAGCGCAAGGGTGGGAAGAGTTTTCGGATCTAACCAAGTAGAGATTAAAAAGATAGAAATACCTGTGGCAGAACAAATGATGGTAACTGCAGAGGCAGGGCTCCAAGCCAATATACTGGTAGATAGTGGGGAGGAATTCAATTGTTTAAAGAGAGGATTATTGGGAGAAGAAAAATTGGAGGAAATTGGGAAGGTAAAACTAACAGGATTTGATGGAAGGACAGCCATTTTCCCCATAAAAATGGTTGGAATTAGGATTATGGAAGCAGGTCTAGAAAAGGCGGGGAGTAAAACGATAGGAATCAGTGAAATTGTTTGTGCCATAGTACCTAGTTTGAGTAATGAGTTTATTATTATTCCAGAAGATTACATAAAAATGTCAACGGTTAGAGACTCTAGTCCCGAGTGGGCGGTTAATTTACAGAGAGCGCTAGAACCTAAACAGGAGAGTGAAGAGCGGAAATACGAGGAAAGGGAGGATCCGATAGCGGAGAATGAGGGGGAAGAAGGCCGTACGCACCGAGCTAATATCGCGGTGAATCAGGTAGGGGTCGAGGACGAACCAGAAAGCCTAAGGCGAGGAGCGAGCCGCCGCGGATAGAGGGCGTGGTCGAAGAGGAGGCGAAATCTGGCAGCCAATCAGGAGACGAAGAGGCAGGCGCACGGGGAGAAAGTAAGCAAACGGAGATAGCTCGTTCGGGCTCCGGCGAAGATATTGGAGATTCTCGGGAAGTAAGCAGATCCGATCACGCGGTATTCGCAGACCAACAGAAGGAAGATAGGACTTTACCGGAAGCTCGCAGATGTGCTAGAGAGGGAAAGAGAGGTTAGGTTTACATGGAAGGGATGCTCTACCATAGAGAAAGGGTATTAGGGCAATTGACAAATCAACTTGTAGTCCCGGAGATTAGAAGAAAACAAGTGCTAAGCCTGGCCCACGATTCGGTATTTTCGGCGCACTTGGGGCACAAAAGACGCTGGAGAGGATTCGATATTCGTTCTATTGGCCAACCGTGAAGAGAGACGTGAGTCAGTACTGTGACGTATGCGATGGATGTCAATTATGAAGTTCTGTCACAAGAGGAGATAGAGTACCTATAACTGCAGTTAGAAGGCCCGCTCTACCTTTTCAGGTCGTCAACGTGGATCTGATCGGCCCAATAGAAACGCCTTCTAGCAAGGGGCACAGATGGATTTTGGTGATGATGGATCAACATACACGTTGGCCGGAGGCCGTATGTCTGACCTCCTTAAACGCCAAGAACACTTGTGATGCGCTTTTGGAGATGGGGCACTTTGAATGTGTGCCAGTTTTCCGAATTATGTGTAGCAGTTTTCCAAGGTATAACGATGGGGTGAGCTATTTTGTTTGTATTTATTTTGAGGCTGGTACATACAACTTTAGGGTAACTGGCCACAATAGTTTAAGAGGATGGGGAAATCATAAAGATTGCTGTTTCTTGGCCTACACTGAGAATTCAAGTTATTAATATTTCTCTTTTACTTAATTCACAGGCCTTTTTAACAATTTTTGATCAATCGCCTTCATGTTCATAACATTTATGTATAAAACCAAGTTGATAATAGTGCTCTTTTACTTAGGCACTAAATATTAATTCATAGGCCTTACCTACAACTAGGCCCTTTTAACAGTTTATATTCTGCCGATGTCATATTCAAAATGTTTACATACCAAGTTGAGTTAATTGTATTGCGCTTTTACTTAGGCACCAAATAGGAATTCATAGTCGTTCTGCCGAGGCCTAGACCTAGACCTTTTAAACGGTTTTTATTCTGCCTATGTCACATTCATGACGTTTACGTATCAACTCACGTTAATAATATTGCACTTTTACTTAGGCACTCAATATCAATCCCTAGGCCTGGACCTTTTTAACAGTTTTTGTTCTGCCGATGTCACATTCGCAACGTTTACGCATCAACTCATGTTAAAAATATTGCGCTTTTATTTAGGCACTAAATATTAATTCATAGGCCTTTTTAACAATTTTTATTCTACCAAGTTTTATTGAAAATTCCTAGAAGGCCTAGGCATAGGGCTTTGCAATTAATGTTTTGTGACCAAGTAAAGGAGAAACATTGTTTACTTTATTTGTAAATCTTTTTACTATTAGCTCCGTGGATTATACATTGCAAAAAAGGCCTAGGTTTAGGGTCTATTAATGTTTTGTGCCTAAGTAAAAGTGCAATACTATAAAATTGACTTGTTATGTAAACGTTCAGATTCTGAGCTCTGCAGATACAAAAAATGTTAGAAAGGCCTAGGCCTAGTAGTTAATGTTTCGTGACCGAGTAAAGGAGCAACATTATTAACTTGATTTGTTATGTAAACGTTAAGAATATGAACAAAATTATACAAGCTTTAACGTGTCATGCAAAACTTATGAATATCAGCACGGCAGATTCAAATTTTCTGACTACCCTCTTTAATTTTGCCTGCCCCCAAAAGAGCTTCCAAGCCGCACAGCTTCCGAGGTGTTCGCTACAAACCAGATGGCGTAGCTGTAAGGCAAGACGTCAATCCCTCCTGTGTGAGGGGTTGGGGAACAAAGTGCTGTTGAATGAAGAACCACCGATAGGGAAGCTCATCCCTCAGGGATTTTTCCCGTCGTTCTAGCAATGAAATAGCTTGCCAAAAATTGCACTACAGGACGGTTTTATTGCTTCGGCAGAAAAATTCTGCATGTGTGAAACGGGCCAGAAAAAAAAATCCCACCCTAGCCTCTTTTTGGAATTGGAATCAGTCTTATTATGATTGTGTTGTTTCAAAAGAAAATCCCGCTCTACCCCCGTTTCCAAAACAGAATCAGTCTTATGATTCTATTGTTTCACCGAACACCATAGCTTTAAAAGATCTACAAATTGACGGCAATTTGTTAGCCATGCTATTTGTATATGCCCCGTAACGTCTTAGCAACAGAAGGGTACCAATCTCCAGGGTACCAATTTGTCGTTCCCCCTGTTCAAGAAGTGATTTTTTTCTATAGTTCCACTTTAAAGTGGTACAGCTGAATCATATTTAAATACTTTAAAAGAAATGCTAAATAAAGCAGGTTTAGGGGCATTATTAGAATCTCAGAATAACTCTCTCATTGGTATTGGAACAGATGGAGCAGCTGCAATGATAGGCAAAGAAAATTTATTCGCTGCTAAACTGACAAACATAATGGGTTTGGATCATTTAATGGCAATTCACTGTGTTGCGCATAAGCTGAATTTGGCTGTACTCAGTTCCATTAAGGGTGTGAGATACCTTTTGAAAATTGATGATGTGCTAAAAAAAACTACAAATTTTACCAGTACTCTTTCAAACGACTAAAACAAGTAGCAGAAGTGTTGGAATGAGACATTTTAAAATTTCAGTATTTACATAATATTAGATGGGTGGGAAGCAAACTTGGAGCCCTTAGTACACAAATAAGAAACTACAAAAGCGTGGTCATACACTTAGAAGAAATATCAAGTGGTAATGGAGATGATGCAGCAACAGCCAAAGGTTTGTTGAAAGATTTAAAAACATTGTTTTGTTGCCTCTCATATTCATGTTGTTTAGGTATATGATGACTTGATTCAAATAAATAGAATAGCACTAAAAAGAACAAAACATACCTTTAGAATAAAGATTACTTCTTTTAATGAACATAAATAAGATGGTTGAAGATATAATTGCTGAATATATGAAGAATAATTGAAAGTAATATGAAGAATAATAATAGTTCACAATGTGAACAAAAGGTGCATTCCACAAAGCATTTGGTTCTCCGGGTGAGAAGCGAACGTATGACCTTCACTGTCAGTCACTTAAAAGAATCACCAAAAAAAAGTTTCTTGAAGAAGGAAGGGAATATTTAACACCAGGAACATAACCTCTGTAAATTTGAGTTCCGTCTGTTGAGAAGAAACAGTAATTATACAAACACTTCTAGAAAGATGCATAATCACACAACTTTTCAGGGCAGGAACTTCGCTCACTTCTGTGTAGCTTCTTTTGTAGAGAGAGAGAGAGTTGCTGTTTGTTGTTTATATCCGAGCGCGAGAGAGCTAGTTGCATCAGAGCGCCCTCTCTTGACTTACAAAAGTAATGTTTACATTTGAGTTTTTCTTTCCTTTTGGACGTGTGTCATAGCATTAATGGTGGTCTTACGCTAACATTTCCCTCTTGCTGTGGCAAAGTCCTGAAGGCATAGTGACTGTCTGGGATGTTTGAAAGCTGATTTGGCTAGTGGATTTGCCATTATGTCCACCTTCATCTCCTGAGTAGAACAATAGCACACTTCTAGAATATTTTTGTTTTGCAAGTCCCTTATATATTTTCCTTATATCAACGCGCTTTACTCTTGAATTATTTTTCTTATACTGTGTCAGTTTTATGGTTGCTTGATTATCTTCCCAAAACTTCACTGGTAAATCCTGTTTTAGGTTTATATCCTTCATTAACTCCAATAACCATGTCAAATCTTGGGCTGACTGTGCTATAGAAACATACTCTGCCTCAGAGGATGACAATGCAACACAGTTCTGTTTGCAGGATTTCCATGATAGACAGTTTTTCCAAGAAAAACAAGATGACCTGAGGTAGACTTCCTGTCTCTTTAGTCTTGAGCCCAGTCTGCATCAGAATACACATTTAGTACAGGTCATCTTGTTTCTTTTGATGAAATTTGTAGTTTTAACTCTTTGGTTGTCTTGAGATAACATATAACCTTTAAAGCACACCTGGAATATTTTGTAAATATTGCAACTAATTGGTAACTTCATATAATTTTTCCAAAGCATCATTTTAAAATTTTTATTATTTTTTTGTTTTTGTGATGTCCGTTTTTTGCGGAAGTTGTGGGTACAAAATATCCTGTTTACTCTACTAACTCTGTTGAAAATTTTTAATCTTTTGTTTTTTTATTTTATGGAATCGTAGGTAAAACTTTTTTCACCACAAAGAATAAGACTTAGTAGTACTTCTAGTACTGTTCTTAAAGTTTAAATTCTCTCTCAGATGGTTTGGTTGCTCAGCAACGTGTTTTAACTGAATAATTCTGATTTGTTCAGACTCTCTCACAACTTGTGATTTTTGTAATCGTTTTTCTGCTTTTTGTGACAGATGACGAGTGTGGGTTGGGCCATTAAAGTTATAGCTGCATGCAAAAACTTTGTCTAAATTATTCTTCATGCAACTCTGATGAGGTTTTGCTAATTAAAAGATTAGGTGGGCTTTAAACTTGCATCTATGGCTTTGCAGAAACCCATTTCCAACTAGGTCCTTGTGGAAGTGAGAAAATGCAGAGTTCTGATGGTCGTTGATAAAGCCAAAGCTAGGCATTCTCGACACTTTCTACATTCAGATTTGCTATTACTTTATACACTGACGGAAAAAAAGTCCCAACACCACAAAAAAATAGTTGTAGAGGAATGAAATGGCGGCAATACATTTGTATAGGTAACATATTTAATCGATTAAGGTTTCAAGATCAGAGCTTAATGTAAGCGCGAGAAGAGCCATTTTGAATGTGAAATGCTGGTACATTAATAACCGGTGTAACCGCCAGAATGTTGAATGCAAGCACGCAAACGTTCATGCATTGTGTCGTACAGGTGCTGGATGTCAGTTTGTGGGATGGAGTTCCATGCCTGCTGCACTTGGTCGGTCAATACAGGGACGGTTAATGCTGGTTGGGGGTGACGCTGGAGTTGTCGTCCAATGATGTCCCATACGTGCTCGATTGGAGAAAGATCTGGTGATCTAGCAGGCCACGGCAACATGTCGATACTCTGTAGAGCATGTTGGGTTACAACAGCGGTATGCGGGCGAGTGTTATCCTGTTGGAAAACACCCCCTGGAATGCTGTTCATGAATGGCAGAACAACAGGTTGAATCACCAGACCGACGTACAACTGTGCTGTCAGGGTGCGTGGGATAACCACGAGAGTGCTCCTGCTGTCATAGGAAATTGCTCCCCAGACCATTACTCCAGGTGTAGGTCCAGTGTGTCTCGGCCGCAGACAGGTTGGTTTCAGGCGCTCACCTGGTCTCCTTCTAACTAACACACGGCCATCACTAGCACCTAGGCAGAACCGGCTTTCATCAGAAAACACAACAGATCTCCACTCCGTCCTCCAATGAGCTCTAGCTTGACACCACTGACGTCGCAAACGGCAGTGGTTTGGAGTAAGTGGAATGCACGCTACAGGGCGTCTGGCTCGGAGCTGTCCTTCAAGTAACCGATTTGTAACAGTTCGTTGTGTCACTGTGGTGGCAACTGCAGCTCGAATTGCTGCCACAGACGCGGTACGATGCGCCACGGCCATACGTCGTACACGGCGGTCTTCTCTCTCAGTAGTGCCTCGTTGCCGGCCGGAACCCAGTCTTCTTGAAGCAGTACCTTCCCCTTGACCACCGCTGCCAACAATCATGCACAGTGGCTACATTCCTGCCAAGTCGTTCTGCAATATTGCGGAAAGAAAATCCACCTTCTCGTAGCCCTATTACACGACCTCGTTCAAACTCCGTGAGCTGTTGATAATTGCTTCTTCGTCTTCTTAAAGGCATTCTTGACTAACATCAACACACTACGTCGAATCTCAACGATAACTAACGCTCACGAACGTTACAGCGCGTATTTACAGCAAACCTGCTTTGCATGTTCCGAGGGACGCTACTAGCGCCACACGTATGCGCCGAGCGCGAAATTTGCATAGACGTCATCTTACAGATGTACTCTCACCGCCCACCAACTGTCGTTTATCTAACACAACCCCTTCTTGGTGTTGGGATTTTTTTTTCCGTCAGTGTATATACAGCTGTAGGAGCGTAATATTTTATTCAAGCTTGGAGACCACTGTACAATCCTGACATGTTAGCTGCATTGCCATAACTTTGGCCCCTGCAGAATTTTATGTCTAAGGTCAAATCTTTTAGAGTGTCTAATACTAGCTTTGCAAGGTATTCCGAATCATGAGATTTCATGTTTATAAAAGTGATAAATCTTTCCTTTATTTTTTCACCATCTGGTAATAAATATCGAATAATAAAAGTGAGTTGATCCATATGGGCAGCATCAGGAGTGGAGCCAAGTATAATGGCATAATAAACAGCCGTTTTAATTTCATCAATAAACTTTTGTTTCAGATCTTCTGACATAAGCTGCAAATATTCGTCACAAATTCCGTGGGACAAATAGCTAACAGACCCCTGTCCGCGGTTAACATATTTCTCGAAATGGCTTGCTAAAAAGCTGTCAGCCGCCCCGGTGGCGCAGTGGTCTAAGGCGTTGGCCACTGATCATTCGTCCGTAAGGGGTCCGGGTTCGAATCCCGGTCAGGCATGGATGTTGTGTTTGTCTTACGGCACTGGCTCTCTCCCTTCCCTGGAACCAGTGACCCTAAATTAGGGACGGGCGACTGCTTATAGCCCATTGAGTAGCTCACGGTGGTCGTAAAACCTCCAATCAAAAAAAAAAAAGCTGTCAAATTTACTGAGATATTCCAGACAGCTAAGGTAATTTTCTTTATGAGAAGAACTGCTGCTTTCATCATGACTACGCTGAGCTAGTCCTTGTGCTGAAAGAAATTTAATTGTCACCACAACACGCTTTAACAGGTGTCTCCAGTACTTCCGTTCGTTTTCTGCTTGATTTATAATGTCAGTATCAACACGTCCAAGCGTTACTGATCTTTTTGCAGAAGTACACATAGAGGATATATGATCTTGAGAATTTTCATGGTCTGAGAGCTTTTTAGATATGTTCTTCCCGTCATTGCATCCACTTGTCATCTTACTACGGTTTTTCGAAAAGAGTCTGCAAACATAACAATACACTTTACCTCTAGCTTTGCTACGTATAAGACATTCACGTTTTTCCTGGATCCCTCTCTGCTTCAGCCTGTAAAAGTGCAACTCAATAAAATGTCTGTTATAGGTTCTATTTCGATCCACACATGGTACTTTTTTTTTATTTTTTTATTGGAGGTTTAACGACCACCGTGAGCAACTCAATGGCCTATAAGCAGTCGCCCGTCCCTAATTTAGGGTCACTGGTTCCAGGGAAGGCAGAGAGCAAGTGCCGTAAGACAAACACAACATCCATGCCTCACCGGGATTCGAACCCGGACCCCATTCGAACGGATGATCAGAGGCCATCGCTTAGACCACTGCGCGCCACATGGTACAACAAGATCTTTTACGTTTCGGGAAACAGCACTAGATGGTGAAAATGTCAAAAAATATTCTTTAAATTTTTCTGTAATCACATTAGGCCAGTAAACTATATCAGAGGGATATCCAGTTGAAGTCTCATTATTTTTCTGATTTGTTCGATGTCAGTTATTTTTAATTGGCTGGATTGCATTTTTTGACTGGCATCATATTCTTCATCCTGGATCTTATTTTCCGTGCAAATGTGCTCTGGATTTAATGTTTGGCCAAAATATTTTTCGATTACAGAACACTCCTCAAGGTTTGAAACGCGAGGAACAAATTGACATCTTTCCTGAACTCCATACATTAGAGCTGCACTTCTTGATTCTGAGCCATCCGACAGATTGAAGCTTTCGTTTTATTCACATAACTAGCAAGCCAGTTCCGTTGCTTATTATCCTCAATTTCATACTTTTTTCTCTTACTACGTTTCTTTGCGCCAGATTCGTACCGACTTATTTTCAAATATTCTACAGCTAGGGAAATCACGCAAGAGAACTGACATACTGTAGATCAGAAGGAAAAAATAATCTGTTGAAACACACCCAGTTCACTCTGTTTACCCAGTCAAAGAAGGAGTTTTTTTTTTTTTTTTGATTGGAGGTTTAACGACCACCGTGAACAACTCAATGGGCTATTTAGAGTCACTGGTTCCAAGGAAGGGAGAGAGCCAGTGCCGTAAGACAAACACAACATCCATGCCTCACCGGGATTCGAACCAGGACCCCTTACGGACGAATGAGCAGAGGCCATCGCTTAGACCACTGCGCCACCGGGGCGGCAAAGAAGGAGTTGGCACTTCACTGGAATTAGTCTTTCTTTTAGCTTAGGCTGGTATATTGGAATCAGGGCTGAGGAAGGACCCAACCCAAAAAGGGAAAAGGCAATAAACAGGAAACACCCCCACGTGATCAGGACAGTTTCCACAAGCACTTCTCGTCGTAACTCATTGGGAAGGAGGGAAGGTTCCAATACAGATGTTTTCCTTTGGCTGAAAGTAGAATGAAAGTAATTTATAGCACAGCAGGCCATTTAAGTATTCGCATTAATTAGTGAAAAGTGTGGGAAGCGGAAATCCTTCCTTCAGCTACCACTAAACGGAAGGTTAAATTATTTTAACTGTTCCTTTCAAAACAAGTATACGTATTACTAATAAAACAGAAAAATATCAATTGACAATACGAATAAAATAGTCTGATTTATTTCCGTCTATGAAAACCAAAACAAAACTGGCAATCCAATTATACATTTTTTGGGGTCCCTCAACTCTGAGGCCCTAGGCGCGCGCCTAGTTGGAAATCCGCCCCTGATGTAATTCTTTGTAAAAAATGTTTATGATCTACAACTCAACAAAAGATTTCAGGGTTTTCAAACTACAAGTCTGCAAATTATCTGAGCGCATATGTGCTGACTCAGGAAACCTGTTGGGCGGCTAGTACCGAAAGTAAAATATAAAGAATTTCTCGTCCGATCGGGATGTTCAGCGCTTACATGTTACAAGTCCACAAATTATCTGAGGGCATGTACTTACTCAGGAAACATGTGTGTGTGTGTCGTGTCGGGGTAATACCAAAAGTGTAAACTATAAAGAATTTCTGGTCAGATCGGGAGATTTTCAGCCTTTACAAGCTACAACTCGACACATTACCATCGGGTACGGAGAAGTGGCCACCGGAGAACTGGCCACAGGAGAACTGGACATATTGGAATTTCAGCGCCATAAAATTGTTCTGCATAAACAAATTTCATGTGGCTATATTCCCCACTACTTGAGCAACTACTGTTCTTAATTTTTTTTTTTTATATTTAATTTTCAGTAAGAAATTTAGACATTTCCATGATTTTCGGGGCTAAGACAAAGCGGAGAACTGGCCACAAAAATTTTAAGGGGCCGTAAAAAAATTGCTTTCTGGGCTGCTTGTGGCTACGTCTCATGAGATGCGAAAATTTTTATGTGTGTTATCTGACACACATAAAATTTCCTAGCTAAACACAGCTAAACAAATTTTCTGCGGGTATGTGCAAACCCAGGAAACTTGCCGGGGGTGTGGGGGGGGGGGGGGTATTACCAAAAGGGTAAAATATCAAGATTTCTCGTTCGATCGGGAGATTTTCGGCATTTACAAGTTAGAACTCAACACATTATCTGAGGGCATGTGCCTACTCAGCAAACCTGTTGGGGGAGGGGGTATTACCAAAAGTGTAAGAGATGAAGAATTTCTCTGTCTGATCGGAAGATTTCCAGCATTTACAAGCTACAACTCGGCAAATCTTCTGAGGGCATGGGCTGTCTCAGGAAATTTGTCTGTGGGATCGAAGAACCGGGGGAGGGGGGGGCGCTTAATGCCAAAAATATAAAATATGAAGAATTGCAGCAAAATCAAAAGTAGATTTTTAGTGTTTACACACTACAACTCTACAAATTCTCTGCGGGCATCTGCTACTGCCGGAAACCCGTCTGTCGGGGGCATGACCCACCCCCGACAGGTTTCCCGAGTTTGCACGTAGTATCCGAAGAGAATTTAAGTTGTAGTTTGTAAACGCTAAAAATCTCCCGGCTGGGCTCCAAATTCTTTATATTTTCGGTATTAAGCCTCCCCCCCTCCCTCCCTCCGTAGAGGTTTCTTCTATTTGCACGTGCCCACAGATATAATTTGTTGAGTTTTAATTTGTAAACGCTGCAAACCTCCCGATCGGTTCAGAATTTTTTTATATTTTACACTTTCGGCTTTCACCCCCACCCCCACAGGTTTGTTACATTAGCACATGTCGGGAGAGAATTTGTTTAGCTGTAGTCTGTAAAAACTGAAAATCTTCCGATCGAACCAGAAATTCTCTATATTTTATATTTCTGGTGTTAACCCCCCCCTCCTCCCCGCTTTCTCACACATAGGTTTCCTACAGTAGCAGATGCCCACAGAAATTTGTTGAATTGTAGATTGTAAACTCTTCAAATTGGACCAGAGATTCTTTATTTTTTGTATTTTTGATATCCCCCAACAGGTTTCCTGGGAAAGCATACGCCCTCAGATAAGTGTCGAGTTGTAGCTTGTAAATGCTGAAAATCTCCCGATCGGACGAGAAACTCTTCATATTTTACAATTTTGTTACCCCCCCCCCCGACAAATTTGCTGAGTAGGCACGTGCCCTCGGGAAATGTGTCGAGTTGTACGTAGCTTGTAAATGCTGAAAATCTCCCGATCGGAACAGAAAAGCTTTATATTTTGCACTTTTGGTATCCCCACCCCTACCTTCGGCAGGTTTCCCGAGTCAGCACATGCGCTCTGATAATTTGCAGACTTGTAGTTTGAAAACCCTGAAATCTTCTGTTGATATGTAGATCATAAACATTTTTTTATAAAAAATTACATTAATTATCGCAATTAAGAAAAGAAGAAATTACGAAAACTTTATATGACTCAGTAACCAACCTCTCGGGGTCGTGGGCATGAAGTGGTCAAAACCCCAATTTTTATACGACCCCTTAAAAATTTTGTGGCCAGTTCTCCGGGTGGTCAGTTCCCCGGTGACCAGTTCTCTTACACCCCATTACCATAGGGCACGTGCCTACCCAGGAAACCTGTCGGGCCGCCCCGGTGGCGCAGTGGTCTAAGCGATGGCCTCTGATCATTCGTCCGAACGGGGTCCGGGTTCGAATCCCGGTGAGGCATGGATGTTGTGTTTGTCTTACGGCACTGGCTCTCTCCCTTCCCTGGAACCAGTGACCCTAAATTAGGGACGGGCGACTGCTTGTAGCCCATTGAGTTGCTCACGGTGGTCGTTAAACCTCCAATCAAAAAAAAAAAAAAACCTGTCGGGGGGGGGGGTTCCTAAAAATAAAATATAAAGTATTTCTGGTCCGATAGGGAGATTTTCAGCATTTAAAACCTGCATCTCAACAAACTTTCTGAGGGCATGTGCTGACTCAGGAAACCGGGGGGGCGCCCCGGTGGCGCCGTGGTCTAAGGCGTTGGCCTCTGATCATTCGTCCGTAAGGGGTCCGGGTTCGAATCCCGGTCAGGCATGGATGTTGTGTTTGTCTTACGGCACTGGTTCTCTCCCTTCCCTGGAACCAGTGACCCTAAATTAGGGACGGGCGACTGCTTATAGCCCATTGAGTTGCTCACGGTGGTCGTTAAACCTCCAATCAAAAAAAAAAAAAAAAAAGAAACCGGGGGAGGGGAGGGGACCAATAGTATAAAATATAAAGAATTTCTGGTCTGATCGGGAGATTTTCAGCATTTACAACCTACATCTCAACAAACTCCCTGAGGGCATGTGCCTACCCAGGAAACCTGTGTGTATGTGTGTGTGGGGGTGATACCTAAAAAAAAATATAAAGTATTTCTGGTCCGATAGGGAGATTTTCAGCATTTACAAGCTACAATTCGACACATTATCTTACCGCATGAGCTGCCTCAGGAAACCTATAGGGGGTAACACCAAAAGTATGAAACGTAAAGTATTTCTTGTTGTAAATCCTAAAAATCTCCCGATCAGACAAACAATTCTTTATATTTTACAGTTTTGGAATCCTCCCTCCCCGCGCCCGAGACAGATTTTCTGCGTTAGCACATGTCCGCAGAGAGTTGGTTGAGTTGAAGTTTGTAAACGCTCAATATCTCCCGGCTAAAAATTCTTTACATTTTACATTTTTGGTAAACCCACACAGGTTTCCTGAGGCAGCAGATGCCTTCAGATAATTTGTTCAGTTGTAACTTTAAATGCTGAAAATCTCCCGATCGGACGAGGAATTGTTTATCGTTTGCACTTTTGGTGTGCCCCCCACCCCCCGACAGGTCTCCTGGGTAGGAACATGGTCTCAGATAATTCGTTGAGTTGTAGCTTGTAAACGCTGAAAATCTCCTGATCAGACCAGAAATTTCTTATATTTCATATTTTAGGTTTTAAGCATCCCCCTCCCCCCGACAAGTTTCCTGGGTTTGCACATACTCGCAGAGAATTTGTTGAGCTGTAGTTTATAGAAAAATATCGTAAATTAGGAAATACGAAATTACGGAAATTTTATGTGTGTCAGATAACCAATCTCGGGGACGTAGCCACGGAGCAGTCCAGAACGCAATTTTTATACGGCCCCTTAAAAAATTTTTTGACCAGTTCTCCACTTGGTCTTTGGCCCGAAAATCATGGAAATTTCTAAATTTCCTACTGAAAATGAAATATTGAAAAACAAAGCTCAAGTAGTGGGAAATATAGCCACACGAAATTTGTTTATGCAGAATAATTTTATTGCAATTTTATGGCACGGAAATTCCAATGTGTCCAGTTCTCCAGTGGCCACTTCTCCGTACCCGGTGTTATCGCGGTTAAAACAAAAACATCGAGGTCTTTTGGTCATCCCGAGGTCAGGCCGTGGTTTAACAGTTTATGAATTTAACACAGACTGATCAACTGAATGAGGAGTGCTTCATCAATCTGTGATTTTTGTTAGAATTATAAAACGCCGAAGTGCAAATTTGATTGATTGTCAGGCTCGTCTGACTATGTACTTTGAAGATAAAAGGCCCGAAGGTGATTTTGCTGGTTCCAAAAAAACTGTTTGCAAAGAATGTGCGGTGTAATAGTCCAGTTCTAAAGCATGCTGGGCACCACGTGCAGGGCAGAGAAAATTTCGGGAATCGTGGCAGAAAGAACTACCACGGATTGCATATAGTGAAAATACAGGAATATCTAAATGTTCCATATGCAGCATATATCCAAACCTAAGTGATCATGCATCCAAAGTTATTCATAGTTTCACAGCTCCTTTCAACTCAAGTGAGAAACTTAAAAAAAATATGGGATTTTGCAGCAGCATTTAAAATGTGTTGCTGCACACAATGCTGAAAATCCTGAGCATACTGCATGAGCAAAGTGCATTTAAAAACATGAATGAGATGATGTTTGACCATTTAAAAGTGATATTCAATGCAGCATACAACTTGGCAAAAAAATAACAAGCCATTCTGATTCTCTTATATAAATGATATTTTAAC
Source organism: Macrothele yani (assembly GCA_039090855.1). Classification (NCBI taxonomy): domain Eukaryota; kingdom Metazoa; phylum Arthropoda; class Arachnida; order Araneae; family Macrothelidae; genus Macrothele; species Macrothele yani. Next base: position 82,546,883 of record CM077017.1, read on the forward strand.
ACTGGTAAGTAAATGTGGAGTTGATGCCCTTGAAGAATATAGTAATAATAATTTGTGCAAGGAAATAATTTCCCTTATAGCTAATATAATTGAGACAGACTTGGTTGCAGAACTTCAGCAATCTGAAGTTTTGCAACCAAGTCTGCAAATTGGTACCCTGCAAACTTGTACCCATGCAGTTTCATCCCCTCCTGTTCAGTTTTAATGCCTGCATTTCAGGATTTAGCATCATCTTCACCCCTTCTAACTATTCCGATACATTTCCCCACTTCAAATTCGTAAATTATTTCACAAATTGAAGCAATCGTGGCATTTTTCTAAAATTGAATTTTAGAAAACTCGTACCGTGGAGATGGGTAACCTTCTGTTTCTGAGACGTTACGGGGCATATGCAAATTGCATTAATGGAAGATCTTTCCTCTTCGGTGATTGTCGTTGTTGAACAGCTGTTATCTTGGCGGAAAACTCCTATTCTTTCTTCCACCGTTAGCAAAACACACCACAGAAAACTCCTACACCTTATATATGGGAATGTGTACAAATTGCACTTTGTACTAGATTTGTTAAAGTGTAGGGGTTATTATAGTGGCATAAAATGATAATAGGACATTTCTACTGACATAAAATGGCATGTATGATCCGGTTCACTATAAACCGGCCGCCCCGGTGGCGCAGTGGTCCAAGCGATGGCTTCTGATCATTCGTCCGAACGGGGTCCGTGTTCGAATCCCGGTCAGGCATGGATGTTGTGTTTGTCTTACGGCACTGGCTCTCTCCCTTCCCTGGAACCAGTGACCCTAAATTAGGGACGGGCGACTGCTTATAGCCCATTGAGTTGCTCACGGTGGTCGTTAAACCTCCAATCAAAAATCAAATCACTATAAACCGCCACACAGGAAAACTTCTACATGTTTTTCATTAAGGGGCCACACACAAGTTGCTATTCCTCAAAGGGGCACTTTGAATGTGTGCCAGTTTTCCGAATTATGTGTAGCAGTTTTCCAAGGTATAACGATGGGGTGAGCTATTTTGTTTGTTTTTATTTTGAGGCTGATACATACAACTTTAGGGTAACTGGCCACAATAGTTTAAGGGGATGGGGAAATCATAAAGATTGCTGTTTCTTGGCCTACACTGAGAATTCAAGTTATTAATATTTCTCTTTTACTTAATTCACAGGCCTTTTTAATAATTTTTGATTAATCGCCTTCATGTTCATAACATTTATGTATAAAACCAAGTTGATAATAGTGCTCTTTTACTTAGGCACTAAATATTAATTCATAGGCCTTACCCACAACTAGGCCCTTTTAACAGTTTATATTCTGCCGATGTCATATTCAAAATGTTTACATACCAAGTTGAGTTAATTGTATTGCGCTTTTACTTAGGCACCAAATAGTAATTTATAGTCGTTCTGCCTAGACCTAGACCTTTTAAACGGTTTTTATTCTGCCTATGTCACATTCATGACGTTTACGTAGGCACTCAATATCAATCCCTAGGCCTAGACCTTTTTAACAGTTTTTGTTCTGCTGATGTCACATTCACAATGTTTACGCATCAACTCATGTTAAAAATATTGCGCTTTTATTTAGGCACTAAATATTAATTCATAGGCCTTAAACCTTTTTAACAATTTTTATTCTACCAAGTTTTATTGAAAATTCCTAGAAGGCCTAGGCATAGGGCTTTGCAATTAATGTTTTATGACCAAGTAAAGGAGAAACATTGTTTACTTTATTTGTAATGTAAATCTTTTTACTATTAGCTCCGTGGATTATACATTGCAAAAAAAGCCTAGGTTTAGGGTCTATTAATGTTTTGTGCCTAAGTAAAAGTGCAATACTATAACCTTGACTTGTTATGTAAACGTTCAGATTCTGAGCTCTGCAGATACAAAAAATGTTAGAAAGGCCTAGGCCTAGTAGTTAATGTTTCGTGACCGAGTAAAGGAGCAACATTATTAACTTGATTTGTTATGTAAACGTTAAGAATATGAACGAAATTATACAAGTTTTAACATGTCATGCAAACCTTATGAATATCAGCACGGCCGATTCAAATTTTCTGACTACCCTCTTTAATTTTGCCTGCCCCCAAAAGAGCTTCCAAGCCACACAGCTTCCAAGGTGTTCGCTACAAACCAGATGGCATAGCTGTAAGGCAAGACTTCAATCCCTCCTGTGTGAGGGGTTGGGGAACAAAGTGCTGTTGAACGAAGAACCACCGACAGGGAAGCTGATCCCTCAGGGATTTTTCCCGTCGTTCTAGCAATGAAATAGCTTGCCAAAAACTGCACTACAGGACGGTTTTATTGCTTCAGCAGAAAAATTCTGCATGTGTGAAACGGGCCAGAAAAAAAAAAATCCCACCCTAGCCTCTTTTTGGAATTGGAATCAGTCTATATTATGATTCTGTTGTTTCAAAAGTAAATCCCACTCTACCCCCGTTTCCAAAATAGAATCAGTCTTATGATTCTATTGTTTCACCGAACACCATAGCTTTAAAAGATCTACAAATTGACGGCAATTTGTTAGCCATGCTATTTGTATATGCTCCCGTAACGTCTTAGCAACAGGAGGGTACCAATCTCCAGGGTACTAATTTGTCGTTCCCCCTGTTCAAGAAGTGATTTTTTTTGTAGTTCCACTTCAAAGTGGTACAGCTGAATCATATTTAAATACTTTAAAAGAAATGCTAAATAAAGCAGGTTTAGGGGCATTATTAGAATCTCAGAATAACTCTCTCATTGGTATTGGAACAGATGGAGCAGCTGCAATGATAGGCAAAGAAAATTTATTTGCTGCTAAACTGACAAACATAATGGGTTTGGATCATTTAATGGCAATTCACTGTGTTGCACATAAGCTGAATTTGGCTGTACTCAGTTCCATTAAGGGTGTGAGATACCTTTTGAAAATTGATGATGTGCTAAAAAACTACAAATTTTACCAGTACTCTTTCAAACGACTAAAACAAGTAGCAGAAGTGTTGGAATGAGACATTTTAAAATTTCAGTATTTACATAATATTAGATGGGTGGGAAGCAAACTTGGAGCCCTTAGTACACTAATAAGAAACTACCAAAGCGTGGTCATACACTTAGAAGAAATATCAAGTGGTAATGGAGATGATGCAGCAACAGCCAAAGGTTTGTTGAAAGATTTAAAAACATTGTTTTGTTGCCTCTCATATTCATGTTGTTTAGGTATATGATGACTTGATTCAAATAAATAGAATAGCACTAAAAAGAACAAAACATACCTTTAGAATAAAGATTACTTCTTTTAATGAACATAAATAAGATGGTTGAAGATATAATTGCTGAATATATGAAGAATAATTGAAAGTAATATGAAGAATAATAATAGTTCACAATGTGAACAAAAGGTGCATTCCACAAAGCATTTGGTTCTCCGGGTGAGAAGCGAACGTATGACCTTCACTGTCAGTCACTTAAAAGAATCACCAAAAAAAAAAAAAAAGTTTCTTGAAGAAGGAAGGGAATATTTAACACCAGGAACATAACCTCTATAAATTTGAGTTCCGTCTGTTGAGAAGAAACAATAATTATACAAACACTTCTAGAAAGATGCATAATCACACAACTTTTCAGGGCAGGAACTTCACTCACTTCTGTGTAGCTCCTTTTGTAGAGAGAGACAGTTGCTGTTTGTTGTTTATATCCAAGCGCGAGAGAGCTAGTTGCATCAGAGCGCCCTCTCTTGACTTACAAAAGTAATATTTACATTTGAGTTTTTCTTTCCTTTTGGACGTGTGTCATAGCATTAATGGTGGTCTTACGCTAACATTTCCCTCTTGCTGTGGCAAAGTCCTGAAAGCATAGTGACTGTCTGGGATGTTTGAAAGCTGATTTGGCTAGTGGCTTTGCCATTATGTCCACCTTCATCTCCTGAGTAGAACAATAGCACACTTCTAGAATATTTTTGTTTTGCAAGTCCCTTATATATTTTCCTTATATCAACGTGCTTTACTCTTGAATTATTTTTCTTACATTGTGTCAGTTTTATGGTTGCTTGATTATCTTCCCAAAACTTCACTGGTAAATCCTGTTTTAGGTTTATATCCTTCATTAACTCCAATAACCATGTCAAATCTTGGGCTGACTGTGCTATAGAAACATACTCTGCCTCAGAGGATGACAATGCAACACAGTTCTGTTTGCAGGATTTCCATGATAGACAGTTTTTCCAAGAAAAACAAGATGACCTGAGGTAGACTTCCTGTCTCTTTAGTCTTGAGCCCAGTCTGCATCAGAATACACATTTAGTACAGGTCATCTTGTTTCTTTTGATGAAATTTGCAGTTTTAACTCTTTGGTTGTCTTGAGATAACATATAACCTTTAAAGCACACCTGGAATATTTTGTAAATATTGCAACTAATTGGTAACTTCATATAATTTTTCCAAAGCATCATTTTAAAATTTTTATTATTTTTTTGTTTTTGTGATGTCCGTTTTTTTGCGGAAGTTGTGGGTACAAAATATCCTGTTTACTCTACAAACTCGGTTGAAAATTTTTAATCTTTTGTTTTTTTTATTTTATGGCATTTTAGGTAAAACTTTTTTCACCACAAAGAATAAGACATAGTAGTACTTCTAGTACTGTTCTTAAAGTTTAAATTCTCTCTCAGATGGTTTGGTTGCTCAGCAACGTGTTTTAACTGAATAATTCTGATTTGTTCAGACTCTCTCACAACTTGCGATTTTTGTAATCGTTTTTCTGCTTTTTGTGACAGATGACGAGTGTGGGTTGGGCCATTAAAGTTATAGCTGCATGCAAAAACTTTGTCTAAATTATTCTTCATGCAACTCTGAGGAGGTTTTGCTAATTAAAAAATTAGGTGGACTTTAAACTTGCATCTATGGCTTTGCAGAAACCCATTTCCAACTAGGTCTTTGTGGAAGTGAGAAAATGCAGAGTTTTGCTGGTCCTTGATAAAGCCAAAGCTGGGCATTCTCGACACTTTCTACATTCAGATTTGCTATTACTTTATACACTGACGGGGAAAAAAAAATCCCAACACCATGAAAAAAGAGTTGTAGAGGAATGAAATGGCGGCAATACATTTGTATAGGTAACATATTTAATCGATTAAGGTTTCAAGATCAGAGCTTAATGTAAGCGCGGGAAGAGCCATTTTAAATGTGAAATGCTGGTACATTAATAACCGGTGTAACCGCCAGAATGTTGAATGCAAGCACGCAAACGTTCATGCATTGTGTCGTACAGGTGCTGGATGCCAGTTTGTGGGATGGAGTTCCATGTCTGTTACACTTGGTCGGTCAATACAGGGACGGTTAATGCTGGTTAGGGGTGACGCTGGAGTTGTCGTCCAATGATGTCCCATACGTGCTCGATTGGAGAAAGATCTGGTGATCTAGCAGGCCACGGCAACACGTCTACACTCTGTAGAGCATGTTGGGTTACAACAGTGGTATGCAGGCGAGCGTTATCCTGTTGGAAAACACCCCCTGGAATGCTGTTCATGAATGGCAGAACAACAGGTTGAATCACCAGACCGACGTACAACCAAAGAATATAAACGCTTCGGGTGAAGAAGCTCAACTCTCGTAGAGATAACGTAAAACAGGCGACAACAGCGCCACCATGTAATGCGGCCGTAGATGCTCTGCGAGAAAGTTAACATTCAGGCACAAAAAGCGTAAGGGACACGTGACGGGAAGCCTATTTCACGGAAAAGAAGCGAAGCTTTGATCTGCGGTTGTTTCCTTCGGTCTCATTGGGTCTACTAAAGCATTTGTTTTTGTTGTTATTTTCTGAGTATCCCTCCTGTCCCTTCTTTTGGTGAAACCAATATAAACATTAGCAATTAATATTATTTTAAGGAAATTTTACCAGTTTTATTCTCACTTTAAGCATCATAGTAATACCAGGTTGCTTTGCATGAATTTCATATTTACAATATACCTTAAATGTCAAAAATGCTGAGGCTGGTTTTGAATTTCCATGGGATTCGTGGTACTTCGTATTAAAAATTGTTTACGTGGAATTCTCAGTAGCAAAACAAAGGAATGGGTTCCCACAAAACGTAAACATTAGGTACTCAGCAAAAACAGTCTTGCTGTGCCAGCACTGTCCGCCAATTTCCCAGTAGTAGCCATAATAATAAAAAAGAGGAAAAAAAAAAAAGCAAAGACAACCGCAGTTTCCCAAAGCTACAATTTATTTTTTCTATCCTTACGAAGCTTGTAAATTAAACGCACTGCGGTGGGGAAATTTTCTCAACAGATCTGAGTTGTATCTGAGTAGGTTTGAACCTGGGCCGTTGGCGCGATAGCTGAGCTCTCTACCGACCGGACTAATTTGTCACGTTCGAGTATATGCTTAAAGCTGTCTGTTTGGTATGCAATGTGTAATCGAATGCTTCCCTCTTTTATTTTACAATATTACGAGGTATTTTTCATAAAAGTCAGTTTCATATAATTGATAAATTAATTTTTTCAACGTAACGATAGTTTTTTTTTTTTTTTTTTAACCTTAAGGGAACTTCACTCATTTTCAAGGCGTGTACATACTTAGAGTCGCTTTCCAAAGTTTTGTACTGTCTTGCAGTCTTGAAAAGAGATTGTTGAATAAATATATATTTACCCGGGTTCATGTCACATTCTGTTACATTTTTAACGTTGTGTCTTTCCTTTCCGTTGTCCGAAGCTACATTTGTTTTAAAGAGTAAAAGATATTTTATTTTACTTCTCGTTATTTTTAGAAGCAAATTCCTCCCAGTCTTGTGTATTCGACCCATGGATGAGTACACCACATAGAGTTGCTTTTTTTTTCTTTCAAATAATTAATGAATTTTGTACGCATATAATTCTTTTTTTTTTTTTCAACAAACGTTGTTTTAATGGTTTTCCAGGATATTTGTTTCAAGCGGTTTCAAATTTTTTCTTGTTATTCATCCACTCCATTCCAGGAATTGTTATTCATGGGAATGGAGTGGGTGTATTTCATGGCTGTAATATAAACGCAGATCTAGATGAGAACAACAAAACCTTTGAACAAAACGCCAACACAAACACGCATGCTCAGTCCAACTTAGTCTGCTCCGGCATCCTGAGGCATCAGCCTGTAATGTTGGCTTCTGTGTAATACTTTCGGCAATTCTTTGCCGCATAATATAGTGGCGCTAGTTATGTCTCGCTGAGCCTTACCTTCTTATCAGTTAGATATTCTTTGGTACAACTGTGCCGTCAGGGTGCGTGGGATAACCACGAGAGTGCTCCTGCTGTCATAGGAAATTGCTCCCCAGACCATAACTCCAGGTGTAGGTCCAGTGTGTCTCGGCCGCAGACAGGTTGGTTGCAGGCGCTCACCTGGCCTCCTTCTAATCAACACACGGCCATCACTGGCACCCAGGCAGTACCGGCTTTCATCAGAAAACACAACAGATCTCCACTCCATCCTGCAATGAGCTCTAGCTTGACACCACTGACGTCGCAAACGGCAGTGGTTTGGAGTAAGTGGAATGCACGCTACAGGGCGTCTGGCTCGGAGCTGTCCTTCAAGTAACTGATTTGTAACAGTTCGTTGTGTCACTGTGGTGGCAAATGCAGCTAAAATTGCTGCCACAGACGGGGTACGATGCACCACGGCCATACGCCGTACACGGCGGTCTTCCCTCTCAGTAGTGCCACGTGGCTGGCTGGAACCCAGTCTTCTTGAGGCAGTACCTTCCCTTGACCACCGCTGCCAACAATCATGCACAGTGGCTACATTCCTGCCAAGTCGTTCTGCAATATTGCGGAAAGAAAGTCCACCTTCTCGTAGCCCTATTACACGACCTCGTTCAAACTCTGTGAGCTGTTGATAATTGCTTCTTCGTCTTCTTAAAGGCATTCTTGACTAACATCAACACACTACATCGAATCTCAACGATAACTAACGCTCACGAACATTACAACACGTATTTACAGCAAACCTGCTTTGCATGTTCCGAGAGGCGCTACTAGCGCCACACGTATGAGCCGAGCGCGAAATTTGCATAGACGTCATCTTACAGATGTACTCTCACCGCCTACCAACTGTCGTTTATCTAACACAACCCCTTCTTGGTGTTGGGATTTTTTTTTCAGTCAGTGTATTATTGTTTACTCATGCCTGTTGGGCTTTGAAGTTTTCTATATTGTTTTAGTTCTTAAAAAAAAAAAAATGCTGTCTCTACTTAGTAGTGTGTGAGTTCTGAATATTCACAACTGCTGCGTTGCGCGTCATGATCTTCAGGTTGTTTTTTAAGCAAATTTATTTTTAAATTCGTAGGTGTAGAACACCAAGAAGGAATTGGCGGACAATCATGAAATTTACATATGTTAATGGGGTCGAGTTTACGTAGGTGTGATATTAATTTCGGAACGAACCGGTGAGCGCTTACGCCACAGCACGGCATAATATACAAATTATTGTCGGTGGTATTCAGTACGGCGAAGTGAATGTAATCAGTCGTCAGCGTACGGACACCTGCGAAGACCCTGAAAAAGCTGCAATGCCTGGTCATGGAAGACGTGTACGATTTCAGCAGTTATCGGACTTTGAGCGAGGTCGTCTAGTCAGACTCTGCGAGGCCGGGTGGTCGTAGCGTCGTATTGCGGAGCGAATTGGACTGGAAGTATCGGTGGTGGTACGATGGTGGCGTAGATGGTCCGAGGAACATTCCCAGACGAGAAGACGTGGAACCGGGAGTCACAGACGGACTGATGAGCGGACCGATCGACGCATAAGAAAAGCGGCGTTGTCAAGCAGAACATCCACTGCGACGCAAATCCGAGCTGCCGTTGCACCTGAGATGACTGTGCGAACAATCCGCAACCATCTACTGGATGCAGGACTACGTGCACGTGTGCCTCTGGCATGTGTACCTCTGACTCCAGCCCACCGTCAGGAACGGCTGCAGTGGTGTCGCCAACGTCTGCACTGGAGAACGCAATGGCGATCTGTCGTGTTCAGCCATGAAAGTAGATTCTGCTTGGGAGCCTCTGATGGCCGTATGCGTGTTCGCAGACGCACAGGGGAGCGTCTCCACCCTTCTTGCATCCGCCAGCGACACACAGGGCCTACACCTGGTCTCCTGGTGTGGGGAGCGATCAGTTATCACTCCCGTACACAACTAGTGTTTATACCGGGTACGTTAAACAGCACCTCCTACATCAACAACATCATTCAGCCCGTTGTTGTGCCATTTGTAAGATCAGTCCATCGTGGTGTTTTCCAGCAAGATAACGCACACCCACACACGGCACGTGCAATGCAACATGCACTTCAGGGTGTGAGACAACTTCCATGGCCTGCATGTTCACCGGATTTGTCCCTCATTGAGCACGTGTGGGATTTTATGGGACAACAATTTATCCGGTCTCCATGGCCAGCCACGACCATCCCTGATCTATGCGTCCAGGTTGAGGATGCTTGGAACTCAATACCCCAAACTTACATCCAACATCTGTACGATAGACTCCATGCCAGAATTGCACAGTGTGACGCAGTTCATGGCGGTTCAACCTCGTACTAACCATGTTACATGGAAATGTTATTTTTCAGTTTACCAGCAGATTTAGCTGTATTTTGCCATAATGTTTTCATTACGTTATCCTATGTATTCCGTTATTATGCTGTATAAATTTCGTTGGTATCAGACGTCTCCTTCTTGGTGTTCTTTTTCACTTTCCGCCAGTGTATATATATATATATCATCATCATCATTATCAATCCACTGCTAGACGAAGGTCTCCCCAAGTTTCCTCCACAACGGTCTGTCTTGTGCGAGTCTCCTCCATGTCACTCCCGCATACTTTCGAATTTCATCCACCCATCTCCCATGTGGTCTTTTTCTTCTAGGTCTTTTCCTGTCCCTTGAAATCCAATCTAAAATTTCGGCTGTCCATCGATGGTCTGTCCTTCAGGCAGTATGTCCAGCCCATTGCCATTTCAGGGATTTAACTCTGATCATGATGTCTTCCACTCTTGTCATTTTTCAGATCCACTAGTTCCTCTTCTTATCTCTCCTGGTTAAACCTCCATGCTTCTTTGAGTTGTCTGCAGCCTTTGTATGTCTCGTTTAGTTAAGGTCCACATCTCTGCACCATACGTAAGCACTGGAAGGATGCATTGATCAAACACTTTTCTTTTAAGACGTAATGGCATATTGCTCTTGTAAATTATGCTATTTCTTCCAAAAGCTCTCCAGGCAAGTTTTGTACACCGATTAATTTCTTCATCAATGTGACCCTCACTTGATATCTGCTGTTCAAGATAAACATGCGTATCTGTTATCTCCAGCTTTTCTCCATCAATCGATAAATCTTCATTTGTTGTAAAAGCATTGAACATCACTTTGGTCTTCTGAAAGTTCATTTTTAATCCCACTTCTTTACTCTTGTTAGCAAGTTCCTGGATCATACTCTGCAGCTCTGATGGGGTAGTTGCAAAAATGACTACGTCATCAGCAAAATGAAGGTGGGTTAGATGATCTCCATTAATCTTTATCCCTTTGTTTTCCCAGTTCAGTGATTGAAAGACATTTTCCAATGTGGCATTAAAGAGCTTCGGAGATATGGTGTCACCTTGTCTCACTACCTTTCCAATTTTAATGTGTGTTGTATTTTCAAACAGCCGAATCTTTGCACTTGAATTTTCATAGATGGTATTAATAATATTATTGTATGCATCTTCAATACCGCAGGATTTCAGAGCCATCGTAACTGCTGATGGTTTCACCGAATCAAAGGCTTTCTCATAATCGATAAAAGCCATGCACAATGAAAGTTCATATTCCCTCTCTCTTTCAATTAGTTCTCTCAGTACATGGATATGATCTATTGTGCTGTAGCCACTCCTGAATCCAGCTTGTTCTCTCGGTTTAGCCATGTCCAGTGTTACCTTCAAGCGGTGTGAAAGAACTTTAGTGAAGATTTTATAAACCACTGATAGGAGGCTGATAGGTCTGTAGTTTCTGAGATCCTCAATGTCACCTTTTTTATGTAGCACGATCATTGTAGCGTTGTTCCAATCCTCGGGAATCTTCCCTTCATTAAGGCATCGAGTGAAAATTTGGGCGAGTACTGTTTCGATTTCTTCACTTGCTTCTTGTATGATGTCTACAATAATTCCATCTTCTCCTGGAGCTTTTCCCCGCTTCATGTTCTTGATTGCATGTGCAACTTCTGCTGGGAAGACTGGAAGAACTCTGATACTGGTACCTTTCATGATGTCTGGAGTACACGTATCATCCCTTTCATATAATTTGGAGTAGAAATCTTTCACTCTTGTCAAAATTTCGCCTCTATTTCTTGTTACAGAACCATCTTCTTTTCTCAGTGCCATAATCTGTTTTCTTCCCTTACTGAGATGTCCCCTTGCTATTTTTAGGCTTTGGTTGTTTTCAATTGCTTTCCTCACTAGTTCACAGTTGAATTTCCTTACATCTTCAGTGATACTTTTTCCTACTGTCTTGCATAGCTCTATATATTCCACTTTGGAAGTCACATCTTCTTTAGTTGTCCTCATCACTCTTCTTTTTTGCATCAACATTTTGGTTTTTCCTGATAATTTGTGAACATGCAACTTGTTCTTAGACCCAGCTAATTTTGTTGCTGTTATTATAACTTTGGTTACTTTTCGGTTAACTTCAGAAATATCCACTTCTTCCGATGTTAGGCTTTCTAAAGCAGAGAATCTGTTCTTCAGTTCCAACTTGAAGGTATTATGGTGTTTTTTAAGGTTGGTTATGTCAATACATTTTGTTTGTCGTATGAGCTTGCCACGTTCGAGTTTAGTGTTGAGGTGCATCTTGCATCTCACCAATCTATGGTCACTACCTGTGTTGAACTTGTTTAGCACACTGCAGTCTTCTATGATGAATTTTTTGTTACACATAATAAAATCAATTTCACTTGTCGTCCCATTCGAATGTCTCCATGTCCATTTCCTGTGTGGCTTTTTCGTGAAAAAGGAGTTCAAGATGAAAAACCCTTCTGCCTCTGCAAACTCAACGAGAGTATTTCCACGCTGGTTTCTGTTGCCGTTGTCCTATTTTTGCATTGAAATCTCCCATAATTATCTTCAAGTGCTGCTGGCCTTTATTATTTAGATGACGAATTTCCTCATAAAATTCTTCAATTTCTTCTTCAGGGTGACTTGTGGTGTGTGCGTAAGCTTGAATAATCTGAGCCTTGTATCTTCTCGAGAGTTGGATAACGAGTCGTGCAGCTGATTTAGAGGAAGTTTCAACTTCTACAACTTTATCCTTCAGTTTCTTGTTTATTATAAATCCAACACCAGTAGTTCTGCCAGTAGCTGTCCCACGATAGTAGAAGAGATGTCCACTTTTAGGTTCAATAAGATCTCCTTTTCTCCTTACCTCAGTTAGCTCGACGATGTCCCACTTGATCCTTTGTAGTTCCTCTTCCAATTCAAGAAGCCTTGAATCAGAAGATAGGGAGCGTCCATTATACATAACCAAGGTCAGTATCAGATGGCAGCCTAGTCTGGTCCTCCGGGGATTCTTAGCACCCTCTGCCTTCATGTCGCACTGGCCGCTGCCTTGGCCAGGTACATTCCTGCTGCCGGAGACTGAGGGCCAAGATTTAAGTTGTGGAGTCATTTTGGATGGGTTTGGCCATAACCCACCACGCTGGCCAAGCGGGTTGGTGAGTGTGGGATAGCATTTCCTCTAATCCCGATGGTATAGTTATACTACTATTGGCGGTCGTCAGAGCCCCTTTAGTGGGAACAAAATGCACCACGAGAAGGCGGGGTTGACATTTGTCAAGGAGAGGCTGTGATGTTACGCATCACCTGACCTTACATCCTATATATATATATATATATATATATATATATATAGAGAGAGAGAGAGAGAGAGAGAGAGAGAGAGAGCAAAGATCCAATGGATTGTCGATATTTATTGTTATTAGGTATCAAATCATCTCCTTTATGCTGGTAGTAATTTGTTTCCATTGGAATATTTGTTGGTTTTGCATCTTGTAGATTAAATTTCTCTATTAATTGTTGAATTTTGCTTTGTTGACTAAGAAAGAAATTTCCTCTTTTATATTTGATGACTTCTATACCTACGTAATATTTGACCTCTCCAAGATCAGTGATCTCATACTTATTCTTTAAAGCTTTTATTACCTGCTGTATTTGTGACTGATGTTGAACACTTATTAATATATCATCTACATATATGATGAGATAAATTGTGCCTTTATCTTCATGTTTTATAAATAAACAGGAATCTGCTTTGCTTTGTATGAAGTCCTGAGATGTCAAGGTATTTTCTATTGACTGATTCCATGCATTTGCAGCCTGCTTTAAGCCATATAGGGATTTGTTTAATTTGCACACTTTATTTTCATGATTTCTTTCTACAAAACCTTCAGGATGATGCATGTAAATTTCTTCTGGTAGTTCTTCATGCAAGAATGCAGATTTGACATCTACATGTTGGATGAACATTCTTTTATATGTAGCTGCTGTAAACATAGCTCTAATTGTTGTATGCTTGACTACAGGTGAAAGAGTTTCATGATTAAGTCTGAGCCAAACTGTTGACTATAGCCATTGGCTACTAGTCTAGCCTTGTACTTGATTACTTTTTGCTTTTCATCATATTTTGTCTTGAACACCCACTTGCAGCCTATTGCCTTTTTATCTTTCGGCAAGTTTATGCTTTCATTATGCTAAGAATTATGCTTTCTTCAATTTTCAATGATAGTTTTCCAGGAGGTACTCCTTTTGTTTTCCTTTGAGACCTTCTCAATGGCGAAGCTTCAGAATTTGACTCTGTGCATTCATCATCTTGTGAGAGTTCTGTGTTTTGTCTTAAATTTTCTTCTGTTTCCTGTTCAATTATTTTTTCTGATTCTACATCTTCTAGAACATTTTTGAAAAAGTTTATTGTATTTTCCTCCTTTTTTTCCTGTTCTTCAGCTATGTCTTCCTCTTTTCTTTCTTGTTCTTCACTTATTTCATTTTCAAGGAATTTTACTGATCTGGATATGATGACAGATCTATTCCCTTTATAAACTTTGTAACCAGTACTCTTTGGGTCATATCCAACAAATATGCTTTCAATGGCTTTTTTTATCCAGTTTTTGCCTTTTGTGATGTGTGCAAAAGGGTCAATCCATTCCAAATCAACCAAAAAATTTCAATATTCAACCTGACCATCTCAAATTTCAATAAAACCTTCAGGGATCATTCTCTCTAATGATATAAATGAGAATATATTTAAACAAATTTTTTTATTTCATTGGATTTTCATGTATTAATTTTTAAAATTTTGAAAAATCGTCATTTTTTGGCTTGCATAAACTTTTTCAATCTTGAATTTCTCAAGTTCTATAAGGCCTAGAGAGTTGTTTGACCCCCATTTTAAAGAGAATTTCATAAGTTTTAATTTGATATGCAACTTGACTATGCTTGGTGAAAAACATTTTTTTTTAATTTTTTTTAAGATAGTGTTTTTTTAAATTTTTGAAAAAAATATGTTTTTTGTAATATTATAAGCTTTAAATCCTTAAACTTTTAGAGTGGGATCTCAATGGGATCGGGGGCTATGGCAAAAAACTTAAAGTTACTGTACAAGTAATAATGGATTATAATTCTCGTTTTAGTGTGTTTACATGATAACAGACACAGAGTTTTAAAATCTACATAATACATCATACTAATACATAGTCAAACATTAAACAAGGGAAGGATAGTCCCAACAGGCTAAAAGTTTTACCTGGTAAAATTAATAAAAAATTTTTTAGTTAGCACTCAGAGTTGTAGTTATGCCAAAATAGCAACCTCTTAGTTCTTCTTTAATTTAACAAATAATTTCTTGTTTGCTTTTTTGGTTTCTGAGTCTGTAAGGCGATAAACTCTTCCTGTAGCTGTTGTATTATCAACTTTTGTTAAAACCTCACTTTTATGCACAACTAGTATGTCAGTAAATTGTGGGTATTTGAAAGATGGAGAAGGGCCATGTGGTTCCAAAAAACTTATTTTTACTTCATCTCCTTCTATTCCTAACGCACAACCTAACCACCACTTGTCTGAGTATTGGCATGTAACAAAGCCAGCAATGTCATTAATGTCCAGATCGTCATCAGCTGAAACTATTTCTACACTTGATTCCTCTGAAAATGAGTAGCTTTTCACTAAAACTCTAGTCTCATTCACAGGATTGTAACTGTGAAATTGTTGAGTACCCTTTATTGTTGTTGCTGCTTCAAACCTACTCTTCAAGGTCTTTTCCTCTGCCTCGTATTCATCTGTAGTGGAATACAAAAAACTGATGTTGACAATATTGTCTTTAGCCCAATCATAAAGTTGGTGAGGGCTCATATTTTGATCATTGTAGGCCATTCGTAGACTGGCCAATGCCGCTAATCGTTTAACAGTTCCTCCGACACCATCACATGCATTTTTTCCATTTGACGATGCAAAGAAGTTCCATTCCGCCTTGATGCCAAAATCTTTCTCATGATGGCAGAGATTGAGAAAGTTTGATTTGTTTTTGTACTGTGATGATGCTCCATCTGAAAAGTAATTCAGCTTTTCGGGTTTATGGGGCGGCAGATTCTGTTTAAGAAAGTCCATCATGAGGCGTTGAAACAAATGAACAGCAACTGTATCATGCACCATACAATCAGAAAGAATAACTAAGCTCAGGTGCGCCAACTTTTTGGTTTCCTCATCAACGTAGTATATAACAAACGGATGTATTGTTGCTTGAGCATTGTTCCAATGAAAGCCTTGTGCAGAATCTTGAAGCACAAATGCATAATTTTTAGCAAAATCACAAAGTACAATGCATTGGTTCTGAGGTAGATTTTGTTTCAAGTGTCGCAAATCGGAAGACTGTTGAGTAGCAATGAAAGAGTGTCTTAAATAATCCAAAAACTTTTCTGTCTGTTTTATAATAGTTTCCAGGACACACTTGTTATCAATCTGCATCCATTGTTTGAAACTCACATTTTTAATGCTATTAAGCTCGAAAGCTTCTTCAAACCGAGCCTTCAAATCATCACTTCCTGGGCAATTCACACAATTTGCAAAGTAACATTTAGATGTTGGCGTTTTGCCAATTATATTGCTTGTTACATCTTTGTATGTTTTAATCGGGAGTTCACCATTTGTCAATTCAGGTATTTTACACTGAGCCATCATTAATTTGGCATTCTAATGTATTGTGTAAACGGACACAGAATGTGTCCCACTGGACCCAGGAAGAACACAATGCTTGGGACGAAGCTCACAAAATTTAGAAATTCCTATTTGATCAGGGTAACACTCCTTAAATAGTACACGATTCTTTTAATGTACTTAGAATTAAATACTTTTGAACATGTATGCGTTTGCCATCTTTTTTGACTGAAACAAAGTCTTTTTACCAGGCATTTGACGACTAACCTCATCATTTTGATAAAATTCTTTGACTAGGGCTACCGTTGCAGGGTCCAATGTTCTTCCAGGCTTTGGGGCAGTGGATGACATTGCACCTTTTTCATTTAACACTGTTTTTGCCTTTCTAGCAGTAAAATTAGACACTCCAAATTCAGTTTAAATTTTAGTCCAGCTTTTGGGAAGTGTAGTTAGAACCTGCATTCTAACTCTTTTGTCTGTAGCAGCATTGAACTTTTCTTTCAATTGATTAATAATTTCATTGTCATAATTTTTTGCAGCGTCAAATTCAGTGGTACCTGGATTTAAATTAAGTACTTTCGTGCGAAAAGCTTCCGTCACTTTTTTAATCTTTGCTTTTGGTTTTTTTTTTCCAATCAAACGTTTTCTTTTAATAGGTGTTTCTTTGATAGCAGTCAGACTTTTGTTCAAAGCTTCAATTGCCTCTTTTTTCTCTGGAGTTGACAATGTATTTTGAACTGGTACTTCAGGAACATTCAAATGGTCTTGTGATTCTGAGCTGTCTAAATACAAGCCTTCTTGCTCAGTTAAAATCTCTGAAAGCTTTAGTAAAGCTTTACGACACCCATCACATATCTTGTGACCTTCATGTAAATTGGCATTATGTCACAAAATATTTTCATTTACTGATCTCAATTGTTTCTTGTAATAATTATGACCAGGTTTCTTAAATGGGTTACAACAATATAACAAAAAATGCTTTGGTGTACTGGGTTCACCCATATTGTCACAGAGTCCTAATAATAGAGTAGAGTTAAAATTATAAAAAATAGTACAAGTCAAATTGTCTAAAACAATGAAAAAAATCTTATATAATAATAGGCCTTTAAGACTAAATAGAACTGACTCAGTGGCAGCTTTTGGGAGGAGGCAAGGGAGGCAATGCCTCCTCAGAATTTCAAGACTCTTTGTTAGAATTATTCGTTTTGCTCATTCAGTACTTTTGGATATAGGAGAACAAAAGTTTATGCTAGTTAACTCTTTTGAATTAAATGTCATCCATGCATTCAATCAGTTTTTTAAATTGACGCTTTTAGAAAACAATCAGTAGCGCATAGTTACGAAATGTCCTCAGCTTGTGATCTCTGTCCGTAAAGGAAGGAAACGGAATACCTCTCGTAGATTTTGCGGCAAACCTGTTTACTTCCACTGAATCAGTAGATCCGAAAGGTAGGCAAGGGAACGACGAACACAAAGGAGCGCACACGGACCGTGGACTTCCTGTGAGGCAGATGTTATCTTGCCTCATGGGAATAGCTGTTTACCTGTAGGCAGCTCCACTGTTTACCTCCTCATTCTGACAGCTTCGAGCGGCGTTACATAGCGCCTTCTTCCTAGTTGCTTTTTTTCCACACTGTTTAACTAATTTTATTTATGTTTTATGAATAGTTGTTTGTCAGACCATGGCTTCTGCTTCAAACATATCTAATATGGTGGAGAGCTTACTGGAAAAGCCTTTCAGTAGGAGAGATTTTGAAGAAAAGAATCAAATTAAAAATGATGGTAGGCCTACACCTGAAATGAAAAAGATGACTTCAAAGGGCAAAACTTCAAACATAGGTTTTAATATTGACTGGTACAGAAAAGAACAATGGCTAACTGGTAGTGAATCAACGAACAAACTATATTGTTGGCCATGTTTGCTGTTTCCTGTGAGTGGCAATGAAGTCTGGCAAAAGAAAGGCTTCAATGATTTGAAAAACTTACCACATGCTTTGGACAGGCACAAAAAGTGTAAAGATCACATTCTGGCAGTTGTTAAATTCGAGTTGCTAGGCAAAACAAGGATAGACTACTCTCTCAACGAAGTGAAGAGAACAAGTGACTTACGTCATAATGAAAAAGTAAAAAATAATCGTGATGCAATGAAGAAGTTGATTGATATTGCAACACTACAGCTCTCATTTCGTGGACACGATGAGAACGAAGTCTCTGAAAATAAGGGAAATTACCTCGAGATGATTGATTTACTCTCCAAGAGTGGCGAAACATTGAGGGTGTTTATGAAGAATAGTACAACATTTTCAGGAACTTCAAAAACGATACAGAATGATTTAATCGAATCAGTTGCTCATATAGTTGAGAATTAAATCAATGCAGATATTGAAAATGCCCAGTTTTTTTCTTGGTAGATTGATGAAGCCACAGACATTAGCTCCCATGCACAAGTATCAATTATAGTTCGATTCGTGAACGATGGAGTACAGTAGAAAAATTCTTGGGATTTTTTGACGCAAGTTCTGATCGGTGTTCTACTTCGCTTAAAGAATTACTGGATCATGAGCTGGAAAAATTTAGCTACAAAGAAAAACTAGTTGCACAGACATATGATGGCGCAGCAATGATGACATCAGAGCTGAATGGATTGCAAGCAAAAGTGAAGTGTGATGCTCCTCAAGCATTATTTGTTCATTGCTACGCACACAGGCTGAACTTAGTTTTAAGCAGAGCAGCGTCAGTGTTGAAGGAATCATGTGTTTGTTTTGCAAATTTAAATGCTATTTGTGCATTATTTTCCAAATCGACAAAGTGAGTTCATTTACTAGAATCTGTTGGTGGACCCAGACCACCTCGTGTAACACAGACCAGGTGGAACTTCAAATCTCATTCAGTGTCTACCATTGCTGACCACAGGTTGCTACTAATTGAAGTATTTGAAAAAAATGAGGATGATTCCAACTATGATGATGAAACAATTCACAAAGCAGCAGGACTAAAACGGTGGCTTCAAGATTTTAATTTCATTTTTCTTCTCTTCTCATATAAAAAAAATATTTGATTTAACTGAGGTCATTTTCTCTGTACTGCAATCAAATAGTTTCCATGTTACATTCTGTAACAAACAAATTACTGGCTTATGTGAAAAATTGTTGTACTTTCAAGATCAGAGACAGTTTGATGATCTCTATCATAACGTGTGCAGTGAGGTTGGTTCTCCAAATAAAAGATTTAAAGGAAGCAATGATATTCCATCCACCGTGCTATACAGAAGACTGTATTATGAGGTAATAGACAATGTTACAACTCAGTTAAAATGCCGGCTTTCTGACATTGAGAAATTAAGATTTCTTCAGCTGGTCGATGTACACCTTGAAATTCATTCTAGAATTTTTCCTGAACATTGTTTTAAAGCTCTGCTTCAAACTTATGAAAAATACTTTGACAGCACCAAACTGCATAGTGAGCTGCAGGTTCTGTATTCAGACAGAGATCTGTGGAACAATGCCAAAAGTACAACAGAACTTCTATCTGCCATATACAATAATAATCTAGCACAGGCACTGCCAGAGTTGTTTAGACTTCTTTCCCTCGTAGTAACAATTCCTGCAACATCAGCCTCTGTGGAACGCAGTTTCTTGTGTCTGGAGAGGAAAAAAATTACAAGAGAAACTCCATTATGCAAGAAAGGTTGCCAAGTTTATCAGTTCTGTCCATCGAGAAGGCGCTTGTGAAGAGGATGGAAGCAGAACAGACATGGTATGACCATATAATAAATCACTTCACCAAACAGAAAGAACGAAAGATAGACCTCCTATACAAGACAATGTAAGCTTAAGGTAAGCTTTCTCTCTTGCTGTATAGGTAAACGCTGTGTGCAGAAGTTTTCAATACATTTCTTTTGGCGTCAGTGAAGGTAGAAGTGCATATAGAATTTCATTTGAGATGAAAAAGATGTATAGTTCAGTCTTGCTTTTTATCTTCTGTTGATATCTTTAATAAAAAACTATTTTGATGCAATATATTTCATATTCAAACTGGCTTAACAGTTCCCAAATAGTCCAAGAGGGCAGTTCAGACTGAGAAAAAATATATTTAGGCGAGGGGCTGGAATCTTACATAAACAGGTTTTGTGGTCTCAAAATCATGTAAATCGTGCATCTCCGGTAAAATCTTTATAAATCTTTTCACGGGTCACGTTACTTATTTTATACTTCGAACATGAGAAAGTAAATTAAAAAAAAATATGTGAAAAAAATGGCATTAAATTGAATAAATTTATTTGAATCTAGGCTGAAAAGTAGTTTGCCTCCTCAGCAATTTTGGCCACGGGCCGCCACTGAACTGACTGTACTTTTGAACTTGAGAGAGGCCTAGTTGTTCCAAACAAAGATGTCAAAAATGGTTAAACTTATTACTTAACAAACACATAACACTTATTTCACTTCCACTGAAAAAAACTATTAACTTATAAAAATCATATTTTTATGTGAAACACTTTAAGTAACACTGCCAACAACTAACTGTTCACTCACTGAGATCTTAGAAGAAACTAAGCAAAAGTTGAGCTAGAGTGGGCATGAGTCACACTCCTGCAAGAACATGAATCAGACGAGTCTGTACACGCTTGTGCCAGAACGCCTGTGATTAGCAGACTATTTACTCACATGCTATCCCTAATTTGTCTGTAGGTTTAGTAAATCATTATCTGTAATAGAGCCTAATGTAAATTGGGTATCTTATAGCCAATGTATTTTTTTTTTTTTTTTACTTTACAAAAGTTAAAGGTAGCAATGTAGCCCTAACTGGTATTGGTACCAATACTCATGATCCCATTGAGATCCCACTCTAAAAGTTTCAGGATTTAAAGCTCATAATATTACAAAAACCATTTTTTTTCAAAATTTTTAAAACACTATCTTAAAAATTTTTAAATCTTTTTTTTTTCTTAAATTAAAATATTTTTTCACCAAGCATAGTCAAATTGCATATCAAATTAAAACTTATAAAATTCTCTTTAAAATGAGGGGTCAAACAACTCTCTAGGCCTTATGGAACTTGAGAAATTCAAAATTGAAAAAGTTTATGCAAGACAAAAAATGACGATTTTCCAAAATTAAAAAAAATATTTATATGAAAACCCAATGAAATAAAATTGTTTTAAAAATATATTCTCATTGATATCACTAGGCCCTGAAGGTTTCATTGAAATCTGAAATGGTCAGGTTGAGTGATTGGTTGATTTGGCATGGAATCACCCAAAAACCCTGCATCCAAAAACCTTTAGATGAGTTATATTTGGTTTAACTTTGTTCCACACCTCATAAGGGTTTTTTCATTAGCTTTTGTGGATAACCTATTTTGTAGGTATGCTGCAGTGAGAATTGCTTCACCCAGAATGATTTGGGTAGTTTAGCATTTATTAATAAAGCTCTCGACATTTCTTCCAGAGATTTTTTTTTCTCTCTGCCACTCCATTTTGAGGTGGTGAATATGGGACTGTCTTCTGATGAGCAATTCTTTCTTGATTAAGCTATACCTCAGTTTCTTGATTGCAGTACTCTACCATTATCTGTACAGATTGACTGAACTTTTGTTTTAAATTTATTCTGTGTGGATGTTACAAACTCTTTAAGTTTTTCTGCCACTTCATCTTTTCTTGTCATTAAGTAAACCATACTGTATCTGGAATAATCATCAATAAAGGTAATAAAATACCTCTTTTTGCCTAGTCTGGGACATTCCATGGGACCACACAAGTCTGTGTGCACAGATTGCAGTGGCTTCTTTGCCCTAAAGCTAGCCTTTCTTGGATATGGAGCTTCAGTTAATTTTGCCTTGATGCATGTTGTGCATGTGAGATCATGTTTACAATGATTTAACTTTATATGCCTTTAGCTAGGCTTTCCCTTTCCATTTGTCTAATTGCTTCTAGGCTTCTATGCCCCAATCTTAAATGCCACTTAAAAATGCAATTTTCATGTTTGCAACATTTGTTTTGCATTTCGGAAACATGACTTGTCATTTTGACTACTTCTGGAACAGGTATATTTAAATAGACTATCTGTTGCCACAGTATGTGCAATAGTGTTATTTTCTTTCTGTGTGGTACATATGGAATCACCCAAAAACCCTGCATCCAAAAACCTTTAGATGAGTTATACAACAATATATCCTTTATATTATTTTATAATACAACAAATATCCTTTATTAGTTACTGTTTTCACAGACAATAAGTTTCCTTTTAACTTCGGAACGTATAATACATCTTGCAATCATATTGTGTTTTCCTTTCCATTAAGACATTTTACTTTTAAAGTTCCTTCACCTATACCAGCAGATTGAAGCTGATCTCCATTAGCTATAGTTACACAACAAGTCACTTGTCAGGAAACAAAAATGTTGTTTCCTGACATGTGACTTGTTGCACCAGAATCAACAAACCACTCAGACTTCACCAGTGTGAGTTTGTAAGGATTGTGATTAAGAACACATTCATTTCTTTCCTTATTTATTTCACACTTTTTCTCTATGCTACCAGTCTCATCAAACTGGTTTTGTTTGGTTAGACAATTTTTGCTAGAGGTGTGTGTACAAATGTTACTTCTACTAGTTCCTTTTGATTTAGCTGTGTAAGTGTGTGCTGTGTTCCTTTCACCTGTTTTTTTTTTTTTTTTTTCTTAGATGCCAGCACTCGTCTTTGACATGACTTTTTCTTATGGCAATAAGTACACAATTTATTTACACTAGAGCTTAACATATTCTTCTTGAAAGAATTTCCCTTAAACCCATAGGTTGTGAGGAAGAGGATTTTTGCATCTCCTTTCTTCTCTCATATTCATCAATCAGTTTACCCTTAACATAGTTAAGCGACAACTCTATTTCGTTTTTACTTTCTAAAGTTGTAATTAGAGTAGAATAGGAAATTGGTAAGCTGCACATGAGTAGAACTGCCAAATGACTTTCTTTAATGGGCTCACCTGTACTTGTCAGCCTTTCTGCCAATTCCAGAACATCTTTTATGTGACTTTGCATTGAGGTTCCCTCAACATATTTAACTGAGTATAATTTCCTTAATAAAAACAATTTATTTGATAAATTAGCATGCTCATGTGTACTACGTAATTTATCCCAGGTGTATTTAGCTGTATTTTTATGCAGAACATGAATTATTTGGGACTCTTGAGATATTTAGACAAATATTTGTATGAGCAATTCCGTCATTCTTTATCCAAGATTCATCAGGTACTTCTGGCTTACGATCAAAAACAACATGGGACAAGTTTTCTCTTATTAAGTACATTTCCATTCTAAATTTCCAAGTGGAATAATTCTTGTCATTTAGCTTTTCGAACTGCATACTTTTGAGTATTTACAGCCATTTTTCTTTTTAGAAGACAAAAAAGTTTCTTTATAGAATACCAATATCTCAGCACGTAGTTATGTACGGTGATCAAAATGGCGACCGATAATGATGACTATAAAGAAGACAGTAGGCTTATAGCTATTCCATTAGGAACGAACTTCGAATTTTTCTTTTCGGCAGAATAGAACTAATCATGAACGCAAGTTCAGTCTCATAATCTTTTGTTGCCTCTCATATTCAATATTGTATTCATGTTGTTTAGATATCTGATGACTTTATTCAAATAAATAAAATAGTGCTAAAAAGAACAAAGCATACCTTTAGAATAAAGATGACTTCTTTTAATGAACATAAATAAGATGGTTGAAGATATGAATTGCTGAATATTATAGTTCACTTTGTGAAGAAAAGGTGCATTCCACAAACCATTTGGTTCTCTGGGTGAAAAGTGAACTTTTATGACCTTCACTCTCAGTCACTTAAAAGAATCGCCAAAATAAAAAAATTTCTTCTTGAAGAAGGAAGGCAATATTTAACACCAGGAACATAACCTCTGTAAATTTGAGTTCCATTGTCTGTTGAGAAGAAAGAGAATAAATACAAACACTTCTAGAAAGATGCATAATCCCACTTTTCAGGGCAGGAACTTCACTCACTTCTGTGTAGCTTCTTTTGTAGAGAGAGAGTTGCTGTTTGTTGTTTCTATCCGAGCGCAAGAGAGCTAGTTGCTTCAGAGCATCCTCTTTTGACTTACAAAAATAAATAATGTTTACATTTGAGTTTTTCTTTCCTTTTGGATGTATGTAATAGCATTAATGGTGGTCTTACGCTAACAGTTTTGTCAAATATATGCATTTTCTTTTAGATTTTTTGAAGGTATCACTATCTCTGTTATTTCCAAAGAAAAACCAGCTCCTCTGTTTGATTTAATTGCATGTCAAAAAGGCTGTAGTTAATTTAAAACAGCTAAAAACAACCTGTGGTGAAATGGTAGACTTGGTCTCGTCAACAACATTAAATGGGAAATTTAAACACTACTGCAATAGAAGCAGATCATTTTCAGTCAGATAAAAGTAATATCCTGGAAAATTATGTAAAATTTTTAAAAGAAGGATTTTTAGAGAACCTACCAAAAATTGCAAAAGCGACAGCAGTGTTTGATACATTCCAGTGGCCAAGTGGTACTGACATTATAAGTTACGGTGAGGCAGAAATAAAAATTTAGGACTGCACTATATAAAATTTTTGAATCTCAAAGGAATTAAATCAAATGATGAAAGTATTGATTCTCTTATGATTGAGGGATATCAACTCAAAACACTTGGGAAAGACTTAACTTTGGAACATTTGCTTCAAAAAGTCACTGCAATGCATGATCAGTTTCCACTTTCAAGCAAACTTTTATAAGCATTGTTGCTGTAATGCCAGTCTCAGCTGCTTCTACGCGAGAGTGGTTTTTCATTGATGAACTTATTCAAAAATAAATTTCGAAACCAAATGGAAGTGCCAAGCTTGCACAACTTTATGATGATTAACCTGAATAGACCGAGTTTGGAGAACTTTGTGCCAGACAAAGCTGTCGATCATTGGTACTAACGAACCAAAGCTTTCTGTCATGTTTGTGGACATAAGTACCATAAATATATGTTATTTTCCCATAAGTGTGTAGCCTCAGTATTTTTTAGAATTAGATTGTACAATGTCCATTTATAACAAATAAAGGTGAAGTTCATTTCAAATTTTGTTGTTGTTGTAGGTGTTGTAAGAGGTCTTGCCCACTGGCTCTTAGATTTTTTTTGCCTGGCTCCTAAGTTTTGTGAAGATTTTTCAAATCCTGCGTTAGGGTATAATCTTTCTCAAAGTAGTCACCATCCATTGCAATACATTTTGTCCAACATCGTTGCCAGTCCTGGAACACTTGTTGGAATCCATCTGTAAACAGCCTCTTCAGAATTGCCTCCGACTTCTTTATGATGGCTGTGTATGACGCAAAACACTTCCTCCATAATTCCGCTTTCAACCTCAGGGAGAGGAAAAAATTACATGGTGCTAAGTCCAGACTATGAGGCGGGTACGGCACACATTCAACATTTTTCTTGGCCAAATATTGTGAAACCATGTTAGAAACATGGTCTTGCGTTATCATGATGTAGGCGTCAAGCACACACGGATGAAGAGTGGGGCGTTTCCATTCGATATGTTTGGCCCGGATCTTCAAAATTTCCGCATAATACTGTTCCATAACAATTTCAAAATTTGCTTTATTCAGAAATGGGGAGTAGTACATTAAAAACCAGGAGACATTACAATACGAGACAGTACAACACAAAAATTACATATTGATTTATTGCTGTTTTATCTTACACTTGTGAAATAATAGATGTAATCAATTATTGACTATTTTCAAATTTGAGGGATGGGTAGATTAAATTGGTAACACAATAAGATAATTATATGGATAGACATCAACAAAGGAAATTTCTTCAACAATGCTTATTTACTGTTTGTGTTGCTTGTGATTGTAGAATCGACAATCTGAAAGGGCTAAAAGGTATTATTGTCACATGTGTAAGAAATTTGTATCACAAAATAATCAAAGTGACCTTGTACTCGTTCTGGCGGTGATCTCAGGACACAGCATTTATGCCACAATAAGAACCGGGAATGTTTCCACCCTCAGGCTTGGCTGAGGTGGATACAAGTTCTAGAGAAACAGCTTTAGAAACAACCCTTTTACTCAAGTTTAGTGCCACTCAGATTTTAGGTTTTCACCTTTATTTACAAGTGGAAATGATAGGCTCAAGAATTACTGAATTTCAATTACAAATTGAGTGTAACACTTTCCTGTGGCTGATATGAAATTTAGGTTAGAGTCCAACAAATCTTAATGGAAAGTATCAGCCCTTGCTGGTAAATCACATAAGGTGGTGTATTTTTATACTATTAGACTAACTCGAATAAAGCTTATTGCACAAATTATACTCAAATTCTTTCCAAACATTACTATTTTGGTTTTTCACAAAAGTACTATTAATATCAAAGGTGTTATGTAAACATTGCACGAATACACAAGCTGCCGAAACAATATCAACAAAATTTCTTAGACGTTATTGAAATCATAATTTGGTACTACCCTATCATTCCCTACTTCTTGGTTAAATATGTACACCCTTTCACATTTATATATATATCACAGTTCAACACTTAGATATTCAACATATGAACATGTCATGAACCAAACACTATTTAAGTATACTATGAACAGACCAGACTCAATGTGCAAAATCCGACGCAAACTGAACATTGATTTACCTTTCTTGACCATTTAGGTAAAATAACAACAAAAACAGAATGCAAATAGTAACAACAGGAACATCTCTTTCAAACCAGTTTTTCCTCCTTAAAAATGACAAGTTACTTTGGCGGCAACTGCGAATACCCTAAATTTATATCAAAACTGCGGCATAACTTTATACTGTCAAATCTCACTGAAAATCACTCTGGCATTATGCATTAGAACCTATTAAGTTAAAATGACTGCTATGGACTCAAAGAAAAAATTACTCACTTCAAATGCAACTAGTTACCTTAAAATTACTTCAATTAGAAAACACTGTCAACACTTTTCCTAAGAACACTCACTAAACAACTCAAGTAATTAATTATCCATATTTACTCATTTCACGATACTCTAAGACCAGTACACTTGCAATAAGTTCAACTTCATGAAACCTTATACTTACATTACTAAATAAAAATATTCAAAAACATCTAAACAACTACTTGAAGCTAAATCAGATCCCACTAGCAATTTACCATAATTATCACTCAATCACTTAGGCTTTTTGAACTTCTCTGACAAAGTACAAACGTCATTAAAGTACTTTTAAAATGCAGAATAACTCAGACGGCTCATCTCGTATAATCAGACCATGACACATAAGAATGCAATTCCACTAAAAAAAAAACTAGCAGCATCTAAGAGAAAGGCTAAAGGAATCAGGAAAAGAAAACCTATCACAGGCTTTTCCCGCCTATGCATGACTGGGTGTATTTGTTTTCTTGTATGACATATCGCCATGTACACGAAGACATATCAACAGCACTACACCGGTCCGCTTCCGAATGAATTTTTGCATCTAGTAGAGTTATCTATCAAGAGAATAATCCCCAAATTATCTCCTGACATCCCTTTAGTACGCTTACTCCCAACATCAGACTTATGACCTAAGTACACGACTTCCAACTCATTATTCCCCGGAAATCCTACCACTACACGAAGAATCGCTTATTTCCAGAAATACTACTAACTCATAATAACTCAGGACACATACAGGACAATGTTTACGTCAACAATCAAATTCCTCGGGTCTGATGCAGGCCTACTCACTAGCCCATGATTGACGTTGGAACTTAGCCTACTGAGAGAAACTACTGCATAGCTTATGAAGTACACTTATAAAGTAAATTTGCCTAAGAATACTACCTCACAGAAAAATTGCAATGCATTATTATTTAGTTACTAGCCGCTCATAAAGTACCAAAAAAAAAAAACAAAAAAAAACACACAATAAAACACTATTAACTTGCTAATTAATTTAGGACTTGAAAAAAAAAAACAGTTTGAAACAGTTGTTAAGCTCAATAAGCTCCCAACTAGAATCATTTTATCGCTAATTTATTTTTGTTACTCAATTCGTCAACATTTAAAACCTTCTTCAAATTTGGTTACCAAAAGAAATCATTTTTCATTCAAAATTAAGTATTTAAGAAGATTAATAATTTTCAACTCAAATTTAGATCACCCCCCTCCCCCCGTTTTGCACAGTAACAGATTAATTTTTGAAGTGTATTATTAATTTTCGAAAAAAACAACGCAAACTTTCAAGTTCAAAAATTCTTTTGCTTGTAAACGATCCATCTGGCATAAAAAAAACAAAACAAATTCAAGATGGCTTACCTTGACATTTCGGCGAGAAACATTGTTCATTACATTTTTTTCTTTTCCTCACTCACTTTTCAGCTGGGGTGAATGGATGACAGTCTGTTTCTAGCAGTCACTCAATGTCTCTAAGGTCACACAGCAAAAGTTCCTGGATCAACAACCACTTCGGCAGTTTCAATTGAAAGAATTTTTGCATCTTATTCTTTTTCCTCGTCGCTTGGCTGGACAGTGGCACCCATGATTCTCCAAGTGGGGAAGTTCCCTAGTTTCGGAAATGGCATCCTTCGATGGCTGTGTTACAGGCATTAGGGCGACCTGTCCATCCGATGCAGCAAATTGGCTGGCGGAACTAATCCGATTCACTCGGCCTCCGGACAGCAGAGATTTTTGTAATGGCCATCTTTGTCAGCTCGCAAACGTCGATGCAAAATTTGCCAAGCCTCTTGTTTCCGGCTTAGCAATACCTGAGACCTCGAAAAGCGTCCGTAGGTTCGAAAAGGGACCAGCAGGCCCATTTTTCTTTCCATCATTACATTTTTATTTTACAAAGGGCTGGCTAGCCAAGCTGACGGGGACATTCTAGACGCCCCTCGCCAACGAGGCCGACGACCTAATTTTCGTGCAAGAACGCTGAGTTATCTGTACCAATGTAGAGCAGAGTATCAGCAAAAAAAAAAAAAAGGGACGTTTTACAAGTGAGAAGTTTGACGAGAGAGTGTCTGACCTAGTAACCCAGCCTTCAACGCTCCGCGGGGTCACGTGCTCAACTCCTGTGCTGTAGGTCCCACTAGCTCTGATTAGACGAAAGTACTTACCCAGCAACACGGCCTGTCCAATAGAAGATTATGCAACTCGCGCTTGACCTCACATACACCAAAATTCTGGGAACCCTCCAAGGTCAGCAAAATATGTTGCCATAACCTTTCCACTCAAAGTGACCTCCGCTGGTCGAAGTTGCCCTAAAAATAGAATTCTTTGAAGCAGAACTCTCTCTCCTGAAACGATTCTTGGCGAAGAAAGTGAAAATAAGAAAAAATAAAATAAAAATGGTGTGTATTCAACAAAGAACTTTTCCTTCCCTTTTGACTTGGAGCCTGGCTTGTCTCATAAACGAACCTTGGAAGCACTTTACAAATTTTAGAATATATATACACAGGCAGACAGATGAAAATATTATCTTACAAAACCAGCATTTCAAGTAGAAATGGATTGGAACAGAGACAAAAAAAAAAAAAGTATTGTACATTTATTTGCTTTTTTTATATTTTGAAGTAGCTTTACTGCTGAAAAGGTTATCGCTCAGTTCACACTTTTAGCTTTAATTTTTATGCCCTCGTATATACAAATGAAAACTGCCTCTCCTTGTATCACACGCTGAGCTCATTTTGTGTGGTGTACAAAAGGAAAGAGAAAAATATATAAAGATATGCATACGAATACTACCATGGTAAAAGATGGACAACAAATGTGAAGACAAAATGATTTTTTTTTCTCAATCAGAACCGCAACTCTGAAACCTTTATCGGAGCAATTCTTCCCCGAATGAAACAAATGAACACACTACTCCCCACTAGGATTTACAACATTTAAAACAATATGCAAGGAATCGCATCTAAAGTTGTTTTTTAATCTCGGCACACCCAAAAATAAAGTTCGATCCCAGAACAACAAACCAAAGAACATACATGTACATATTCCCACACTTCACTCAACGTACACACACATAGCAAAAATATTCTAGCATTCAAAAAGGAATTCAGGAAAGGATAGGAAAAAAAAAAAGAATTCAAAGATTGAATGGAAATTAAAGAATTTGGTAACTTTTTTCTTGACTTCCCGGGAAAATGAACTGAAAACTTTAGAAGATATAGAAAATTGATTCAAGTTCCTTACTAAAATTTTCAGGGGTCGATGGTAAAATATAAAATAAAAGAACTGCACATCATCCTTTTCCATTTTTTGTTCATCTTGTCCCAAAGGGAATCTAGATGCGTGATGGGAGCTTATTTTCCTTTCTGAAAATGAGATGGCCAGTCTCTTTTTTCAGAAGCTGGAAAATGGTGACACATCAATATGAAGAGTAGAATGCGGAGGCAGTAACATTGATAAACAGCGCATGTACAGAACAAAAATGTAGGGCAATAAACAGATATGAAGCACAGAGTAGATGTGACAGTATGAAGGCAACAGGCACAGCACCGGGAAAACAATACACATTTGTGAAAATCACTGGACAGTGTTCATGGGGTTCGAACAAGTATATGGGCTCTCAACAGGAAAATAAGTCTCATGTTCCCAAACAGTAAGGTACTCAGAATAGGAATCATAAACTTCAGGAAGAGGCTGATGAAGCTAGGTGCAATCAAGGCAGCCGTAGCAAGAGGAACAGCATGTTTCTTAGGAATGGCACCAGTACAAAGCACACTAGACGAAGAAGCAGGTGGAAGGCCAGGAGAACCCGGCACATCACCAGGAGCAGACTAGGGACTGGAAGACCAAGCAAAGGAGGAACCACAGCAGAATCCGGGCAGACTGGCCATGCAACGTATCAAGGAGCAGCAGGTGGGAGCTGCTAGAAGTGTGGCGGAGGATGATTATCAGGTCCTGTAGCAGTGGTATGTGCAGGGACTTCATGCTGGTAAATCATTGCACGGTTATCAAAGAAACAAATTACTGTGACCTTCTCTGCAGAAGTATCAACTTTGGCCATCTTTGGTGTTGAAGAAGATGGTGATTTCCAGGCACTACTTGCCTGTTTTCCTTGGGGATCGTAATGATGAAGCCAGGTTTCATCAGCTGTGACAATGGAATTCAGGTATGCTTCACCATACTCAGCAAGCAGGCCTTGAAGCTCTCTGCAGACATCCACTCGCACATGTTTCTGCTCAGGTGTCAATAAACGTGGAACCCAATGTGCACAGACACACTTCATATGCAAATGTTCGTGTAAAATAGTCCATGCACTACCAGGTGATATGTGTAATGCAGCAGAGAGGTTATCCAAAGTTATTTGGCAATCTTGCTGAACAATCACAGCAGCTATGTTGACCAACATTTCGTTAATGGCAGTCAAAGGTGCCGCTTTACTACCGCACCTTGTGGTGGAAACTTGGCCTTCCTTGTACTCCTTGAACCACCAAAAGGCTGTAGATTGTGGAAGAACGTCTTCACCATAAACCTCCTTCAGCATTTCGTAGGCTTCCATGGCCATTTTCCATGAACAAAAACAAAATTTTAAAGCAACAGATTGCTCCCCCAAATAGACGAGCTTTCACATAGGCAAGCAGCTACTACTCTTTCTCCTTCCGATGTTTGCAGAAAGTGGCAGTCATGTGCTTGCCATTGCATCACTAAGGTCATTGCGCCCTCTGCTTTCATGAAAGTATAGTTTCCCTGCCTTTGTCTCTGCATGATGAATTATAAACTCATTCTGTCTTTATCGGCTTGCCCTCCTAGTAGGTTGGTCACTTTTTGTTATTCTTTTCTTCCTGTAATAGTGATAATGTCATTGAAACTTAACTTTTACTTATATTTGTATCTTCTTTTTCATGAAATAAATTTCAATATGGCCAATAAAAAAGATATTTCATTTTTCAATAACATTTTTCCAGAACTCTGTTGTGTGTCCTAAATTTTCTTCATTGTTTTTTAAAACAGGACAGTATCAGTGTTGACAGAATTAATGGGAAATTCTGAGACTGCTGAAATTTTTAAGGTAAGTTTTTGACTTATTTGATTTTGGTAAAAGAGCTTTTATTTAAAATTTTGGAATATGTAGATATAGATAGGCAAATTGATCAACTTATAAGTTGATCAATTTGCCTATCTGTATCTACATATTCCAAAATTTTACTGACCATTTCTTAAACTAATCTCTGTTAAGCTAGCTAGTATTTAAGGCTTCCTTTGTCTGGATAGAAAAGTAATGCAAGCTGTTTCTGTTTGTTCAATTGTTTTTACTTTTATTTTTTTGAAGGGTAAGGATTTCTTTGGAGTGGGGAGACCAAGAAAATTTCTGAGAACTGCTAATAACTGAATGGAAATAAAGTCAAATGACAAGAAACTTCAATTACAATGTTTTTGTGATACCAAGACAAAAACAGTTGGTCAGTGTAGGGAAAAAAAAAATGATACAAAGATGATCACAACTACACGTCACACAACTACATACAAGAATATCAAGAACACACTCTTTATAGGTTTTTAATTTAAAATGTGTCGAATCGATATTAATTACACAAATAGTCTCGTAAGAATATGAGTATAACTCACCTCCTTGTCGATGTTTGCCAAATTAATGCATGTTACTTCCTTCGACTGTCCATTCGTCTTTGTCACAGGGGAGGGACAGCCTTTCAAACATTTGGTAGCATATAAAGACTTGAATTATTTATTTTTTGATAATTTTTATTTTTATGCTTTAATTTTTTTATATTTTTATTTTAAAAGCCATTTTTAGCAGAGAACTAATTGTTCATCTATTTTAGCAAAAAACTATTTTAATCTACTTTTAGCAAAGAATGAACTTTTATTAATCTGTTATTTTATTAGTACATTATTTACTTTATTAACCATTAATATAAAAGATGAAAACATGCATACATTGTCCCTCTTTCTCCCAGTACACGTGGCTTGAAGGCAGCAAGCTTAATACTTAGTTCAGGCCTTTCACCACATCCTTACTTTCTGGGTCATTTTGTTCTTGACCTACTGAACCTGTTGAATGTGTGAAGCGGTCTTACTTTTAGTTTTTTGGCACATATCACGGAATGAACTCACGGTAGAGTCTTGTTCAATGTTTTGTACATCTCTTTTTGGTAGTGCGTGCTGGGTTTGTTGAGGCTGTGATGTGAATTTACTTTTACCTTTGTGCTCTAAACTTGAAGCTAGTCTTATATTTCTTGATAATTCTCTTTAATGATTCGAATATAAGAGCAGCTTAAAGTTTGGAGAAAAAGTTAAAATTTTTTTCCTTAAGATTTTTTAAAGAAAAGATATATTTTTAAAATGCAAGGAGTAATCTATGAAGTAAAATGTTGTTGTGGACTATCTTACATAGGAGAGACAGGTTGCAGACTAGAGACTCGAATAGCAGAACATAAAGCGACTAAAAAAATTCCAACAAAACAAGTTTAGATGGGCATGTTAGAGAAACTGGTCACAACATGGACTGGAATTCCCTTAAAGTTATCAGTTTTCAAAGGAAATTTTTAAAAAGAAAATTAAAAGGAGTAGAAATTGATAAGAATCAGAATTCCACCATCAATGACTGTAGAGGTTTGTCACTGCCTAACATCTGGCAAGATGGGGGAGGGGGGTAACTGTAACTGTCAAGGTTAACCGTGCGATAGTGACAGTGAAGAAAAGAGGACAAGTGACTGCACACTAGTTTTCTTCCAAAATTTGCAATTTAATTTTTTTTAAATCCTGGAAAAAAACATATTAGAACAAACAAATATAGTATCAAAGGTATTGTTTACATACATACATACATATCACTAAGCTGTTCTCTGATATTCACAGGTTAGCTCCAAAAAGAAATACAAACTACCAGATATTTTTACTTACTGTTATCGTATCAAACTTCTCCATTTACAGCGATTTTGACATACAACTCGTGTTTCACTAATATCCATTACACGCCGTACACAAGATCTTTTATACTTCATACTCATAATCTTTTTCTCATGCAGACACTCCTGAATCTGATCCACCCATGTCTTCCTTGGCCTTCCTCTGCCTTTCCTTCCTGCCACTTGGGCTGAGAAGATTTTCTTAGTAAGCATTTCATCACTCATTCTTTCAACATGGCCAAACCACTGAATCATATTGGTCTCCACCTTGCTAACAACATTTTGCTTCACATCACACAACTGCAATACATCTTCATTTCTCACACAATCATATCGTGTCTTGCTACAAACCCCACGTAAGTAACGCATTTCTCCAGCACACAAACAACTCCTATGTTTCTTCTGCAGTACCCAGGTTTCACTATCGTACATCAGAGCAGGAACAATTACACTTTCAAACACAGCCATGCAGGACTCTCTAGAGAACCCATCATTCCTGTGAAAACCTCCCAGAGCAGCTATGACTTTCAAAAAGAATTCACTCGCCTACTGATTTCACCATCCAACTTGTTCTCTCTGTCAAACATGCTTCCTAAATACACAAACTCACTCACCTGGTCAATCACAGTGCCATTTATACTTACATTACATTCAGTGCTACCTGTTCCTCTCTCAAACACCATAACTTTGGTTTTTCCCTTATTTATACTCAGTTTGAATTTCATGCAAACTTCGTGCATCCGAGTCAACATAATCTGCAACTCACTTTTGCTCTCTGCCAACAGGACAGTGTCATCAGCAATCTGCACACACGGATATCACCAAGACATAAACCACTATTATCTATTTTGGCATCACACATGCATGCATCCATAAATATATTAAACAGCCATGGTGACATTACACAACCTTGTCTAACTCCTGCACCAATGGAAAACCATTTTGATAAAACACCATTCACTTGTACACAAGCTCTACTACCAGCATACATGGCTTTTACACTATTAAGTAGATTCCCAGTAACACCATATTCATTCAATACCTTCCAAAAAAGTGTCCTATTCACTCAGTCATAAGCTTTCTCTAAATCTATGAAGGCAGTAAAAACTTTCTTCCCAACAGCCAGATACTTTTCAATCATCGTGCGTAATGCAAAAATCTGGTTAGTGCAGCCTTTACCAGGCATAAAACCACTCTGAACATCCCACACTTTCTCTGATGTAAGACCCCGTACTTTTTCAATAACAACCTTACCAAACACTTTCCCTGGCACACTCAGTAGGCTAATACCACGATAGTTCTTGCATTCAGTCTGATCACCTTTTCCCTTATACAAGGGAACAATGATAGCATCCTTCCAATCCCGAGGGACCATTCCTAACTCCCAGCACAACTGGCAAAATTCAGTTAACCAGTCAATTATAGAGTCACCATCATATTTCAACATCTGCAGTTATGCCATCAACTCCTGGAGCCTTACCATTCTGAAGAGACTTTAGAGCTTTACACACTTCTTCTCTTGAGATCCCTCCTGTGCTTTCATCCCTCATTGTGACATCATCTGCGTCTGTCTCAGAATCATCTTTGCTTTCGTGATCTAATAACTCACAGAAGTATTCACCCCATCTGTCACTTAACTCATTGGGCTCCCATAACATTTCCCCAATCTCATTCTTCACATAACTTACAACTTTGTTTCCCCTATTTTTCCTGAGTCTCATGTACTTCCAAAAGGACTTCCTATCTTTCCAAAAAGCCAGTTCATGCCTTTCCACTTTCTCCTTCCTATCTTTTGCCTTACTGTGGCGAACCAGCTTAGCAGCTTCACGCTTCTTACAGCGATATTCATCCACAGAGACTCTACCTTGCAACATCCCCAAATAGGCTTCCTTCTTTCTCTTTACTGCCTCTTCAATCTCACTATTCCACCAAGCCATCACCTCTATTGTTACCCACAATTCTGGTGCCACAGACCTCTTTAGCAGCAGTGACAACACAGTTCTTAAAACATTCCCACTTCTTTTCTACATCCCTCTCACCAGACTTCAGATCCTTCAGTCGTTCTCTGAGTAAGTCAGAATACCGCTGATTATCTTCAAGGAGCCTATCAACCTTTATTCTTTCTATCCTGGGTCTCTTCCTATTCCTTTTCCTCCAACCAACATTAAGTTTCACTCGCGACACTACCAAGTAATGATCAGAACCCACATCCGCACCTCTCATCACATGGGTGTCAACAACTAAGTGTTTCAAATGCTGATCGTAGAAAACAAAATCTATCACACTCTTTTGACCAAGAGTACGATTTTCCGTAGTATATGTGTGGATATTCTTGTGGTTGAAAAATGTATTAGATACACACAAACCATTCTCAATGCAGAGATCAATTAATCTTTAACCATTATCATTCACACAAGGATCATTAAACTTACCCAGAACATTGTCAGAAATTGCATTCTGCACACCTACTGTAGCATTGAAATCCCCTGCTATTATAACTTTTTCTTTAGCACCAAATTGGCACAAAACAGCTTTTAGCTCATTCCAGAAATTTTCCTTCTTATCAGAAGGTTCTGAGTCACAAGGAGCATACACTACAACAATTACAATTCTCTGAAGTTTCACTTTCAAACGAATCCAGAGAATTCTCTCACTTACGCAACTATAGTGAATCAAGTTGTTCTTCATCTTTTCACTTAAAATCACACCTACACCCGCCTGTCCTCTCATATTATCCAATACTCCAGACCACACACTCACCGTACCATTCACTTCTTCTACCCCAATTTCCTTCTTTTTGGTTTCACTTACACACAGCACATCCAGTCTATACTTATTCATCTCCTCAATCACCTCACTCATCTTGCCATTTATACCTCTAATATTCCATACACCAATCTTACATTCACTCAGCCGAGATCTCTTTCTCATACGCCGTTTAAAAAGTCCAGGTCGATTCCGTGGTGGACCGTCCTTCTCAAGTGTGATAGGTCCACCATATCCCACACTTGAGTCATTCTTAATATTTCTTTTTGTCTTTTTAATCAGGTAAGTACATCAGTTTGGGGATTAGCCCACAGCTGAGGGTTCCAGTTGGTCATTCAACCTAAGAATTCTGGAACAAAACCCAGTGAGTTGGGGTCTTTTCACCAATCTCACACAGAACTAGCTTGCACCTCTCCAAAATTCACAGAGGCCCTAGTTGCTGTTGTGTGTGCCATTGTTACCACGGAGCGCCCCGAGGAGGCAAACCCATCGCTCACTACGACCGCCCGCGGTATTGTTTAGCTGATCTTGAAAAGTATTTTGCACATTGTCACTCCGTGAGGCGCGTGCTCCTTCCCCAAGAGAGGTCTAATAATGTTACAGGTTTTTGTTAGTTAAATATTTTTAGTTAAACACTCACTCAATAGCACAATCAAAACTTTAAAAAAATGTTCTATTAAGACAATTGCATTAGAAAAGGTTATACTCATCGGGTCGGGAGATACGACTCACATAAAAGCTCTTCCTCTACGATATCACGGCAAGCGTTTTCTGTGCTACAGGAGCACCATCATCGGGTCATCGACTATCTAAACGAGGGTTCCTGTGGCTACACATACGCAAGGAACCCTCGTGTAGATAGTCGATGGCCTGATGATGGTGCTCCCGGAGCACAGAAAGCGCTCGCCGTGATATCGTAGACGAAGAGCTTTTATGTGAGCCGTATCTCCCGACCCGATGAGTATAACCTTTTCTAACGTAATTGTCTTAATTAATAGAAAAATTTTTAAGTTTTGACTGTGCTATTGAGTGAGTGTTTAACTAAAAATATTTAACTAAATCATTTTATGTGCAAAATTTTTTTAACTAACTTTTAAAAACCTGTAACATTATTAGAAAATTTTTTAACTAACAAAACCTCTCTTTTGGAAGGAGCATGTGCCATCGCGGAGCGACAAAGTGCGAAATACTTTTCAATATTAGGTAAACAATACCTTTTGATATTATATTTGTTTAATCTAAAGCACGTTTTAACTAAGACAACCCTTAGAGATTTGTCTCATGCATATTTCGTAAACATCATCATCATCATTGTCAACCATTATCAATCCACTGCTGGACGAAGGTCTCCCCAAGCTTCCTCCACAACGGTCTGTCTTGTGCCAGTCTCCTCCATGTCACCCCTGCATACTTTCGAATTTCATCCACCCATCTCCCATGTGGTCTTCTTCTGGGTCTTTTCCTGTCCCTTGGAATCCAATCTAAAATTTCGGCTGTCCATCGATGATCTGTCCTTCTGGCAGTATGTCCAGCCCATTGCCATTTCAGGGATTTAACTCTGATCATGATGTCTTCCACTCTTGTCATTTTTCGGATCCACGAGTTCCTCTTCTTATCTCTCCTGGTTACACCAAGTATGCACCTCTCCATGCTACTTTGAGTTGTCTGCAGCCTTTGTATGTCTCTTTTAGTTAAGGTCCACGTCTCTGCACCATACGTAAGCACTGGAAGGATGCATTGATCAAACACTTTTCTTTTAAGACATAATGGCATATTGCTCTTGAAAATTATGCTGTTTCTTCCAAAAGCTCTCCAGGCAAGTTTTGTACGCCGATTAATTTCTTCCTCAATGTGACCCTCACTTGATATCTGCTGTCCAAGATAAACGTACGTGTCTGTTATCTCCAGCTTTTTTCCATCAATCGATAAATCTTCATTTCTTGTAAAAGCATTGAACATCACTTTTGTCTTCTGAAAGTTCATTTTTAATCCCACTTCTTTACTCTTGTCAGCAAGTTCTTGGATCATACTCTGCAGCTCTGATGGGCTAGTTGCAAAAATGACTACGTCATCAGCAAAACGAAGGTGGGTTAGATAATCTCCATTAATCTTTATCCCCTTGTTTTCCCAGCTCAGTGACTGAAAAACACCCTCCAATGTGGCATTAAAGAGCTTCGGAGATATGGTGTCACCTTGTCTCACTCCCTTTCCAATTTTTATGTGTGTTGTATTTTCAAACAGCCTAATCTTTGCACTTGCGTTTTCATAGATGTTATTAATAATATTAATGTATGCATCTTCAATACCGCAGGTTTTCAGAGCCATTGTAACTGCTGATGGTTTCACCGAATCAAAGGCTTTTTCGTAAACATATTAGAAGTTAAATAAAGTGTTTAATAAACTAGGAAGCCAGTTTTCAAAATGAGCTTTATTTACAGAAAGAATATGAGTTGTGCAAAAAGTTTGAACATTACCACATGATTGGCAACACCTACATCCTTGACTTCATCCTTGTGATAGACTGTTGAAGTAGAACTTGAAATTTGATTAATACAATGCTCGACATTGAAAATGCCACACTATAAAGGAATTCATGAAATGAGACAAAACTCACCTCACATGTAGACAAGTAGGTGGAAAATAAGTGATTTAATTCTGAAGCATTACATGAATGCAATGGGCGAGGAGAGAGTATAATGTGGCCTGAGTCAGTAAATCATATGAGTGCCATGCTGGGCTATGTAATAACAACACAGTTGTCACTCACAAAGACTAAACTGCCATTACAGATCACAACCACCGGTCTAGTGGGTGTTGCCAATCTCATTTATTCATCTACAAATTACACATATGAGAATACTGGAGAATATGACAACAATATAAGACATTTTTTTTTTTTTTAGAGATTCAGTTTATCAGGTGAATGAATTTTTGTCAAGAACGAGTGGTCACGGAAGTAGACAACTTAATAGGTGTGCCAATGCACTGAGAAAAATGAGATGGACGTTTTTCTAAACGAGTAACATGACATTTATCTTTAGTTGGTGAGTTCTGAGGAAGGAGCAACCGATTAGAATCTGGTATAGTAAGCATAGGTGTATCATAGTTTTGAGAGTTCTCCAGAAGAGACGAAACTGGTGGGCACGCAACTGTTTTTTTTTTTTTTTCGCATGAATATAGCTTTTATTGGACAAATACACTGCATTGCGACAAAGAGTGGTGTCATCCTGAGTGGTAACTAAATAGGAGCGAGTGGTATCAAGCTTCGCAGATACAGTAGCAGGAATCCAGTTGCGATGCACCTTTTTAAGTTTTACAGATTGACCCTGTACCAAGGATGGTGCTTGGTTACGAGTACCAGTTGTGGCATTTATATGCTGGTTCTCTCTGGAGAACTGGAGATGAGCAGAAGTTGACGCACGAGGCAAACGTGCTAGAGGATGTAACAGGATCAATGATCGTGTAGGACATCCAAATAGTCGTTGAGCTGGAGAAGGTAAGTCACCGCAAGGAGTATTCCTCCAATTGAGTAGTGCCAAGTGCAAGTCGGATTGTTCTAGATAAGTACGCTTTAACATTAACTTAGCGATTTGCACATACCGGTCCGCCAAACCATCTGACTTGGGATAATGAGGACTGGATGTGAGGTGTTGTATCTTCCAGTATCTTGTGAAATTACGAAATGCTTCAGAGTTATACTGTGGACCATTGTCAGTTTCTAGGATATCAGGAATACCATGAGTGGTAAAAGTAACTTTTAAATACTTAACAACAGCTTGAGATGTTGGTTGACTTAGTTTTTTAAAATCAAAATATCTGGAGTAACTATCAGTTACAAAGCAATGGTCAGCCCTAATGTCAAATAAATCTGATGCTACTCATTGCCATGGAAAACAGGGAATAGGTTTCATCTGCAATGGTTCTGTGTTAGGAGCACGAGCAGTTTGTTGACACGTTGGACATTTTTGAACAAATAGTTCAATATATTTAGACATCCACGCCAAAATATTATTTTTTGTGCATGATGTAAGGAAAGGCTAGTACCCAGATGGCCCTGATTGATAAGCTTGAGATATTTAGATTGAAGTACTCCAGGTATGATCAGTCAATCAACCTTGAACAACAGATTTTCGTATACAGATAATTCTTCACGGTAATTCCAATACTTGTGTAAAGAAACAGGAACTTCCTTTATTGTTAGTGGCCAACCTTCAAGGATAACTCTCTTGAGTTGTAGTTTTTCATGTTCATTAATTGCTGCAATCAGCTCTTGGAATGTTAATGAGGGAAGCAGTATATCAAGTAATGTTTCAAATAGTTCATGATCTTCACCAGCTGTCTCCAAAGACTCTATACTACAGTCACGACTTAGTGTCAGGGATTGGAATATCAGTACCATGTTTAAATATTATTCTTGGCGAATACTGAAGCACATCAAAAATTAATCGCTGTAATCTAGGTGGAGCAGTATGTAAGGGTTTCTTTGTGATGACCTCTAAAGGTTTGTGATCCGTTTCAATGGTAACAGACTGGCCATAAATATAGTCATGAAATTTTTTACACCCATGACAAATAGCATTGAAGGCTTCCTTCACAATTTGAGGATAACGCTGTTGTGCAGATGTTAATGCTTTAGTAGAATATGATATTGGTCTACCATCTTGGAGAAGTACAGTACCAACTGCATGAGATTCAAACTAGCATCCACTGAAACAATCACTGGTTTGTTTACATCATAATAAACCAACTGTGGTGTATTTTGAAGAGCTTCTTTTAACTTACAAAAGGCTTTTTCTTGGTCAAAAGACCACTCCCATATGACATCTTTCTGTAGAAGTCTGCACATGGGTTCCAAAATGCTTGAATTAATTAGGTATGAATTTAGAAACATAATTAGTCATACCCATAAATCTCTGCAACTCAGTGACACAAGTAGGTGTAACATAATGAAGAATTGCTGGGAACGTGGGTTGTTGCATCCAGGTTTGTATGTTAATGGAGGTGTTTAATAGAAGTAAACGAGGATCGTTGTGTTGAAATTAAAGTTTATGTTGGAGATGGGACTTTGTAATTACTTAAATGTAATTACTTAAAGTAAGTTCATTATATAGTATTAAGGCTTAATATTTTGACATGGTGTCAGAATCATAATGGATAGGTTTCATACTCCAGAAGAATTAAGATTTACGGGCAATGTTGCCAAAAATTGGAAGAAGTGGAGACAGAAGTTAGAAAATTTTCTCCTAGCTGCAGAGAAAATCAACAAACCTGATAAAACGAAAGGCGCTATTTTATTAAATCTTATCAGTGATGGAGTGGAAATATTTAATACATTCGACTTAGACCCAAAGGCAGCTGATTATTTTACCAAAGTTGTAGATAAGTTTGAATCATATTGTTTGCCATGGAAAAATGTAGTTTTCGAACGATTTAAATTCTTCAAGTGTATACAACAGGAAGGACAACCATTCGATCAATACCTTACACAACTCAAAACCTTAGCTAAA
Source organism: Macrothele yani (assembly GCA_039090855.1). NCBI lineage: Eukaryota > Metazoa > Arthropoda > Arachnida > Araneae > Macrothelidae > Macrothele > Macrothele yani. Next base: position 82,589,215 of record CM077017.1, read on the forward strand.
ACTAGGGTTCGTACGCCTCCTAGATTTCCTGGAAAACTCCTGGAATTAAATTTTTATTTTCCAGGGCCTTGGAAAACTCCTGGAATTAAATTTTTATTTTCCAGGGCCTTGGAAAACTCCTGGAAAAAAGGCAATTTTTAATGACTCGTGGAAAACTCCTGGAATTTTTGTATTTCTTTTTATGCTGAGCTAGTTTGGTTAAAGTATGTATTTCTTTTTATGCTGAACTAGTTTGGTGGTTTTCAGCCAGTGTTTCACCATAAAAGTTAGCTCCTCTCCAGCTATGAACTGGAGTGAGTGAGTGAGTGAGTTAGAGTGTGTGTGTGTGTGTGTGTGTGTGTGTGTGTGTGTGTGTGTGTGTGTGTATTGCAGAAACTTCCTTGCCTGATCGGATAGGCGGGGCCAGCACGGCTGTTGACTGATAAGTATTTCCTGCACCCTACTGGGATAAAAAATCTGATTTTCTATCTTAGCGGAATTTCTACAAAACTGACTGAAAATTTAATGCGCCAAATTTCGTGTGAATCAGATAAAAACTGTGAAAACTAGCCAATAAAATTTTTAATCACGTACGACGGCAGTTTTCCCGCTCTAACGTCATAATAAAAAAATTATGCGCAATTCAAAAAGTTTTTATTTGATTGTAGTGAAATTTGCAGGGTAACCTTATATGACCCAGTTACGACATCTGTGAAAAATTCAGATCTTTTAATTGAAAATTCAGAAAATAAATTTTTCGGCACTTTTTTCCTTAGGTAGGAAAGGAGAGTACGTACCTGTCAACTCTTCCGATTTTGGCAGAAGTCTTCCGATTTTTTATACGTTCTTCCGATCTTCCGACCAAACTCGCATTCTTCTGCCGTTCGAAAAATTTCTGTGTTTTTTGCAAAAAATAACCTGTTTTATTAATTTTTTTAAGTCAAAAAAAAAAAAAGTTGAAAAGCGCAGCAGTAACTTACTAGTCTTTAATCTCAGGGCTGCCAGACCTGCGCCAATTGCACCAGCCAGCGCCAAAATGTTGTTCTTGCACCATTCTGCTAAAAAAATTGCGATTTTGACGATGAAATCTGCGCTAATTTTGTGCCAAAAGTTAAAATTTACCGGTCATCGAGATTTTAGCATAATCTTACACCATTCGAAATCGATTCAGCGGTTAATTCGTACGTGAGATTATTCCGTGGGTTTGCGGAGTCCCCCTCCCCCAAACCCTTTTTTTTGTCATTTTCGAGTTCGATGCAAAAGTGAAGAAATTTTCGGGGTATTAGTTGGGGGTGGGGGTTGGGTCGTATTCCGTCTGGGGACGTTGTTTTGGCTTTTTAAACGTTCGGAAACGGAAGCTAAATGGAATGCAGACTTTTCCTGTAATAGTATTTTTTTTCTCTCGCGATGTTGCTTCTGTTCAGTATTGTTACATATAATTTCATTGCATAATTTCAGCTTGAAATTGTAGGCAACGATTTCTGAAAATGGAAGTTAGGCCGCCCGAAAATTTCCCCGTAATCTTCGGCCACGAGATTCTTACGCTGATTCAAGGAATTCCGTCTTTTTGTTATCATTTGGACCATTTACGAGATCGATGCACAACTGAAATGAAATTTTGAGAGGATTGGTGGTGGGGAGAGGGTATCGTTTTCTCCGTCAGAGAACGGAATTTCATCCTTCGAAAACAGAAAGTAGACAGAGGTAAGATTTCTTTCGTAATCATAATTTTTTTTCTCGCGCGATGTTTCCTCTACCGAGTATTGTTAGATATCATTTTATTCCATAAATATTTGTATTTCAGCTTGAAAATGTTGGATAAATTTCCGAAAACGGAAGTCAGACGGAGCGAAGATTTCTTCAGTAATTGTATCCCCCCCGTGCGATGTGATCTCCATTCCTATGTAGTTGTTAAATGTCATCACCCTCACAAATGTGTGTGCATTTTAGCTGGATAAGGGTGGAGGAAATTTCCCAAAACGGAAGTGACAAAGTTTGGAAATTTGTAATAATTGATGCATGGTGTTAAAAAAAAAGTATTCATTCTCTGAAAATTACACCATTTATCTAAAATAGTGAAAGCTCTGATATCAGAATTCATGGTTCTTAGCTACGGTTGATGTTTTTAGTAAGCACAGGATACCTTTCAAAAATTGCATTGCTTTTGGAGCAGACAATGCTCCACTAATGATAGGAGAGAAAAATGGTGTGGCTCGTCATTTGAAAGAACACCAAAGTGAAGTAATAATTATAGGGTGTATTTGCCATTTAATTAATAATGCAAAAGAATTTTTTCTTTGGTTAAAAAAATTGCACAATGTTTTGATCATTAACGTCAGGCGAATTGCTTGAGAGTCTTCTGTTAATTAAATGCAAACAAAATTTACTGCGGAATTAACTTTTTTACGGGTCTTATAGAGGTTATTATTCAAAAAAGTTGGTGGTCAAATTTTCGAACTAAAGCCTAGTTCGGCATCAGGACTACGTCACTAGAGTAGTTGCTGCCATTCAGTTGGAAGAGTCCTTTGTTTTCAAAAAAGGTTCTCCAAAGAATTCCTAAAAAAAGCCAAAAAGGCCACTGTAAAAAGTTTAGCTAACTGTTAAATTACTGTAAATAAAAGTTCCCTTCAATAAAAACACAAAAAAATAAATAAAGGTCAGTGTCCTGTATTCCTTTTTTGTTTAAGCAGTATGAGTTCTAAATCACTTTATCGTGTGACAAATTCACGTAAAAAATCTTCTGAATTTTTATACAATCTTCTGAATTTTTCAAAGAAATCTTCTGCATATTCATTAAATTTAGTTGGCAGGTATGATAGTAGCAGGTGGGAGGGGCTGGATGAGATGACATGGAGAAGATCCTCCAAGCCTTGATTTTAGCTTACAGTATTCTTATGGTTACATAAATGTTAGGTTATAAAGCTGTAAATGTGGTGAGGGGTAATCGTGGAAGTGAGATGCAGATGGACTGATACCGCTCTTGTGTGTTCCCCAGACTTTTTAATCAGGCTGTTCTATTTTAAACAGTGTTACAGTCTTACATTAACTCAAGAGTATAGTGACTTATACGTAATGCTGATTGCAGAGGCATTTGGCTGTCTTCCTTGTAAATTGGTAACGAGAACATTGTTCTGTTTTATTAGTTAGAATAAATTATTGTTGTGTAGTTATGCCAGGTGGTAAGTGTATATTTAATCCAGCTTGGCTAGGTAATGTCAAGTATAAGGATTTTTTGCTGAAACAGAAAGATACTTTTAAGTTTAAAGCAAAGTATATGATTGTTGCTTCGATATTTCAAATATGGGTGAGTCTTCCATTACTAGTCATGTGGCTAGTAAAAAGCATATTTCTTTATTGGCAGCTAAACAAAAGCAAACAGTAGATATCCAAGACTTTTACCAGAAGTCACATGGTGCTGTTATTAAAAAACCTGCAGTATCTGACATAAGTCTTGAAAATTCGTTTTCCCAAAACAATGTGCTAAAAGCAGAAATTCTATGGACGTTGAAAGTCATTACTTCACATTATTCATATAAGTCATGTGAAAACATTCAATCTGTACTGACCTTAATGTTCCCTGACAGTAGCATTGCAAAAAGTTCACTTGTGGTGGAAAAAAAGTGCATATTATTCTGTTTTTGGTATTGCACCATTTTTTTATGTCACTTTTAAAGGGAAGAGTCAAATCTCAAGATGGATATGTGTTACTGTTTGATGAGGCCCTTAACAAGGAAACTAGCAAAAAACAGTTGGATTCTCATGTTAGATTTTGGGATGGCTGGCAAGTTTGTACATGATACTTAGGCTCTGACTTTTTAGGACATGCTACTGCTGATGTATTGTGTAGTAAAATTCAGGAAAAGTGTTCCGGCTTAGGTTCTGGTAACTTGCATCAGCTGTCCATGGAAGGACCCTATGTCAATCGAAAAGTTTATGATATGATGCTGAATGCATTAAAACTAGAGAGCCATGTCTCTTTGTTGAATGTTGGCAGTTGTGGATTGCATATTGTTCATAATGCTTTCAACAGTGGCTGCAAAATAATGCCAGAACTTGGTGAAACTATTCAAGCATTGTATTATATATTCAAGGTCTTGCCAGCTAGAAGTGAAGACTTTTCAAAAGTGACAAACTGCAACGTCTTTCTGCTAAAGTTTTGCAAACACTGTTGGCTTGAAAATGTGAGTGTTGTTGAAAGAGCTATTGAAATTTTGCCAAGTATTTCATTATATGTCAGCAAGGTTCAGCAAAAGATATTACCTGACCCTCAAAACAAGTCATTTGATGTGGTGAAGAAACATGTTAAAGACCCACTTTTTCTTGTCAAATGTAATCTTTTGTTAGTGTGGATAAAAGTGTTGAATATTTTTTGACTGTTTATCAGACTGACCAACCAATGCTTCCCTTTTTGGCTCATGACTTATATAGTTTGTTAAAAGAAGTGATGCAAAGATTCATAAAGGATAACATAATGAACAGTGTAAATAGTCCTCTTAAACTGCTGAAAATTTAAATAAATGAAACAAATTACAAAGATACGAGTAAAATCATGATTGGTTTTGTTGCAAGCAAATTAATAACGGAACTAAAGAAAAGCCAAAATGTCAGTGACAAACAGATTATGGGATTTAAGTTATAATGTAGGCATTTTTTGATCCAAGTTACTAAGAAGTTACTCGAAAAATCCCCTTTACAGTATCCGTTGGTTAGGTCAATGACATGTTTAGACCCAAGAAAGTTTTTGGGAAATTCAGAAGATATGGTTCCGCAGGATATTACTCATCCTTGTCGATGCAAAGAAAGTTTTGGAAGCAAATTGTGATAATATCGTAAAGGAGTATAGTGATTTAGTACAGGAACTTGTCAATGAAAGAAAGGCTGAGCTCACAAATTTTGATCCAAGAACACAGACTAGATGAGTTTTACTATGCTACTGTTGCTAATAAGTATATACACATTTTTCAGAAGTCATGAAGATACTTCTGCTTCTATCCTATGGGCAGGCCACTGTTAAAAGAATATTTTCTACAAATAAACAATCATGCGACACAGTGTCAAAGAAAAAGGCTCTACGAGACCCGCCATCTTGTATTGCTGCCTTCTCTTGTTAACTAATGAGCAAGCGTATTTCACAAATTGCTCGGGCAATTTTGCACATTTTAGAACACCGTTTGTGGATAATGCAAGATATATGATAAATAAAGAGTTCCCTGGTTTCAGAATTTTGATTGACCTTTCCCTTCATTTTTTATCTGCAGCGAAAGTCGTACCAAGGTGTCTTCCATAGTTTTATTAATTAATAAAAAGTATTTAAAGAGTCCAAAATGAAGATCTGAAACCAGGGAACTGTTTATTTATCATATATCTTGCGTTAGCCACAAACGGTGTTCCAAAATGTGCAAAATTGCCCGAGCAATTTGTGAAATACGCTTGCCCGTTGGTTAACAAGAGAAGGCAGCAATACAAGATAGCGGGTCTTGTAGAGCCTTAAGAGAAGAATCTGTTGTAGCAAGAAGAATTATTGTTGACCATGTAAATACAGTTGGGGAAATAAAAGATGTTGAATTGTCAAAAGAGCTATTACTGAGTGTTGCCTGTGCTCGTCAAAAGTATGTAGCTTACCTGAATGAACAGAAGAAAACCCAGCAAAAGAAATGTATGATAAAAAGAATGCTGCTAATGGAAGACATATCAATGTCTTAAATTAAAGAAGGAAAGACTTGAAACAGACATTTCTGAATTTAAAAAATCCTCTGAAATGTATGCTGATCAGGTAGAATCAAAAAGCTCACTAACATTGTTTGCAAAATCAAATGCCCTGCAACACAGTGTCAAAGAAAAAGAAAAAGCACTGTTGCTTATTGCTGATGAACTTCATGAAAAATTCTTGCAACATAAGAATTGTTAAAGGGGTAGGGAACATCCTATCTCTTGAAGTTATGTCTACCTGAATGTACCTTTTTCTTAATGAACGTTTTAGATAACAAAACTCTGTGTCTTCCCATTCTGCTTTATTTCCCCTCTTGTTTATATTGTGGTCATTAGTGGCTGTGAAGTGGGGAGAGGAAATGTAGGTCAACAGCAATTCCCAATTGAACTTTATTCCCATACTGCTTTATATTGCATCCATAAAATGGGGGAAACTTTACCTGCTAGAAAAGAAGAGTATACCTTTTAAAAGGAATTCACCTGGTTTCTTTCATAGCAGTTAGCGTCATACAAATCTGTGGAAAAATTGATCAAGCTCATGCACACTGCGTATTAATCAGATTTCAGCCATTTTCAACACATTCCTTCAATATACACCACTTTTCCAAATTGAGTTTTTAAGTAAAAGATCCCCTCCTCGGGGTCCCTAAGAACAAACTAAAATTTCGATGAAATTGAAGTCTTTTGTATGTGTATTATCATGCATTAAGTTTCGATGAACATACTGAAACCAGATGAAAATATCCGGAATAAAATTACAAATTTCCAGGAAAAGCGCATAATCAAAAAACATTTTCGGCACTCCGAGCATTGCTTTTTCTCAGCTTTCAAATAGTTAGACATATACTGGGTGCGTTCAAAAAGTTGGTCAACCATTTTCATGTATAACTTAAAAATTTTAACCAGTAGCCATTTTTCAAAAATATCAAAAAGAAACAATAAATCCAGGTAGAGAAGGTAAAAAGTACATGTTGCAAAAATATGCATTAAAATGTTTCCCTCATACTAAGTAGGCATACAGAAACATCAGTATTTCACTGTCTGCCATCCAATGAAAGCATGTTACATATTGTAAATAGAAAGTTCAGAGTATATTTATACAAGTAAAAACAGAATCTGTTTTTTTTTTGTTTTTTTTTTGTTCCTGGTTTTCCAAAGGGTTGGCATTCCAGCTTTTCAGGTTCTTGTTTCTATCTAGTTTCTTGAATTCTAGAGAATGGAATATCCTCTGCCTTTTAGGTTTGTATCAAAGTGGATAAAAAAAAATTAAATCCTGTGAAGCTTGGTGATGCTGCACATAGTCATTATTGAGGTTTACATGATTCATGCTCTGTGAAGGATTTGGGCTCTCTTACTTTAGCTCAGTGCCTGCTTTCTGATATGTAGGCACTGTAAACAAAATATTGTGTTACAGGGAAGAAAATTATCAGTATCATGCATGTATTCTATTTTGTTTGTTTCAGAAATGCAAGGAAGCATGTTTAAGGTTTTAATGAATTAGAATTTCCCATCTTAACTAATGTGTATATATCTTTTCTGCTTTCAGTCAATGTATTGTAAATGTGTAGTGCTGCCTCAGTGACCAAATGGTCTGACCATTCGCCCGAGGTGGGTGTGGTTTTGAGTCCCATATGAGGTATGGGTAGTGTATTTGTTTGATGGCATGGGCTCTGTCCCTTCTCTGCAACAAGTGGCCCTAAATCAGAGATGTGCGGCTGCTTATATAGCACTCAGAGTTGCACATGATGGTCAATAAACCTTGAAAAACAAGAAAAAAAAAATTAGTTAACTTCACCGTAATTTGCAATATAGACAACAACGCACTGTGATTCTAGCAAAAGTTTGGGCTCCTGGAATTTTTTTAGACTCCTGGAAAACTGGAATTTATTTTCTTTAAAAGTGTACGAACCCTGTAAAACTTGTGAGTTTGGAACTCAACAAGAAGGTTTAATACGTGACCATGTAGTTTTAGGTTTGATCGACACAAGACTTCAAGAAAGGCTTCTTTGTGAACCGGATCTTATACTTCAAAAAGTGGTGGAACAGGTAAAGGCTGCTGAGGTGAGTAAAGAACAGATTAAAAATATGAAAGAACAAACTGAAGTTGTGAACATAATTAAAATAAAACAGCTGGGAAAACGTTCATGAAAAGAAGTATTAAGCCAAATGTAGTTTCTAAAAGTAGCAGTGTAATGGAGCCATATCTTTGTAAAAAGTGTGGTAGAAAGCACAAGGTAGGAGAGCGTTTTGCATTTGGAAAAGTTTGTAATAAATGTAAAGGGTTAAATCATTTTGCTGTAGGGTGCAAAGTTAAAGTAAAATCTGGAAGAAGGGTTTACGAAGTACAGAAAGAAATTAAGGAATTAACTATTTTATATGTGGATACTATACAGAACCCATGTGTAGATAAAGTTGAAGCTGTAAAATTTGTGAGAAGTCGTGGAATAAAAACATGCGGGTTGAAAATTGTGAAGTAGAATTTAAATTAGATACAGGAGCTGAAACCAATATTCTGCCTTTAGAAACATTTGAGGAAATATGTTCTCAGGTTAAGTCTCAAAGACCAGAACTCCAGCATACTTCTACAATTTTAACCACATATGAAAATTTTAAGATAAAGCCAAAAGGGAAAGTAGTTCTTAGATGCTCCACTGAAAAGGTTAAACAACAGATAATACTGTTTAATGTGGTGCAACAAGATTATAAGCCAATATTAGGATTAAAAGCTTGCTTACAGCTTAATCTAATAAAGAGAGTTGATCACATTAAATCTACTTCAAGTAAAGAAACTATTATTGAGAAATATGCAGATGTTTTTAAGGGTCTAGGGAAGATGCCAGGTGATCCATATCACATAGAAGTGAACCCATATACTGTGCCAGTTATAAATCCTCCAAGAAGAGTGCCTCAAATACTACATAATAAATTGAGACAGTTACTCCAACAGTTGGAAGAAAAGAACATTATATCTAAAGTAGACAAACCCACTAACTGGGTACAAAATTTGGTTATACGTAGTAGAGAAGCCAGATGGAAATCTTAGGTTGTGTCTGGACCCAAGAGATTTAAATCAGGTAATAAAGATAGAACATTATGCCATACCATCCATAGAAGATATAATAAGCAGGCTAAATGAAAAAAAAAGTTTTTTCAGTATTAGATTTGAAGGAAGGGTTTTGGCAAGTTCCTTTAGATGAATATAATGCAAATTTGTGTACTTTTAACTCTCCCTTTGGTAGATTCCGTTGTAACAATGCCATATGGAATCAATTCGGCACCAGAGGTCTTTCAGAAAAGAAATCTAAAAATCTTTTGAGATATACCAGGGGTAGAAATTTATATAGATGATATCGTCTCGGGCATTGATGAAGAAAAACATGATAAACTTTTGACTGAAGTGCTAAAAAGGGCTAGAAAATACAATGTGAAGTTGAATAGTGCAAAATTTCAGTACAGAATAAATGAAGTTAAATATGTAGGACAAATCATATCTAAAGATGGTATCAAAATAGATCCACAACATGTAAAGGCCATTGAAGAACTGCCAATTCCAAAGGATAAAACAGATGTCAGAAGACTACTAGGAATGATGAATTATGTGTCTAAATTTATACCTAATTTGTCCAGAATCACATTCCCATTGAGAGCTTTGACTAAGAAAAGCCAAGAATTCAAATGGGACTGGGAACATGAGAAGGCCTTAAAAGAATTAAAACATAATTTGAGCTCAACACCAGTTTTAAAAGTGTTTGATAGTTCAAAGAACATCATAATACAATGTGATAGCTCTAGAGATGGAATGGGTGCATGTCTCATGCAAGAGCGACATCCAGTTTCATTTGAAAGAGCATTGACTGAAAATAAGCAAAACTTTGCACAAATTAAAAAGGAGTTATTAGCCATCGTTTTTGCCTTAAAAAAATTCCATTATTTTGTTTATGGCAGGAAAGTAACGGTGCAGTCGGATCATAAACCGTTGGAGTCCATTGTGAGAAACCCGCTGCTTAAAGTCACATCAAGACTGCAACATATGATGCTAAAACTGATGAAATACTTTGTTGTGCAATATGTACCAGGCTGTAAGATGTACATAGCCAATACACTATTTAGGGCATTTCTAAGTGGTGAGAAGACCCAGAGCAATCCTGAGTTGCAGAACGTGATACACAGTGTGTCCAAGTACCTGCCAATGAGTGATGAAAGAAGGGCAAAATTTAGACTAGCCACCGAAGCGGATAAAGAACTAAAAGTAGTCGTGGAATATTGTACAAAAGGGCAGAATGTGATACACAGTGTGTCCAAGTACCTGCCAATGAGTGATGAAAGAAGGGCACAATTTAGACTAGCCACCGAAGTGGATAAAGAACTAAAAGTAGTCATGGAATACTGTACAAAAGGGCAGAATGTGATACACAGTGTGTCCAAGTACCTACCAATGAGTGATGAAAGAAGGGCACAATTTAGACTAGCTACCGAAGCGGATAAAGAACTAAAAGTAGTCATGGAATATTGTACAAAAGGCTGGCCTAAGTACTTTAAAGCTGAGAATGAGGATTTAAAGCAGTATTACAAATTACGAAATGACTTATACCTTGAGGATGGTCTGATTGTCTTTGGTGACAAATTGGTGGTACCCAGGGATTTAAGGAAAGATATGTTACTGCTAATACACGAGTCACACCTTGGAATGGAAAATTGCAAACTAAGAGCAAGGAAAATTATGTACTGGCCCAGAATGAATTTCGAGATTGATCAAGTTGTTTCTAAGTGTGAAGTGTGCGAGAGACTCCAATTTAGCAATACCAAAGAACCTTTAGTTCCTCGTGCAGTTCCTCAAAGACCGTTTCAGAAAGTTGCTGTTGACCTTATGGAGTTTCAAAATGTCACTTATTTGGTCCTAACAGATTATTATTCAAAGTGGATAGAGGTATGCAGTCTGAAAACAAAGACAACTCAAGAAGTGATAAGCAAATTAAAAGCTATCTTTTCTAGGTTTGGAGTTCCAGAAATTTTTGTTTTTGATAATAACCCTTTTAACAGTTGGGAGTTTAAGGAGTTTGCTAAATCTTGGGATATTGAGTGCATATATTCAAGTCCAAGATATCGTAGGAGTGATGGCATGGCAGAAAAGGGAGTGCATATTGTGAAACAAATTTTCAAAAACGCCCATGCGGACAACAGGGACTATTATGTTTGTCTGATGGAGTACTGAAATACACCAATAGCAGGAATCATACTCTCTCCTGCTCAGGTAGTTGTTGGTCGCCGACTCAGAACCAAATTGCCGATAAATGCAAAACTATTAAATGCACAACTATTTGAAGGGTCATTCCACACGTCAAATCGTCAGATGCTATCCACCACACCATCTCCGATTCTTACGATTTTTTTTTCATGAATAGATCACTCCAAGGTATGAAAATCCTGAAAGTTTCATTTTTTTATTTCCCGTAGATTAGAAGATATTAATTTTCGAATTCTGGTGCATGGCGGGCCTTAAGCGCATAAAAACACAAATATCTCCATTGTTTGGATAAAAAAAGTACCAAAATCACCATTCCTTCGTAATTTCCCCCAAGGAATCAATTGGTGCATTGCACGAATTTCTATCTTCTTTAGTTTTTAAGTTACGTGCAACGGGAGAGCCTTTTTTCAAAACGTAAAAAGCAATGTAGTACAGCAGCACTTAGAAGATCGCAATTGTTTTTCGTTTTTAAAGAAAAGTTTAGTCTAACAAATGAAGAAAAAAAAAACCTCTTGGGCTTTCGCGTGCGCGCTGAGAAAATAATTTTTAAATATGGTGCACGGCTCGTATTTTGCCACTGTGAAACAGCACGCGGCGAATAGCGTTGGCAGCCAGCCAACGGCAGCGGGAGTGGATGTTTGCCTTCGGACGGGCTGGAGATCAAGATACTATTGCGCGCGTTGGTCAGATCCCACGATAATTTGATGTGATGCTTGAAGGAGGAAGTATAGTGAATTAATGTTATGTTTAAAGGCATTTCAATTAATACAACTGTAAAATATTACTAAAGGGTCATTTCACGCCAAATTGTCAGATTCTTAGCCATTCGACGACGAGGAAAACTAATAAAAACCATTTTCTCTGTACAGCTTACCAATATGAGCTATACCGTGAAAAAGGTTACACACAAATAACGCATAATAATTATGCAACAGACGTCGGAAATATATTGGTGTTCTTACCAATCAAAGACCAGAAGAACAAATATAATTTTTTTTCTCCCCGTATAGCTTAACGATATACAGTACTGACGCTTATAAATTATGCAATTGACGTTGAAAATAGTTTTTGGAATATTGATTAATGATTTCTACAGCTCACGCAATATCTGACAGAATTTTTAGACATGAAATAGTTCTATTTCAGGAATTAATAAATTGTCTAGTTGTCCACGCCTGCTGTAAGAGAAAATGATCAAGGAATGACAACTTTAGAAATAAAGTAATCGGGGATATATAGCTCGGTGCCTATTCTTGCGAGGTAGAAGAGATATATACTGCATTTTAGTTAACGTCAGATACTTGACGATCACAGATGATGACGTTAGCAAGGCTCAGCTTCGGGTTAGAAAAAATGTTATAGATTATTTTCTGGTAGATCTGGTATTTAAACGAACGAGTATATCTCACAGTTGTCATCTTGCCTGTCTTTTAGTTATTTATTTTTTATTTCAGTTGCTTATTTAAAGATTACGCGTCAGGTGGGAGCTCACGAAACTCTCAAAAGCTCATATGAAACAGAACGCACCACAGCACCCTAAAATAAGAAAAACACAGTTTAACTGTTCGTGGTGTAGCCCAAAAATAGGAAAATACAGTTTGACGGTTACACTGAACGAAAAATTTTATGCCTCCTATAATCACATCCCGGTGTCAGAGTGGTAGCAATTGGATTTATTTCCGTTATTATTATTTTTTTTATTAATCATGCCAATAAATTTAGAAATAATGAGAAATATTAACAGACCTCGAACGTATGAGTACGTTTTCGTTAATGTAATACCCAATGTATCGCAATTATTGATTACGAATTTATGAAAAACAAGTATGGAACTCCTGTTACTATTTAGCGATCGTAATTTGTCCGCTCCGTTTTATGAGCTTCTGTTTCTCTTTATCAGTAGCAACGCAGTTATCGTCCTCATATTGACAAGTTACTTTAACTGTCTCTTGAATGAAGAATTAGTTTTTTTTTTTTTTTAGTTTAACGCATTGCGCCACAATAACAATGCACAAAGACGCTGAAAAATAGGCAGCAACTTTCAAATTGCAAGAGAATAAAAGAGATCTGAGAAAATACACTACGGAGCTTTTCCACTTGCGGTGCTCTCTTAGAAATTCGTTCTCCGTTTGGCAGAGGTCGTAAATTAGGATCTGAGGGATTCGAGGTCTGGGGCTATCCTGTCTTTAAAAGCGAGAAAAAAAAAAAACTGGAAGCAAGCGTGTCGGCCATAGCACGGATAAAAAGAGTAAATCGTCTCTAAGAAAAATAAACAGTTCTACATCTGTGGCGAACAGAAAACGTCATACCATAATGGCAAATAAGTTAACAAACGCAGGGCAGTGGCGACGCTAGCTGCTCAGAACTGGGTGGGCCATTAAGGAAGGTGAGGGGGCTAAACGTGATGGGAGAGGAGGCTAAACGTGATGGGAGAGGAGGCACACACTTTGAAGTGTTTGGCAGAAATTTTGGCAAAAATTCCGTTCATGTGCACTTTACTCGACGCTGATAATGTTAACTTATCGCTAGTCAAAAAAAGTTTTCAAGTGTACGTAGCATGGGAACCATGGATACGAATCTCTATGGCAAGTCACTATTCGCAATTTTAGCTTTCTTAGGTCTTTCTCTCTCTCTTTCATAAAGCTATTTATGAAGTACAGTTTGTAACCTCACAAGGAATCTCTCTGATCGTTTTCAACTATAATTCCAAAACGCAAAACGCGTGTTTCTGTTGCTCTCTTAGAAATTCGTTCAGATGACTCCCCCCCCCCTCTTCCCTCCCATAAGTACAAAACCTAACAGCCATGTGGAATGCCATTTTTCTTTTTTATTTAAAAGGCTACAATTCATAAACTTCAAAAAGCCAAAAGTTTAGAACTGATTCAGATTGGTTTACATCGGTGACATGAACATGAAATTTTCTCGCTGGTCATATTTAGTTTCCACGCTACAGAAAAAGTATATTACCTTCACAGAAAATAATCGGAGATTTTGCGTGCGCATATAAAATCTTCCTAACACTTTTTTGTCAACATCATTTTTTATCCTGCGGCGAACGGCAAGTTTATACTTTTTTTTTTTTTTTTTTTTTATTGGGGGTGGTTTAACGACCACCGTGAGCAACTCAGTGGGCTATAAGCAGTCTCCCGTCCCTAATTTGGGGTCACTGGTTCCAGAGAACGGAGAGAGCCAGCGCCGTAAGACAAACACAACATCCATGCCTCACCGGGATTCGAATCCGGACCCAATTTGGACGAATGATCATATTCATAAGCCATCGCTTAGACCACTTCGCCACTGGGGCGGCAAGTTTATACTTAAGGATATCTTTACGAGGAGCAATAAATTTGCGGGATGTTGATCAGACAAAGTGCGCAGACGGTCTGGAGCGTCAGGTCATTTGCAGTAACCCTCTACAAACAACATCTAAAAAGGAGAGAGGCTTCATTTCATCGCAGGCATGATAAATCTGAAAAGTAAGCACGACGGAACTTTTTATCCATGTATACATACATACATACTCGCCAGAATAATAAAAAAAAAAGCCGATTAAAAAAAAAAATACAAGACGATTCCCAAAATTAGCCGAAGAAATTTCACCACGATCTCTCGTCTAGAGTGAAAGCATTGGCAGCAACCCCTCCCCTCCCCCATAATTTTGGTTTTGCATCGATTTCAAGAAATCATTCAGATGACACAAAACGCGGGAAAATCTCGCGAACACTGTAAAACCTGTAGATGTTAAATTTTATGATAATCGCCAAATTCGTTATCGTACAAAAAAAAAAAAAATATGTTCCACGGAAGCTCAACTTCTCTTGTCTGATTTGATTAAATATAATCAAAAACTGACATGGGAGTTGATCACAGTGTTGTGAGACATCGAAATATAAACATCGTTCATGAACTAATCATGCTTTTTTTAAAATAAAGAATTCCTTCAAAACGTGAGTTCAACAATACATGCGTCCGCGCGATGGGGGTGATGGGTGGGATCGCTTCTTGCGTGCGGAAGGAATGCGGTTCTTCTTCCGGTACCAAGTCTGCGCACAACCGTGGCCACGACGCCGATTGCGATGTCACCGTGGCAATGCACTGGCCGCCGCCCCGGTGGCGCAGTGGTCTAAGGCGTTGGCCTCTGATCATTCGTCCGAAGGGGTCCGGGTTCGAATCCCGGTGAGGCATGGATGTTGTGTTTGTCTTACGGCACTGGCTCTCTCCCCTCCCTGGAACCAGTGACCCAAAATTAGGGACGGGCGACTGCTTATAGCCCATTTTGAGTTGCTCACGGTGGTCGTTAAACCTCCATTCAAAAAAAAAAAAAAAAAAAAAAAAAAAATGCACTGGCCATGCACCATGTTTAAAAACTCTTTTCTCGGCGCTTAGGCAAAAGCCCAAGGGTTTTTTTTTCTTCATTTGATAGATTAAACCTTTCTTTGCAAAGAATTATAACTGCAGCTTTCTAAGTGCTGTACTACATTGCCTTTTTAAGCATTGAAGAAAGGCTCTCTCATTGCTCATAACTCAAAAACTAAAGCAGATAGAAACGCGTGCATTGCACCAATGGATTCCTTGGTAAAAATTAAGAAAGAATGATGATTTATGTATTTCTTTTTATTCTAAATAACGGAGATATTTGCGGTTTTACGCAAAATATGTCCGCCATGCACCAAAATTTTAAAAATTATATCTTCTAACCTATCGGAAATAAAAAATTGAAACTTTCAGAGGTTTTATAAGTTGAGAGTAGCTACCCATTAAAAAAAATCGTAAGAATCGGAGATGGGTTGGTGGAAAATTAATTCAAAATCTGACGATTTCGCGTGGAAACACCCTGAAGACAGTGAAGAAAGACTAAGACAACAAAAACAGAAGCATTACTATGATAAGCGTTCTAAACCTCTTCCTCCATTAAAGGAAGGAGACAGTGTGCTTATAAGGAACTTAAATAATGCTTCATGGGAGCCATCAACAGTTGTTGGAGTGGATTATAGTCCTCGGTCTTATACAGTTAAGAAGGCCAATGGTGCTGTTGTTTGCAGAAACAGAATCCACTTAAGAAAGTCTTACAATCCAGCCCGGAATCTGCTTTAGGGACTTCGAGAGAGAAGAGCCCAGTGGTGAAACAAATGAGAGATCTACAGACCAGAGACAAGAGAAGAGTCGGACAGAGGTGTTGCTGGGCCCGGAAGCTGTACAACCTAAAAGTTCAACGGGTGACAGTCTTCCTGTGTCATTAGAAGAGACTGGTGTGAACAGGTCAAGTCTTCCTGTGTCCTTAAAAGAGACTGGCATGATCAGACCAAAACGACAAACAAGACCACCAACTTATTTAAAACATGTGTTAAACTAGTTGTATATGTGAGTATTCTCGATGGTTTAGAAAGGAAAGGAGATGTAACATAATAAAAAATTACTGGGAAGGTAGGTTGTTGCGGCAACCAGGTTTGTATGTTAATGGAGGTGTTAAATAGAAGTGAACGAGGGTTATTGTGTTGAAATGAAAGTTTATGTTCGAGATGGGACTTTGTAATTACTTAAAGTAAGTTCATTATATAATATTAAGGCTTAATATTTTGACAGTAGGTACTTTTAATTTTCCAATGGCCTCAGCCTTGGATGGGTCAATTTCTATTCCATTTAACGTAAAAATGTGACCTCTTATTTTCTGAAATTCACACTTGCCTTTATTCAACCAAACTCCACTATCTAAAAGTTGATCAATGACCTTTGATGTTCAACTATGTAACTCCTTGAGCGTATTTTCCCAGATTGGAATATCACCCACTGAGCATTCAGTATTGTCAATACCCTGCAATATTGACTCCATAACCTGTTAAAAACTTCGAGTTCTGAAGCAAGTTCAAAAGGCACTGTAAAAAAAAATGAGTATCGACCCCAGGGTGTATTAACTGTCGAGCAATCCGAAGTATATTTTGTGACACGTAATTGCCAAAAACCCCTTTTTGCACCAAGAAGGATAAAATATTTTGCTGTCTTTACTCTAGCAGCTATATATATCTTCCACAGTTTTGAGTGGAAAGTGACATCTTTTAACAGCCTTATTTAGATCAGTAGGGTCTAAACACAAATGAATATTGTCTTGTTTCTTATCTATTACTAATGGGCTTACTGCAGGAGTAGGATTTGAGACAGGTATGGGAATTTTTATCTTGACCATCATGTCAATCTCCTTCTTTAACTTCTCACAAATTGCATAAGGCAGTGGTTTCCAAACTTTTTCGATTTGCGGTGCCCTTTGCTGAATCCAGGATTTCCCAAGGCGCCCTATGTAAAATTCTAACAAGTACACAATTCTAAAATTATGAAAATTTTGTAACATTTCGTGGCGCACACTTTGGGAACCACTGGCATAAGGTATTCGGCGTGGTGGATATATAGTTAACGAAGCACCTTCTTGCAGCTCTATATCATATTTAAAATTCTTTATATAACCAATACCTTGAAAAATCTTTTCTGGAATAGGACTTCCAACTTCATGGACTTGTATCAAATCCTTATTTCTTACTATTAAACCTAAGTTCTCACAAGCATAGCATCCTAAAATGCAGTTGAAATTACCCTCAACCACTAGAAAATTAAGTGTATATATTATATATACACTTAAATTTCTATATAGTAAGTACTACCCACTGTATTGGTAGTACTTACTGCAGCATCAACTGGCGATTGGTGGAACATATCGCTGATGTTAAGAAAGGCAACCCTTCCACCTTCCTTTCAATTTTTACCATCGGCGATACATCCGCAATTCCCGATGGGCAAAATGTTAAATGTATCGCTCCGTTCAGCAATCCGAAAGCACTCTGGTACCGTAAAAGCATTGAAATCTCTTCCTTACTCCTAACACCTGAAATACAGATGCACCTTTTAACATACCTATCATTTGGAAAGCAATTTTAAAATCTGGCAACAACTGATTCTTATACCACGTGCTTCATTCCGTGGCTGATGAAGGTAGAAGTCACTACAGAAACGTCCCACCACTTGTAATTTTTTACGTAACTTATGCGTGGTATGTCGACATCAAGAATTATTCTAATGTTTTGTGTGTTACGTGTTTCACTGCCAGTTATTCTCACTATGATCCATCACATACTGCACACAAGACCTTTTGTACTTCATACTCATAATCTTTTTCTCAAGCAGACATTCCTGAATCTGGTTCTCCCATGATTTCCTTGGCCTTCCGCTTCCTTTCTTTCCCGCCACTTGGGCTGAAAAAATTCTTTTAGTCAGCACCTCATCACTCATTCTTTCAACATGGCCAATCCACCTAAGAATATTAGTCTCCACCTTACTAACAACATTTTGCCTCACATTACACATCTGCAACACATCTTCATTCCTCACATGATCAGTGCGTGTTTTACCACAAACACCCCGTAAGTAATGCATCTCTCCAGCACACAAATGACTCCTATGCCTTTTTTGCAGCACCCAGGTTTCACTGCCGTACATCAGAGTAGGAACAATTACACATTCATACACAGCCATTCGGGACTTCCATGAGAACCCATCATTCCTGTGAAATCCTCCTAAGGCAGCTATGACTTTCAATGAAGAATTCCCTCGCTGACTAATTATATACAAACTCATTCACCTGGTCAATCTCTGTGCCATTAAAACATCTTACATTCAGTACGAACAGTTCTTCGCTCAAAAACCATAACTTTGGTTTTCCTTTATTTATACTCAGTTTGAATTTCATACTGACTTTGTACATCTGGAACAATATACTCTGCAACTCACCTTTACTCTCTGCCAACAGGACAGTGTCATCAGCATACAGCAATCGGCACACATGGATATCACCAAGACATAAACCAATATCATCTATTTTAGCATCACGCATGCATGCATCCATAAATATATAAACAGCCGTGGTGACATAACACAACCTTGTCTGACTCCTGCACCTATAGAAAACCATGTTGATAAAACACCATTCTCTCATACACAAGCTCTACTGCTAGAATACATGGCTTTTACACTATTAAGTAGATCCCTACTAACACCATATTCATTCAATACCTTCCACAAAAGTGTTCTATTTACTCTATCACAAGCTTTCTCGAAATCTATGAAAGCCGAAAGCACTTTTTACCAACACTTTTCAATCATCATGCATAATGCAAAAATTTGATTAGTGCAGCCCTTACCAGGCATAAAACATCTCTGTACATCCCACACTTTCTCTGATATAAGACCTCGTATCTTATCAATAATGACTTTTCCAAACACTTTTCCTGGCATGCTCAGCAAACTGATCCACAATAGTTCTTGCATTCAGTCTGATCATCTTTTCCCTTGTACAAGGGAACAATGATAGCGTCCCTCCGATCCTCAGGGACCATACCTAATGACTAGCAAATGTCATTAACCAGTCAATTACAGTCACCACCATACTTTAGTATCTCAGCAGATATGCGATCTACTCCTAAAGCCTTACGATTCTGAAGAGATTTTAGAGCTTTAAACTTATCTCTTCTCTTGAGATCCCACCAGTGCTTCCATCTCTCACTATGACATCATCTGCTTCTGCCTCAGAATCACCTTTGCTTTCATGATCTAATAAATCACAGTACTCACCCCATCTTTCACTTAGTTCATTGGGCTCCCATATCATTTTTCTGATCCTATTCTTCACACAACTTAGACTTTTATTTCCTGTATTTTTCCTATGCCTTATGTACTCCCAGAATGCGTTTTTGTATTTCAAAAAGCCAAATCATGCCTCTCCTTCTTTTCCTTCCTATCTTTTGCCTTACTCTGGCAACCCAGCTTTGCTGTCTTATGCTTCTTACAGCAATATTCATCCTCAGAACTCTACCTTGCAACATTTCCAAGTGAGGTTCCCTCTTTCTCTTTGCTGCTTCTTTAATCTCACTGTTCCACCAAGCATCACCTTTAAAGTTACCCATTGTTGCAGTACCACAGACCTCTTCAGCAGCATTGACAACACAGTTCTTAAAACATGTCCACTTCTTTTCTACATCCCTCTCACATGCCTTCAACTCATTCAGACATTTGCTGAGTAAATCAGAGTAATGCTGATGGTCTTCAGACTGCCCTGCAACCTTTATTCTTTTCACCACAATATTCCTATACCTCCTTCTCCAAATAATATTCAGTTTCACCTGTGACACTAACAGGTGATTATCATAGCCAGCATCTGCACCTCTCATCACACGGGTATCAACAACTAAGTGTTTCAGACGCTGATCATAAACAACAAAATCTATCGCACTTTTTAATCCCAGAGTACGATTTTCCCAAGTGTATGTGTGAATATACTTGTGGTTGAAAAATGTATTAGATACACACAAACCATTCTCAATGCAGAGTTCAATTAATCTTTCACCATTATTATTCACACTAGGATCATTAAACTTACCCAGAACGTTATCAGAAATCCCATTCTGAACACCTACTCTAGCATTGAAATCCCCTGCTACAATAACTTTCTCTTTAGCACCAAACTGGCTCAAAACAGCTTTTAGCTCATTCCAAAAATCTTCCTTCTTATCAGATGGATCTAAATCATAGAACATATACTACAACAATTGCTATTCTCTGAAGTTTCAGTTTCGAATGAATCGGATAATTCTCTCACTTATGCAGCTGTAATGAATCAAGTTGTTCTTCATCTTTTCACTTAAAATCACACCTACACCAGCCTGTCCTCTCACATTATCCAACACTCCAGACCACACACTCACCACTCCATTAACTTCTATCCCAATGTTCTTCTTTTTAGTTTCACTTACACACAGCACATCCAGTTTATACTTATTCATTTCTTGAATCACCTCATTTATCATTCCATTTATACCTCTAGTATTCCATACACCAATCTTACACTCACTCAGCTGAGATCTCTTTCTTATATGCCATTTAGAAGTTCCAGGTCAATTCCATGGTGGACCATCCTTCTCAAGTGTGGTAGGTCCATCATAGAACTTGTACCTGAATTAAATTAGTTGCTAAAGATTTAACAATAAATCAAGTACTATTATAGTACAGGGTATATTTCTTCCAGAACACTTTGTCCAGGGGGGACAACGAAAGCTTTTGGAAAGGAGGGGGGATGCAAATAAATATTAATTATTCAGTCACTTCAGTTTTGCTAATTATGTAAATGTATCAAAACAAAGTAATTTATTTCACAGTTAAAAACACAGAAAATGATTTCATACTTAAAGTTATTACTGAATCATCAGCACAAAACTACACAGTGCAAATGAAATCTGAAATTGAACTTCAGACAAGCAGATAATTATTGCACCTTTAAGGTAAAAGTTTAAGTGAAGACTAATGTAAAGGGTCTATGGATAGCCCATTATTTTAATTTCTGGAACAGAGTATTTGGCAAAGATGTGCTATTGCTGAATCAATAGTTTTAATTACTTTTTAATGCAATATTGAAGTATGCTTGTAAGTATGGAAATATGTTACTTAGAAATTAATACCAGTGTAAATGAATTTTTTTTTGCATGTTATCAGACATAAAAACATCAGTTGCAAATACAGTATCACCAAGTTTGGTGTTTAATTTAGTAATCCACCACAATTGATCCATTTTACTGTTGCATCAATTTTAGAAGAAATTTTGAATGTTAATGATATATCACCATATTTCTCACAAAATTCTGTGGTCCAAAAGAGTTTTAAATTGCATTACATCACTCACATAAGCTAATTTATCTGGGTTTCTTTATAGCAAATTCCAAAATTTCCAAAAACTGTTCTTTAGATCCAAGAAGCATATGATGATATAAAATTTTGTTTGTAAATCTAGTTCTTAGGTTAGTTAAAATCATATTGTTAATGCTAAATGTTTTTTCGGCAACAGCTGTATAAAGCAGAATGCATAATACAATTTCACAGAGGCTTCTTAAACTACTGTAGTCTGAAAGAATTTCCTGTACAGGGGAATCTTATGCAGTGTAATCTTCAGTTTTGTCTTTTGGTTTGGAGTTTGCAAAAACTGCAAATGATATACATTTAAAATTACAACTGTCTCACACGATTATAAACATCTCCATTATGTACACCTGAGTCATTAGCAGTAGGTTTATTACAGTCAAGTCACAAAGTACAAATAAAAGATGATAGGCTAAAAAGGCAAGATCTTTCGAGCTCCCACTGGAGCTCATTCTCGAGCCATAATGCTGTGTGGACCCTCAGAGACACGCATTTATATACAAAAGTTCACGTCACGTTGTCTTGACAATGTAATGCTGTAAAGTTACAAACAGACAAATTACAAACTTGAAGATACGTGATTAGCGCAAAAATGGATTTATGTCATAATTATGTATTCATTATTACTGTTACTGCATTGTATAATGTGTTCATTTGTAAACTACGGATTAACTTCTTTAACATCTTAAAAAAAAATGTAAAATGTTTTGTTGTTCCCTGAAAGTGGTGTTTGTAACTTTACAGCATTACATTGTCAAGACAACGTGATGTGAACTTTTGTATATAAATGCGTGTCTCTGAGGTTCCACACGGCATTATGGCTTGAGAATGAGCTCCAGTGGGAGCTCGAAAGATCTTGCCTTTTTAACTTATCTTTTATTTGTACTTTGTGACTTGACTGTAATAAACCTACTGCCAATGACTCAGGTGTACATAATGGAGATGTGGACTAACTTTTTTACGGGTCTTATAGAGGTTATTTTTCATGAAAGTTGGTTGTCAAATTTTTCGAACTAGAGCCTAGTTCGTCATCAGGACTACGTCACTGCAGTAGTTGCTGCCACTCAGTTGGAAGAGTCCAACCACAATTATCGTTAATTATGGTACTTCTTCTCCTTGCTATTTCGATCCCTTCTTCTAGTTTCCTCTTTACTAAGTTTGACTGGTGGGCGATTATTTTCACTGAGTTCTAATTTATGGAGTGTCCACTTGCTTGTATATGTCTGTCTAGCCCTGTTTTGTTACTAATGTTCCTAATGGCTGCTTGGTGTTCTTTCATTTGGACCTTAATACTTCTCCCTGTTTCTCCTATATAGCAGAGTCCGCAGTTACAGTCGATGCAATAAATTACTCCTTGCAATTGGATGTCCAATTCTTTCTGCTTTAAAGCTGACAGGAATTTCTTTCTGCGAGACAATTTTTGGAAAAAATTGAAATCCTGGTCAGATACTCAAAAAGATCTTCACAAAGAAGAATTAAAGGAAATATTGGCAGAAAACAATTACCCCTCCCCATATGTTGAGAAAATATTTAGACAAGTGCCAAAAAAGAAGCAGGAGAAAACCAACTTTAAATTCACCAGCGAAATTACGTACCACAAGGGACTTTTCGAGAAACTGAAAAGGATCGGAGCAAAATGTAATGTCAGGCTAGCTCCAGATCTTAATAACAAAATAAAGAAATTCCTGCCAGCTTTAAAGCAGAAAGAATTGGACATCCAATTGCAAGAAGGAGTAATTTATTGCATCGACTGTAACTGCGGACTCTGCTATATAGGAGAAACAGGGAGAAGTATTAAGGTCCGAATGAAAGAACACCAAGCAGCTATTAGGAACATTAGTAACAAAACAGGGCTAGACAGACATATACAAGCAAGTGGACACTCCATAAATTGGAACTCAGTGAAAATAATCACCCACCAGTCAAACTTAGTAAAAAGGAAACTAGAAGAAGGGATCGAAATAGCAAGGAGAAGAAGTACCACAATTAACGATAATTGCGGTTTGACTCTTCCAACTGAGTGGCAGCAACTACTCCAGTGACGTAGTCCTGATGACGAACTAGGCTTTAGTTCGAAAATTTGACAACCAACTTTCATGAAAAATAACCTCTATAAGACCCGTAAAAAAGTTAGTCCACAATCACTATGAATAGAGGTGCCATAAATTCATTTACAACTATAATGGAGATGTTTTTAATTGTGTGAGGCAGTTGTAATTTTAAATGCATATCATTTTTAAAGCACGAAGAGAGTTTAGCTTGGCTGCAAATGATACTGGTCAACAAATTTAGATTTTTTTTTCTTTACTTTCTCAATAAAACTTTGTAGTCTTTAAAAGATTTTGGGTAACTGAGTCTCAGGGGTGTTGACTTCACCAAATTATTGGGGGGGAGTAGATGTGAAAAGAACAGACGTGGGCGAGCACATCTGTTCTATTAAAAGGAAAATAAAAAAGAAAAGGGGCAAAAAGATAAACTATGAGATTCAACACATATTTTAAAATTCAATTGTAATTGCTCATCAGCAAATGAACAAGGAAACAAATATTCTTTTGTTGAATATTAATATTTAAAAAAATAAAGTTCAGCCTGTGATTTTATAAAAATATCTAGAGAGATTTTATTTCTGAACATTTATAAAAAATATGAGAAATTAGTGTGGTTACTCAAACAAAGAAAGAGAAGTGCAAAAAAATAAATAGAGGTGCTAGAGATTATACATTTCTGTATTTTTATTTATTTTTATTTTGTTTGATAATCCTTTTAAGCATTTACCACTTATCATGAGAACAATTCAAACACAATACAGGGCTGGAAATTCAGTTTCTTATCAAATGAGCGATGTTCAATATGGGAAAATAATGTTTACTTATTTTGTTATTACTTTTTTGGAAATAAATTGCTTTGGCCTCATAAGGTGGAGCTTGGTCTACTTTATGAGGGCAAAGCAATTATTAATTTTAAACAGGACGAAAAATCTTAGGAGCACACTGCCCCCTCCCCCCAGTGAAATTATTGGAGGGGCAAGATTCACTTTCCCCTCCCCCTCAAATAGTCGACGCCTATGCTGAGCCTGATTCTTCTTTTGAAAATGCTCTATCATGTAAGGCTTCTGAGAAATTCTTGAATTTAGATTTTAAGATTTTTATAAATTTAAGTGCTGTTGGCTCCAGTATTATATGCATCAACGGTATATAAATGAAGTTGAAAATGAAATGATAGTGTTTCATATTCTAATTCATAGAATAATAGCTATATACTATACGCACTACTGTTTCACACGTTATATACGTTCTATGCGTCGTGTGCATATTTGCAGCAAAATCATCTTGGCATTTATATATCATATATGACTAGGAATATTATTACAAGTTTCAATTATTATATCATCAAGGACTCACCTTGTATCGGTATTCCAAATTAGTAAGCTTCATCCTGTATCTTGAAATAAAATATGTATCTAGCGTGTCACCACGTAGAATCATCGTATTGCAAATAGGCCCAATTGAAATTTGCGACCAGGGTTGTTTAAACTCAAATAAAACACGACTATGGATATCATACAAAGAGAGTGTGAAAGAATTATATACAATGCAATTAAAAAACCATTTACCATCAACAGGTGTCGTCAATCTTTAAAAGAAGGAATGGACATAATCAATGACAATCCAAACAGACCTTAAATAAAATTTCGTCAATTATTGAAAAACACCAGACAATCTCTGCAACACGCACACGACTCCACACAAACCACCGGACATGTTTCGGCACGACTGACTTTCGGCCATTATCAACGGTATGCATCCTGGATCAATGTTCAAAGTTGTTATATATCTATGTCACCTCGGCATCACCTCCGCTACAGTTGCTCCACGTCGACTTCTTCCGTCATCGTTACAATGTCGCAAATCCATGACTCATATGAAAACAAAATTGACAACAAACTTAACTTTCTTGACATTTCTTTATTTAAGCATCAAAATAAAATTGAATTCAGTGTATATCGAAAACCTACTTACATTCCTGCTATAATTCCCAAAGAATCCTGTCGCCCATGGAGGTATAAAATTTCAGCGTTCAGATAATTCATAAATAGAGCTATAACACATTCATCAACTAAAATTGCACTTATAGAGGAAATAAAATGGATTAAAGACACTGCTAAATGTTTTGGATATCCTGTTGGCTTGACAGATTCATTATATCACAAAATAAGAAGAGCTGGTATAATGAAGCACAACAATGGATTAACAAAAAGAAGTACGTTATTTTACGGAAGTATCCCATATTTACCTCCACTAAGCAATATTATAAGAAAAAAATGCCAGGATTACAATATTGAAATTGCTGAAATAGTTACTGATAATTCTAAATTACTGACAAATAGTGGTTACAATAAAAATCCACTAAATAAGGCAGGTGTGTACATGATTCCTACAATAGATCCAAAGGAAAATAAGCAAGACAAATATTATTGGTAGTACCAAAAGAAGGTTTAAAACGAGGTTGAATGAGCACTATAGTAATTGGATTAAAAAGGAAGAAAAAACATCACTTATACAACATTGTATGATAAATGAGTTAATACCTGATTGGGAAAATAGTAAAATCTTAACTTCCCACAATAAACATAATCAAATTTTGTGGTCTGAAGCTATAACAATTGAGAAAACCCAAAGCTCCAATTGCGATACGTCTACTCCGAAGGATATCCCATATCCGTGGAAATACCTAATACAGCAAGAAAATAATACGAAATATAACAACAAAAAGGAAAATAAAAGAAATAACATATACTTACAAAATAAGAACATCGACAGCAATCCCGGAATTAACTCAATAGATGGCGTGGATGTGACTCACACGTGAATACACGTGTATGTGACAATGACGGAAGAAGTCGACGTGGAGCAACTGTAGCGGAGGTGATGCCGAGGTGACCTAGATATATAATAACTTTGAACATTGATCCAGGATGCATACCATTGATAATGGCCAAAAGTCAGTCGTGCCGAAACATGTCCGGTGGTTTGTGTGGAGTCGTGTGCGTGTTGCAGAGATTGTCTGGCGTTTTTCAATAATTGACGAAATTTTATTTAAGGTCTGTTTGGATTGTCATTGATTATGTCCATTCCTTCTTTTAAAGATTGACGACACCTGTTGATGGTAAATGGTTTTTTAATTGCATTGTATATAATTCTTTCACACTCTCTTTGTATGATATCCATAGTCGTGTTTTATTTGAGTTTAAACAACCCTGGTCGCAAATTTCAATTGGGCCTATTTGCAATACGATGATTCTACGTGGTGACACGCTAGATACATATTTTATTTCAAGATACAGGATGAAGCTTACTAATTTGGAATACCGATACAAGGTGAGTCCTTGATGATATAATAATTGAAACTTGTAATAATATTCCTAGTCATATATGATATATAAATGCCAAGATGATTTTGCTGCAAATATGCACATGGCGCATAGAACGTATATAACGTGTGAAACAGTAGTGCGTATAGTATATAGCTATTATTCTATTATATAATACCACATATTTTAATGTTTGGTTATTTTTACTAACCAAAATCAATTATTCTAATTCATGTTTTAATGCTTGAAAGTAAACTGGGCTGTAGCTTCTAGTTTTCTTATTAATTAAGCATAGCAGAATGAAACAAACTAGTAATTCAGATGGTATACCCATCACATAACAAAATGTTTTTTCAGTTGATTTCCTCTTGTATTATCAGCAACCTCTCTCTTATGTTGGGGCTCCATGTGATCTGGCAGAGCTTTCCCATGTGTGAGATATCCTGATGAAACCTTTCATGATGTTCGGTCTGATAATTTTCAAGTTTTTTTGTTTGTTTTTTGAAGTCCGACTGAGAATGAAGGAAGTGTATCTTTAGTAACATATTGCATATCATCATTCTGCAGATGTCAATCATTTTCTCTACTAGTTGCTTGTAGTTGGGTGCTTTGAAGTTTCCCAGAAAGTTGTCAACAACCAATTTAAATGCTTTCCATCTGTCTTTTCAGTTTCTTTAATGGCTTTAACTGAATTCTCATCCTTCATACGTTTCTTTACCCGAGGACCAACAAAAATCCCTTCTTAGATTTTTGTGCCACTGATTTGTGGAAACTTCCATTGCAGATACCTGTAACCTTGCAAATTCAGTTCATTTCTTGATGATATTCTTGATCAATCCAAGCTTAATATGTCTGGAGATAACATTATTTTTTGTGGATATATAAATGGTTCCTTTGTGATGTGTTCCTTTCTCCTGAGTTAAACTCTGTATGATGAGGCCATTCTGTTATGTCACAGTGACTATTTCTTGCAGAACTGCCCGCATTCACACAAAAAATAGCAAAATTTAGTATAACTGGTCTATGCCAAGAAGAGCTGTAACTTTAAAACTTCCTGAAATGTTCCAACTGTATTTGTTATTCTGCATATAACTCAGCAGAAACTTGATGTTTTCATGAGTCTTATGAAAGGGCCTGGTGAATGGGGAGAAATGGTAACTCATTTCTGTTGTGAAGTAGAATAGCTTTTAAACTTAACTTGGATCAGGGTTCCCATGGTCCTTATAAATCCTTAAAAGTCTGTAGAAAGTACTTATTTTTTTAGGGTGCTTAGAAGTTAGAAGTCCTTATTTTTGGCTAAAAATTCAAAAAGTACTTAGAAATATCTATTTTTTCAATTTTTCAAACTGGCTGTGTGAAATCCAGAAGTTATGATGTAGTGCCTAGAACTTCTGATGCTGGTTGGCTGTTTTGATGATAATATCATGTGACATCAGCTGAAAGTCCGTGGGAGCTAAAAAAGTGAAGGACCATGAGCTAAATTAAACATATCCAGCAGATTCTACTTAGTAAGCCCCATAGCCATCACTTGGTACTGATATTTCACTTTTGTATTTTTCTTTTTTGTATATGCTATTAACAATTTTTCAGATACACTATGAGAAAATGAAACACAAAATTAAAATCTTGAACACATAATTTTGACCTTGGTTTTGCAATCTAAACCATGAAATGATTATGTGCAAAATTCAGATCTTGAATTCATAACTTTAACTACATGCTTTGCAATTTACATATTCTTTATTGCATATGTGATTATTCTCTCAGATAGAAAAAATGATTTGACAAAAAGAACTGTCTTTTAAATTGCATAAATTCAAATTTATTGCACCCACAACCTTGAATTATGTGGAATAATTTTGCAAACTTCAGCCTACTTCAATTTGCATAGTGAAGTTGTGTGAAAAAATATATTTGTGCATATGCAGTTGGTAAGGTCCTTAAAAAGGTTTTTGGGGGTGCTTTTTTAAAAGTCCTTAAAAAGTGCATATTTTTTGTGGGAGAAAAAGAGTGGGAACCCTGTTATGATGAATCAATGAACAGTTACCATTCCAACTTATGTTCAATATCATTGTAATACGATACATCATCATTTAAGGACAAACAAGAAAAGGTAAAAGATCTTTCTCATATTTATAATAAATACATTAAATGTAAAATGTTCACAGTACTTTTTTTTTTACTGTTCTTGCAATCTAGAGGAAAATAGTTCTGCTTTGCTCTAAGAAAGATTCAATCCCATACCAAATTGTTTAGTTACTTCTGGCTAGTTTTGTAAATTTGATGGCACGTATTCTTTATCATGATTTATGTTTTTTGCATCCCTTTGACCTCATCTGAATCCATCTATTTATCACACTATAGGTTCCCTAATTCCAGTCTCTTAGATGCATAGTGTTCCCCCTAGGTCGTTTTAGCAGGGTGCAGCACCCTGCCCGTTTTTGAAATGTTAAAATTTGCCCTGCCCCCTTTTTGGATGGTAAAATGCCAGCTGCCCTTCCCTAATTTTTACACTGCCCTTAGTCTTGTACAATTGCCCTTGCCGTTCCGCAGCTTGCCACACCCACAATCACAGCGTCAGTCACAAACGTACCAGTGTAACTGTCTTGCTATGTGTAGATACCCACAAACCTTACAGTTAACGAGATCTCGTAGAAATTGCAACATTTATTTTCATTTGGAGGTTTAACAACCACTGTGAGCAACTCATTTCATTTCATTTATTTATTCATTCAGTTGCCACTACAGCAACTAGGAAAAGGAGGGAAAAGGCCGTGAGGCCTGACATAGCCCTCCTCTCCCCAGAATACAAAAAACATAAAGCTTAACAGAAAAGGCAAGCCAACACATATATGGTAGGTACACGTACTTGCTCACAACCAACACATATAACAATGTGTTCCATCAACAATAGTCTTCATTATATCTAAACAAACAAGTATCATATACACTTCACTACATAATCACATATATATTTATAAATAAACAACAAATAACGTTTGCACCTCACTCTATAATCATACTAGCCCACATTTCTTCCATTTAGTCAAAATTGCCTATTGTTTACTAATTATTTCATAAGATATGCCTTTAGTTTTATTTTAAATAAGTTAAAATTATTAATTGATGTTAGTTCTTGGGGCAATGAGTTCCAGAATTTTGGGCCACTATAATTTATATTCATTTTAAGTTTCTCAGTTTGTGGGAACATTGGTATTAGTAGTGATCTATTCCTAGTATTGTGGTAATGAGTATGTATATTTAGTGTTATTATATCATTGTGTATACCATTTTTAATTATTTTATACATTTTTCCCAAGTTATAATCATATAATTGCGTTATCGTTAAAATATGATATATATTGGGGTTCACTTTTGACCGAATATATAAGATTGGTTGAAAATTATTTGATGTTTTAAGATCTATTAGTCTTATAAATCTATTTTGCAGTACCTGTAGTTTATTAATATTATATTGTGTGGTTTGTCCCCAGGTTAAAATGCAATAATTAATGTGTGTTTGAATTAGAGTATGATATATAGAAATTAATATTTTTGGTGTTAAGTTTGGCAAAGTACAACTGACCATTCCGATATTTCTAGAAATCTTGTTACTTAAATTTTCAATGTGTTTGTTCCATTTCAAATCATTGTGTATAGTTGTACCTAGATAAGAGTGTGTTGAGACCGTATTAATCCTGACTCCATTTATCAGAATCGGTAAATCGTATAAATGTGAAGCTTGTGAATTAGAGAAAATCATTAATTTAGTTTTATTAATATTAACAACTAATTCATTTGCATTCAGCCAATCTGTTATTAATTTTAGCTGAGTATTAGTTCTTAGCGTAAGCTCATTCATATCAGTTCCCTTTAAAATAATAGTTACGTCATCTGCATATAGGATTGTATCATTATCTTTTAATACTGCAAATAAGTCGTTAATATATAAATTAAAAAATAAAGGACCAAGAACTGATCCCTGTGGTACCACACAGTTTATGATTTGTAATATGGATAGATTCTGATGAATCTGGGTGTATTGCATTCTTTCTGACAAGTAACTTTTGAATAAATTATAGCTAGATCCCCGGAGTCCTATAATATTTAACTTTTTAACTTATGAAGTAATATATCATGATTTAGGGTATCGAATGCTTTTGATAAATCAAGAAAGACTGCTATTGTTATTTGTTTTTGTAATAGATTTTGTTGAATTATATTTTGTGTATGTAATAATGCTAGTTCAGTTGATTTATGTGGTACAAATCCAAATTGTCTGTGATGAAATATATTGTCTTTGAATGTATGAAAATAGTCTGGTATGAATTAATTTCTCTAGTATTTTTGCAAAAATTGATAAGTTTGCGATTGGACGATAATTATTTGTCGTTTTTTGACCCATTCTTATATTTCGGAGTGATTTTGGAGATTTTTAAGGCATCTGGAAATATTCCGGTTTCAAGTATAAGGTTATAGATCTGCAACAACGGCTGAACTATGATATCTGCCACAAATTGTATGGCTATTGGAAAAAATTCATCGTAGCCAGGTCCGACATTTGTATTGATTTGGTTTAAAGCATGAGTAAGTTCAGTCCTTGTAATTTTTGACATATGAAAAGTATTTAGTCTTGAAAGATTTTGAAGGTATTTTGCATAATGGATTCCTGAAAATGTAAGTTGTTGCTTGGTCAATTGTGGTGACAATATAAAGTGACTGTTGATTTCATTAGCTATAACCTGTTTATCAGTTATTTTATAATTTGATTTGGTTAAATATTGCGGCATAACTGGGCTGATATTTTCCCCCAGTAATAGATTCAGATGTTTCCATGTTAATTTAGGGTTATTTTGAGAGAATATATTAGTGTAGTAATTTCTTTTTAACTTCCGAATATCTGAATTCAATTTGTTTCTATATGTTTTAAAATTCTGGAAGTCGACTTGTAGTTTACTTTTAATAAATTTGGAATACAGTCTATTTTTTTATTTATTCGATTTAAGAGATTCCTTGTTATACATGGTTTCCTATTTTTTTTTAATTTTATTACTTTTCGTTATTATTGGAAAAGCTTGATCGTATGAGTCTTTTAACAATATTGTAAATAAGTTATATGTTATATTTGGATTTTCTGCTGGGAGGAAATTTTCCCAATTTATAGTTTGAAGCAGGTTCCGAAATTTTTCCAGGTTATTAGAATTTATTAATCGTATTTGTTTGTTTATTAACTGTTTCTCCACTACATGTGTATAAGTGTAAACTGTGAAGATTGGTGAATGGTCACTGATATCATAATTTATAACTCCTGATAAAACTGACTCTTGTGGAGCATTTGTGAGTGATAAATCAATAATCGTTTCTGTGTTAGGTGTAATTCTCGTTGGATGTAATATTGTATTGATAAATCCAGCAGCAGTTAATATTTGAACAAAGTACTGAGTCTGTGAATTAGTAACAGAAATATTAATATTGAAATCTCCCAATAAAAATCCCCTTTTCCCGGTTAAATTCACATAATTGAATGCCTGTGTTAATTTTTTGAAGAACTGAGTTGTATTTGATCCTGGAGGGCGATAGCACACCATTATAATAGTGTGTTGATCTTCTATTGACAAAATTTCTATGGTAGAGTCAGTAAATGTTAAGTTTTTATTAATTCTATAATCATGATAGGTATCCTTAACATAAATGGCCACTCCACCCCCTCTTGAGTGGGTTCTATTTTGATAAAAAATCTTATAGCCATCTAAGCCAACACTATAATTTTCACTGGTAAACCATGTCTCTGTTATACATAAAATATCTATTTGTGAATTAGTAACCTGAATTAGTGCCTCAATAAGAGTTAGTTTATTTAGTAAGGATCTCGTATTAATATGAATAATTTTCAATGAATTTGGGGAACTACAAGAAATGATATTATTTATTTGTTGTGTTGTATATAAATTATCTTGCATTAAATTTGTCTATTTGCTTGCTATTTGTTAGTAGGAATTATAATCTTAAGTTGTAAGAGTTCAAAAGCCACTCCCTGCAACATCTATAAAAACGATATGTGTGATTTCCTCTTTTTTATCAATAATAGGATAGTGTCCGTACTTCTGGGTATATAAATTAAAAATAGTTGTATATAAATTATCTTGCATTAAATTTGTCTATTTGCTTGCTGTTTGTTAGTAGGAATTATAATCTTAAATTGTAAGAGTTCAAAAGCAACTCCCTGTAACATCTATAAAATAGATATGTGTGATCTCCCTTTGTTTATCAATGATAGGATAGTATATCACAAAGTCAAGCACAATGCAAATCATTTCACCATAAGCACAAACACTAATCATTCTAACATTTCAGGTAAGTATCATATCTCAATTTGATACACAAAAATATTCATTATATACAAAAAAAAAAAAAATAATAGTAATAAAAGAAAATGAAAAAAGAAGGATAGTAGAAAAACTATCTACTGTTTTATTAAAAAAACAACAACACACAAATCAAAATTTAGTTGGAAACCCAAGAAAGCTACCCTCATAGCATTTTCAAGGAAAATAAATGCATATTCACAGTGTAATGTTCTGCCAAGATATTTCTAATCAGAAATGAATAGGAAACTCAAAAACCAGTTCTTGAGGCATTTACCAAAATAGAGTCGTTCCTCTATTGAAGATTGAGTGTAAATCATAGTGTTATAGGCACTATGTTAGATTTAAAGTAGGCATATATATTATTAGCACCCTACAAAAAAGAACACACACACACACACACACACACACACGCACAAAGAAACAGTAGGTATATTTCCCTTTTCTGGCAGTATCAAATTACATTAAAAAAGCATACCTAAGTTTTAGTTACAGTACATTATAGATATCCCACGAACCATCACACTATGAACACAATGAAAATTATTCTACCAAATATAAAAAATCCTACCATATTCTCAAACGCAATATTAGACCTTCCATCAAGGAACCAGACCAAATTCATATAATTCTTTCAAGAAATAAATTTTTTTCCTTTGGTCATGGTCACTCTTCTTTATAAAAACACTGCCGTTTTTCACCCATGCATATTTAATTTTCTCTTGCTGCAGTAATTTTCTTGCACTCCAGAATAAATGTCTGTAAACTGGGATTAAATTCTCATCGATAAATATTTTAGTTGCTGGCAAAGTAGTATTTATTTCTGAGTTCAATATAACAGTCTTTTTCTTAATTAGCCAACTGTATCTTGCTGTTCGAGATTTGAATTGTATAATTACAATTGCATTTGGCTTTCGAAAAGCATCATATTTGAGTGGGTGAATAACATCAATATCTGTTGGGTGAAAATTTGTAATCCCAAGTTTATCAGCATATTTATCAATGTAAGTCCTCGACTCAGATTCATTGTTGATTAGTGTTAAGTCAAGCCCATGTAATTCTAAATTCTTGTTTCAGTAATATTGACTCAGTTCATTGATTTCAGAGTTTAGTTTCTGAATTTGATGTTGTTTAATATCATTCTCCTTTAGTAATAAATCCTGTTTTGCATTTAGTTCCTTATTATCTCTTTCAAGAGACTCACACCTATTACAAATATCTTTATATTTTACTGCAACAAGGTCAACCATTTTTTTATATTCTGCTAAATCTTTTTTGATTTCTGATAATGGTTCCAGTTTCGCATTTATCTCATCTAATGAGTGTCTGAGATCTTGTTTAACTTCATCATTTGACTGTTGAATTTTTAAATTTATATCACCCAAGGTAACCATTATGAGGTCCATGTTTACAGTTCCAGTACTGTCAGAAAATGATGCAGCGGCTGTGGATTTATTCGAAGCCGCATTTCCTTTTCTACCTGCCATTATATTTAGTTATAATAATAATTAACCAGATCACAAATAAACCGCAAATAGCTATTTGAACTTAGTCACTCCTCAATATGTCGGCAGCTGTCAGCACATCCTATTATAGCCAAGTTGAAGTCGTGTCAGATTATATGTCACAGTTATCAGTCAGGAAATACCAATGTAACCCAAAAGGAGTATTCAAGATAGTAGTAGTGGCATATTAACACACTTTATACACTGGCACATGCTAACAGTCTTACAAAGTCAATTGGAAATGGTACTTTAGGTCCCTAAGCTTCTGGATATTTAACTGACATGTATGTAGGTTATAACAACAATTGACTTAACAGAAATTTACCTTGCTTGAGCAACTGCATTTGTTACCTGGTTTATCTTCCACGTTTGCAATAGGTATCCTTCACACATGTGTATTCATAATACTCTATTATTGAAATTTGCAGCGAGTAGCACAAACACCTTCTTACCACAACGTGCTTGACTTGAGAAGTCAACATGCTTGACTTCTCAAAGGGCTATAAAAAGCCACCCGTCCCTAATTTTGGACCACTGGTTCCAAGTAAAGATAAAAATTAGCAGTCATCAATAGCAGCGTGGCGACTGGATAAAACACAGCGGCTGGTATGAAAAGTTGCTTTACTCACCAGGCTTGAAAATTTGCCTTTCCGTATGGTCTGGTCGTCAAATTATTTTTTCATTACTAAATAATTTATTTGCATTTTTCAAAAACCTCCTATAAATTTGCAAGGCATTTTCTATCATCCAACTCACACATGGGGAAAAACAGTGCTCTGCTCAGTAAATAAGTGGGTGTGATCTATTTATAGATTCACTCTTCAAGAAAGGGGAGACGTTTTTTTTCCCCTTTGAAGTTTGAGCACGAAGTAATCTAAGCTTTAGCTGGAGCTCTGACGTCACAAACCAAACTTCAGCAGCTCACTTTTATTAAGTTTTACCAAAAGTGCATGATTTCACATTTATTAGTCACTTCCTGATTATCAACAAAGAGCAATAATTATTACTTTTGTTAGCAAAAGAATTGAAGTTCAAAATGGAAACTTTAACTTTCCGTTGCGGTCTTTTGTCCCCCATTGAGTCATGTTTCCTCTGCACGATGAGCACACAGTAGTGTCTTTGGAACATTAATTTTGCTTTAAACAAACTAAAATATTTTTACTTTGCTCTTAATACACCAAAATGTTGCTACAGATTGAGAAAACATGCTTTAAGTGAAATTAAATGTAAAAAATCGTTATGTTGTTCTGGTTATGAAAAAAATAGATCTGATTCTTATTGAGTAAATGAATGTTGTTAATGAAACCATTTCAATATATTGAAATCAATTTTAATTACATTATTTGGTTTTCATAAAAAAGTATATTAAATACAAAAAATATATATATTACAAAAACCATAGAGCTCGTTAAAAAAATTATTCCTGCTTCACCACTGTATGTAATGGTATTATGCTTAGGATGAGAACAGGGTCAGAGGTTGATTTCAGGGAGGTGGGATAGCGGGGTCTAAAGCTTATGGAAACATAAAATGCCCCTTTTTAAAAAAATTTCCTTTTTTCCAGATATGACCTGTTGTCATCCCAAAATGCCCATTTTTTTAAGATCTTACAATGTTTTGCACACTTAACATGCCCCCTTTTTTTTATACAAATGTGCCCTTTTTCAGAAAATTACCCTGCCCTTGTCAATTTCTAGGCTGAACACTAGATAACAGTATACATGAGGTTCTTCCGTAGATTCATGGAATCCCGTTTTTTTCATCATCATTTGGTTTGTTCGCGAGATCGATGCAAAACTGAAGAGAATTTTTTTGGGATTAGCGATGGTAGGGGGAAGGATCATTTTTCATCTGAAAACGGTATTTCATCTTTCAAAACTTTTGAAGATGGAAGGTCAATGGAGTGAAGATTTTTCCCGTAATCATGATTCCTTTTTTCTCGCAATGTTGCCTCTGTCCAATATTGTTGTTAAATATCATTTTAATTTGCATAAATATTTGTATTTCAGCATGAAACTGCAAGCAAAATTTCCAAAAACTAAATTTAAGACTGTGCGAAGATTTTCATGCAATCTTAAGGATGAGATTTTTTTGTGAATTCGAGGAATTCTGCATTTTCCATTGTCATTTCAGTATTCTCGAAAATGCACTACTGAACAGAAATTTTGGGAGGATTTTTGGTAATTGGGGGCAGGGGCATGCCAACGGCATTTGTTGCCCGGGTGCAAGCCCAAATTTGCTGCCCCTTGTATGAGAATATTTTTCAATTTTTATTCATTTTTGCATGAAATAAATATTTTTAGCAGCAACATCTTCTATTTCCCGTAAATGAAGTTTTTTCATAAAACACACTTGTCTCGTATGAAACTGAAGGGAAAACAACATCTATAAAACTATTATATCTCATGTGATTCTATCATAAAGTTCACATACCATAACGTGACCACAAGGTTCTTCAGGAAGACGCTTTGACGTCTGTAAATTCTGTTTTACACGTTCTGTAAAGTGGATACAGTCTGTGGTGGTGCATTAACTTATTCAATTAAAATATACATCGGTTAAAAGTCCTAAAAATGTTACTCACGGAAGTGCGTGTTCAGTCCGACGTCAGTAGTTATTGAGAGTTTTTTTGTCCACTCTGTATCCACCTTACAGAACGTGTAAAACATGTCCACTTTGGACAAAGAAACTCTCAATAACTACTGACGTCGGACTGAACACGCACTTCTGTGAGTAACATTTTTAGTACTTTTAACTGATGTATATTTTAATTGAATAAGTTAATGCACCACCACAGACTGTATCCACTTTACAGAACATGTAAAACAGAATTTACCGACGTCAAAGCATCTTCCTGAAGAATCTATAAAACTAGTTCAGATGACACTGCAAATAATCCAAGAAGTCAACTTCTTCTCTGTCAATTTACTCAAAAGTCTGCTTAAGTGGTAAAAAAGTTTCATCATGTACGATGATAAACATATTATGGCTTCCCCCATGGAGGGGAGCAATTGTGATGCATATGCACTATATTGACAAAAACCACCGGACACCTAGAAGAGAAACACAACATAGCATTTATTGACATACACGAGTATGATGTCGGTCCACCTTTGGCCTTCATGCATGCACTGACCCTTCGAGACATGCTTTTGACAAGGTTTTGGAACAAAGTGATAGGTATGCACTTCCATTCAGTACATAATGCTGCCGCTAACTGTTGCTTAGTAGTAGGCCTTGGTTCCAAACTTCTTATGCGATGCTTTAATTCATCCCATGGGTGCTCTATTGCATTAAGATCAGGGCTCTGTGCTGGCCAGTCCACGCACGATGTGGAATTATCATCAAACCATGCCATAACAGTCCTTGCTTTATGGCTCAGTGCATTATCCTGCTGGTACCAACAAGGCTTGGTTCCATAGTATTGCCATAGAGTTGGTTGGGCATAATTGCCCAGAATATCGAGGTAGACGTACTGGTTAACAGGTTTGTCAATGATAACCAATGGGCCTAAACCATACCATGAAAAACGCCCTCACACGAGTACACTGCCAGCTCCAAACTTGACCGTAGGAACAGAACGCTGTGGTAAATAGTGTTCCCCGGCTTCCGCCATACACAGACACGGCCATCAGACTGATTGTTTGTGTATCTGGATTCATCAGTCAATAGGACCCATTTCCGCTGATCTACGGTCCACGATAAATGTTCGTTACACCATGCTAAACGACGAGTAGCATTCCAAGTGGAGATGAAAGGCTTACAAGCAGCCGCATGACCACAGTTAGCCATGGAATGAAGTTCTCTGCGAATGGTACGTGTACATACCAAGGTTCCAGCATTTTTACTCTCCTGTACACCGAGGTCTTGTGCAGTGTACTCCGTCGATTAGCTGTAATGACTCTCCTGAGGCTTTGACGTCCTCTATCACTGATTTTCTTTGGTCTGCCGGTACGTTTTGCTGCTTCAGGCATGCCATGCGTCTTTCACTTGTTCAGTACATCCAAAACAGGTGACTTTGGTATGTTTACATGCCTCTCAGTTTCTCTTATGAACAACCCACTAATACACTGCTGGACAATTGCTAAGGACGGATCATAAACGGCTATATAGCGCATAAAAAAGTAAGTGTGGTTGAATGCCAAGTGAAATAAAATAATGTCAGAATGCCAGGACATTACAAGAAAGACAATTTATTGTGCTCTGAAATCCAGAAGGCTTTGGAACCTGTTTAAGGGACAAACAGGCCATTTTGTGCAGAATACGTAAACGTGAAAAAAATGCAATCACTGTCAGCAGGCGTTCCGGCGTAAGATGTCAATATGGGATATGGCCACCATGGAGGGCGATGCAAGATTCCACACGTCGTGTCATGCTTTGCACAACATTATCAAACAGCTGTTGGGGTAATTTATCCCATTCCTCTGTCAGTGCACGGATGAGGGTGTCCTTGTTTATTGGGGGGCATTGGCGACCAGCAAGACTCCTCCCCAAAGCATCCCACACATTTTCAATGGGATTCAGATCTGGAGAAAGTGCTGGCCATACGAGG
This sequence comes from Macrothele yani, assembly GCA_039090855.1. Lineage (NCBI taxonomy): Eukaryota > Metazoa > Arthropoda > Arachnida > Araneae > Macrothelidae > Macrothele > Macrothele yani. The sequence goes on from CM077017.1 coordinate 82,628,669, forward strand.
CGTTGAATATCCTCGCTCTCAAGACACTCCTAGACAATAACTGTTCGATGACATGTTGCGTTGTTGTCCATGAAAATGAATCTATCACCGACAGCACCACGGAACATGCGAACATGAGGTAGCAGAACATCATTAATGTATCGTTGGCCAGTCATAGTCCCAGTTGGAAGCACATAGGACGTACGGCCATTGATCATGATGCCAGCCCATACCATGACACTACATGTCTGATATCGGTCCCTTTCCTGTATGTTTGCTGGACAATATGCAGTACCACTATCACGCCAGATCAGTTGTCATCGACAATCAGACGATAGACTGTATCTACTCTCATCTGAGAAGAGGACAGCAGACCAGTCGTTATCAGTCCAATTGCGATGTTGATGGCACCATTGCAAACGGGCGGTGCGGTGACGTCTGGACAATGGGATGCACACAACAGGACGGCGAGCGTATAGTCCTCCTTCATGCAAACGTCTGGCGACAGTTTTTCGGGAGATCTGCTTGCCAGTAGCAGCCATAAACTGATTTGCTACCTCACTAGCTGTGCTGCACCGGTGTCTTTTTGTTGATAGCACTATATACCGATCTTCTGCAAGTGTCGTACTGCGAACATGACCTCCCCCGTGACGTTGGCTACACTCTCCATTTGTTTGAAATTATTTCCAAAGCCTTGAAACAACACTGTGGCTGACGTCGAACTCCCTGGCAACATCTGTTATTTTTTGCCCTTCTTCAATCTTGCCAATAATACGGCCATGCGTAAAATCATCTAGGTGATGTCGGGAAGACATACTGAAAATTGCAAGTTTGTCAATTGATTCTTTCCCTTTCAACTTTGCGTTTGAACAACAACGGTCAATACGCAGAAGTGATTATGGCATACCTCGAAAAAGAAATTATTCAAAATTTACCTGAAAAACCAATACTTTATGCTCGATATGTAGACGACATTATTATAATGTCTAAACTTAACAAAGCCGAGCTACAAGATCTAGCACAGCAGTTTAGCAAAATCTGTAACACCATAGAGCTAACTATTGAGTTTGAAGAGGATAATTGCCTATCCTTCCTGGGCATTCAACTAAAGAAAAACAAAAATAGTTTTGAATACTCTGTGTTCAGAAAAGCAACTTACATACCTGTACTGATACCATACTCGTCGCACCATCCAGTGATACATAAAAAACAGCATAGTAAACTTGATACGGCGAGCGTACACACACACATCTAACAACAGGCTAAAAAATCAAGAGCTAGAGTTTATCTCGAAAATATCACAAGAGTATGGGTACCCGAGCAAGCTAATTAATAAATGGATACATGAGAGTAAAAAGCATATGACTCAGAGTAAAGAAGGCCAAGAAGTGCACAACCAAAGGAAGATGAGAAATAAAAAATTGAAATACATTGGAGCTTTCCCATACCTGGAAGGAGTGAGTAAAGAAATCAATAGGCACTGTGCTAAATATGACTTACAACTAGGAAGCTCAGTGCACACCGTGAAAAGTATGACTGTCAACAAAAAAACAGAGGAAAAAATGCTAGAAGAATCAGGAACCTACGAAATTCCAATAGCACACATACCCCCAATATCGTACATTGGAAGTACGAAAAACAGATTAAAAAAAAGACTTAAACAACACATATCTAACTGGCAAAAAAAAGAAGCCAAAACTGCTTTAGTGCAATTCTGCTTGGAAAACCGGACATTCCCAAAGTTCGATGAAATTAAAATGCTAAAAAAGAATAAAAAATCGGAAAGGCAAATGAGGACGGAAGAAGCAATATTAATCTACAAAAATAAAGCAAGGGTATGTAACCAGAACGACCCTAGCACATTATCGGGCCTGTGGAAAGAACTAATAAGACAAGAAAAACAACAACAAAAGAAAAACAGGCAAAAAAAGACAAGAAAACCAGGATAGGAGAAGAAAATTAAAAAAATTAAAAAAAAAAAAATACGGAAAAAAAAAGTGTTCTTAACGAAACATAGATGGCGCCAGCCGGGCTTGATAACGAAATATATCCAGGAAAGTTTTTCCGACGAATGGCAACAAGGAGTATCGGACTCCATTACCGCGAAGTTAACCACAAACATCGGTGGTAAAGTCGCAACGCTCCTGAAGATGCCCAGAGTATGGGCGAAAATTTCGAGTATAAAGAACGGTAAAAATTGAAGTTTGAATCCTAAAGCAAAGATCCAACGAGTATACCCAGCGAAAAGTGTGAGAAGTAAAGCCAGTCATCGCATACAACGGACTTTAGGACAATAACCTCAACAAAGACCGGAAAACACGTGCATGAAATGTCCCCGTCGCTAGAAAGGAATGCCAAGGTAAGCATTATCCGCTAGTTTTCTGTACAAGTTACTTTGAAATATCGCACGTAAAAGAGAATAGTACAATAATTAGAGCTATATAATAGTCAGAATTAGAACTACTAAGTGGAATTGAACGGTCAATACACGTCAAATCCTTTATATCTCTTATCAGCGCTATGACGTCACGAACAAGTTCGGCAATCCACAATTTGCATACGCACAACACGTCTTACTGTATCCCGCACTTATGCTAATTTCCACATTTTACTGCCTTCCATTTTATGGTTGCTATCGTTGCTACTGTCATCCGTCCTTAGCAATATTCCGGCAGTGTATAACAGCCAACAATCTTTCAGGGTTCCCACTCAACCTGGAAAACAGGGAAAACCTGGAATTCTCAGGGAATTTAAAAATGGTTCCAAAAATCAGGGAAAACTCAGGGAAAATTACCCTTTTTTTTTTTTTGTAAAAATCAAGGGATACTTTATTTTGCCAAAAAAAAAAAAAAAAAAAAAATATTTTTTCAAGATTTCAAACTTCTGCTTGCAATTACTGCCCGTCTAGAATTTGGTAGATCTTACTTTCAGTTATATTAAGTATTTCCTTTATTCTCTAAAAAAAGATGCAAAATTGAATTTTTAAAATTGCCAGTTATTGAGCTTTTGTTCAATTTCTGCAGGCAGTTGTTATAACATGGAACAAATAGGCACAATGGCTCCTGCTTGAAGAAACACTTCACAAGAGAACCAACCAAATGATGGATCAAAGTCCTTTGTCTGTTGGTTCTCTTGAAACATGTTTCTTTGAACAGAGCCATTCTATCTTTAAGCTTAGCTGCATTGTGTTATAGAAAAACTGAAACTATTCAACTGACAGATTTTTTCTTACATATGACCTGTTTCTATGGGAATGTATTTACAAATTCTGTGTGGGTAGTATTCACAAAAGTTAACGGAACTTTGGTACAGAAAATAATGTGCACAGTTTGTTATTAATGAAAAGCAGGTAATTTTATAAAGACAAATTACTTAAAGAATATACAAGTGTGTGCTTTGGTGAGAAAAATGAATGGAATGGAATGAAATGTTACAATTCTTTGCAATATGCCGCTTTGGAAAACTTAAAAACCATCTGGAGAACCTGGAAAAGTCAGGTAATTTTTTTATTACTTTTGAGTGGGAACCCTGTCTTTCCTTTCTCAAAGTCTGTTCTCTCCTGCAACAACATTTTCACTCAACTTCACAGTGCGATATGATCGTGGTCAGCTGCAGGCTTGTTTTTATACCATTTGCAACTGTACCGCACATCTGAACAATGCAGCGGATCCGTTCATTTGCTTTTGAAGGGGTGCCCGATTAATTTTGTCAATATAGTGTATATATATATGTACAGGGTCCAAAGAAAAGTCGATATCCACCCCTGTCATGGCTGAAGGAACAGTCCCCGACTATAAACGTTAGGTCTATCTCTAGTAAAGTGGACATGCCCAATCAATTAAAAGCGATTGCAGTGCCCCTAGTGGCCAAGTGTGGAAGTTAGCAAATCTAACTTGGCAACGAAGCAAGATAGACTCAAAAGGTCAGATACGAAGTTGTAGAGCATCGTCGAATTACGAAGAATCAACACAAAGAAATGGAAGAACGCGCGAGAATAACCAGTTAGACGCCATAGGATATGAATGGTTACAGATGCATTTGATCGATACAAAAATTGTTACAGGAATGTAGCTGACATACATACGGTGCAAAACAACATGTTGAAGCTCTGGAAGCTATCGGAGATATTGTTCAAAATGTCCGCTATCGGCAGTGATGAACATCTGAACGAGATAACAGTACATTACTGTGTAGTGTAACAAGCATTGCTGGTGTCACAGTGTTACAAGAACTGATGATACACTGTTTCAAATCGTCCAAACTTGTAGACGCTGTAATATACACCTGGTCCTTTAAATATCCCTAGAGAAAGAAGTCCATAGAGGTCAAGTCTGGTGAATTTCGGTGACCATTCTACAGGACCACCATTACCCAATGTTCTGTTACCCAAACGTGTTGGTAAACTGCACGGGCGTTTCTGGCTTTATGCGGAGGTGCCCCATCATGTTGGAACCAAACATGGCATGCATCGCTGATAGGCAGATCATCGTACCAGTCACAAATGGTGTCATGTAACAGGTGCAGGTACCTTAGAAGATGGGTCTGACAATTCGGGTTCCCCATAACCCACACCAGACGTTGGTCGACCAGCGTGCTTGGTGTTGTGCAGTGCGTGCAATGTTAGGGTTGTCCAGGGCCTAGTAATGCGTATTCTGGGTATTGACGATTCCATCACGTGTAAACAGCAACTCATCGGTCCAAAGTATGTTGGCCAAAAAGGAGGGACTCCCCTGCCAGCTGTTCATCATAAAATTACGAAAATCGTACCTCCGTGCTTTGTCACCAGGCATCAACGCTTGCAGAAGTAACGGATGGTACGGATGAGCCGCATGCTTGTTTCACAGTTGCCACACACATTGACGGGTGTATCCACATGCCTTGCTGATCTTCGCTGTGCTCAGGCATGGATTAGAAAGAGTGTATCCCAGGACCCAGGACCGCCTCCAGTGTCACTCGAATACCTGACCTCAGTCTGCTGGATTGAGGTTGCGGTGCAACGCTGCCCGTCTCTCTGAGGTGGTGCACTGTGTCGAATATCATCTTATGCGTTGGACGCTGACCAGACAAAAAAAAAAAAACCCGGCATACCGCCTCGCTGCCCTTCTGGCATTCTGATGACACTCGCCATGCATAATGACCATATCGCAATACTACTCGGACGTGTAGCACGCCATCAGAAGCTCTTCGACAAAGCGCTTATCCCCTCCAGCACAGGCTGCCTTTTATCCCCAGCGGGATCGTACGTCACTATCGTATTTGCATACTCTCGTGCATTGTTCACCGCCATTCCCCTGGATGTGGGGCATGGTTGGGCTTCTAGCTTTCAGTAACATCTAACTGGTTGTTCTTTCGTGTTCTTCCGTTTCTTTGTGTCGATTCTTCATAATTCGACGATGCTCTACAACTTTGTATTTGATGTTTTGCATCTATCTTGCTTCGTTGCCGAGTTAAGTTGCTAACTTCCACACTTCGCCACTAGGGGCACTGCAGTCACTTTTAATAGATTGGGCATGTCCACTTTACTAGAGACAGAGCTAATGTTTATAGTCGGGTACCATTCCTTCAGCCATGACAGGGGTGAATATCGACTTTCCTTTGGACCCTATATACACATGTATATATATATATATCATCAACCATTATCAATCCACTGCTGGATGAAGGTCTCCCCAAATTTCTTCCACAATTGTCTGTCTTGGGCCTTTCTCCTCCATGTCACTCCAGCATACTTTCGAATTTCCTCCTTCCACCCCCCATGGGATCTTCTTCTGGGTCTTTTCCTGTGCCTCGGAATCAAGTCTAAAATTTTGGTTGTCCGTTCTTTTGGCAACATGTCCAGCCCATTGCCATTTCAGTGATTTCACTCTGTTCATGATGTCGTCCACTCCTGTCATTTTCCTTAACCACAAGTTCCTCTTCTTATCTTTCCTGGTTACACCAAGCATGCACCTCTCCAGGCTGCTTTGAGTTGTCTGCAGTCTTTGTATGTCTTTTTTAGGTAAGGTCCATGTCTCGGCTCCATACGTAAGCACTGGCAGGATGCATTGATTAAACACTTTTCTTTTAAGACATGCTGGCATACTGCTCTTAAATATTATGCTGTTTCTTCCAAAAGCTCTCCATCCAAGTTTTGTACGCCGATTAATTTCTTCATTAATGTGACCCTCACTTGGTATCTGCTGCCCAAGATAAATATAGGAGTCGGTTGTCTCAAGCTTTTCTCCATCAATTGCTAAATCTTCGTTTCTTGTAAAAGCATTGTACATCACTTTTGCCTTCTGAAAGTTCATTTTTAATCCCACTTCTTTACTCTTGTCAGCAAATTCTTGGATCATATCTGCAGCTCTGAAGGGGTAGTTGCAAAGACGACTACGTCATCAGCAAAACGAAGGTGAGTTAAGTAATCTCCATTAATCTTTATCCCTTTGTTTTCCCAGTTCAATGATTGAAAGGCATTTTGCAATGTGGCGTTAAAGAGCTTGGGAGATATGGTCTTACCTTGTCTCACTCCCTTTGCAATTCTTATTTGTGCTGTATCCTCAAATATCCAAACCATTTTTAGCACGTCTTTTGTAAAAAAAGATCGTGCTTCTGTTATCGGTTTGTCCGTCCGTCTGTACCCACGATATCTCTGCAACTATTAGTCCGATTTGAAAAATTCTTTTTGCATTGGGAAGCTTGAAAGATGCAAATGATGATTCTTTATTTCGTTTTTTTTTTACGATTTACAATTTTGCCGGTAGAGGGCGTAAATGCAGATGATGTCAAATTCAAAAATACGTTTTATTCCACATATTTGCTTTTAAACATCCGATTGAAAAAAAAAAATCTTTCGATTCCATTTATATCGAAGAGTATTTTACATATAGTTACTTTTTCAAATTACGCATAGATTTGCCGCTAGGGGGCGTAATAGTAAATGACTTTTTCTTCGATAACTCTTCTTCTAAACCTCCGTTTTGAAAACTTTTTTCTTCAGCGGATACATCTCCTGGTGGAAACTTTTGCATATAATTTCAAATTTTTGGTAAAGAATACTTTGGCCACCAGGGAGCATAAGTGTTAATTTTTGCTTCTGACGTATTTGCCATAAAATCAAAGCTTCTAAAATATCGATTGAAAAAATTCTTTTGTGGACTGATGCCACTCGCGTCGATGAACCTTTTCGGAATATTTTCTTCTTAAAATATTACACAGTTTCTCCGCCAGGGGGCGTAGATGTACATCTTATTTTTGTCAATATCTCTACTTCTAGGAGTCCAATTTGAAAAATTCCTTCTTTGTTGGATAGTGTTTTCCGTGTGACATGTTTTTCATGTAACTTCAAAATTTTCAAGTAATTCATAGACTTCCTGCTAGGGGGCGTAGCGGTAAATTGTGTTTCCCCCTATATCTCTGCTTCTAAATCTCCGATTTGAAAAATTCTTTCTGCAGTGGATACAGCTCCTGATGGGAAATCATTTGCAAATAATTTCTAATTTTTGTAAAAAAAATAGTTTGGCCAACAGGGGGCGTAAATCTTAATATCCGCTTCTGTTGTATTTGCAGCAAAATATGATGTTCTAAATTCTCGATTAAAAAAAACATCATTTGTTGACCGATACTACTCATGTCAACAAACCTTTTGGAAACATTTTCTTCTTAAAATAGTGCATGGTTTCTACGCCAGGGGGCGTAGTTGTATATCTTATTTTTGTCAATATCTCTACTTCTAGGAGTCCAATTTGAAAAATTCCTTCTTTGTTGGACAGTGTTTCTAGTGTGACATGTGGTTCATATAATTTCAAAATTTTCAAGTCATTCATAGACTTTCTGCTAGGGGCGTAAATGTAAATTGTGTTTCCCAATATATCTCTGCTTCTAAATCTCTGATTTGAAAAATTCCAATATCTCTACTACTAAGAGTACAATTTGAAAAATTCCTTCTTTGTTGGAAAGTGTTTCTGATGCGAAATGTTTTTCCTATAAATTCAAAAGTTTCAAGTGAATCCTAGACTTTCCGCTAGGAGGCACAAAGGTAAATTGCGTTTTCTGCATTATTTTTGCTCCTAAAGATCTGATTTGAAAAAATTCTTCCTGTATCACATACAAGACCTGATGGAAAATATTTTTCACATAATTTCTAATGTTTGGTTAAGAATGGTTTGGCCACCATGGGTCATAAGTCTTAATTTCTGCTTCTGAAGTATTTGTTGCAAAATCTGGGCTCCTGAAAACTCGACTAATTTTTTTTTCTTAGACTGATACCGCTTATATGGATACACCTTTTGAGAATTCTTTCTTCCTAAAATAATGCATGGTTTTCCAACCAGGGGACGTAAAGTCACATCTTATTTTTGTCGATATCTCTGTTTCTAAGAGTTCGTAAGCTCACGATTCTGTTTACAGCAATATCTGAGGGATTAAAAACCCGATTGTAAATCTTCTTTCTTTCGTCAGATCTATTGCTTTCCATACCAGTTCCATTGACTTTGAATAGCTTTAATAAATTTAATTTGCGTCAGAACGGATTCAAAAGACGTGCTTATTACACCCGAAAATTCAGTGTCATCTTTCTTGTTATAGATGTTATTAATAATGCTAATGTATACATCTTCAATACCACAGGATTTCAAAGCCATCGTTACTGTGATGGTTTCACGGAATCGAAGGCCTTTTTATAGTCAATAAAAGCCATGCATAATGGGAGTTGATATTCTCTTGTTCTTTCAATTAGTTCTCTCAGTACATGGATATGATCTATAGTGCTGTAGCCACTCCTAAATCCAGCTTGTTCTCTTGGTTTGGCCATGTCCAGTGTCAGCTTCAAGCGATGTGAAAGAACCTTAGTAAAGATTTTATAAACCACTGAAAGGAGGCTCATAGGCTTGTAGTTCCTGAGATCCTCAATGTCACCTTTTTTATGGAGCAAGATCATTGTAGCATTTCCAATCCTCAGGAATCTTCCCTTCATTAAGACATCTGGTGAAAACTTGGGTAAGTGTAGTTTCAATTTCTCCACTTGCTTCTTGTATAATGTCCACAGTAATTCCATCTTCTCCTGGAGCTCTTCCCTGTTTCATGTTCTTAATTGCATATGTAACTTCTGCAGGGACGATTGGAGGAACTTTGGCACTGGTACCTGTTGTAATGTCTGGAATAGATTTATCATCCCTTTCATATAGTTTTGAATAGAAATCTTTCACCCTTGTCAAAATTTTGCTTCTATTTCTTGTTACAGTACCATCTTCTTTTCTCAGTGCCATAATCTGTTTTCTTCCCTTACTGAGATATCCTTTTGCTGTCTTCAGGCTCTGGTTGTTTTCAATTGCTTTCCTCACTAGTTCACAATTGAATTTCCTTATGTCTTCAGTGATACCTTTTTGCACTGTCTTTCATAGCTCTATATATTCCACGTTGGAAGTTACGTCTTTATTTGTCCTCATCTCCCTTCTCTTTTGCATCAACATTTTCGTTTTTTCTGAAATTTTCTTCATATGTAACTTGTTCTTAGTACCACCTATTTTTGTTGCTGTTTTCCCAAAAGCCTTGGTGAGTTCTCTGTTAACTTCAGAAATATCCACTTCTTCCGATGTTAAGCCTTCTAAAGCAGAGAATCTGTTCCTCAGTTCCAACTTGAAGGTATGGTGTTTTTTAAGGTTGGTTATATCAATACATTTTGTTTGTCTTATGAGCTTGCCACGTTAGAGTTTAGTGTTGAGGTGCATCCGACATCTCGCCAATTTATGGTCACTACATGTGTTGAACTTGTTTAGCACACTGCAGTCTTCGATGACAAATTTTTTTGTTACACATAATAAAATCAATTTCACTTGTCCCATTCGGATGTCTCCATGTCCATTTCCTGTGTGTGGCTTTTTCTTGAAAAAGGAGTTCATGATGAAAAACCTATCTATCTGTTTCTGCAAATTCTACGAGATTATTTCCACGTTGATTTCTGTTCCTGTAACAGAATTCACCAACCACAGTTTCATTCTGTTGCCCTACTTTCGCATTGAAATCACCCATAATGATCTTCAAGTGCTGCTTACCTTTGTTATTTAGATTCCAAATTTCCTCGTAAAATTCTTTAATTTCTTCTTCAGGGTGACTTGTGGTGGGTGCATAAGCTTGAATAACCTGGGCCTGGTATCTTCTCGAGAGTTGGATAACCAGTCGTGCAGTTCTGTCAGAGGAACTTTCAACTTCTACAACTTTATCCTTCAGTTTCTTGTTTATTATAAATCCAACACCACTGGTTCTGCCAGTATCTGTCCCACGATAGTAGAAGAGATGTCAATATAAGGTCAGGTGATGCGTAACATCACAGCCTCTCCTTGACAAATGTCAACCCCGCCTTCTGGTGGTACATCCTGTTCCCACTAAAGGGGCTCTGACGACCGCCAATAGCGGTATAACTATACCATCGGGATTAGAGGAAATGCTATCCCACACTCACCAACCCGCTTGGCCAGCGTGGTGAGTTACGGCCAAACCCCTCCAAAATGACTCCACAACTTAAATCTTGGCCCTCAGTCTCCGGCAGCTGGAATGTACCTGGCCAAGGCAGCGCCCAGTGCGACATGAAGGCAGAGGGTGCTAAGAATCCCCGGAGGACCGGACTAGGCTGCCATCTGATGCTGACCTTGGCTACGTATAACGGACGCTCCCTATCTTCTGATTCAAGGCTTCTTGAATTGGAAGAGGAACTACAAAGGATCAAGTGGGACATCGTCGGGCTAAGTGAGGTAAGGAGAAAAGGAGAAGATCTCATTGAACTGAAAAGTGGACATCTCTTCTACTATCGTGGGACAGATACTGGCAGAACTAGTGGTTTTGGATTTATAATAAACAAGAAACTGAAGAATAAAGTTGTAGAAGTTGAAAGTTCCTCTGACAGAGCTGCACGACTCGTTATCCAACTCTCGAGAAGATACCAGGCTCAGATTATTCAAACTTATGCACCCACCACAAGTCATGCTGAAGAAGAAATTGAAGAATTTTATGAGGAAATTCGTGATCTAAATAATAAAGGTAAGCAGCACTTGAAGATAATTATGGGAGATTTCAATGCAAAAATAGGGCAACGGCAACAGAATGAAACTTCAGTAGGTAAATTCGGTCACGGCAACAGAAACCAGCGTGGAAATACTCTTGTAGAGTTTGCAGAGGCAGAAGGGTTTTTCATCTTGAACTCCTTTTTCAAGAAAAAGCCACACAGGAAATGGACATGGAGACATCCAAATGGGACGACAAGTGAAATTGATTTTATTATGTGTAACAAAAAATTCGTCATAGAAGACTGCAGTGTGCTAAACAAGTTCAACACAGGCAGTGACCATAGATTGGTGAGATGTAAGATGCACCTCAACACTAAACTCCAACGTAGCAAGCTCATAAGACAAACAAAATGTATTGACATAACCAACCTTAAAAAACACCATAATACCTTCAAATTGGAACTGAAGAACAGATTCTCTGCTTCAGAAGGCCTAACATCGGAAGAAGTGGATATTTCTGAAGTTAACAGAAAAGTAACCAAAGCTCTTATGGAAACAGCAACAAAATTAGCTGGGTCTAAGAACAAATCGCATGTGAACAAATTATCAGGAAAAACCAAAATGTTCATGCAAAAAAGAAGAGTGATGAGGACAACTAAAGAAGATGTGACTTCCAAAGTGGAATATATAGAGCTATGCAAGACAGTACGAAAAAGTATCACTGAAGACGTAAGGAAATTCAACTGTGAACTAGTAAGGAAAGCAATTGAAAACAACCAAAGTCTAAAGATAGCAAAGGGACATCTCAGTAAGGGAAAAAAACAGATTATGGCACTGAGAAAAGAGATGGTTCTGTAACAAGAAATAGAGGCGAAATTTTGACAAGAGTGAAAGATTTCTACTCCAAATTATATGAAAGGGATGATACATGTACTCCAGACATCATGAAAGGTACCAGAGTTCTTCCAGTCCTTCTAGCAGAAGTTGCACATGCAATCAAGAACATGAAGCAGGGAAAAGCTCCAGGAGAAGATGGAATTACTGTAGACATCATACAAGAAGCAAGTGGAGAAATCGAAACAGTACTCGCCCAAATTTTCACTCGATGCCTTAATGAAGGGAAAATTCCTGAGGATTGGAGCAACGCTACAATGATCTTGCTACATAAAAAAGGTGACATTGAGGATCTCAGGAACTACAGACCTATCAGCCTCCTATCAGTGGTTTATAAAATCTTCACTAAAGTTCTTTCACACCGCTTGAAGGTGACACTGGACATGGCTCAACCGAGAGAACAAGCTGGATTCAGGAGTGGCTACAGCACAATAGATCATATCCACGTACTGAGAGAACTAATTGAAAGAGCGAGGGAATATGAACTTCCATTGTGCATGGCTTTTATCGATTATGAAAAAACCTTTGATTCGGTGAAACCATCAGTAGTTGCAATGGCTCTGAAATCCTGCGGTATTGAAGATGCATACATTAATAATATTAATAACATCTATGAAAATGCAAGTGCAAAGATTTGGCTGTTTGAAAATACAACACACATAAAAATTGGAAAAGGAGTGAGACAAGGTGATACCATATCTCCGAAGCTCTTTAATGCCACATTGGAAAATGTCTTTCAATCACTGAACTGGAAAAACAAAGGGATAAAGATTAATGGAGATTATCTAACCCACCTTCGTTTTGCTGATGACATAGTCATTTTTGCAACTACCCCATCAGAGCTACAGAGTATGATCCAGGAACTTGCTGACAATAGTAAAGAAGTGGGATTAAAAATGAACTTTCAGAAGACAAAAGTGATGTACAATGCTTTTACAAGAAATGAAGATTTATCGATTGATGGAGAAAAGCTGGAGATAACGGACACGTACGTTTATCTTGGACAGCAGATATCAAGTGAGGGTCACATTGGTGAAGAAATTAATCGACGTACAAAACTTGCCTGGAGAGCTTTTGGAAGAAACAGCATGATTTTCAAGAGCAATATGCCATTATGTCTTAAAAGGAAAGTGTTTGATCAATGCATCCTTCCAGTGCTTACGTATGGTGCAGAGACGTGGACCTTAGCTAAAAGAGACGTACAAAGGCTGCAGACAACTCAAAGCAGCATGGAGAGGTGCATGCTTGGTGTAACCAGGAGAGATAAGAAGAGGAACACGTGGATCCGAAAAATGACAAGAGTGGAAGACATCATGATCAGAGTTAAATCCCTGAAATGGCAATGGGCTGGACATACTGCCAGAAGGACAGACCATCGATGGACAGCCGAAATTTTAGATTGGATTCCAAGGGACAGGAAAAGACCCAGAAGAAGACCACATGGAAGATGGGTGGATGAAATTCGAAAGTATGCGGGAGTGACATGGAGGAGACTGGCACAAGACAGACCGTTGTGGAGGAAACTTGGGGAGACCTTCGTCCAGCAGTGGATTGATAATGTTTGACGATGATGATGATGATGATATAGCAAAAGCAATATTGTGAAAGAACAAAAACCAGTGAACTGATTCGAAATTCGTTAGTGCCAGATGATGCATAAGAGAAAGATCAAATAACAATAAGGCAAACCAAAGCAAAATTTTGAGAGAGAGAAATAAAAATAACGGAAAGACCAACAGTCACCAAATACACCAACCGAACCAGGTTAGCTTCAAACAATGCAAAGTACCAAATAAAAGAATGCAGGGAAGCATATTAATGACTGATCTTGTGTCGTCTTCGTCAAGGGCAAGCAACAGGAAAACACTCCTTAATCTACTAAGACCAAAGAATTGTGGGTTTCTGCTATTTTAGTTTGCTAAAGGACCAATTGAATTTAGGAGAAACATGTAAAAAATAGGGGTAACTAAAAAAAAAACCCATACCCAGCAAATTAAAACACATTTGCCCGACCTCACAACAAAAATTAAAATTGAAGAAAGTGAGCAAAGAGTACCCAATCAATAAAGGTACCAAAGAGAGACAATAAACAAATTACAGAAAGGAAACAAACTACCAGTGAAAATGACCAGTAATTACAAAAAAATGTTTACAAAATAATCATAGACCAAAATAATTTAAACCAGAAAAAGCAACAACCAAATGGAAAAGAAAGCAACAGGCTAATTTAGAAAAAGAAGAACAAACTCCCACAACACAAAACCAGAAAAAACAGTTCTAACTCCAAGAGTGAACAAAAAGACAAAGGCAAGTAACATAGTTGCAAACCAAAAAACCCAAATACCCACAGCTAAAACTTAAACAACAGGGTTGCATAATAAAATAAAAATAATTAAAAATGAATATACTAATGGGCATGGTTTCAAGCACCAGTAAAGATAATTATTAATCCCAACATACTCAAGAAAATATAATAAAATATAAAAGTATTAATCAAAGAGCAAACCCATAAATCCCAGTAAAAATAAAAGGTAAACTAACTAACAGTAAAATAATGTATATTATTGTTCCTTGCTTTTCAATAACCTGCCATATATACAACAAACTACCTTTATCATATGGCCCTCAGGAAGGTCCAGAACCACAAAAATGACAACAGGCAACAAAAAAAATAATAATAATGAAATGCTACAGAAAGATTTAATAAAGCAACATATTAATCCAAAACACATAGCCTGCTTATGAGTGCTGAAAAGAGCCCCCAAAAAAATTCTAAAAGGAAAGACAGAAGAATAGCCAGAGCAACCATTACCTCCTAACCATGCCTGCAGACAACAATGCACAGCTGCTACTTCTATGGGGTGAACCAACTTAATTCAGGGGCAGGCCCTTTGCAGCGCCATCTGGCGTCCAATTTCAGAACCTTCCTGTTGTGAGCAAAATAAGCCTGTGTAGACTTCAGAAACCAGAATTAATGCACTGAAAAACCCTATACAATTTATCAGAGCAGACCAGAATACTAAAATTTCCTTCTTGCTAGCAGGGAGGCATTTCCCTGCTCTCAAGAGTTCAAAAAGTATTATAATACCCAAATATCACCATTCCTCCCAAACCTTTGAACTTTTACTGTTACTATTTTTTATTATTATATCTCTCAAAAAACTATCTATATAGTTACGCTTAAGATATTTTTCTAGGCATTTTTTGCTTTTTTTTAAATTAATTTCTAAAAAACACTAACCTTTTTTGGTTATCAAAGAAGAGGAATTGAATAGTGCATTATATGTTCCTTTGTTGATTACTAACCACATCATTGCCTAAACATCTAGAGTTTAGCATTAATTTAGACAATTCATTCAGTCAGCAAGATTTAAATTAAATTAGGCCTTCCATCCTAATTCTATTCTTGAGAACGATTTTTCTTAATGCTATTTTTAAGAAGTCCGTAGGAACTTGGTTTTCAATAAACTGTTTGATTAGAATAATAACATGTTTTTCTAGATCAGAGTTTAAGCTACATATCCTAGAAAGCCTTAGTACCTGGGATATGAAAACATTTTCTATAACTTTATTTGAAATATTGCTCCACCACATACCATATTTAACAATTTTAAATTTAAATTGATTTCTCTTATCATAACGACTTATAATTGGGTTACCTGCATTGAGATTAATAGTGAAATCCAAAAAATCAAGAACTTGGTTATTATCATTAGTTTTATTAAGTTTAAGGCTCTTAGGATAAATAGCAGAAAAGTCCTCTATATTTCCTGAATTATCAAAGCAAATAAGGTCATCGATGTATCTGTAGGTATGAGAGTAACTTTCCTGATTGGAAGAATTTAACTTCATGAATTTATATTCTTTAAAAAACAAGAACAGGTTGCATACAGCTGTACTATGCGTACTACCCATAGGTATACCGTTAACCTGTTTGAATAACTTTTTATTGAAAAGGATAAAGTTATTTTTGATACAACAATTTAGAAGCGTATGCCAAGAAGTTTCCGAAATAATGTTGGAGAATTGAAATTCATTAAAGAGTAGCATGAGTGTACTAATAATGTCATCAATCGGAAGGCTGGTATAAAGGTTTTCAAAGTCATAGCAATTAGCCTCTGCAGGCGTTCTACCAAAAATTTCCGAAATGACCTCGGCGTTGCTTTTAATAATCCAAAAATTCTTACATGTTATGTTTACTTTGGATTTAATAATGTTTAATACCTGTTTCAGAACTGATTCAAAATACTTATCTATTACTTTTTTAGGACTTTTGATACCACTAGCTATGAACCTAAATTTCACCGGTTCCTTATGAAATTTTGCAGTAGCAAATAGATAAGGAAATTCAGGTTCATATGGTTTTTTGAGAGATATAATAAAAAATAGTAACAGTAAAAGTTCAAAGGTTTGGGAGGAATGGTGATATTTGGGTATTATAATACTTTTTGAACTCTTGAGAGCAGGGAAATGCCTCCCTACTAGCAAGAAGGAAATTTTAGTATTCTGGTCTGCTCTGATAAATTGTATAGGTTTTTCAGTGCATTAATTCTGGTTTCTGAAGTCTACACAGGCTTATTTTGCTCACAACAGGAAGGTTGTGAAATTGGACGCTAGATGGCGCTGCAAAGGGCCTGCCCCTGAATTAAGTTGGTTCACCCCATAGAAGTAGCAGTAGTGAATTGTCTTCAGGCATGTGTAAGGAGGTAGTGGTTGCTCTGGCTATCCTTCTGTCTTTCCTTTTAGAATTTTTTGGGGGCTCTTTTCAGCACTTACAATGCAGGCTATGTGATTAGGATTAGTATTTTGCTATACTAGAAATTACTGTAGCATTTCATTAATTTTTTTTTTTTGTTGTTGCCTGTACTCATTTTTGTGAAACCCACAAGTCTTTGGTCTAAGTAGATTAATGAGTGTTTTCCTGTTGCTTGCCCTTGACGAAGCCGACACGAGATCAGTCATTAATATGCTTCCCTGCATTCTTTTATTTGGTACTTTGCATTGTTTGAAGCTAACCTGGTTCGGTTGGTGTATTTGGTGACTGTTGGTCTTTCCGTTATTTTTATTTCTCTCTTTCAAAAATTTGCTTTGTTTTGCCATATATATATATATATATATCATCATCATCATCATTGTCAACCATTATCAATCCACTGCTGGACGAAGGTCTCCCCAAGTTTCCTCCACAACGGTCTGTCTTGTGCCAGTCTCCTCCATGTCACCCCTGCATACTTTCGAATTTCATCCACCCATCTCCCATGTGGTCTTCTTCTGGGTCTTTTCCTGTCCCGTGGAATCCAATCTAAAATTTCGGCTGTCCATCGATGATCTGTCCTTCTGGCAGTATGTCCAGCCCATTGCCATTTCAGGGATTTAACTCTGATCATGATGTCTCCCACTCTTGTCATTTTTCGGATCCACGAGTTCCTCTTCTTATCTCTCCTGGTTACACCAAGCATGCACCTCTCCATGCACCTTTGAGTTGTCTGCAGCCTTTGTATGTCTCTTTTAGTTAAGGTCCACGTCTCTGCACCATACGTAAGCACTGGAAGGATGCATTGATCAAACACTTTTCTTTTAAGACATAATGGCATATTGCTCTTGAAAATTATGCTGTTTCTTCCAAAAGCTCTCCAGGCAAGTTTTGTACGCCGATTAATTTCTTCATCAATGTGACCCTCACTTGATATCTGCTGTCCAAGATAAACGTACGTGTCTGTTATCTCCAGCTTTTCTCCATCAATCGATAAATCTTCATTTCTTGTAAAAGCATTGAACATCACTTTTGTCTTCTGAAAGTTCATTTTTAATCCCACTTCTTTACTCTTGTCAGCAAGTTCCTGGATCATACTCTGCAGCTCTGATGGGGTAGTTGCAAAAATGACTACGTCATCAGCAAAACGAAGGTGGGTTAGATAATCTCCATTAATCTTTATCCCCGTGTTTTCCCAGCTCAGCGACTGAAAAACACCCTCCAATGTGGCATTAAAGAGCTTCGGAGATATGGTGTCACCTTGTCTCACTCCCTTTCCAATTTTTACGTGTGTTGTATTTTCAAACAGCCTAATCTTTGCACTTGCATTTTCATAGATGTTATTAATAATATTAATGTATGCATCTTCAATACCGCAGGTTTTCAGAGCCATTGTAACTGCTGATGGTTTCACCGAATCAAAGGCTTTTTCATAATCGATAAAAGCCATGCACAATGGAAGTTCATATTCCCTCGCTCTTTCAATTAGTTCTCTCAGCACGTGGATATGATCTATTGTGCTGTAGCCACTCCTGAATCCAGCTTGTTCTCTCGGTTGAGCCATGTCCAGTGTTACCTTCAAGCGGTGTGAAAGAACTTTAGTGAAGATTTTATAAACTACTGATAGGAGGCTGATAGGTCTGTAGTTTCCGAGATCCTCAATGTCACCTTTCTTATGTAGCAGGATCATTGTAGCGGTGTTCCAATCCTCAGGAATCTTTCCTTCATTAAGGCATCGAGTGAAAATTTGGGCGAGTACTGTTTCGATTTCTCCACTTGCTTCTTGTATGATGTCTACAGTAATTCCATCTTCTCCTGGAGCTTTTCCCCGCTTCATGTTCTTGATTGCATGTGCAACTTCTGCTGGGAGGACTGGAGGAACTCTGGTACTGGTATCTTTCATGATGTCTGGAGTGCATATATCATCCCTTTCATATAATTTGGAGTAGAAATCTTTCACTCTTGTCAAAATTTCACCTCTATTTCTTGTTACAGAACCATCTTCTTTTCTCAGTGCCATAATCTGTTTTCTTCCCTTACTGAGATGTCCCTTTGCTATCTTTAGGCTTTGGTTGTTTTCAATTGCTTTCCTCACTAGTTCACAGTTGAATTTTCTTACGTCTTCAGTGATACTTTTTCGTACTGTCTTGCATAGCTCTATATATTCCACTTTGGAAGTCACATCTTCTTTAGTTGTCCTCATCTCTCTTCTTTTTTGCATCAACATTTTGGTTTTTCCTGATAATTTGTTCACATGCAACTTGTTCTTAGACCCAGCTAATTTTGTTGCTGTTTCCATAAGAGCTTTGGTTACTTTTCTGTTAACTTCAGAGATGTCCACTTCTTCCGATGTTAGGCCTTCTAAAGCAGAGAACCTGTTCTTCAGTTCTAACTTGAAGGTATTATGGTGTTTTTTAAGGTTGGTTATGTCAATAGATTTTGTTTGTCTTATGAGCTTGCCACGTTCAAGTTTAGTGTTGAGGTGCATCTTACATCTCACCAATCTATGGTCACTACCTGTGTTGAACTTGTTTAGCACACTGCAGTCTTCTATGACGAATTTTTTGTTACACATAATAAAATCAATTTCACTTGTCTTCCCATTTGGATGTCTCCATGTCCATTTCCTGTGTGGCTTTTTCTTGAAGAAGGAGTTCAAGATGAAAAACCCTTCTGCCTCTGCAAACTCAACGAGAGTATTTCCACGCTGGTTTCTGTTGCCATGACCGAATTTACCTACTGAAGTTTCATTCTGTAGCCGTTGCCCTATTTTTGCATTGAAATCTCCCATAATTATTTTCAAGTGCTGCTTACCTTTATTATTTAGATGACAAATTTCCTCATAAAATTCTTCAATTTCTTCTTCAGGATGACTTGTGGTGGGTGCATAAGTTTGAATAATCTGAGCCTGGTATCTTTTCGAGAGTTGGATAACAAGTCGTGCAGCTCTGTCAGAGGAACTTTCAACTTCTACAACTTTATCCTTCAGTTTCTTGTTTATTATAAATCCAACACCACTAGTTCTGCCAGTATCTGTCCCACGATAGTAGAAGAGATGTCCACTTTTCAGTTCGATGAGATCTTCTCCTTTTCTCCTTACCTCACTTAGCCCCACGATGTCCCACTTGATCCTTTGTAGTTCCTCTTCCAATTCAAGAAGCCTTGAATCAGAAGATAGGGAGCGTCCATTGTAAGTAGCCAAGGTCAGCATCAGATGGCAGCCTAGTCCGGTCCTCCGGGGATTCTTAGCACCCTCTGCCTTCATGTCGCACTGGCCGCTGCCTTGGCCAGGTACATTCCAGCTGCCGGAGACTGAGGGCCAAGATTTAAGTTGTGGAATCATTTTGGAGGGGTTTGGCCATAACTCACCACGCTGGCCAAGCGGGTTGGTGAGTGTGGGATAGAATTTCCTCTAATCCCGATGGTATAGTTATACCGCTATGGGCGGTCGTCAGAGCCCCTTTAGTGGGAACAGGATGCACCATGAGAAGGCGGGGTTGACATTTGTCAAGGAGAGGCTGTGATGTTACGCATCACCTGACCTTACATCCCATATATATATATATATATATATATATATATATATATATATATATATCATGAAAGATACCAGTACCAGAGTTCCTCCAGTCCTTCCAGCAGAAGTTGCACATGCAATCAAGAACATGAAGCGAGGAAAAGCTCCAGGAGAAGATGGAATTACTGTAGACATCATACAAGAAGCAAGTGGAGAAATCGAAACAGTACTCGCCGAAATTTTCACTCGATGCCTTAATGGAGGAAAGATTCCTGAGGATTGGAACACCGCTACAATGATCCTGCTACATAAGAAAGGTGACGTTGAGGATCTCGGAAACTACAGACCTATCAGCCTCCTATCAGTAGTTTATAAAATCTTCACTAAAGTTCTTTCACACCGCTTGAAGGTAACACTGGACATGGCTCAACCGAGAGAACAAGCTGGATTCAGGAGTGGCTACAGCACAATAGATCATATCCACGTGCTGAGAGAACTAATTGAAAGAGCGAGGGAATATGAACTTCCATTGTGCATGGCTTTTATCGATTATGAAAAAGCCTTTGATTCGGTGAAACCATCAGCAGTTACAATGGCTCTGAAATCCTGCGGTATTGAAGATGCATACATTAATATTATTAATAACATCTATGAAAATGCAAGTGCAAAGATTAGGCTGTTTGAAAATACAACACACGTAAAAATTGGAAAGGGAGTGAGACAAGGTGACACCATATCTCCGAAGCTCTTTAATGCCACATTGGAGGGTGTTTTTCAGTCGCTGAGCTGGGAAAACAAGGGGATAAAGATTAATGGAGATTATCTAACCCACCTTCGTTTTGCTGATGACGTAGTCATTTTTGCAACTAGCCCATCAGAGCTGCAGAGTATGATCCAGGAACTTGCTGACAAGAGTAAAGAAGTGGGATTGAAAATGAACTTTCAGAAGACAAAAGTGATGTTCAATGCTTTTACAAGAAATGAAGATTTATCGATTGATGGAGAAAAGCTGGAGATAACAGACACGTACGTTTATCTTGGACAGCAGATATCAAGTGAGGGTCACATTGATGAAGAAATTAATCGGCGTACAAAACTTGCCTGGAGAGCTTTTGGAAGAAACAGCATAATTTTCAAGAGCAATATGCCATTATGTCTTAAAAGAAAAGTGTTTGATCAATGCATCCTTCCAGTGCTTACGTATGGTGCAGAGACGTGGACCTTAACTAAAAGAGACATACAAAGGCTGCAGACAACTCAAAGCAGCATGGAGAGGTGCATGCTTGGTGTAACCAGGAGAGATAAGAAGAGGAACTCGTGGATCCGAAAAATGACTAGAGTGGAAGACATCATGATCAGAGTTAAATCCCTGAAATGGCAATGGGCTGGACATACTGCCAGAAGGACAGATCATCGATGGACAGCCGAAATTTTAGATTGGATTCCAAGGGACAGGAAAAGACCCAGAAGAAGACCACATGGGAGATGGGTGGATGAAATTCGAAAGTATGCAGGGGTGACATGGAGGAGACTGGCACAAGACAGACCGTTGTGGAGGAAACTTGGGGAGACCTTCGTCCAGCAGTGGATTGATAATGGTTGACAATGATGATGATGATGATGATATATATATATATATATATCTCATCATCATCATTGTCAACCATTATCAATCCACTGCTGGACGAAGGTCTCCCAAGTTTAGGTGATGCGTAACATCACAGCCTCTCCTTGACAAATGTCAACCCTGCCTTCTCGTGGTACATCCTGTTCCCACTAAAGGGGCTCTGACTACCGCCAATAGCGGTATAACTATACCATCGGGATTAGAAGAAATGCTATCCCGCACTCACCAACCCGCTTGGCCAGCGTGGTGAGTTATGGCTAAACCCCTCCAAAACGACTCTACAACTTAAATCTTGGCCCTCAGTCTCCGGCAGCTGGAATGTACCTGGCCAAGGCAGCGGCCAGTGCGACATGAAGGCAGAGGGTGCTAAGAATCCCCGGAGGACCGGACTAGGCTGCCATCTGATGCTGACCTTGGCTACGTATAACGGACGCTCCCTATATTCTGATTCAAGGCTTCTTGAATTGGAAGAGGAACTACAAAGGATCAAGTGGGACATCGTCGGGCTAAGTGAGGTAAGGAGAAAAGGAGAAGATCTCATTGAACTGAAAAGTGGACATCTCTTCTACTATCGTGGGACAGATACTGGCAGAACTAGTGGTGTTGGATTTATAATAAACAAGAAACTGAAGGATAAAGTTGTAGAAGTTGAAAGTTCCTCTGACAGAGCTGCACGACTTGTTATCCAACTCTCGAGAAGATACCAGGCTCAGATTATTCAAACTTATGCACCCACCACAAGTCATGCTGAAGAAGAAATTGAAGAATTTTATGAGGAAATTCGTGATCTAAATAATAAAGGTAAGCAGCACTTGAAGATAATTATGGGAGATTTCAATGCAAAAATAGGGCAACGGCAACAGAATGAAACTTCAGTAGGTAAATTCGGTCACGGCAACAGAAACCAGCGTGGAAATACTCTCGTAGAGTTTGCAGATTCAGAAGGGTTTTTCATCTTGAACTCCTTTTTCAAGAAAAAGCCACACAGGAAATGGACATGGAGACATCCAAATGGGACGACAAGTGAAATTGATTTTATTATGTGTAACAAAAAATTCGTCATAGAAGACTGCAGTGTGCTAAACAAGTTCAACACAGGCAGTGACCATAGATTGGTGAGATGTAAGATGCACCTCAACACTAAACTCGAACGTAGCAAGCTCATAAGACAAACAAAATGTATTGACATAACCAACCTTAAAAAACACCATAATACCTTCAAATTGGAACTGAAGAATAGATTCTCTGCTTTAGAAGGCCTAACATCGGAAGAAGTGGATATTTCTGAAGTTAACAGAAAAGTAACCAAAGCTCTTATGGAAACAGCAACAAAATTAGCTGGGTCTAAGAACAAATTGCATGTGAACAAATTATCAGGAAAAACCAAAATGTTGATGCAAAAAGAAGAGTGATGAGGACAACCAAAGATGTGACTTCCAAAGTGGAATATATAGGGCTATGCAAGACAGTACGAAAAGTATCACTGAAGACGTAAGGAAATTCAACTGTGAAATAGTAAGGAAAGCAATTGAAAACAACCAAAACCTAAAGATAGCAAAGGGACATCTCAGTAATGGGAAAAAACAGATTATGGCACTGAGAAAAGAAGATGGTTCTGTAACAAGAAATAGAGGCGAAATTTTGACAAGAGTGAAAGATTTCTACTCCAAATTATATGAAAGGGATGATACATGTACTCCAGACATCATGAAAGATACCAGTACCAGAGTTCTTCCAGTCCTTCCAGCAGAAGTTGCACATGCAATCAAGAACATGAAGCGGGGAAAAGCTCCAGGAGAAGATGGAATTACTGTAGACATCATACAAGAAGCAAGTGGAGAAATCGAAACAGTACTCGCCCAAATTTTCACTCGATGCCTTAATGAAGGGAAAATTCCTGAGGATTGGAACAACGCTACAATGATCTTGCTACATAAAAGGTGACATTGAGGATCTCAGGAACTACAGACCTATCAGCCTCCTATCAGTGGTTTATAAAATCTTCACTAAAGTTCTTTCACACCGCTTGAAGGTGACACTGGACATGGCTCAACCGAGAGAACAAGCTGGATTCAGGAGTGGCTACAGCACAATATATCATATCCACGTACTGATAGAACTAATTGAAAGAGCGAGGGAATATGAACTTCCATTGTGCATGGCTTTTATCGATTATGAAAAAGCCTTTGATTCGGTGAAACCATCAGCAGTTGCAATGGCTCTGAAATCCTGCGGTATTGAAGATGCATACATTAATATTATTAATAACATCTATGAAAATGCAAGTGCAAAGATTTGGCTGTTTGAAAATACAACACACATAAAAATTGGAAATGGAGTGAGACAAGGTGACACCATATCCCGAAGCTCTTTAACGCCACATTGGAAAATGTATTTCAATCACTGAACTGGGAAAACAAAGGGATAAAGATTAATGGAGATTATCTAACCCACCTTCGTTTGGCTGATGACATAGTCATTTTTGCAACTACCCCATCAGAGCTACAGAGTATGATCCAGGAACTTGCTGACAAGAGTAAAGAAGTGGGATTAAAAATGAACTTTCAGAAGACAAAAGTGATGTACAATGCTTTTACAAGAAATGAAGATTTATCGATTGATGGAGAAAAGCTGGAGATAACAGACACGTACGTTTATCTTGGACAGCAGATATCAAGTGAGGGTCACATTGGTGAAGAAATTAATCGGCGTACAAAACTTGCCTGGAGAGCTTTTGGAAGAAACAGCATAATTTTCAAGAGCAATATGCCATTATGTCTTAAAAGAAAAGTGTTTGATCAATGCATCCTTCCAGTGCTTACGTATGGTGCAGAGACGTGGACCTTAGCTAAAAGAGACATACAAAGGCTGCAGACAACTCAAAGCAGCATGGAGAGGTGCATGCTTGGTGTAACCAGGAGAGATAAGAAGAGGAACATGTGGACCCGAAAAATGACAAGAGTGGAAGACATCATGATCAGAGTTAAATCCCTGAAATGTCAATGTGCTGGACATACTGCCAGAAGGACAGACCATCGATGGACAGCCGAAATTTTAGATTGGATTCCAAGGGACAGGAAAAGACCCAGTAGAAAACCTTATGGAAGATGGGTGGATGAAATTCGAAAGTATGCGGGAGTGACATGGAGGAGACTGGCACAAGACAGACCGTTGTGGAGGAAACTTGGGGAGACCTTCGTCCAGCAGTGGATTGATAATGGTTGACAATGATGATGATATCATTGTCAACCATGATGATGATATCATCAATATCAATCCACTGCTGGACGAAGGTCTCCCCAAGTTTCATCCACAACGGTCTGTCTTGTGCCAGTCTCCTCCATGTCACTCCCGCATACTTTCGAATTTCATCCACCCATCTTCCATGTGGTCTTCTACTGGGTCTTTTCCTGTCCCTTGGAATCCAATCTAAAATTTCGGCTGTCCATCGATGGTCTGTCCTTCTGGCAGTATGTCCAGCCCATTGCCATTTCAGGGATTTAACTCTGATCATGATGTCTTCCACTCTTGTCATTTTTCGGATCCACGTGTTCCTCTTCTTATCTCTCCTGGTTACACCAAGCATGCACCTCTCCATGCTGCTTTGAGTTGTCTGCAGCCTTTGTACGTCTCTTTTAGCTAAGGTCCACGTCTCTGCACCATACGTAAGCACTGGAAGGATGCATTGATCAAACACTTTTCTTTTAAGACATAATGGCATATTGCTCTTGAAAATTTGCTGTTTTTTCCAAAAGCTCTCTAGGCAAGTTTTGTACGCCGATTAATTTCTTCACCAATGTGACCCTCACTTGATATCTGCTGTTCAAGATAAACGTACATGTCTGTTATCTCCAGCTTTTCTCCATCAATCGATAAATCTTCATTTCTTGTAAAAGCATTGTACATCACTTTTGTCTTCTGAAAGTTCATTTTTAATCCCACTTCTTTACTCTTGTCAGCAAGTTCCTGCATCATACTCTGTAGCTCTGATGGGGTAGTTGCAAAAATGACTATGTCATCAGCAAAACGAAGGTGGGTTAGATAATCTCCATTAATCTTTATGCCTTTGTTTTCCCAGTTCAGTGATTGAAAGACATTTTCCAATGTGGCATTAAAGAGCTTCGGAGATATGGTGTCACCTTGTCTCACTCCTTTTCCAATTTTTATGTGTGTTGTATTTTCAAATAGCAGAATCTTTGCACTTGCATTTTCATAGATGTTATTAATAATATTAATGTATGCATCTTCAATACCGCAGGATTTCAGAGCCATTGCAACTGCTGATAGTTTCACCGAATCAAAGGCTTTTTCATAATCGATAAAAGCCATGCACAATGGAAGTTCATATTCCCTCGCTCTTTCAATTAGTTCTCTCAGTATGTGGATATGATCTATTGTGCTGTAGCCACTCCTGAATCCAGCTTGTTCTCTCAGTTGAGCCATGTCCAGTGTTACCTTCAAGCGGTGTGAAAGAACTTTAGTGAAGATTTTATAAACCACTGATAGGAGGCTGATAGGTCTGTAGTTCCTGAGATCCTCAATGTCACCTTTTTATGTAGCAAGATCATTGTAGCGTTGTTCCAATCCTCAGGAATTGTCCCTTCATTAAGGCATCGAGTGAAAATTTAGGCGAGTAGTGTTTCGATTTCTCCACTTGCTTCTTGTATGATGTCTACTGTAATTCCATCTTCCCCTGGAGCTTTTCCCCGCTTCATGTTCTTGATTGCATGTGCAACTTCTGCTGGAAGGACTGGAAGAACTCTGGTATTGGTATCTTTCATGATGTCTGGAGTACATGTATCATCCCTTTCATATAATTTGGAGTAGAAATCTTTTACTCTTGTCAAAATTTTGCCTCTATTTCTTGTTACAGAACCATCTTCTTTTCTCAGTGCCATAATCTGTTTTTTCCCCTTACTGAGATGTCCCTTTGCTATCTTTAGGTTTTGGTTGTTTTCAATTGCTTTCCTTACTAGTTCACAGTTGAATTTCCTTACGTCTTCAGTGATACTTTTTCGTACTGTCTTGCATAGCTCTATATATTCCACTTTGGAAGTCACATCTTTGGTTGTCCTCATCACTCTTCTTTTTGCATCAACATTTTGGTTTTTCCTGATAATTTGTTCACATGCAATTTGTTCTTAGACCCAGCTAATTTTGTTGCTGTTTCCATAAGAGCTTTGGTTACTTTTCTGTTAACTTCAGAAATATCCACTTCTTCCGATGTTAGGCCTTCTAAAGCAGAGAACCTGTTCTTCAGTTCCAATTTGAAGGTATTATGGTGTTTTTTAAGGTTGGTTATGTCAATACATTTTGTTTGTCTTATGAGCTTGCTACGTTGGAGTTTAGTGTTGAGGTGCATCTTACATCTCACCAATCTATGGTCACTGCCTGTGTTGAACTTGTTTAGCACACTGCAGTCTTCTATGACGAATTTTTTGTTACACATAATAAAATCAATTTCACTTGTCGTCCCATTTGGATGTCTCCATGTCCATTTCCTGTGTGGCTTTTTCTTGAAGAAGGAGTTCAAGATGAAAAACCCTTCTGCCTCTGCAAACTCAACGAGAGTATTTCCACGCTGGTTTCTGTTGCCGTGACCGAATTTACCTACTGAAGTTTCATTCTGTTGCCGTTGCGTTATTTTTGCATTGAAATCTCCCATAATTATTTTCAAGTGCTGCTTACCTTTATTATTTAGATCACGAATTTCCTCATAAAATTCTTCAATTTCTTCTTCAGCATGACTTGTGGTGGGTGCATAAGTTTGCATAATCTGAGCCTGGTATCTTCTCGAGAGTTGGATAACGAGTCGTGCAGCTCTCTGTCAGAGGAACTTTCAACTTCTACAACTTTATCCTTCAGTTTCCTGTTTATTATAAATCCAACACCACTAGTTCTGCCAGTATCTGTCCCAATATATATATCATCATCATCATCATCGTCAACCATTATCAATCCACTGCTGGACGAAGGTCTCCCCAAGTTTCCTCCACAACGGTCTGTCTTGTGCCAGTCTCCTCCATGTCACCCCTGCATACTTTCGAATTTCATCCACCCATCTCCCATGTGGTCTTCTTCTGGATCTTTTCCTGTCCCTTGGAATCCAATCTAAAATTTCGGCTGTCCATCGATGATCTGTCCTTCTGGCAGTATGTCCAGCCCATTGCCATTTCAGGGATTTAACTCTGATCATGATGTCTTCCACTCTTGTCATTTTTCGGATCCACGAGTTCCTCTTCTTATCTCTCCTGGTTACACCAAGTATGCACCTCTCCATGCTGCTTTGAGTTGTCTGCAGCCTTTGTATGTCTCTTTTAGTTAAGGTCCACGTCTCTGCACCATACGTAAGCACTGGAAGGATGCATTGATCAAACACTTTTCTTTTAAGACATAATGGCATATTGCTCTTGAAAATTATACTGTTTCTTCCAAAAGCTCTCCAGGCAAGTTTTGTACGCCCATTAATTTCTTCAGCAATGTGACCCTCACTTGATATCTGCTGTCCAAGATAAACGTACGTGTCGGTTATCTCCAGCTTTTCTCCATCAATCGATAAATCTTCATTTCTTGTAAAAGCATTGAACATCACTTTTGTCTTCTGAAAGTTCGTTTTTAATCCCACTTCTTTACTCTTGTCAGCAAGTTCCTGGATCATACTCTGCAGCTCTGATGGGCTAGTTGCAAAAATGACTACGTCATCAGCAAAACGAAGGTGGGTTAGATAATCTCCATTAATCTTTATCCCCTTGTTTTCCCAGCTCAGTGACTGAAAAACACCCTCCAATGTGGCATTAAGAGCTTCGGAGATATGGTGTCACTTTGTCTCACTCCCTTTCCAATTTTTATGTGTGTTGTATTTTCAAACAACCTAATCTTTGCACTTGCATTTTCATAGATGTTATTAATAATATTAATGTATGCATCTTCAATACCGCAGGTTTTCAGAGCCATTGTAACTGCTGATGGTTTCACCGAATCAAAGGCTTTTTATAATCGATAAAAGCCGTGCACAATGGAAGTTCATATTCCCTCGCTCTTTCAATTAGTTCTCTCAGCACATGGATATGATCTATTGTGCTGTAGCCACTCCTGAATCCAGCTTGTTCTCTCGGTTGAGCCATGTCCAGTGTTACCTTCAAGCGGTGTGAAAGAACTTTAGTGAAGATTTTATAAACTACTGATAGGAGGCTGATAGGTCTGTAGTTTCTGAGATCCTCAATGTCACCTTTCTTATGTAGCAGGATCATTGTAGCGGTGTTCCAATCCTCAGGAATCTTTCCTTCATTAAGGCATCGAGTGAAAATTTGGGCGAGTACTGCTTCGATTTCTCCACTTGCTTCTTGTATGATGTCTACAGTAATTCCATCTTCTCCTGGAGCTTTTTCCCGCTTCATGTTCTTGATTGCATGTGCAACTTCTGCTGGAAGGACTGGAGGAACTCTGGTACTGGTATCTTTCATGATGTCTGGAGTGCATGTATCATCCCTTTCATATAATTTGGAGTAGAAATCTTTCACTCTTGTCAAAATTTCGCCTCTATTTCTTGTTACAGAACCATCTTCTTTTCTCAGTGCCATAATCTGTTTTCTTCCCTTACTGAGATGTCCCTTTGCTATCTTTAGGCTTTGGTTGTTTTCAATTGCTTTCCTCACTAGTTCACAGTTGAATTTTCTTACGTCTTCAGTGATACTTTTTCGTACTGTGTTGCATAGCTCTATATATTCCACTTTGGAAGTCACATCTTCTTTAGTTGTCCTCATCTCTCTTCTTTTTTGCATCAACATTTTGGTTTTTCCTGATAATTTATTTACATGCAACTTGTTCTTAGACCCAGCTAATTTTGTTGCTGTTTCCAGAAGAGCTTTGGTTACTTTTCTGTTAACTTCAGAGATGTCCACTTCTTCCGATGTTAGGCCTTCTAAAGCAGAGAACCTGTTCTTCAGTTCCAACTTGAAGGTATTATGGTGTTTTTTAAGGTTGGTTATGTCAATAGATTTTGTTTGTCTTATGAGCTTGCCACGTTCAAGTTTAGTGTTGAGGTGCATCTTACATCTCACCAATCTATGGTCACTACCTATGTTGAACTTGTTTAGCACACTGCAGTCTTCTATGACGAATTTTTTGTTACACATAATAAAATCAATTTCACTTGTCGTCCCATTTGGATGTCTCCATGTCCATTTCCTGTGTGGCTTTTTCTTGAAGAAGGAGTTCAAGATGAAAAACCCTTCTGCCTCTGCAAACTCAACGAGAGTATTTCCACGCTGGTTTCTGTTGCCGTGACCGAATTTACCTACTGAAGTTTCATTCTGTTGCCGTTGCCCTATTTTTGCATTGAAATCTCCCATAATTATTTTCAAGTGCTGCTTACCTTTATTATTTAGATGACAAATTTCCTCATAAAATTCTTCAATTTCTTCTTCAGGATGACTTGTGGTGGGTGCATAAGTTTGAATAATCTGAGCCTGGTATCTTTTCGAGAGTTGGATAACAAGTCGTGCAGCTCTGTCAGAGGAACTTTCAACTTCTACAACTTTATCCTTCAGTTTCTTGTTTATTATAAATCCAACACCACTAGTTCTGCCAGTATCTGTCCCACGATAGTAGAAGAGATGTCCACTTTTCAGTTCGATGAGATCTTCTCCTTTTCTCCTTACCTCACTTAGCCCCACGATGTCCCACTTGATCCTTTGTAGTTCCTCTTCCAATTCAAGAAGCCTTGAATCAGAAGATAGGGAGCGTCCATTGTAAGTAGCCAAGGTCAGCATCAGATGGCAGCCTAGTCCGGTCCTCCGGGGATTCTTAGCACCCTCTGCCTTCATGTCGCACTGGCCGCTGCCTTGGCCAGGTACATTCCAGCTGCCGGAGACTGAGGGCCAAGATTTAAGTTGTAGAGTCATTTTGGAGGTGTTTGGCCATAACTCACCACGCTGGCCAAGCGGGTTAGTGAGTGTGGGATAGCATTTCCTCTGATCCCGATGGTATAGTTATACCGCTATTTGCGGTCGTCAGAGCCCCTTTAGTGGGAACAGGATGCACCACGAGAAGGCGGGGTTGACATTTGTCAAGGAGAGGCTGTGATGTTACGCATCACCTGACCTTTATATATATATATATATGTATATATACACACACACACACACAGACACAGCAAAAGCAAATAATGTGAAACAACAGAAACCAGCTAACAGATTTGAAATTCAATAGCGCCAGAGGCTGCATAAAAGAAAGATCAAATAACAATATGGCAAAACAAAGCGAAACTTTGAACAAGAGAAATAAAATAATAGAAATAGTAGAAAGACCAAAAGTCACCAAATACACCAACCGAACCAGGTTAGCTTCAAACTATGCAAAGTACCGAATAAAAGAATGCAGGGAAGCATATTAATGACTGACCTCTTGTCTACTTCGTCAAGGGCAAGAAAACACTCACTGATCTACTAAGACCAGAGAATTGTGGGTTTCTGCTATTTTAGTTTGCTTAAAGGACCAATTTAATTTTAGGGGAATAATGTCAATAAAATGGAAAACTAATAAAAACCTGTACCCAGCAAACTAAAACACATTTGCCCGACCTCACAACAAAAATTAAAAATTGAAGAAAGTGAGCAATTAAAATCCAACCAAAAAATGTACCAAAGTGATAGCTGGCAAAAAGAATCTTATTATATGCAAGGATAAAAGGTGACTCACCTGTAAGTCGGCGAATCCTAAGCTATTTGAGAATTTTCAACATGAAACAGGAAATAAGTTTTGAAAGGTTTTTAATTCCATATATAAACTTACTTGCACCATTTATGATTTGGTGTACATTGGGCAGTCTAAGAACCCATTGCACCTTAGAATTAATGGGCACAGGTCGCTGGTTAGTAAATTTAAGCCTGAATGTGAGGGTGGGAATTATAGTGATACAAAAATTTCTACTCGTGAACTTAAGCACTTCTACCTTCATGGGTTTGATAATGTGTGTATAGAAGTGCTGCACATTATTCCTAACTTGCAAGACAGGCTGGCTATGGAATCAGTTGAGATTCTTAAGCAACAGGCACTGTACCCATATGATATGAATTCTACCATTGCAGATAATAAACACTCTCGGTTTAAGGTGGCTGTTAGAGAGCTCTTCTCTTTGTATCCACAACAAGCTTGCAGTAGAGGAAATAGAGGTAAGAGGCTTATTAAAACTTCCAATACTGTTAACTTTGATTCTTTGAAACAGACTCTTCTTGAATTCCAAAATAACCACAATTTTGTAAAAAACTCCCTGAACCTTCTTGAAACTTTTAAGCACAATGTGCTTAACGCCTTCCTTAGGTATTGGAATATTCAAGCTGGTAATATAAACTCACATGTTGTATCTCTTGTGTTAGATATTTTGAAATTTATTCTTAAAGATAAGATTAACCAAAAGTTTAACTCCAAAAACTATATTACCATTAGGTTCCTTAATAAATGTTATGACTCTCTCAATATCAGAAAATTATTCTTCTACGGTTCTAGTGCCTTCCCTATTAACTATCACCAAACTGTAGTAAGTTTCAAATATGTCAGGGAGTTGAGATCATATGTTAAGAATTATAAGTCTCATACCAGCTTTAACACTTTGGTAGATTTCAACTGTAAGTGTAGTGATTTTCAGGATACAGTTTTTTATGATAATTTCCATAGGCACATTATCACTGGTAATTTAAATTTCATTGAAAATCCCGATTTAAGAAGGATCTTAGGTTTTGTGGCCAAGTTCAGACCTACTTTCCAACTATCTAAAGATAGAATCGAGAATGATTTTTATCAAGATTTAAGTAAATATATTATTAAAACTAGCTTAGACTACAACATGCCTATTGAGGCCTTTGCTGAATAGAAATGCAAAATTTTTCAGGAGTTTAAAAATAATCTTGCAGCACAAAATATTTTTTACAATAGCAATTTTGTGTTATCTTCTGAATTAAAAAAATCTCTCTCGAATTTGCAAGAAAATTTCACTTTTACTACTGCGGACAAAGCAAATAACAATTTTGCCATTATTTGCAAAAAATTCTATTTTGAATTAATTTTGAAAGAGCTTCATAATAAAGATACATATAAGCCTACTTCAGCTTCCAGAAAGGAAATCAGCAATAAAATCAACACATTTCACAAGCAGCTGGGGTTAAAAATGGCATACAGTTATGAACCTGAATTTCCTTATCTATTTGCTACTGCAAAATTTCATAAGGAACCGGTGAAATTTAGGTTCATAGCTAGTGGTACCAAAAATCCTAAAAAAGTAATAGATAAGTATTTTGAATCAGTTCTGAAACAGGTATTAAACATTATTAAATCTAAAGTAAACATAACATGTAAGAATTTTTGGATTATTAAAAGCAACGCCGAGGTCATTTCGGAAATTTTTGGTTGCACACCTACAGAGGCTAATTGCTATGACTTTGAAAACCTGTATACCAGCCTTCTGATTGATGAAATTATTAGTATGCTCATGCTACTCTTTAATGAATTTCAAATTTCCAACATTATTTCGGAAACTTCTTGGCATACGCTTCTAAATTGTTGTATCAAAAATAACTTTATCCTTTACAATAACAAGTTATTCAAACAGGTTAATGGTATACCTATGGATAGTACACACAGTACAGCTGTATGCAACCTGTTCCTGTTTTTTAAAGAATATAAATTCATGAAGTTAAATTCTTCCAATCTGGAAAGTTACTCTCATACCTACAGATACATCAATGACTTTATTTGCTTTCATAATTCAGGAAATATAGAGAAGGACTTTGCTGCTATTTATCCTAAGAGCCTTAAACTAAATAAAACTAATGATAATAACCAAGTTCTTGATTTTTTGGATTTCACTATTAAACTCAATGCAGGTAACCCAATTATATATGTCTTTATGATAAGAGAAATTAATTTAAATTCAAAATTGTTAAATATGGTATGTGGTGGAGCAATATTTCAAATAAAGTTATAGAAAATGTTTTCATATCACAAGTACTAAGGCTTTCTAGGATATGTAGCTTAAACTCTGAACTAGAAAAATCATTCTAATCAAACAGTTTATTGAAAACCAAGTTCCTACGGACTTCTTAAAAATAGCATTAAGAAAAGTAGTTCTTAAAAATAGAATTAGGATGGAAGGCTTAATTTAATTTAAATCTTGCTGACTGAATGAATTGTCTAAATTAAAGCTAAACTCCAGACATTTAGGCAATGATGTTGTTAGCATTCAACTAAGGAACCTATAATGCACAATTCAATTCCTCTCCTTTGATACCCCAAAAAAAGGTTATAATTTTCTTAAAAAAAAATAAAAAAAGCAAAAAACGCCTAGAAAAATATTTTAAGGATAACTATATAGATAGTTTTTTTAGAGATATAATAAAAAAATAGTAACAGTGAAAGTTTAAAGGTTTGGGAGAAATGGTGATGTTTGGGTATTATAATACTTTTTGAACTCTTGGGAGCAGGGAAATGCCTCCTTGCTAGCAAGAAGGGCATTTTAGTATTCTGGTCTGCACTGATAAATTGTAAAGGTTTTTTCAGTGAATTAATTCTGGTTTCTGAAGTCTAACCAGGCTTAAAACTGCTCACACCAGGAAGTTTCTGAAATTGGACGCTAGATGGCGCTGCTGCAAAGGGCCTGCCCCTGAATTAAGTTGGTTCACCCCATAGAAGTAGCAGTAGTGAATTGTCTTCAGGCATGTGTAAGTAGGTAATGGTTGTTGCTCTGGCTATTTTTCTATATTTTCTTTCAGAATTTTTTTGGGGTCTCCTTTCAGCACTTACATGCAGGCTATGTGATTGGGATTAGTATTTTGCTATACTAGAAATTACTGTAGCATTTCATTAATTTTTTTCTTTTTATTGTTGTTGCCTGTAGTCATTTTTGTGGTTCTGGACCTTCTTGTGGGCCAAAATGATAAAAGAAGTTTGTTGTGTAAATATTGCTGGTGATTGAAAAGCAAGGCACAATGTTATACATTAATTTACTGTTAGTTAGTTTTTTTTTATATATTATAGGATTTGTGGGTTTGCACTATGATTAATTTTTTTAATTTTATTATATTTTCTTGTGTATGTTGGGCTTAATAATTTTCTTTGCTGGTGTTTGAAACCATGCCCTTTGGTATATTCATTTTTAATTATTTTTATTTTATTATGCAACCCTGTTGTTTAAGTTTTAGCTGTGGGTATTTGGGTTTTTTGGTTTGCAACTATGTTGCTTGCCTTTGTCTGTTTGTTCACTCTTGGAGTTAGAACTGTTTTTTTCTGGTTTTGTGTTGTGGGAGTTTGTTCTCCTTTTTCTAAATTAGGCTGTTGCTTTCTTTTCCATTTGGTTGTTGCTTTTTCTGATTATGATTATTTTGTAAACATTTTTTTATAATTACTGGTTATTTTGACTGGTAGTTTGTTTCCCTTTTGTTACAAGTTTAATGTATCACTTTGGTACATTTTTTGGTTAAATTTTAATTGCTTACTTTCTTCAATTTTTAATTTTTGTTGTCAGGTCGAGCAAATGTGTTTTAGTTTGCTGGGTATGGGTTTTTATTAGTTTTCCCTTTTATTGACATTATTCCCCTAAAATTAAATTGGTCTTTTAAGCAAACTAAAATAACAGAAATCCACAATTCTCTGGTCTTAGTAGATTAGTGAGTGTTTTCTTGTTGCTTGCCCTTGACGAAGCCGACAAGAGGTCAGTCATTAATATGCTTCCCTGCATTCTTTTATTCGGTACTTTACATAGTTTGAAGCTAACCTGGTTCAGTTGGTGTATTCAGTGATTTTTAGTCTTTCTATTATTTTATTTCTCTTTTTCAAAGTTTTGCTTTGTTTTGCCATATACATACACACATATATACAGTATATTGACTGTGTATCTAGTCAAGAATTTTCCTAAAAGTGTTAGGAGACTTGTATTTTATTAAAACCGCGTGCCACTAATGCCCTTCTTAAAACATTTGAAGTGGAAAGTAAAAGTCAAACCACATCGAGCGTGTTCTTACATGCTCAAATTGCCACCAAATAACCATTATTTTTAGGGTGTCTGGAAAAAAATTGCATTTCTGCATTGTGTTCTTTGGTGTCACTAATTTGTATAGTTTTGGCAGGATAGGTGTCATTAATTTGCATAGTTTCAGCAAGATAGGTGTCACTAATTTGCATAGTTTCAGCATATAAAAGCTCATTGCATGGGTAACCGGTTCATGTGTGGTGCACATGTTTTGAAACATACATTAAAAGTTTATAGCATTGTACATAATAACCATAAAGTTTGAAATGTCCATTCTGTTACATCCTTACTGTAAGAAAAGGCTTAAAAAGTAGATGAAGTATTCTGAAAACTAAACAAAGGCGAAGGTGTTGCCAGTGGTGGAGCATGACTTTCCTGGAGGGGGAAGAGTTCAGAACAGCCCATCTTTAGTCACATTATTAATACACAAACAATGCATATGTAATAAAAAAAATTATATGCTTATACATGCATGCAAATATTAAATGAATGTACGCATATATATTTAAAAATTATGTACTTATACACATTTAAAGATTATATATACTAAGACATAATAAAAAAATAGTAGTGCAAAATTCTGTTGCTTAAGAGATTTTAATTTATGTGGTAAACACGGAAGCATCATTATAAACACATATTACAACAATTTAGGAAAAGTATTCAGGGCTTCTTTACTTTACCTTATTTGTAGCACAAAGGAATTCTGTTTGGTTTTTTTTTCATCAAAAATATTAATGTTATGGAACAAAGGCTCCTTGCTTAGGCAATCTAAAAATGCCATTTCAATACTTAAAAGTCCCAGAGAAATTAGTCTGTCTTGACTTTTTGTACTTCTTAAAAATGTTTTGATTCATTTGAGGGCAGATAAGGTCCTATCAGCAGATGCATTTATAGAAGGAATAGCTAATATAGCTGACTAAGTCTGAATACCTCGAGGAAAGACCAGATCTTCAGCAATCAGATACTGGTAGAATTCATTTTCTTTTCAATTATGTTGAGTTCACTTTTAACTGGCTGTGAATAAATTATGTTGTTCACTTTTCAGGCGAATGAAATCGAAAAAACAAGGAAAAGTTTCTTTCAAACAAGAAAAAGTGATCTCTTTACTTCCAAATTCTTAACGATCTTTAGTTGGTATCATCATCATCATTGTCAACCATTATCAATCCACTGCTGGACGAAGGTCTCCCCAAGTTTCCTCCACAACGGTCTGTCTTGTGCCAGTCTCCTCCATGTCACTCCCGCATATTTACGAATTTCATCCACCCATCTCCCATGTGGTCTTTTTCTGGGTCTTTTCCTGTCCCTTGGAATCCAATCTAAAATTTCGGCTGTCCATCTATGGTCTGTCCTTCTGGCAGTATGTCCAGCCCATTGCCATTTCAGGGATTTAACTCTGATCATGATGTCTTCCACTCTCGTCATTTTTCGGATCCACGAGTTCCTCTTCTTATCTCTCCTGGTTATACCAAGCATGCACCTCTCCATGCTTCTTTGAGTTGTCTGCAGCCTTTGTATGTCTCTTTTAGTTAAGGTCCACGTCTCTGCACCATACGTAAGCACTGGAAGGATGCATTGATCAAACACTTTTCTTTTAAGACATAATGGCATATTGCTCTTGAAAATTATGCTGTTTCTTCCAAAAGCTCTCCAGGCAAGTTTTGTACGCCGATTAATTTCTTCATCAATGTGACCCTCACTTGATATCTGCTGTCCAAGATAAACATACGTATCTGTTATCTCCAGTTTTTCTCCATCAATCGACAAATCTTCATTTCTTGTAAAAGCATTGAACATCACTTTTGTCTTCTGAAAGTTCATTTTTAATCCCACTTCTTTACTCTTGTCAGCAAGTTCCTGGATCATACTCTGCAGCTCTGATGGGGTAGTTGCAAAAATGACTACGTCATCAGCAAAACGAAGGTGGGTTAGATAATCTCCATTAATCTTTATCCCTTTGTTTTCCCAGTTCAGTGATTGAAAGACATTTTCCAATGTGGCATTAAAGAGCTTCGGAGATATGGTGTCACCTTGTCTCACTCCCTTTCCAATTTTTATGTGTGTTGTATTTTCAAACAGCCGAATCTTTGCACTTGCATTTTCATAGATGTTATTAATAATATTAATGTATGCATCTTCAATACCGCAGGATTTCAGAGCCGTGGTAACTGCTGATGGTTTCACCGAATCAAAGGCTTTTTCATAATCGATAAAAGCCATGCACAATGGAAGTTCATATTCCCTCGCTCTTTCAATTAGTTCTCTCAGTACATGGATATGATCTATTGTGCTGTAGCCACTCCTGAATCCAGCTTGTTCTCTCGGTTGAGCCATGTCCAGTGTTACCTTCAAGCGGTGTGAAAGAACTTTAGTGAAGATTTTATAAACCACTGATAGGAGGCTGATAGGTCTGTAGTTCCTGAGATCCTCAATGTCACCTTTTTTATGTAGCAGGATCATTGTAGCATTGTTCCAATCCTCAGGAATCTTCCCTTCATTAAGGCATCGAGTGAAAATTTGGGCGAGTACTGTTTCGATTTCTCCATTTGCTTCTTGTATGATGTCTATAGTAATTCCATCTTCTCCTGGAGCTTTCCCCTGCTTCATGTTCTTGATTGCATGAGCAACTTCTGCTGGGAGGACTGGAAGAACTCTGGTACCTTTCATGATGTCTGGAGTACATGTATCATCCCTTTCATATAATTTGGAGTAGAAATCTTTCACTCTTGTCAAAATTTCGCCTCTATTTCTTGTTATAGAACCATCTTCTTTTCTCAGAGCCATAATCTGTTTTCTTCCCTTACTGAGATGTCCCTTTGCAGGTATATTTTGCATCATATCATCAAGGTTTGGTATTAAGTCTTCTGTCTTCGGTAAACTTCTCGGGAACGCAAATTTCTTTCCTCTCTGTAAAATTGCTCTTTGCGAATAGTTCAAAACTATTGAGGATTTATTCTGATAAACTGCATAATTATTACTGTATTGTTCATGTACATGTTGATCATCCATTAACTTAGTAATATTTTTGTAATAACTTTTTGAATTTTTTTCCTTCATATTCAGCAATATCCATAATTTCTCGCAAGGTCACATCTAAAATTTCGTCCTTTCAGGAACCATGGACATTTCTATATTATTTATTATACACCGGTGTGCAAAAATTAAGGACAAGACGGTTTTTCGAATGTAACGTCGTGCAAAAGTGCTCCACATCGACTCAAATCATACCACGAGATCCCCAAGATGTAAGAATATGGGACAAGTGAGCAAAACTGTCCAAACAAGGAATACAAAGGCACTTTATTGAAAAGGTAGCTTCGAGCAAAACTGGACAGAAGACAGAAATGTCCATGTGACAGGCGGCTGCCAAGAAAAATCCAGTCTTTAGTAGGGGATATGATCACCCCTGACTGCGTTGCAGGATTTACAACATCTGTTCATGCTGAGGACGAGGTTGTCAAGGAGCTGTTGAGGCATCGCAGCCCATTCCTCTTATAGCGCCAATCGCAGCTGCGGAATCGTTGCTGGCGGCTGGTGATGTGCTGTCAAGCGTCTCCCGAGAACGTCCCACACGTGTTTGATTGGATTGAGGTCCGAGGACCTTGCGGGGCCAATCCATGCATTGAATATCTTCACTCTCCAACAGCTCTGTGACAGCCACTGTACGATGAGGTGTAGCGTTGTAGTCTATGAAGAGGAACTCAGGACCCCTCTAAACAGACGTACGTGAGGCAGGAGAACCTCGGTACAATAGCGAACACCAGTGACTGAATCTTCTTGGAAGATGTGGAGGTCAGTACGGCTACCAAGCATGATACCACCCCCAAACGAGAACTCCGCCACCTCCAAACCGGTCCCTTTCGATGATGTTGGAGGTGTGATTGTGTGTTCCCTGCTCTCTCCAGATGTGTATACGTCCAGAATCGCTCGTCAGACTAAATCTGCTCTCGTCTGTAAAGAGAACTAGACCCCATTGCTGATGTGTCCAGTTCTTGTGTTCCTGGCACCACAGAAACCGCATTCTCCGATGAGCAGGCGTTAATGGCACACACCGTACTGGTCGTCATGCAAATAGACCACCTTTGTGCAGCCTCCTGGCCACGGTAAATCTTGATAACGGACGTCCAGTTGTCTGTTGCATGTGCCTTGCGATTTCTCTCGCTGTCTGCCGTCTGTCTCTTCTTGCCTGTAGGACACTATACCGGTCGTCCGCTGCCGTGGTTGCTCGTGGACGACTACTGCTAAACTCTCGGACAGCTGTTCCTGTCGTTTGAAATGCTCTCCAAGCTCGTGAAACGATGCTGTAAGCGAATCCCGAACTCCTCGGCCACACAAGTCACACTTCGATCTTCTTCCAACTTCCCAATGACGCGACCTCGGGTAGTCATCCAGATGTTGTCTACTGGATTACCTGTTGGCCATATCACATGGTGGCAGCAACTCAATGTCGTTCAAACCGATGTACACCGTGCAATAGCTTTCACCGAATTGCTGAGTGTACACCGCCTGTGTGCTTTATACCCTTCCGACACTCCCCCCCCCACGTCATGCTGCATATATGCGCATGCCCTACCGTACTGGACCCTAGTCTATCTCCTGAGTGGTCTTTCAGTCCGTTCTGTCTGCTCGTTCCGCTGTCATGTAAATTTCTCCTCTTCGTCCTTAATTTTTGCACACCAGTGTATATAGTATTCAATAAATCTAAACATGTCTGATTCAAATTAAATATTAATTTTCTTTTATATACAATTTCAGCTCTTAATCTCTTTTTTTGACATTCCTGGATGATTTTCCTATCGTTTTTATTGACTGGGTGATTCCTTGTCATCAAGTATTTAGGTGTAAATTCAAAGTCTCTGCATGTTACCAAAAACTCTTCCAGATTTTCTGATTTTACTAATTTAATCTTTGCTTTTTTATAAGCTGTAATATCTCGTAATTCAAAGCCATGAAATAGACCTCTGTAGCGCATATTAATGGATTATATTCCTGACCGAAATACTTCCACCTCAAACTCACCCGCTCAGAATTATGCGTGTAATTCTCAATCACAATATTTGCATCATTTATGACATTAAACCACCATTAAAGTGCACCAATTCACATCAAGTCAGTAATGACCTCATAACTTGAAAGATCCAACTTACCTTTAAGGTCTTGGTTTTTTTCATTGAAAACACGATCGTACCATGAATATTTCTCTGATGAAGTAATCTTACGCAGCAAACTTTGGTCTTTCAACACCTTATCATAAAACTTCTCACACTCCATGACGCAATTTTGTCTTACAACTAACATATGTAGCTCTCATTGTCTCAACACTTAACCTAGATTTCTCCTTTGACCACATACTGTTCATAACAGAAAATATTCTCTCAACAGGTGCTGTACTTCCTGGAAGACAAAGAATAAACTCTACAATATTACAAAAATCCTGAAAGTCTAGGCGTTTTTCGCTCATTTCAGAAAAAAATTGTACCCATCTATCAGATACAGGAATGTTTTCTAGGCATTTTTTCTTATTTCAGAAAAAATTTGCTTGACCAATATACAAGTATATTTATAGTTTTTATTAAAAACCGGACAAAATTGACATTTTTATTAAAACGACGGCCGGCCGGAAAATATGAAAAAACCCCTGGTACTGTCCCGTTCAAAATGGTACATAATGGTCAGCCTAGTAATTTGTTTAGAAACTTCTGCTGTGAATTTGTTTTTAATAAAATTTAGTGTACTTTCTTTAAGATAAACATTTTTATAGTTGCCGAATGTGAGGTCCAATCTGTCAGTTGTACTCTTTTTTTCTTGAGAATGTTAGAAGAGCAGTGTTGCCGCTGATGCGTTGTGGCATGTAAATTACCCAAAAATAAAAAAAAGGGCCTATATTTACAAACTATACGCTCCCTTTGGGACCCCATTTTATTTCGCTTTTTTTTTTTTTAACATGCCATTTGGTAAAAGTCAAATTCGTGAGGATTAGGGAAAGAACGGAAACAGCCAGCAATGCATCTTCCCTCAAGATTATGTAAATATACAATATAAGATTATGTAATGTACAAATGTTCTGATTAATTTATTAAACCTTTCAGCTCTTTTAATCAATATTGGAACAGTCGAAATTTAAAATTTGAGAAACAAGCAAACTTAATTTAATGAACAC
This sequence comes from Macrothele yani, assembly GCA_039090855.1. NCBI lineage: Eukaryota > Metazoa > Arthropoda > Arachnida > Araneae > Macrothelidae > Macrothele > Macrothele yani. Next base: position 82,670,601 of record CM077017.1, read on the forward strand.
TGTAAACGATTATACTCAACTAAAAGTTGTATGTCTACTTCAATGATTGTTTGTTAAAAGTAAAAAAAAAAATGTTCAAGAGTAGTCATCACACGGTTCCTGTGTTTTGAAAAATAAAAACATCTCTGGTGTTCTGAGCTGATTTAAGTCTTTGTGTAGTTCCATTGTGATGAAATTTAGTTGAAAATGATAAAATTTAATTCTGTCAGTACTTGATTTTTTTAAAGATTGCTTTCAAAGAGCATAAATTGAAGTGTCGAACAATGTACATTACATTTATTTTTCATTTGCTTATGCAAGTATAAATATTTATTATCTCTTGATTCTTTTGATTTTTTAAAAGGACCCAGAATATCTCACGAAGTACCCACTTTGTGTCTCTTCCATATCGAACTGATTGATTAGTTTCTTAATCTTGCCATTTTGAAGTCTTGTGTTTTAAGCTTTAGCACATCTCTCCATTTCTGTGTTTTATTACTAACAATAATTCTTTCGATTTTTCCCAAAATTTGTTATAGGTTAACCTAAGTTTAGAGTGATTTGAATTCTAAAGCATCTTAAATGTACCATTTCTTTCATTATTAGTTTTGGAATGTTCATCATTTTGGGCAAAGATATGAATTCTGCTAGAAGTGATGCCCCAAGTTTTTTTATTGTTTTTTTAATATCATATGCTTATTATGGTTCGAAAATGTTAAGTTTTTATGGAATGACCAATAGCCACCATAAGTGTGTAATAAGCAGCTATAATAAAGCTTATGGTAATGTTATTCTTGAAGTCCTTCAGTTATTAGCCATGATAAAGTTTGGTTTTAATTTTTAACTTAAAATGCCAGCTACACCATAAACAAATAACATTTAGAAATATTGTGCCCTTCATATTCCTATCCCCTCAGCTAACAAAAATAACAAAAAAGAAACTGAGAAATTAAACTTAGAAAAAAAAAAAAAAAAAAAAGGATTTGTTTTACTTTTTAAAAATAAGAACATTAATGTAATCATGCAATTAACAGCCATAAATAAGTTTTGCGAGAAATGATGACCAATTTTTTTTTCTAGATGTTCAAACAAGGGCCTGTTTGGTAGGTAATATAACTCAGATGTAGCAGTTTTTAAATAATAAATCATATATGTGGGAAAATGTTTTTGCCCCTGAATTTGATTATGTTAATTTATTTAGCATTCCAAGAAATCAAGCAGTGTAGAAGACTTGAGATTCTGTTGATACAGCAAGTTTTGCTAGGTGATTTTCCTTTGCCTTCACAAAAAGTAATAGTTAATAGCAATTAATTTCAATGTGCATTCACTTTTTTTTTCAAGTTATTTGTTTTAGAACACTTTTTTTTTCAAGTTATTTGTTTTAGAACACTTTTTTCCTTATTGTATTAGGAGAGGCAAATGGCACTCCAGCATAGCTTACCTTTGGGCTCTTATCTCTTGAAACCAGTTCAAAGGATTCTGAAGTACCACCTGCTCCTTCAGGTTCAGTATTGCGTTTTATGTTATTAAACAGCATTCAGTAGTATTTTAACTGCTACTAAATCTTGACTGTCAAGGTTCCATGAAAGATTAACTGCATTCTTGTAATGATAAACCTCATGCACAAATTAACTAATTTGCATGAGCATGCCATCCAGTTGAACTTTGTGAGTGCATCTCTCTCTCTCAATCACTCTCATCTCTCTCTCTCTCTTTCTATAGTGCATCTGGTACATCACAGAGTATGTGGATAATGTTTTGTAGTTAAAGTGTACCAATGTTGAAAGAATATTTTTGGTGTAACTTGCAGAAGCTGAGATATTATAAAACTAAGACCTTAAATGTGTGTCACCGAGAAGGATATTTTAAATAAGAAAAAGCTGAAACTCTTCAAAAATATTGGTAGTGATTGCAGTTATCAAATGAAAAAATAGTCAGACTTTTAGAAGTGGAGATATCATGCCAAATACAAATATGCATTTATGCCACATGGCAGAAATACTATGGGCACACAAAGGAGGGAATGCATTGGAAGTTTTGCCTACCATTCTAGCCATTGAATGTAATACGTTTCCAGTGTGACTATTAGAAGTTTTGATACCATGCCAGACATTAAAAACATATCCATGCCACCTAGCAGAAGAACTGTGTAACAACAAAGTTCAAGGATGCAGTTTAAATTTTAAAAAATGCACCAAACTTGTGCAGAAAGAATTTGTTAAATCCTACTTTTACATATGAAGATATTATGTCCAGAAACAAATATTCCAACAAATAAGGTGATAAAGTAATACAAGCAATTTTTTTTTTTCAAGTAACATGCTAAAACCAACACCATCAACAACAAAAACTAGGCATTCTGTTTAGGTTTTGATAGAACACATGCAGTGTTTAGGTTTTGATATTATGTGCAGACATTTGCAAAATCGCCGCCCCGGTGGCGCAGTGGTCTAAGCGATGGCCTCTGATCATTCGTCCGAAGGGGTCCGGGTTCGAGTCCCGGTTAGGCATGGATGTTGTGTTTGTCTTACGGCACTGGCTCTCTCCCTTCCCTGGAACCAGTGACCCTAAATTAGGGACGGGCGACTGCTTATAGCCCATTGAGTTGCTCACGGTGGTCGTTAAACCTCCAATCAAAAAAAAAAAATTAAAAAAAAAAAAAATTGCAAAATCAAATATTTCATACAAATTTATGATTCTGCAATTTTTTTGTCTGAAACATATTAGACACCTGTGATATATTTGTGTAATTAGCAATGTAGATTCTTGTATTGCTATGCCAAGTCTGAAAGTTGTAATGAAAGCAATAAACATGTTTTTTGTATAATATGGAAGAAAAGTTAACTCTACAGTCATTCACAAAAGTTTAAGACCACCTGTTGGTATTAGATTTCTGTCGATTGCATCAGCTACTGTCTGTATTACCCAAATTCCTGTCAGTGTTGCATCATCCTACAGTCGTAGCTGTTGATAGAGTTGGGGAAAGCGTTGAGCGTCAATTTGCTTCTGGTTTTCATGCCGAAAGGTTTTGTATGTATTTTCTATGTAGCGAAAAATGGTCAAAATACCATCATATTAAGTGTTACTCGGAGGGCAAAAATAGTGACTTTATATCATGAGGATACTTCGAACGTGACATAAGCAGAAAGGTGACTGTGAGCCAGACTACTATTCATAATATGATCATGAAATATTGAGATACAGGTGAATTTAGCGACCAAAAGATAAATGGACGTCCAAGGAAAACAACCCCACGTGATGACAATACCATAAGGCGAATAGTTATGCATTCTCTCATGATTTCGTACAAGAAAATCAAAGCCTTTCTACATTCAGAAAGGTCTGATATTAGTATCAGCACTGTTTCTCGATGCCTTAGCAAAGATTTTGGATTAGTCTTATAAACCTGCACATAAACTTAGACTAAACTGTCATTTAAAAGAAGACTCCAGTTTGTGAAGCGTCGTCAATCGTCGACTGCTGAAAATTGGAGCCAAGTTCTTTTTCCCATGAATCAACTGTGCGTCATATTTGAATCGCATGAAGCACAGAGAAGCAGAATGTAGACATACACGTGTACGCTGTTTCCAAATTATTAGCGGGTTTTGCAGATAGTTTTTGCTTGTAGATTTAAATATTTTTTTTATTTACAGCAATTAAAGCACTTACTGAAGGCTTTTATTTAGATTAATATACTTAATTGTATTCTTACTTGAAGAACTTTCAATTATTTTTCACATTTTCTGAGTTCTTTTGTTCTTACAGATGTTTCTGTCCTAGATTTTACCAAGGCCTGTTGTTCACAATATATAGGAACTGTATCAAAAGTTTCATTTACACAGAAAGAATCAAAATTTTTATTGCCAGGTTCCTCTTGCAGTTGCCAGTCATGAAGTTAAAATCATTTCTGTATGTATTTTATAAGTCTAGTATTTTTGAATTAACTTGTTGAAAATGCTATTTACAATTTTTGAAGGTTCACTGATGGAACTGCTTCTCTGGATATGAAAACTTTCTTTAATTAGTTTCTTGTTTTTATGAGGCTCATTTTGTGGTAAAGGTCCATTTTACCCTCATTGCTGCATGTTCAATTGTAATGCACTTATTTTGTCCTCATTGGAATCTGTAATGTTCTAATAATTATTTAAAAATAACCTCTATAAGACCCGTAAAAAGTTATTCCACAATTATTTATTGTTTTATTAATTTTTCCTTAAATTATCTTATTCTGTTATCGTGGTTCGTGCTTCACGGGTTTGCAGCAAGTTTTCTGTTTCAATGGTTGTGTTCGCAGATACATTTTATTTTTATACAACTCTGATGAAGCACATGTTCGACGACCAAAAAGCAAAAGGTTTGATGAAAAATACACCGTTAGCACCATGAGACATCCACCTAGTCAGATAATATGGTGTGCTATGTCAGCATCCGGTACTGCTTTACTATCCTTTTTGCAGACAGGCACTGCCATGACTGGTGTTTTTTATGTGGAAATGTTATGTGCGAAGCTGTTAACTCATATGCAAGTGCACAGATGCACAATCTTTATACATAATGGTGCTCCATGCCACAGATCAAAGACAGTAAAGGACTACCTGCTGAGGAAACACAGAACTGTGTTTGACTGGCCCTGTAATAGTCCCGACCTTAACCCCATCAAAAATTTGTGGACCATTTTAAAAGACAAGGTAGCAGGAAAACAGCCATCAAATTCCCAAGTTTTGATTGATGCGATAAAGTACGTGTGGTGCAAAGGCATTTCAAGTGACTACTGCAAATCCCTCATTGAGAGTATGCCACATCGTATTCTATCCGTAATAAAAAACACAGGTGGCCACACAAAGTACTGATTTTAGTCTTTTTGTGTTCTAAAGAATGTAAGTATTAATCTGTGGTGTCATTCTTTTTAGATATCTCTGACTAATAATTAGTTATTTCTTTGAAAATCTCAATTTTTAATAAATTAACAGGTGGTCTTAAACTTTTGCAAATGACTGTATAGCAACAAATAATCTCAGTGATATATGAACTTGTTTCTTTACACTTTCTGCAAAATCTGGGGATGAATTTGCACACTTCTGCTGGTGCTGTAGAAACTGAAAAATCAGTTGAAGTACATTCTAGCACTTAACAACAAGCTTTGCTTGGCCTCATGGACTGCCTCATCATTTATATAATGTTGATTCTTCATTTGGGCTTTTAAGGGTCCAAACAGCTGGTTGTGTAAGACAGTCTTTTCTGCAGAATGATGAAACAATTTCAGTTTTTACAATTACATAAGAAAAGCAATGGCAGATATCTATGTAGTAAAATGACAATGGAAAGGTTCATTTAAGTTTTCTAGTTTAATACTTTATGTTAATTAGCTAAATTTAAGGTGGATGTCTAGTGGTTTTGCTCTCTATACTTCCAATGGAAAACAATTTTACCCTATTTCCTCAGCAAAGAAAGATTTCCCATACATCAAAATTGGCCCATTGATTAAAAAAACCATCCCAACTTAGATTGCACAATCAGTGTTTTCTGCAAAAAACTTTAAACTATATTAAAAATCAATAACTTGTAGTGGTAAGGAGTGGCACCAGCTGTAAGCAAGTATAACTATATTAAAGTAAAGTTATTGATTTCAATATAGTTCAGAAAAGTTTTTCGCAGAAAACAGTGAGTGCACAATCTAAGTTGATGTTTTTTATTGGGGGGGGGGGATTTTGATGTATGGGAAATGTTGCTTTGCTGAGGAAATAGGGTCGAAATTTTTTACATTGGAAGTATAGGGAGAAAAATCATTAGACATCCACCTTAAAGTAGGAAACAGTGCAGAAAATGTTTCAGTAGTTGCTGCTACCTAGCATGGAATTTCTGTTCATTGCTTTAGCCATGGAATGAACAGAACTGGTGTGAGGTGACAAAAATGTGTTGATTCAAATGTTGCCAGTTTTGAGAATATAGTTTCAATAAAGAGGAACATAATATGGTTATTCTATGTTACAGGTGTTTTTGGAAAGGTAGATTTCAATGCTATCAATAATACCTGCGATATTTTTAGTTGATAAAAGGGCTGTATGCATGGGTGACAGAACCTAATAATTTCAGAGGGGTCCAACTTCTTTGAGAGCTAAAACAATAAAAGAAGAAAAATAAAGTGACAGAGAGAGAGCCCATAATATATATATGTATATAATCGTACATATCATCATTTATCATCAATCCACTACTGGATAGCCTCTTTAAGTGCCTTTCACAACTTTCTGTCTGGAGAGTGTCACTGCAGCATTCTTTCGAATTTCATCCATTCATCTCCCATGCGGTCTTATTCTGGGTCTTTTCCTGCCCCTTGATATCCAATCTAAAATTCAGTTGTTTAACAGTGGTCAGGTCTACTAGCTAGCAGTATATCCAGCTCATTTCCATTTCAGAGATTTTACTTTGATCATGTCATCAACTCCTGTCATTTTCCTGATCAATGAATTCCACTTCCTTATTTTGACAATAGTTGTTCTCACAGCAAAAATACACACCAATTCGTCCATGCTTGTTTATCTTCTATGTGACAAAACTACAAGAAAGGCCTGTGTGCAACAAGCAGTAGTATACTTAGCGCTGAATTTGAGTTCAAGTTATTTCTTGTTCTGCTATTTATTTGGCAGACGCGTTGGGTTTTCCGATCTTGAGTAGGACACATTCCGACTTGGAAAAAAAAGGAAAAGAAAACACAAACAGGGAGGAAGGGAGAGAAAGAACCGCCCTCTCTGGTTATTGCTTTTAAATAATTTAGAGAATTCCTTAATCTTTTTTAAAGAGAAAAACACAACACTTAACTGTTCAGCTTATTTGTGCAAAATCAATTTTTTAAATTGTAGTTGAAGCATTTTCCAGGAAACTGTAAGGCATGGTGGCAGTCTCCAAGAAATCTTCCTAAAAAATAATATATCATATGTGAACCAGAAATCTGAGACCCCAGTGAGGGGGACCATGAAATTCCAACGGGGTCTGGACCCCATATCCCCTACCTTCCGCCACTCATGGTTATATGTTTAGTATTTTTTCCAATCGGGAACAGTAGAAGTATTATTGCTTTCAAATCATTCATTCACAAAGCTAATCATATTTGTAATGGTCCATCTTCTTTACAGAAAGAATATAAAAATAAATCAAATAAAGAGCACTTTGGAAGTTCACGTAACTTCTTTCTCCCTGTATTCCATAGATAGATAAACCAGTAAATATGAATCACATATAAAAAATAAAGATTTTGGTTGATTGTAATGCTTTTAGTGCAGTGATAGTCCTAATACATGGAAATAAGTTTTAAATGTATAGAATAAACATAGAAAGTAAGTTGATGAATCTGTCAGCCTGCACTGTCCAAATGCAGACTCCACAGGGATTGACGGATCTCACTAGGCACGTTTACTATCCATAAACGTTACGGTAACAATTCCGTTCAAGGGACCACAGATTCGGACCCACCAACAGGTGGTGCAAACTGGGGAGGACGTACACGATGGATCGTATATTCTGAGACCTCGCTGGGAGATCAGCTCGCCACGCAAACCTTTTTACGGCCCCAAAGGCCTTTATTCCAGAAAAACAATGAAAAATTAAAAAATAAACACACACATTAGAGCTATGACATACACTGATAGAAATTACAGTCCCAGCTGGACGCACAATCCGTGTCGCGCAGTTCACATTGGGAGTGCAGTCCCGTCTTGCTTGAATCCGTCGCATGGCTGTTAGTCGTAATCGATGCGAGATTTCAATCTTTCGATTTCGCGTTTGAAACTCGGGCAGTCCAAGCTGGAATGCGCAGTGCTAAGTTTCAGATGGAAATGCTCATTTCCACTGGAGCAGTTGGGGCATTTCGCTTCATTTTGACAGGCCCGGTGCCTGGCCACATCGGGCACAGGACTCTGACTCTGCCTTGCATTTCTTTCTATGATGACCAAACCCATTGCAGCGAAAGCAGCGGGTCTCCTGCAAAAATTTCTTGCATGAGAAAATGTGCCAACCGAGGTTGGCCTTCCCTTTTTCATGAAGATGCGGAAGTCTGCTGGGGCCACTTCAAGCACCCAGTGGAACTTCCCCGTCTTCCCTTTTATGGGGAAGAGAACCCTGCACTTCTCGGGATCCTTAAGCTCATTCCGATTTGAGAAGTGAGCAAAAACCTGCTCCGGGTCATCTTTCTTGACCCCGTATACTATCACTTTGGGTGGTCTTCTCACTGGCTTTTTCGGGACGAAATGGTCCTTCAGCCCGGGAAAATCATTGAAGTTATCAAGAAGTTTACTCGCCCCTTTTGCCCCAGTGAATTCGATTAAGAAGCCACCTTTTGACACCTCTTTTACTCCTTTGATGCCCGTCCCAAGAGCCTCTGGGGTAACACAGAAAGTAAGGGAAAACACAGTTAGATATGGTAATGAAGTATTGGGTGTGTGTGCAAAAGTTCTCCCCATTTTTGTAATAGATGCAAATTGCAATCGGAGTAATTACGTCGTGGATGCTGCTACAATGCCCAATTTTCTGCCAATAAAGTTTGGAGCAGTAGAGCATATATAAGCACTAGGTTTGTCCAAGTAAGTCATTCGTAACAGAAATCGTGGACGGTGTAACATGGCATGCAATAAGGAGCACATTAGACATTGTTTACTGTACGAGTTCAATAACAGCAGTATTGCAGCCGCAGCTTCCCGCAACATCTGTCAAGTGTATGGGGAGGATGCAGTTGATAGCACATGTCACCATTGGTTTTAGAAATTCTGGGACAGAGTCAGAAGCTGTAAAGATCAACCACGTAGTGGATGTCCATCCGTGGTTTCTGACGAGGATGTGGACTAAGCCATAACAAATGACCCACATCCAACCGTTCAGGAATTAATGGAAGCGTTGTCAGTACACAGAACAACAGTCACAAAAGATGGATGCATGTGCTTGGGTTCATCACCAAGTTCGATAACTGGGTTCTGCACCAGCTTTCTGCAAAGCAACAAGAAGAGAGAATCCGTACCCGTGTTTCTTTGCTTTCTCGTCACAGAAATGAATCGTTTTGAGGATGAATTGTAACGGGTGATGAGAAATGGGTACTGTACCGTAATGTAAAGAGTCGACAGATTGTGCCAAGGTGCGGAGCTTGCTCCATCGACCTCAAAAGGAGGACTGCATCCTAAAGTGGTGTTGTTGAGTGTTTGCAGGGATATCCAGGGGATAATACACTGGGAGGTGTTGGCACCTAACCGAACGATAAATACTGACATCTACTGTCAACAGTTGGACAGATTGCGAGAACAACTGACATCGAAGCGGTCAGCACTCGTCAATCGCAAAGGCATGATCCTTCATCATGATAACGCCAGACCTCACGCTGCTTTTAATGACTCAGCAAGAATTACTGGACTTTGGTTGGGAAGTGTTACCTCATGACGTGGCATATTCCCCAATCTGGCACCTATATGGACTGCCACCTTTTTCGATCATTACAGAACACCTTCGCTCTCCAAACCTTCGATGATGTGGACAATGTAAAACGGCATTACATGACTTTTTTTACTCTAAAACACAGGAGTTTTTCCGGCACTGTATTCACCTACTCATAGACAAATTGCAAGAGGTCATACAGAATGATGTCAATTATGTGAAATCCTAGGTACATTATTTGTTGTGTTCTCCTCCTTTATTTGTAGCCTACAAAAATGGGTAGAACTCACGCACACAAAAAATACATTAAGCGGAAGCTTTTGCCCTTCTATGGCCTTGATCACCCACAATCATCTGAATCCAAGGATTGGTTGCCAGAACTAGAATGTGAATTGAAGGTTCAAGAATTGTTGCCTGTTGCCAGACTTTAGTATAGAGATCCAAATAAATGGAATTTGGTGAGGGGTCTCAGAATTGTAGATCTTGGTAAACAATATTTCAGTGCTTTCTTGGAAACACAGAAATGCTTTCTTAGTAAAAGGGGCAACTTTTTTTGTCTCTTTCCAAAGAGGACTTGCAGAAGTGTCTTCAAGGGTTAGTGCTGATAATGTTTCTGAAAGACCATTTGACACATCTTGTTTGTGTTCACGAAGTCTTGTGTTGATGCTTTGGTATGTACTTCCAATATAAACTGAGAGTTCAGCGGAAGTTGAAATAGGAAAGGCATACACTCTGGTAGTGTCCAGAGGTCAACAAGGATTCCTGTCTTCAAGCGGGCACTTTATTACAGGAGGATTAGGTTTGACAGCAAGAGTGTAGCCCATAGTTTTGAAGAGTTTACAAATTGTATAAAAAAAAAAAAAAAAAGGATCTGTGGAAAGGGACAGAACCAATGAATGCGGGTTTCTCTTTTAGTATTGGTGTGAGAGTTGACAGATTTTCCATATGAGAATCATACTCAACACTCATAAATGCCCTTGAAAGTAAATCAGAAGATGAGCTTACCCTAGAGTAGATACACAGTTGAGTCACATTATTGTGACCACCACCTACTTTTGACATCAACAGCGTGTAGCCAATGAAAGAAGGCATGCGTCATGAGCTGGCTTGGAGGGTATATAAGGTGTGCTGTAGGCATTCTGAAAACATATCACTTTTTGGTGTCATGGATAAAAGGAGCGATTTATCAGATTTGCAAAAAGGGATGATTATCGGCTTTCGGGCCAAGGGTGGCAGTATTTCTGAAACAGCACAGTTTGTGAACTGTTCGTGTGCTGCTGTGGTCAAAGTGTATTGTGATTGGAGAAATGGCACCATTGCGAATAAGGGATGTGGAAACTGCCGAGCACCACGTGCCATTGATGTGAGAGGTGAGCGTCTGCTGCAAAGGTACGTGAGGGTCGATCAACACGCTACAGTGGAGCAACTCAGTTTGTGAACTGTTCGTGTGCTGCTGTGGTCAAAGTGTATTGTGATTGGAGAAATGGCACCATTGCGAATAAGGGATGTGGAAACTGCCGAGCACCACGTGCCATTGATGTGAGAGGTGAGCGTCTGCTGCAAAGGTACGTGAGGGTCGATCAACACGCTACAGTGGAGCAACTCACTGGACGAATGAACCAGGGGGCTACTGGATGTGTGTCTAAAATGATAGTTCAGCAAACCCTGCTGTGTATGGGGCTTCGATGCAGACGGATGGTCACTGTACCTATGCTAACAAAGGTGCATCGGCAGAAAAGGCTTACATTTGCACGGTAGTATCAGAATCGGACCTCCGCTGGTTGGCAAAGGATTGCCTTCTCCAATGAGCCACGTTTTCTGCTTCATCGAGCAAGTGGACGTTGGCGTATAAAGCGCGAAACATCGGAGAACACTCTTTAACCATTGCTGGAAGAACACAAGCTGGTGGGGGCAGTGTTATGGTCTGGGGAATGTTTTTGTGTCATTCTCTGGGTCCACTCATACCTGTGGAAGGCACTATGGACCGAATTAATTATGAATCCATCCTTGCAGACCACATACACTCATACATGCTGATTGTCTTCCCTGGGGCGGATGGGATCTTCAAGCACGACAAAGTGAGGTGTTACACTGCTAGAAATGTCCGAGACTGGTTGGAAGAGCATGATGAAGACATCAAACTACTTCCCTGGCCTCCTAATTCCCCAGACTTAAATCCAATTAAGCATCTGTGGGACCACCTCGATCGCGTTGTTTGCTCTATGGATGCTCCACCACACACTCTCCAGGAGCTGTAAGATGGACTGCAGTCAGCATAGCTCCACATACCAGTGAACACCTTCCAGCACCTTATTGCCACTCCCAGAGTAATTCTCGTATATGTATAAATATGAGAATTTATTCTGAATTTACTTGATTGTGGTTTGATTGCAGGTTCCTTATTGTTGCAGAAATTATTTAATTTTTTTAGTTTGCTATTCTGGTCATTTCTGTGAATCCGTGTAACAGCATCTAGAAGTTATTGATGTATTTTGAGACTTTCTACTCCCCTACTTTAGTACCACTTTTTTCTCCATCTTTTATCACACATTCTTCACTGGTGCTTGGAGATAGTCTCTCCTTACCTTGGTAAACAGCCAATCCCCTCCTTTTCCCACTCAAAAACCAAGACCCCTCAAATTCATGCTAACAAACCATTTTTCTCCCCCACACAATCATAGTCAGGCCTCAGACTTTGCTGACATTTGTATTTCTTTTTTGTTAATTTTTGGGCCTTTTTCTTTTTTAGGGCATCTTTTTTTATTTTCGGACAATTTTTTTGTTTTAGGTCTTTTTTTTTTTCCCCTGTTCTGGCATTTTTTTGTTTTTTTCTTTGTTTTAGGTCTTTTTTTTTGCATTTTCTTTCAATAAAAAATTAAATTTTAATTAGGACTATACTTTCAAATTGCAACACTCAAAACCAGGATTACCAGATCACCAAAACAGCCTTCAAAAGTAGCTCATTCTGGCAACTCTGTTCAAGACGCTGTTTAGTGCTATCAAGTTTTGGGGCCAGATAATCCCCACTGTTCACTTTTTAGTGTTAAGGGTTAGGGATGAGAGAGGAACATTTCTCTCACCTCTGATCCTTAACACTAAAAAGCAGTGGCGAACGATCTGAGTTAATTTTGAGTTGCCCACTTTTGGGGAAAATTACTAAGGGGTACCCCCCCCCCAAATAAAAAAACCCAGTATGTCGGCATCACCATTACTGTTTAAACATCTTTTCAACATGAGTCTACTAATCATTAAGTTGTTTTTTTGTGTTGAGGCGATTACATTTAACGAAGTTTTACCCATTTTCCTGGACACACCACAGCTCTCTAGTAAATTTTTGTGTAAGAAAAAAATTATTTCCATTGCTGAGAAGCAAGACATTCTCTGAGAAAGACAGATGAAGATTTTATTCCATTCTTATGAATTTTATTGCGATAACTTAATTCAGAATTTGTAATAGGTAGTTTCCTCTGTTTTAGTGAAAACAGAAATCCAAATGTGCCAAAAATTTATTTCTTTACAAGACTTACCTATCATTAATAAAACAATTACAAAAAGAAAAAAAAATACTTTTGAGAAAATTGAAAATGTCCAGAACTTCAAGAATTTCAGCGCAAATATTTAAAGTGACAAAAATTAAAGAATGCAAAAATTAATTTTTATTTAATTACTTTCAACTGGAAAAAATCTTTTGCTGTAGCAGAAACAGATTCCCTGGAACTACAGCTCAAGAATTCTTGTAACTGGGAGGCCCAGAAAGCACCAAATCAAATGTATATCTCATACAAAAAAGAAAGGAAACAAATGTACATGTAAAAAGCAGCAACCCCAAAATTTTACCTTAGGGCCCACCTCAATGCACTAGCGAATAGGACTTTCAAGTTTCCATCCCAGATTATTGGTTGCATATTTGATTAGATTGCATTGACTATTCAATTGCAGTTGACAAAAGCAAACTGCCATAGAGGATATCAGCCCAAAGGGACAGGTCTTGAATTAGGATTTTGAGAAAGAAGCTGTTATACCAAAACAGGGTTTGGCTAAAAAGAACATTTGCTGCGTAAGTTTTTTTCTTTTTCCGAAGACGTCAAAGTGATAGAAACTTTACCATTATTTGCTTTTCTTATACAAGAATATTGTAATGCAAGTATTAGAGATGAGTTCGGGAGCAGTTTTTGGACACCGAATCTGCCAAGCCCGAAATGTTTCTGCCTGCAATCATCACAGCCCCCATTAGATCTGTATACTGTGCGCCCAAACCTGCCATAGCCTCAACTCTGCCAAATGCTTATCTTTTTCTCCTTCTTATCCGATTTTTATTTATAAGTGGAAGACCATTGTAAGGGCGAAATACGTTATTAATGTAATGTCGGACATTCAACATCATTTTCATATTTATGTGTTACGATATAAGGACTGGAATTAGAAGTCAAGCGACAAAGGAAAGAAGCAGCACGTGTTTTCCCGTTTCCAGGAAAATAACTATTTTTTTATTTCCAGAAAAGGAACATTTCTAGCAGTGCATATGCAAGTTAAATCAGTCGAGTTACTAAAGGCCCTTGAGGTTAATGGTTTTCGGATGTATAGTAAGATTAACATGGCGCCCGACCGTCTGAGAAAATGTACATATTTATTGTAACCAAGGCAGTTCAGAATGTACAAACACAATAGTATAAACAATGCTATCGAGCTATGCTGTCCATTGGAGATTAGTTCATGGAAAAGGTCAAGGTCGCGATAGGAGCCGTTAGGTGAGCTTCCTACTCCGCAGCGAAGGCTGGGGGTGAGGGAGTATGCAAGTCAGAAAAGAAGGGGGGGGGGGCAACAGCGGAGGCTCGTTGTCTGCCTCTCTCTAGATAGTTCATCGCATCTCAGGTGATAGGGCAGAGGTTAGCACATGACCAGTGGTGGGGAGAAGAGTGACCCGCGAAGCTTTATATTTTTTAGTTGAGCTTTGGTTCTTGGTGGTGAAAAGAGCACGTGTACGTTGCTCGGTAGGAGGCTAAGAACTTGGTATGTCCTCGTGAATGGATGGGAATTTAGCGTCTTTGTGATCAGGCCATTTTCAGGCTCTCACAAGTGCATGGAGATTCTGTACCGAAGTGCGGACAGACTCCGGCAGGGATTATTAGGAAGAACAATAAAGTGTTAGCAAGGAGAGCTGCACGACGACAAAAACTCACGTGTGAAATAATATGCGAGTGATTTCTCGCCACGAACGAAGTCTTTGATACACAGCTTAAACTCGAACAGCATTTCTTTGAATGATTAAATTTTGTTAAGTTTGGAAAACTTGGATGGATTCCTTTCAAGGCCAGTCTGTTTGTTATTCATTCCCCTCCCCTCCCTTGATTAACAGATCTTAATATAGTAAAGCTGAGGGAGCTGAGCGCCTGTTTGACCAATTATTATAAATTATTGGTTATCTAAGTAGCATGAACCTTGACCTATTGTCTGTGGGGTGCGTGCTCCGGTGAACGAACTTTCATTGTAGAGCCTTGCAGGACTTTGGATTACGTAAGGCAGGTGGAGCATTTACGTTCGCCCCTACAACCATATAAATGATACAAGTACAAATCAGTTCAAAACACAATAGCCATCATTTGCCACGACATACTCACATCGTCTGGACAGCTGTTGGATACCGCCCCTGTAGAATTGTGGCAGCTTGGACGCAAAGAAGTGATTAAATGCGTGTTGGACATTGTCCCATTTGGTGAACCGCTGTCCTTCCAGGAAATGCTGCAACAAAAGGAAAAGGTGGTAGTCGCTTGTGGCAATGTCCGAGGAATAGGCGTGATGTTTCAGCAGCTCCCTCCCAGCCCAGGTCCCTGATCATGTGACAGGTCATCTGTGATGTGTGGGGTCTCACTCCATTCTGCTGTAGGACGCCTTTGCTTTTCAGCAGTACTTTGTGTGAGCGATGCATGCAGATAATCGAGCTAACAGCAGCACACATTGGCAGTGATAGTGGTGTTGTCTGGCGGCAGCTAAAAAAATATGACACTGTATATCCCACCAAACAGACAGCATGGCCTTATGTTTGTAAGCCGGCTTTGGGGGTGGGCTTCTGTTTTAGGTCTAGCCACTGTTCCAGCTGCTGACATTGTCATACAGGACCTGTATCTCCTCACCTGTCACAATGCAGTCCAAGAACTGTTCAACTTAGTCACGTGCAAGCAGGGAAATGCATACACATGCGATTTGCTTTCTGTTCAACTGTGAGTTAATGGGGTACCCAAACTCCCCTCTTGTACACATTTCCAAGTTGACACAAGTGCGTGATAATGTTCCTATGGGTAGTCCCCTACTGTTCGGCCAACTCCCGTATAGTCAGACGAGGGTTGTTCTCCACTAAGGTCTTCAGCATTTCCATATCCAGTGTTACAAGTCTTTCAGCTTTGGGACGGTCTGACGGGTCGAAATTTCCCTCTCAAAAACATTCAAACCAACAACAGCATTAACGATGTGATATGGCATTGGGGTACATACTGGTAATGTTCCTGACAGCACTTGCGGGGGAATGGTGGATGTGCTCCTTGTCCACTTCCATGTTGGCTGGTGCTTACACTCTTTGCCTTCTAATGGCTAACTGCTACTGATTTAAGCCATCTACCTATTGATATCATATCAGTGTGCTGTGCAATCTCTGTAGCCATTGTGCGCCGTGGTCGGGGCTTCAACTCGGGGATCTCGTCATTGGACATTACTTTCTTTCCAACACAATACTTATGCGTATCATTAAGAACAATATAACCTTGAAATAAAATTCATATTTAACAGCCACTGTTCTGATAAACTTGCAAAATACAGATTTTGATTTTTAGAGAAGTGGACTTAGATTGAGCTAGTAATGATACACCATTCACAATGACATATTTTCAAAGTTTTTCAGAACAGTGACAAAATCAGTTGTGGAGCAAAAAGTTTAGGACATCACTGAGGAAAATGCAATACCGTACATTTTTAGATTTTGAATTCAGTAGTAACTTTGAATTAATTTAAAACTTAAACAGAAAATTTTGACTTCATCGTAATTTTGTCACTTAAGAGTATCAGAAGATGATCCAGTAGCACAATGGTCTAAACGCTAGCTTCTGCTCATTCGTCGGAGTTGGGTGTGGGTTTGAATCCTAATGAGACATGGATGTTGTGTTTATCTTATGGCACTGGCTCTTTCCCTTCCCTGGAACCAGTGGCCCTAAATTAGGGAAGGGCAACTGCTTATACCCCATTGAATTGCTCACTAGTGGTCATTAAACTCCCAACCAAAAAATAAAAAGTATAAGAATTTAGAAATATATATTCCATTAATCCATACCATGAAAGAGATGCATACATGCATCCAAAAATGAAGGAAAAAATTAAATTTTTAAATATCACAATGAAGTATGTTTGGCTCTTTTCTAATTCTAATTCATTGCACATTGCCAATATTTGTCATAAAAGTATCAATGCACATTGCCAATATTTGTCATAAAAGTATCATTGCACATTGTCAATATTTGTCTGCTCTTGGATTGAAGTACATAAATGAATATTCACATTAAAATTGTACATCTTCAATATTAAATTTTCATGGACTAGGTAAAAGTGCATCTCGTAATGGATTAGGAACATAATAAATTGCCATTATTTTTAATAAGTATTTCGTTTTCAGCTAAACAGGACTAATATATAATAACTAAACCGCTATCATTTAATAAATATTTTTATGTTGTTGAAAAGATGCTAAACAAGGGATGTTGAAAACAAAGAAAAATATATTTGGTGTGGAGGAGAGTGGATAAAATACGATTTACCTAGCCTTGTAACTATAGTTTTTTAGAATTTCGAGTGACAATGTTTCCAAATTCTGAATTGAGTCGTATCAATCATCTGTTAATGTGCCTCAATTTAGAATTTGTATTCAGAAGTAAAATTTTAAATTTCGGTTTCTTCCATGTTTCTCTTTCAGAGAATCTTGCAGACAATATTTTTACAAAAGTTTGTGATTTAAATCTGTAAAAACAGATGCGGAAACTACTTTTACAGAGCATTTTGCAATAACTCCTGCTTAGGCTGCTAGTATAGCATATAGGTGATTTTTTTCATATTAAACTTGATAACTACTTGAAACCTGATATTCAGTTTATGCATATATGCCACACAAGTACGTATGAGATGACTGTTTAAATTAATACTATTTGCAGTAGGGCATTTCATTACCTTGCATTTCATACTAAATTTGCTTAATGGAGATTCAGGGTACCTTTAAGGTGAATTTTCATGAAACTATAAGTACACCAGGTTGGAAACTTGTTCATTCATGATGCAATATAGATACGTTACTGCATTTTCTGGATCTTTTTTACACAGCAACACAAATATTTCACAATCAGACCTGTTCTATTAAAAGTAATTTGAGATAAAAATTAAACTTTCAAATCAAAACAAGAGAGTTGTTTGGTAGTCGATCATTCCTTTTTCATGACGCACATGTATTTAATATAAGGTAACAAACTGTAAAAATATGTGAAATACACTGCTGGCCACCCAAAATGCAACACCAAGAAGGACACGAGATAGCAAAGCCAGATTTACTGGACACATAACAACAGATACAAAGATGAAACGATTGAGCTTACAGGCCCGTGCGACTTGCGGAACACGCAGACATCAATAATTCGTGTGGCCCCCATGGCTGGCAATAACGGCCGCTACACGCTGCGGCATCGAACGAAAGAGGCTTTGGATGTGAGCTTGGGTTATGTTGGTCCTGGCTGCTTCCACACGTTGCCACAGTTCATCAGGTGTAGCCGCGGGTGGTGTTTGCTAGGCCACTCTGTTGCCGATCAGCGACCAAACGTGTTCAATGGGTGACATATCAGGAGAACAGGCGGGCCACTGTAGCAGTGACACCTGGTGGGCCGTGAAGAACTGTTGCACGATACGTGCCACGTGCGGGCGCGCATTGTGTTGTTGAAACTTGTCCTGAGGCAGGTCCTGCAAGTAACGGAGGACTACAGGCTCCAAAACGTCGGAGATGTAGCGGTGGCTGTTGAGTGTACCGCCGATGCGTAACAGAGGGGTGCGGGTGTCATATCCAATTGCACCCCAAACCATAATGCCAGGCAACGGACCGGTATGGCGATGCATAATGCAGGCGTCATACAGTCTCTCGCCGCGGTGCTGCCACACGCAGATCCGACCATTGTGGTGTTGCAGGCAGAAGCGGGATTCGTCGGAGAAGATAATGTCATGCCATTCCATAGTCCAGGTGTGGCGTTTAACGGCCCACTGCCGCTGTACTCGCCGGTGGTGTAACGTCAATGGTAATTGGAGCAATGGGCGCCGTGCGACAAGTCCCCACTCCTGCACACGGCGTCGAACGGTACGTGCTGACACAGGTTGTTGCGCAACCCACCCTAATTCCTGCGCTAACGTTTGTGATGTGGTGGTGCGAGCCTTCAATGCTTGCCGCACAACATGCAGGTCCTCTCGTTCGGTGGTGTGCAGCGGCTGTGGCAATCGCTCACGTCGGTCCGTCCATTCCTCCTACACACACCAAATCCATACTTGCCTCACTGTGGCTGAATGTCGTCCCACTCGGGCGCCGATGTCTCGGTACGATAAATCGCTGTCACGTTAAGCCGTTATTCGTCCTCTGTCGAACTCCGAAAGATACTGGAACGACTGTCGTATTCTGCGACGAGGCATTAGGAAGCTTCCCACGCACGTGTCCAGCAGCACAACACACTTCCACTACTTACACCCCGCCTTCTGTGCACCCTTCTTATAGTGCTTCTCGGTGGTGTGCTGGGCACACATGATTTGCATATGCCCTGCAATGCTAATCGCTTGCATGTCCTCTCGCGGGCGACGCATGCTGCGAATTTCAGGCCAATCGGATGCTTCCTTCTTGGTGTTGCATTTTGGGTGGCCAGCAGTGTATTTTACATCAGTTCTACCTCCCCTCCCACACAGATGCACCAAAAAATCCCTGTAATGGAGAAAGAGTTCGCTGCTCAGGGTGTTTTGTGATGATTAAGTTGAAATACCCCTAAAACATTCACTTAATTACAGCAACTATACAAATACCCACTGAATTAGTGTATTTTTACTTTTAAGGTGGATGTCTAGTGATTTTGCTTCCTATACTTCCAATGGGCAAACTTCTGCACACATTTTCTTCACAATTAATGCATTCCCAAGGATGAAAAGTTGAACATCGATTAAAAGAACTTCATATTATAACTTGGAATACTTAATATTTTTTAAAACATAACCATAATTATATTAAAAATCAACAACTTTTCGTTTGGTGTTGAGACCAGAAAAAAGATGGTGTGACCTTTTTCGTTAATGTCAGTAGACAAACAAATGTTGGATTGCTTAATTATGGTTGTTTTAGAAAATATTAAGTATTCCAAGTTATAATATGAAGTTATTTTAATCGATGTTCAAATTTTCATCCTTGGGAACACATTGTGAAGAAAATGTGTGCAGAAGTTTGCCCATTGGAAGTATAGGAAGCAAAATCACTATACGTCCACCTTTAATGACCCTGAAAATTAATTTTGATGTTAAAAATACAGGAATATTTACAGAGAAAAAAATAGTTTATATAATGTGTGACAACTTAGCTAATGCATCCTATAAGAGTTTATATAAGAAAAAGTATGTCATCCCACATATTTTGGCATGACACAACAGTCTGCTAGAGCCTGAAGAGCTTTTGAATTTCAAAATTCATTCATATTTCTCCCACTGAACGTAATCAAATTTTGCATTGATCAAACAATCATTAAACAGATTTTCTCACTTCAGTTTTAACCATTTTATTACCACCCATATTTATCTTCTTTGCTACAATTTCAGGATAAGGATCATTGGTATTGTAATACACAAATGGATAAAAAGAATAACTAAACTAAGATCGTTTGGCTTTTCTAGAAACTAGAA
Source organism: Macrothele yani (assembly GCA_039090855.1). NCBI lineage: Eukaryota > Metazoa > Arthropoda > Arachnida > Araneae > Macrothelidae > Macrothele > Macrothele yani. Next base: position 82,690,935 of record CM077017.1, read on the forward strand.
ACATAGGTTTTAAAGGCTGAATATTAACTGGAAGGCGACAGTAACAATTATAAGGGAACTTGACTCAAATCATACCATAAGATCCCCAAGATGTAAGAATATGGGACAAGTGAGCAAAAACCATCCAGACAAGGAATCCAAAGGATACAAAGGCACTTTATTGAAAAGGTAGCTTCGAGCACAACTGGACATAAGACAGAAATGTCCATGTGACAGGCGGCGGCCAAGAAAAATCCAGTCTTTAGTACGGGATATGATCACCCCTGACTGCGTTGCAGGATTTACGTCTGTCTGTGCTGAGGACGAGGTTGCCAAGGAGCTGTTGAGGCATCGTGGCCCATTCCTCTTGTAGTGCCAATCGCAGCTGCGGAATCATTGCTGGCGGCTGGTGACGTGCTGCCAAGTGTCTCCCGAGAAGGTCCCACACGTGTTTGATTGGATTTAGGTCCGGGGACCTTGCGGGCCAATCCATGCATTTAATATCTTCACTCTCCAACAGCTGTGTGACAGCCACTGTACGATGAGGTGTAGCATTGTCGTCCATGAAGAGGGACTCTGGACCCACAGCACCTCTAAACAGACGCACGTGAGACAGGAGAACCTCGGTACAATAGCGGACACCAGTGACTGAACCTCCTTGGAAGATGTGGAGGTCAGTACGACTACCAAGCATGATACCGCCCCAAACGAGAACTCCACCTCCAAACTGGTCCCTTTCGATGATGTTGGAGGTGTGATTGCGTGTTCCCTGCTCTCTCCAGATGTGTATACGTCCAGAATCACTTGTCAGACTAAATCGGCTCTCATCCATAAAGAGAACTCGACCCCATTGCTGATGTGTCCAGTTCTTGTGTTCCTGGCACCACGGAAACCACAGTCTCCGATGAGCAGGTGTTAATGGCACACACCGTACTGGTCGTCGTGCAAATAGACCACCTTTGTGCAGCCTCCTGGCCACGGTAAAACGCGATAATGGACGTCCAGTTGTCTGTTGCATGTGCCTTGTGATTTCTCCTGCCGTCTGTCTCTTCTCGCCTGTAGGACAATATGCCGGTCGTCCGCCGCCGTGGTTGCTCGTGGACGACCACTGCTAAACTCTCGGACAGCTGTTCCTGTTGTTTGAAATGCTCTCCAAGCTCGTGAAACGATGCTGTGAGCGATCCCGAACTCCTCGGCCACACTAGTAACACTTCGACCTTCCAACTTTCCAATGACGCAACCTCAGGTAAAGTCATCCAGATGTCGTCTACTAGATTGCCTGTTGGCCATATCACACAGTGGAAGCAACTTGACGTCGTTCAAACCGATGTACACCGTGCAATAGCTTTCACAGAATTGCTGAGCGTACACGACACGTGTGCTTTCATACCTTTCTGACACTCCCCCCCCCCCATGTCATGCTGCATATATGCGCATGTCCTACCGTACTGGATCCTAGTCTATCTCTTGAGTGGTCTTTCGGTCCGTTCTGCCTGCTCCTTCCGCTGTTATGCTAATTTCTCCTCTTCGTCCTGAATTTTTGCACACCAGTGTATAATGTATCTAATTCTATACGTTGATGACATTTTCATAAGTTCAAAAATCCACACCAAATTGATAAAACTGCTGAAGCTTTAAAGCAAAGCTATGAATTAACCAATTTAGGCCAAGTGAGACATTATCTAAAAAAAGGTTTCTCGAAATTCAAATGGTGAATATTATCTGAGCCAATGAAATAAAATTATCGAATTAGTTGAAAAATTCAGACTGCAAGATACAAAGCCTACAAACACTCCGATGGAAACCAGTTACTATCAGTTCTTGATGACAGTTCTTGATGAACAAGAATTGTTAGACAATAATCACGAGTATAGACAAGCAATTGGGTGTCTGCTGTTTAATTCAAACTTCACTAAACCTGACATCACTGCTACCACACACATCTTAAGTAGAAAGAGTGTCAAAACCAGCACAGAGAGACTTGAATGCAGTCAAAATACTTATCAGGTATCTAAAAACCACAAATGATTTGAAATTGAAGATATCTCCAAAGGAATATCTAGTTTTTAAAGTGTATTCCAGAGCAGACTGGGCACAAGATAAATCAGACAGGAAATCGACTTCTGGCTTATGTATCCTGGAAGTCTGGAAAACAGAACTGTGTCTCTTTCTTCCTCAGAAGCAGAATATGTCTTGCTATCAGAATCTGCACAGGAAGTTTCCTGGCTGTAGCAATTATGTGAATGTTTTGACTTGAAGCAAAGCCTTTCAGTGATCTTCTATGAAGACAAATCAATCCACAATGAAAATTGCACAATCTGAAAAGGGAAACTCTAGATTTAAGCACATTGACTTGATACTATATAAGGGATCTTCAGCATCATGGTATCTACTGCCCTTCTATTAATACTTTGATGATTGCTACTGCCCTTCTATTAATACTTTGATGATTGCTACTGCCCTTCTATTAATACTTTGATGATTGCTACTGCCCTTCTATTAATACTTTGATGATTGCTACTGCCCTTCTACTTTGATGATTGTTACTGCCCTTCTACTTTCATGATTGCTGACATTATGACCAAGCCCATCCCAAAGCCTACATTTATAAAACAGAGAGAATCTCTGCACTTAGAAACTTGTTGAGAGCAAGTGGGGGGTTGTTGAACATTGACATCACAAGAGTGTTTTTTTTTTTATTGCTCTAAACAACTTTGTCAAGTCAAGTATGTTTTCTTTTTGACTGAGCATTAGTATTTGTACTAACAGTAACCAGAGAGTTTTGTGTAGAGTACCAAGAAGGTTGTCTTTGATTGAGTTGCTAGAGTGATGCTAAAGAACTTGAATATGCATAGTCCAAAAAGGAAAACTTTTTTGTACAAGATGTAAGATGTTCATTCAATTTCATGTCATGTATGTAAAACCTTTTTTATTGGTATTAGAAAGACTGTAACTATGTTTACTTCAGATTGGAACATCCGAGATGGTTTTTTTAACAACTCAACATCTTGAATCCGCAGTTCAATTTCATGAACTTTATTTGATTCTATTCAGCGTGTAAATATATTTTTTTTGTGTCGTTTTGTCATCTTATGGAATAAAATTCATCAGCTTCCCAGGTAAAACTTTTGAAATTTATTGTACTGTCATAGGATGTTTCTTTATATTTATTCTGAAACTAAAATACAATGGAACAAAACAATTGAATCTAACTAATGTTATGCTTTTCAGTTTTCAACCATGTTACAAAAATTCGTAGAAGGTATACTTTACCAATTTGAAATTCTATTCAACACGCAATGATACTATGGTTACACATCACTATCAGTAGAAATGAAAGGCTGCACATAGCTATCATTAAAAGTAAAATATTTTAAAAATTTGGCATACCTATTTTGTCCTGAACAATCTTCAAAGTAATTGATGTTTCATAGTTTTGAACTAGTATAGCAATGAAGAAATGATTATAAATAATGAGGGATTAAAAACCATTGAAGTTTGAACAGCAATTGAAAGAAAGTGGGAATTGAAACCTTTCAGACATTAAAAGTTGTTAAAAGAAAGGTGAAATGTTATTTTTTTCCAAACATTGCCAAACATAGCATCATGCTTTCACATTTTCAAATTCACCAGACACATTTCGCACATAACTGTGTCGGCATCATCGATAGGGTGTTACCAAAAATCAAGTCAGTATATCTACACTCTCACATCATACACCATTTTATAATGTTCTGTCTACAGTGCCATATATTGCTGAAAAATTCTGGTAAGATTTTATTTTATTTCTCATTATTCCTTTTTTTTTTTCTGTTCTGTTTTTTTTATTTCAATTAAGTTTGTCCATGCATATGACAGTGTAAATAGGGCTATTAATATTTCAGTTGTAACCAATGGTGTTTTCAATGGATATTAATTATGCAATTAATATTTATTCCATTTTTGTTCAGTTATGTCGATTTTAATCCAGTCTGGGTTAGCATGACTTTTTAAATGGTAGTCCATTAACAAGGTTAGTAGACTCCAAGGTTATGCTTATCTGACACTTCCGCTGAGCACTGTCTCAGGGATCGCCTTCGTGACGTCACAGTCCCGGAGATCTTTAGGCGGATGTCCCCATCCGCCTAAAGCTGCTTGCTCCCGTTTTTCTGGTTCAGGGTCTGAAAGCTACATTGTCTCATTTGAAGCTAGGTATTTGTAGCAAACAAATTTTCTTTTCCTTGGTTATACGTTAAACACTGAACATGCCTGGTTCGTGCGCAATAGCAACGTGTCAAAATTATTATTTGAAAACCAGAAGGAATGGCATTCATTACCATAGGTTTCCGAAAAATGAAGTTTTGCGTAAAACATGGAAATTGAGATGCAAACGAGCTGACAGTTTCAACGAAATGAATTCAGCTATTTGTTCGGAACATTTTCCTGAGGAAGACTACGAACGCGATTTAAGGAATGAACTTCTAGGTTTGCCTATCCGCAAAATGCTAAAGGACACAGCTGTACCAAGTTTAAACCTCCCGGGAAACTTTAATGTAAATTCTAATTCAGAGAGAAAGAACAGACAGGAGAAAAGGAAACGAACTGATCTTAATGGTGATTTGATAAACTCTGATAATGCAGAGGAAATTTTGGAAGACATGTGGAGTGCCAATGATGAAAATACTGATTGAATGTATGAAAGACCTGAAAACAGAAAATGAAATTCTATTGAAGGAAAATTATATTTTGATGAAGGAAAATGAAAAGCTGAAAAAACAAATATTATATTTGAGCTCTTCAAACCATAGTCTAACTTTACGAGTAAAAGTCCTCAAAGTAAAACAGAATCAAATGCAGAAAGAATTATAAGAATTGCGAAGGTTACGGAAAGATGAGAAAAAAGACAGAAATGTGCATAAAAAATTTGCTTTCTACAGTGTTTACTCCAGGACAGATAAGGGTTTTGTTAGGCCAAAAACGGATTGTTTGGAATTCTACTGATATTGCAGCTGCAATAACATTAAGAACTGTTTCCAGGAGAGCATATCACTACTTGAGAAATAAAATTAATATTCCGCTTCCTGCTTTGTCAACGTTGCGCCGATGGGTAGCTACAATTAAATGTTCACCTGGAATTCAAGCCACAACTTTAAAACTGATGCAGAGCCAAGGAATGCAAATGACTGAAGCCAAAAGAACATGTGTAATTTCTATAGATGAAATGAAAGTTTCTAGCAAAATGTGCTATAGTATTGAAACAGATGAAGTTATAGGACCGTGTAGGTACGTACTGGTATTCATGGCAAGAGGACTTGTTAATCCCTGGAAACAACCAGTATTTTAGGATTTTGACGTTAGTGGTTCCAGTCTCGGAGAAATATTAATGAAAGTAATTTGTGCCGTAGAAAATATGTTTCCTGTATTTGCTCTTACTTCAGATCTGGGAGCTTTAAACCAGAAATTATGGAAAGAATTAGCTATATCGCCTGAGAGTCCGTTCTTTGAAAATCCTTTTGACAAAAACAGACATATAAATGTATTTGCTGACATTCCGCATATGGTAAAGTTATTGCGAAACCATATTTTGGACAGTGGCATAAAAATAAGAAATATAGTGATAAATTGCTCCCTATTTGAAAAGCTATTAGAGAAGGACAGTAAGGAATTAAAAATAGCGTATAATATGAGTGAAACACACATACGTGTTAAAGGAGCAAATAGACAGATTGTATGTTATGCTGTACAGTTGCTTTCGGAGCGTGTTGGAAATGCCATCAAATATTTATTTCCCGAAGATGATGAAGCAGCAAATTTTATTCTTCTTGTTGACAGATTTTTTGATACAATGAATTCGAGGCAACCATTCTCAGACAAACCATTCCGATGTGCTTTTAGGTAACAACAACAATTTCAACTGGTAACAATCAACAGCAATTTCAACTTCTGAATGAGGCTTACAACACTTTTTCGCAGATGCGCGTTGTTGGAACAAAAACGGATGACCTTGCTGAAGCAGAAGAAACCTTGCTGAAGCAAGGTCTTCTGGTCAGTATTACATCCGTAATGGCTGTCCACAAGATTCTAAGCGAAAAATATGAGCTAAAATATTTTTTAACTCAGAGTTAATCAAGATGTCCTAGAAAATTTTTTCTCACAGATACGTGCAGCAGGGAATACCTATGATCACCCTTCACCACTGGAATTTCAAAATTGTCTCAGACTGCTGGTACTTGGGAAAGTAGTCTGGAACTGTCAGAAATCTAACGTTTTGCCTGAGTCAGAACAACATTATTTAACTGTCTCCATGCTCTCGTCTTCCTGTGTCTTACACAATAATGCATCCTGCAATGATGAAACAGCCCACACAAGTGAAAATGAAATTACGGCTGCACTTCGTGAAGAACCCACAACTGCAATTACGTCTTCTAGTGACAGCATATCGTACCAAGCTTTACGATACCTTGCTGGATATGTTGCATTTAAATGCCAAACAACGTGTCCTGGGCTGGGGGACAAAAATGCACCTCTGGACCTAGTGCAAAAAAAGGAATTCTTTGTGACTGGATTAGCGTCATAAGCAGAGGCTGCTTGCAACATCCAACAAATGAGTGGATGAGCATGGTTATCCAACTAGAAGAATTTTTTAAACTACATGGGAAAAATAATTTAAGGAAAGTTAAAAGAATTGTTTACACTGCAGTGGAAGCTTCTGCCCATCAGTTCCCTCCAAATGTGCACCCTGCCATCAAACTATTCATGAAAACCCGAATTATGATCCGTATGCGCCATATTAACGCTCAGCAAAAAATATATTGCCAACCCAAGAAGAGAAAACTGGTTAAAACAGTTACCTAAGGAACATGACAAAGGTAAGTGAAGAAAGAATTTTTACGTTAAATAATGTCCCGATTCTTAAAGTTCTCAAAATTTAGCGAATAAAATATGACTAAAAAAACAAACAAAAATTGCAAAGATCCATGATTTTAACTTTTCTGTTCAGCGATTAGTTACAAATAATAACACAGCATTTAGTGAAATTAATTTCCAACTTTTTAATTAAGCAAGTTAGTGGAATGCTACTCAAGTTTTTATTTGTTCCGCATAAAAGGATTTCTTCATGAGGTTCTGACAGCATAATCTTATAAGTTTTTTTCCTTCTTTTGAATTTATTTAAAGACAGTATTACAGTTGCATATAAATAAATTAGAAGGTATAATCACTGTCCCTGCACTTTTCCTTAGTGTCATGTCAATATCCTATTTAGATATTTAGATTAAACAGATTTGAAAAAAAAATGAAAGAAATGCATAATAAGTTTCTTCACATTCTCGGTTTACTCTAAATAAAATATTCACATGGATGTCCGTTTTTCCTGCTTATATTACAGATGTGCTTTTGCATTGCATCTTGGTTGCAGGCTTTCAGATTCAGAGCGTATTTGAGTAAAAAGTTGTTGACATTTCTCCCGCGAGTGCTTCAATTGTATTAACAGTCTATCCGTCCTGCTGGCTGCGTCGTGTGGTACACTGACGTCACTACGTAAGGGACCAGCACTTCCACTGTGAGGGAGGCAGGATGAGCAAACCTTACTGTCTATTAACCTTGGTCCATTAATGCTGTCTTATTCTGTGCTTTGTGTTTCAATTTTTCAGATGTTCTGCTAATGTGATTTTGATAAATTACATTTTGTACAGACAATATAATATAATGGTTTTTCTCTGTTATTAATCTAACATAGTGATTTCATATACAGGATGTTCCAAAATTACCTTTACACCTTTGACCCTCAATAAAACCTAAACGAAATAAGATAGTGAAGTTCTGTTTTTTGCACATGTAACAGCAACACATAAAGTTTTATTGGTATGCAAATGGTTTTTGTTTACTTTCAGGTACGATCCTGAACTTGTGATGGCTACTCCACAGGAAAAGGCCCAGTGTGTGGCATGGTTCATAGAGACGAAGTCAGATACACAAGTCCAAAGGAATTTCCAGACCAAATATTGATGTAATCCACCACCCAGACTATCAATATGCGAGTAGCACAAGGTGTTTATGGAGACTGGTAGTGTGCTTCATAAAAAGGGCACTGGCCAGCCAAGCACAAGTGAAGAAGATATGGAACGTGTTCGACAGAGTTTCCTACGAAGTTCAGAGAAATCCATTCGAATGTCCTCCGGGCAGTTGGGGTTACCACCTACAATGATACACAGGGTGCTGCACAAGCGCTTACATCTGACACTGCCTACAAAGTGCGTTTGACACAGGCACTGCACCCCGGGGATAAACCAAAATGTTTCGATTTTGCTGTTTATATGCTACACAGGATTGATAATGAGGAAAGCTTTCTGAAATGTGTTTTATTCAGTGATGAAGCAACGTTTCATGTTCGTGGTGTTATCAACAGGCATAACTGCAGAATTTTAGGGTCTGAGAACCCACATGCTGTCCGTGAGATTGGACGTGACAGCCCTAAGGTTAATGTCTGGTGTGGTCTCTTTAACAGCCGCATCATCGGCCCATTCTTTTTTCCCCAAAACACCGTCACATCCAGTGTTTATTTGGACGTGCCGAGTGAGTTTGTTACGCCCCAATTAGAGGGCCTGCAACAGGGTATCATCTTCCAGCAGGACAGTGCACCCTCGCACTGGACACTTCGTGTTTGTGAGTTTCTTGATGAAACTTTTCCAGAGCAATGGATTAGACAAGATGGTCCATTTTCCTTGGCCTCCATGTTCACCAAATCTTACCCTCCTAGATTTTATTTTGTGAGACTATGTGAAGGATATTGTGTATCGCACAAAGGTTCCGGATGTGGACGAGCTGTAACACAGAATTACAGCTGCCATCACAAGAATTCCTGAGGACATGCTCGGAAGAACATGGCAGGAGGTCGAATACTGTCTTGACGTTAATCGGGCAACCAGTGGTGTGCATGTGAAGCTCTGCTAGCATCCCAACAAACTTTGAAACATGCTGTTTAATATGCAATAAAGCAATTTTTGTTCTTGTATTCCATTTCTGTTTTACTGAGGGTCAAAGTTGTAAAGATAATTTTGCAACATGTACATCGATTTTTTTAAAAGGAAATATTTCTCATGATTTTTGGTCATTCAATCCTTAATATCTTGCACTTCAATACCAATATTCATATTGAATTTCATACAGATTTTTTGTATGACTTTGGATTGTGGAGATGTGAGATAAAAAGTCACAGTAATGAATCCCTTTTATTTCTTTCATCACAAATTTTTTATTACTGTCTGGTTTGAGTTGTTTAGTAAAATTTTATGTTATAAACAAGTGCAGTTGCTAATTCTTTGATCCATGTAATTTTTTTATTGAATTTAATTTCATCAGAATAATGACTAAGCTCGATTTGTATAGGCTTTGAATGTGACATATTTCTATGTCAGCAGCTATAATAGTTGATACAGATGTTGGTTCCTCATGTATGTCATACTGCGTCTTTTTATCTTTCTCATTAATAAAGTAGGTCTAAATATGGTAATCTTCACTTTAATTTCATAAAGAAGTATGTAGTAACCACTGTCTATTATTTTGGCTTACCACACTGCTTTGGAATTAATTCAACCTTGAACCACAAAGTATTTTATTTCAGGATAAAATACTTTGTGGTTCAAGGTTGACCTGGACATTTTTTTTACAAATGAAAGGAATCAGAATACACTTATTTACCAAACTATGGGTTCTTCTCTAGGTACTCTTCCTTAACATTAACATCAATATTCCATCTCCATGGAAGACTCTGTATTCCAGCCATGTAGAAAGATTTGGGTTGCTGTCATCGTCTCTGTAGGTCACACTCCTGTTGCTGTTCATCTTTTGTGAATTTCTTCCGTCTTAACCTCTCCTTTAGTGGGCTGAACAGGTGGAAATCACTTGGAGCCAAGTCAAGACTGTAGGAAGATGACTTACTATTTTCCAGCCCACTGATGCCAATGCTGTCATTGTTACATTAGCTGTGTATGGCCAGCCAGCATTGTCGTGCAACAGGATGACCTGTTCCAACAATTTTCTTGGCCTCTTGTGGATAGTGTGTCAAAGCTTCTCTTTTACAAGAGTAGCATAATACTGTGCATTTGTTATTGTTCCCCATCCAAGAAAATTCACCAGGATTGCTGCGTTTGATTCCCAGAATACAGTAGCCATTAACTCCTGTAGATGGCACTGCTTTGAAGTTCTTCAGCGTAGGGGGTTCACAGTTGGCTCTCTTGTTTTTTTGAGTAAAATAATTAACTCAAGTCTTGTCACTGGTCACAATCTCCTACAGAAATGCTTCTTCCTAAGACTTTAAGTGATGCAAAAGCTCTATGCAGATGGCGAGACAAAATGACTTTTCAATCAAGTGTCAGTACCTTTGGTAGCCAACATCTACACACTTTTCTGAACAGCAGGTGCTCATTGATGATATTTTCCACCCTACCAAGAGTGTTGTTGACTATTGCAGCTGTCACATTCCCTTACCTTCCTGTACCTATTGCACATGATCAATCAGGGCACGAAAAATCTCGGAAATTTTACCCGTACTCGAGGACGGTTTGTCTAAAAATGTACCCGCCAGACTGGTATAAATACCATAACTACGTAGAATTTAAATATCGTCATTCTTTTTTAGTTTTCCATTCAATAGTGACTTAACTGTTGGAACTTTTTACATGTTATAGTTCCTTTGTGTGAAATGCAATTTCTCAGTTGGAAATTATTAGTATTTAATGCGAACAAATACCTCGGTAATCAAATGTAATTCAAGGAAAAACTTTTCACGTACCTCTCAGTTGTAAGTGGTCGATGTTCGAATCTTTGTATGGCTGTTCTAATCAGGCTCTTGAGTTTAGACTTTTAAGAATTTATAATTTAATCGGCACATTTTCTTCGAGTTCCGAAATTGGATAGACAAATTAATTTATTCGATGAATTTGTCTATCCGATTTCGGAACCCGTGAAGAAAATGTGCCAACTAAATTCTTAAAAGTCTAAACTCAAGACTCAAGAGCCTGATGAGAACAACCATACAAAGATTCGAACATCGACCACTTACAACTGAGAGGTACGTGAATAGTTTTTCCTTGAATTACATTTGATTACCAAGGTATTAGTTCGCAGTAAATACTAATAATTTTCAACTGGAAATTGCATTTCACACAAAGGAACTATAACATGTAAAGTTCCAACAGTTAAACGACTATTGAATGGATTTAACTGAAAAAGAATAAAGTATATAAAACATGTTTTTTAATCTCGATACATCGAGAAATACGCGAGTATTAAATATCGTCACTTTACTGAATTATTATTATTTTGTACATACAGAAAATAAATACATTTCTGCTTTCATAGCAAAAAGCTTGTTACACAGAATCTATAGTTTTCAACTGCAAAATGGCAAAAGATGAGAGATAGAATGTGCGGCATTAGGTATGATCGTCGTCAAGGACGCCAGGAAACATGCGGAAAACGGTAATGCACAGGAAGCCAATATTACGGCAGGCATCACACGTGCAAAATGTCAAGGTCACACGTGAAGGGAAGAAGCAACCATTGTTTAGTTGCATTGGTTAATACTGGGTCACTCCAGTATTAACAAATGAAACTAAACAAGGATGACTGGGGGGACGGAGGTAGACGGGAGAGAGAAAGGAAGAAGAAAAAAACAACTGCGAAGTCGCTATCCTTACAGGTACACCTTCCGCTTCAGGCATAAAATTCACACGGGAAAACTTTGAGAGGGAATGAGAAAGCCGCACATTGGCTTAGTACGTTAAAATTTTGGAAGGGAGGGTGTCGCCGCTGAACTATTTCGCCAAAACAAAAAATGGCTTATCGCTTAAGAGAATGCATAATTTCGTAAAACTGTGGCACATAACATGCACAAATTTTAAATTGGCAAAAAAAAAAAATGTAAAATAAAAGTGTTCTCATCACAATCTTACTACAAGCTTGCGGAAAAGAGGGCCGTCCGTGCGGATGTCGTGATCGTGAAATTAGTCGTCCGCAATGAATTTTTGATTGCCGTGGACAGGCGGTTTTGCGGGCCCTGTGATCAATGCTCACTTCAGTCACAGTAGTAGCCAACATGTCTATGCTGTTAATTTGCTATTCCTTCTCTGCCCCCAGAAAACTAGTTGCATCAATCGCAGACACTAGCCTTTTACAGAATTTTATCCCCATATTATGCTTGATTACCTTCTTCACAAGAAATTGCTGTTCCATATTCATTGATAGCTTTACATACTCTTCCTTCAATGAACTCTGCATGCACAATGTGGAATAAACCACTATTGGTGTGAAGGAAAGGCCCTGTGTAGTCATAGTACCTATTCTGTTGCAATTGGTATAGAACATGGAAATTTACAATAAAAAGTCCATGTCAATCTTGAATCACCTTGAATCTATAAAGACAACTTAAAGGGGCCCTCATGGTATTCCCACTCTTTAGTATTCTGGCTGAGGCTGTGCTGCAAAATATAAAAAACAAAATAATGAAAAATAGCAATGCAATCAGTCCAGCTTTATTTTCCAGATATGTAAGTGATATATTTGGTGTATAGTACATAATACAATCAAGAAAAACTCCAAGAATTTGTGGAATCTTACACCAATATGTACTATATAAAATTTACTATTGAATTAAAAGAGAAGGAAGACATTAATGAGAGAGATAAGAAGATACAGTATGACTTATACAAAAGACAGACATACTGTATGTATCACCTATTTACTGGTAGGCTCAAATTTCTGTAAAAAAAGATTATAAATATGTGGCATTCATAGCCTGTATAAATAGAGCTTACACACATATTTCTGATGAAGTTAAATTCAATAAAGAAAGTACATGAAACAAAGAATTAACTATTGCATTTTGTTATGGTTTTACAATAATAGGAAATTCTATTAAACAACTCAAAGCATACAATAATAAAAAAATTAACTGTGAAAGAAATGGAAGATTCATTAGTGTGGCTCTATGCTTTATATCCTACCAATCGCCAATGTCATACAAGAAATATGTATGGAATTCAGTTTGAATATTGGTATTAAAGCACAACATATGAAAAATTTTATGACCAAATAATGAGAAAGTTTCCATTTAAAAAAATATATATATATCTAGTTTTTACAAGATCCCTACCATAGATTATATAATAGAAGAAAGCCATTATGTTATACCAGAGTGAGTCAGCTGTTCATCCCATTTTGATCTACACATAATGTTCATCCTCCATTCCTGTGTGAAATGCGTGCCAGTGTCGACTGAGTACCACGATGACATGCAACACACAAGGCTGACTATGTGCATTTGGCATGGAGCCATATAAAGTTATTAGATGAGCAGAGGATGGAGATCAGTAAATGTACTGTTTGGGTGCTGCTGTGCCATTATTGAAAAAAGAGGGTTAAGCGTGGTGGCTGCAGCGAGAAAAATTTGTACAGTTGAGCACTGCATGAAAATGGTTCTGGCATTTCAATGCTGGGGACACCAGTCTTGAAGAACAAGCAGAGGTCAGGACATCCAACGTCCAGTGACCACAAACACTGACACCCTGGAAAGTTGTGACAGCAAACCCCTGTACCAGTACACGACAATTAGCTGCCAAGATGGGGTCTTCCTAATCCACCATTGTTTGTCCTCTGTACCAGCTAGGTTTTTCCTCCAGGCACCATTGAATGATCCCCCATGAATGGACACCTGAGCAGGCAGAAAAATGTCACTTTGTCACAGGTTGCTGTCAAATTCATAGGATGATAGCTTTTGGTGTCATATATTGACAGGTGATGAAAAGTGGATATTCCTATATTATTGTATCACTGAGAACCAGTGGCTGCTGGCCATGCCAGAGGAAGCACTGCCAATGGTGCAAAGTGGGTGGTTTGAGAGGAAAGTCATGCTGTGCATTTTGTGGAATTGTGAGGGTCCTGTGCACTGGGAACTTGTGCTCAGGCTGTGGACAGGAGCTGCTATGCTGAACAACTGCAGTGAGTCCATGATGCTCTTGGGCCAACGCTATCTAGTGCTCATCAATAGGAAGCAGGCATTGCTGCAAGTGGATAATGCCCCAAGTCACACCTCCGGAGTGGTCTGCCAGAAATTAGGGGAATTAGAAGGGGTTGAGATCCTATCCCATCCTCCAAACAGTCCAGAACTTGTCCCTAAATACTAAACCAAAAAGTGCATTCATTTCTAACTTCTGCTAACTGCATCCCTCTGCATTCAGACACCACTAACTCACTCAAAAACTTAGTTAACAGACTCTCAAAGAAAGAAACACTTCATTCCTTCCTTGGAGATATCTCACCACCTCCCTACTATAGGACTTCTAGGCTTTTCCTGCAAGTTAAACTGCATAAAGCTGGGAACCCCATCAGACCTTTCGTTGAATATTCTTTCTCTCCAGCAATAAACCTTGAAAAGAAATTGGTCCTCAAATACAAATCTCTGACTGCCAACCATCCTCATACAGTTGTCTCAAACTTCAGATTTCATCCACAAACTTCCTAATCCCTTTTCTTCTAGTGAGCATTTATGCACTCTTGATGTGGAATCTTTGTTCCCCTCAGTGCCATATTTCAAGTCATACATGCTCCTCATGAAGAAATTGATTCCACAATTTGAACCACCTGGTACTCTTATCAAAGATCTTTTTGATTGTTTCTACACCATTCATGAACACAGTTGGTTTTGTTTTTGATAGAGGATGTCTTGAATATTACAATCTTCTTTGTTCCACTTTGTGATAAAAAATTACATTAGTCAAATTTGACAAAAATATGAAGAAAAAGATTGAAAGCTTTTACCTGTAGTAAACTCAAATTTTAATACACTGACGGAAAAAAAAAATCCCAACACCAAGAAGGGGTTGTGTTAGATAAACGACAGTTGGTAGGCAGTGAGAGTACATCTGTAAGATGAAGTTTATGCAAATTTCGCGCTCGGCGCATACGTGTGGCGCAAGTAGCGCCCCTCGGAACATGCAAAGCAGGTTTGCTGTAAATATGCGCTGTAACGTTTGTGAGCATTAGTTATCGTTGAGATTCGACATAGTGTGTTGATGTTAGTCAAGAATGCCTTTAAGAAGACGAAGAAGCCATTATCAACAGCTCACGGAGTTTGAACGATTTCGTGTAATAGGGCTACGAGAAGGTGGATTTTCTTTCCGCAATATTGCAGAACGACTTGGCAGGAATGTAGCCACTGTGCATGATTGTTGGCAGCGGTTGTCGAGGGAAGGTACTGCCTCAAAAAGACCGGGTTCCAGCCGGCCACGTGGCACTACTGAGAGGGAAGACTGCAGCGTATGGCTGTGGCGCATCGTACTGCGTCTGCGGCAGCAATTCGAGCTGCAGTTGCCACCACAGTGACACAACGAACTGTTACAAATCGGTTACTTGAAGGACAGCTCCGAGCCAGACTCCCTGTAGCGTGCATTCCACTTACTCCAAACCACTGCCGTTTGCGTCGTCAGTGGTGTCAAGCTAGAGCTCATTGGAGGACGGAGTGGAGATCTGTTGTGTTTTCTGATGAAATCCGGTTCTGCCTGGGTGCCAGTGATGGCCGTGTGTTGGTTAGGAGACCGCCAGGTGAGCACCTGCAACCAACCTGTCTGCGGCCGAGACACACTGGACCTACACCTGGAGTTATGGTCTGAGGAGCAATTTCCTATGACAGCAGGAGCACTCTCGTGGTTATCCCACGCACCCTGACGGCACAGTTGTACGTCGGTCTGGTGATTCAACCTGTTGTGCTGCCATTCATGAACAGCATTCCAGGGGGTGTTTTCCAACAGGATAACGCTCGCCCGCGTACCGCTGTTGTAACCCAACATGCTCTACAGAGTGTCGACATGTTGCCATGGCCTGCTAGATCACCAGATCTTTCTCCAATTGAGCACATATGGGACATCATTGGACGACAACTCCAGCGTCACCCCCAACCAGCATTAACCGTCCCTGTATTGACCGACCAAGTGCAACAGGCATGAAACTCCATCCCACGAACTGACATCCAGCACCTGTACGACACAATGCATGAACGTTTGCATGCTTGCATTCAACATTCTGGCGGTTACACCGGTTATTAATGTACCAGCATTTCACATTTAAAATGACTCTTCTCGCGCTTACATTAAGCTGTGATCTTGAAACCTTAATTGATTAAATATGTTACCTATACAAATGTATTGCCGCCATTTCATTCCTCTACAACTATTTTTTCGTGGTGTTAGGATTTTTTTCCGTCAGTGTATATAAATCAGGCCCAGGATCCATTTCAAGTAATTTACATTAAATGTAAATTAAGAATTAATGACTATTAAGTAGAATAAAAAAGTCACAGTAGGAATCTTGTAATGGTCGAGAACACAGGAGAACCATCCATTCTCCTCATGACAACATTACTCAAGCATGTCCAACAACAACTAACTGCAAAAAAAAAGTTCTATTGTTGTTGAAGAAAATAAACAATTACGTGATTTGAGTTGAGTAAAAAAAAAAAAAAAAAGTTGTTTAGGGCAGAATTCATGACGTCATGTCCAACAATCCCCTCACTTGCTCTAAACAAGTTTGTAAGTTGTGAGCTTCTCAATGTTTCATAAAAGCAGGTTTTGGGAGGGGCTTCGTCATAATGTCGGCAATCGTCAAAGTTGATGAACAAGAATCGACCTTGATACTATGATGCTGAAGATCCTTTACATAGTGCAATTTAGTGTCGACGTGCTTTCATCTGGAGGTACCCTTTTTGGAGTGTGCAATTTTGATAGTTGATTGGTTATCTTCGTAGAAGGTCACTGGAAGATTTTGTTTCAAGTTAAAACTTTCACATAATTGCAACACCCAAGAAAATTCCACTGCAGCTTCAGACAGCGAGACAGCCGCCCCGGTGGCGCAGTGGTCTAAGGCGCTGGCCTCTGATCATTCGTCCGTCTGGGGTTCGGGTTCGAAATCCGGTGAGGCATGGATGTTGTGTTTGCCTTACGGCACTGGCTCTCTCCCTTCCCTGGAACCAGTGACCCTAAATTAGGGACGGGCGACTGCTTATAGCCCATTGAGTTGCTCACGGTGGTCGTTAAACCTCCAATAAAAAAAAAAAAACAAAAAAAAACAACAGCGAGACATATTTTGCTTCAGAGGATGAAAGAGGCATACAATTTTGCTTTCTAGACTTCCAGGATATACAAATGTTCCCAAGAAATACTAGGAAGCCAGAAGTCGATTTCCTGTCTGATTTGTCTTGTGCCCAGTCTGCATCGGAATACACTTTAAGAACTAGAGATTCCTTTGGAGATATCTTCAATTTCAAGTCTTTTGTGGTTTTTAGATACCTGATAGGTCTTTTGACTGCATTCCAGTCTCTCTGTGTCGGTTTGGCACACTTTCTACTTAACATGTGCATAGCAGCAGTGATGTCAGGTCTAGTGAAGTTTGAAATAAAAAGCAGAGACCCAATGGCTTGTCTATACTTGTGGCTATTGTCTGATAATTCTTGTTCATCATTTGACTCATAGTAACTGGATTCAATCAGTGTGCTTGTAGACTTTGCATCTTGTAGTCCTAATTTTTCGACTAACTAAATAATTTCATTTCTCTGGCTCAGAAAATATTCACCATTTGAATTTCGAGAAACCTCTATTCCAAGATAATGTTTCACTTGACCTAAATCGGTTAATTCATAGCTTTGCTTCAGAGCTTCAACAGTTTTATCAATTTGATATGGATTTTGTGAACTTATCAAAATGTCATCAACATGTAGAATTAAGTACATTCTGTCATCCTTTTCAGATTTTCTGAAAAGACACGAGTCTGCTTTGCTCTGAACAAAACCCAGATTTTTCAAAGTAGCTTCTATGGATTCGTTCTATGATCTTGCTGCTTGTTTAAGACCATAAGTTGCTTTGTTGAGTTTGCATACATGATTGTCATTGCTTACTTCTTCGAAACTTTCTGGTTGATCCATATTAAATATCTTCATTAAGTTTTGCATTTAAGAATGCTGGTTTTATATCTACATGGTGAATGAACATCTTTTTATGTGCAGCACCTGCGAAGAAATAACCTTATAGTGGTGTGTTTCACCACAGGTGCATAGACCTCATCTTAGTCCATCCCGTATTTCTGGTCATAACCTTTAGCAACTAGCCTTGCCTTATGTTTTATTATTTGACCATGTTCATTGGATTTTGTTTTGAAGATCCATTTACATCCAATAGGGGTTTTTCCCTTTAGTAGTTCTGTTAATGACCGTGTGTCATTGCTTTTAAGTGATTTGAGCTCCTCTTGCATGACAGTTTTCCACTGTTTCTGTTGAATCTTCGGCAAATTTGGATATCTTTTAAGGACTTGGCATCTGGTTGTTTAACCATTAGTACAAATTCTTGTGGAAAACTATTTGTAGTTTCTTTATTTAGTGATTATGCAGCTTTTAAAGACAGTCTTTGAGCCGGAATCCTTTTTGTAGACCTTTGCGATCTTCTTAGTGGTTGAACGTCCGAGTGTTTCATCACTTTCATCATTTAATTGAGGATTTGTTTGTGGGATTTCCTCTTCTCTATTTTCTTGATTCGTAACATCTGTTGGTAGATGAATAATACAACCTCCTTCTTCATGAGGTTCTTCGAAACTATGTTCAAACTCTAAGAATATGATAGACCTTGAGATTATCACTCTTTTGTTGCTTGTGTAGATTCTATAGCCTTTGCCATGGTAATCGTACCCAACAAAGATGCCTTCTATTGCCCTTTGATCGAGCTTATGCCTTCTATGCTTACATATGTACGCAAATGCCTTCCATCCGAATACTTTGTTCAAACGCACTTTGGTGTTGAACTTCGTTATGTGGTTATAAGATTTATTGTATATATCTTTCAACTATACAGTTGTGATATTTTGTACTGTTTCTCACATTGTATGAATATCAAAGTGCTTGCGAGGAAACTTAATCATCTTTGTCTGACATTGAATTTTCACAGTTGAATGCCACTGAATATTAAAAAAATTAATGTAAAATATATCGATAAAAGCTGTAACTTACATTTTAATTTTCCTGGAATGCTTTGTGATATTGCATATTTTACTTGTTGGAAGCATAAATTTGCTTTGAAGTCTTCTGTTAGCATTTCTAGCAGTCTCTTCGTGAAGATATTCCACTTGGTAAGTTGATAAAGGTGGGTAACCATTCCTCTTAATTGATTAGAATCGTGATTCATTAAGAGGAATGGTTACCCACCTTTATCAACTTACCAAGTGGAATATCTTCACAAAGTGACTGCTGGAAATGCTAACAGAAGACTTCAAAGCCAATTTATGCTTCCAACAAGTGAAATGTGCAATATCCCGAAGTATTCCAGGAAAATGAAAATGTGAGTTACAGCTTTTATCTATATAATATTTTACCTTAATTTTTTTAATATTCAGTGGCATTCAACTGTGAAAATTCAATGTCAGACAAAGATTAAGTTTATCGCAAGCACTTTGATATTCATACAACCTGAGAAACAGTACAAAATATCACAACTATATAGTTGAAAGATATATATACAATAGGCTTAACATTATTCCACAGTTCATATGGAGTCTTGCCATTCACTTTCCTTGGCAATCAGTTTTGAATATATGCTGTTATTAATACTGCTTCACCCTAGAAGAGTTTTGATAAGTTTGCAGTGAATATCATTGCTCCATTAATGTTCTATTTTTCCTTTCTGCTACACCATTGTGAGGAGGAGAGTAAGGTACTGATTTTTGATGATGTATTCCTCGACTTGTTAAGAAGCATGAATTTGATTATTGCAGTATTCTTTTCCATTATCAGTTTTAATGGCTTTAATCTTTGTTTGGAACTTATTCTGAGTTGATACTATAAACTCTGAGTTTTTTTGTAGACCCCATCCTTACTTTGTAACAAGTAGACCATTAAATATCTGCTAAAATCTTCTATGAACGTTATGATGTATTTATTTCCACCAAAACTTTCAGTTTCCATAGGACCGCATAAATCAGTATGAATCAATTCTAAAGGTTCTTTGACCCTAAAATTTGCCTGTTTTGGATTAAAGCTTATCAGTTGATTTTGCGTTAATGCAAGTTATGCACTGGAGGTCATGTGAGCAATTATTTACAATAAGCTCTTTTGACAGGCTATGAGCTGCCATTAGTTTAATAGTATCAAAATTGCTGTGACCTAATCTCAAATGCCATTTGAACAAACAATTTTCATTTTGACAAAACTGACCTTGCATTTTGATACACAGTAATATTGATTATCTGCACTATTTTGCACCACTAATAATTTATACACAGAGTGGCCACTTCATTATGACCACCTGACAGTTTTAAGAAAATGAGTTATGGCTGCACGCTGTTGCCGCCAGAGGGCGAGGCTAGTATAAAAAGGGAAAGCTTAGTGCTTGCAACAGTAGTAGAAGTGATTTTTGGGTGACGCGATGGTAAAAAATGCAATTTGATGGACTTTCAATGTGGGATGATTGTAGGAGCTCGGGGCCACGGAGCGAGTATCACCGAAACCGCCGCATTCGTGAAATGTTCCAGAGCAGCTGTTGTTAAAGTGTTTAAAGACTGGACTGTCAGCCAAAAAACTGGGTCTCTACGTGCAACATGTGGTGGTCAAAGACTAGTAACTGCTCGGGCGGAACAGACTGTCCAGACTGGTAACAGACAACAGAAGAGCAACAGTGCAGAAAATTACAGACCATCTTAATCAAGGATCACCTCAAATGATCTCTGCATGCACTGTTCGCCATATACTGCATTGGATAGGATATGATATGGCAGCTGAAGGCCTGTTTGATCAACTTTGCTATCTGCAGTTAACAAGAGAAAACACTATTTCATGTAGACTATCTCTTATTAACAATTGGCTGAGTTTGAATTTCCATTTGCATAGTTGTTACTGTTGAGTTTTTCTATCTGTACACTTTCACAATAAAGCACCATCTTGAACTTTATAATATGATTTCACTATTCTTTCGAAATCAAAATTGTTTCCTTTCACTTACTAGATTATGAAGCACTTCAATATATTAATGTTTTAAAAATAATATTTTTAGCAACTCAGTCTGATAATCATGAAAGAAAGAGGATGTCTTGAATATTACAATCTTCTTTGTTCCACTTTGTAATAAAAAATTGCGTTAGTCAAATTCGACAAGAATATGAAGAAAAAGATAGGCTTTTTACCTGTAGTAAACTCAAATTTTAATATACATAAATATATATATCAGGCCCAGGATCCATTTGAAGTAATTTACATTAAATGTAAATTAAGTATTAATGACTTATGTAGAATAGGAATGTAAGGTCAGGTGATGCGCAACATCACAGCCTCTCCTTGACAAATGTCAACGCCGCCTTCTCGTGGTGCATCCTGTTCCCACTAAAGGGGCTCTTGACGACCGCCAATAGTGGTATAACTATACCATCGAGATTAGAAGAAATGCTATCCCACACTCACCAACCCGCTTGGCCAGCGTGGTGAGTTATGGCCAAACCCCTCCAAAATGACTCCACAACTTTAATCTTGGCCCTCAGTCTCCGGCAGCTGCAATGTACCTGGCCAAGGCAGTGGCCAGTGCGACATGAAGGCAGAGGGTGCTAAAAATCACCGGAGGACCGGACTAGGCTGCCATTTGATGCTGACCTTGGCTACTTACAATGAACGCTCCCTATCTTCTGATTCAAGGCTTCTTGAATTGGAAAAAGAACTACAAAAGATCAAGTGGGACATTGTCTGACTTAGTGAGGTAAGGAGAAAAGGAGAAGATCTCATTGAACTGAAAAGTGGACATCTCTTCTACTATTGTGGGACAGATACTGGCAGAACTAGTGGTGTTGGATTTATAATAAACAAGAAACTGAAGGATAAAGTTGTAGAAGTTGAAAGTTCCTCTGACAGCTGCACGACTCGTTATTCAACTCTCGAGAAGATGCAAGGCTCAGATTATTCAAACTTATGCACCCACCACAAGTCATCCTGAAGAAGAAATAGAAGAATTTTATGAGGAAATTCGTCATCTAAATAACAAAGGCAAGCAGCACTTGAAGATAATTATGGGAGATTTCAATGCAAAAATAGGGCAACGACAACAGAATGAAACTTCAGTAGGTAAATTTGGTCACGGCAATCGAAACAAGCGTGGAAATACGCTTGTAGAGTTTGCAGAGGCAGAAGGGTTTTTCATCATGAACTCCTTTTTCAAGAAAAAGCCACACAGGAAATGGACATGGAGACATCCAAATGGGACGACAAGTGAAATTGATTTTATTATGTGTAACAAAATATTCGTCATAGAAGACTGCAGTGTGCTAAACAAGTTCAACACAGGTAGTGACCATAGATTGGTGGGATGTAAGATGCACCTCAACACTTAACTCGAACGTGGCAAGCTCATAAGACAGACAAAATATATTGACATAACCAACCTTAAAAAACACCATAATACCTTCAAGTTGGAACTGAAAAACTGATTCTCTGCTTTAGAAGGACTAACATCAGAAGTGGACATCTCTGTAGTTAACAGAAAAGTAACCAAAGCTCTTGTAGAAACAGCAACAAGATTAGCTGGGTCTAAGAACAAGTTGCATGTGAACAAATTATCAGGAAAAACCAAAATGTTGATGCAAAAAGAATAGTGATGAGGACAACTAAAGATGTGACTTCCAAAGCGGATTATATAGAGCTATGCAAGACAGTACGAAAAAGTATCACTGAAGACGTAAGGATATTCAACTGTGAACTAGTGAGGAAAGCAATTGAAAACAACCAAAGCCTAAAGATAGCAAAGGGACATCTCAGTAAGCGAAGAAAGCAGATTATGGCACTGAGAAAAGAAGATGGTTCTGTAACAAGAAATAGAGGCGAAATTTGACAAGAGTGAAAGATTTCTACTCCAAATTATATGAAAGGGATGATACATGTACTCCAGACATCATGAAAGGTACCAGAGTTCTTGCAGTCCTCCCAGCAGAAGTTGCACATGCAATCAAAAACATGAAGCGGGCAAAAAAGCTCCAGGGGAAGATGGAATTACTGTAGACATCATACAAGAAGCAAGTGGAGAAACTGAAACAGTACTTGCCCAAGTTTTCACTCGATGCCTTAATGAAGGGAAGATTTCTGAGGATTGGAACAACGCTACAATGATCCTGCTACATAAAAAAGATGACATTCAGGATCTCAGTAACTACAGACCTATCAGCCTCCTATCAGTGGTTTATAAAATATTCACTAAAGTTCTTTCACATCGCTTGAAGGTAACACTGCACATAGTTCAACTGAGAGAGCAAGCTGGATTCAGGAGTGGCTAGAGCACTATAGACCATATCCACGTACTGAGAGAACTAATTGAAAGAGCAAGGGAATATGAACTTCCATTGTGCATGGCTTTTATCAATTATGAAAAAGCCTTTGATTCGGTGAAACCATCAGCAGTTTCAATGGTTTTGAAATCCTGCGGTGTTGAAGATGCATACATTAATATTATTAATAACATCTATGAAAATGCAAGTGCAAAGATTCGGCTGCTTGAGAATACAGCACACATAAAAATTGGAAAGGGAGTGAGACAAGGTGACACCATATCTCCGAAGCTCTTTAATGCCATATTGGAAAATGTCTTTCAATCACTGAACTGGGAAAACAAAACGATAAAGATTCATGGAGATTATCTAACTCAACTTCGTTTTGCTGACGACGTAATCACTTTTGCAACTACCCCATCAGAGCTGCAGAGTATGATCCAGGAGCTTGCTGACAAAAGTAAAGAAGTGGGATTAAAAATGGACTTTCAGAAGACAAAATTGATGTTCAATGCTTTTACAAGAAATGAAGATTTATCGATTGATGGAGAAAAGCTGGAGATAACGGATATGTACGTTTATCTTGGACAGCAGATATCAAGTGAGAGTCGCATTGATGAGGAAATTAATTGGCATATAAAACTTGCCTTGAGAGCTTTTGGAAGAAACAGCATAATTTTCAAGAGCAATGTGCTATTATGTCTTAAGAGAAAAGTGTTTGATCAATGCATCCTTCCAGTGCTTACGTATGGTGCAGAGATGTGGACCTTAACTAAAAGAGACATACAAAGGCTGCAGACAACTGAAAGAAGCATGTAGAGGTGCATGCTTGGTGTGAACAGGAGAGATAAGAAGAGGAACTCGTTTATCATAAAAATGACAAGAGTGGAAGACATGATCAGAGTAAAATCCCTGAAATGGCAATGGGCTGGACATACTGCCAGAAGGTAAGACCAACGATGGACCGTCAAAATTTTAGATTGGATTCCAAGGGACGGTAAAAGACCCAGAAGAAGACCACATGGAAGATGGGTGGATGAAATTCGAAAGTATGCAGGAGTAATATGGAGGAGACTGGCACAAGACAGACCGTTGTGGAACAGGGTTGGAGAGACCTTCGTCCAGCAGTGGATTTATAATGGTTGACAGTGATGATGTAGAATAAAAAAAGTCATAGTAGGAATCTTGTAACACAGGAACCATCCATTCTCCTCATGGCAACATTAGTCAAGCACTGTCCAACAACAACTACTTGTTGCTTGTACCAATGGGGGGGGTTACTTGACCCAGTTCCGCGACCTAAGGTCTATTGTGCATCCCGAGCCCTAATCTCGAAAGGGACCAGATGCACGAGCAAAAGCAAGAATGCTCTTGACTGGTACTAAAGAGAGATCACTTGGTCCCAAGTTGTGAGTACCAAAGTGTTCAAGCCTGAGTGCTGCAAAAAGTCAGTCACAAAGAAAATGCAAGGAAGTCTCCTCTTCCAGATGGCATCCTCTACAAAGTGGATCATCTTTCACCCCATTCAAATTAAGGTGCCTGTTAAGACGACAGTGTCCTGTAAGTAGACCAACAATCAGTCCAATATCCTTTTTTGGCAGATTAAGGAGTTCCTTAGCCCTATGAGGCAAGGGTCCTTGATTAAGTTCCTTTGCCTGTCTCTGACCCCTGATAGCATGCCAGAGGTCAAGCTGCTTAGTCCTCAGCAGCCTTTTAGTTAGTCCTCTGGCCACACCAGAGGCGAGCCCTAATGCAGGCTCTGGACCATAAAAAGCCTGCTCTGCCTCCTCTTTAGCAAGAAGGTCAGCTTTCTCATTACCTTCAAAACCCCTATGTCCTGGAATCCAGAACAGTTGCACTTTGTTCTCGTTTGCCAGTTTAGTTAGGGTCTGGAAACAGTTCCAAACAGTTTTGGATGAAATACGGCACTGACAAAGTGCTAGTAAAGCCGCCTGGCTGTCTGAACAAATCTGGATACGCACATTGTGATATCCTTTGATCAGACATTCTGAGGCGCATTCTAGAATAGCATACACCTCAGCTTGGAACACGGTAGCATGCCTTCCAAGGCTTTGGCATGATCCATAACCTCTGGATAGGCAATATTCCCCTGCTCCAACTCCTACGTTTGTCCTGGAGCCATCAGTAAACCAAACGGTTTCACCGCTGCACCCAGGGATAAAGGACGTTTCCCATTCACTGCGACTGGGAAAGTTCACACTGAATGCTTTATCAAAATGATATGTTACTAGCATGTTGTCGGTTCCCATTTGAAAGATGGGTTCCTTACAAAAATACTTCTGAATAGGCTTGGTATGGCTGCCAACCCACAACGAGGGTCTCCACATGCCATTGCAGCATAATCTATATGCCCCCATAATGGCCTCACCCTCAATATGAAGGTGAAGTGTCAGAATATCAAGAAGCAACTCCAACGCAGCTGTTGGAGTAGTTCTCATTGCTCCTGATATACCTATGCAGGCCAGCCTTTGTAACTTGTTAAGTTTAGCCTGCACCGTGCAGAGGTTAACTCTGCGCCACCACACCGTTGAGCCATAAGTGACCATAGTATATATCCAGTGCAAAGATCCTCGGGTTGAGACCCCAGGATTTGCCAATAGCACCTCTACATGACCAGAACACTTTCTTGGCTCTGGCAATACAGTAATCTAGGTGCTGTTTCCAGGTTAAGCCTCTGTCCAAAACGACTCCCAGGTACTTAACCTGTGTATTGAGAGGAACTGTTTTCCCAAAGGGAGCAATATCTCCAAGGTCTCCAAGATTCCTCTTTCTAGTGAAAGGCATAAGGGTGGTTTTTGTCAGGGTTTACTGATAGACCAACCTTCCTGCACCAATCCTCAACAAGTCCCAGTGTTCTTTGCGTTACGCTCGAGACTGTTTTAGGGAATTTTCCCTTGACAATTATGGCCACGTCATCTGCATAGCCAAAACAGTCGCAAGCAGACCCCTCCAGGGTCCCTAGCAGTTCATCCACCACCAGGCACCACAACAGGGGAGAGCAAACTCCTCCCTGAGGGCAGCCCCGGCAGGTGGAGACCAACAGTCTCCCCGAGTAGCGAGGCCATGACCGTTCTGCTTGTGAGCATGGCCTTAATCCATTGACAACAGGTTCTATCAACACCATGTCTTTCCACAGCTCCCACAATGGTCTCTGTAGAGACCCTGTCAAAGGCACCTTCAATATCAAGGAAAGTGGCTAATGCCACCTCCTTAAATTGTAGTGTGCTGCCCCGGTGGCGCAGTGGTCTAAGCGATGGCCTCTGATCATTTGTCTGAAAGGGGTCCGGGTTCGAATCCCGGTGAGGCATGGATGTTGTGTTTGTCTTACGGCACTGGTTCTCTCCCTTCCCTGGAACCAGTGACCCTAAATTAGGGACGGGCGACTGCTTATAGCCCATTGAGTCGCTCACAGTGGTCGTTAAACCTCCAATAAAAAAAAAATTCTAGTGTCTTCTCCAGGCAACAAACAATGCCATGGAGAGCTGCTTCTTTTGCTTTGCCTTGTTGATAGGCAAACTGAAATTTTGAGAGGGGTTTAGGAAGTAAAACCACCTCTCTAATATGCCTATCCACCATCCTCTCAAGAGCCTTGAGAAAGAAAGATGTGAGACTAATTGGTCTTAAAGGCCTTTGCCTCTTGGTAATTTGACTTACCTGGTTTGGGAATAAATATTACCTTAGCCTGTCTCCAAGCACTTGGTATATAACCAAGAGCAAGGCTCATTGCCTCGATTAAGAATATAAAGTTTAGTACTTACCAAATATTCCAAAAGGTTGTCCCCCCGTCTGTTGCAGTCGCTGCTCCCCCACATGATATGGTGAGCATTGGCATCACAGCAGATGAGGCGTCTTCCACCTGACTCACAGAAGTGGACAATGTCTCTTACCTCCTGACAAGGAGGTGGTTCAGGTTCATCAAATGGTAAGTATGCAGAGACTGCAAACAGCTCTTCTCTGCCACTATCAGATGACAAAAAGTTTAATCACAGTTGTGTCACCTGTGGTAAACTCGGGAAGTGGCATAGCATGATGTCTTTTGCACACCAGTATACAGGTCCTTGGTCTCCTACTTGATGTATTATAGAAGACAGTAAAGCCTGCTCCTTGTAAGCCCAGGATCTTCCCATTATGTATCCATGGCTCTTGAATGAAAGCCAGATCAACATCCTCCATAGCCAGTCTGCAGCACAAAGCAGCAGATGCAGACCGACTATGTTGAAGATTGATCTGGATACATTTCATGCCGTTCTCCATTGTGAGAAAGGCATGGAGACTTAAGTGGTAGAAGGATCAGCCGGGGCAGAATCCACCCAGTGGGTGCTGGAAGCCAGCTCCACACCTTCATGGACACCACCCAGGCCGATCACATCCACCTCCTCAGGCTCCCCCCTCCCCCACAACTGGACCTGAGTCCTTCCCTGCTTCCAGACCATGGCCAGGGAAAGACAATGCAGTTGTTTCTGGCTCCACAACTGCAGAATGAGGCTCTTCCATTTCTGTGTCCTCCTTTGAAGTGCTAGGGCCCTGAGGATCATGTAGTACTTTAAATTGACCCTCATTGACCCCAGTTTAGGCAGTGAACCTGGCTTCAGCAATGGCTTTAGCCGATTCCCTGTCTACCTGGAAAATCCACCTGATGGCCTTAGGATCTTGTACCCGATCCAACACTCTCCAGTGGTTTGTATGCAAACTGCTGTTGTAGGCACACAACCTCCTACAGAGGATGTTTGGGTCCTTGGTCCAAATATCCCTTGTCCTAAAGGCAACCTTGATTGGTTTTGGAAGATCACTGGCCCTCATCACCTTGAGCCCAGTGCCCCTCAAAACCTTATCATTTTTTTCAAAGGCTGATGTTAGCCATTGCCCTGTTTCCTCGTTCTTACAAAGGTAAACAAGAGCTCCAGAGTTCAGGGAAAAGCTCTTGATGCGCGGTAGAGGCTATCCTACTTGAGAACCATCCACCCACCTCAAAAGCTCCTCCTGAATAGTCCCAACCTCACTGTCATCAAGCCACTCGTTTGGGAAGTTTTCCTTCACGATGGCCATCCTAACAGTGGAGACAGCCTCACCATAAGTGCTGGGACGAGACTCGTCCCTACTCCTTTTGGTCGGCTTCCTCACATCTGGAGAAGGGGTAGAGAGAACAGATCTCTGCCTCTTGCCTTTCTTGTCCACCACCGGTGGAGAAGTATCTACAGATGTGGGTCCCACTGAACTAGACTCCTTGTCAGTTTGACCCTTCATCTGCCTTGCTAACTTCCTCCTGATGTTGCGCTTACAGTCTTGCTAAGTCGCAACCCTTCCTTGCTGTTACCAGTCTTACTAGCAACCACAGACTCTTTTGGCAACTCGGTATTACCTGCTGCCTCCAGATCTCTTGTTTGCTTTTGCGAAACAAGGGTGGAAGGCTAATTACGACAGGGTTTTGCCTAGTGCCCTGAAGGGATCGTTAACGATACTGATATTTTACTACCTCAGTACCATTCAGCCCTCGGCATGATACCTCACACCTTGGCTTAGGTAGACCAGAGCCTCAGTTAGCCAGCATGTTTCGGACGCTCCAAAAAGAGGAGCTACTGTGAATCACAGCACCTAATCCACCTGTTTCCACCACCCCACGACGAGGACATTGAGGTTGGTTTTCTGGGGGCAACAACAACTAACTGCAAAGAAAAGTTCTATGATTGTTGAAGAAAATAAACAATTACGTGACTTGAGTAAAAAAAATAAAGTTTAGAGCAGAATTCATGACATGTCCAACAGTTTTCAGCAAAATTGTGTACAAACAACAAACTGATTTCCCCATGGGATCACCTCTATCCCCTCTTCTTGCAGAGATCTACATGCAACAAATTGAAGATTCTACCATTTCACACCACCCTTTTCAACCTTCCCTGTGGTTAAGATATGTAGATGACATTTTCATTAGTTGGCCACGTCCCTAGTCTGAATTGGAGAACCTGATCAAATTCATTACAGAAAAATATCCATCAATTAAACTCGCTAAATCTAGTGAAGAAAACAACAAAATAGATATCCTGGACGTTTCCATCTGCAGAAACTCTGATCTCACCATCTCACGTTCTGTCTATCGTAAACCTTCTGCTGCCACCAACATCATTCCCTTTGAGTCATTCACTATGCATCTCTACAAGCTTGCAGCAATGAAGTCTTACATCCACAGGGCTCATCTCATTTGTAACAACCAACTTTCTCTTCAAGAAGAATTCTCCATAATTTCCACAAAAGCACTCTTTCATGGTGTCCCTGCTCTTACAGTCAACACCCTCATAAAGAAATACAAAATCAAGTTGAAAATTGAATGCCTACATCCTCAAAAGAAAGAAAACCTAAAATTCTCTGGTTCTGTTCCTTACCATCCTTCCTCTGCTTATAAGTTACAAAATCTGTTCAGAAGTTTTTGTTACCATCTTGCTATTAAATCACCCCCCCCTCAAGCATCTTGAAGCTATTACAAAGTGATAAAGACAAAGTTGAAAATCTTGGTCTCCCAGGAGTTTACTGCATTCCTATCTCTTCTTCTACAGATGATAGCTTTTACATTGGAAGCACTTACAGAAGCATTAAGCACAGAATTTTAGAACATAAGGAAGATGTTTTGAAAGGCAACCCAAATACCGCCTTGTCTATTTTGACAATGGAAGACACTTCTGCAATTCCCTGCTGGAATGAAGCAAAACATATTGCTTCTTTGACAATCGATTTGCCTTCCATTATCATGAAAGCCTAGAAATTCTTTTCAGCCCAAAGACTTGCAATTCAGAATCTCCACTCTACATCTTGATGCTCTAGAGATTGATTCTAAGATCTGGCAACAAAAATAACAGCAAAAATTCAAACGTAGAATTTGGAAACAATCTTAGTCCTCAATTGGCGTGATGAAGACCTAAGATGAGGTTGAAAGCTCCCAACTTACAAACTTTCTTTGTAAAAGTTCGAATCTCTTAATGTAACTAGCATGATCTACTCATCTTTATTTGTTATTTCTTGTTACATGTTTTGTCCGTCATCATCAAGAACTTGCCCATTTGTCTGCCACATGTTTTGCTCCATGGCTCATTTCCTACAAGGACAGTACTTTGCTTCAGTGGTAGATTTGGAATCTGACATCAGAAAGCTTCTGTCCACGAAACCTACCAAGTGGTACTGCCATAGGATCGTGGCTATGGTAGAACGTTGGCAAAGGACTATAAAAAAAATGGCCTGTTCTCTGGAAAATGAAATTAGTGTCTGGCTTTCTTACATCGTTAAACTTTTTAGCTGCAAATGGGGCAAACGTTTGACTCATCCTAGTAATAGCAGTGCAAAACAGTTATTGAAAATAGATTGGCAGATCACCTGAAAAATTCGAATAGAAGGCAGATTAAGCATTAACTGACTATTGTTTGAAAAATCATCCGAACCTAAACTGCACTAAAATCAATGTGATAAATGAACAACGAAAATAGAATGAAATCTTAATTAGATAATCAATATGTGTTGAAAACACTATTGGTTATAATTGTAATATTAATAGTCCTATTTCTTTGTATATGCATGGAAGAGCTTAAACGGAGTAGAAAAAAAGAGAACAAAAAAGAGAAATAAAAGAAAAACTTAACCATAATTTTCCAGCAATATATGGTGCAGTAGGCAGAGCGGGTGTGGTACAAAATGTCGACAGTCAAAATGTCAACAGGGTCCAGAAAATATCCGCATTGTACTTTAACTTAGACCGTACACGGTTTTTGGAAGAGGTCGGAGCCAGGAGTCGAAGGGCCCCCATACAAAATTTTTGTTAAATCTACAGTTTTCAATTTAGAACAACCAAATTTGGTATACTATCGTATGCTACTCTAACTTAGACGGTAGATGGTTATTAGGAGGGGTCGGGTCAAGTGGCCCCCCACACAAAATTTTCCTAAAATCTACAGGTTTCAATTTAGAACCACCAGATTTGGTATACTACCTCATGGTACTCTTAGTCTGTAGGCGGATTTTTGGAAGGGGTCGGGACCCAAAGTCAAGGGGACCCCATACAAAATTTACCTAAAATCTACAGTTTTTAATTTTCTGTAGAACCACCAAATTTGGTATACTATCTCATGGAAATCTAACTTAGACCGTATGTGGTTTTTGGAAGGGGCCAGGGTCATGGGGCCCCAATATAAAATTATCGTAAAAAGTTCCATTTTTTACTCTTAAGATCTGCAACACAATTCAGCACTCCAATACCCGACCTACGGTCTCGGGTACTCTTTGGCCCTTTGAATCCCATGCGCCATAAAACACCAACTAATCAACCAACTAACCAACCTACGGTGTAAGTTAGAGACCATAGATAACAATAAAGTGCAAACATATCCGGTTAATGGTATATTAAAAGCACAAATTAATAAGTTTAGCTTTCACTACCAACGGGCGTCTTATCGGGCAGAAATACAATGTAATGTAAATAGAGAGTTCCAGATTTTCAAAATTCAAAATGGTAAGAAAAAGATGATCAATGCCAAGTCACATGCACGCAACATCACATAGGTACATTGCATTTCAGTGTTGTGGGATTCTCAGAAGCGCACGTCAGATGTACAGCAGTTCTATAGATGTCTCCTCAAAGTTAAGTATTTCCATTCCTCTTACTTTCTTTTTGTTTTGTACAATTAAATTAACTAAATCAAAAAAATTAAAATAAGTTTACTGGAAAATTACAGGATTATCTTTTTCATTTATTAACTTTCACCCGCCGAACTTGGTGATTCCACAAATAGTAATATGTACCTGGGAAATACCGGGTACCCCAGCTAGTACAAATTACATTAATGATTTCTTTGCATCCAGTTCCATCTAGTATGTCCGTAAGAGCGTTTGGGGCCGTATGAAAAATACATCTTTGATTTCAACATGAGCCGCTACGGTGGCGCAGTGTTCTAAGCGATGATTGTTGACCATTCGTCCAAGATGGGTCCGGGTTCGAATCCCGATGAGGCATAAACGTTGTTTGTCTTACAGCAATGGCTGTCTTGCATCTCTGGAACCAGTGGTCCAAAATTGGAATGGCCTACTGCTTATAGCCCACTGAATTGATCACGGTGGTCGTTAAACCCCCAATTAAAAAAAAAAAAGATTGCGACATGTCCATTGCTATTTATTATGGAGCCATATAAAAAGTACGGTTTTGATATCAACATGTTCACTTTCATGTAGGCTGGCCACAAAATGTTAGGGGACCGTACAAAATTGCACTTTTGTTTTCACCTTTTCCACGCTTTGGTATATGGTTGAAGTATCCATATTTATAGCTGGGCCATTTCAGCACGTAGTATGGTTTATATAGAAAATAAAGATAATGTTACACTTTTATTCAGTTACAACATATTAATCACAAAGGCTATTTCTTGAAATTTTTAATCCACCGTGCTCATATTCACAATGTTAACATAACATGTCAAGTTATTAATGTTGCACTTTTACTCTGTCACAAAACCTTAATTGCAAGACCTTAAGTCTAGCCTGTTTTTTAGGAATTTTTAGTCCTGCGTATTCATAAGGTTTCGATAACATGCCAAGGTTATGGTACTGCATTTTTATATAGTCACAAAAATTAATAAACAGGCCTTTAGCCTTTTTATCAGTTTTCAATCAACTGTGCTCATATGCATACAATTTTCTCAGAAAGTCAAGTTTATTGTGTTGCGCTTTTACCCAAGTACAAAACTTTAAATAGCCCCTAGGCTTAGGCACAAGTCTTTTAAGTTATTTTATGCCATGGTCATATTGATAAGGTTTGATGACAAGTCAGGTTAATAATGTTGCGCTTATTAAATATTTTTAAAAAGGTATCAAGGCTAATAATTATTGTTTGAAGCCTAAGTAAA
The DNA here is from genome assembly GCA_039090855.1 of Macrothele yani. Classification (NCBI taxonomy): domain Eukaryota; kingdom Metazoa; phylum Arthropoda; class Arachnida; order Araneae; family Macrothelidae; genus Macrothele; species Macrothele yani. The sequence goes on from CM077017.1 coordinate 82,724,117, forward strand.
AGTGCATTATTAACTTGACTTGTCATGCAATACTTATGAATATGGCATTTATTTTATCTTGTACATTTTACATAGTGTATGTAAAATGTACAAAATAAATAAATTACATAGAGTGTGGGATGTAAGGTCAGGTGATGCGTAACACCACAGCCTCTCCTTGACAAATGTCAACCCCGCCTTCTCGTGGTGCATCCTGTTCCCACTAAAGGGGCTCTGATGACCGTCAATAGCGGTATAACTAGACCATCGGGATTAGAGGAAATGCTATCCCACACTCACCAACCCGCTTGGCCAGCGTGGTGAGTTATGGCCAAACCCCTCAAAAATGATTCCACAACTTTAATCTTGGCCCTCAGTCTCCGGCAGCTGGAATGTACCTGGCCAAGGCAGTGGCCAGTGCGACATGAAGGCAGAGGGTGCTAAGAATCCCCGGAAGACCGGACTAGGCTGCCATTTGATGCTGACCTTGGCTACTTAAAATGAACGCTCCCTATCTTCTGATTCAAGGCTTCTTGAATTGGAAAAAGAACTACAAAAGATCAAGTGGGACATTGTCTGATTTAGTGAGGTAAGGAGAAAAGGAGAAGATCTCATTGAACTGAAAAGTGGACATCTCTTCTACTATTGTGGGACAGATACTGGCAGAACTAGTGGTGTTGGATTTATAATAAACAAGAAACTGAAGGATAAAGTTGTAGAAGTTGAAAGTTCCTCTGACAGAGCTGCACGACTCGTTATTCAACTCTCGAGAAGATGCAAGGCTCAGATTATTCAAACTTATGCACCCACCACAAGTCATCCTGAAGAAGAAATAGAAGAATTTTATGAGGAAATTCGTCATCTAAATAATAAAGGCAAGCAGCACTTGAAGATAATTATGGGAGATTTCAATGCAAAAATAGGGCAACGACAACAGAATGAAACTTCAGTAGGTAAATTTGGTCACGGCAATCGAAACAAGCGTGGAAATACGCTTGTAGAGTTTGCAGAGGCAGAAGGGTTTTTCATCATGAACTCCTTTTTCAAGAAAAAGCCACACAAGAAATGGACATGGAGACATCCAAATGGGACGACAAGTGAAATTGATTTTATTATGTGTAGCAAAATATTCGTCATAGAAGACTGCAGTGTGCTAAACAAGTTCAACACAGGTAGTGACCATAGATTGGTGAGATGTAAGATGCACCTCAACACTAAACTTGAACGTGGCAAGCTCATAAGACAAACAAAATATATTGACATAACCAACCTTAAAAAACACCATAATTACCTTCAAGTTGGAACTGAAAAACTGATTCTCTGCTTTAGAAGGCCTAACATCGGAAGAAGTGGATATTTCTGAAGTTAACAGAAAAGTAACCAAAGCTCTTATGGAAACAGCAACAAAATTAGCTGGGTCTAAGAACAAGTTGCATGTGAACAAATTATCAGGAAAAACGAAAATGTTGATGCAAAAAAGAAGAGAGATGAGGACAACTAAAGGAGATGTGACTTCCAAAGTGGAATATATAGAGCTATGCAAGACAGTACGAAAAAGTATCACTGAAGACGTAAGGAAATTCAACTGTGAACTAGTGAGGAAAGCAATTGAAAGCAACCAAAGCCTAAAGATAGCAAAGGGACATCTCAGCAAAGGAAGAAAACAGATTATGGCACTGAGAAAAGAAGATTTTTCTGTAGCAAGAAATAGAGGCGAAATTTTGACAAGAGTGAAAGATTTCTACTCCAAATTATATGAAAGGGATGATGCATGTACTCCAGACATCGGGAAAGATACCAATACCAGAGTTCTTCCGGTCCTTCCAGGAGAAGTTGCACATGCAATCAAGAACATGAGGCGGGAAAAAGCTCCAGGAAAAGATGGAATTACTGTAGACGTCATACAAGAAGCAAGTGGAGAAATCGAAACAGTACTCGCCTTAATGAAGGGAAGATTCCTGAGAATTGGAACAACGCTACAATGATCCTGCTACATAAAAAAGGTGACATTGAGGATCTCAGGAACTACAGACCTATCAGCCTCCTATCAGTGGTTTATAAAATCTTCACTAAAGTTCTTTCACACCGCTTGAAGGTAACACTGGACATGACTCAACCGAGAGAACAAGCTGGATTCAGGAGTGGCTACAGCACTATAGATCATATCCACGTACTGAGAGAACTAATTGAAAAAGCGAGGGAATATGAACTTCCTTTGTGCATGGCTTTTATCAATTATGAAAAAGCCTTTGATTCAGTGAAACCATCAGCAGTTACAATGGCTCTGAAATCCTGCGGTATTGAAGATGCATACATTAATATTATTAATAACATCTATGAAAATGCAAGTGCAAAGATTCGGCTGTTTGAAAATACAACACACATAAAAATTGGAAAGGGAGTGAGACAAGGTGACACCATATCTCCGAAGCTCTTTAACGCCACATTGGAAAATGTCTTTCAATCACTGAACTGAGAAAACAAAGGGATAAAGATTAATGGAGATCATCTAACCCACCTTCGTTTTGCTGATGACGTAGTCATTTTTGCAACTACTCCATCAGAGCTGCAGAGTATGATCCAGGAACTTGCTGACAAGAGTAAAGAAGTGGGATTAAAAATGAACTTTCAGGTGACAAAAGTGATGTTCAATGCTTTTACAAGAAATGAAGATTTATCGATTGATGGAGAAAAGCTGAAGATAAGACACGTACGTTTATCTTGGACAGCAGATATCAAGTGAGGGTCACATTGATGAAAAAGTTAATCGGCATACAAAACTTGCCTGGAGAGCTTTTGGAAGAAACAGCATAATTTTCAAGAGCAATATGCCATTATGTCTTAAAAGAAAAGTGTGTGATCAATGCATCTTTCCAGTGCTTACGTATGGTGCAGAGACGTGGACCTTAACTAAAAGAGACATACAAAGGCTGCAGACAACTCAAAGCAGCATGGAGAGGTGCATGCTTGGGGTAACCAAGAAAGATGATAAGAGGAACTCGTGGATCCGAAAAATGACAAGAGTGGAAGACATTATGATCAGAGTTAAATCCCTGAAATGGCAATGGGCTGGGCATACTGCCAGAAGGACAGACCATTGATGGACAGCCGAAATTTTGGATTGGATTCCAAGGGACAGGAAAAGACCCAGAAGAAGACCACATGGGAGATGGGTGGATGAAATTTGAAAGTATGCAGGAGTGACATGGAGGAGACTGGCACAAGACAGACCGTTGTGGAGGAAACTTGGGGAGACCTTCGTCCAGCAGTGGATTGATAATGGTTGACGATGATGATGACATAGTGTGTGCATTTTTTTATGTTTTGGCATTTGTTTTATTTTGTGTAGTACGTGTTATGTAGCGTTTCACATTTTTGTTATGCTTGTGACTTTGTGACTTCATTTTGAATTTTCATTTGTTTTACATTTTGGCATTTTATGTTTTTGACATGCTATTTTGAAAATTTTGTGTTGTGTTTTATATTCTTGCATTTTCGGCAGAACTACATTCTTAAAAAATTGAAATAAAAGTTAGTAAAAGGTATAATTCAATTAGTAAAAAATACCAGCACATTTTAGTAAAGTGTAGAATTATAAGCAATTCCTCTTAAAAAGTCCAGCACGTTAACATTGTCTCTGTGCACCAAAGAACTTAGAATTCCTTTATCTCTTGCTAGCGTTTCTCTTCTGGGTGGATTTGTTGGAATCTGTGCTAGATCACTCTTTCAATTTTAGCCATAGTTGTTCTCTGCTCTTTCACAATTTCATTGATTATTTTATACAGTCCAAGTTTTTACCCTCCCAGAATTGTATTTCAGTGTCTGCGCCATCCTTCAAGTTTTTGTGTTCTGGGACAGCCAAGTAAATTGTTTTCACTTACTGACCAAATTGTTGGTGGGAAAAGCAGGGGGCTTCTGCTCGGATTGTTTCTTCTGCTTCCACGAAATCTTCCAAGAACATAATTTTTCTCTAACCACTGAACTACAGAATCTGCATATTCTAGTAAAATTGATTTCACGTCTTCAAAAGCAGCTGGAATTTCATCAGATTAAAGAAATGCAAGTGCTTGCAAGTGTCTGACTTTGAGAGCAAACTCATTGTTTTCCCCATATTCAGAGACTATGTCTGAAGACTGAATATTCCTCCACACATTTTTTCCGAGATGAAACCAACAACATTTGTTTGTGCTGCTTCCAAATTCCTTTTTAGCAACATTAATGGTAAATATTTCAAAATCTGTCATTCTTATATTGTGGTGCAAGCTGAATATCATAATCTGATGCATAGTCTTGTAAATCCTGCAAAAATCTTGTATAGTACATTCTTGCTAGAAAGTAGCCCATAAACTAGTGGGATATAATGGCCTAATATAGGGTTGGACAAGTTTTAAATGTCCCATCCATAATCCAGTAAGGTGCTTCTTGAAGCTTTCGTAAATTATTTTCTGTTAAAATTAAAAATTCTTTGACCTCCAAATGTGCTGTCTCTGCCAAGGAATTTTGCACCATCTATTTCCTGTAAATCTATTGGGACATTGATCCCTTCTACTAAAGTCATAGGCTCCGCAGGCATGTCTTCTCTTCATACTCGTTTTACAACTTGCCTTAGTGCATCCATATTAGGCATGTAAGCTGCACTTACTAAGGCCATTCACGTTGTGATGGTTTGAATAATTTGTTCAGGGGCTTCGTCCATGTTTCTCGCTCGTTCTTTTACTTGCTCTCTAGCAACATCACTTTTCTCCAGTTTTTGAGCATGGTTATGTGGTTTCTCACTGCAGATCCTGTGTTCATCTCTAACAAGAATAGTACTAGCAAAGCCAGTGCAGTTTCCATAATTTCTTTCAATACAGTGCCTATACCATAAAGCACCCTGCACTCTGTTATGGGAAAATAAATACCCTTTCCATTTCAGCAAATCATTTCCTTTTTGTGAGTTAACTATGTTGCATTACTTCACCTGCCATAGTGTCTTTGGAAAACAATGCCCTTTCTCCTTCCAAATTATTTAGAATTATATATTTCCACTATTATCACTTAACGTCCAACAAAGGTTTCAACTAGCAAGTTCTCTGTTCACCAGTTAACTATGAACTGACGAGCAACCATTCGATAAAAACTCAGAATAGAGGCGATCATGTGAGGCTTGTTCCTCGAGTTAGGGTTTAGGTGAACGTCAAGATTTTGGTACCTGTGGTCACAAGAAGAGATTAAGCTTAGGGATCAGCATCTGATCTTTTGTTTTCCAAAATGCAGAGGTACATGTATTTTACAGCAGGGACACTCCAAGCAGGGTATCAACGGATGCAAAGCACCTGGACACTAGGTTCCGGGGCGGCAGCAAGAGCAGACTGGGCCGCTGTACTCTGGACCGGTAAGCACCATGCTAATTCCCAAAAATAAATTCAAATTTGTTTCTGTGCTGCACCATGCATATGAAAGAAAATTTTTGCACTGAAAAGACAATTTGTTTATCCCTTAACATCTTTAAAAAAAACTACGTCCCTACGTGCCAGATAGCCTGTAAACCAAACAGTTTTTCATGCAACACCTTCCCCCGACTTTCTAAGTTAAAATCCGTCTCGTTCGACTTATTTCCTGTATCGCACCTCACTTTCGCTAATTGTAGTCAATTGCTGTGAAACAGGTGTTTTACGTTGGGGCGTATTTCCGTGTGTTCTGAAGATTATACTGAAAGCTGTGTGCCCCAGGGAAAAATTATTCCATCAAAAGCAGCAGAACTCCAATGCCAGAGTAAAATTTGTTCTTTGGCATGCAAGCAATTTAGGCGAAGTAGGAAGTGTGTTTTTCCTCTACGACACCAGAAGATTGTCACAGATTCTCAGGCAATTACGATACAGATGTGCCCTTTGGACTTCACTTTCAAGACCTCCAAAGGCCGTCATTAGGGGATGGGGAGGGATACAGTGCAGTTATTCTTTTTGTTGGAGTCGGGTGGTTCTAAATTGAAAATTGTAGAATTTATAAGGACCCCTTTACCCCGGTCCCTGACCACTTCCAAAAACCACTTATAGACAGAGATAGTGTACCAAATTTGGTGGTTCTAAATTGAAATCTGTAGATTTTAGTAAAATTTTGTATGGTGGCACCTTGACCCCGGGCACTGACCCCTTCCAAAAACTGTCTGCAAACTGAGTTCCAGTACCATGAGGTAGTATAGCAAATCTGGTGGTTCTACATTGAAACTGTAGATTTTAGGAAAATTTTGTATGGAGGCACCTTGACCCCGGGAACCGACCCCTTCCAAAAACAGTCTGTGGGCTGCGTTCAAGTACCATGAGATAGTATACAAAATTTGGTGGTCCTAAATGAAAACTGTAGATTTTACAAAACTTTTGTATGGGGCCCCCTTGACACTGGGCCCTGACTCATTCCCCAAACCATCTACCATCTAAGTTAGAGTACCATGAGATAGTATACCAAATTTGGTGGTTCTAAATTGAAAACTGTAGATTTTACGAAAATTTTGTATTTAAGGCCCCTTGACCACAGGCTCTCCAAACCCCTCCAAAAATGCGTCTACAGACTAAGTTAAAGTACCATAAGATAGTATACCAAATTTGGAGGTTCTAAATTGAAAACTGTAGATTTTACGAAAATTTTGTATTTAGGCCCCTTGACCACAGTCTCCAACCCCTCCAAAAATGCATCTACAGACTAAGTTAGATTACCATGAGATAGTAAACCAAATTTGGTGGTTCTGAATTAAAAACTGTAGATTTTAAAATTTTTATAAGGGCCCCTTGACCCCGAGACTCGACCACTTCCCCAAACCGCCTACCGACTAAGTTAGAGTACCTTGAGATAGTATACCAAATTTGGTGGTTTTAAATTGAAATCTGTAGATTTTAGTAAAATTTTGTATGGGAGCAACTTGACCCCGGGCCCCGACCCCTTCCAAAAACTGTCTACGGACTGAGTTCAAGTACCATGAGGTTGTATAACAAATCTGGTGGTTCTAAATAAAAAACTGTAGGATTTATAAGGGCCCCTTGACCCCGGTCCCCGACCACTTCCAAAAACCGCTTACGGACTAAGAGTACCATGAGATAGTGTACCAAATTTGGTGGTTCTAAATTGAAATCTGTAGATTTTAGTAAAATTTTGTATGGTGGCACCTTGACCCTGGGCCCTGACCCCTTCCAAAAACTTTCTGCGGACTGAGTTAAAGTACCTTGAGGTAGTATAGCAAATCTGGTGGTTCTAAATTGAAAACGGTAGATTTTAGGAAACTTTTGTATGAGGGCCCCTTGACCCCGGGCTCCGACCCCTTCCAAAAACTGTCCAAGTTAGAGTACCGTGAGATAGTATACCAAATTTGTTGGTTCTAAATTGAAAACTGTAGATTTTACAAAAATTTTGTATTGGGGTCCCTTGACTTTGGGCTTCGACCCCTTCCATAAACCCACCTACAGACTAAGTTTAAGTACCATGAGATAGTATACCAAATTTGTAGGTTCTAAATTGAAAACTGTAGATTTTATGGAAATTTTGTATGAGGCCCCTGTTAAGCCCAGGCCCCGACCTGTTCCCAAAAGCATATACTGTCTACGTTTATAGTATCATGAGATAGTGTACCAAATTTGGTGGTTTTAAATTGAAAACTAGATTTTACGAAAATTTTGTTTTGGGGGCACCTTGACCCCAGGCTCCAACCCCGTCCAAAAACCATCTATAGTCTAAGTTAGTATACTGAATTTGGTGGTTCTAAATTGAAAACTGTAGATTTTACGAGAATTTTGTATGGGGGCTCCTTAGCCCCGACCTTCCAAAACCCATATACGGTCTAATTTAGATTACCATGCGACCATTTTCTGGACCCTGTCAACATTATGATCATGTCAACATTTTAATTGTCGACATTATGACGTGCCGATATTTTGATTGTCGATATTACAACCGTGTCGACATTTTGACTGTCTGCATTATGACCGTCACCGAGCAAAGCAATATAAAATGCTCTGTGATGCAAGAACATAGATGTACTGACTTCAGGAGCTGTTGGCTTCTGTAGTACCACATGAAATGCATCCTGTAAATCCAATAATGTAAAGGATCATGCTCTGCTGGCTATGTTTGAAATCTCAACATTTCACCTTTCTTTTAAAAGTGCCTAATATTTCAAAGATTTTAATTCATACTTTCTTTTAATTGTTGATTGAACATCAATGGGTTTTTAATCCCTCAACTTTTATGATCAATCCTTCGTGGAAATGTCGTTTTATGTTTTTGTTGACATCTATGATTTTTTATTTTAATTGCATATTGCTCAAATGGAATATTTGGCTAACCTTGAGCATTATCTTCTCCAGAACTTATATACACTGCTGGCCACCCAAAATGCAACACCAAGGAGGACACGAGATAGCAAAGCCAGATTTTACTGGACACATAACAGCAGATACAAAGATGAAACGTGCGACTTGATGAAACGTGCGACAGACATCAATAGTTCGTGTGGCCCCCATGGCTGGCAATAACGGCCGCTACACGCTGCGGCATCGAACGAAAGAGACTTTGGATGTGAACGAAAGAGGCTTGGGGTATGTCGGTACAGGCTGCTTCCACATGTTGCCACAGTTCATCAGGCGTAGCCGCGAGTGGTGCTTGCCGGGCCACTCGGTTGCTGATCAGCGACCAGACGTGTTCGACAGGCGACATATCCATATCGGGAGAACAGGCGGGCCACGGTAGTATTGACACCTGGTGGGCCGTGAAGAATTGTTGCACGATGCGTGCCGCGTGCGGGCGCGCATTTTCCTGTTGAAACGTGGCCGCTGGCAGGTCCTGTAGGCAAGGGAGGACTACGGGCTCCAAAACGTCGGAGATGTAGCGGTGGCTGTTGAGTGTACCGCCGATGCGTACCAGAGGGGCGCTGGGTGTAATATCTAATTGCGGCCCAAACCATAACGCCAGGCGACGGACCGGTATGGCGATGCATAATGCAGGCGTCATACAGTCTCGCAGCGGTGCTGCCACACGTGGATCCGACCATCGTGGTGCTGCAGGCAGAAGCTGCATTTGTCAGAGAAGACAGTGTTGTGCCATTCCATAGTCCAGGAGCAGCGTTCAACGGCCCGCTGCCACTGCATTCGCCTTGGTGTAACGTCAATGGTAATCAGAGCACTGGGCGGCGTGCGACAAGTCCCCGCTCCTGCAGACGACAACGAACGGTACGTGCTGACACAGGTTGTTGTGCAAACACACACCCTAATTCCTGCGCTAACATTCGTGATGTGGCGGTGCGAGCCGTCAATGCCTGCCGCACAACATGCCTGTCCTGTCGTTCGGTGGTGTGCCGCGGCTGCGGCAATTGCTCACGTCGGTCCGTCCGTCCCTCCTGCACCCACCGAATCCATACTTGCCTCACTGTGGCTGGATGGCGTCCCACACGGGCGGCGATGTCTCGGTACGATAAACCGCTGTCGCGATAAGCCACTATTCGTCCTCTGTCGAACTCCAAAACGTTCTGGAATGACTTCCAAAATGCAACAGTTGTTGTGCAGCACACCCTAATTCCTGCACTAACGTTCGTGATGTGGCGGTGCGAGCCGTCAATGCCCGCCGCACAACATGCCTGTCCTGTAGTTCGGCGGTGTGCCGCGGCTGCGGCAATCGCTCACGTCGGTCCGTCCGTCCCTCCTGCACCCACCGAATCCATACTTGCCTCACTGTGGCTGGATGTCGTCCCACACGGGCGGCGATGTCTCGGTACGATAAACCGCTGTCGCGATAAGCCACTATTCGTCCTCTGTCGAACTCCAAAATGTTCTGGAATGACTTCCGTATTCTGCAACGAGGCATCGGGAATCTTCCCACGCATAGGTCTGACAGCACAATACACTTCCACTACTTACAACCCCGCCTTCTGTGCACCCTTCTCATAGTGCTTCTCAGTGGCGTGCCGGACGCACATGATTTGCATATGCCCTGCAATGCTAATCGTTTGCATGTCCTCTCGCAGGTGATGCATGCTGCGAATTTCAGGCCAGTCGGATGCTTTCTTCTTGGTGTTGCATTTTGGGTGGCCAGCAGTGTATAACACATCTTCATTTCTATATACCTTACATGTGTAACCTTACTTTCAGGAAGATTTCACAGCAACTTCACTTTTAGGCTTATGGTGCAAAACAGTCTTTGGGCCTAAGCTACAACTATGAAAGTTATAGTAGTTCAAGACAATGAAATATCAGTTACTTCAAAAATTATACAGTACAAAATAGGCATGTCAGATTCTTAAAATATCTTACTTTTAATGTTCACTATGTACAGTATTAACCATAGTAATATTACATGTTGGACAGAATTTTAAATGTTAGAGAGTATCTTCTATACATTTAGAAAAATGAATGACATATATTTGTCACTTGTTTACACACCAAAACCTCCTGTTATTCTTAAAGATAGAGATTCAGTCAAACTCCTAAACTCCCAATGTGTTTATGCTATTCTGATACACTGCCTTGGGAGTAGTAACTTTTACACCAGAAGTACCTATCATAGCATTAATTGGTGTATGGTGAAAATATTTCTAATGTAAAGAAAAGGAATTCAATGACCTCTCATTTTTGGTGTTAACCATCAATAATACATCTGCTGTTTCCGATTGGAAAAACACCAAACGTATATCCCTTTTTATCAATCAAGTCTCTCAGGGACCATGAAAGCATTGAAATCTGCCTTTCCTGAAACACCTGTAATATAAACTCTCCACATCATGTTTATCTCATATAGAGATGTATTCTCAAATCTAGCAGCATTTAAATCATAATGTGTTTAATAGAAGGGATTAAATCATCACCACTTCTATTCATTCCATGGCTAACAAAGCTAATATACCAACTAATGAAACATTCTATGTATTGTGTCCTACTTAAACATAATAATTAGCATAGGGTTTTGTAATAAAAAACCTAATGAACCTCTCCATTTTGCAATTGTTTCCATTGTCAGATGTGCAGTATAAAGCATGATCACTTATGGTTATGGATGTCTTTTTTTCTTTGTTGATTGCTTTTCACAAAGTGCCCATGGAGTTTTATTCAAACTTGGAGATAGCAAAGTTCAATCATGGCCTTCTCAAATGCAATCATTAGAACAAAGGTGTCATATTTTCACTGTTTCCTATGTTGCCTTTTCTTCAGAATACTTGAAAATTTCATTGCCTTGGAGTGGAAATCAAAGCAGCATATCCCGATTTTCTTTAGCTTCCATTCCAGCATACTTGAATCTCCCTGGAGCAGGAATTAAACGAGCATCGCCTGATTCTTGTTAGCTTTCATTAGAACATGCCTGCATGAAAACTGGGATATATAGGTTTGATTCCTGCTTGTGGACAATGCAATTTTCAAGTATTTTAAAGAGAGATGGCTACATGGAAGACAGTAAAATTATGGCATTTCATGCCAATAATCACATTTGTATATCCCTCCATGTATTTGTGAAGAATTATTTTTTAACAAGGTTTTATTTCTCATTGATATCTACCATGGCCTTCTCTTTTATCAAAAAAAATGAGCAATATTCACCCCTCTTTGTCTTGAAAGACAGCTTGTGTGACTTAGTTGACCAGTTCTGTTCTTGGCTTCATTGTGAGGAATGTGGTGGTGTGCAATTCCATTCTTTATATTGTGGTCTTATTGTTTCTGGATAGAATGATAGAACCAATATTTGATTTCCATCACAATGCTTAACAGGAAACCTCATCAGTATGCCATTAACGCAAAGTGTAATAACGTATTTGTGTGCTCCTTTTGTGCTAGCAATTGGAGAACCCGGTGAGCACGAAATTTCCTGTATCCAGAAAGTTGTTACCAACAGCACACTGTGGAGTAGGGCATGATGCTTTATTCTCCACTGTGATGCAATTTCCTTGATTATTGCTTTTCAGTTCTTTTTGATGATCTCTTTGGACTTATGCTTGTTCATATCAGTTCTCTGTGGATGTTTATTGATTTCCTACTTCACAAGATATTTAATCTCTTCACACTGATAAAATACTTTGCTGTGTGCAGTCAATTTCTATGTGTGTGCACACACAGGAACACTATTCAAGTTGCAGATAGGACTTAAAAGCTATACAGAGTGTTTCCAAAAGGTCTAATCAAACTTATAGTGATAAAAGGAGTTCCTATTAACATTGTTGACTGGAAATGCTTCCGTTCCAAGTAACAGCACAATTTGAGAGTGCAAGTAAGGAAACCTGTCAAAGGATATGCTGCTAGGTAAATCTACATCAGTTGTATGTATGACAACATAGTGCATGTATGCAGATGTTGAACAAAATTCTACCACACCAAATTGAGTTAATGCTACATAAAGTAAGTTGGCAATTGTTCTGCTAATCAGTTGTTTGGAAGTTACATGTAAGTGAATTTGCAGTCTTGCTGTTGCTGTCAGTCCATGTGTTATTAGTGACCTTGACCATGAATAATCAGGTTTTTTGGTGCTGAAATGGCTGACATTCATTTCATTTATGGACCACTCGATACGATAGCTTTTTCGCAAAAACGATGTCTAGCTAGGGATACCTTACAGCCACCCATCAGTCTTGGAGATGCTGGATCCTTTTTGTCTGTAACTTCTGAACACCTGATGACTTTTAAGTCAGTTAACAGAATGGCTATTACCTTTTTTACTGTTAGGCATATAACTTTACTTCAGAAAACCTGAAAATTACATCACCCTGGAACAAGAATCGAACATGCATCACCCAATTTCTGTTTCGAGTATGCTATCCATTACATCACCCAGGACGATGAAATCTCAAGTACCCGATGAGTAAGAATCTTAACAAACCTCAGATTTTACGCCAGTCAAAGCAATCAGATGCCTCCTCATAGTATTATTATTTAATCACCCACAAGTCGCCCTGAAGAAGAGATTGAAGAATTTTACGAGGAAATTCGGAATCTAAATAACAGGCAAACAGCACTTGAAGATCATTATGGGTGATTTCAATGCAAAAATAGGGCAACAGAATGAAACTTCGGTTGGTAAATTCAGTTACAGGAACAGAAATCAATGTGGAAATAATATCGTAGAATTTGCAGAAGCAGAAAGGTTTTTCATCATGAACTCCTTTTTCAAGAAAAAGCCACACAGGAAATGGACATGGAGACATCCAAATGGTATGACAAGTGAAATTGATTTTATCATGTGTAACAAAAAATTCGTCATCGAAGACTGCAGTGTGCTAAATAAGTTCAACACAGGTATAGTGACCATAGATTGGTGAGATGTCAGATGCACCTCAACACTAAACTTGAACGTGGCAAGCTCATAAGACAAACAAAAAATATATTGACATAACCAACCTTAAAAAACACCATAATACCTTCAAGTTGGAACTGAAGAACAGACTCTCTGCTTTAGAAGGCCTAACATCGGAAGAAGTAGATATTTCTGAAGTAAACAGAGAACTCACCAAGGCTCTTATGGAAACAGGAACAAAAATAGGTAGTGCTAAGAACAAGTTACATATAAAGAAAATTTCAGTAAAAACAAAAATGTTGATGCAAAAGAGAAGGGAGATGAGGACAAATAAAGACGCGACTTCCTACGTGGAATATATAGAGCTATGCAAGACAGTGCGAAAAGGTATCACTGAAGACATAAGGAAATTCAATTGTGAACTAGTGAGGAAAGCAATTGAAAACAACCAGAGTCTGAAGAGAGCAAAAGGTCATCTCAGTAAGGGAAGAAAACAGATTATGGCTCTGAGAAAAGGAGATGGTACTGTAACAAGAAATAGAAGCAAAATTTTGACAAGGGTGAAATATTTCTATTCAAAACTATATGAAAGGGATGATACATCTATTCCAGACATTACGACAACAGGTACCAGTGCCAAAGTCCCTCCAATCCTCCCTACAGAAGTTACATATGCAATTAAGAACATGAAACGGGGAAGAGCTCCAGGAGAAGATAGAATTACTGTGGACATTATACAAGAAGCAAGTGGAGAAATTGACACTATACTTGCCCAAGTTTTCACCAGATGTCTTAATGAAGGGAAGATTCATGAGGACTGGAACAATGCTACAATGATCTTGCTCCATAAAAAAGGTGACATGGAGGATCTCAGGAACTACAAGCCCATCAACCTCCTTTCAGTGGTTTATAAAATCTTCACTAAGGTTCTTTCACATCACTTGAAGTTAACACTAGACATGGCCCAAGTAAGAGAACAAGCTGGATTCAGGATTGGTTACAACACTGTAGATCATATCCATGTACTGAGAGAACTAATTGAAAGAACAAGAGAATATGAACTCCCATTATGCATGGCTTTTATTGACTATGAGAAGGGCTTCGATTCCGTGAAACCATCAGCAGTAACAATGGCTTTGAAATCCTGCGGTATTGAAGATGCATACATTAATATTATTAACATCTATGAAAATGCAAGTGCAAAGGTTCGGATATTTGAGGATACAGCACAAATAAGAAGTGGAAAGGGAGTAAGACAAGGTGACACCATATCTTCCAAGCTCTTTAACGCCACATTGCAAAATGTCCTTCAATCATTGAACTGGGAAAAGAAAGGGATAAAGATTAATGGAGATTACTTAACTCACCTTTGTTTTGCTGACGACATAGTCATCTTTGCAACTACCCCTTCAGAGCTGCAGAGTATGATCCAAGAACTTGCTGACAAGAGTAAAGAAGTGGGATTAAAAATGAACTTTCAGAAGACAAAAGTGATGTACAATGCTTTTACAAGAAATGAAGATTTAGCAATTGATGGAGAAAAGCTTGAGACAACAGATTCCTACATTTATCTTGGGCAGCAGATATCGAGTGAGGGTCACATTGATGAAGAAATTAATCGGCGTATAAAACTTGGATGGAGAGCTTTTGGAAGAAACAGTACAATTTTTAAGAGCAGTATGCCAGTTTGTCTCAAAAGAAAAGTGTTTAATCAATGCATCCTGCCAGTGCTTACATATGGAGCCGAGACATGGACCTTAACTAAAAAAGGCATGCGAAGACTGCAGACAACTCAAAGATGCATAGAGAGATGCATGCTTGGTGTAACCAGGAGAGATAAGAAGAGGAACTTTTGGATAAGGAAAATGACAGGAGTGGACGACATCATGAACAGAGTGAAATCACTGAAATGGCAATGGGCTAGACATGTTGCCAGAAAAATGGACCACCGATGGACAACCGAAATTTTAGACTGGATTCCGAGGGACAGGAATAGACCCAGAAGAAGACCCCATGGGAGATGGAAGGAGGAAATTCGAAAGTATACTAGAGTGATATATAGGAGACAGGCCCAAGACAGACAATTGTGGAAGAAATTTGGGGAGACCTTCATCCAGCAGTGGATTGATAATGGTTGATGATGATTTTTAACATGGCAAGAAATATTCTTCACAAAGACATGGAACAACTACAGGACTTTTAAGGCAGCAAACAGAATAGCCGTTGCCTCGTTTACTATTTAACATGCAACTTTACTTCAAAAAACCTGAAAATTACATCGCCCTGGATCAGGAATTGAACCCGCACTCCTGATTCCCATTCAAAGTAAAGTTACATGTTGAACAATAAATAAGGCAATGGATATTCTCTTTTCCACCTTAAAAATCCTGTTGTTCCATGTATTTGTGAAGAATATTCCACAATCCCCATGTTCCGAACTCCTGCTGTAGAGGAACAGATGGTGGACATGGTCGTGGAGTATTGCAGAGTATCACCAGAACAGTAACAGCTGACGTACATGTTTCACATTCAACTGTAGGAAGAATTTTTTGTTAGGAACAGTTCTACTACTGTCATGTATGCTGAGTGTAGATTCCTTTACCAGTTAATTTTGATCCATGAGTTGTATTTTTGAAAATGACTTTTGCAACAGTGTATTCCACCTGGTTTGTGTGCTTTTCACTGGTGAATCACAATTCACAAGGGATGATACCTTGAAAGTTCATAGCATTTAGTACTGTGCAAAAGAAAATGCTCATGCAATAATCCAATCTTGCATCAACAGAGGCTTCATGTGAATGTTTGGTCTCGTATCATTGATGACTACCTGAGAGGTTTATTTTTCCCACCACCAATACTTAATGGTCAGCATTACACACAGTCTTTGAGGGAGAACTACCTGCATTGCTGGAAGATGTTCTATTAGCAGCATACCATCTCATGTGGTTCATGTATGATAGGGCTGCAGCATATTTTAGCCCCACTGCTCGAGAACATCTCAATCATATCTGTTCTGCCTATTGAATTGGTAGAGGGGGGACCTACTGCATTGTCTGCATGCTCTCCAAATCTGAATCCACTGGATTTCTTCTTATGGAAACACCTTAAGGGGAATGTTATGCAAATCCTGTTCCAAAATACACAAGCTTTCCTTGAAAGAGTTATGAATTGGTGTCAAAGAATTCAGAACACTTTGGAGCTTTTTGAATGTGTTCAGCAGTTGATAACAAGATGCTGTGAAGCTTGTGTTACAGATCAGTGAGGGCATTTTGAAAACTAGTTCTGATGTAGATTTATGATGCAGTCATGTCCTCATTGATCACTTACAATGGGCTGTAATAACTGCAACAAAAATTTATAACTCACTTACAGTGCACTGTAAATGCCTGAAAAATAAAAATTTATGGGATGTATTATGCTTTTCTACTTGCACTCTCAAAATGTGCTATAGCTCAGAAGGAAAGATTTTAGGACTCAATGCTCATAGGAACTTTTTCATCACTATGCACAATAGAACAAGTTCTCAAAGTTAGTAGTAGACCTTTTGGAACCGCCATATACAGTATTTCACTATACTCAATTAATGGCACAATGTAGTCCAATTATGTTCATTATTTTTGTATGATCTATGTATATTAGTGTCATAGCTGTTAGAATATTGAGTGAAAATCTACGATTATCAAATTCTGTTTCTTCTGCTGTTTCTTCTATTTTCTTAACTTTTCTCTTAGAATTTTCCTGTCAGTATTATGCATCTTCTTTTGTGACAGATCTGTGCATTTTCTACAACTGATGTCTCCAACTGCTAATTAAAATACATTTATTTACAATTAAAACACTATTTACAATAAAAGGCAAGTACTTTCAGAGATTTCATGTCCCCATCATCAGGCCTATGTGCCACGAATCATGAGGAGCTATCCCATATATATACATCACAAGAAAGCCCCCGTGACACATCTGTTTAACATTCCTGTGTTGCCAACTTTAAAAGACACAAACTATAATGTTTAAAAGTAATTATACAAGTCAAAGTTATATCTAAGTTTCATTCTCGATGGCCGTGAGAGTTACCAGCCGTCTCCATGGGTTTGGTATATAGGTAGGCAAGTCAATATTACAACATTTGTTACCATATGAAATTATATGTAAACTTTTGGACACAAATATTGTACTTTTTGTTACATTTGAGCTGAGAATTTTAGCATTATTCCAGTCGGGGTAGTACCCTCCTTGCCCAACAGCAGTAGTAAGTGCTGTGTTTATAGTCCCTGTTCGTAGAGCATATTTATGTTCACTCACTCTCTTCTCCAAAGTCCGAAGTGTAGAACCTATCTAGTATGTAATGTCGGTATTGGGGTCCTCATGGATAAGTGGAATACTATAGACACCATGTCTACAAAAATCTGAAACCTTATCATGATCATTCCGAATTAGTGAAAATATATTTCTAGTGCATATACCCAATTTCAAACCATATTTTCGGCATGCCTTTTTGAGGATAGAAATAATTGGGGGGAATATATTCCACCTTACCAACATACCTAAGGGTCCCGACCTCCGTAGACAATGTCGTGAATCTCAAATTTGTGAAGTTTCTCAACCACTTACAGAAAACCCGATCTGCAAATTCAAATGACCAAGCTATAGCCTTAATAGTAGAAAGTTCCTTATTTCTGGCTCTACAAGTATAAGAATGAGTGAAAGCTCGTCTTATCATGAAACGAAGGGCTGAGACCTTTTGTTCATTAGGGTGTGAAGAATCAAAAGGGATAATACATGGAGTAAACGTAAGTTTTCTATAGACTGAATATTTGACTTGATGTGACGAAGGGTCCCTTGACAACATAAAATCCAAAAAAGGTAATTTTCCGTCTTGTTCCAATTCTCTAGTAAATTTAATAGTGGGAAATAGTGAAGAGAGGTGTTCCGTAAATTCCTCCAGGAGAGTAATAGAATGGGGCCAAAAAACCAACATATCGTCCACATATCTAACAATGAGAGCAGAATGAAATGGGAAATTCAATAACTCTTGGTCTTCCAGAGACTGAAGTAAGATCTCTGCTGAAATGGGGGAACAATGATGACCCCATAGGTGCACCTTCTCGTTGTTGAAAAAATTTCCCGTCGAATTTGAAATACGACCTCCTGGCTACCAATTTAAGAGCGGAGAGGATAGCCTCTGCTTCAAGTGGAGGAATGGATGAATCAGCCCGTAATTTGTCAGCAATAATGGAATGTATTTGGTAAGTGGAACAATAGGAAACAGAGACAATGTCTAATGAAGCCATGACAAAACTGAATCCCCCGAGAGTCAAAAGCTCTGACACAATTCAAGGCCTTGATGGAACTCCTAATGGGAATCTGAGAGTTTAATGTTAAAGGTTTCAGGTAAGAAGCAAGAGCAGTTTCCAGGTTGCGAGTTGGGTTAGCATAACCCGAGACCAAAAGCCTAAGTGGTTGACCTGGTTTATGAATCTTTAGTTTCCCGAAAATTTCCGGAACTCTTGGTCCAATTGGGGGTTTCATCCTAGAAGTAATTCAGAATGATCGTGATAAGGTTTCAGATTTTTGTAGACATGGTGTCTATAGTATTCCACTTATTCATGAGGACCCCAATACCGACATTACATACTATATACAAGGAGTGTTCAAATGGAAAGGTACGAAACGACACTGCGGGTATAAATGAAGACTTTATTCAAAGTATACACCATAGGCCGTAGCACAACGATCCCATTGATTAACGAACCGAAGGATTCCTTGTTCCCAGAATTCCTGTGGCCGTGACGAGACCCAGTCCTGCACAGCGTCCTTGAGTTCGTCGTCCGAGTGGAAGCGCTTCCCTTTCAGATGTTTTTTCAGGGGACCAAACACATGGAAATCGCAGGGCGACATGTCCGGGTTGTAGGGCGGATGGTCAAGCTGCTCCCACTGGAACTTGGCCAGTTCCGCGTGTGTGACCCTGGAGACGTGAAGACGCGCGTTATCATGGAGCAGAACCACACCCTCCACGATGAATAGCGGCCGGTTTAACACCTTCCGCTGTCAGAAATCGGATAACGCCTCGCTGCTCCTCAATAGTCGAATTTTGCAATGTGAACGCCATCCTGTCCTCACACGCACTGCCGCGTCAATTGGACGGCGCTCTTTATAAGAGCCTCTGCTCTCTCCTGCGCATGCGGGCGCCCGCGCATGCTCCGATCCACGCCGGCGACTCCAATCGCATCCCTAGATCTGTCGCTACGTTCTCCCATAGCGGTATAGGCAAATATGTTAACGGTTACGTTCTTATGACGTTTCGTACCTTTTCATTTGAACACCCCTAGTAGGTTCTACACTTCGGACTTTGGAGAAGAGAGTGAGTGAACATAAATATGCTCTACGAACAGGGACTACAAACACAGCACTTACTACTGCTGTTGGGCAAGGAGGGTACTCCCCCGACTGGAATAATGCTAAAAGTCTCAGCTCAAATGTAACAAAAAGTACAATATTTGTGTCCGAAAGTTTACATATAATTTCATATGGTAACAAATGTTGTAATATTAACTTGCCTACCTATATACCAAACCCATGGAGACGGCTGGTAACCCTCACAGCCATCGAGAATGAAACTTAGATATAACTTTGACTTGTATAATTATTTTTAAACATTATAGTTTGTGTCTTTTAAAGTTGGCAACACAGGAATGTTAAACAGATGTGTGACGGGGGCTTTCTTGTGATGTATATATATGGGATAGCTCCTCATGATTCGTGGCACATAGGCCTGATGATGAGGACATGAGATCCCTGAAAGTACTTGCCTTTTATTGTAAATAGTGTTTTTAATTGTAAATAAATGTATTTTAATTTGCAGTTGGAGACACAGTTTGAATTAATCGTACATTTCGACAGCATGTGTATAGTAATTCTACAGTTTTCGCGTGAAATATATTATTGGTATGATCTGCTCTTTATTCCCAAGAAAAGTTTTATTTTTAGCTATCCATCCCTTTCCTGTGTTCGCACATTTTGAAAAACATAAATGAACATATGTAACAAATTATTGTAAGTTATATGAAATTGCTGTTCTGAAATCAGTTTCTATGAATTAAGAGATTTTTGACAAGATGTAATTACCAAATTTATAAGAGGCTGTCACATAGTGACATACATATTTTCACTTTTCTTGTTTTACAGAATTTAGTTAAGCATTCAGATAAGGAGCAAGAAGGGTACTTTGATATAAAAAACGCACTCTCGGTGATGACTGGTATTGCATATCACATCAATGACATGAAAAGGAAACATGAACATGCTGTGCGTGTTCAAGAAATCCAAAGTTTGCTCTACGGATGGGAGGTAAGTTCTTCTAAATTGTTAAAAAGCAAATTGTTTCTCTATGCACTAAAAGATGGATACAGATATTTCATCACATGCAAACACATTTTGTTAGAACTTTTAGAGCTTTTAAGAAACAACATGAAAAGATTTTCGGAACCATTAGTCAGAGAAGTTTAAACATTTCCTTGAAATTCCTCAGAATATTAGGTTTCACATTTGAAATGTGTTATATTATCTTTAGAGATCTTGAAACAATGCTAAACAATATAACTATTTATTAGTTTACCAGCTATAAATCATACTTTACACACCAGAGTACTTAGCAACTGCTTTGTGGTTCTTACAACAAACCTCTTTACCTTGCAGTCATGGTTAAGGTCATTATTTCACATCTCCCTCCCTTTATAAATCAATCTTTGAAGGGGGATATATGGCTCTCCCTGTTCTTGTTACTTGTGTACTTTGAGGAATGTTCTCTGAAGCCACAGAAATATTTTCCAAAGCACTGGAAACATTCTCTGGAGCACCTTTATGAGTTGTTTTCCTGTCTGAGTCAAATGTTGATCTTTCAGAAGAGTTTCCAAAATCAAAATTGTCTTTCATTGGCTTAAACTATTCACGGTCGGGTTGAGATGCTCTCTGTTACTGCAGAATGTCTGATTTCATGTTCGTACAACATAGGGTCTAGGAGTCTCAGCTTTGTTCTTAACAGTGCCAGTCCATTTTGTAGTATCTCTTATCCAGACACTATCACCTGGATGAAAACTGCTGACATCACAAACTCTGTGGGATCTGTTAAAGTAATTTCTTTGTCCATCTTTCCTCTTCTGTTTGTTGGGTTATATTCTGATCCAGCAGGAAAGGCTCCAGTTGTGACTTTGCAATGGGCACAGTTGTTTTTATTTTTCTATTCAATGGTTCTGCCAGGGTGTAACCATTTTATAAAGGTGTAGCTCAGTATGACATTAAGGCTAAGTGTGGATCAGACGACTTCTTGTGAAGTTGCTTAACAACTTTGGCCATAGATTCAATGAATCCATTGCTTTGAGGAAAATTTGGACTAGATGTCACATGACGAAAACCATAAATGTGTGAAAGTTTAGAAAATTCAGATGTTTTCGCAGTTTGAACTTAGGTCCACTGTCAGAGTGAACAATTTCTGGCACCCTATGTCTTATGAAAATTGATTTACAATGTGCGACCACATCATTTGAAGTTAGTCTTTCCAACCTTGTGACTTCAGAATATCAAGAATAGTAATCCACAATTAGGAGATACCTATATGCTCCCATTTTATTTAAGTCCATTTCCACCACTTCCCAGGGTCTCTCACGTAATTTTGTACGCATAAGGGGGTTATGTTCATTCGTTGACTCTTGTAGATCTGATTTATATGTTTTCACCATTTCCTCAATTTGTTTGCTTATATGAGGCCAGTAGACAGAATTGCTGGCATGTGTACAGCATTTTGTAATGCCCAAATACCCTTCATGTATTTGGTTTAGCACTTTTCTCTGCAAGAGTTGGGTATTTTAATTTGACATCCTTTCATGAGCAGTCCATTTTGTAGTATCATCCTATATCTATGCTGTCAATAAGGTAGACAATCATATTGAACCTTTTTGTGTTCAGACCAGCCATTGATTGCATACTCATATAATTTCCTGCATACAGAGTCATCTCATTGTTCTTTCTGCAATTCTTGTAGTCTGTGAGGCGCTGCAGGTAAAACTGACATCATCATATCCACATAGGAACTCGCTTCACTTTCTAAGTTATCTAAGTGGAGTTTCAATTAAAAGACTTATAGGTAATGCATATTCTGCCAGCAAATCCCTTCTAGGTGTATGGAATATCATATACAAATATCTCATCATACAGAGACATAATCTTTGAAGACAAGGTGATAGACCATCCAAATTTGTCATTGAGAAAACAGGAATGAGAGGTTTGTGGTCGGTTTCTAATTTGAAATGGCTTCCCATAAGGTAATTACAAAATTTCTCATAGCCCCATACAAGAGCAAGAGCTTTCTTTTCTATCTGGGCATATCTTTTCTCTGTCGATGTCAAGATTCTTGAGACATAAGCAATAACACTACTATCTCCTTTCTCATTTCATTGTGTTAGTGTTGCTCCTAGTCCATATGAAGAGGCATCTGCTGTAACGATGGACGTTTTGTTAAGATCAAATATTTTTAGAACTGACTTAGTGAAAGAAGTTCCTTCCAACTACCAAATGTTTCTTGTTGGAATTTGTCCCAAACAGACTCATTTCTGTGACTTAACATAGATGTCAGAGGGGTAAGAATTGTGGCTTAATGTTTCACATATCTAACCAAGTAGTTGCTAATACTCAGAAGTCTCATTTAAGTTCCTTATTGTTCAAAGGTGGTTTGAGGTTGTGAATAGCAGCAACTTTATCCTCATTGGGATATATTCCATTCTCATCTAAATTGCATTCTTCAATGCTAGAGTAGGTGTGCAGAATGCAATTTCCGATAATGTTCTGGGTAAGTTTAATGATCCTGGTGTGAATGGAATGGTGAAAGATTAACTGAACTCTGCATTGAGAATCGTTTGTGTGTATCTAATACGTTTTTTAACCACAAGTATGTCCACACATATACTTGGGAAAATCGTACTCTTGGTCCAAAAGAGTGTTATAGATTTTGTTGTTTATGATCAGCGTCTGAAACACTTAGTTGTTGACACTTGTGTGATGAGAGGTGCAGATGTTGGCTCTGATCATTACTTGGTACTATCACGAGTGAAACTGAATGTTGGTTTGAGGAATAGGAAGAGGCCTAGGATAGAAAGAATAAAGGTTGAAAGGCTCCTTAAAATCATCAGCATTACTCTAACTTACTCAGAGAATGGCTGAAGTCATGTGAGAAGGATGTAGTTTTTGCTCCAGGTGTTTGTGAAAATCCAGTGCATCATGAGTACTCCTGGTTCCTTGGTAAGTGATTTTCCCTTTATAACTAATCCAATTTGTTGTCGTTCAGCTACGTTCCTAATTCACTCAAATCGAACATGATGGCTTCTGATGTAAACAACACCAGCCAAGCCAAACCAATAGAGCAGTGTCTCACATCACTCAAGTCTCGGCAATCAGACGCCATAACGTCAGTGATGCTTGCAAGTAGTATGTTAGCAGCAGGCGACGCTGTGCTTGATACCTCTTCTCCTGTGGAGTTTCCCGGATTATCCAAGCCTACGCAGCCTTCAACATCATCTCATTGGCTCTATGACGCTGTGTGACATCAGCATGGAGGAGATGAATCCATTGAAAGGCTGCAAGCAGGTGTCGTCAGCTACTTCATCGGCATCTGCTAATCCTGTTTCCCCTTTGAACTATGCTGATGCAGTTAATCCTCCCTCAAAGCCTTCTAATCATTCAGCAGCATTAGTGCCAACTATGTCTTTGAGTGATGGCAGTGTGACAGTCACTATACCAGAAGACTCAGTTGTGGGGCGCGAACATCATACACTGCTAAATAGAGGTGTCTTATTCCATGCTCTACCTAACATTCCAATCCCTAAGTGTATGGTGGCATTGGAACAACTAGTGGATCCACATACGATTGCTGGCATTTTGCAGTGTCCTAGAAGCATCACTGTTCTCTTTGCGATGCAAACATCTGATATAGTGCTGGCTAATGGCATTGATATTGGTAACCAACATCTCATACCTTCACCTTTGACCCAGAAGCCAACAACAGTTACCTTCTATCCGGTTCCATTGGAGGTACCAGATGCAGCTCTTCCCTTGACCATCTCTTCAGTCTGGAAGATTGTGGGGAAGGTACAGCGTATTTCGGATGCTCCAAAGGACACATATTATACTCATGTGGGTGGACTGAAACGACAAGTTCGTGTTGTTTTCCCCACAGATGCAGCAATGATAAATGCCTCACGAAAGCCACAGTGAAGCTTGGTGTCAGATCCTATGAGTTTGGCGTCTTCATAGGAAAATGGTGTAATTTGTGTCAGCTGGCTGGGCTTATAAGATCATATAATGCCCAGGCGTGTAAACAACAGCATGCCTGCTAATCTGCCAGAAACAACTTGGTCCCCTGCTGTCCCTTTGAGTGAGACTGCGGCTGAGGAAGTTGAAGTGTTGCCGAAAACCCTAATCATGATTGCAACACAACCTTCTGATGGGAATCCTCCAATCCAAGTTGATGAAAAGGTGCCTCCAGCATGTCCCGTTTCTGATGGTTTGTCGCCTCAGAAAGAAGTTGCATTGTGCCCAGATGATCCTGTGAGCATGCAGAGGGGAGACTTTAAGGTATCCACAGTTAATGCTACTAAAATGATGGGTACTACTGTTTCATCTGGTCCAGATGAAGACCAACAAGTGATTGAAACTGGAGAGCCCATGGAGCAGGCCAATACAGGTTCCATCACTAAGAGGTCGGGATCTACTCTAGACTCCTCAAGTAAGAAGAGGTTGAAGCCTACAAGAGCGTCCACGGGGCCAGATGCTCCTGAGGCATCTGAGGATGATGTGGCCAGCAATGATCAGTGTCCAGTGGCAACACCTCGAAAATCAGGCAGACGTGTATCAGCTCCGCTAAATGTTACCGATGACAGAACTGATCAAGATATTGTTGACTCATTAATTGATACTTGGCCAAACTCAGAGGGACCATTGTCCCTCTATATGGGGAAAAGCATGTTCTCACTACATAAATTCAAATTGCCTGTATTACTCAATCATGTAACTGATTTTCAGGTCGATATTGATGCTAGTATTGTACAATTGGGAAATTGTCTCAAGTATTTACAAGGTGCAAGCAAAGAGTACCCCTCTTTCCAGATACATATGAATACGTTTCGTACCAGAGTTTCCTCGATTGAAAAACGATCTTGAAAGTGCCCTTTGCAACTCTCCACATGGCAAGTCCCGTTAGCTTCTGCTCTTTTAACTGCAAAGGCCTTTCCAGCCCCTTCAAAAACTTGTTAGTATATGAGGATATCAATCCAAATTTCCCAGATTTTCTGTTCTTCCAGGAGACTAATTGTTTGGCATCTACACCTTTTCATAAGTGGAGAAATTGGCCATATTAGTCCCATCACTGTTTTGGTACTCATCCCCATTCTGGAGTGTCCATTGCAATCCATAATCATCTTCAAGCATCGCTCTCTGGTATAGTTGAGGTGGCCCATGACCCGGGTCATTTCTTCTATGCCAGACTCTCTTGCTGGCTTGTTCATTCATCTTCTCATTATCTGTGTTCCCTGTTCGATCAGTTGGTTCTTCCTCTGTTGGACAAGTTTGGTCCTTGTTGGTGTCAATCCCCACTGATGACCTTGTGTTTGGTGGGGATTTTAACTGTACGCTGGATCCTGCTATTGATTGGATTCATTCTACTGAATAGCGTTCTCTTCTTGTTCACTCGCTATCAGGCCTTATTGATACCTTTCAACTCCTTGATATTTTTTGTACTCTGTGTCCTACAGTGATGACATATTTGTGGAGGACCTCTTCTGCTGCAGCGCAGGGTGAGGATCGCTTTGATAGAGTCTGTGTATCTGTGGCATTCCACCCTTCTTATCACTCTGCTAGATATCTTCCATCGGTCACTTTGGACCATGATCTTTGCACAGCCTCGATCGTTCTGTCCAGGGACTCCAATCCACATCTTCGTCTTTGGTCACTCCCTGAGTGCTGCCTTAAGGATGATGCCTGCCACCAGCAAGTCATAGGGATTCTTGAGGAGGCCAATGAGTCCCTGTGAACAACAACTGATCCTAGATATTCCGTGTATATCTTAGGTATTAGGAATTCACATGCTATACGTGGTTGAAATACATGATATAAAGAGATTCAGTACCTCTTTTAGAATTACTATTACGCATGTCAAAATGTGGACATGTGATTATGGTGGTGCAGAAAGTTAGCACTTTTATTATTTTAAAACTAAAAACTAAAAGAAGGTAAGAGCAATTACTCGCATGTATTAATCCCGAGGTCGCCATCATTCTTTCATTAGTATATATTACCGCAAGGTGTTCAGTCCCAGATGTTCAGCGGCTATGCATTGGAAACAGTCCAATGTTGACTATTATAGAAAGATTAGCAACGCAAAGATAGTAGTCGGCCTCAAGAAGGATGCCATATATAGCATCGTAAGCTCCAAAAACAGTGCAACAGAAACAGAAAACCATATTACTACTTATACCACGGTCAGGTTGAAAGGCTAACAATGAACAAATCTAAAAGGCTGACAATGAACGAATTTAAAACACGAAATAAAACATGAAAAGCCAGAAGGAACGATGAATGAACTATTTATATAATGTATGCACCACCATCTCGCGTCCTCTAGCATCCCCGGATGCATTTTGCCCTAGTCTCTTCCTAGGTGTTTTAAAATTGATTCAATCGAGAAGACCAAATCATCAAATTGCAATAGTAATTCACCATATGAACTTTCATATGCCTGGAGGAATTTAGTGGGCACCGGAAAAAGATTAAAAGAAGACAATAAAATTAAAAGACGACGACAAATAGAAGAAAATCAAACTCTGACACCAGATGGCACCACCCTATAAGAGAGAACTTGACCCATGTGCAATGTTCTTCATGTCTTCTGGAGGTACGAAATGTTGCCAACATACGTTTCATTCCCGTTGAAAATGCCTAGGAAGAGACTAGAGCGAAATGCGCCCAGGGACGCTAGTGGACGTAAGGTGGTGGTGCATACATTATGTAAATAGTTCATTCATCGTTCCTTCTGGCTTTTCATGTTTTATTTCCTTTTTAAATTCATTCATCGTCAGCCTTTTAGATTCGTTCATTGTAGCTTTTTAGATTCGTTCATTGTTAGCCTTCCAACCTGACCGTTGTATAAGTAGTAATATGGTTTTCTGTTTCTGTTGTACTGTTTTTTGAGCTTATGATGCAATATATGACTGAACAACTTGCGATAATATATGAATGAAGGAACGATGGCGACCTTGGGATGAATATATTTGAGTAATTGCTCTTACCTTCTTTTAGTTTTTATTTTTAAAATAATAAAAGTGGTAACGCACCACCATAATCACACCGTAATCAAAGAATTACGAAATATTCAATTCATGAGGCAACCTTAAGGGCTGCCTTATGCTATAAACGTGCTTTTGATTAAAAATACATAATATCTAAAGTATTATTTACCTGATATTGTCAAAGTATTTTGCACGCTGTTGCTCCATGAGGCATGTGCTCTCGGCCCGAGAGGTCTTTTTGTTATGGGTTTTTGGTTAGTTATAAAAAATTTTTTTAGGAATAAAACAATTAGGTTATATATTTCCAGTTCTATATTCATTCATTCTCACAATCAAACGTTTTAAATTTACATTAGTTAAAAGGTTTTAGTAGAAAGAGTTATACTTATCGGGTCAGGAGACTTCTCGCACGAGGTTCGTCGTCACCATGTTACGGCGAGCGCTTTTCGGTAATATCATACTACCATCATCGGGCCTCTACTTCTACATGAGGGTTCCTTGCGTGTGTGTAGTCCTGGAGTTGCTTGTCGAGAATTGAAAGGATGGTTTGCGGTCATGTATGTGTTAGGTGATTTGTTTCTGTTTAGGTTGCTCTTCTCTTCTGCGAGAACAAAAAAGTTGAAGTTATTCTTTTGTGTTGGTTCATTTTTCGTTTTCATATTTTGGTTGCTCTTTTTTTTTCTGTTCCTTAAAATTAGTCTGCTATTGTTTTTTTTTTATCATGTCTGTCTTAAGGGGAAGAGAAAACATAATCAAGTTTTTAAAGGTGTTTATGAGAAAACGTGGCCTGTTTTAAAAAGATCGAAGGAATTAGCAAGTGATGCCTATTGTACCTGTTGTGATATTTCCTTTTCTGTTGCACATGGTGGAAAAGACTGTAGACGTCATGTGGAATGTTGCCGTCATATTGAGAATGCAAAGAGAAAAGTATCAGACCAAACATTAACAAAAATGTTTGTGCAATCTGATGACCTCTCCATTATTACAGCAGAAGCGTTATTTGCAAATTTAATAGAGCACAACTGCTCAATTGCCATTTCTGATCATGCAAGTGCATTATTTAAAAAAATGTTTCCAGATTCAGCAGTTGCCACAAAATATGGAAGTGCCCACACAAAAACCTCTGCAATTATAAGTTTTGCTGACACTTCAGTGCAGCAGCTGGTAGGAGTTCTAAAGATATCCAAATTTTGCTTGACTACAGATGGTAGCAATTCCCATTTGAATAAAAAAATATTTCCGCTTTTAGTCAGTTATTTTGACAAAACCTTAACTAAAGTAGTCACATTATTGCTATCATTACCAAATCTATGTGGTAATGCTACTGGGGAAAATATATTTCACTTTCTGGATAAAGAACTCACAAAACAATCAATTCCATGGCAAAATTGTATAGCATTTTTCTCTGACAATGCACCAGATATGGTAGGAAAGTACCATGGTGTTACAAAACTTAAAAAAAAAAAAAAGACCCTTCCATTGTTTTTATTGGCTGCACATGTCATTGGATTCATAATACAGCTCGTAGTGCTACTAAGAAGCTAAATGTATCCATTGAAGATTTTTTTGTTTATGTATACTTTTATTTAAAAAGAAGTATGAAGCGAAATAATGCTTTTAAATTGTGTCAGACTTTATGTGGGGAAGAGACACAGAAAATAATAAAACGTGTCTACAAGGTGGCTGTCACTGATGAATGTGGTAAATTGTTTCCTTGATCAGTGGAAGCCCTTGCAAAAGTTCTGCTGTGAATATAAAGATAAAGACTCAAAGAAATTTAAACAAATTAAAGAAACTTGTGTGTCTCCTGCTACAAAACTGTATCTGCTTTTCCTCCAGCATGTTCTGCCATTGTTTTGCAAGACAAATGTTTTTATGCAACAAGAAACCACACAGATCATTAACTATGAAGAGAGCTTCTATCTTTATTTACAGAAATAGTGTCAAGGTTTATAAAGCCATCAGCTGTAAGTGAAGCTGAAAATGTTTTTTCGACAAAATTTACTGAGTGTAAGCTTCAAAAATCAAAGGGTGATCTGGTTATAGGTTCAAAAACATGCCAGTATTTGATGGGATACTATTTAACAGAAGCAGAAAAAAATTGCTTTTACAAATCTATATGTGCATACTATACAGAAGCATGTCATTATATGCTAAAGAATTTGTCTTTGGAAGATGAAGTTTTGCAGCATGCTGAAGTTGCAGATGTCAATCTCAGATTGCAGAGTGAATTTAAGTCTGTCAACTTCTTCTGGAGCTCTTTCAATATGATGATGAAGAAATACATACCATTGAGATTGAGTTTGCTTCATATCAGGTGGACACAGTGATGATGTTCTAAACTGTGTTAGAGTTGATACAACTTGGAAATTAATTTGTCAAATTTGTGATCACAATGGAAAGGCAAAACACAAACACTTGGCCCAGCTGATGTTTGATATTGTTGTTTTGCCACATAGTAATGCTACTTGTGAAAGGCTTTTCAGCACAGTAAGAATTTTTTTAATGAATTCAGGGTAAATATGAATCTTCAAAGCTTGGAAGCACTAATGATTGAAAAATCAAAAATGGCCACTGTAGGACTTCCATGCTATCACTAGCAGTTTACAGAAGGTGAACTTAAAAATCTAAGAAAGCTTTTTTAAGTTTTGTCATTAAATAACAAATCATATACTTCCATATAAAAAAGTGTATAATGACAACTGTTTAAAAGCACTGTTTCTTATGTGAATTTTTAAGGTGGACGTCTAGTGATTTTGCTTCCTTTACTTCCAATGGGCAAATTTCTGTACACATTTTCTTCACAATTAATGCATTCCCAAGGATAAAAATTTGAGCATCGATTAAAATAACTTCACATTATAACTTGGAATACTTAATATTTTCTAAAATATAACCATAATTATATTAAAAATCAATAACTTTTCTTTTGGTGGTGTTGAGACCAGAAAAATGATGGTGCGAACTGCACATTGATGTCAGTAGACAAACAAATGTTGGATTGCTTAATTATGGCTATGTTTTAGAAAATATTAAGTATTCCAAATTATAATATGAAGTTATTTTAATCAATGTTCAAATTTTCGTGCTTGGGAACGCATTAATTGTGAAGAAAATGTGTACAGAAGTTTACCCATTGGAAGTATAGGAAGCAAAATCACTAGACGTCCACCTTAAAGTAGTTTATATAGTTTGTATCTCATAAAAATTGTGTCCAATCATATAAATTGATGCAGATCAACAACTCCAAGGCTTTTTTTTTTTGTTTTGGATGATTATTTTTAAGTATTAGTATAATTAGAAGTAATCAGTTTTTTAATATTTCATATATATGTAAATTAGCAACATGTTGAAAATTTTCTTTCACGCTTCATCGCCTGAATGCCGAATATGGGTGGTTCACCTGACAGGAGTTATCAAATGTTGGCAACTCTAGTTTCGTGACTCGATCAAACGGAAATGCTGAGCCATGAATTGGAGGGAAGTTAATTGCTTTATTTTACTGCCCAGCAGGAACATTGGAATGAGTGACATTTGGTTGGAGTGAAAAAGTTAAAAGCAACTTTTTGAATGGGTTAAGCAGCAAATAGATGGAGATGTTCCTTTATAGTTCCAGGTAGCAGTAACTATGGCATAATTCTGCACTTTATTTGTATTATAATTTGCTTGATTTTTGGGTGCTGTGAAGAATAGCAAATAACTTACCAAGATACTTGATATTATACTATATATTGTTTAATGCGTCAAAAATTGCAGAGATGGAAAAATTACATACATGAAAGTACTTTCGCTTGGTCCATGACCTACATCATCAGCCTAAGTGTAAAAACTGAACATTAACAAAGCAGTGTTTTTCATGTTCAGTTTTTATATTCACGCTGATGATGCAAGTCATGGACCAAGCGAAAGTACTTCCATGTATGTAATTTTTCCATCTCTGTAATTTTTGATGCATTAAACAATATATAGTATCATATCAAGTATCTTGGTAAGTTATTTGCTATTTTTGAGTTTGTGTATTATCATCATCATTGTCAACCATTATCAATCCACTGCTGGACGAAGGTCTCCCCAAGTTTCTTCCACAACAGTCTGTCTTGTGCCAGTCTCCTCCATGTTACTCCCGCATACTTTCGAATTTCATCCACCCATCTCACATGTGGTCTTCTTCTGGGTCTTTTCCTGTCCCTTGGAATCCAGTCTAAAATTTCGGCTGCCCATCGATGGTTTGTCCTTCTGGCAATATGTCCAGCCCATTGCCATTTCAGGGATTTTACTCTGATCATGATGTCTTCCACTCTTGTCATTTTTCTGATACACAAATTCCTCTTCTTATCTCTCCTGGTTACAAATGTGTATTATACAGTGTACTATATTTTATATTTGGGAAGTTTTATTGTTTTATTGTTGTGAAGAAATAAAATTTGCACTATGATGTAGCCAGCAATTAATTCAAATGTACAATGATAGCTGTTTTCTTCTTGCATTGAATATGTATTGCATTATAGATGTGGCATTTGGTATGCATATTATCATGGAGTTGGAGGTTTAATGACCACCGTGAGCAACTCAATGGGCTATAAGCATATCATGGAGTTATACATAACCTGTAAGTTTTACCTGAAATTATCTTCTGGAAAACTCGGGGAATTTTTAAAGCCAAATTTGAGTGGCAACCCTGTGAACTGGGCCAAGTGCTTGGGGTTGTGGTGTGGGGTCTTGTGTCTACTGGTTTACAGGAACTCCTTCCGGAACCATTATTCTATTCAATCCTCATTTGTGGACCTTCAGGGAAACCGTTTGTTTTCCCTGCATGGGGATAGCTGGATTTCCAGTTATTTTGGGAGTAGCACTCCCGCAGCCTGAGCTGACCTTGTGACCGAGCATCTTGTCTTTTCGTATTTGTGTGATACCATCATTACAGGGACAGCTGTTCATCCAGGTTATGGGGAGTGTCGACCCCACAGCCTGAGCCAACATATAATGTCTGATGTTTTCTCGATTTTAAGCCTTTGGTTGTTACCATGACACGCACCTGCCTCAGTTGTATATTGCTGAGGTTGTGATAATGCGCCAGCGTCGCAGTTTAGTTTTTCGTTTTCTTTTCTTTCTTCTCCATTTTATGTTTCCCTTTTTGTTTTTCTGGGCTGGTTAGCTAGATCTACCTGCATGTTTGCTGTGTGCGGTGACCCATAAGGTGGAAAAGGCGATGCTGGAGGCTGAGGTTTCTGGAGGCCGGGGTGTTGCTGTTGCCAGCTACCAACACTCCTCTTTGCACCCTACTTCACCCTAAATGGGCGGCTGGGAACTAACCCACTCCTAGTCAATGAAGTCAGTGGCCGAGTGGAGTCCTGTTTTCTAATGGCTTGTTGTTGCGTACAACAGGGTGAGCCTGGGGATAGTGTGGTCACATCAAAGGGTTACTGCAACATAGGAACATCACTGTACACGTTGAGCATATACCTGCACTATCAACTGACTCTATCTGCTGCCTATCCCCAGAGCTGTGTCCTGCGTCCTTTGGGGCTTGCAGACCTCCGGCTCTCCCCGTTGGGCTCCGTGGCGGGTGAGAGGTCAGTGGACAAATTCTCTTCAATTCTTTATGAATTCTTACACCTCTTCCCCTTCTGTAAAACAGAAGAGTTCTTTGGACAAGGAGCCTAGCTCCACAAACAAGAAACTGCGTACTTTGCAGACTCGCACTGCCCGCTTTTTTATCATTCATGTACGGGACGGATTTTACAAACTTAGCTTAAAATCCCCCTTTTGAATTCAGAAGGCACTACAGGGTGCCGTTGAGTCACCAAGAAGTGTGAAGAAGTTACGATTGGGGGATCTCCTGGTGGAAATGTCAACTCCACGCCATGGAGATTGCTACTCAGATGGAGGTCAGTGTTCCGATAGGTTGCCCTTTTTCTTTCCAGGAGATTTATGCAGTTGGGCTGAAGGCTCTTGGGT
The DNA here is from genome assembly GCA_039090855.1 of Macrothele yani. Lineage (NCBI taxonomy): Eukaryota > Metazoa > Arthropoda > Arachnida > Araneae > Macrothelidae > Macrothele > Macrothele yani. The sequence goes on from CM077017.1 coordinate 82,757,617, forward strand.
TTTTTTCAGGGATATTTTGTCTACGCCACCGCAGACCATTGCCTGGGGATCTCCTGCTGCCTCACCCAGACGTGTGGTTTGCGACCAAGTTTCCAGTTCTAGGACGTCTGTTTCTCCTCCTGGTAAACACAGAGGAAAGCCCAAGAAATCAATGGGCACACAGTCTCATACACAGATACACGCCGGAAGGGACCCTGTTGAACTTCCTGAAAAGCTGATGGACTCGGAGACCTTTTAGGCGTCCCATTTTGTTGTCATCACTTTTTCCTTTTTTCATCATTTCTTGTATCATCCAGTGGAATTGCCGAGGCCTCCAACCTCTAATTGATGATTTGAAGGGCTTGCTGTCTTCACATTCACCAGTGTGCCTGTGTCTTCAAGAGACGAAACTCCGCCCTGCGGACGCTCTTTCAGTGCACAGCCATAGCATTTTCTGTAAGGATCATGACCATGGGGCTATCACATGTGGAGGAGTTGCCGTTCTTGTGCCTCATGGTGTTCCCATCACGGCCGTCCCTCTGCGTATGAATTTGCAAGCAGTGGCGGTGAGACTTTCTGTGCACATTTTGCTGACTGTCTGCTTAATATACTTACCGCCCGATGAAGCAATAAGCCTTTCTGACTTGGAAGACCTGGTTGACCAGCTGCCGCCTCCTTTTTTCCTTCTTGGAGATTTTAATACACATCATCCGCTGTGGGGAGACCACAGCCGGGACTCACGGGGCCGCATTGTCGACTCCCTCCTGTCCAACATGTCCCTCTGTCTCTGTAACATGGGGACAAGCACTTACTTTCATGAACCCGGCCGTTCATACTCAGCCATTGATCTGTCGCTGTGTTCGCCATCCATCTTTCCTGACTGGTCCTGGAGCATGTCTGATGATCTCCTTGGCAGTGATAATTTTCCAATTTTCTTCGCCTCGTAGATGACTGTTACTTCCCTCCTACCCGTCCTGCTAGATGGAACATTGATGGGGCCAAGTTGGACGCATTCACTGCTTCAGCGACTATCACTCTTGATATGGTGTCCACAGGCACAGTCAGTGACGCTGTTGTTTTGGTTACGGATTGTGTTGTGCATGTGGCAGAACTTTCCATTCCAAAGACGTCTACTAATTATCCACGTTGTCCAAAGCCTTGGTGGAATTCCGACTGTAAGGCAGCACGTCAGGCTCAGCATAAGGCTTGGGGTGGGTTTAGTCACTTTCCCACCGATGCTAACCTCCTTCCTTTGAAGAAAGCCAAGGCTTATGCGTGCCTGATCTCTCATCGTCATAAACGGGAGTCCTGGATCCAGAATGTTTCCGGGATCAACACTTCTACCAGCTCTAAGATCATTTGGGACAGGATTCGCAAGATTCAGGGAAAGTACTGATCTGGGGAGATCTCCATTCTCGAGAGTGATGAACAAACTGTTGCTGACGCTCAGGGTATTGTTGACTGTCTTGGCACTGCATTTTCTTCAGTGTCCAGCAGCAGCAATTATCCTTCTTCGTTCCAGCAGCTTCAGACAACAGCCAGCTGACTGCCGTAGAACTGAAGATTGCTTTGAATCGGTCTGGCCGAACATCTGTCCAGTCGGATGATATCTACTACGACATGCTGAAGCAGCTTTCTCCATCATCTCTGGATTGTCTGTTAATTCTGTTTAACAGGATTTGGCAAGAGCACGTCTTTCCCGATTCTTGGTGGACAGCTATTGTCATACCTGTTCTCAAACCTGGTAAGGATCCCACAAACCCGTTGAACTACCGTCCCATCGCTATGACGAGCTGCCTTTGCAAAGTTCTAGAATGCGTCATCAATTTTCATTTGATGTTTTATTTGGAAATACATCACATTTTATCACCTCATCAGAGTGGTTTTTGTCGATTTCGCTCCACCACTGATCATAGTCTTCACCTTGAAACATCTGTCAGAGTGGCATTTGTCTAGTGTCAGCACATAGTCTCTGTGTTCTTTGACATGAAGAAAGTTTACGATCGGACATGAAGATACGGCATTCTCCATGATTTGCACAACTGTGGATTGCAGGGAAACTTACCAACTTTCATTGCCGGCTTTCTCCAGAACCGGATATTCCATGTGCGCATCAGGTCAACCCTCTCTGTGTTATGTCCACAAGAGCAGGGTGTCCCTCAAGGCTCCATTTTATCAGTCACTCTTTTCATTCTTTGTGTTAATCACATTTTCACATTACTTCCTCCAATGGTTTGTGGATTGGTGTATGTGGATGATCTTCAAATTTTGTGTGCTTCCGTCAACATGCGCACAATTCAGAGGCGGTTGCATGTCTGATGATCTCCTTGGTACTGATCATTTTCCAATTTTCTTCGCCTCACAGATGACGGTTTTTTCTTCGCCAAATTTTCTTCGCCTCGCAGCCATTACTAAGATATCTTCCTGAGCTTTACATAATGGTTTTGGCTTCTTGTCACAAGACCGTTTGCGTGCATTTTTGCCACAACCACGGTCTTCACCCAAACCCTCATCTCCGTCTGGGGAACTCTACCATCCCTGTGGTGTCAGAAGTCAAGATCCTAGGATTGACCTTTGACCGCGCACTCACCTTCCATCCTCACATTCAGTCCTTGAAGGTGAAGTGCACAAAGTCTTTGAGTATCCTTAAGGTCCTTTCCCGAACATCTTGGGGGTCTGACAGGTGCTCAATGCCCAGCATTTATGACACTCTTGTCCGGTCAAGGTTGGACTATGGCTGTGTGACGTACGGATCAGACCGGCCTTCTGTCTTGAAGCTTCTTGATCCTGTGCATCACCAGGCTCTGCATCTTTGCATCAGCATTTTCTGTATGTCTCCCATTCATAGTCTCTATGCCGAGTCGCATCAACTGTCGTTGTGCCTCCACCGTCAGCAACCTTCTCTCCAGTTTTATACCAAGCTGAAGTCTCTACCTCATCATCCACTGCATGATTCCATCTTCAACCCACAATGTGTCTGCTTGTTTTCCAACCACCCTTCTTGTGTCCCAACTTTTGGGATTCGGATGGCAGACATGGTGTGCGCTGCTGGCCTAGACTTATCGATGATTGGTGTGACCAAGGCTTTTCACGATCCTCTTTGGCAGTCAGCTCAGGTGATGGCTGATGTCTCTTTCTGTGTGGCCTAAGCCCTCCATGCCTGCGCCCATTTCCCAGCAGTTTTTTGCCGAGCACCTCTCGCTCCACCCTGATTTTGTACCTGTCTTCACCGATGGCTCAAAATCTGGCAATGCTGTGGGATCTGCCTTTGTGTGTATTGATGAGACATATGCTGAGAGGATTCTGCTGGAAGTGACTATCTTTATGGCAGAAATGCATGCAGTCCACCTTGCTTTGCGTCACATCCAGTCCCGTTCTCATCAGCATGCCATGCTCTGCAGTGACTTTCTGTCTGTCATTCAAGTTTTGTCTTCTCCTGGGGGCATTGATTCTCCAGTTGCCTGAGATGTTTGTCATCTCCTGCGGACTTTTACTGTTGCTGGATTTCTGGTCGGATTCTGTTGGGTTCCTGGCCATGTTGGGATTCGGGGTAACAAGCTGGCGGATGCCTCTGCCAGATCACTCAACTGCTGCTGTTTTTTAGAGATTTTTGTCCTGGCATCTGTGCATTTATCATGGCTGAATGGCAGTCCCTCTGGTCTCCGCAGGGTGGGAACAAACTTCTCTCCATCAAGCCACAGGTCGGATTATGGCAATCTAGTTTGCAGAGGAATCGTTGTGAGGAAGTTGTCCTTGCATGTCACCGCATTGGGCATTGTCGTTTCACACACTGCTTCTTGCTGTGTGGCGACACTGCCCCAGTGTGGGAGACGTGCAACTGTCTTCTCACTGTTGTTCATGTTCTATGTAGTTGTGTTCGTTTTCGTGCTGCCCTTTTTCACTATTTTCATTCTCATTTGTTCGACGACTGCGCATCTACGCTGCAGAAGCTCTTAGACGATCACCGAGATACATTCGCAGTTTTTTCATTTTTCAAACAAATTGACTTTTTTAAACGTATCTAGGTTCTGCAGTTTTCTTCAATCTCATTTTCACTTTAACCGCATCAGCCTGATTTTAATCATCATACCATGTTTTTAAAACTGTTTCTTTGATTGTCTTGTGTCTCTGGCACTCTTTGGCCAAACATGGCCCTTGCTCCAAAAACCCCACCAACCAACCAACCAACTGTTTGTTTTTCCTGAGTGGAAAGCAGCAGGGGTCCTTACGGTTGGGCAACTGGTTGCACACAATTTTTCCTGGCTACCTCTTTCACAGATTGTTCCTCCTCTTTCTCATTCTCAGGCTAATGTTGACTCTTCATGCATTACAATTTGCTCTTCGTCGTCTCTTTCCACACGTGGTGGGTACTACGGGACTTATCTACCAGCTTTCAGCACCGGTTTTATTTCCATTCCTTTGCACACCAGTCCTGTTCCCATTCATTCAATCACATCCAGACAACTCTACCGGTTTTTGCTCCTTCATAATGAGTCCCCCTGCCTGATTGCTCAACTTCCTGCCATTTCCTGGCCAGCTGTCTGTGGAGCGCTCTGCATCGGTCGCTCAGTCTCCCAGATGAGCGGGGCATGCAGTGGCATTTCTTGCATGGTTGCCTCCCCACTCTAACTTGGTTGCACAGGTACACTATGGTTTCTTTCCCCTTATGCCCATTTTGTGATGTTCCTGGTGATTTACTCCATTCGTATAACTCTTGCCAGGTTCTTGGCCCACTTTTCTCTTTGTTGTCAACCATTATTTCACAAGTGTGCACAGTTGCCCATCCGATTCATGATTTCAACTATCTCATTCCATCGGATCGTCTTTCTCCGCCCAACCCATCCATTTGTTTCTTCCTTTTTGTCTTCACAAAATTTATCTACAGTTTTTGGCTGTCTCTCTGGGACGTTTCTTTAATTCCAATGCTCGCTCTCCCAAGCCTCCCTGGAACAGCGGTTTCAAATGGCTCTGGTCTGGTGGAGCACCTCCTTAGTGAACGTGCCACCGTCTTCTGACAGGGAGCGCTGGTGGTGTTTGAGGGTTATTTGGTCTCCTGTCACGCCATGGTTCACCACGAGTTCAACTCAACTCAGGCTCACCGTGTAAAGTGACCTGTTGCATCCTTTTTTCCTTTGCCATGTGGACAGTCGTAGAGGAGTGATTTGTTTGCAATCTTGGTTAATGGTGTAATGCAGTGTGTTGTCTTTCACAGTTTCCCTTTCCCCCCACTAATGTTTAATTTTTCTCACTCCTACAATTTTAAGTATAACATCGAGTTTTTTTTTTTCTTTTTTTATATGAGCTGACACTCAGTTTTTTCCCCTCTTTGTTTACAATCATGTTTTCATTGGAGCCAGTCATTTCACAATTATATTTCATGGTCAAATTTTTTTTTTCCATACCACCTTTCGTGGTCTCCATTAAAGTCAGCCTACATCAGTTGCTCAACTATGTGTTACTGGTTCTTTTAAATATCCTATTGTCGAGGAACTGGGTTTGTGCTGAGATGCACATAATTTGCGGGGTTTTTTTTTAACGATTGTTTGCAACATTCCACTGGAAAGTGTTGTGGAACTCTATTATTTGATGTTTCCTATAAAGAACAAACACCACCAGTAGTTTTTTTCTCATGTTAAACAGTCTACTATGCTTTAGTGTGCAGAGTGGTAAATTTTTTCGTGTGTTTTGTGTGTTGCTTTTGTATATACACTATATTGACAAAAATAACCGGACACCCCTTCAAAAGCAAATGAACGGATCTGCTGCATTGTTAAGATGTGCGATACAGCTGCAAACGGTAGAAAAACAAGCCTGCAGCTAACTGCGATCATATCACACTGTGAGGTTCAGTGAAAACGTTGTGGTGGGAGAGAACTGATTTTGAGATAGGAAAGATTCCTGGATGTTATATTAGTGGGTTGTCCATAAGAGAAACTGAGAGGTATTGGATGTACTGAATAAGTGGAAGACAAATGGCATGTCTGAAGAAGCAAAATGTACCAGAGCTAAAAGCTGTTTTGAGCCAGTTTGGTGCTAAAGAGAAAGTTGTAATAGCAGGGGATTTCAATGCTAGAGTAAGTGTGCAGAATGCAATTTCTGATAATGTTCTGAGTAAGTTTAATGATCCTTGTGTGAATGATAATGGTGAAAGATTAATTGAACTCTGCATTGAGAATGGTTCGTGTGTATCTAATATGTTTTTCAAACCACAAGTATTTCTAAAAGGTATTGAATGAATATGGTGTTACTAGGAATCTACTTAATAGTGTAAAAGCCATGTGTGCTGGCAGTAGAGCCTGTGTATGAGTTAATGCTGTTTTATCAAATTGGTTTTCTATTGGTGCAGGAGTCAGGCAAGGTTGTGTAATGTCACCATGGCTGTTTAATATATCTATGGATGTGTGATGCCAAAACGAACAGTACTGGTTTATGTCTTGGTAATATCTGTGTGTGGGTAGATTGCTCTATGCTGATGACACAGTCCTGTTGGCAGAGAGCAAAAGAGAGTTGCAGAGTATGTTGTCCCGGATGTACAAAGTTTGCACGAAATTCAAACTGAGTATAAATAAGGAAAAAAAACAAAGTTATGGTTTTTGAGAGAGGAACTGTTAGAACTGAATGTAATATAAGTCTAAATGGCACAGTGATTGACCAGGTGAATGAGTTTGTGTATTTAGGAAGCATGTTTGACAGAGAGAACAAATTGGATGGTGAAATTAGTAGGAGAGTGAATTCTTCATTGAAAGTCCTAGCTACTTTGGGAGGTTTTCACAGGAATGATGGGTTCTCAAGAGAGTCCCGCATGGCTGTGTATGAAAGTGCAATTGCTCCTACTCTGATGTATGGGAGTTTGTGTGCCACAAACTCCCATACATCAGTGTGTGAGGATTGAAGACTTGTCTTGCCACAAACTCCCTTATAAGGAGTTTGTGGCAAGACACGTTCTGATCGTGGGAGGATTGAAGATGTGTTGCATTTGTGTAATGTGAAGCAAAATGTTGTGAGCAAGGTGGAGACTAATATGCTTTAGTGGTTTGGCCACGTTGAAAGAATGAGTGATAAGATGCTTACTAAGAAAATTTTTTTTTAGCCCAAGTGGCAGGAAGGAAAGGCAGAGGAAGGCCAAGGAAGTCATGGGAGGATCAGATTCGGGAGTGTCTGCATGAGAAAACGATTATGAGTATGAAGTGTGGAAGGTCTTGTGTACATCGTGTGATGGATGTCAGTGAAGCCAGAGTTGTGTGTCAAGATCGCTGTGAATGGAGAAGTTTGATATGGCAACAGTAAGTAAATAAATAATCAGTTAAAAATTTATCTGGTAGTTTGTATTTCTTTGTGGAGCTAACTTCTGAATCTCAGAAAACAGCTTAGTGATATATGTATGTATGTACAAAACAGAAATTAAATATAAGTACGGCAATTTTTAAAACAGAATATAAGTACGGCAATTTTTAATTTGCCGTACTTATAATAATAATTACATAAGTTAAGTTTCTAATGTTGTGCTTTCACTAGGGCGCAAAATATCAATTAATTGGACTTGAGCACTATTTTTAATCCAGCTGAGCTCATATTCATAAGGTTTACAGAAGAAATTAAGGTTATAATATTGTACTTGTACTCAGGAACAAAGCATTTGTAAATTGGACCTATATAATCCTGTAGGATAGTTAGTTTTTGATTCCTGAACGTTGCATTACTAACTTTATTTATTATGTAAACATTATGAATATAAGTATTAAACTGTCACTCAAAAAAATATTTGAATATTCAATGTGACACCCTCTAATTTTGTTCATTTTAATAAAAAAGTAAGGCACAGAAAGTTTTAAGACAATTGGGCAATATTTAATGGTGGCTCAATGCAGCTGAACATTTTAATGCATTCTGATATATATTCGTAATGAAAAGTTGCACCAAAGATTGCAGACTACAACAAGTAAAGCAATTTTTATCGCATTCCCTGCATAATTATTTATTTCGGTTGGGGTACTGCTCACTACTTGCAGAAGGTACTGCTTCTCTTGGTTTGTTAATACAGCACTAAAAGATTGTATAAGTGAAATGCTCCTTTCTGCTGTATCGTTAGCAACTTCGAGATTCTTGACCTTCCATTTGGCTTTAATGAATTCTTCATCTTCCTCCCAGATGCCAGCCAGCATCAGCTTGAAAAAAGTTATCAGAAAAATGCAAAGCCACAAACAGTTTCTTGGTGTTGCTTGTCACAAGGTTTGATAGTTTACTTTCTTCTATATGATTTTACCAATCTTTATTCTTTGAGGAATGGGATCCTCCCCTTGTTTGTCTAAGGATGCAACCAAGGCCGCTTTCATCTCTACAGGCACTGTTTCATCGAAAAATGCAAGACCAACTCGAATTTCACTCAAATACCACAAATAGCCAGGGAAGCTTTTGATTGCAGCATTTGCAACAGCTTCATATGTGGTCTTGTATATGACAAGATTTTGTAGGAGTTCAAGGTCCATCCTTGGAGCAAGTGCAGAAGCTGGTACGGTAAACCACGATTTCACATACAGCTGTATGACAAACAAGTTGAACTCGTGAAGGCTGAATAGTTCTCAAAACAAGAATATCTTTAAACTGTAAATCAGTTTTGCTATCCACCTAGCTCTGTGATAAGCACCAGGGAATGTATGGATGAAGTGCAAGTGTATCCCCAAGAAAAAGTGAGAGTTGCAACAGTCCTTTATAATCATTCCTTGGGTGACATTTGCACAGTTGTCCATGAATGAAAGTAACTAAGCCTATTTTAATTCGTTCAAATCTACAAGCAATAACTTTGTCTTCTACATCTGATTCATAAACATACTGTTTCATCGAAAAAATACATCATAGATCTGACAGAAGATGGAGTAGATGGAAACTTGATTAATCTCCTCAATAAGGGATATAATTACAACCTTTCCTCCATAACACTTGATAAAAAACGAATGCTTTTATTGATTTAGAAAGCATCTGTAGTAAGGTAGAAAGAGAAGATGAAAATACAGCAGCCACTTTAAGGAAATAATTCTCGGACTGCATCTCAAAATTTGTAAAAAAGCCAGTAAAAGTTTCTTATAATTTTGATAGAAATGCCATTACTGACCTTAAAAATTTCAAAACCAATGATAAAGTTGTAGCACTGAAAGCAGATAAACGCATAGTTTTAGTATTGTTAGAAAAAGATAAGTATTACAATAAATGGAAGCTGAATTGAGCAAGCCTTATTATGAAGAACTCACTGGTAACCCTATTGATCAAACTGTCAAAAATCTTTAGAAATTAATCAGCTCTTTAAAAAGTAAAAATCAGCTAAATGAGCTCTTCAAAAGCTTCTCCAAAATCCAGTCAAGAGTTCCACAGATCTATGGTACAATAAAAATTCACAAAGGCCATCCAATAAGACCTATAATAGACACTAGAAATTCACCACTCTCCAACATTAATTATTATTTACTTATTCACCTCAGATATTTTCCCTTCTCCTCCCTACCTTCTTAAAAATTCCATGCAGCTGAAAGGAAAACTAGACAACTTGCCAGAATTAATTCATCCAGTAATGGGAAGCCTGGATATAGTATCTATGTATACCAACATTAACCTGGACCTCCTGCTGGAATTCATTGCGGATGACCTGGCGGAAAAAAGAGTATTCCATAATCACAATAGAGAAATGCTATTTGGTATATATGAACTGCTCCTGTTTTCTTTCAAGAATAATTTCTTCCAGTTTGGAAATAAATATTACAGGCAAACTTCAGGACTTGCAATGGGTTCTCCACTAGCACCTCTGCTAGCAAATTATGTAAGTAAACTAGAGGCAAAAATCCTTATACAACCCTCAATATTTGCTCTATGTAAGATACATGGATGATGTCCTATTTATAGTAGATACTGTGGACCAATCTCTACCCTCTCAGATTCTGGCAGAATTTAACTCGCTAGAAAATACCTTGCCGTACACCTTGGAACTGGAAAAAGACCATGGCATCAATTTCCTTGATTTAACCCTTGACCTCAAGAGAGGGGAGAATATTCACTCAGCTTTTCAGAAAACCCACTAACACAGGGAAGATGTTAGACTTCTGCTCATTCCACCCTGATTATGTTAAATCGAATATGGTGAGACAATTTTTGGAAAAAATTGAAGTCCTGGTCTCTTCAGATACTCTGAAAGATCTTCACAGAGAAGAATTAAAAGAAATATTGGCAGAAAACAATTATTCCTCCCCATATGTTGAGAAATTATTTAGACAAGTGCCAAAAAAGAAGCAGGAAATAACTTCAAATTCACCAGCAAAATTACGTGCCACAAGGGACTTTTCGAAAAACTGAAGAGGATTGGAGCAAAATATAATAACAGGTTTGCTCCAGATCTAAATAACAAATTAAAGAAATGCCTGGCAGCTTTAAAGCAAAAGTAGTGAACATCCAATTGCAAGAAGGAGTAATATATTGCATCGACTGTAACTGTGGAATCAGCTATATAAGAGAAACAGGGAGAAGTATTAAAGTCCGAATGAAAGAACACCAAGCAGCTATTAGGAACATTAGTAACAAAACAGGGCTAGACAGACATATACAAGCAAGTGGACACTCCATAAATTGGGATTCAGTAAGAATTATCGCCCGCCAGTCAAACTTAGTTAAGAGGAAACTAGAAGAAGGGATCGAAATAGCAAGAAGAAGTAGTGCCACAATTAACGATAATAGCGGTTGTACTCTTCCAACTGAGTGGCAGCAACTACTCCAGTGATGTAGTCCTGATGACGAACTAGGCTTTAGTTCGAAAATTTGACCATTAACTTTTTTGAATAATAACCTCTATAAGACCCGTAAAAGTTAGTCCACAATCACTATGAATAGAGGTGCCATAAATTCATTTACAACTAGGATCTTTTTATTAAGCTGACTCCAAGAATTTGAAAACCTCTGGAAGAGCTGGATGTTTGAGCCACTAGAAGGCCCCATCAGTTTATCACACTTGCAACAAAGAGAAGTATATGGTGTTGGCAAGCCAAGCTCATAAGAGTTCTGTTTACCATAATTTTGGATAAAGAAGCTGCACTGGCATATAAGTCGCAGTGATAAAAAGAAAGGGCGGAATTAAAAAAATCGCCAGAAATGCCGCACCTTTGCAGTGAGGTGAGGTAGTACCATGGTCTCAAACATCTCTCTCGATGGCATCCCAGATGTGCTCGATGGGATTGAGGCCAGGGTGACCTAGCTGGCCAAGGAAGCGAGGTGACGTCGGTGGAGTGTTCATCCAACCATTCGGATACAATTCAGGAGCGATGGCACAGTGCATTGTCTTGTTGCAGGATGAGGTCCCGAGTGGGATGTTGAAGACGCACAAACAGGAGCAAATGGTCATCCAGGATATCCCGGTAATGTTGACCTGTGAAGGACGATGTCACACCTACCAGGGGTCCCATTTTAGTCCACGTAAACAGTCCCCAGACGAGAATGCCACCTTCACCAGCTTGAAGAGTACCCCGCTGGCAAGAAGGATCCAACGCTTCATGTGGTTTGCACCGTACTCGTATCCTGCCATCCGCATGTACCAACGTGAATCTCGACTCGTCAGTCCAGGCAAAATTTTCCCACATGTCTAGGGTCCTGTGGCGATGTTCCCACGCCCATGCTAATCTTTGCACCCTGTGATGTGTGGTCAGCAGTGGTACCCTCATGGGACGATGACTTCTGTACCCCATAGTGAGGAGATGGTTCTGGATGGTGTGGCTGCTTACACGTTTTTGTGCACCAGCGTTAAATTGCCGAGTAATTTCTTGCACTGTGGCTGCTGTTACAGTGTGAGCTAGCCGACGATGACCCCGCTCATCCTCACGCTGTTGTCCACGGCAGTTGGCCCTTGCAGGGATAGTTTTACCGGATTCAATGTACTCATGGTGAACCCGTGACACAGTGGCTCATGAAAATCTCAGTGCCTGTACGACTTCCGAGATGGAGTGACCCATTCGTCGAGCCCCGACAATTTGCCCACGATCAAATGCGCTTAGATCCGTCTTCTTACCCATACTGTGTCCTACTCTTACTGATTCCTGTCGCATAATTCCTTATATTGTCGGATCACTGCATACATGTCTTTTCCGTTTACAGGGCTGCCCACAGCACCACATTTGCATAATGCCAGCTGTCTCTAATTCAATTGCCCTTCAGTGTACACTGCCATTCTGTATAAGCCACCCGGGCTAAAAAATTAATTTTGAGCTCATATACTCCTTGGCTTATCTACCCAATATTATGGTAGTTTCTGCTCCAGCTAGGTACATGCTCCACCTTTTAAACCTGTATTGATTGCTGTGGTGCTGAATGACATAGATTAAATTCTTTCAATCAAATTCCAATCCTGAATCAATTTGAATACTGCAGCTGCTTTCACTATTCCAGTCCCATTTGAGAGTTTTGGAGCACCCAGAAGTTCCATAATGCCATCTCCAGACACAAGTACTGCTAGGCGATCAGTAGTCTCCTTTTTGATCAGAGCAGGGAGCATTTTCTCATCCCAGTGTACAATTAGTGGTATATCCGGAGCAAATGAAGTTTGTATTTCTGATGCTATGGCCTCACAGTGCCCGTCTTATGTACTCTTTGTTGAGAGCAATTTCTTGAAGGTTTACACCCAATGTTTGAGCAGTGGTGGCCAGGACATACGTAGCTTTCCTGTCACTTCTTTTGTCTCGGTGAAACGCAGATCTTAACTCGGGACTGACAATGTTGAAAGGACGGGGCTTTTTAGTTTTTTTACAGGTAGAATAACTTGCTGTAGGTGTAACTGTTTCGTCATTTGAGTCACTATTACTTTCAGTACTGCGCTGCTCAAATCTAGATTCATTGATGAGGTCTCTGGCTCACATTCTAATCTGTCAGTATTCTTCCTCTTTCTAGTTTCATTTAAGTTCATTTTATCCCTGTGCCTTTCCTCCAGATTAGCAAGACTTTTATCAACAGAACCCTTATATGCTCTTCTTCCTTTTTCTTGCTGTGCCAATAAAAATTCTCTGTCATCAGGTAATACTATTAGGTACATGGTGTCAGCATGAGCTACAGCAACAAACCAAACGTGTAAAAAAAAAAAAAAAAAGGCTTTTTTTTTTTTTGCTGTGTTTCTGTCTTCCTGAAACCATTTTTTTTTTTTCAGGCCTTTCCACTGCAAATGTAAGAGCTTAACTTTAGCGATCATCTGACACACTTGTCTGGTTGGGATTTGTGCTTTCTCCTAGAAAGTTATAATTTCCCCTGCAGTCTCTGTAGCACTGTCTTGAATGGTTCACTTCTCATTAAGGTGTAAATGGAAAAAAGCTTCTTAAAACTTGACTGTTTGAGGGTAACTTGTTTCCTGTTATGAACTCACTAGCCCCACCTACCAAACAAATGCTTTGAAGTTTCTTTGATTTTTCAGTACTTGTAGTAGCTGCCATTTTTACCAGATACTGTATTTAATTCATTCCAGGAAATAAATTATTAGAGCTCATCTGGCTTTTGAAGAACGTAATGAAGAACAAAACATTAGCTTGACGATGAGACCAGCAATGTTCACCTAACAGGTGCTTTTGCTAAATACTGAGTCTGAAAGGGAAGATGAAAAAGAATTAAAGATTAGTTCATGTCTGAACAAGCAGCACCATCTGTTGCACTGCTGGAGAATTATAGTTCAACAGCTTGCGTTCTGAGCGTAAGGTTTCTTAAAAATAGGACAGAAGAGTACTAGAGCCTTTGTGCCACCAGTAGATTTCAAGGTACAGCAAAGAAACTTTGGGAAAATTAATTTCACATAGAAATGAACAAAATAAGGTTGTGTGACCAATGAAAACAGAAGAAAACATTTTTTTCATACATTTGGGTGGAAGTCTAATGAGCATACTTCCTAAATAGACCAAGGACTTATGCCTTGTAATCATGTTTGTTGACTTATGTAATATATATATATATGGGATGTAAGGTCAGGTGATGCGTAACATCACAGCATCTCCTTGACAAATGTCAACCCCGCCTTCTCGTGGTGCATCCTGTTCCCACTAAAGGGGCTCTGACGACCGCCAATAGCGGTATAACTATACCATCGGGATTAGAGGAAATTCTATCCCACACTCACCAACCCGCTTGGCCAGCGTGGTGAGTTATGGCTAAACCCTCCAAAATGACTCTACAACTTAAATCTTGGCCCTCAGTCTCCGGCAGCTGGAATGTACCTGGCCAAGGCAGCGGCCAGTGCGACATGAAGGCAGAGGGTGCTAAGAATCCCCGGAGGACCGGACTAGGCTGCCATCTGATGCTGACCTTGGCAACGTACAATGGACGCTCCCTATCTTCTGATTCAAGGCTTCTTGAATTGGAAGAGGAACTACAAAGGATCAAGTGGGACATCGTGGGGCTAAGTGAGGTAAGGAGAAAAGGAGAAGATCTCATCGAACTGAAAAGTGGACATCTCTTCTACTATCGTGGGACAGATACTGGCAGAACTAGTGGTGTTGGATTTATAATAAACAAGAAACTGAAGGATAAAGTTGTAGAAGTTGAAAGTTCCTCTGACAGGTCTGCACGACTTGTTATCCAACTCTCGAAAAGATACCAGGCTCAGATTATTCAAACTTATGCACCCACCACAAGTCATCCTGAAGAAGAAATTGAAGAATTTTATGAGAAAATTTGTCATCTAAATAATAAAGGTAAGCAGCACTTGAAAATAATTATGGGAGATTTCAATGCAAAAATAGGGCAACGGCAACAGAATGAAACTTCAGTAGGTAAATTCGGTCACGGCAACAGAAACCAGCGTGGAAATACTCTCGTTGAGTTTGCAGAGGCAGAAGGGTTTTTCATCTTGAACTCCTTCTTCAAGAAAAAGCCACACAGGAAATGGACATGGAGACATCCAAATGGGACGACAAGTGAAATTGATTTTATTATGTGTAACAAAAAATTCGTCATAGAAGACTGCAGTGTGCTAAACAAGTTCAACACAGGTAGTGACCATAGATTGGTGAGATGTAAGATGCACCTCAACACTAAACTTGAACGTGGCAAGCTCATAAGACAAACAAAATCTATTGACATAACCAACCTTAAAAAACACCATAATACCTTCAAGTTGGAACTGAAGAACAGGTTCTCTGCTTTAGAAGGCCTAACATCGGAAGAAGTGGACATCTCTGAAGTTAACAGAAAAGTAACCAAAGCTCTTATGGAAACAGCAACAAAATTAGCTGGGTCTAAGAACAAGTTGCATGTAAATAAATTATCAGGAAAAACGAAAATGTTGATGCAAAAAAGAAGAGAGATGAGGACAACTGAAGAAGATGTGACTTCCAAAGTGGAATATATAGAGCTATGCAAGACAGTACGAAAAAGTATCACTGAAGACGTAAGAAAATTCAACTGTGAACTAGTGAGGAAAGCAATTGAAAACAACCAAAACCTAAAGATAGCAAAGGGACATCTCAGTAAGGGAAGAAAACAGATTATGGCACTGAGAAAAGAAGATGGTTCTGTAACAAGAAATAGAGGCGAAATTTTGACAAGAGTGAAAGATTTCTACTCCAAATTATATGAAAGGGATGATACATGCACTCCAGACATCATGAAAGATACCAGTACCAGAGTTCCTCCAGTCCTTCCAGCAGAAGTTGCACATGCAATCAAGAACATGAAGCGGGGAAAAGCTCCAGGAGAAGATGGAATTACTGTAGACATCATACAAGAAGCAAGTGGAGAAATCGAATCAGTACTCGCCCAAATTTTCACTCGATGCCTTAATGAAGGAAAGATTCCTGAGGATTGGAACACCGCTACAATGATCCTGCTACATAAGAAAGGTGACATTGAGGATCTCGGAAACTACAGACCTATCAGCCTCCTATCAGTAGTTTATAAAATCTTCACTGAAGTTCTTTCACACCGCTTGAAGATAACACTGGACATGGCTCAACCGAGAGAACAAGCTGGATTCAGGAGTGGCTACAGCACAATAGATCATATCCATGTGCTGAGAGAACTAATTGAAAGAGCGAGGGAATATGAATTTCCATTGTGCATGGCTTTTATCGATTATGAAAAAGCCTTTGATTCGGTGAAACCATCAGCAGTTACAATGGCTCTGAAAACCTGCGGTATTGAAGATGCATACATTAATATTATTAACATCTATGAAAATGCAAGTGCAAAGATTAGGCTGTTTGAAAATACAACACACATAAAAATTGGAAAGGGAGTGAGACAAGGTGACACCATATCTCCGAAGCTCCTTAATGCCACATTGAGGGTGTTTTTCAGTCACTGAGCTGGGAAAACAAGGGGATAAAGATTAATGGAGATTATCTAACCCACCTTTGTTTTGCTGATGACGTAGTCATTTTTGCAACTACCCCATCAGAGCTGCAGAGTATGATCCAGGAACTTGCTGACAAGAGTAAAGAAGTGGGATTAAAAATGAACTTTCAGAAGACAAAAGTGATGTTCAATGCTTTTACAAGAAATGAAGATTTATCGATTGATGGAGAAAAGCTGGAGATAACAGACACGTACGTTTATCTTGGACAGCAGATATCAAGTGAGGGTCACATTGATGAAGAAATTAATCGGTGTACAAAACTTGCCTGGGGAGCTTTTGGAAGAAACAGCATAATTTTCAAGAGCAATATGCCATTATGTCTTAAAAGAAAAGTGTTTGATCAATGCATCCTTCCAGTGCTTACGTATGGTGCAGAGACGTGGATCTTAACTAAAAGAGACATACAAAGGCTGCAGACAACTCAAAGAAGCATGGAGAGGTGCATACTTGGTGTAACCAGGAGAGATAAGAAGAGGAACTCGTGGATCCGAAAAATGACAAGAGTGGAAGACATCATGATCAGAGTTAAATCCCTGAAATGGCAATGGGCTGGACATACTGCCAGAAGGACAGATCATCGATGGACAGCCGAAATTTTAGATTGGATTCCAAGGGACAGGAAAAGACCCAGAAGAAGGCCACATGTGAGATGGGTGGATGAAATTCGAAAGTATGCTGGGGTGACATGGAAGAGACTGGCACAAGACAGACCGTTGTGGAGGAGACTTGGGGAGACCTTCGTCCAGCAGTGGATTGATAATGGTTGACAATGATGATGATGATGATAGATATATATATATATATATATATATATTACATAAGTCCTGCTCCCCTAGTGGCAAAATGTGGAAGTTAGCACTCCTATCTCGGAAACCATGAGAGATACGGGAAAGAGATCAATTAAAAACTTGTAGAGCATCAACGATTTAGTAGGAAACTACATATGGTAGAAACTTCTGAGGTAAGTAGAAGGCTGGATATGCGAACTTGTGCGAAGCCGGTTCGTGTCATTGTTGCAGTAACAGTCTAGCAGAGAGAAATGTATGATTTATGCGACTGCACGCCTGTGAGTGTTGTATGCAAATTCTGGTGTGACATAACGCCTCAACTGCCGTATCAGGCGTGGCATAGCAATGTATAAAGGATCGCCGGTCAGGAGCTATGTCATTCGTAACGTGAGTATCGGGTGAAGAATGAGTATGACAGGCTATTTGAATGAACAGTATTGCAAGATGGTACTGCTATATGGAGAATTCGGACGCAATGCGAGGTAAGCGTCACGCCAGTATGGCTTACGATTTCCGACTCATCCATCGCCGACAGCGTGGACCATCAGTCGCACGGTTCGACGGCTACGAGAGACAAGCAGTACTGCAACGTGTCCCCGTTTGGGCCGACCCACCGGAATGGGTATGGATGTACAACCATTCGATGTTCTGGCATACGTTTTGGCCAACCCACACACCAGTATGAGGGAAGTCAGTATGGCATGTGGCTTATCACAATCCTGTGTGTGGAACATTTTGCATCAGCATGGTGCCCACCCATACCGTACAGTACCGCTGCACGTAGTGATGCCAGGGGATAACCAACGACGTCTAGATTGGTGCAGTTTTGTAATGAACACTGTAGAAGAAAGTGCGGCCTTTCTATCAAACATCCTTTGGACTGACGGGGTGCAGTTCACATGCGCTGGGGTGCTGAACAAACAAAACGCCCATTACTGGGCAGTTCAGAATCCATTTTTTACACGGGAAATGAGGCATCAGGTGCGCTGGTTGATCAATGTCTGGTGTGGTGTGGCATCTGGAAGGACCGACTTGGGCCTGTGTTCTATGAGGACGCATTAAATGGACGAATATACCTGCAG
Source organism: Macrothele yani (assembly GCA_039090855.1). Lineage (NCBI taxonomy): Eukaryota > Metazoa > Arthropoda > Arachnida > Araneae > Macrothelidae > Macrothele > Macrothele yani. The sequence continues at coordinate 82,775,820 of CM077017.1, forward strand.
CTGTTACAAAGCACATTACCTGAATGGTTAGATGATCTGTTTCTGCAAGATGTACGCTCATTATGGATTCAGCATGACGGTGCTCCGGCACATCAACCAACAGCGGTACAGCACTTCCTGTCAGACACTTTCGGGCAACAGGTCATCAGTTATGGTGGTCCCGTAGCGTGGCCTCCACAATCCCTGGATCTAACTCCCATGGATTTCTTCCTTTGGGGTTACCTAAAGAATCGTGTGTTCAGGGTGGAACCGAAGAGTCTCCACGATCTCCGACTGCGTATCGTCGCTGCGTGTGAGAGCGTGACACCTGTTATGCTGGCGAACGTGCAATGGGAAGTTCTGTCTCGCATTCAAATGTGTATTGTGGCAGATGGTGGCCATATTAAACCATATTTACGTTAAACGCAACGTTATGTAAGTACCGCTGTTGCATTAAATACGACCAATGTACTCCGTTTGTATTCATGCCTGAGCATAATAAACCTTGTTTCCCTCAAGTTTCCAGCCTTCTACTTACACCAGCCGTTTCTATCATATGTCATTTCTTACTAATTTGTTGATGCTCTACAAGTTTCTAATTGATCTCTTTCCCGTATCTCTTATGGTTTCCGAGATAGGAGTGCTAACTTCCCCATTTTGCCACTAGGGGTGCTGCAGTCACTCTCATCCGATAGCGCATGGTTGTTTTACCATACCATACCATACCTTACTTCCATAGCTCTAGCTGTCTTTATTCCCAAGTTGTTGAGGTGACTTAGGACTTTAGGAATCACCCTGTATATATACTGTATATACGATACACAGGGTGTCCGAGAATTATTGGACATATTACAAAATTATATAAAACAAAACATTAAACAGATAGAAAGAAACTGACTGTACTAACTTACAATGTAACTACACAAGTTAATAAATTTTGATGCGAGATCCCTTGGTTGCTCGTAGTACGTCCAAGCGATACTCAATTTCATGCCATGTATTGGCAAGCATCTGAGGAGTTATGGAATTAATAGCAGCTGTGATACACTGCTCCAGTTCCTGCAAATCAGTACAAGGCTTCTGATAGACATGATCCTTTACATAACCCCACATGAAATAATCCAATGGAGTTAGATCTGGAGAGCGAGGAGGCAGCGGAATGGGACCACCACGCCCAATCCATCTGTTGGGGAAATGCTCATTTAGGCACTTACGTGCACATGTTGACCAATGTGGAGGTGCACCGTCTTGTTGGAAAATGACGTCAAATCTTTTGATCTGGGGTATAGTGAAATGTTCTAGCATATCCAAGTAAATGTCACCATTTATGGTTTTTTCGCATAAGAAGAAAGTGCCAATCACTTCTCTTTTTGATAGGGCGCACCGCACATTAACTTTTGGAGAATCACATTCCAGTTCAATAGCAGCATGAGGCGGTTCACTGCCCCATATCCTACAGTTGTGACGATTCACAATACCTGATACATGAAATGTGGATTCATCACTAAAAATTACAGTACTGAGAAAGTTTTCGTCGTTTTCCACTCAATTCAGCATATCCACAGCAAAATCGTATCGCAGAGTGTGATCATTTACATGCATCTTTTGCACTGTTTAAATTTTACAAGCATGAAACTTTAATTTCTTTTGCAAGATATCGTGAACTGTCTTTCGGAATGGACAGTTCTCTGCTTGCTTTATGAACAGATTTCCTGGGGCTTCATCAAAAACTTTCATTAACTTGGTCAACCATCTCACCGCTGACACTAGGCCTACCGGCTCCTCCACGATGTTCCCCATTGCCAGTTTCTTTAAACTGTTTCATCCACCGCTTAATTGAATTCGTTGACGGAGGGTTGCAACCATACTCTAAACGGTACCGTCTTTTAACTTTAATGACTGATTTTAATTCCACAAGCCATAACGCACACATCGCCTTCTGCTGTACAGATGACATGACTACTGATTGCGCATTTCTCATACACTCCTCATCAGGCCACACCTAGCGCCATCTATCAGATTCTGGGAATAACAATTCTGCAAAACAAAAATACAGAAACTGTGTTAGTAATACGTGACACAGAAAAACAGACAATGCTCATAGTTTTTTTTTTTTTGTACATAATTTTGTAATGTGTACAATAATTATCAGACACCCTGTATATATATACAGTAAAACCTGTGTAAGTTGGCCACTCATGGTTCCAAACTATTGTGGCCAACTTAGGAGTTTGGAATCAAAGTGAATTTTATATCTGCCGTACATTAACATAGAAAATGAATTCACAAAAACCGTTTTAAGTACTGCATGAAATACTGTTTATACAGTACATATAAGTACAGTACCACTATATAAATACTATAGGCTTGATTCTAAACTGCAAAGATATTCACTGAATGGTGAATACAGTACACAGTATGTATTTATTATTTAGTACAGTGTAAGAGTAGTGCATACATCTAAAAATATGTGAAAGGACGTTACTTACATAACTTGCCCATTTCCAATTAGTGTATTCTTATTACGTATTAAGTTCGTAGCAAACATTACATATTCTTTTGAAAATAGTCAATCATAGTTTTCTGCTGATGTTCTTTAAATTTTGTTTGGGCCCAGTGTTTTTCAATTTCTGCATAAACTCCCATGAGTTTTTCTAGTAAAGCAGGATGTTTTGCAGATGCATAGTGTTGTAAATTTCACACTAGATCTAGTGCTTCTTGGAAAGTAGGGGTTTTTCTTCTGATAGTTTGCTGTTCATTCACATTATCATCAGTTTCTTCTTCATCCTGTAGCTCTAGAATAGGATTTTTAATGTTTGATAGAACATCAGAAAAAATATCCTCTTCTGTGTCTGCCACATCTTCGTGCACTATGATATTGCAATCTATTGCTGGGAACTTATCTTCACTTAGCAGGTCGTCTTGGATGTCTTGAGGTAATGTTCCTAGTAGGTTGTTGGTGTTATTGTCAACTTCAGTTTCATCATTCATCTCTGCGTTTTGCAGAAATCCAGCTTTCTGAAAACATTTAACTATTGTCGAAACTGTAAATTTTGCCAAGAAGCATACACCCAATGAATACAATCAAAAACAGTGACTGCTTTTGAAAATTCTGTCACATCTTTACAAATGTCAAGTTTATTCACCAAACACGTCAGCATCATTTTTCGATACTGCTTCTTTACAGCACAAATAATCCCTTGGTCAAGAGGTTGAATGAGAGATGTTAAGTAAGGGGCAGAAATTTGCATTCAACATTGCTCATTGGAATCGTACACTTGTGGCTTGTAGCATTGTCAATTAGGAGTAAAATTTTTCTGTTTTGACTTTTCATTTGAGAGTTTACAGATTTTAACCATTCCTCAGAAATGGCTGCTGTCATCCATGCTTTTTTGTTATGACGCCAAGTTATTGGCAGATGTTTTGCTTTTACACCATTGTTCTTAAATGCACGAGGATTTGCTGCATCAATAGGGAGGCTGGTATGAAATTTTTTTGTTTTATTACATGAATTCTTCTTACATATGTAAGAAATTCTATTATGACTTTATTATTAGTGAGCTTCATAACAAAACCACCTATCTCCCTTCTGTTTCTGGTAAGAAACTTGCTAATAAGTTCAAGGCTTTTCACAAATAGCTTCAGCTTAAATTGGATAGGAGCTATGAACCTGGATTTCCTTATCTTTTTGCTACTGCAAAATTCCATAAGGAACTAGTGAAATGCAGGTTCATAGCTAGTGGGACAAAAAGTCACAAGAAAGTAATAGACAAATATTTTGAGTAAGTTTTGAAGCAGGTTTTAAGTCTAGTTGAATCTTGTACAAATTTCAATAGTAGAGATTTTTGGATTATTAATAGCAATGCAGAGGTTATCTCTGACATCCTTACTATCAAGCCTGTAAATGTCAATGATAGCTACGACTTTGAAAATTTGTATACCAGCCTCCCTGTTGATAATATTATTCATACACTTAAATTACTTTTTGTGGAATTTAAGGTCTCCGACATAATTTCAGAAAGGTCCTGGAACATTTTGTTAAATTGCTGTATTAAAAATAATTATATCTTATTCTGCAATAAGTTCTACAAGCAAGTTAATGGCATCCCTATGGGTTGCTCACATTCTACCAGTGTTTGCAATCTTTTCCTGTTTTTCAAAGAATATCTGTTCATAAAGAACAACCCTTCAAAAAGTGACAGCTAATCTATTCACTTACCGATATATCGATCACCTTCTCTGCTTAAATAGTTCTGGAGTTCTTGAAGCTGATTTTCCTGCAATATATCCAAGCTGCCTTAAGTTAATTAAAACTGATTCTAATAACCAAGAACTTGATTTTTTGGATTTGTTTATTAATCTTAATAGTGGGGACCCTGTTATTAGTTTGTTTGATAAGAGAAATAACTTTAGTTTTAAAATTTTAAAATTCATAAATTGGTCTAGTAATATCTCCAGCAGGGTTGTCGAGAATGTCTTTAGCTCGCAGGTCCGTAGGTTGTGTAGAATTTGCAGCTTGGAGAAAGATTTTATTCAAAATGTTCATTTACTTATCAGTCAGTTCATTGACAACCAGGTTCCGAGAGCTTTCCTCAAAGCCACACTAAGAAAAATTGTTCTCAAATGTAGTGTCAGGATTGCAGACCTTCTCTAATTTAGCAAACTAATGACTGAATGAATCATCTAAATGAAAGCTATAATATTGAAGTTTAGATGATGATGTGGTTACTATCTCTTATTTAGGAACCGAGCAGGCTTTCACTACTCCCTTTCCTTTTAATTCAAAAATAATTTAAAACTGACAAAAAAATTCATCAAAAAAAGTTTTAAAATGGATAAAAGTACAAAAAAAGTATATGTAAAATAACAAAAAATAGTATAAATTAATTAATTAAAAGATGGGAAGGGTTTTAGTTGTTTTGGTATTTTAATACTTTCAAAAGCCAGCTGGGAACAGTTTAAACTGTTCCCAGATGGAATTTTAGAGTATTCTGACTAGTTAATTGTTACATTAAAACTGTTCGGAATTTTTCATCTCTAACAACCACAGAAGTTTCTGGGATTATGGTTCCCCTTTTGAATGCCAGGTGGCGGTGGCATAGCTGCTCCTCCAGTAGCGTCCTTTTTTAGTGCAGTTCGCATTCGGAGGAGGACTTCTACACTTGGTTAGTGTTTTTTTGTCTAGTAATTTGCATTGTTTCGTATTTTGAAATAATTTTTAGGATTTAGGTACACATTTTTACCTCCTATATTCATAGGAAATAGTTGGCTAGGTTTTCTCCTCCGTTTTAAGGATAGCAGTTTTAGTTCACGTGTCCATTGTGCAAGCCTCGTTTCACGTAACTTTAGGCTTATTTGCGTAGCTCAGATTAGCCCTTTTCTCTTTCATTTATACGATTAAAATTCTTATTTGGCAGTTTCTTGTAAATAAGCAACTATTTTCAAGTCTTCCAACTTTAGGTTTCGTGAATATGCTTGTAAATAATTGCAGTTCAAGAATTTGGTTGTAACAGTATATTTCTTTTGTAGTAGGTTTTTTACTTCTCAGTTCGTTAATTGTTTGGTAATCTGATCGGTTTTACTGTGAGGTTGGGCTTTGATGAATTTAGTCTGCTGTGGGAAGGTGTTTGGGTTTTAAAATAAAGTTTTATATTTTTTTGAGGTTTTCTCCCCTTTTTTTAAAATATTTTGTTTTTTATTTTTTATTCTTGGGGTGGATTTAGGGTGTTTAGGGGATCAGAGGGTTTCTGGGTCTTTGTTTAGGGAGGATTAATATTATTTTTTTATTTTAATTTATAATTTTTTTAGTTTTATTATTGTTCCGGCAGGCTTGTTGCCGCATAATAGCAGACTAAATCGTGCAGAAATCCACACTTTTCAGGTCTCTATAGAGGTAGGAAGGGTGTTATCCATGCCTGGTCCTTGACAAAGCCACAGATAACAGCTTTCCATAGTTCTATATCACTATCTTTTTCCCCCTGTGGTTATTAATGTTTTCATCTTTACAATTCAGTCATTACATTTTTCAGTGTTAAGGTGATCTTAAGTATTTGTTTTTGATTTTGCTTTGATGCAGCCTCTCTTACTTTAGATTTTCAAAACTGTTTGTTTTGCAAGTTGCCTTTGATATTATATATATATTTCAAAAATATTTATTATTTTTTTTTTTTTTTTGCTTAGGTCTCTTCTTAATAGAATATATATATATCTCATGATCATCGATCATCATCATCCATTATCAATCCACTGCTGGACGAAGGTCTCCCCAAGTTTCCTCCACAACGGTCTGTCTTGTGCCAGTCTCCTCCATGTCACTCCCGCATATTTACGAATTTCATCCACCCATCTCCCATGTGGTCTTTTTCTGGGTCTTTTCCTGTCCCTTCGAATTCAATCTAAAATTTCGGCTGTCCATCGATGGTCTGTCCTTCTGGCAGTATGTCCAGCCCATTGCCATTTCAGGGATTTAACTCTGATCATGATGTCTTCCACTCTTGTGATTTTTCGGATCCACGAGTTCCTCTTCTTATCTCTCCTGGTTACACCAAGTATGCACCTCTCCATGCTGCTTTGAGTTGTCTGCAGCCTTTGTATGTCTCTTTTAGTTAAGGCCCACGTATCTGCACCATACGTAAGCACTGGAAGGATGCATTGATCAAACACTTTTCTTTTAAGACATAATGGCATATTGCTTTTGAAAATTATGCTGAAAAAATTACCAAAAGCTCTCCTGGCAAGTTTTATACGCCGATTAATTTCTTCATCAATGTGACCCTCACTTTATATCTGCTGTCCAAGATAAACGTACGTGTCTGTTATCTCCAGCTTTTCTCCATCAATCGATAAATCTTCATTTCTTGAAAAAGCATTGAACATCACTTTTGTCTTCTGAAAGTTCATTTGTAATCCCACTTCTTTACTCTTGTCAGCAAGTTCCTGGATCATACTCTGCAGCTCTGATGGGGTAGTTGCAAAAATGACTACATCATCAGCAAAACGAAGGTGGGTTAGATAATCTCCATTAATCTTTATCCCTTTGTTTTCCCAGTTCAGTGATTGAAAGAAATTTTCCAATGTGGCATTAAAGAGCTTCGGAGATATTGTGTCACCTTGTCTCACTCCCTTTCCAATTTTTATGTATGTTGTATTTTCAAACAGCCGAATCTTTGCACTTGGATTTTCATAGATGTTATTAATAATATTAATGTATGCATCTTCAATACCGCAGGATTTCAGAGCCATTGTAACTGCTGATGGTTTCACCGAATCAAAGGCCTTTTCATAATCGACAAAAGCCATGCACAATGGAAGTTCATATTCCCTCGCTCTCTCAATCAGTTCTCTTAGTACGTGGATATGATCTATTGTGCTGTAGCCACTCCTGAATCCAGCTTGTTCTCTCGGTTGAGCCATGTCCAGTGTGACCTTCAAGCGGTGTGAAAGAACTTTAGTGAAGATTTTATAAACCACTGATAGGAGGCTGATAGGCCTGTAGTTCTTGAGATCCTCAATGTCACCTTTCTTATGTAGCAGGATCATTGTAGCGTTGTTCCAATCCTCGGGAATCTTCCCTTCATTAAGGCATCGAGTGAAAATTTGGGCGAGTACTGTTTCGATTTCTCCACTTGCTTCTTGTATGATGTCTACAGTAATTCCATCTTCTCCTGGAGCTTTTCCTCGCTTCATGTTCTTGATTGCATGTGCAACTTCTGATGGGAGGACTGGAGGAACTCTGGTACTGGTACCTTTCATGATGTCTGGAGTACATGTATCATCCCTTTCATATAATTTGGAGTAGAAATCTTTCACTCTAGTCAAAATTTCGCCTCTATTTCTTGTTACAGAACCATCTTCTTTTCTCAGTGCCATAATGACTGACCAGCCAGAACCAGTTTGATCCAGATCCAACACATACAGTGTATGTGCGTTGTTCGTGATCACAGGCATTTGAGGCTATCTGTCGCGAGGACAATGATGTCGAAATTTGAACAGCGTTCAAGTGTAAAATTTTGTGTTCTGCTCAGAAAATCTTTGCTGAGACTTTTCAAATGATTAAGTCAGCGTACGGTGAGAGTGCAATGAGTCGAACTAGAGTTTATGAGTGGCATCAATGATTCTAAAGCGGGCGACAGAGTATCGAGGATGAGAGGGCAGGACGGCCTTCAATATCCACAATTGAACAAATTGCCACTGTCAAAGAATTTGTGAAAAATGACCGTCAGAAAACTGTGGCAGCGATTGCAGAAGTTGCCATGCCATTTTAACAGAGAAACTGGGCATTCATCACGTGTGCCAACAAATTGTTCCCAAAAACCTGACACAAGAAAAAATGGATGAGCGAATGCAAGTTTGGGGGATAACATCAATGCAGTGGATTCAGATCCCAATCTCTTGAATCGAATCTGTACGACCCCCAATCCAACCGACAGTCAAAAGTTTGGAAATCACTGTCGTCACCACGATCAAAAAAGTTCAAGGCTGACCGCTCCAAAGGAAAGGTCTTGTTAACAGATTTCTTCGATTCCAAGGGGGTCGTACACAAGGAATTCCTTCAACATGGTCGTACAGTCACTAAAGAAGAGTACGTCAACGTCCTGAAAAATCTCCGAGAAACAGTGAGACGCAAGCAACCCGATCTTTGGAAGACCAACTCGTGGGTGCTTCATCACGATAATGCGCCAGCTCACATATCTCTCCTGGTGTCAAATTACCTGTCCAAACATCACATTCCCGCTCTTCCACAACCAGCTTATTCCCCTGATCTCACTTCGTGTGACTTTTTCTTTTCCCCTCGATGAATTTGCTTAAGGAGCGACGTTTCTCAAGTTCCGAAGAAGTGCAACAAGCTGCGACTGAGGCACTGGAGGATGTGGCAAAAGAAGGCTTGTAATCTGCATTTAAATCTTTGTATGAGCGTTGGCAAAAATGCATAGTTGCACAGGGTAACTACTTCGAAGGAAATACAGCATAAACTGGTATTATACACTATCTACCAACAAGTAATTGGACACCTGTGATAGCAAAGGAAAACGAAGTTTATTCACCTTCAATAGTTGAAGCCTCCACAAGCGGCGATTACAGCTGCGACCCTCCGGGGCATACTCTCAACCAGGCGTTGTACGACGGCTAGCAGTATTTTCTTCCACTCGGCTTGGAGAAGACAGGTCAGTTCCTTCACCGATTTCAGACTGTGAGGGCACCCCTTAAGTAGACGCTCCAACTCGTCCCAGAGGTGCTTCATAGGGTTAAGGCCCGTGCTATGCACAGGCCAGTCCATTTGATTAACCCCATTGTCACCATACCAAGCCATGGTGGACCTCGCAACATGACAGGCGGCATTGTCATCCTGAAAGTAACATGTGTTCACCCCGTAAAACTGCCACAATGTAGGAAGCGCATGGGTCATCCAAAATGGTGCAGTAGGTCTCGGCGTTGAGTCTACCAGGAATTACAACCAAGGGTCCCGTGCCATACCAGGAGAAACTCCCCCGTAGCATAATTCCACCACCGCCGAACTTCACAGTTGGCACAATACATTCCAGCAAGAGGCGTTCTCCAGGCAGACGCCAAACCCAGACCCTGCCATCCGAACAGTAGAGGGTGAACCTTGATTCGTCGCTCCAGAGATCCTGTTTCCACTGTTCAACGGTCCACTGTCGACGTTCTTTGCACCACGTTAGCCGAGCAGCACTATTGGACTTGGTGATCAAAGGCTTGTGGGCGGCAGCACGTCCATGATAACCGAGCAGATGGGCTTCCTTATAGATGGTATTAATCTAAAGAACACTCCCGGGTGCCTGTTTAAACTCCTCGCGGATGTGGCCCATCAATTTGGTGCGGTTCTTCCGAATTTCTCTGGCCAGCACCCGTCGGTCTCTAACTCCCAGTTTTGTGGGTCTGCCGGGTCGGGGCACATTCCGACAGTCACCTCTCATCTTCCACTTGCCAATCACGTAGGCCACTGTCAATTTTGGGTACTTCAACTTGCTGGATATGTCACGTATGGATCGGCCATTTCTGTGATACCTGACGGTTACACCTTTCTCGAAATCAGAGAGCTCCGAACTGCGTGGCATCTTGCATGCGACTGGTTGTGTTGTTGTTTCCCACACAATATTTAACGGTGACGGCCGTGAGGTGTATCAGGGCCGCAGATATCGTCGATTGCAGGGGTGTCCAATTACTTGTTGGTAGATAGTGTATATATACAGTGGATCCCACTTAAGAAGTTTTCATTGGGACGAAGCGATGAAAACTTCTTAAACGGTAAGGTGTCTGATTGGGTTTTGTAAGACTTTAGCGATTAAAAATGTTGCATAGGTTAAATCCAGAAATTACATTTTAGTTAATTTTAAAGTACCATAACATTTTTTTACAACTTACCCATTTAAACTTTAATATGAGGATTGAAAGCTACATTTATTATGCTACAGAATTACAAAAATACCGATCTAAAAGCGTTTGTTTCTTCCTTTTTTCCCCGCTAGATTCACAGAGTATGTGTCCATTTCCCTCAAAATTCTCATTATGTCCGCTGGAACACATTCGTGGCTTTCTATAAAGCAGCGAAAAGTTTTTAATGCTTTACCAGCTTCAGCTGAAGTTGGAATTGGCCTGCACTCATCTTCTTGCATTTCTGGTTCATCGTCCTCTTGCGTTTCGATGTTGCAAATATCGTCGATATTTTGCATTTCAAAAGTGGGAACATCTTTGTCAATGTTTACAAACTCTTCAAAGGAAGATTTGAAGTTTAGTTTTTTTGCAAACTTTCCCAAGCTTCGTTGTTGTCATGACTGTTTTCTTCATCAGAAAAACTAAGCTCATCAGTGTTGAAACCAGCTTTCCTGAAGCAATTTGTGATCGTTGAAGATACCTTTTCCCACGAAGAAACAAAATGCATAGCATCTAATAAATTCAATTTCAGTGTACATCTGGTGTAACTTGAATGATTCAAGCTTCTGCAGTAGCCAATAAACTAAACGTTTCCTGTAAAATTGTTTCATGGTTTTAATTATTCCTTGGTCCATTGGTTGTAACATTGAAGTTGGGTTAGGTGGCAGAAAAACTACTTTTACATTTTCCAGATGATCCATGTTCTTTGGATGGGCTGTGCAATTATCCAAAAATAACAAAACTTTTCTATTTTCTTTGGCCACTTTCTTCTGAGACTCCATTCAAAAGTCTGAACTGTCATGCATGCGTTTTTGCTATTTTTGTAATTGCATGGAAAAGTTTCCACATTTTTGAAGCACCTCAGATTCTTCGATTTTCTTATGACCAATAAAGGCAACTTTTCTGTTCCATCCATATTAGCTCGTACCAGAACTGTCGATCTTTCTTTATTTACTTTGACTTTTTGTGGCTGCTATCTCCTGTGAAAGAGTAGGTCTTGTCAGGAATAAGGCTGTAAAACAAAGCACACTCGTCAGCATTGAAAACATCTTTTGCTTTGTATGCCGATAACAGTTCTAGTAAAACATTAGATTTCCAATCATCTACTTCTTCGACGTTAAAACTTTTTGATTCTCCAAAAACCGTTTTATAAGTCAGTCCTGTTCTTTTCCTAAAACGATCGATCCACCCATTGGAAGGATTAAATTCAACATTTAATTTCTTGGAAATCTCTTCTGCTTTCTCACAAAGAATGGTCCTGTTGATCGCAATGTTAGCGTTTCTTGCTTGTTTAAACCACACAAGAAGTTTTCCTTCGACATCCTCGTATTTACCCTTCTTAATCTTTTTGATTTTTAATGGATGGGAAGCATTTGTAAGCGCATTGTCCCATTTTGCCACTATACAGTTGAGGGTTTTAACAGGTAAATTTAGTTCTTTTGCTATCTGCACCCTAGTTAAATGCGTGTTTTCATCAACTTTTATAATGTTTCGTTTCTCAACCACAGATAAAGCCTTTTTTTTTTATGCCTTTAGATGCCATATTTCTAGCTAAGCATTTCAACAATAGAACTAAATGTTTAACTCCACGTATGCGAGGTGCAAAATCTGAGCCTAACTCTGACAGAATGACTAACTTTCAGCAGGTGTTTCCTTTCCCAGCCTTTCCCCAGCTCCAAAGATAAGGCGATTGTGATACGCAAAGGGCAAATGCAGAAGAAGTGGGGGGAGTAAACATGATCTCCTGTGTTGACCGTGGGAAGCGGGCAGGGGCTTCGTTTGCTACGTGTACGGGAGAACAAAGAAACGTTTCCTCCCAACTTCTTTGACATGTACTTATCTGCTGGACGAGTTCCAAAATCGTATGTTTTTACTTAGAAACTTGTGACACTTACAACTTCTTAAGCAGGAAAACTTGAAACATTGTTACTTCTCAAGTGAGAAAAATTAACATTAGCACTATGGGGAAAAAAATCGGGACTCTAAAAATAAAACTTCGTAAACGGAAAAACTACACACACACACACACACACACACACTCTCTCTCTCTCTCTCTCTCTCTCTCTCTCTCTCTCTCTCTCTCTCTCTCTCTCTCTCTCTCTCTCTCACTATCTACCAACAAGTAATTGGACACCCGTGATAGCAAAGGAAAACGAAGTTTATTCACCTTCAATAGCTGGTGGAGCCTCCACGAGCGGCGATTACAGCTGCGACCCTCCGGGGCATACCCTTAACCAGGCGTTGTACGACGGCTAGCGGTATTTTCTTCCACTCGGCTTGGAGAAGACAGGTCAGTTCCTTCACCGATTTCGGACGGTGGGGGCACCCCTACCCCTTAAGTCGACGCTCCAACTAGTCCCAGAGGTGCTCAATAGGGTTAAGGTCTGGGCTCTGCGCAGGCCGGTCCATTCGATTAACCCCATTGTCACCATACCAAGCCATGGTGGACTTCGCAACATGACAGAGGTGGCATTGTCATCCTGAAAGCAACATGGGTTCACCCCATAAAACTGCCACAACGTAAGAAGCGTATGGTCATCCAAAATGATGCAGTAGGTCTTGGTGTTGAGTCTACCAGGAATTGTGACCAAGGGTCCCGTGTCATACCAGGAGAAACACCCCCACAGCATAATTCCACCGCCACTGAACTTCACAGTTGGCACAATACATTCCAGCAGGAGGCGTTTCTCCAGGCAGACGCCAAACCCAGACCCTGCCATCCGAACGGTAGAGGGTGAACCTTGATTTGTCGCTCCAAAGAACCTGTTTCCACTGTTCAGCGGTCCACTGTTGATGTTCTTTGCACCATGTTAGCCGAGCACCGCTATTAGACTTGGTGATCAAAGGCTTGTGGGCGGCAGCACGTCCATGATAACCGAGCAGATGGGCTTCCTTCGGATGGTATTCATCGAAAGAACACTCCAGGATGCTTGTTGAAACTCCTCGTGGATTTGGCCCATCGATTTGGTGCGGTTCTTCCGAATTTCTCTGGCCAGCACCCGTCGGTCTCTAACTCCCAGTTTTGTGGGTCTGCCGGGTCAGGGCACATTCCGACAATCACCTCTCATCTTTCACTTGCCAATCACGTAGGCCACTGTCGATTTTGGGTACTTCAACTCGCTGGATATGTCACGTATGGATCGGCCATTTCTGTGATACCCGACGATTACACCTTTCTCGAAATCAGAGAGCTCTGAACTGTGTGGCATCTTGCATGCGACTGGTTGCGTTGTTGTTTCCCACACGATATTTAATGGCAGCGGCCGTGACGTGTATCAGGACCGCAGATATAGTCGATTGCAGGGGTTTCCAATTACTTGTTGGTAGATAGTGTATGTATATATATATATATATATATATATATATTCTGCAACCTTCGTTTTAAATTCTAAAGTTTTTCCTTAGTCTTCAGTTTTGCTCTTAAGTATATATATATATATATATATATATATATCATGCTTAATCCTCCTACTCTCCCTCTGCCAAAAAATGAATTAACAAATATATATGTTAAAAACTGATAGCTGTTGACAACTGAAATACTAGACTGGATTCCAAGAGACAGGAAAAGCACCCAGAAGACACGTGGAAGATAGGTGAATGAAATGCAATAGTATGCTGGAGTGACGTGGAGGAGACTGGCTTCAGAGAAAAAGTTGAGAAACAGACTTGAGCAGACTTTCATGCAGCAGTGGGCTGATAATGGTTGATGATGATATCGATACAAATACAGGTAATTTAATACGAGTAATTATTACTCATTTCACCAAAGTACCACTAGCATGGTGAGGGGACCAGAATAAAATTGTAATCTTTACAGGCCACCTATGGCAGGGGCGTATTTAGAGCCCCGAGAGTGTTTCATTTTTTTTTTGTTTTTGGTTAAAATGTTACTTACTTTAGAAAAAAAAATGTTTTAATTTAATAAAAATGCACCAACTTAGATTTTAAAAAATGCTTCAGTTTTTTCTTCTATTTTTCATTAACTTTTATTTTGTTCTGGTGGATTTCAAAAACTTCCATTTTTCACCAGCTCCCCTGAAAAAATTTTCTGTATATGCCCCTGACCTACGGGGAAGTGAACACAGTGAAATAAGAAGTACAATTTTTGTACGCCCATCTAATGTTTTTGTGGTCAGCCTGCGTGGAAGTAAACACATAGAAATCAAAATAAAACTTTTATTTGGCCGTCTAACACATTTGTGTCCAGTTGTTCATCTTGAAAATCATAGAAATGTCTTAATTATTATATGGTATGAAAAATATATTTTTGTGCACAACAATTACTCATGTAGGAGGAATTATAACAATGCTACAGTACATTTTTTTCTTTTTTATGCAGAGCAACATCATGGCTCTCAAATTGCATGTGTTCAGTTTTCCGTGTGGCCAGTTATTCGAACTGGTAATTCAAATATACATACTCAGTAAATCAATGGGAAAATCTTTAAGGAATAAGAAATTTATTAATAAAGCAACATAAAAATATTACCATAAGCAAACTCAATGATTTAACTCAGTGGTTCCCAACCTTTTTGACTCGCAGAGCCCTTTTTAGAATCGATTTCTATGGCGAAGCCCTTTAGGCCTGCCCTATGTCTTACAAGTTAACGGTGTTTAGGAGTAGTGTTAGTTGGGGGGGAGGGGGAGATAGATATTAAGGGAATGTAAAGTAAAGAGATGTCTGAACTAAACAATTGCGTAATGTCCATGCAATAAAATTATATTTTAAAAACTTTGAAATTTGCCATAATATCTCAATTTATTTTCAACTACCACTAATACACATGATATTGTCAAAACTTGGCCATACATAAAAGTTCCTCCAAAGTTCAATAAATCAAACCATTTGCGTTACAACAGATTTTACATTATTGGTGAGAGCAACAATAAGGTCCATACAATAAACTCAGTTCCTGCATTTTAATCATTACATCTAATTCAATTCAAATACATATTCGTTCATTACTTGTTATTCGAAATTTTTATTATTCATTATAGAAGACAATTACTATTTGATTTTACTAACTACAATGCGACTAGAGTGCACTGTAGTGCAACAGTAGGCCTAAATTAAGACATAACATAAAATGATGTATAAACGTTTAATGAGACACCTGGTTGCATTATTTTGCACAGTTTTCTTATTTTAGGTTCAATTGATGATAATTTCAGACTAATGTCTGGTTCTGCATTTAAGCGGCTTCTGTATTTTGTTTTGGTACCTGTATAGGGGAGAATCCCGCTTCAGAGATATGTAGTTAAGAAAGGCAGCAATACTAATTTTGCTTTCTCAGACAAGATTTTGAATTAATTTTGTAAATGCAGCCAAAACTCCGGTAGACTTTGGTTTTGAAACGCGATTTTTAGTTTGCTGTGAGATGTCAAATCTATGAGAACCTTGTATTCTGCTGAGTTTAAGCTGGGTGGTTTTTTGTTCACGCTGAACACATTCAGTACCCATTTAAAGTGATCAAGCACCTTCTCTTGAGCTGTCGGAAAATAATGTTCAAACGAGTCTTTCAAAGCTTCGAGATGCACCTGAATATTTTTCTGTATTTTTTCTTGAATCTTGATGTTATTTTCATTCAAGAAGCTTTTTGTAAGAGGGAAGCAATCGATATCTTCCTTTTCCACGCACTCCAACCAATACATAAGTTTCCTCTTAAAAGACACTTTAGTTTGCATTAAAAACTATGGCAGTTTTTCCTTGCAATGATATTCATTTTGTCCATTTTGCTAAAAATGTCGGCCAAATATGCCAGTTTTCACACCCAATCTTCATCATTTAAAACTGTAGCCAATAGCGAGTTATGGTCCATCAAAAATGCTGCTACCTCTGCATGCAGTTCCATCAAATGTGCCAACGCTTTTCCGCGAGACAACCACCTTACTTCAGTGTGCAGCAGGAGGGACTCGTGGTGGCTTCCCATATCTTCACACATTAGTTTGAAAAGCCTGCTTTTAAGAGGATGCAATTTTATATAGTTTATTATTTTTATGGCATCATTCAAGACTATCGTAAGCTCAGAAGGCATTTTTCTCGAGGCTAGCGCGTGTCTATGAAGAACGCAATGGCCGCTATTACATTTCTTTGCCTTGTCTTTAATTTTGGCAATGGCTCCAGCATTGTGACCCATCATTGCCCTTGCACCATCAGTGCATATATCTGCACATTTTCCCCACAGTATTTCATTTGATGATAATTCATCCAAAAGATTAAATATTTCACCCCGTGATGTGTTGGTTGGTAGCGGTCTGCAAAAAACTAGGTCCTCCTGATAGCTTTGTAAGTAAACATAACGAACAAATACCATTAAAACTGCCAACCCGGCGACGTCAGTCAATTCATCCATTTGTGGCGCGAATTTGGTACACCTGATGTGACTGATAAGTGTCTCTTTCACGTCATCAGCCATATCGGTGATTCGTCTAGCAATGGTATTATTTGACAAAGGAATGTTGGAGACTAACTTAACAGTTTTTTCATCAAGCAAACACTTGACAATATCGATTGTACAACGTTTAATAAGAGGCTCTGCAATGGTATGAGCTTCACCAGCTCGAGCTACACGGTAACTTATTAGGTAGGAAGCTTCCAGTACTTTTTCATTATTGGTTTTAGCAAGTGTTGTCATAGTTTTCTGTGTTTCTGTGAAGCCAAAATTTTGTTGCACTTCCTCCTGAAAATATCAGATGGTTTATCTTTCAACTCGGGATGGTTTTCCTCGAAATGACGCTGCAGGAAACATGGAACTGTTGGTAAACACATTTCCGCAAATCACACAGTGGCCGACCATCATTTGTTTCTGTGAATCCCATATTCAAGTAACTTTCTTTGTATTTTTGCTTTTTATTGGGAGGTCTTTCCCCCACTGCCCAACTTCTGTCGCATTTTGCAAACAATGATTGAGGTGGCGCCACAGATTCAGAAATGGTTCTTTTGCGAAAAGCTCTTCTGACAAACAAATGCTGGAGTGCATTGCTTGGTTATCATCTTTTTTTGTCATTGTCTCATCTGGCGAAGTAATGGAAGTGAGCTGCTGGTTTGTCCTCCTTTTCAAATGTAACATCTTTTTTCTTTGAACTACCTGTTTGAAGCCAGCAATCCATGCCTAAAAGAAAATCACACAGGAATATGAGAATAACAGACTTTATCTTTCATAACCAAGAATACAAAATAAAGCAAATAAAATTTGTATAACAAAATACAAATGCTTTGGTTCGAGCGTATGAGTAAAAACAAAACACAACACTTTATTAATGAACACTTACTAACTACACAACTAAACACTCACAAAGAGGTCAAACGCACAGAAAACTCGTGGAAGAATCGCTAAGAAATCGGAATGTTATCGCTATGAAAATTCACTGTGAAGTGACTCCAAATAGACTAGCCAGCCTATATGTATATGGAGCTAAGTTTTGAGAAGCTTAGAGTGGATTCCAGGAATTTTTGAAGGGTCAAGGATGAACGAAAAACTTCACGAATGTGCAGTTTCAAGAAATCACTCTGACATTCAGTTCCATAAAGGGCCATTAAAATGTGGCATGCGACAGGCTGGCACCCCGCTCAGCCTCGTCGTCTGCCCGTCTTGCGGTACAATAATTTTGGAGCTGGTGGCAGCAGAATGACCAAGCGTCGTCTGCTAGAGGAGGCGCAAAATTCAACTTGGCAAATTTCCGTTCGCAACATAATTTCTAGTTTTCTTATTTTGATTCTACTTTTTGTTTATTCTTTAATTTCATTCAATTTTTATTTTATTTTCCTGGAGTGGCAGCGGAGCACATGTTGGGAACCACTGATTTAACTTATACAACAACAAATTTCAAGTTCTCTGTCACATATTTAAAAAATACATTCTTGCAATTACAAAAGGAAAATTTAGTGTTATTGATTTTTTGTGTTGATTTATACCACTTATAAAGTGACAACAGGTTTCTTTAAATAAGAACTTTTTTCAGAGCTTTTTGTTTTCTCTCCCTATAACTTTTTTGGCTCCACCTTTTCTTGAGATTAGAATATTTTTCTTTATGCTGCTCCATTTTTTTCACATAAATTCCTTATATGATACATCTATTCAAATGAAGAATTTTGCAATTATACGTGAAGCCCCGTTTGCTGAAGTAATAAAATATTTTCTATTGAAATCGTGCAGCTCAGATGTTTTCCTGCTGTTATCTCGAACAACAAAAACAAAAGAACAAATCTAGGCAGTGGCTGAGACACAATACAGTACTGAAAAAAAAGAACCATACCTAACCTCCCTCCCCTACAGTTTTAGCCGTCGAGCGTCATGAAAGGAAACTCTAAGACAGCATTATCCGCATTGCCTGAGCATCCCTGACAATCTTCAAATGTCATAGTAGAAAAAAACAGTTCCTAGCTTTCACCTCATGGCTTTGCCTAAATTGCTTGCATGGTAATGTTACCAAATAAAGTTTTGTTTTTGGCATGCGAGTTTGCTTGAAAAACAGCATGCCTTTTTGATGTGGTTACTATTACCTTTCGGGGTACCGCTGTCGGAACAAAACAAGTGCGCCTGAAGGACATACTGGAACATGCACCAGCGGAAAACGCCTGTTTTACTGTAGGGCTGTTCAACTGCAATTAGTGATTGCCCAGTGCGACACAGGAAATAAGTCAAAATGGACAGAGCTTAACTTAAAAAGTCAGGAGAAGGAGTTTCATATAAAAGGTGTTTAGCTTAATAGACCATTTGGCACATAGTTTTTTTTTTCTGAAGCCTTTAAGGCATTAAACAAATTAACAAATTGTGTCTTTTCGGCATAACATAATTTTCTTTCATATGCATGATGAGGCACAATATACTGTATATATGAACTTTTTAAGTTACCACGTGGCCTACTGGCCAAGAGTACGGCGGCCCAATCTGCACCTGTGCACATGGTACATGCTCTGCCAGAGAATTGTGTTGTTTTATTCTTGCCTGCAATCCTGAATGAGCACCTGATATATTTGCTGTATTAACATAAGCCAGACCCCGGAAGTTTTCGATTTCTAAATCAAAGTTCTGAATAGTCGTCAATACAGCTTTCTGTAATTCTTGTGCCTTGTGAGATATTTTTGGCAGTAATTTTAGTAATCTTTCCCTGGGAATTCCATCAGATGAAACATAACGCAACACAATAGCTAACTGATCAACATGAGATCCATCTGGCATTGAAAAATACAAAATATGTATGTATATACATTTTTCCTATTATAGAAAAATATGTAGCCCGTTTTAACTGGCCTAAAATTTCTTTCACTACAGTGTCAGCCATAATGTCAATGAATTTATCACAAACCTCTGTCGTTAAATATGAAATATTACTTGTCCCTTTGTTACCATATTTGACAAGATGCTTAGCTAAAAATGGGTCAAACTCACTTATCAGCTCTAAGCAGCCGAGAAAGAGACCATTAGAAGGGGAGCCAAGAATGTGATCTCTTCTTCTAAATGGCATTCCTCGGACTGCTAAAAATTTGATGATAGCAACAATACAAGCTAAAACATTCTGCCAGTATGTAGTTTCATTTTCTTACTCAGATTTTAAGAAGTTATTAACTCCTGACTTCATCTTTCTAGTCAAGTATGTATATACATTTTTCATATGGTCCTCAGATTGTTCATGTTGTTTAATCATTTCGTTAGAATGCTTGCAATCATTAAAACCTGTAGTGAAAGAATTGTATTTTTGTGAAGATTGAAATAACTTACAAGGGGAACAGTAGACACAGCCTGTGGATGGGGAAATATAGCATCCATTCTCTAAAAAAGGTTTCACCATTTGGAAGTGTAGCTTTAAATATGTTGCTTGACAAATATCTCTTTTTGATAGTGACACCATGTTAACCTTTGTATATTCTTTCAGATTTGGAAAAATCAGCTTTAATGTTTTGCTTTATGGGACTGTCAAGAATTTTTTCAATGTGCGACTCATTTTTACATCCAATGTTGTAGGATCTTCTAAAATGAAAGTATCGTCAATTCCCCAATGTTCTAAGCCAACAAACAAATCATTGTTTTTGTCATAAATACCTTCTTCCTTACTTTCATCAGGTTCCTTTTCATCTTTCTTTTGGATAAATAACTCTGGTTCTGCATTTGAAATCACAGCAGAGGTTGACTGCACAGGCACATTGACAAATGAACCAATTTTTGGAACTTTTTCAAAAATTACTCTGGTAATTTTTTTTTCTTTTTGGGCTGCCCTCTTCCAAAAGTCACTCTTGCTTGGTTTTTTACTCATTTTATATCTCATGTCTCAGTACACTAACTACCACTACAGCTTTACAAAACACCAAGTAAACTATAAATCTGAATCATATGCATAATGTTAACAATGAACAATTAAATGAAACAATGATATAGTGCAAGTACTGGAATTCACAAGAATAAACTCAAAAATCTAGCTTCCTTGCAACACACGTCAATCATAGCGTAATGGGTGTTGCCAAACGAAAACAGTAAACACAACTTGTTGTGGCTTGAGAGGGAGCAGGGAGGGGAGCAAGGCAGGTGCATCACATGATGACATGGCTGCTGAAACAATAAACACAACTGACACCTTGTGTCTTGAGAGGTATAGGTAGGTGGCCAGGTTCATCACATGACGGCATCCTGCCACCAGCAGAAACAGAGCAACTGATCTCCTCTTCCTCAAGGCCACGTTCCATGTGTAATACACATTCAAGTGGTTACTCACCCCATTGTTTATTCCTTCATATTACTGCAGTTACAAATTAATGACGTAGTTTGACCTTTATTTTAAAATACCTTGCTATTCTCTTTCGATTCTCTAACTGCATCCATTTTTATAAATAATTGCTTTATTGTATTAACAAATTATAAATGTTAATTTCTAGATATTATTATAAAATTTATTTTACATGCCCTTTGGTGAATTATTTCAGTATAGCATTCATTGTGTTTGTGTACGATTGAATTTGGGAAGAACAGGCTGAACAGCTTTATAAATTTTAGAAATAAAGACAATACGTGAGGCTCGGGCCCACTGAAGTAGTTTTGGAGGGGAAGAACGCGCCCTGTGCAAACAGTAATTCTAATTGCTTCCACATATTACTATGAAGTAGCATATTAGACATCAAGGCAAGAGGTACACCCCTCAAGCTCTCTCTCTCCCCCCCCCCAAACCAGCACATAAGTTTCAAGGTCAGACTGCCCCATACAACAATTAATTATTGTAGCATTTTGGCTAGCTCCAATACAGCCGGCAATCGATGATCTTGCTCAATTAATGCTCTCCGTACATGGAGTGGCAATTAATATAAGTTTTTTAAAAATTAATAAATTTTGTATAATTATTTAAGTAAAAATTTTCTTGGGCGGTGGTGCTAAAATATTCATAAAAAAAAAAAAACTCTTCCAGCTAGATGCCTCCCTAAATCTGGCACCCTGGGCCCATTGTTTAAATCAGCCCTGCAGCTTGTTCTCCCCTATTTGACATTTATCGATTTTTGTTCTTATGGGGTTTCATTAACGATTGAGTGTTTGTTCCGAAAGATTATCTGTGCAAATCTCACTGAATTCAAAACTCAAATCACCGCTACAGTTGCAGAAGTGACTACATGCTTCTTAGAGTTTTGGGAAGAAATTTACTTAAGGTGGGATCTATGCTGTGTCACCGATGGCAGTCACATCAAACCTAAATGACTATGCAGGATAAAACTTGATGTGTTTTGCTACAGATTAACACCTCAAAAAATTCTGTTAGTATTCTGAATCAATTTCTATATGTTTTCAAAGTTGTAAAGTCCTTTTGAATCACCCTGTATATTCTACCATTTTGCTCAAATGCACACACATACAAAGCTCAGCTTGGCTCCAGGGTGTTTGAAAAAAAATCATAATTTTTTTTTAAGTAAAAAAAATCCGATTTATTTGATTTAAATCAGTTTTTTTTTATTTAAATTAGATTTTCTTATTTAAATTACTATTGTGTTTCAGTTCAACTTTAAAATATGTAACATAACATTCTTCTCTATGATGGACTTGATTGATAGTATATATATTTAAAATTTAAATAGCACTGCATAACAAATAATGAATGAGAATGCAATAAGAAGAGAGTGGTACTTCTTAATGTCATGTATTGTGTTTACTCTAGTGCAGTGGTTCCTAACATTTTTTTAGCCATGCCCCACCTAAGCATCTCAAAAATCATGATGCCCCTCTGTGACATATAATTCTTATTATTCAAAAAAAGAATTCTTGTCCTCCACATATGACATATACGTATATATATAATTCTGTGACATATAATTCTTATTATTCAAAAAATGAACTCCTATTCACATGTTCTTTGCAAGCTTCCAAAGAACATGGCATCCGTGAAAGAGAAAAATAAAAGAACGAAATTATAGTTGAAGTACTGAGGAAGAAATCACTAAGAAATTGTTAAAAATAATATGAAGTGATATGAAAACACAGCAAATAAAGTTTCAAAACTTATAATAGAAAACTGAAATGCATAAATATAAAATAATTTTAATGGAAGCTTTTTCTGTAATACTTTGATCATTTTAATTAAAAATACAGTTTGAGCTCATCTTAGGATAAGTAGACTAAAGTTAGTGAGATCCTTGTGCTGCATGCCTGCTGCAGAGAGATTTTATGTTAGGCACCAATTTAGTCAGCTTAAATCTCGAGTCTCCTCGTTTAGTGATATCCAGTCGATTTCTTTTCTTCAGTAGCAAATCATTTACAGCACTAAAGCCACATTCAGCTAAATATGAAGATGGAAACAGTAACAACAGTTTTCTTGCAAAGTTGGTTGAATTTGGGTATTTAGTTTCTTGTCTCGTCACAAAGCCATGCCATCACTCCTTTTATGTCGAATAAAGTTTTAACTGACTCATCATTTTGCATTTCCGAGAGTTCTTTATGGTACTGCATTGAAACATCAGATAGATCCACTATCACTGGCTGCATCACCCATGTTTTGAAAATAAATTTGTTTTAAATCAGAAAATCTTTCCTTCAAATCAGAGGCCAATATTTTCAGATGATCCACAATGACAAGTACAGCAGCATCAGTCACCTCACATTTCTTTAGCCAATGAAACAGATCAAAATTTTTGTCAGAAATATGTTTTTGACATAACTCCATAAATGTAATGAAGCCAAATATTTTCGCCTTTGCATCAACAAGAGTTTTATTTGTTCCTTGAAGTTGTTTATTCAACATATTCAGTTTTTCAAAGATATCTGCTAAATAACTCAGAAATGCTTTACCATCAACGGTTAGCAGGTGCTTCATTTCCGGCTTGTCACTTAAAAAGTCACTAAGGATATCAAATAGTTCCATGAATCTTTTCAAGCAATTTCCCTTTGAGAGCCACCTTACCTCAGTGTGAAGTAAAAACCTCACGTGGTCTGCATTTTTATCTTCGCAAAATTGCTTGAAGAGACACATTTGGCTTTGATAGCATTGATACATTTTATAACTAATTTTAGTACCTCATTAACAACAGGAGAAATATTTTTGGACACTAAGTTCTCTCTATGAATAACACAGTGCACAAGCATATCTGGATTCTCATCTTTCATCAATTTTAAGCAGCCATTTTTCTTGCCCATCATAACAGGAGCACCATCTGCAGCACAAGATGTTAGGTTTTCCATTGGTATATTGTTGACATCTAAGTAATTTTTTTAGCTTATTATATATATATATATATAGGGATGTAAGGTCAGGTGATGCGTAACATCACAGCCTCTCCTTGACAAATGTCAACCCCGCCTTCTCGTGGTGCATCCTATTTTCACTAAAGGGGCTCTGACGACCGCCAATAGCGGTATAACTATACCATCGGGATTAGAGGAAATTCTATCCCACACTCACCAACCCGCTTGGCCAGCGTGGTGAGTTATGGCCAAACCCCTCCAAAATGACTCCACAACTTAAATCTTGGCCCTCAGTCTCCGGCAGCTGGAATGTACCTGGCCAAGGCAGCGGCCAGTGCGACATGAAGTCAGAGGGTGCTAAGAATCCCCGGAGGACCGGACTAGGCTGCCATCTGATGCTGACCTTGGCTACGTATAATGGACGCTCCCTATCTTCTGATTCAAGGCTTCTTGAATTGGAAGAGGAACTACAAAGGATCAAGTGGGACATCGTGGGGCTAAGTGAGGTAAGGAGAAAAGGAGAAGATCTCATCGAACTGAAAAGTGGACATCTCTTCTACTATCGTGGGACAGATACTGGCAGAACTAGTGGTGTTGGATTTATAATAAACAAGAAACTGAAGGATAAAGGTGTAGAAGTTGAAAGTTCCTCTGACAGGTCTGCACGACTTGTTATCCAACTCTCGAAAAGATACCAGGCTCAGATTATTCAAACTTATGCACCCACCACAAGTCATCCTGCAGAAGAAATTGAAAAATTTTATGAGGAAATTTGTCATCTAAATAATAAAGGTAAGCAGCACTTGAAAATAATTATGGGAGATTTCAATGCAAAAATAGGGCAACGGCAACAGAATGAAACTTCAGTAGGTAAATTCGGTCACAGCAACAGAAACCAGCGTGGAAATACTCTCGTTGAGTTTGCAGAGGCAGAAGGGTTTTTCATCTTGAACTCCTTCTTCAAGAAAAAGCCACACAGGAAATGGACATGGAGACATCCAAATGGGACGACAAGTGAAATTGATTTTATAATGTGTAACAAAAAATTCGTCATAGAAGACTGCAGTGTGCTAAACAAGTTCAACACAGGTAGTGACCATAGATTGGTGAGATGTAAGATGCACCTCAACACTAAACTTGAACGTGGCAAGCTCATAAGACAAACAAAATCTATTGACATAACCAACCTTAAAAAACACCATAATACCTTCAAGTTGGAACTGAAGAACAGGTTCTCTGCTTTAGAAGGCCTAACATCTGAAAAAGTGGACATCTCTGAAGTTAACAGAAAAGTAACCGAAGCTCTTATGGAAACAGCAACAAAATTAGCTGGGTCTAAGAACAAGTTGCATGTAAACAAATTATCAGGAAAAACGAAAATGTTGATGCAAAAAAGAAGAGAGATGAGGACAACTAAAGAAGATGTGACTTCCAAAGTGGAATATATAGAGCTATGCAAGACAGTAAGAAAAAGTATCACTGAAGACGTAAGAAAATTCAACTGTGAACTAGTGAGGAAAGCAATTGAAAACAACCAAAGCCTAAAGATAGCAAAGCGACATCTCAGTAAGGGAAGAAAACAGATTATGGCACTGAGAAAAGAAGATGGTTCTGTAACAAGAAATAGAGGCGAAATTTTAACAAGAGTGAAAGATTTCTACTCCAAATTATATGAAAGGGATGATACATGCACTCCAGACATCATGAAAGATACCAGTACCAGAGTTCCTCCAGTCCTTCCAGCAGAAGTTGCACATGCAATCAAGAACATGAAGCGAGGAAAAGCTCCAGGAGATGATGGAATTACTGTAGACATCATACAAGAAGCAAGTGGAGAAATCGAAACAGTACTCGCCCAAATTTTCACTCGATGCCTTAATGAAGGAAAGATTCCTGAGGATTGGAACACCGCTACAATGATCCTGCTACATAAGAAAGGTGACATTGAGGATCTCGGAAACTACAGACCTATCAGCCTCCTATCAGTAGTTTATAAAATCTTCACTAAAGTTCTTTCACACCGCTTGAAGGTAACACTGGACATGGCTCAACCGAGAGAACAAGCTGGATTCAGGAGTGGCTACAGCACAATAGATCATATCCACGTACTGAGAGAACTAATTGAAAGAGCGAGGGAATATGAACTTCCATTGTGCATGGCTTTTATCGATTATGAAAAAGCCTTTGATTCGGTGAAACCATCAGCAGTTACAATGGCTCTGAAAACCTGTGGTATTGAAGATGCATACATTAATATTATTAATAACATCTATGAAAATGCAAGTGCAAAGATTCGGCTGTTTGAAAATACAACACACATAAAAATTGGAAAGGGAGTGAGACAAGGTGACACCATATCTCCGAAGCTCTTTAATGCCACATTGGAGGGTGTTTTTCAGTCGCTGAGCTGGGAAAACAAGGGGATAAAGATTAATGGAGATTATCTAACCCACCTTCATTTTGCTGATGACGTAGTCATTTTTGCAACTACCCCATCAGAGCTGCAGAGTATGATCCAGGAACTTGCTGACAAGAGTAAGGAAGTGGGAATAAAAATGAACTTTCAGAAGACAAAAGTGATGTTCAATGCTTTTACAAGAAATGAAGATTTATCGATTGATGGAGAAAAGCTGGAGATAACAGACATGTACGTTTATCTTGGACAGGAGATATCAAGTGAGGGTCACATTGATGAAGAAATTAATCGGCGTACAAAACTTGCCTGGAGAGCTTTTGGAAGAAACAGCATAATTTTCAAGAGCAATATGCCATTATGTCTTAAAAGAAAAGTGTTTGATCAATGCATCCTTCCAGTGCTTACGTATGGTGCAGAGACGTGGCCCTTAACTAAAAGAGACATACAAAGGCTGCAGACAACTCAAAGCAGCATGGAGAGGTGCATACTTGGTGTAACCAGGAGAGATAAGAAGAGGAACTCGTGGATCCGAAAAATGACAAGAGTGGAAGACATCATGATCAGAGTAAAATCCCTGAAATGGCAATGGGCTGGACATACTGCCAGAAGGACAGATCATCGATGGACAGCCGAAATTTTAGATTGGATTCCAAGGGACAGGAAAAGACCCAGAAGAAGACCACATGGGAGATGGGTGGATGAAATTCGAAAGTATGCAGGGGTGACATGGAGGAGACTGGCACAAGACAGACCGTTGTGGAGGAAACTTGGGGAGACCTTCATCCAGCAGTGGATTGATAATGGTTGACAATGATGATATATATATAAATCTCAGTGACAGTAGTGGTGCTCTCTAATGATTTGTAGAATAACATTTCTTCAGCAAATTCACCTTTATCAACATATCTTACATAGGCTAGCAATATGGCCTCACTGCCTCTCAGAGTTGATTCATCCATTTGTACTGACCATTTTCTTGATTTCAGCTTTTCAACAAGTTGTTTCAATATCTTCACTCATTTCATCTATTCTTCTGCTAACAGTATTGTTACTGAGTGGCATGGCTTTCACATCTTTGTCATCTTTTTCCAGAACTGTTTTAAGAAATGCTGATATTGATGGTTTAATTAAATCCTCCCCTATAGTATGATTTTTTCCAGATTTAGCAATGAGTAAAGAAATTTCATTACTAGCCTCAAGAGTACAACTGACAGTAACAGTTTGTGCAGTGAACAGAGACTTTACTGTTGATCTTTTTTCAAACTTCTCCTTTTAAAGTCTTGAAGTAATTTAAATTTGAATTTACATACGCACTATGTTTTGCCTTCAAATGTGCCTCAAGACAACCTCGTTTCATTGATTCGTTGGTCAAACATTGTTGGAATAAGAGGCAGAAAGGTGACCATTCATCGTGGATGGTGGGTATGAAACCAAATTTGAAATATTCCTCTGAGTACTGACTAACTTTTTTCTTGCTTGCACTACTCATTTTGTGCATAGGGTTTGTGACTGAAAGAAATAAATGTTAGAAAAACTTATGAAATGCACTTTGGTTGTGACAATGTGAAAGCAGAGGGAGTGGGATAGTTACTTTTTATGTTTTGGAAATAGCAGATAAGACAAGTGTTTTTGGTTGCGAATCGAACGGAAGAACTTGGCCTCAGCATTCTGTTATTTTGTTGCGTGGAGGCGAAGAGAATAGGATTGCGTTGGCACGGGATTCATGGGAATATCGCTGGGGTTCAAAGGTCAGTGGAAGCCTCGTGAGTGGACTTTGAAATGGAGTTTGAAGGAGGGTTTTTCTCTTTGGAGCGGAAGTGAGCATGCGCTAGGAGATTGCAAGCGGGGAGAAATTTTAGAGGTTTCGGGGGATTCTTCTTACTCTGGTTTTCAGAAAACCAAAATCAGAGGTTTGCCTGTGAATTTTTTTACTTTCTTCTAGCGATCTTAGAAGAAAGTAAAAAGTATTTAGTGTGCTCATTCTCGAATTGCCCCCTTAAAAATCAAATTGCCCCACGTTGGGGACCACTGCTCTAGTGATTTATGTCTACTAAACTTTTCAATGATGTTTTATATTTAAAAAAGATTTATTTCTCATAAATTTAAAAATAAATCTGAATGTGCACAACATGTATAAATCAGAAAAAGTGTTAGTCATTATACTGTATTATTGGTGTAGTTTAAAAAATCCATAGCTTGCCCATTAAATTTGAATCATTAAAACCTCAGAAATAATATATTGATTGTAAAACATGAATTCCTGAGTAAATTTTAAATGAATTAAAAAAAGTGATGAAACTATTTGTTCAGCAGGTTTGAACAAAAATACACAAGTTTTGCTGCTTTTTGAGTTCCTAGCCAATTTCTTAACTTAGAATGCACAATGTTAAATGTTGAGAAAAAATTTTCAATTCCAGCTAAAGCAAATTTTGCTGTTTGTAATTGCAAAACACTTTCCAGTTCTTTTTTTTTCTATGGACTTTTTCCTCATTCACTATGGAAAAAGGAATTCTACCAGTAAAATTTACTGCAAGCTGCACTTTTTCTTCCATCATTATTCCAACGATTGGTGCCAGAAGCTTAATGAGAATAGTCAGGAATGTGTCTCCATATTTTTTGCTGGCAAACTGTAAAGCAACTTCTTTTTCTTCAGGAGTAATAGTCACATTTAAAGGCATAATTAGGCATTTCTATGCCCGGAGCAAACCACAAATTATTGTGCCCTCCCCACATGTCTTTTTTTTTGTTTGTTTGTTTTGTTTTAGGGTTTAACAACCATCATGAGCAACTCTCTAAATTAGGGACATTTGCCTCTAAGAATTCGAGCCTGAAAGCTTCCGAAGTGCGTTCGGGCTCGAATCCTGAATGAGGCATGGATGGTGCCTTTGTCCTATGGCACTAGTTCCCTCCCATCACTGGAGCATGTGGCTTTAAATCAGAAACAGGCAACTATTTATAGCCCATTGAGTAAGTTGCTCACAGTGGTCATAAACTCCTAAGGAAAAACAGAAAACAACAAAAAAAAAAAAAAAAAAAAAAAAAACAGTCAAACTTCGACTGTTTGTGCAACCTTTCTCAACTAGTTCAGACCTTGGGTACCGCACCAAACGGATCGACTGTAGCTTGTCATGATCCACAGCCACAGTAATGATAGAATAGCCCTCAGAAAATTTTCAATTTTCAGTAATGTGAACGATCTCTTATCTTGCGATGTATGCACAAGAGCGCCTTCATTTCTGAATGCAAACAACTAACAACCCTACACATTTTGAGGAATAAATATGAATTTTAGCTGCCATGACTGCCGAAACTGGCAAAACATATTTTATGCATGCAATTTCTGTAAATGTGCAAATGACAAAGTATGGCTCAAAAAAAAAAAAAAAAAAAAAAAAAAAAAAACTGTACCAGAAACTGGTGCAAAAGTTTCAATTCCAATTTCAATCAGATTGTAAGCAGTGAGTTTTGTGCCCGGGCAGCCACCCCACCTGCCTCGCTCTAGTTACACCTCTGGTCGCATCCATGTTTTTTGCATGAAGGTGAAGATCAAAGAAGAAGGCCAAAAAAATAAAATGATCTGAAGATAAAGCCTTGCCATATATTTGTGAAACAACAATTTCTTTTTATCTAAGATGTCATTTAATGTGATTTCCAACTTTTTCTACACTACAACTGCCTTAGAAGTTTTGCAATCATTAATCTGGATTCTATCAAGTTGGTTGACATTACTGCCAATAAAACCTGTGCTTTTCTTTATATCCAAATTAATTGCCTTTTCTTTGATTTTAAATTCAATTTTGCCATCTTTATTGTTCACCACTATTGTCATGAGTATTGGCCAGTTATTGATGATTCTTAAACAGTTGCATATGGATTTCCAGCGTACATCTTGGGGCAATACAAGAGCTAATCCACCAGTTTGTTTATATGCTGCTTATTACAAAAACTAAATATTTCTGAAATACTTCACAATTTGTGTAACCTGCTCTTTTGATGGCTGTTTGAAATCTGTAGGTTTTTGCTAGAAGGTTTAAAATGTGAGCTGTGCAACCATATGCTATAAAAACATTTTCCCTCATTTCTTTCCTCATCTTTGTCATGTCTGAAGCATTGTCCATTTCAAAACTCCTGTTTTTACACTGGATTTTTTTTTTCTACTGATTTCAAACTCTGCATACAGTTTTTTTCAAGGTTGTGGGGGCTACCAGAAATGTCAAAACTGTCAACTAAATAGACATCACCATCTGCAGTTGTTACACAAAAACAAACAACTGGTTCATTATGGACATTGGGCTACTATCTATACTCATGCAGACTATCTTATCTTTTAAAGACTGACAACATTTCTCCATTTCATTATCAAAAACCTCATCTAACAAACAACCTGCTATATCCAGTTGTGTTGATGGATATAACATCTTAATAAGGTTCTTGAACTCCTTATTTTTAACCATATGAAATGGAGAGTTTGAAGAATAGATCATTCAAGCAGTTTGCAGATCAAACATTTTTTTCTGTTCAGCTGTGGTGTTTGTGTCACAAATAAATCGATTTGCAATTTTTTAAAACTTTTCTCTGCTGTCACAGATTTAGTGGTTGCTTCGGGTGCCAATGGCAGTTCTCTTTTATCTTCGGATTCCTTGGTAGGTGAAGCATCATAAACTTCAGCATACATTAAATTTGTTGAAGTGCTCAGTTGAGAGACATCAACTTCATTTGTATTTAATGAACACAATGAGCAAATGGTTTTTCATGCGTGCAACAAGTCCCTGAATATCTTTTTCACACGGTTTGCACTTAGCTTTGCCGCAGTTTTTATTTCTCTTCAAAATAGTACTGAATGATATCTTTTTTCCTTCCAGTCATGCTGATTCTTTAGCACTTGTCCTAAAATGTGTTAAGTACTAAAACCCTTGACTATACAGTACAGTTACAGCAGGAAACTAACTGAAAATGGTACAAATTTTGAAGATGACAATCCGATTTTTGGCGTAAATGTGACAAGGATGGTAAGTCAGATAATATCCGAAAACTTGAAAATTTTCATCGCCTTGGAGCGGGACTTTCATGAAAATGGTACTTTCAAAACTGGTATTAGTTTCTGTCTAATCCTCCTGCTGAGTTCATTTACAAGAAAGGGGATACTGGGGAATGTTAAATGGTCAGATTCCTTTGGCACTGACAAAACCCAACTTATAATCTCCATGAATGGAGATTAATGGTCCTGGGAGCCTGGGACTTTATATCATGTAAAAGGTATAAATCTAACTTTTAAAATTTTAATATTATTTTATGCCTGTATGGTCATCATTAAGAACTGGCACAAAGAAAAATTATTTGTGGAAAAAAAAACACTTACAAAAAATGTATTTTAACTTTCATGATTAATTATAATATTTTATTTAGTTTCAGCATGAAGTTGATTTGGTTAAACTAATACCAGTGCTCATAGGCGTAGCCAAGGGGGTGGTCCTCGGGTCCGAACCCGTTCCCCCCTTTGAGGGGAGATTTAGTATGAATTTAAAGCGATATATATGTATACATGAGGCTTTCACCAATGAACCAAACCCATGGAACCCCCATCCCCCAATCCCCCATTAAGACATTTCTGGCTACGCCACTGACAGTGCTAAATTTGTTACCCAAATTTGGCACTGTTATTAGAGCACTATTTTCAAAATAGCACCTCAGATACTATTTTCAAAATAAAAACTGAAAATTTGAACAGACTGCAATTGTAAGTTTTAAGAGATTTGAATATTTCTATATGATTTAAATCAATGGTTTTTATTTATGATTTAAATCAACAAACCCTGCTCGGCACCCCATTGAACTTGTCTCCTTGTTTAGCCACACCACCCTAAATGGGCCCTAGATTCGTGCATGAATTTTGAAAGCCTGCTGCAATGACATGGAAGAGAGTTGCTCAGCCAGAGAACTGTGGAGGGACTTGCAGAAACCTTTATCTAGCAGTGGATTAAGAATGGTTGACACTGATGATTATGATGATATATGTATATATACGGAAAACATCAAGACTGCAATTTTTTTCAAAAAATACTGAATAGCAAGACCAAACATTACTAACCACTGGGATAAGAGAGGGATGTAGAGCAATGGTAAGCCGTTCTCCATGGCTAAGTCAAGGGCCAGGCACGAACAACACCTAACCAGGCTCTACAGAGACCTGAAATTGTGGGTTTCTGCGAGAATCTAGTATGCAAAGAAACGGCAACGAGCCAGTAACAGAAAAAGTAGTAAAATAAAAAATCCCATAAAAAATAATAAAAAAGAAATAAAAATTAGTTAAAAATAAGAATTAAGGCAAAAAATAAAAAATTTAGAACAAACCCCCAGATAAAGGACCAAGCAACGTCCGAACCCCTGATGCCCAAGAAGCAAAAAAGGAAAGAATTTTACTTAAAAAAGGAAATCCTAATAGTGAGAAAAAAAAAAAACATTCAATAACTAGACACTACCCACAGCAGACTAAATTCCATGAGGCCAGACCTCACATCTGATTCGATGAAAAACTGAGCAAAACCTCATAAATAAGCAAAGATGCCGATTATAAAGGGAGGGGGATTATATCCTTCAAACACGAATCATAATTATATATAATCAAAACATGAAACTAATGGTGGATAAGGACCAAAAAAGTTACTTATTTGCAAGAAAACTGCCTATTGAGAAAAATAATCATATTATGGAAAAAAACAAAAGCATGTTAACACCGTACGATTACGCCTAAAACGATGTGCGAAACAAGGCAAGTACAAAACACCTCAAAAGCTTAAAAAACTGCCCTAAAATCCGAGGCAATATTCACCAACTGTTTTAGAAAAACTAAGCGCGCAAGAAAGAGCAACTGAAACCAAAAATTAATTAGAAATACCAGCCTCCCTTTAGATAATTATTCACTCTTAAATTTCTTTTTAAGGAATTTAAGGTCTCTGACATTATTTCGTATCAAAAATAATTACATCCTTTTTTGTAACAAGTTCTATAAGCAAGTGAATGGCATCCCCATGGGCTGGTCGCATTCTACTAGCGTTTGCAATCTTTTCCTGTTCTTCAAAGAATTTCAGTTTATTAAGAACAACCCTTCTAAAAGTAACAGCTATCTTTACACTTATAGGTAAATTGACCTTCTCTGCTTGAATAGTGCTGTAGTGCTTGAGATTGATTTTCCTGCCATTTATCCAGGCTGCCTTTAGTTGATTAAAACCAATTCTAGTAACCAGGAACTTGATTTTCTGGACCTGTCCATTAATCTCAATAATGGAAACACTGTCATTAGCTTGTATGATAAGAGAAGTAACTTCAGTTTTAAAATTCATAAATTGGTCTAGTAATATCTCTTGCAGGGTGGTCGAACGTTTTCATCTCGCAGGTCCTTAGATTGTCTAGAACTTGCAGCTTGGAAAAAGACTTTATTCAAAATGTTCATTTACTAATCAATCAGTTTATTGCCAACCAGGTTCCGAAAGCTTTCCTTAAAGCCACACTTAGGAAAATAGTACTTAATTACAGTTTCAGGATTGCAGACCTACTCTAATTTAGCAATCTTGTAACCGAAAGAATCGCCTAAATGAAAGCTATAACATAGAAGTTTAGGTGAGGATGTGGTTACATTCTCCTTTTCAGGAACCCAATATGCTCTCGCTACCCCTTCTTTCTAATTCAAAAAAAGTTAAAAATGACAAAAAATAAAACCAAAAAAAGTTTTATAATGGTGTTAAAAATACAAAAAAAGTATAAATATTTATAAGTACGAAAAAATAGTTAAAATTAAATTCAGTTAAAATAAGGGGAATGATGTTTGTTCTTAGGGTATTTTAATACTTTTGAACTACATTTGGGAACAGCTTTAGTTGTTCCCAACTGTAATTTTTGAAGTATTCTGGCTGGTTAATTTTAACCTAAAATCTGTCTGATTTGTACTTCATGGCTGCAACTACAGAATTAACTGGGAACCTTGTGCAACTTTTGCACGGCAGATGGCAGCACGGTCTTTACTCCTCAAGTGGCGTCCATTTTGTTTCTGTAAGGCATGGTAGCAGCATGCGGAAATGGTAGGTGGTTTGTTTAATAATTTGCTTTGTGCAGTTTTCTAATTAATTTTTGGCTTCAGGTGCTCTTTCTTGCCTGCTTAGTTTTTCTAAAACAGTTGATGAATATTGCCTCGGATTTTAGGGCAGTTTTTTTAGCTTTTGAGGTGTTTTGTACTTGCCTTGTTTCGCACATCGTTTTAGGCGTAATCGTACGGTGTTAACATGCTTTTGTTTTTTCCATAATACGATTATTTTTCTGAATAGGCAGTTTTTTTGCAAATAAGTAACTTTTTTTAGTCCTTATCCACCATTAGGTTTCGTGTTTTGATTATATATAATTATGGTTCGTGTTGAAGGTTATAAATTTATTATTTTTATGATCAGCATCTTTGCTTATTTACGAGGTTTTGCTCAGTTTTTCTTCAAATCAGATGTGAGGTCGGGCCTCATGGAATTTAGTCTGCTGTGGGTAGTGTCTAGTTATTGAATGGTTTTTTTTTTTTTGTTTTTCACTATTAGGATTTCCTTTTTTAAGTAAAATTCTTTCCTCTTTTTTTGTTTGTTTTTTGGGCGTCAGGGGTTCGGACGTTGCTTGGTCCTTTATCTGGAGGTTTGTTCTAAATTTTTATTTTTTGCTTTAATTCTTATTTTTAACTAATTTTTACTTCTTTTTATAATTATTTTTTTAGTGGGAATTTTTATTTTATTTTTTTATTTTACTATTTTTTCTGTTACTGGCTCAGGCTGGCTCGCCGTTACATTGCAGACTAGATTCTCGCAGAAACCCACAATTTCAGGTCTCTGTAGAGCCTGGTTAGGTGTTGTACATGCCTGGCCCTTGACTTAGCCATGGAGAACGGCTTACCATTGCTCTATATCCCTCTCTTATCCCAGTGGTTAGTAATGTTTGGTCTTGCTACTCGGTATTTCTTGAAGAAATTTGCAATCTTGATGTTTTCCGTATTTTATTTTATTTTTCTTTAATGCAGCCTTTTGACGCTTTAGAACTTCAAATACATTTTTAACTGTTACCTTGTTTGCTTTTTCCATATATATATATATATATCATCATCATCATTGTCAACCATTATCAATCCACTGCTGGACGAAGGTCTCCCCAAGTTTTCTCCACAACGGTCTGTCTTGTGCCAGTCTCCTCCATGTCACTCCCGCATACTTTCGAATTTCATCCACCCATCTCCCATGTGGTCTTCTTCTGGGTCTTTTCCTGTCCCTTGGAATCCAATCTAAAATTTCGGCTGTCCATTGATGGTCTGTCCTTCTGGAAGTATGTCCAGCCCATTGCCATTTCAGGGATTTAACTCTGATCATGATGTCTTCCACTCTTGTGATTTTTCGGATCCACGAGTTCCTCTTCTTATCTCTCCTGGTTACACCAAGCATGCACCTCTCCATGCTGCTTTGAGTTGTCTGCAGTCTTTGTATGTCTCTTTTAGTTAAGGTCTATGTCTCTGCACCATACGTAAGCACTGGAAGGATGCATTGATCAAACACTTTTCTTTTAAGACATAATGGCATATTGCTCTTGAAAATTATGCTGTTTCTTCCAAAAGCTCTCCACGCAAGTTTTGTACGCCGATTAATTTCTTCATCAATGTGACCCTCGCTTTATATCTGCTGTCCAAGATAAACGTACGTGTCTGTTATCTCCAGCTTTTCCCCATCAATCGATAAATCTTCATTTCTTGTAAAAGCATTATACATCACTTTTGTCTTCTGAAAGTTCATTTTTAATCCCACTTCTTTACTCTTGTCAGCAAGTTCCTGGATCATACTCTGCAGCTCTGATGGGGTAGTTGCAAAAACGACTACGTCATCAGCAAAACGAAGGTGATTTAGATAATCTCCATTAATTTTTATCCCATTGTTTTCTCAGTTCAGTGATTGAAAGACATTTTGCAATGTGGCATTAAAGAGCTTGGGAGATATGGTGTCACCTTGTCTCACTCTCTTTCCAATTTTTGTGTGTTGTATTTTCAAACAGCCTAATCTTTGCACTTGCATATTCATAGACGTTATTAATATTAATGTATGCATCTTCAATACTGCAAGATTTCAGAGCCATTGTAACTGCTGATGGTTTCACCGAATCAAAGGCTTTTTCATAATCAATAAAAGCCATGCACAATAGAAGTTCATATTCCCTAGCTCTTTCAATTAGTTCTCTCAGTACGTGGATATGATCTATTGTGCTGTAGCCACTCCTGAATCCAGCTTGTTCTCTCGGTTGAGCCATGTCCAGTGTTACCTTCAAACGGTGTGAAAGAACTTTAGTGAAGATTTTATAAACCACTGATAGGATGCTGATAGGTTTGTAGTTCCTGAGATCCTCAATGTCACCTTTTTTATGTAGCAGGATCATTGTAGCATTGTTCCAATCCTCAGGAATCTTCCCTTCATTAAGGCATCGAGTGAAAATTTGGGCGAGTACTGTTTCGATCGGGCGAGTACTGATTCTCCACTTGCTTCTTGTCTACAGTAATTCCATCTTCTCCTGGAGCTTTTCCCCACTTCATGTTCTTGATTGCATGTGCAACTTCTGCTGGGAGGACTGGAAGAACTCTGGTACTGGTACCTTTCATGATGTCCGAAGTACATGCATCATCACTTCCATATAATTTGGATTAGAAATCTTTCACTCTTGTCAAAATTTCGCCTCTATTTCTTGTTACAGAACCATCTTCTTTTCTCAGTGCCATAATCTGTTTTCTTCCCTTACTGAGATGTCCCTTTGCTATCTTTAGGCTTTGGTTGTTTTCAATTGCTTTCCTCACTAGTTCACAGTTGAATTTCCTTACGTCTTCAGTGATACTTTTTCTTACTGTCTTGCATAGCTCTATATATTCCACTTTGGAAGTCACATCTTCTTTAGTTGTCCTCATCTCTCTTCTTTTTTGCATCAACATTTTGGTTTTTCCTGATAATTTGTTCACATGCAACTTGTTCTTAGACCCAGCTAATTTTGTTGCTGTTTCCATAAGAGCTTTGGTTACTTTTCAGTTAACTTCAATAATATCCACTTCTTTCGATGTTAGGCCTTCTAAAGCAGAGAATCTGTTTTTCAGTTCCAACTTGAAGGTATTATGGTGTTTTTTAAGGTTGGTACATTTTGTTTGTCTTATATTTTGTTTGTTCAATATATTTTGTTTGTCTTATGAGCTTGCCACGTTCGAGTTTAGTGTTGAGGTGCATCTTACATCTCACCAATCTATGGTCACTACCTGTGTTGAACTTGTTTAGCACACTGCAGTCTTCTATGATGAATTTTTTGTTACACATAATAAAATCAGTTTCACTTTTCGTCCCATTTGGATGTCTCCATGTCCATTTCCTGTGTGGCTTTTTCTTGAAAAAGGAGTTCAAGATGAAAAACTCTTCTGCCTCTGCAAACTGAACGAGAGTATTTCCACGCTGGTTTCTGTTGCCGTGACCGAATTTACCTACTGCAGTTTCATTGTGTTGCTGTTTCCCTCTTTTTGCATTGAAATCTCCCATGATTATCTTCAAGTGCTGCTTACCTTTATTATTTAGATGATGAATTTACTCTTAAAATTCTTCAATTTCTTCTTCAGGATGACTTGTGGTGGGTGCACAAGTTTGAATTATCTGAGCCTGGTATCTTCTCGAGAGTTGGATAATGAGTCGTGCAGCTCTGTCAGAGGAACTTTCAACTTCTACAACTTTATTCTTCAGTTTTTTTGTTTATTATAAATCCAACACCACTAGTGCGGCCAGTATCTGTCCCACGACAGTAGAAGAGATGTCCACTTTTCAGTTCAATGAGATCTCCTTTTCTTCTTACCTCACTTAGCCCGATGATATCCCACTTGATCCTTTGTAGTTCCTCTTCCAATTCAAGAAGCCTTGAATCAGAAGATAGGGAGCGTCCATTATACGTAGCCAAGGTCAGCATCAGAGGGCAGCCTAGTCCGGTCCTCCGGCGATTCTTAGCACTCTCTGCCTTCATGTCGCACTGGCCGCTGCCTTGGCCAGGTACATTCCAGCTGCCAGAGACTGAGGGCCAAGATTTAAGTTGTGGAGTCATTTTGGAGGGGTTTGGCTATAACTCACCACGCTGGCCAAGCGGGTTGGTGAGTGTGGGATAGCATTTCCTCTAATCCCGATGGTATAGTTATACCGCTATTGGCGGTCGTCAGAGCCCCTTTAGTGGGAACAGGATGCACCACAAGAAGGCGGGGTTGACACATGTCAAGGAGAGGCTGTGATGTTACGCATCACACACACACACATTCAGTGTAACCTCAATATCTTAAATCTCATGGGTACAGAAAAAAATTCGAGAAAATTAGTTTTTAAGATATCAAGGTTCTATTTAAATGAAGCTTTTCAGATCAATAATACATTACACATTTTAGTTTACAAAAATGTACGTATGCAACAAACCTTAACAAAAATAATCCGTCAATAAAGTCTGATGCCTGGCTAAGTCTTTCTGTAACTGAACAACTTTCTCTAAGGCAGGAACTGAGACAAATGATTCGGGACCTATATTTTCTGAGGATTCCACAAAAGTTTGCCACATATTAACAGCTTTTTCTGTTTCCTTCACAGTCACTTTTTTGGCACTCTCCCTGCTGTTCCACTTCATCATCTTCGTCTGATGCTGCTTTTACATCCACTACAATCTCTGCATCCGTTAAAGTATCGCATGTTTGAAGGGAAATGTCAACTGCCAAGAAATCATTGAATGAAAAGGCAAGATTTAGGTTCTGTTTGATAACCATCCACTGTTCTAAATTTATGCTATCTCGGTCTTGAGCTTCGACTACATTTTAATTTCTCGCCCAATCATTAACGGCGGAAGTTTTTCACTGCCACTGTGATTTGCTGCTAAAAGTATAGTCACACGTAGTTTGCTTTGTTTACGACCATGGCACTCCTTTCCCTTGAATGTAGCTGTTTTATCTGGCAAACACTGGTAAAATAACCCTGTTTCGTTGGCATTAAACACATCATCTGGCCCGTATCTTTGTTAGAGAGAAGGAAGCTCTTTGAACCACTCTTCACAAACACTTTGGCTAACCGACGCACTTTCATCACAAAGCTTCCTAAAGATGATATTCTGCCTGTTTTTGAGGTTTTCCAGCCACCCATTGCTAGCTTTGAATTCACTGTAGCCAAGCTACTTAGCAAAGCGCTCAGCTTTCTGCTGCCACAGTGATCCGCTGACAGGAACTCCTTGATCGCGGTATTGCACAAACCACTTCCACACGCTCTCTTCCACTTTGGGGTATGCCGATTTTTGAATTTTCTTCACTTTTTTTCTTGTTTTCATCATAGTTTCTTTCAATAGTTTCTCTATTGTTTTGTGATTGTTGAAAGCGTACTCAAAGGTATTCCAAACTTTGCAACAATTTGCTTTTCTTCATTGTTGTGTTTTCGTCCAAAAATTTAAAGATTTTTACTTTTTGTTCAATTGGAAGCAAGTTTAACTTTCGTTTTACTCCTGCCATTGTTGTGTTTTTGTCAAATATTAAGCCTTAATAAAATATAATGAACTTACTTTAGGTAATTACGAACTCCCATCTTGAACATAAACTTCAATTTCATAAAAACGATCCTCGTTCACTTCTTATCCACGCCGCCATTACCATACAAACCCGGTTGCCACAACAACCCACATTCCTAGTAATTCTTGATTATGTTACATCTCCTTTCCTTTCTAAACAATCAAGAATACTCACATATACAACTAGTTTAACACATAATGTCTTAAATAAGTTGGTGGTCTTGTTTCTCAGTTTGGTCTGTGCACGCCAGTCTCTTTTAAGGACACAGGAAGACTTGGCCTATCCACACCAGTCTTTTGTAATGACACAGGAAGACTGTCACCCATTGAACTTTTAGGTTGTACAGCTACTACCCCCGGCAACTCCTCTGCCTGACTCCCCTCTTGGCTCCGGTCTGTACATCTCAGATTTGTTTCATCATTGTTGTGTTATGTATAAGACCTAGGACTAGAATCCACTCCAACAACTGTCGATGGCTCCCATGAAGCATTGTTTAAGTTCCTTATAAGCACACTGTCTCCTTTTAATGGAGGAAGAGGTTTAGAACGCTTATCATAGTAATGCTTCTGTTTTCGTTGTCTTAATCTTAATTTTTCTTCAATGTCTTCAAATGGTTGTGCATTTAATAGTTTTGCCTTTATCAGCAATTTGGTTCTGAGTCTGTGACCAAAGACCAGCTGAGCAGGAGAGAGCATGATTCCTGCTATTGGTGTATTTTGGTACTCCATCAGACAAACATAATAGTCCCTGTTGTCCGCATGGGCCTTTTTGAAAATTTGTTTCGCAATATGCACTCCCTTCTCTCCCATGCCATCACTCCTAGGATATCTTGGACTTGAATATATGCACTCAATATCCCATGATTTAGCAAACGCCCTAAACTCCCAACTGTTAAAAGGGTTATTATCAGAAACAAAAATTTCTGGAACTCCAAACCTAGAAAAGACAGCTTTTAATTTGCTTATCACTTCTTGAGTTGTCTTTGTTTTCAGACTGCAGACCTCTATCCACTTTGAATAATAAATAATCTGTTAGGACCAAATAAGTGACATTTTGAAACTCCATAAGGTCAACAGCAACTTTCTGAAACGGTCTTTGAGGAACTGCATGAGGAGCTAAAGGTTCTTTGGTATTGCTAGATTGGAATCTCTCGCACACTTAGATACAAATTGATCAATCTCGAAATTCATTCTGGGCCAGTACATAATTTTCCTTGCTCTTAGTTTGCACTTTTCCATTCCAAAGTGTGACTCTCATGTATTAGCAGTAACATATCTTTGCTTAAATCCCTGGGTACCACCAATTTGTCACCAAAGAATTGCAGACTATTTTCAAGGTATAAGTCATTTCGTAATTTGTAATACTGCTTTAAATCCCTGTTCTAAGCTTTAAAATACTTAAGCCACCCTTTTGTACAATATTCCATGACTACTTTCAGTGTTTTATCCATTTTGGCGGCTAGTCTAAATTGTACCCTTTTTTCATCACATATTGGCAGGTACTTGGACACACTGTGTATCACATTCTGCAACTCTGGATCGCTCTGGGTCTTTTCGTCACTTAAAAATGCCCTAGATAGTGTATTGGCTATGTACATCTTACAGCGTGGTACATATTGCACAACAAAGTGTATTTCATCAGTTTTAGCATCATATGTTGCAGTCTTGATGTGACTTTAAGCAGCGGTTTTCTCACAATGGACTCCAATGGTTTATGATCCGACTGCACTGTTACTTTCCTGCCATAAACAAAATAATGTAATTTTTCGAAGACAAAAACTATGGCTAATAACTCCTTTTCAATTTGTGCAAAGTTTTGCTTATTTTCAGTCAATGTTCTTTACACAAATGAAACTGGATGTCCCTCTTGCATGAGACACGCACCCATTCCATCTCTAAAGCTATCACATTGTATTATGATGTTCTTTGAACTATCAAACACTTTTAAAACTGGTGTTGAGCTCAAGTTATGTTTGAATTATTTTGAGGCCTTCTCATGTTCCCAGTCCCATTTGAATTCCTGACTTTTTTTTAGTCAAAGCTCTCAATGGGAATGTGATTCTGGACAAATTAGGTATAAACTTAGACACATAATTCATCATTCCTAGTAGTCTTCTGACATCTGTTTTATCCTTTGGAATTGGCATTTCTTCAATGGCCTTTACATGTTGTGGATCTATTTTGATACCATCTTTAGATATTTGTCCTACATATTTAACTTCATTTATTCTGTATTGAAATTTTGCGCTATTCAACTTCACATTGTAATTTCTAGCCCCTCTTTAGCATTTCAGTTAAAAGTTTATCATTTTCTTCTTCATCAATGCCTGAGACGATAATATCATGCATATAAAATTTTCCCCCTGGTATATTCCCAAAGATTTTTAGATATCTTTTCTGAAAGACCTCTGTTGCCAAATTGATTCCATATGGCATCCTGTTAAAATGGAATCTACCAAAGGGAGAGTAAAAAGTACACAAATTTGCAATATCTTCATCTAAAGGAACTTGCCAACACCCTTCCTTCAAATCTAATACTGAAAAAAACTTTTTTTTCCATTTAGCCTGCTTATTATACATATCTTCTATGGATGGTATGACATAATGTTCTCTTTATTACCTGATTTAAATCTCTTGGGTCCAGACACAACCTAAGATTTATGTCTGGCTTCTATACTATAGCCAAATTTTGTACCCAGTTAGTGGGTTTATCTACTTTAGATATAATGTTCTTTTCTTCCAACTGTTGGAGTAACTGTCTCAATTTGTTATGTAGTACTTGAGGCACTCTTCTTGGAGGATTTATCACTGGCACAGTACCCGGGTTCACTTCTATGTAATATGGATCACCTGGTATCTTCCCTAGACCCTTAAAAACATGTGCATAATTCTCAATAATAGCTTCTTTTCTTAAAGTAGATTTAATGTGATCAACTCTCTTTATTAGATTAAGCTGTAAGCAAGCTTTTAATCCTAATATTGGCTTAGAATCTTGTTGCACCACATTAAACACTATTCTCTGTTGTTTAACATTCTCAGTGGAGCATTTAAGAACTACTTTCCCTTTTGGTTTTATCTTAAAATTTCCATACATGGTTAAAATTGTAGAAGTATGCTGGAGTTCTGGTCTTTGAAACTTTACCTGAGAACAAATTTCCTCAAATGTTTCTAGAGGCAGAATATTTGTTTCAGCTCATGTATCTAATTTAAATTCTACTTCACAGTTTTCAAT
Source organism: Macrothele yani (assembly GCA_039090855.1). NCBI lineage: Eukaryota > Metazoa > Arthropoda > Arachnida > Araneae > Macrothelidae > Macrothele > Macrothele yani. The sequence goes on from CM077017.1 coordinate 82,819,099, forward strand.
CCATATGTTTTTATTCCACGACTTCTCACAAATTTTACTGTCGGCTTCAATTTTATCTACACATGGGTTCTGTATAGTATCCACATATAAAATAGGTTCTTCCTTAATTTCCTTCTGTACTTCATAAACCCTTCTTCCAGATTTTACTTTAACTTTGCACCCTACAGCAAAATGATTTAACCCTTTGCATTTATTACAAACTTTTCCAAATGCAAAACACTCTCCTACCTTGTGCTTTCTACCACACTTTTTACAAAGATATGGCTCCATTACACTGCTACTTTTAGAAACTGCATTTGGCTTAATACTTCTTTTCATGAACATTTTCCCAGCTGTTTTATTTTAATTATGTTCACAGCTTCATTTTGTTCTTTCATATTTTTAATCTGTTCTTTACTCACCTCAACAGCCCCTACCTGTTCCACCGCTTTTTGAAGTGTAAGATCCAGTTCACGAAGAAGCGTTTCTTGAAGTGTTGTATCGATCAAACCCAGGACTGCATGGTCATGTATTAACCCTTCTTGTTGAGTTCCAAACTCACTAGTTTTAGCTAAGGTTTTAAGTTGCATAAGGTATTGATCGAATGGATGTCCTTCCTGCTGTGTACACTTAAAGAACTTAAATCGTTCGAACACATTTTTCTGTGGCAAACAATATGCTTGGAACTTATCGACGACTTTGGTGAAATGATCAGCTGCCTCTGGGTCCAAGTCAAATGTATTAAATATTTCCACGCCATCATCACCAATAAGATTTAGCAAAATGGCGACTTTTGTTTTATCCAGTTTGTTGATTTTCTCTGCAGCTAGGAGAAAATTTTCTAACTTCTGTCTCCATCGGCAACATTGCCCAAAAATCTTTAATTCTTCTGGAGCATGAAACCTATCCATCACGATTCTGACACTATGTCAAATATTAAGCCTTAATAAAATATAATGAACTTACTTTAAGTAATTACGAACTTTCATGTAGAACATAAACTTTAATTTCATAACAACGATCCTAGTTCACTTCTTATCAACGCTGCCATTACCATGCAAACCCAGTTGCCACAACAACCCATGTTCCCAGTAATTCTTGATTATGTTACAGTTTTAACGTTAAAATCATTTAGGGTGGCCACTGACTACATGCGCACAACACTTGAACATCCAGGTATGTCTTACTGTGCCCAGGGACTTTGCAAACTGAAATGATTTCCACAAACGAAGAGGGAAGGAAAACTAATGCAGTCCTGGTCACGTGGTCTCCTATTCACAGGCAGTGAGTGAAACCAGTGACTGTTCTAAGTGGAATTGGTTCTGAGCAGTCCAAGTGATGTCATGCTCTCTCTATTCATGTTCTAACAAAAGACCCTCATCCCTCTAAAGGAAATGAACAATGAACACAAAGACATCTGAATACCAGTTTGTGAACTCATTGCATTTCTCCAGCACAGGAGTCTCTAACAATTCAAGATAGCAAGGGTTTTAGAGAAAATGGTTTGAGATAACTATGGAAAATTCACAGACTTAATGCCTAAAGTAAAGGGAAAGAATATTTTTTTGAGATATCGAGGGATTCGAGATATCAAGGTTCGACTGTGTATATATATACACTGAGTGACCACTTTATTATGACCACCCCCTCAGTACTTCGTTGGGCCACCTTTTGCCTTTAATACTGCAGCGATTCTTCGCGGCATGGATTCCACGAAATGTTGATAGGTGGTTAGTGGAATCTGAGCCCATGCTTGATGAATAGCACTTTCCAAGAGTGTGAGATTGCAGAGTTGTGGATCCAGATGGTGTTCAACTTCATTCCACAAATTTTCAATGGGGTTGAGATCTGGAGATTGTGGGGGCCACCTAAGCAAAGTAAACTCGCCGGCATATTCCTGAAACCAATCCTGTACAATACGAGCACTATGGCAGAACGCATTATCTTGTTGAAAGTAGCCATCGCCATTGGGATAAACCATCCACATGACAGGATGCACTTGGTCCGCAACGATGTTTAGATATGATGTGCCAGTCAGACGTTGATCAACATGAAGTAAAAGGCCCAAAGCATGCCAGGAAAACATTCCCCAAACCATAACGTTGCCTCCACCAGCTTGAAGGGTTGTAGCAATGCATTTGGGGTTCATGCTTTCGTGCTGTTTCCGCCAAATTCTTATTCGGCCATCGGCATCGGCATGGTGCAACTGAAAACGTGATTCATCAGACCACATAATTTGTTTCCAATTATCGACTGTCCAATCTTTGTGCTCCTGTGCAAACTGGAGACGTTTTCTCTTGTTAACTGCACACAGCAAAGGTGTTTGAACAGGCCTTTGGCTGCCATATCCCATCCAATGCAGTGTACGGTGAACAGTGCGTGCAGAGATCATTTGAGAGGATCCTTGATTAAGATGGTCTGTAATTTGCTGCACTGTTGCCCTTCTGTTGTCTGTTACCAGTCTGGACACTCTCCGTTCCACCCGAGTAGTCACTAGTCGATGACGACCACACGTTGCATGTAGAGACCTAGTTTTTTGGCTGACCGTCCAGTCTTTAAACACTTTAACAACAGCTGCTCTGGAACATTTCACGAATGCGGCAGTTTCGGTTACACTCGCTCCATGGCTATGAGCTCCTACAATCATCCCACGTTGAAAGTCCTTCAAATCGCATTTTTTACCCATCTCGTCGCCCCAAAATAACTTCTACTACTGTCACAAGCACTAAGCTTTCCCTTTTTATACTAGCCTCGCCCTCTGGCGGCAACAGCGTGCAGCCATAGCTCATTTGCTTAAAACTGTCAGGTGGTCATAATAAAGTGGCCACTCAGTGTATACACACAGTGATTGGAAAACTACTTTTTAAAAGTAACTGGCTGCTGCTACAACATCATTCTCGAAAAAGTAGCTTGCTACAGCTACAACTACTTTTTTAAAAGCAGCTTGCTACACTACTTTTCTTGAAAAGTAGCAACTTTTGCTATTTTTTAGCTACTTTTTTATCTTTAGGTTTAAATTAAAGGTACAAATTCTAATAGTACATTTCTTTCCTAGCCTACATGTTCGCTGGATGTGTCCCCGATCGAACATGCCTGGGACATGGTAGCTAAGCGACTGGCCCACCAAGAGCCTCCTCCAGTAACCACAAATGAACTCTGGTCACACATAGCAGCTTGTCAAGCTATTCTTCAGGACAATATCAAAAACCTCTTCCATTCAGCATTCAATGCCATGCCATGTAGAGGCTATTATTGTTGCTCGAGGTGGCTTCACACAATACTGAATTTTGAAGTGAAAAATCTTGCATCAATCAACAAATGTAAACAGATATCTCCTGTAACATGAGGAATCTGTTTTATAAATTTCGTTTGAGTAGCGCGATTCTGTTTCTTGGTGTTGCAATGTTCACAAACAGTAGTGTATATATGTTCAGCAATCAAAAGGATATAAAGATAACAAGAAAAAAAGCACCAAAGTTTCGGTTGTAATGAGCACAATCCTTTCGTTTCTTTCAGATATGAATAAAATTTTTCAGAAGTATTCAAAGTGAATGGAACCAGTAAGAAAAAAAGAAAAATCAACAGGATTTCAACAATCGACATAACATCTCGAAATAGGAATATTTACTTACTCCTACTAGCGGATGAAAAGTATGTTACGAAAATTGACAAATTGCCCAGAAAAAGTCTCGTAGGAGAAGGAAGATATTAAAGAGAAAGGAATTTTCAAATGGAACAGTTCGGGAAAGAAATATAAACATGATATAAATCTACTCTCCCTAACATAATAATTTTGCACAGAGGCGTGGCTACCCTGGGAACAACTCAAGATAGGGCGCAAGAATCACTGTTGCAGTGTGATTAACATTAGAATGAAACTTTTACACCAGTTTACGGTACACTGAAAATTCAAATTTCTTTCTTCTCAAAATGTTCAGGGGATGCTAGTTACTCGCACTCGGAAATAAAAGCGCGACTCTACAGTCCGTCCGACTCGAGAAGAACCAGAGCCTTCGTCGACAACAATGGAGCGCGAGTGGTTTTTCTTTCGTTGGATGGATACGATGTCATTTTTCTTTAGTTGGATGAACGACTTTTTTTTTTTTTTTTTTTTTTTAGTTAGATGGACAAAATCAGGATGTCGTTCACATTGTTGAGATTCTCTGGAGGCTATTCAACCATTACTATGGCTGCAAGCCACGACTACCAGCTAAATTTGGTCCGTTTGATATGGTACCGAAGGTCCGAAATAGTTGCGAAATGTTTTACAGTCTGTTTGATTGTGCCTCCTACATAAAACTAACATTGGGGTATGATGTTAATTTTGCCTTGCTGAGCAGATATCTATATAACTATAACTAGTAATGCATATATACATATATATGTGTAAGTGAGAAACACAGATGGGGAGGCAATATTTGCGGTCTGCCCCGGTGCAGAAATGCCTAGTTACGCCTCTGATCTTTCATAATGAAAAAGTTGATATGTGAAAAGTATTCTTTATAGCAAATACTACACCAAGGAAAAAGAATAAATACTTCTCCTGGAAGCAGAAACAGCAAGAAAATTTTTTGACATTTATGCCATCTAACAGGAAAGCTATACATTATTTAAAGAATATAATATCCCCCATCTTTATTGCAGCGAATATCATACAGTTAGAGAAAACAAATTTTTCAATAGGGTTCTTAGAAGCAGATATTCAACAACAAACAGAAGCACACAAACACTACCACCTAGTGCCCGAACTGTGAACTACAAAAAACTGCACAAGTACAGGCAAAGTGCATTTGTCTGCGATGGGGTCTGGGTTCCAATCCCAGTGAGGCATGGATGTTGTGCTTGTCTTGCGGCACTGGCTCTCTCCCTTCTGTGGAACCAGTGGCCCTAAATTAGGGATGGGCGACTGCTTATAGCACACAGAGTTGCTCACGGTGGTCATTAAACCCCCAATCAAAAAAAAAAAAAAAGAAAAAGTCTTTGGTAAATGGTATACAGTGTTAAAAGAATTGTTTAAATCGGATATATAAAAGCTGAGATTTGGAGAAAAACAAATTTAACATTTGCGCTCCCAACGGGAAAATTGTGCATTATTTTGAGAAAGAAACACCCTCAAAATGCTTTCATATTTGGTTTAAAACTCAGGCTTCACGCAGCAATAACACATAAACATATAAAACGAGCCAAACACACAGTCACGCATGGTAAAAGGTTCGTTTAGCGGTAGCTTTCGGTCGTCCTACGACCTGGATCACCTGCAATGGACTAGATGGGCTGGTTGCCAGAACTCCAATTTGAAGTTGGGGTGTTGGAAATGTTTGCCAGATTTTAGAAGAGATCCAAATAAATGGGATTTGGTGAGGGGTCTGAATTGCAGTTTTTGGTGAACAAAATTTCAATGCTTTCTTGGAAACGCAGTGATGCCTGGTTGATGAATGGGGCACCTTTTTTGGCTTAAACCAAAAAAGTTTAAAACAAAAACTTTTTTGGTTTAAACAAAAAAGTTGCCCCATTCAAGTTTAAACCAAAAACTTTTTGGGTTTAAACCAAAAAAAGTTGTTTTTATTTAGTATCTGAACCGAAAATTTTTTTTTTTTGGTCAGGTTTTTAGATCCACAGATATTACTGCAAATATGCTCTAAAAGGAAATGTGAACTTATACCCTGAAGTGACACATTTGGGCATTAAGAAAAATTTGAAATTATATGCAAAACATTTCGCACCAGAAATGCTCTTCGACAATAAAAGAAGTTTTCAAATCTGACTCTTGGAAGCAGAGATATGGTAAAAACTGTTTTAAACAGGAGGTATTCTCAAAAGGTTTTCCGTGGAGAGTGATATCTGACCACAAAAAATAAATTGAGTTTTCAGAAGTGCATATATTGTTGCAGAAATACATCAGAACCAGAAATAAACTCTTACGTCACCTAGTTGCAAAACTGTTCATTACCAAAAATTAGAAATTATATGCAGAATGTTTTCCTCTGCGAGCTTTATCTGTTGTAAAAAGAAATTTTCAAATCGGTCTTTTAAAAACAGAGATATCTGGGAAATCATGATTTAATTTCAAGCCCCCTAGCAGAAAAAATATGCATTACTTGAAGAAAAAAAGAAACAATACCCAAAATAGTCTTTGTTATAAATGGTATCGAATGAAAGAAAGAATATTTCAGTCGGATATTTAGAAGCAATTATATGGAATAAACATATTTTTTTAATTTGATAACATCAGCATTTGCATCATCTAGCGACAAAGTATGATCGTTCTCACATTTCGAGCTTCCAATGCAAAAAAATAATTTTTCAAATCAGACTAATAATGATAGAGATATGATGTCCACGGACGGAAGAATGGACGAAGTGATACTATAAGCACGTTCTTTTTTTTTTTTGCAAAAGACGTGCTAAAAGTGGTCAACTATTTTGCTGGTTTGACAATGTCAGACACGTAATTATAGGTAGGAGACACTCGGCCCCTGTTATAACCAAAAACGCTTCAGAAAATTTGGAAATATCATATGCAGTGAGAAATTCTTTTTCACTGTTTTTTTTTTTTTTTTTTTTTTAAAGTAGCACAATTTGTAGCGTAATTTCCGCTACAAGCTACTGAATTTTGTAGAGTGCTACTGCTACAACTAAATTTTTTATTTGTAGCATGCTACAGTAGCAGTGCTACTTCCGATCACTGTGTGTATATATATATATATATATATATAGTATCTGAACCGAAAAATATTTTTTGCTGGTTTGACAATGTCAGACATATTATATATATATATAATTATATATATATATATATATAATGCATGTTTTTATTGCATCAACTTTCCTTTTTTCTATTACTTATTTGAATGGTAATGGAAACAATACTTTCAGTTGTAAATGTATTTATGGATGGCACCTCTATTCATAGTGATTGTGGAATAACTTTTTTACGGGTCTTATAGAGGTTATTTTTCATGAAAGTTGGTTGTCAAATTTTCGAACTAAAGCCTAGTTAGTGGACACTCCATAAATTGGGACTCAGTGAAAATAATCGCCCACCAGTCAAACTTAGTAAAGAGGAAACTAGAAGAAGGGATCGAAATAGCAAGAAGAAGAAGTACCAAAATTAACGATAATTGCGGATGGACTCTTCCAATTGAGTGGCAGCAACTACTCCAGTGACATAGTCCTGATGACGAACTGGGCTTTAGTTCGAAAATTTGACAACCAACTTTCATGAAAAATAACCTCTATAAGACCCGTAAAAAAAGTTATTCCACAAATACTTTCAGTTAAATTAACCTAAAGTTGAACTTGATGCCGATCAAGATTTCATGAAAAAAACATGAAAAGCAGACTTTTTTTGGTAACACTGTGTTTCAGTTTGAGATCTAAATCTATGGAATGACAACCATATCAGATTCTCCAATGAAAATGATTTAATATTTCTAGTAAATACAAAGAACCGTTTTATGAAGTGAAGGAACACCAATTATAGCAAGTGATGTATCAATGTGTAGTGGATGCTGTAATAGTTAATTAGGAAGACGTGGGTTCTGTTAGCAGTGGATAATAAATCCTGCATGTGTCTTTAAGAAGTCCAACCCTTTGATTTCATATCTTTTAAAACACTTGCCTGGAGACGAAGATTAATTTTGATGCAGATGATTTTGGAACCAAAAAGATTTTACCTCCTGTACTTTACAAAGCTTGCATCATGATACGATTTATTTTTGTTGTTTCACTTTTTAATTTCAAAGGGTTATTTTAAGCTGCCCAAGGAAGTTGTGTTTCAGTATTTATTCTTAGCTAATGAATTATGAAATTAAGAGTTAAACTCAAAGAATGAGCCAACTTTTAAAACTGATTTGCAAAGGCAATGGCTATGCAATCTCTAAAAGAATGGCCTCACGACAGGGTCAAACATACGCTTTGATTACTTAGTAGATGCACAGTTTTTTTTGGCTATGTTGGTTGGTTGGTTGATGAGTGTTTTCTAGTGCAAGGGCCTCAATGACTATGTAAATGCCCCTCTTAGGGATATTGATCTTTAAACCCTTCCCTTTTATCTGTTACCCATGGTCTTTAGACCAGCATAACAAAGGCTTCACACTGGACAATGTTAATTTTCCCAAGGGGCATGCTTAATTTGGTAAACAGTTCCCTGCTGTCATAATAAAATTTGTGCCTTACAGCAAAAAAAGTAACAATAAACGTAGTGCAAAATTTTGTTACTTGATTTTTGTAGCAAATTAAAAATTAAACTACTTTTTAATTTTTGTTTTTAAATGCTATGCTACAAACTACAATAAAAGTAGTGCACAACCGCAATGTTTCTAATAGTAGCATGATATTTCCCAGCACTAGATATACTTGTGGTTACAAAATGTGTTAGACACACACAACCCATTCTGAAAGTAAACTATTAACCTTTCACCATTATTATTCACATTAGGATCATTAAACTTATCCAGTACATTGTCAGATATCCTGAACACCTACTGTAGCATTAAAATCCCTTGCTGAAATAACTTTCTGAAATAAATTAAGTAACATTTAAAAAAATATAGATTGAGATCCATTAAGTTGCATGTTAAAAATAATAGACTATTTATTAAGTCAATTACGTCATATTTCAAAAACGGTAAACTGAGATCAGTCTCACAAGTGTGAATTATAATTTTCAGGCTTGCATTTTTATGTAAGCTACATTACATTTTATAGTACATGCTTAAATAAATAAATAAAAGATCTGCCAGTTATATAATAAAATCATAGTTTGCAACATAGCATTAGGATTCAGCTATGCTCAGAACAGGTACGTCTTCATTGAAAAAAATGCAAAATTTGAAATCACGCTATTCAAAGTCTGTTGTTTTGACCTTGAGCACTTCTAATTCACAATGTTTTACTGTATCATTATTTTTCTTCTATGACCACATGAAAGAAATCACTGGTGCTTTTTAATGGTGCTGCCAAAGTGACTGTTTCTGCTTCCTAAATCTGTATTTGTTATTTGTCTAGGGTCAAGATCTAACAACATATGGTGAACTTGTTGCTGAAGGAACTTTTAGAATGTACCGTGCAAAAGCGTCACGCCATTTATTTTTATTTGACAAGATGCTACTCATTGCAAAGAAGAAGGAAGAGGGTATCTTAAGCTACAAAACGCATATTGTGGTAATTAATTGTTATGTGTCATTTTATTAGTGTTTATTTGAAGTCATTCAGACACAGAGACTTATTTACTATATTTATAAGTTGTTCAATAACCAATTCCTGCCCTGAAACAGAGTGGAATGAGAAAAATATTACCAGTACTGATATCAGTACAAATATATCTCCTTAAGTGATTATCATTATTGTGCTTTCCTGTCCTGATCATTGAATGTCTCTAGCACATCATACAAAAATTACAGCATCAGTTGCTAAGATTTCTGTACTTCGCAACAGGTAAATAGTTTCATGGCACTATAGGTTAGGCAAATAATCCATGTAAAGACATCTTAGAAAAAGGAGCTCAGTGGTTAGTAACCTTCACTCAATGACAACTAAATTATTGCTGACTGTTCTTGCATTAGTCACAAACTGCAGTATATTGATGAAGTTATGAATCATCTTTATTTGTTGCATCACACTGATGTTTTTTCTTTGATTATGAAACTGGTGTTACAATTTTGATTTTAGCACAGATTAATTTCATGATTTATTCAAACAGGAAACAGAGCCACACATTAAAAAAAATGTAACCATTCAAGCCAATAAGGTTTGCCCAGTGTCAAACCTTGTTTTCATATTGCATGAAACAGAAACTCTCTTGCAGAACAAGGGAACTACAAAGGATGTTCACACATTTTTAGAATGATTTTCCAGCAATATAATTAATGTTTAAAATAAAATTATTTCTTTCTTAAATGTTCTGTCTGATAGCCCTTTCTCTGGACTATGAACCTACATCTGGATTTCCAAGATAACAGGACATTTTTTAAAATTGGTAGTGGTATTTTATCCTCTCATACCACTGCTTTCCATAGTCCAATCATTGTTTTAAGTCTGCATTTAGAAAGTGCTCGTTTTTGCAGTTTGAAGGTGCAATAGTCCATTAATGACATATTAGGGAACTTTGAAGGAATATGAGCAAAAGGTGTAGACTTAGATATGCATCTCTTTTTTTCATTTTTTCAAGAAATAGAGTGGTAGATTTAGATGTATGACTAGTAGCCTTATCCTGAATGAGTTCCACTCTTTGAAGCTCTGTGGATAAAGGAATGGCATTTCCTCTTTAAATATGACTTAAAACATCATTTTGGTAATATGTAGAGTTGATTTTAACATTCTTTTCAACTTCTTATCCCATTGTATGAGAAACCAGCAATAATCATGAATCCTTTACTGAAACTTTCTTTGGATTCTTGGAACCAAGTTTGCAAGTCTTTTTCTGCTCTTTTACGATAGTAAATCGACGTTTTTTCATTAAAAGTAATTTAGGTCTATCCATGCTTCATTAATAGTCACAATAAATTTCCATTAGTCTCCAGCTAAGTGATTTTCATAAAGAAGTCTACACCATGTTCTGCTTTCAGCCACATGCCTAGGCAAAAGGCGGTGAACATTGTTGGTTTTTTTTTTTTTTAGATTCAAATCTTTGTTTATTACCTTGTTTACAGTTGATACAGAAATTTTGAATGACTTGGCGATTGCTCTTTGGGTTGGTAGATTTTCTTTTAAAACCAAAGACTTTACTTCTGAAATAGTCATAAAAATATATACTTTCTTTGGATATTCGTTTGTTCTTTTTCCTGTTAAAAGCAATGCTTGACAGTGTTTTCCACTATTATTAATAATATTGTTTGTTTTACATTTTGAAATGCTAATACCATGATTTTCACAGCATTTTTTAATTAAATTACAGTTACAGAATTTGTCTTTGTAAAGAGCAAAAATGTAACCTTTCTATCCACAGCTTGTTTACTTGCACCATTTTCTTGGCAAATGATATTTAATTGCAGCAGATGTTGCTTTAGTGTTTATCTAACATGCTGCTGCCAGCTTCAATTCTTTGAACTTCTTTTATTTTCTGTAATTTCTTATCAAAAACATTCTAAAAATGTGTGAACATCCTCTGTATAGGGGAAATCTATCAAACCAGCTTCTGGCCAGGTTTGGTATGTTGCCTGATACTGTGCCATAATGTGCTAAAATGTTGCCTATGTATCATTATTTGTCGAAACAGATTGGTTAGTTAAATTTATACCAAACAAGTGTCAAGCTACATATCTTTTTTTCTGTTGGATTTTGATTTGCATTCTGTAACATTGAAAGTGCAACACCCAGAAGCAGTGGGAAAATTCAACTAATCTTCACTAAGGAGCAGTAGGAAGACAAGAAAGACACAATTAAATTTTCAAAACCAATGGGTAACTTTGGCCCAAAACCGGAAAGTGTTTATTTTGTATGTTGCAACCCTGCATTTTGCCTGATTCAGGTAATTTTGATGTGAAAAGTAGGTTGCAGCACTAGTTACGGATGACCCATAGTTAAGTGTAATTTGTACTTCCGGGGCACCAATACAGTGTCTGGTATAGACAGCTGTTGTGATTAGTAAATACATACCTCCCTAACTTCTATCTGCGTGACTCAACCTCGAAGTTAATACATTTTGGTAAGTACATTTTTTTATACTTATATACATATAGGAGTTAGTAATGTTAAAAATTAAAGTTATTTCATATTCTTTTCTGTGTTGACTTTTGCATGCCTTGGGGTTACTTTGGCCCAAGATTTGGGGTAACATTGGCCCAACTGCAATTTTTAACACTGCACATAATCTCTTACCAAAAGCATTTTTATTGCTTTCAATAACTGAAAGGCCGAAGAATACGAGAAAGAAATTGCAAATACCAGCTGGCAAAAGCATTTGTCTAGCGGATGTCATACTTTCTAATGCTGGTCCTTCAAAACCAAAAACCCAGCCTCCATCTAAAAAACAAAAGTTTCTATCTATGAGTATTTCCTCAAGCGAACATTCAGAAGAAAAGATTCTTGATATGCTCTTGGAGTCTGACACAGAGAGTGAAACATATTCTGATTTGCAAAAGCATGCAAATGATGCACCAAAATCTATGCTTCAGGATTATGCTGTTGATGATTTTGTAATTGTTTTATTCAGTGGTCAAAGTTACCCCGGAAAGATCGTCAGCATCTCAGAAGGGCCAACAGTTGATTGTATGGAAAAAGGCTTCAAATTTTGGAGATGGCCTCAAAAGAAGGACTGTATTCCATACAAATGGCAAGTTTTTTTTTTTTGTAAAATAAATCCCCCACAAGTAATTCAGTGTTAGAACATCTATAGCACAAGCCACAACTGTTCGTAATTTATGTGCATACAATTATAATCATAATAGGTTGCTTACCTTTTGTACACATTTCCCTGCAAGTTTTATTCTTTTGGTTGTCTAGCTTGGTTCAAGCCTCTGGTGCTGTGGTCCTTTTTCATCTTCAGGTTCATTCAATACGTGGTGAATGCATAAGTCCATGAAGTGTACTGCTTTAATGACTCTAGGTCCCAACAGCGTCTACTTCCCCTCCAACTCCTCTTACCAGCGTGTAAAACCCAACTTTCGTTGGTTGATTGACATTTATAAAAACCAAAATTCACAAACTCAAAACCAACTGACATGACCAACGAACATAAACTTCCTATTTACATACATACAAAATTCCAAACAAAAATATTAGAAGCGTATATACAACTATTTACACACAACTTACCTTATTCCCTTCTATGTCATTCGTTCCCTACACCTCGCAACAACCAGAGCATTCAGTCACCACACCTCAGCCATTCCCACGTAGACTGCCTCAAGTACTTTCTTCCCCCACCGGGGTCATCTTCAGGAGGCGTTCCAGATGTTATCTCTCCTGCTACCACAGTGAGAGTGAGCGACACGTGCTTCTTCCTTTCCCCTGCTCCAACGTCACGTACACACAAGTGATTTCAAAGAGGAATCAATTTTTTTGTTCCCGAGATGAACAATCTGATAGTATGATAAATCGTGATGTGAATAAATATCCCAATGATATTTTAATCTCAAATCAGTGTAACATCACATCAGGAACAAAGTTACCCCAAGTCATGGCAACTTTGTCCCAAAATTTCAATAATTTTTGGAGTTCTTTAAAAACTTGCAAAAAAATTATGACCCACTTAAATGCATCCTTTTTTCATGCTGCATACAAAAAAAAAAAAAAAAAATTGCCCCAGTAATAATCGAATATTTCTTTCAAATTTTGCTCTTAAATTAGACAAAGAATGAAATGTTGGGCCAAAGTTACCCCAACGTATGGTACTTGAAATAAATAATGCACAGCAGTACAAAGTGCAACCACCTGTGTTTGCAATGTATTCAGCAATGTATCATAGCATTGAGTCATAGAAACAACTGATAGTTTCTTACAGCACTGCCCACCATGCTTCCTGCACCTGTTCTTGCAGGGCAGCATTGTCTGCTCTGGTTGTCGGTGAAAGTTGAGATGTTGTTCCGACCATGTTCAGTGTGTTCTATTGAGGACAAATCTGGGTCTCTCGCTATCCATTCCAGGACACTGACAGTGCATAGACATTCCCTAGTGATGTTCAGGATATTGAGAGCATGTCAACATTACCTGGAGATGTTTACAGTGTGCTGATGCACATTATTTTACTGAAACATGTTGCCAGGTGCCTCCCATGTGAAATGGATAGCAACAGCATTCAGAATGTTCTGCATGTACCTCTGAGCTGTCAAACTATCTGTGAAAAATACTAAAGATGTTTGGCTATCATAGCTGATTGATCCTCAGGCAATGACCCCTGTTGTTCTTGACATATGTTGCTGAACAGTTGCTCTTGAAGTGGTCCATTCCCCCCCCCCGTCATCTCCATATGTCAATCCAGATATCCTTGGCCATCGGACTTCAAACAAAAGTGAGATTTGTCATTGAAGATCACTTGACACCATTCTGTCAGCCAGTTTATTCTAAATGCCGGCAATGATTATCATTTGACAGGAGCAAGCAGCACAATTGATAACGTGCACAAAGTCATGCTTCTACCAATCTTTGAGATAGGGTCTGTCTTTTGATGGGATGGCTTAAAGAAACTTTTGCCACTCTTTGATGATAGAATGGCCACAAGGGCATCAGAAACTTGTTGAGTCAAGTGGTCTTCCCATGGTGTAACCATCTTGTGTGATCCAGGTTTACAAAAGGTGGTCGTACCTTCTCTCAAAAACTGCTTCCAGCATTGATGTACTGTTGCATTGTCCCAACCCAAATGCTGAGCAATAATCGCACGTGGACCATCTACCACATATTGCTCAGCATTTGTGGTGGATACTAATAATTCCTCTTCGAGACTAATTCATCCCGTCTCAAATTGACTCAACTACTGATATGGTCAGCAAATTTGGTGTCTTGGCATTCTGTACAAAGTTAACTTCCTCATAAACCTCAGATCAAAGCTGGATGACTTCTTATGAGGAAACCAGCCTTATCTATGATGTTACAGAAGAGGTTTTCTCACTTATATTGGGGACTGCTGCACTTATATTTGCAACTGGTCCCATATTTTAATCATGTGCATATCTTGGCTCTTTTAGCTGCTTACTGGTTTACATGTGCTTCCATCACTCCTTCAAGTTATTACATTTTCAATATTATGGGGTGTATATGAATGATCAGTTGAAAACAGGTGCTTCACACAAGGCTTACAGAAAACTTACAGCATTATTTGAATGTGATTCTTAAAGAAAAGGATATATATGCAGTTTTCCACTTCAGGGAAAAAATACCTGAATGCAGTTCTCTTGGAATCAATGCAGTTGAGTCCTGAACAGTTGAGGGAGATTATTGAGTACTTTATTTAGATAAATGAGTGGCATGCCCAGTGTCAAATGATGTGTGACATTTTGTTTCAAAAAGAAACAAACACAAATCAAAGAGAATTTTATTTTGTATTAGGATATATGCTTGGAAAGTAGTAGAAATATCACACTTGTTATGTTAAAGAAAAATTGAAAAACACAAGAGCCTTTCAAAATTGCCTTGGGTCTTGATCACCTGTAAACATTTGGAGCGAGACCGGTTGCCAGATTTGGATTTTCAAGTACTTGATTATGGTTGTTGCCAAATGATAGAAGGTATTTACAAATGATCGGGATAAAATAAGGACTACCAGTATTGCAGTTTGAAGAGGTAGATATTTCAATGCTCTCACAAAAACATAGAGCCCTTTTATTTACAAACTCAACAATTTCCTTGGTATTCTTCCAGAGAGGCCCTGCTGATGTATCTGAGATAGTCAATAATGTTAAAGAAGAATTAGGTTTACTATGGGTAACATCCTTTTTATGCTCAGCCAGGCACTTGGTAATGCTCCAAAATGTGCTGCCAATATAAACTGTGGTACCAACAGAAGTAGAAATGGGAATAAATTGTGCACACCGGGAACATTAATGTCTTCAACTTTTTCTCTGTCCAGGAGGATAAGTTTCATGATGGTAGGATTGGATTTGATACAAATCAAATAACCATAGGATTTTAAAAATTAGGCACAACTAGTGGGTAGACTGGTCAGATTGAAGTTGTCCATTGACCTCTCTCTGATTAAAGGGAGTAGTGCAATTCTTGACTTCAAACTTTTTTATGGGTTTGTCCTCCAAATCACTAGGGAATTGATGGTGAGCAGCAATGGTTTTAGTATTACTGTATTCAAGGGAGAGAAGCTGATGGGCAAAAATTTTCCCCAGCCCCAAGATTAAACTTGCCTCATACCATTTTTCGTCTTGAAACAGCCATTCAAAGAACTGATCCAGTTCATCAACTTTACATCAGGGTTAAATCTGCCATTTTTCTTTCTCAGCATGCCAATAAGCCCCTTTCTGTTACTCAACTTAAAAATATCAAAGAATTTATTACCACTTTATAACTTGGCTGTTAGTAAAGCTGATAAAATTAGCTGCCCAGTTATTCTAAAGAAGTGACCTTGATTTAAAAGCGGTCAAATTCCTTCACTCCACAAACTGGAAACTTCTGAAGTCAAACCCTGCTGAATCCCTCAAAAACATTGACAGCTTAAATAAATAAAGATACCTTGAACTTCTGTCTAGGTGATTTTGCTTCTCCATCTTACTACCACATTTTTTTTTTTTTTTTTGCAAGTCAAGCTTCATAAAGAAGGTTACCCTATCAAACCCTTGGTTGAAAACATTTTTTTTTTAAATTAGTTAAAAAAAGTGCTTCTTCATCACTAAAAACCCCTAGTACTCTATCTCATCCACTAAAAAATTTATCAAGCATCTTCCAGATTCTTTAGCACTCAATGAATGCATGTTTACTCCGGATGTTGTTTCTCTGTTTCCTTCTGTGTCACTGTTTCAATCTAATAAGTTACTATTCACAAACTCAAGGTCCTTATGTCTCTCTCTCTTTCTTTCTTTCTCTCTCTCTCTCTCACACACACACACACACACACACACACAACTTCGTCTTTCCCCATGCTGGGTAGGAGGTAATATTGGGAGCACGGATGCAACAAAAACATGTCACACTTTGAACGCTTGTATCTTTTAAACTAAGAATCACAAAGTAATAAGTAATACATCATTAGATAGTTTATAAAGTCCCATTTATAACAAAACAAGTTTCAACCCTCCACTCCTTAACGCTTCGATACCGTAGTGTTAGAAAGTTAAGCTAAATTTTACATGATTTTGTTTCGCCTCACTGTTTTAAGGTTGATAACTAGTGAATAAGTAATAATAGCAATGACTTTAGCCCCACATTCTGTAGCTGATGATCAGAGCTAATGGACATATGTGATAAACCAAAATAAAGTGGATTATTTATTTTTTTAGATAAAAAATCAAAGGGGCTCAGTAGCAACTGTGCTGCAACCTACAACGTAAGGCTACGTCAACTGTCCTTCCCTGAATACTTTAAGGACGTAGAACTAGTAAGATAATGCCATGAAATATTGACAGTTGACATAGATCTACATTGTACATTGTGGCACAGTTGCTACTGTTCCCCTTTATTATTATTATTATTATTATTATTATTTTTTTTTATTGGGGTTTAACAACCATGATGAATTCCATGGGTGGAAGAGAGCCAGTGCTGTAAAACAAACACAGCATCCATGCTTCACCCCAGAATTTGAACCTGGACCCATCATGGTCATAAGACAGTGTTTAGACCACACTGCGATATCTTGGCGGCTGACCTTATGGCTATTCCTGGCACACTTACCATGGACCTGTATGATTGTTTGTGCACTTTAAAGGATAATTGTCACTTCAGTAATAACATTAAATTCTACCTCCAGTAACATGGAGTTCTTATGGGATCCCCACTGTGTCACCTCTTCTTGTAGAAATCTTCCTGCAACATAATGTAACTTCCATTATTGCTAAGTACCATTTTCAACCCACTGTCTGGCTTCAATATGTAGATGACATTTTAATTGCCTGGTCTCATTTTTCTTATGAATTACTTGAGCTCACCTCAAGAGTCACTGAACTGTTTGTTTGCTTCCATCAATCTTACTGTCCATGAAGAGGTCAAAAATTCCATTAATTTCCTGGATGTTTGACTTGAAAGAATTGGAAGCAATATTGAACGTTCCATCTTTTGTAAACTTACTGCTGCTACCAATATATGTAGTACTCTTCACTTCACACACTTTTGGTGCCTACAAGTTGTCTGTGCCTTCTTCATTTATTGCTCATGCTGATATCATCTGCAATAGCCCTGTTTCTCTCCTTCTCGAATACAGTTATATTAAAACCATTACTACTCACCATCAATTCCCCAGTGGGTTTGGCAGACAAACTCATAAAAAAATTTGAAATCAAGAATTGCACTGTGCTCCATTCATCAGAGGTCAATGGACAACTTCAATTTGCTGGAGGTATTCTTTTTCTTGATCAGTCTACCTACCAGCTGTGCCAAATTTTTAAAATCCCATGGTTATTTGATTGGTATCAAATCCAATCGTACCATAATGAAATTTAACCTCCTGGACAGCGAAAAAGTCGAAGACTTAATGTTCCTGGAGTGTGTGCAAAATTCCCATTTCTACTTCTGTTGGTACCACAGTTTATATTGACAGCACTTTTCACAGCATTACTAAGTAGAGGTAGGCTTAACTGAAAGAGGATGACCTGAATATTACAATCTTCTTCGTTCCACTTTGTGATAAAAAAAAAAAAAAAAAGTGTTGGTCAAATTCAACAAGAATATGAAACAAAAATCGAAGGCTTTTACCTGTAGTAAACTCAAGTTTTAATATATATATAGCAGGCCTAGGATCCATTTGAAGTAATTTACATTAAATGTAAATTAAGAATTAATGACTATTATGTAGAGTAAAAAGTTCACAGTAGGAATCTTGTAATGGTCGAGAACACAGGAACCATCCAGTTTTCTCATGGCAACATTACTCAAGCACTGTCCAACAACAACTGACTACACAAAAAAGTTCTATCGTTGTTGAAGAAAATAAACAATTGTGTGACTTGAGTTGAGTAAAAAAAAAAAAAAAGTTGTTTAGGGCAGAATTCATGACGTCATGTCCAACAATCCCCCACTTGTTCTAAACAAGTTTGTAAGTTGAGAGCTTCTCTGTGTTGTATAAAAGCAGGTTTTGGGAGGGGCTTGGTCATAATGTCAGCAGTCGTAAAAGTCGATGAACAATAGTCTACCTTGATGATACCACGATGATGAAGATCCCTTACCTAGTGCTATTTAGTGTCAATGTGCTTTAATCTGGAGTTACCCTTTTTGGACTGTGCAATTTTGATAGTTGGTTGGTTATCTTCGTAAGTGGTCACTGGAGGATTTTGTTTTAAGTTAAAACTTGCACATAATTGCAACACCCAAGAAAATTCCTCTGCAGCTTCAGACAGCGAGACGTATTCTGCTTCAGAGGATGAAAGAGACACACAATTTTGCTTTCTAGACTTCCAGGATATAAAAATGTTCCCAAGAAATACTAGGAAGCCAGAAGTCTATTTCCTGTCTGACTTATCTTATGCCCAGTCTGCATCGGAATATACTTTAAGAACTGGAGATTCCTTTGGAGATATCTTCAATTTCAAATCTTTTGTGATTTTTAAATGCCTGATAAGTCTTTTGACTGCATTCCAGTCTCTCTTTGTTGGTTTGGCTCACTTTCTACTTAAGATGTGTATGGCAGCAGTGATGTCAGGTCTAGCAGAGACCCAATAGCTTGTCTATACTATACATGAGATTCTTCCGCTGAATCACGGAATTCCACTTTTTTGTCATTTGGGCCATTCTAGAGATCGATGCAAAACTGAAGTTCTTTTGGGGGTGGGGGGCAGGGGTCGTTCCCCATCTGGGGAAAGTGTTTTGTGTCTCAAAACTTTCAAAAATGGAAGTAAAACGGAGTGAAACATTTTCCCCATAATCGTGATTTTTTTTTCTTGCGCTGTTGCCTGTTTCTAATATTGTTATTAAACATCATGTTATTTGCATAAATGTTTCTATTTCAGCTTGAAACTGTAGGCAACAATTTGCGAGATCGGAAGTTTGATGGCGTGAAAATTTCCCTGAGATCTTCCAGCATGAGATTCTTCCGCGAATTTGAGGAATTCCGCCATTTATGTTATCGTTTGAGTTAAGTCTCGAGATCAATGGACAACTGAAGATAAGTTGGGGGGGGGGGGGCTCTTTCGTCGGAGGATAGAATTCCGTTTCTACGAAACTTTCATAAACGAAAGATCGATGGAGTGAAGATTTTTTCCGTAATTGTAATTTTGTTTTTCTCGCAATGTTGTGACAGGAAAATCACTGTTAATGTTCGACATGACGTCATGAATTCTGCCCTAAACAACTTTATTTTTTTTTACTCAACTCAAGTGACATAATTGTTTATTTTCTTCAACAACGATAGAACTTTTCTTTGCGGTTAGTTGTTGTTGGACTTGTGGAATAAAATTATATTTAACAATTTTATTCCATAAATAAAATTGACACTTTGATAGTCAGTAGTATGTAACTGAAAAATATTTTTTTCAACAGAGTTTTTAGACGCACAGATATTGCTGCAAACGGAAATGTGAACTTATGCCCTCTAGTGGCATTAAGAAAAATTTGAAATTATATGCAAAACATTTCGCACCAGAAATGCTCTCCGACAAAGAAAGAATTTTTCAAATTGGTCTACCAGAAGCAGAGATATTGACAAAAATAAGATATGCATCTGCACCCTCTGGCAGAAAAACTGTGCACTATTTTAAGCAGCAGATATTCTCAAAAGTTTTGTGGTGAGCAGTATCTGAACATTTGCTTACAGAATATTTTAAGTTGAGTGTTCAGAAGCTCAGATATTGCTGCAAATACATCAGAAACAGAAGTATACATTTGTCCCCCCTCCCATGGCTGAACCATTCTTCACCAAAAAATTAAAAGTTATATGCAGAACATTGTCCACCAGGAGCTCTATCTGACACAAAAATAATTTTTCAAATTGTACTTTTAAAAGTAGAGATATCAGGGAATTCTCAATTTAACTTTAAACCTCTAGCGGAAAAACTATGCGTTACTTGTAAAAGAAACTCTACCCAAAATAGTGTTCATTATAAATGGTATCGAATGGTAGAAATAATTTTTTCAATTGGATATTTAGAAGCAATTATATGGAACAAAATGCATTTAAAATTTTTTAAATTCGATAGCATCCTCAAGAGACGAAGTTACGTATGCATCATAAAAAAATGGAAAGCAAGGATCATCGTTCTCACATTTCAAACTTACCAATGCAAAAATATTTTTTTCAAATCAGGTTAATAATTAGAGATATAATGTCCACATATAGATGGACGGACAAAGTGATACCATAACACGTAATTTTATTACTAAAGACATGCTAAAAAAGTGCAGTTTGCTCGCCCTGTGGTTCAGATGCTAATGCTGTGCTTACCCCAAATGTTTTGTCTGAACAACTGCTCAGCAACAGCAATTGTAAGATTGTGTGTGATATCACTCTCACACAGTGGTACACACACAGAAATTCCTCAAAGTTCCAACAAGAAATCCACAGGACAAACAAAATGTCATTGTGCACTCTTTGCCAAGAAAAAAAGCATACAGAAGGAGTCATCCAGTCAAGATGAAAATTGTTATGTGCAGTGTACATGTATAGGAGAGGAAATGGTTGCAATTCCAGAGCAGTTGAGCTATTTATTCGGATAAAACAGCTACACGAGTGGAAAAAGTCAGTATGTTGTATCGCCACCTCTGGCTCAGATACCAGCAGTTACTTGGCATGGCATAGACACATACAGTTCACATATACTGTCCTGAAATATAGCATGCCAAATGGTGTCCAAATTGCGGGCCAGTTTGCTGATATTCTCCAAGATGGGCATACGTGGCGTCCCATCATGTCCCAAACATGTTCGATTAGTGAAAGATCAGGCAATTAGGCTGGCCATGGAAGGGTGTCGACATTATGGAGGCAGGCCTGGGAGAGCCATACCATGTGTGGCTGGGCATTATCCTGTTGAAAAATTGCTCGGTGATGCTGTGACAGGAATGCCAAAACTACGGGTCGTAGAATGTCATCGATGTACCATTGAGCCCATAAGGGTGGTATGGAAGACTACCAAGGGTATCTGGCTATTGTAGGAAATGGCTTCCCAGACAGTCACTCCCAGTGTGCCAGCTGTATACCATTCCATGGTTAAGGCAGGATCCATGTGCTGGCCAGCTTGTCTCCAGACAGACATGTATGCACTGGTCATTGGCACCAAGTGCAAACTGTGACTCATCACAGAAGACAACATCATACCACTGGACACTATCCCACATTGATTGGGCCTGACACCACTGCAACCGGTGATGGCAATGCTCACTGGTCAGTGGTAGGAGGCAGAGTGTCCTCCTCAAATGTAGTCCCCGTGCCACAAGCCATCTGGCAACGGTCCGGATGGCCACTTTCAACGCAACATGGCCACGAATAGTTGAGAGCGACAAATTCAGTTCTGTTCGTGTGGCTCTCACAATCGCTCATTCTTGCATTCTGTCATTGCCCTTGGCTGTCCACTGCCCGGATGCCACTGGATTGTGCCCTCCTTGACCCGTTGGTGCCAACATCGTCCAATCGCCGCCTTGCTCTGACCTAAATGCCTGGTGATATGGCAACTAAACCAATCGGCCTCTCTCATCCCAGTTATATGTCCTCTCTCAAACTCACTTGACTGCTTGTGTTGTGCACGGATCCAATGTTGAGGCATTCTCACAGTCCGTAGAGGTCGATGCAACCGCAATCTGCTGTCACAATTGTCCCTGTGTGCCTGCTTTGCTCCTGATATACTATTCTCAATGCATGGTTCCCATGTGCTGTGGCAGGCCATTATTTAGTCATCAGCTGTGATTTTTTAATCAGTTGCATATTCGGCCAGGGTACTTGCATGCAGAGTTTCATTAGGATCGAATGATTTTCTTGTGTGATAAATTTTTTGGCAAACTATATATAAATCCTGATTGACTAAATTAAAATGTGCACACACACACACACACACATGAATGTATGTATTGTTCATTATTTCTGATATTAATGTCTGATATTTTAATATCAGAAAAAGCAGAAATGCTGATGCAAAAGAGAAGGAAATGTAACTTCTAAAGTGGAATGTATAGAGCTATGCAAGACAGTGTGAAAAGGTATCACTGCAGACATCAGGAAATTCAATTGTGAACCAGTGAGAAAAGCCATTGAAAACAATCGGATCCTGAAGAAAGCAAAGCAACATTTCAGTAATGGAAGAAAACAGATTATGGCACTGAGAAAAGATGATACTGTAACAAGAGATAGAGGAAAATTTTTTGACAAGAGTGAAAGATTTCTACTCAAAACTATATGAAAAAGATGACACATTTATTCCAGACATAAAGAAATGTTCCTGTACCAAAATTCCTCCAGTCCTCCCAGCAGAAGTTTCACATGTAATTAAGAACATGAAAAGGGAAAGAGCTCCAGAGAAAGATGTAAACCAGTGGAGAAACAGAAACTACATTTGCCCAAGTTTTCACTAGATGTCTCAATGAAGGGAAGATTCTTAAGAATTGGAACAATGATCCTGCTACATAAAAAAAAAAAAAAAAAAAAAGTTACATTGAGGATCTCGGGGACTACAGGCCCATCAACCTCCTATCAGTGGTTTAAAAAATCTCCACTAAGGTTCTTTCACATCACTTGAAGATAACACTGGACATGGCTCAACCAAGAGAACAAGCTGGATTCAAGAATGGTTGCAGCACATATCCATGTACTGAGAGGACTAATTGTAAACATGAGGGAATATGAACTTCTGTTTATGTATGGCTTTTATTTATTATGAAAAGTCCTTTGATTCTGTGAAACCATCAGCAGTTACAATGGCTTTGAAATCCTGCAGTATTGAAGATGCATACATTAGCTTCATTAATAACATATATGAAAATGCAAGTGCAATGATTCGGATATTTGAGGATACAGCACTAATAAAAATTGGAAAGGGAGTAAGACAAGGTAACCATATCTTCCAAACTCTTCAGTGACACATTGTAGAATGTATTTCAATCATTGAACTGGAAAAACAAGGCGATAAAGATTTATAGAGATCATTTAACTTACCTTCGTTTTGCTGATGACAGTCATTTTTTCAACAACCCCTTAAGAACTGTAGAGTATGATCCAGGAACTTGCTGACTAGAGTAAAGAAGTAGGATTAGAAATGAACTTTCAGAAAACAAAATTAATATACAGTGCTTTTACAAGAAATGAAGATTTGGTGACTTATGGAAGAAATCTAGAGATAATAGATGCCTACATTTACTTTGTGCAACACATAACAAGTGAGGGCCACATTAACAAATGTGCCAACTCTCCGGATTTAGGTGGGAGGCTTCGGATTTTCAGCCATTCCTCCTGCCCTCCGGATAAATGTCGAATTCTCCCAATTTTCGCCGATAATTGGCCATTATGATGGTCGAAATTCCATCAACCACCGCCTTGGATCGACGCAGAAGAAAAAGAAATCTTTTTCTTTCTGTGTCGATGCAAGACGGCATTTACAGTAATCAGTATCGTACTTTTCCTCTCCTCATATCCGCAAAAGGAGGCCACCCCTGGTGGTGCAGTGGTCTGTTTTATGTTGATTACAAACACACTCGCGCGCCAGCTGTAACCTACTTATCGTTTCATGTCTCCCCGCTCTTAGCTGCAAGCTCTGCTTATGTTTTCTTCAGAGTTTTGCGAAGTGCTTTTCAGTTTTGGTTTACTGTGGAGATTTTTATTTCTTGTTTTTGTTTGTCTCTTTTCCCCTTCTTCGTCGCATTTTGTAAAATATTAATGTACTCCTTTGTTCATCTCTAATTGCGAATCTGTTATTGTCAGCTTTGTTTTATCTTCTATTGCAGCATTTTGTGTACACTTAGTTTATGAATTCGTTTTTTTTTTTTTCTCATTCCTTTCGCTTACTTTTTGCGAGAGATTTTTCCTTTTGCATTACACCACTTTCGCGGTTTTTAATGCTTTATTTTGTCATGTCTTTGGCAATTTGTTTCTTCTTTACATATTAGCTGTTATTGTCTTTGCTGCATAATAAAGTTGTGAAACTGAGTGTCGGCTTTCGACAAATTGTCCGAGATGGGTCAGAGTTCAAACCTCAGTGGGGCATGGATGTTGCATGTTTGCTAACTTTTACGGATTATCCGTAAAATTTACTGATTTCTGCTTATTTTACTGATTTATGGATAGCAGTCCTTTTTTACGGATTTTTAAATATTTCGATTGCTCAATCGAAATACTTCAATCCCCTGCAACCATCCTTTTAGATTTTCTACCGGTCCTTACGAGCGCCGTGTTACGCAATGATGTCATCTTTGACTCGCCGGCTTCGTGCGGAGCCATCAAGTATAACGATGGCTTCGCTTCGTGGCGTCGTGCAGTAGCTCTCTCTCTCTCTCTCTCCCTCCCCCACCCCCCCATGGGAGTGCTCAAGAAGCCAGTTCAGCCTTGGTTGGCTCAAATGACGTGCCGACTAGAGTTCTCCAAAATGCGTAATCTAATTACGCGTCTAGTATGCATCGAAATTTTATCAACGCGTAAAAATATGCATCTGGAATTTTTCTCGGCGCGTTAAACTACTCATCGAAGAATTTTACCAATGCGTAAAGATACGCATCAGGACGGTATTCCGTCTTTCAGAGACGGAAGTAAACGAAATAAAGATTTTTTCCCGTAATCATAATTTCTTTTTCCTGTGATGTTGCCTTTGTCCAGCATTGTTGTTATATATCATTTTATTTCGTAAATATTTGTATTTCAGTTTGAAAATGGAGGAAACATTTCCGAAAACGGAAATTCGAGGGTGAAAAATTTCGCTGTAATCTTTAGGCATGAGAGTGCGACGGCTTCGAGGAATTTCTCCTTTTCTATCATAATTTGGGTTATCCACAAAATCGATGCATAACTGAATACAAATTTTGAGGCAATTAGTAGTGGTGGAGGATGTTTTCCGCCTGAAACTTTCCAAACTTCCGAAAGAGGAAGTTTCGTCTTTCAAAATTTTCGGAAACGGAAGTTAGATGCAGTAAAGATTTATCTCGTAATCGTAATTTTATTTTTCACGTGATGTTTCTTCTGCCTAGTATTGTTGTTAAATATCATTTTATTTCATAAATATTTGTATTTCAACTTGAAAATGGAGGAAATGTCCAAAAATGGAAATCGGACGTAGCAAAGATATCCCCTGTAACTGTAATCCCCCCCAAATGATGATCAGAACATGTATCCTGTATTCTTAAATATCCCCCCCTCCCCCAAAAAAGTTGTGGTAAACGGGGGGGGGTATTTAAAAAATCTCCTGATTTTTAGATTTTGAAGGTTGGCACGTCTGCATTAATGAACAAATTAATCGGTGTATAAAATTTGTTTGTTGAGCATTTGGAAGAAACAGTGCAATTTTCAAGAGCAATATATCATTGTGTTTTAAAAGAAAAGCGTTTAATCAATGCATCCTTCCAGTTCTTACGTATGGAGCAGAGACATGGTCCTTAACTAAAAAAGTCATTTGAGGCTGCAGACAACTGAAAGAAGCAGAAGAGATGCATGCTTGGTGTAACCAGGAAAATGGCAATGGTGAAAGACATCATGATCAAAGTAAAATCACTGAAATGGCAATGGGCTGGACATATTAATAGAATAACAGACCATTAATGTACAATTGAAATAGACTGGATACCAGGGCAAAGAAAAAGACTCAGAAGACTCCATGAGAGATGATGGGTGGATGAAATTTGAAAGCCTGCTGGAATATCATAGAGAAGACTGGCTCAAGACAGACAGTTATGAAACAAACTTGGTTAAACCATCCAGCAGTGAATTGATAATGGATGACAATGATGGTGATGTATTTTTTAAATGAATGTTGGCATAAATCAACACTGGTGTGCATGCAGGTTAAAAAAATTACTCTTTTGAATGAATAAGGCAAATTTGATAATCACTAAGATTGTAAGATGTTCAAAAAAACAATGGTCATTACAAAAACTAGAACTGAGACTGACAGAAAAATAATTGATCATAACGGAAATATTAAGTTTCAATTTAACCAAAGGAGGAATAATATATGTTTCCTTCATCTGATAAATGAAGGACAAGAGCATTCTTCAGAGAGGTGTCTGGACCTGGCTGCCTCTCCCCTTGATGAGCTCCCCCTTCTTTTTGAACCATGCATTCAAACCATTTTATTTAACCATGCAAGGTTATTGAGAATGAGAGGGAAATCCATCGCTAAATTTTCCTAGTGACTTGTCTTTTCTGTTTTTCTTACAAAACTGCAATGAAAAAATGTTTGAGAACAGAGCAAATACTATTAAAAATACTGAAATAGAACTTATTTATGTCACAAAATTTAATATTAATGAGAAAGGGTGGATTAGCAGATTGAATGCATTAACACTTTTTCATTAATACACAACAGTATTTGATCAGTGGTGTATCCTGTTAATGTAACCTGTGCATGTGATGGAACTGGAAGTCATCCCTGAAAGAACCTGCCCCCCCCCCCCTCCTAGAAATAATCACTATACCCATTAAGCATACAGATTGGACTTGTACCTACCTTTCCTACTTTTATACATAATATATCTTGCCCACACTTTTCTAAATTGTGAATCGTTTTACATAATGTTTATTTATAAAAATCTCATATACAAGGTAGGTTCAAAAAGTTTCTAGAAATTCCTCTTTATACAGAAAGCAGTGACATTACCATTATTTACTTCTCATTTCCTTTTAAATAGTTTCCTTGGGCAGCTGACACTTTTGCCAAAGTCCATAAAGCTATGGAAATCAAGGAAGAAATATTCCTCATAAATACATGGGATAATCATATAATTATTCATGCAGCTACCAGGATATGAGTCTGAATTGCTTTAGTTTACTGTTCACCATGTAACATTATATCAAAAAACTTGAAAATTACATCACCCTGGAGCAGGATTTAAACCCACATCTCTTGATATCTATTCGAGCATGCTAACCATCACACCGCCCAGGGCTGTTCAACATCAGGAGATGTGGTTTGATTCCTGCTCCAGGGTGATGTAATTTTCAAGTTTTTTTATATGATGCCACATGGTGAAAAATGTATGATGCCACGTGGTAAACAGCAAACTACAGTATATGAATGGGAATGCTCTCCCTTTTTTTTTTTGTGTGTTTGTGAAGATTTTATCTTCAGCCAAGTATTAAATTAATTACCCATTGTTAACATCAGATAATGCTACGGCGCTTATTAGTGAGAAAGCATTTCCAGCTGAAGCCTTCAACTTCCCCTATCGTCAGTCAATAAAAAAAAAAAAAAAAAAAATTAAATTTGAAGCAAAACTCAGGAGCACAGAGCCAAGAAACACCTGTATCACATGCCAGATTAACCAAGAAGAGTGAACAGAATTTGTGTTTCCCTCCTGCCAGTACTGCTTGGAATAGGTCACTGCTAATGGAATCATCCTGGGGCAGGCTTTTGTATTGTTCATGTTCTTAAGCTTTTGTTCAGGGAAGTGCCCATCAAACTGGTTTCCCCACCCCAGTGAAAATCAACGTTTCTTCCCTTGGTTGCATTGCACCTTCCTGCATGATGTGTATGCTGCAGCCAATGAAAGAGATACCCTGGGCGCGCTCTCCACAGAAGCCTCGGACGTCACGCTACTGGTCTGTGTGCTTATGTCCCCATTCCATCCCCCACTCCCCCATGCAAAGGGCATTTGAGTCAAGCATTCCTTTCACAAACAAACCTCCTAACCTAAAGACCTATGCAAGCATTTCCTTGTCCTCCCCCACTTTCTCTTCTAAACCAACATCAGGACGGCGGAGTTATCGTTTAAATAGATGTGTTTAACACATGAGTAGAAAGGAGGGAAAAAACTATCGCAGTCAAGTTTGTGAAAAAAAAACTACGTTTGAAAAATTTACTAAGCATCTGCATGAAAAAAAAGGGAGGGAAGAAAGTCTTATCAAAAACAAATTCGGCATAAGGGCCCCACACCCGAAAAATTTCACTTTTAGTAACATAAGAGCCACGGCTCTTAGCCCAAAAATTATGGTACTCAGCTCTCAGGAATCATCATCCTTTTAGGGCAGATTTCAGTTGGGGAAGCAAGTAAAAGTTGGATGGTGCCAAGTTTGGAGAACATGGAGGATGCTCCAGTGATGTCCCATTCTGCTTTGTGAAGTACTACTTGACCATTAGGGATTGATGGGGAGTTGCATTGTCATAAAGAAAAAACCAACTGTTTGTTGCCCAATTTTTCTAGACGTTTCCTTTGTATTGCATCCCTGAGGCAATGGAGGATGTCAATGTTCTTTTCTTTATCCAAAGTCTTTCCTTCTGGAATAAATTCATAATGGGCAAGGCCCTGAGAGTCAAAGGAAGCTTCCAGCATTGCTTTTCCTTTACTCTTACCCAAATGGGGTTTCTGTTTTCGAGGTGATGTTGATTTCCATTTTCACACACATATAGGATTGACTTTTCATCTGTGGATCATACAAAAAATACCATGTCTCATATCTTGTGATTATGTTGCTTAGAAAATTGTCTTGATCACACACACAGCTATAGTGATTAGTTCTCTTGCAAGGGTTATTTGTTGTCTGAGACTCAGCATTTTTGGAACCAAATGCTGACGAACATGAGGCATGTTCAAATCATTGCATAGTGGTTCAAAACACCATAAAACCTGGCCAAAACTCCATTTTAGAACTTTTGAAAATTGGTTTGGTTAGCTCTCAGTGGTAATGAGGAAGGTTCATTGAATTATAAAGAACCCCACTTCTCATCCTTGTTGGTGTGGCTAAGCAAGTAGTTGAATGTGAAATCTGGGCACATGTGATTGATGAAGCATTTGCATTCATTTGCTTGCTGATATGTTCAAAACTTTAACCTCAATTTTTAGCACGTCTTTTGTAAAAAAAAAAGATCATGCTTATGTTACCGGTTTGTCCGTCCGCCTGAACCTACAATATCTCTGCAACTATTAGTCCGATTTGAAAAATTCTTTTTGCATTGAGAAGCTTGAAATATGCGAATAATGATCCATTTTTTTTTTACGATGTACAATTTTGCCGCTAGAGGGTGTAAATGCAGATGATGTCGAATTTAAAAATGTTTTATTCCACATATTTGCTTCTAAACATCCGATTGAAAAAATTCTTTTATCTTTTGATTCCATTTCTGTCAGAGTATTTTAGATATAGTTACTTTTTCAAATTATGCATTGATTTTCCGCTAGGGGCGTAAAAGTAAATTACATTTCCCCCAATAACTCTTCTTCTAAAACTCCGATTTGGAAACTTTTTTCTTCAGCGGATAGACCTCCTGATAAAAAATATTTTGCGTATAATTTCAAATTTTTGGCCACCAGGGGGCGTAAGTGTTAATTTTTGCTTCTGATGTATTTGCCATAAAATCTGAGCTTCTAAAATATTGATTGAAATAATTCTTTCGTGGACTGATGCCACTCACATCGATAAACCTCTTTGGAATATTTTCTTCTTAAAATATTCCACAGTTTCTCCGCCAGGGGCGTAGATGTATATCTTATTTTTGTCAATATCTCTACTTCTAGGAGTCTGATTTGAAAAATTCCTTCTTTGTTGGATAGTGTTTTCAATGTGACATGTTTTTCATATAATTTCAAAATTTTCAAGTAATTCATAGACTTTTCGCTTGGGGGCGTAGAGGTAAATTACATTTCCCCCTATATCTCTGTTTCTAAATCTCCGATTTGAAAAATTCTTTCTGCACCGGATGAGCTCCTGATGGGAAATTGTTTGCACATAATTTCTAATTTTTGTAAAAAATGGTTTGGCCACCAGGTGGCGTACGTCTTAATTTCCACTTCTGATGTATTTGCAGCAAAATAAAATATGAGCTTGTAAAATCTCGATTGGAAAAAAAAAGTAGTTTGTTGACCGATACTACTCATGTCGACAAACCTTTTAGGAACATTTTCTTCTTGAAATGTATGGTTTCTACGCCAGGGGCGTAGATGTATTTCTTATTTTTGTCAATATCTCTACTTCTAGGAGTCCGATTTGAAAAATTCCTTCTTTGTTGGATAGTGTTTCTGATGGGAAATGTTTTCCCTCTAAATTCAAAAATTTCAAATAAATCAGACTTTCAGCTAGGGGCGCAAAGGTAAATTGCGTTTTCTGCATTATTTCTGCTTCTAAAACTCCAATTTGAAAAATTCTTCCTGTATCGCATATAAGACCGGATGAAAAATATTTTTCACATAATTTCTAATGTTTGGTAAAGAATGGTTTGGCCACCAGGGGGCATAAGTGTTAATTTCTGCTTCTGATGTATTTGTAGCAAAATCTGGGCTCCTGAAAACTCGACTAAATTTTTTTTTCTTGGACCGATACCGCTCATATGGAAAAACCTTTTGAGAATACTTTCTTCCTAAAATAATGCATGGTTTTCCCACCAGGGGGTGCAACGTCACATCTTATTTTTGTCGATATCTCTGTTTCTAAGAGTCCGATTTGAAAAATTCTTTCTGTGTTGGAGAGCGTTTCTGGTGTGAAATGTTTCTCATATAAATTCATGTTTTTCTTAACACACAAGTCTGCAACTGGAGGGCATAAGCTCACAATTCCGTTTACAGCCATATCTGAGGGATTAAAAACCCGATTGGAAAACCTTTTTCTTCCGTCAGATACTATTGTTTTCCATACCGGTTCCATTGACTTTGAATAGCTTTGATAAGTTTAATTTGCGTCAGAACGGATTCAAAAGATGTGCTTTATTACACCCGAAAATTCGGTGTCATCTTTCTTGTTTTTCATATGTACACTTTCATTGTCAATTGCCTTTTGTTTTAATATTGTCGATCATTTAGAGCTGTACTGAGTGAATTTCAAGGGGATTCATAAATTTGTGACTGGACAAACAGCATAATCAGTCGGGTATGTAATATTACTGTTTCATGAAATAAAATTTAATGTTTTTGGTGACCGACAAAATGATTGCTGACTATTGCTATTCTAATTCTACATTATGGTAGAAGAACTAACTTCACTTTTGAAGGGCCAAAAAGCAGAATTTGCTCAAACTTACCCATTTAAACAAAATTCTAGGTTCAAGCATGGAGTGTACATTTATAAAAGGTGTGACATGAGCACAGTAGAGTTGGAAAAAGAGTTTATTATGTTATTTGTCACTTTGTATTTTGTTTATCTGTTACCAAATAATTACCTGGCAAGCAGTAAAACATATATTCATTATGGTGAAAGACATGGAGGTTAATCTTAGGGCATTTTAGTTTGGATTGTCAACATATTACATGCCTGGATTAGATTTTTAGAATTTATCCTTCATCTTTCATACAGACTAGAATTATAACAATGGCAGGTCAGTGGTGAAGATGAGGAAAAGTAGCCAGCAGAAAGACAGAAATTCGGGGAAAGTTGAAGAAAGAACTCGGTTTGATTGTTGATCAGCCATAGCCTGGTGGTAGTGGAACTAGTAATGATGGGAACACAGCTCACAAGTTTTTTAAAAACCCTGAAAAGATTTCAAAGATCACTGGGGTGAACCAGGAGCTGACAGAAAGATGTGATGTCATCCTAAAACCATTTCCTGTGGGTTAGAAGTGGATATAGAGGCATTCGACAAGCATGCACATGACACTGTGAGGTTATATGTAAAACATTACTCCTGGTTTTATATGCAAGCCTCAGTTCATAAACATTAATACATGATTCTTCCATCATCTTAGCTGCATTACTACCAATAGGACATGTCCGAAGAGGCAAGACACAAACACTTCAAGCAGTATCGAGAGCGACATAGCTGAAAAGCAAGCAGGATAAACACCTTAACAGATATGATGCATCTACTGTTGGACATCTCCGATCCTCTTGTCTCATCCCTTCATCGATCTTTCCAAATGAAAATGAAGCAAAAACCATTACCAAACGAGGTTCAGCATTTACTCTAAATTTTATCCAACACCAAGCATAACTAATATCGGTTCAAATCGTTATGTCTAACCACTTGAATGTCACTACGTGGCTTATTATAATGAATTTTTGGCAAGATATCACAGAAATCCTGTCATTCTTCTGTTCCTCAGGTTTTTTCAAAAAGTTTATAAAAAATTTTATTTAACCAGTGGGTGTCATACTGAGAGTGAATGATATATTTATTAAAATGTGAACCAAAAAACAATTAATTCTTAAAAATGAGGATAAAATAATAGCCTTGTTACCTTTTATTGGTCAGTAGCTTCTTTCCGACTAGTGGCTTTTGGTAGAAATTCATTATTACTCTTGACCTTCAATTGATCGATATTCTTAAAGAACAAATTGAGTAGTCAAGAGATTTCACAAATCAAAGTCTCCTTCAAGCAATATGTAGGCAAAAGGAGGGTTTGTGGGTGGCAGATACTTTGCAACGAAAACTCAACAACTGATGATCAAAATATTTATTGTAGCCAAAATCCATAATAAAATTCAAATTGAAAAAACTTGTCTTCCGATAGAGATTTGAAAGAATTAATCTAATAAAATAATAAAATTCAATTAAAATCCATTTATCTAACTTCAAATGAAAATGATATGCAAAATACGTCTTTACCAAGGAATCCAGACTTCGAATTTCCGACGCGCGTTTCGGCTCACATTTTTTGTGGCCATTCTCAAGGGCATTTCGTGCTATACTGTTCCATGCATGTTAACTGCTAGCTAAGTCGACGTTGCTGCCATCTCTATCGTCCACGTCATCTTCGTGCTCATCCCGTAAAACATCGTTGGCACCATCTAGTGTCGTCCTGTTTTTTGATCTTCTTATTTGGACAATTTGTTGTTTTTCTTGTTTTATCATGTTCAACCATGCTGGTGATAATTCAACTGGGACATTTAAATTGCAATTATATGCTTAGGTCTTCTCGATCATAATGGCCTCAGCTGTCAGGATCTTTTTATGTGTGTTGTGAGAAGTAACCAAACTTATATTCTCCCAGTCAGGTGTGGCCTCATTATTATGACAATATTGTATAAGTGAAGTTCGAATTTCACCCTTATTCCAGTTATTTAAGTGTTTACATAATCTGATATCAACATTTCTTTTTGTGCTACCTATGTAAACTGTTTTATTATCTGGGTTCTTGTTTACATTAATTATTGGTATACGATATACACCTGCTTTATGTAATATGGAAATTTTCTACTAATCAAGCTATTAATTTAATAGAAGAAACGTTAATTGCAAACAAAACACCAACTACCCAAACAGCAAGCATTGTGTCAGCATTAAACCTAATTAACGACAATAACTTTTTTTACATATAACAATATGATTTATAAACAGCTATCAGGTGCACCTAGGGGATCACCTTTGTCTGGACTGTTTGCTGAAGTTATACTCCAGGACATCGAGAAAAAGATACTTGCTGACAAAAAATTTACAAATAAACATCCCGAACTATTTGTTCGATATGTTAATGGTATTTTGATATTTTGGAAACATACTGAAGATCTGGAAGAATTTGTTAAATACATACAGCAAGATATATACAACTATCAATCTTACAACCGAATGGGAAGAAATACAAAATTACCATTTTTAGATATTAATATCAATAATAACTCAAGAATTGACTATGAAGTATACAGAAAGGCAACATTTGTCCCAAATACAATACCTAGTAACTCAAATCATCCATGGAAATTTAAAACAGCAGCATTCAGGTATTACTTAAAAAGAGCAATTGTACTTTCGTCTAATAATACTGCAAGGCAAAAAGAGTTGAAATGGATCAAAACTTTGGCTGGGGACTTCGGCTACAAGGAGAGATTGATTGACGATCTTTACAAACAAATTCAGAATAACCAAAATAGACCAAGACAGAATCTGACTGATACATACAGATTCTGTGGAACACTACCATATTGTCCACCTATATCTTCTCCTTTAAAAAAGGAATGCCACAGAGCAAGATTACTTATTGCAGACACTGTACTCGACAACAGCAGACTTCTGCAATCAAACAATGAAAAAAGTTCCATATTATGTAAAGCAGGTGTATATCGTATACCAATTATTAATGTAAACAAGAACCCAGATAATAAAACAGTTTACATTGGTAGCACAAAAAGAAATGTTGATATCAGATTATGTGAACACTTAAATAACTGGAATAAGGGTGAAATTCGAACTTCACTTATACAATATTGTCATAATAACGCGGCCACGCCCGACTGGGAGAATATAAGTTTGGTTACTTCTCACAACACACATAAAAAAGATCCTGACAGCTGAAGCCATTATGATCGAGAAGACCTAAGCATATAATTGCAATTTAAATGTCCCAGTCGAATTATCACCAGCATGGTTGAACATGATAAAACAAGAAAAACAACAAATTGTCCAAATAAGAAGATCAAAAAACAGGACGACACTAGATGGTGCCAACGATATTTTACGTGATGAGCACGAAGATGACGTGGACGATAGAGATGGCAGCAACGTCGACTTAGCTAGCAGTTAACATGCATGGAACAGTACAGCACGAAATGCCCTTGAGAATGGCCACGAAAAATGTGAGCCCAAACGCGCGTCGGAAATTTGAAGTCTGGATTCCTTGGTAAAGACTTGTTTTACATACCATTTTCATTTGAAGTTGAAGTTAGACAAATGGATTTTAATTTAATTTTATTATTTCATTAGATTAATTCTTTCAAATCTCTATCGGAAGACACGTTTTTCCAATCTGAATTTTGTTATGGATTTTAGCTTTAATAAATATTTTGATCGTCAGTTGTTGAGTTTTCGTTGCAAAGTATCTTCCACCCACAAACCCTCTTTTTGCCTACATAATGCTTGAAGGAGACTTTGATTTGTGAAATCTCTTGACTACTCAATTTGTTCTTGAAGAATATCGATCAATCGAAGGTCAAGAGTAATAATGAATTTCTACCAAAAGCAACTAGTCGGAAAGAAGCTACTAACCGATAAAAGGTAACAAGGCTATTATTTTATCCTCATTTTTAAGAATTAATTGTTTTTTGGTTCATATTTTAATAAATATATCATTCACTCTCAGTATGACACCCACTGGTTAAATAAGAAGCTGTGGAGTCCAGACATCGGAATTTTTAACGAACTTTTTAAAAAACGTGAGGAACAGAAGAATGACAGGATTTCTGTGATATCTTGCCGAAAATTCACCAAGCATAACACCAGAAACTAATGAAAAAAGGAATTGTAATTTTCTTCTATGTCCTTTAATGTTGTATTGGTGATTAATAATGATTGTAAATAAAATTGCATGATAAATTAAATGCTTCACTCTAAGTGCATTTCTGTTCATATCTAACATTTCTAACAGCATCGGGTTACAAATATCTAAGTAGTTTCAAAGTTATAGGTTTTGGCCAGGTTTTAAGATGTTCTGAACTACTGTGCATTGTGGAGAATGCTGTGAACATTTCCAACTGACATTCATACCTCTGATGCTATTTCCTTTACAATTTTTTTCAGTCACGTTGGACAATGTTGTGTATGCATTTAATTTTTTCAGCAGTTGAAGAGGTACACATGTGTCTGCTACATGGCTCATCATTGACATTCACATTGCTGTCATGGAAACACCTATGCTATGGGTAAACTTGGATTTCATCATTACCAGTTCACCATATGCTTGCTGTCTCTATTGACGATTTTAAAGCAAAATGCAAAATTTGATGTTTGCACTTTGCTCAGCTGCCAACATTTTCAAATGTGCCATTACTAAATATTCAGCAAACAAGAAAACTACTGATGCTCCACACAGAGAGGAAAATGGGATGGCCCTTCTTGCTGTCAGATGATATGTGAACTATCAACCTCTGATACTAAAAAATACTACAGATTCCAGTCTGCTTAGCAGGCCACAATACTTTGATTTATTGGTTCTCCTGCTGTTGTACAAGGTTCGTATGGTCCTTAAGAACTCCTTATTTTTTATTTACATTTCTAAGGCCCTTCAAGTCCTTATTTTTTAAAACAAGTGCTTATTTTTACCCCATCTTGATTTTGCGCTGCAGTAATGGGCATCACAACCTTGCCTCCGTTTTTGTTTGTGTCTGTAAATATACTAACCCGTTCACCAGGAGAGCTTTCTTCTAGCTCATTGGAGGGAGATAAGCCCCAGGAATGTTCTTAGAAATTATCTCCCTTCACCCCCCCCCTTCACTTTTCCCATTGTAGCCTGCATGACTTACCTTGTGTGACCTTACCAGTGGGATCAGCATCTGTGTTGTGCATCTTTTCAGGGGTCAGAGCAAAGTTTAAAGGTGGGGGTAGAGTTCTGTTTGACTTCTTCACACTTTATGGTGTCAGTTGTCTCAAGTGGTCTGATCTATCTAGTGTCTACTGCTCTACTCAACTTACTTTGCTTCATGGTTGCTATGTCTCCTGCTTGACCTTTTTTTTTTTTTTTTTTTTTTGACGTGTAGTTAGTTTTGTTCTTTGTAGGCGGCAAAGTAGTTTATATTTGGGGCAAAATGCCTGGTAAATGGCCACTAGCGCTGTTTAATCCCCTACATATGTATATATACATACACACACACATGGTGATATTCCAATGATGCAAAATATCAGTTAGAGTGTAAGTCCTTAGAAAGTCCTTATTTTTTCCCCACAGAAAAGTGTATGAACCCTGTTGTAGGATCAGTTGATGCCTGCTTGAAGTGTGCTGCTAGAGCAGGACAAGATTTCCATAGACCTCATACTTCTGAAGCTACTGGAAATCCATGTAGCATTGAAAATTCTCCCAATCTTACTAATCTAAATTCCTAACTTGTTACTGATAGTCGAATTTCTTGTAGATTTTTTGGTATTATTGACAACAGTGGCATATCCTGCTAATAGAACCTGGGCATGCCAAAAAACATCCCCCCACCCCCCAGCTAAAAATAATCACGTTACCTATTATGCATACAGACACAATGTGTACCTACTTTTAGACATATTATACTTGCC
This sequence comes from Macrothele yani, assembly GCA_039090855.1. NCBI lineage: Eukaryota > Metazoa > Arthropoda > Arachnida > Araneae > Macrothelidae > Macrothele > Macrothele yani. The sequence goes on from CM077017.1 coordinate 82,856,646, forward strand.
TACCCTTTCTAAATCATGAATCGGTTTACACAGTGTTTACCTATAAAAATCACATACATTTATTACAGTGTTCTACTTAAACTAATGTAGTTTGTTTGCAGTTAAACTGAATGCATCCTCATCCTATAAAATACATCAGATATTAACAAAAAATACATAAAAACTTCCTGATCACTTGAGTATCCAAGATTTGTTTCGAAGTCTGGATAAGATGCAGTTTGAATTTGATAACACAAATACGTTATAAAAAATTGGTTGTATAACAATTAGTAAAAAAGATTCAGACAAGAATAATCAATAGTAATTTACTGTTGCTCAAGTTACACGGAAGCTTATAAGTATAGGTTAGATGTAAGCAAAAATTCATCATCATATTCTGTATCTCACGTAATAACTTATTATCTGCAGTACATTAACTAGGTTGTAGACAATTTTCATGCCAAGTTGTTCATGGTTATGAATACTTCAATAAATCTTCTTACCTTGTTGAGGTTCGTTCCTTAATATCGTCAATACCAGTCAGTTCAACAATTCAAGCAATTGTAGATTTGTGTTTTATATCACCGATTGATAAAGTTCATTACCCTATTTCAGCAGATAGGCTTATCAATCTCATTCAGCAATACATATGCCAGCCAAGTGATAAATTTAGTAACATAATTCTACATTGAGTATTGACTCACGTAAGTGAGTGGGTCTAAATTTCATGCAAACAAATGGCAAGAAAATCATGCAGGTTATATGATCCAGATGATATGCAAATTATTCCTGAAAGTTAGGAGTCAAACATTATAAAACAATGATATTGTAAAATCTGAAAGATAAAATGAAATACATAATCGAAATCATTAAAAGGGAGGCAGGAAGCTAAAAAAGAGAAGATTATTCTTGTGTGCAAAGATATATCCATGGAACTAAACAAGCAAAAAACATCATCACACAACCAGTTCAATGCCAGACCCGTTTCTACCATTTGTTCATTGCTATCATCAGTGGCATGTGAATCTCTTCAGCATCGTTGCCATTGTGGTCTTGTTCGTGTTCAGCAGCGTTATCATAGCATGTCTTGTTGAGTAACATCCTACTTGTCTCTGTGGCGCCATCCATTGGGGATCTGAGGAAAACTGTCCAGAAATCGTTGAGCACAATAATCATATTTTTTTTGTTATACATATTTTTAGTTTTTTTATTTCTATTTTCAATATTTTTTGTTGTTTTTATTTCATTTACTTTTTTTTCTTTTTTTTAAATTTTGTATTTTGAGTTTTTTAAGTTCTTCACTATGTATTAAATGTCTCCATGCATGAGAAAGTTTGCATGGAGTATTACTGTTGCAATTATAGGCTGTAGTTTTTTCAATGAGTACAGCCAGCTTCAGAAATGAGAAGATGCCTAGGATTATGGTGGCTAGTTGTCGTTTTAACATTTGTCCAGTCCGGTTCGGTGGAATTGTCAAAACAATATTCAGGCATGTGATTCTTCCGTTAATAAGCGGAATTTCGTGAATTTACTTTTTAGAAAAAATGGAAATCTACTAAACTTGTCATTTACTGTATTTGCGAGTTCGCATCTCTGGACAAATGACACTTTCGCCAGCCAGGGAGAGAGAAGGTTCGTAACATAAATGTCCAATCACATGTGAACAGAACTTTTCTTTCTCGTTGATCTTTTGGCAGCTGCGTACGATGGCTCAAGGCTCCGCTCAGTCTTTCAATGGATTTTGCCCCGCAGCAAATAAGTAAAACAAATAAGCAGTAGAAAGGATGGAGGTGAATTGAAACAACAGTGTCTCTCGAATAAAACCAGTTTCGAGCACACCAAGACATTTGCAGTGACGTCACCCGCAGCATCAGCCCTGAGCTGCCAATCAGTCCATGCAGCAGCAGAAAGACTATGCCTTATACGACAGAAATATCGTCACCTACCTAACGAATATTTCTCTCTTGACCCGATTTTTTCCCCCCAACATGTCAACAATCACAAACTTCTGTCAAAAGCCTGAGATCAGTCGTATAAGGCATACTCTTTCTGCTGCTGCGTGGCTGATTGGCAGCTCCAGGCTGCTGCTGCGGGTGACGTCACTACAAACGTCTCGGTGTGCTCGAAACCGGTTTTATTCAGGAAACACTCCGTTGTTTCAATTCACCTCCATCCTTTCTACTGCTTATTTGTTTTATTTATATTTATTTGCTGGGGGGCAAAATCCGTTGAAAGACTGGGCGGAGCCTTGAGCCATATTACTCAGCTGCCAAAAGATCAACGAGAAAGAAAAGTTTTGTTCACATGTGATTGGACATTTACGTTACGAACCTTCTCTCTCACTGGCTGGCGAAAGTATCATATGCAGAGATGCGAACTATTACAGATTATGAAATTACGGGTGATTAACGAAAAATTATGAAAATTCAGATTTTCGCTGATATTAAGAATGTTTTACTGGTTTTTAGAATAATCCTGTAATCCTTCGGGATTACGGATGACTAACAGAAAATTACGGAAATTCAGATTCTCGCTGTTATTAAGAATGTTTTACTGGTTTTGTAATTAATCAATGTAAAAGCCTCTGAACAAAGTCCGTGACGCAGCTCTTTGTTTCTTCCTCCCCCCCCCCGGATGATGATGATGATGATTTGTTATGCTTGTTTGAAAGCTGAGTGGAAAGAAAGCATGCATGGCGCCGGGCCGGGTTACATCAGCCCGGCGTGCTTCTTTCGCCGTGGTGTTACTGCATCGGCCCGAAATCTCTGAACAAAGTTCATGATGCAGCTCTTTGTTTCTTTTCTTTTTTTCTTTCCGAGGAGGAGGAATTTGTTTTGCTTGTTTGAAAGCTAAGTGGAAAGAAAGCACGGCGCCAGGCCGGGATTTTGTCTGAATAAAGTTTGTGGCACTGCTCTGTTTCTTTTTTTTTCTTTTTTTCTTTCTTTCCGAGGAAGAGGAATTTGATTTCCTTGTTTGAAAGCTAAGTGGAAAGAATGCACAGCGCCGTTATTACGTTGGCCCGAAGCCTCTGAATAAAGTTCGCGACGCAGCTCTTTGTTTCTTTTTTTCTTTCGTTCTTTTTTTTTTCCAAGGAGGAGGAATTTGTTTTGCTTTATTGAAAGCTAAGTGAAAAGAAACCACGGCGCCGGCTCTGGCGTTCTTCTTTTGCCGTGACTCGGTATTACGTCGGCCCATCTTGCTTCTTACATCGTGACCTGGGATTACACATCGGCCCGAAGCCTCTGAACAAAGTTTATGACTCAGCTCTTTGTTTATCTCCCACCCCCAGGAGCTGGAATTTGTTTTACTTGTTTGAAAGCTAAGTGGAAAGAATGCACGGCACCGGGTAGGGATTTCATCGGCCGAAAGTCTCTGAACAAAGTTCATGACGTGGCTCTTTGTTTCTTTCTTATTACTTGTTGTTGGTTGCTTTTTTTTCGAAGAGGGGGAATTTGTTTTGCTTGTTTGAAAGCTAAGTGGAAGAAAGAATGCATGGCACCGGGACGGGATCAGAGCCCGATTTACACAGAATCGGGCTTTAGGCACGCACAAGATATGCCCCCCTCCCTCCACCCATCCACATTCTTGAAAGAGTAAGTACATTTGTCGCTACTAAATATTATCAATTAATTTAAAAGTTGATTTAATAAATGGGATATTGTGCGGGGTAAAATAGGAAATGATATATACTTTTATTAAATCTTAATGTTAGCAAGGAACTTCGCACTTAAAAATATAGACGGGTAAGTAAAACACTTTAATAGTTCAGTATTGCTATTTTTGCATATATACATATAATAAAATTAGCAATAATAATTTTTGCGTTTGTCACATTCGTTTTTTTTTTAATGTGTATTTTGGAACAGCTTTTGGTGTTTCCAGTTATTGGATGCATAGGCAATCACATGCCTGAATATTGCATTTAAGATGTTTTAGCTTGATGCTTATTCCAATTATGGAGATGTTGTTTTAATCTGCAATTTAGATTTCATTTCATACTACCGATATATACCATTTTATTATCATTATTAAAGTTTGGCGTTGTACAGACAGGAATTTTGTATGTTTTCGTATGGGATCTCCGTTATCAAGGATCCTTGCCAAATCTGTACTGCAGGACATTGAAATGAAATTATTTACCATGAATGATATAGTAAAGATGCCTGACTTATATATTCGTTATGTTGATGATATTTTGGTTACATGGAGGCACTCAGATTTAGATTTGTAGCATTTTATCATGAAATTTACCGATATGTATCCTTCCATACAACTTACAATAAAGTATGAAGATAATAACAGATTGCCATTGCTAGGTATATGTTTAATTAAAAAGAACAACAAAATGGACTTTGAAGTATGCAGAAAGCAATCATACATACCAACAACTATACCTTATAGCTCCAACCATCCTTGGAGGTATAAAATGGCTTCCTTCCAGTATTATATTAAACAAGCAATAATTTATTCATCAACCTATCGTGCAGGAGAAAGGGAACTTAATTGGATCGGGAAAGCAGGTGGCAGAGGTTAAGCTACGATCGCTATTTTCGCAAAATGCGATGAATTAATCTAAAACGGGCGAGAAAAATAGCGTCCCATCGCAAAATGGTGCCAGATATTTAAATATCACGGAGGTGATTGTGTTCCAAAAATTTGAACTCCCATAGTCCAGGGGGAAAATTAAAATTCCGCCGCTAATTCGTGGGTAAAAGTACTCCGTCATTCGACGGAAGCTCAGTCATCCATTGTTTTGTCTGACGGTGTCGCGCGTCAGTTCGTCGACGATGATTCGTCGCGCGTCAGTTCGTCGACGATGATTCGTCGCGCGTCAGTTCGTCGACGATGATTCGTCGCGCGTCAGTTCGTCGACGATTCGTCGCGCGTCAGTTCGTCGACAAAAGAGGCTAAATTTCTTTAGCATTTTGCTACAACTTTTTCCTTCATTTTAGCATTTTTGCTACAGCATTTTTGAGCCAGCTTAAACTCTGGCAGGCGGTCTTAGTGAGAGATGGGTTTGCCTCCTTGGGGTGCTCCGTGGTAACAATGACGCACACAACAGCAACTAGGGCCTCTGTGAATCTTGGAGAGGTGCCAGCTAGTTCTGTGTGACATTGGCAAAAAGACCCCAACTCACTGGGCTTTGTTCCAGAATCCTTAGGTTGAATTACCAACTGGAACCATCATCTGTGGGCTAATCCCCACACTGATGTACTTGCCTGATTAAAAAGACAAAAAGAAATGAAAAATGAACTCAAGTGTGGGATATGGTGGACCTACCACACTGGAGAAGGATGGTCCACCACAGTATCGACCTGGAACTGGAAGAAGGAAAATCAGAAAGAGATCTCGGCTGAGTGAGTGTAAGATTGGTGTATGGAATACTAGAGGTATAAATGACAAGATGAATGAGGTGATTGAAGAGATGAATAAGTATAGATTGGATGTGCCGTGTGTAAGTGAAACCAAAAAGTAGGAAATTAGTATAGAAGAAGTGAATGGAACAATGAGTGTGTGGTCTGGAGTATTGGATAATGTGAGAGGACAGGCTGGTGTAGGTGTGATTTTAAGTGAAAAGATGAAGAACAACATTGTTGTATAAGTGAGAGAATCTTTGGATTCGTTTGAAAGTGAAACTTCAGAGAATAGTAATTGTCGTAGTGTATGCTCCTTGTGACTCGGAACCCTCTGATAAGAAGGAAGATTTCTGGAATGAGCTAAAAGCTGTTTTGAGCCAGTTTGGTGCTAAAAAGAAAGTTATAATAACAGGGGATTTCAATGCTAGATTAGGTGTGCAGAATGCAATTTCTGACAATGTTCTGGGTAAGTTTAATGATCCTTGTGTAAATGATAATGGTGAAAAATTAATTGAACTCGGCATTGAAAATGGTTTGTGTGTATCTAATACGGTTTTCAACCATAAGTATATCCACACATATACTACGGAAAATCATACTCATGTTCAAAAGAGTGTGATAGATTTTGTTGTCTATGATCAGCATCTAAAACACTTAGTTGTTGACACTTGTGTGATGAGAGGTGCAGATGTTGGCTCTGGTCATTACTTGGTAGTGTCAGGAGTGAAATTGAATGTTGAAAGAGGAAAAGGAAGAGGTCATGGATAAAAAGAATAAAGGTGGAAAGGCTCCCTGAAAATCATCAGCGTTATTCTGATTTACTCAGAGAACGACTGAAGGAACTGTAGTCTTGTGAGAGGGATGTAGAAATGAAGTGGGAATGTTTTAAGAACTGTGTGGTCACGGCTGCTGAAGAGGTGTGGCACTACAATAATGGGTAACAATAGAGGTGATGCTTGGTGGAATAGTGAGATTGAAGAGGCAGTAATGAGAAAGAAGGAAGCCTATTTGGGGATGTTGCAAGGTAGAGTTTCTGTGGATGAATATCGCTGTAAGAAGTGTGAAGCTGCTAAGCTGGTTTGCCAGAGTAAGGCAAAAGATAGGAAGGAGAAGGTTGAAAGACTTGAATTGGCTTTTTGGAAAGATAGCAAGTCTTTCTGGAAGTACATGAGACTAAAAAAATTGTGAGAAACAAAGTGTTAAGTTGTGTGAAGAATAGGGTTGAGGAAATGATATGGGAACCCAATGAGTTAAGTGAATACTTCTGTGAGTTATTAGATCAGGAAAGCAAAGATGATTCTGAGACAGATGCAGATGATGGCACAGTGAAGGATGAAAGCACAGGAGGGATCTCAAGAAAAACAGTGTGTAAAACTCTAAAATCTCTTCAGAATGGTAAGGCTCCGGGAGTTGATGGCATAACTGCCGAGATGTTGAAATATGGTGGTGACTCTGTAATTGATTGGTTAACTGAAATTTGCCAGTTGTGCTGGGAGATAGGAATGATCCCTCAGGATTGGAAGGATGCTATTATTGTTCCTTTGTATAAGGGAAATGGTGATCAGACTGAATGCAAGAACTATCATGGTATTAGCCTACTAAGTGTGCCAGGGAAAGTGTTTGGTAAGGTTGTTATTGAAAAAGTATGGGGTCTTGCATCAGAGAAAGTGTGGGATGTTCAGAGTGGTTTTATGCCTAACCAAATTTTTGCATTACGCATGATGATTGAAAAGCATCTGGCTGTTGGTAAGAAAGTTTTTGCATCTTTATAGATTTAAAGAAAGCTTATGGCCGAGTAAATAGGACACTTTTGTGGAAGGTATTGAATGAATATGGTGTTACTGGGAATCTACTTAATAGTGTAAAAGTCATGTATGCTGGCAGTAGAGCCTGTATACGAGTGAATGGTGTTTTATCAAAATGGTTTTCTATTGGTGCCAGAGTCAGGCAAGGTTGTGTAATGTCACCATGGCTGTTTAATATATTTATGGATGCGTGATGCCAAAATAGACAATACTGGCTTATGTCTTGGTGATATCCGTGTGTGCAGAGTGCTGTATGCTGATAACACTGTCCTGTTGGAAGAGAGCAAAAGTGAGTTGCAGAGTATGTTGTCCCGAGTGTACAAAGTTTGCATGAAATTCAAACTGAGTATAAATAAGGGAAAAACCAAAGTTATGGTTTTTGAGAGAGGAACTGGTAGCACTAAATGTAATGTAAGTGTAAATGTCACAGTGATTGACCAGGTGAGTGAGTTTGTGTATTTAGGAAGCATGTTTGACAGAGAGAACAAATTAGATGGTGAAATTAGTAGGCGAGTGAATTTTTCACTGAAAGTCATGGCTGCTCTGGGAGGTTTTCACAATGATGGGTTCTCAAGAGAGTCCCACATGGCTGTGTATGCGAGTGTAATTGTTCCTACTCTGATGTATGGCAGTAAAACCTGGGTACTGCAGAAGAAACATAGGAATCGTTTGTGTGCTGGAGAAATGCATTACTTATGGGGGGTTTGTGGTAAGACACGTTCTGATTGTGTTAGGAATGAAGATGTGTTGCTGTTGCGTGATGTGAAACAAAATGTTGTTAGCAAAGTGGAGACTACTATGCTTCGGTGGTTTGGCCATGTTGAAAGAATGAGTGATGAGATACTTACTAAGAAAATCTTTTTAGCCCAAGTGGCAGGCAGAGAAAGGCTAAGGAAGTCGTGGGATGATCAGATTCAGGATTGTCTATATCAGAAACAAATTATGAGTATGAAGTATTGAAGATCTTGTGTACGGCGTGTAATGGATGTCAGTGAAGCCCGAGTTGTATGTCAAGATCACTGTAAATGGAGAAGTTTGATAAGGCAACAGTAAGTAAAAACTATCTGGTAGTTTATATTTCTTTTTGGAGCTAACCTCTTAATCTCAGAGAACAGCTTAGTGATATGTATGTATGTATGTATGTATGTATGTATGTTGCCAAGGCATTTGGTTATAACTGTGATATTATCAATAAAATAAAATATATGTAAAACATAAAGGCAATAATAGTAAAGAACCTAATAAAAGCACTGGGTCTACGTTCTGTGGTAAACTACCATATCATCTGATAATTAATAATATAATAAAGAAGGAATGCTAAAAAATGAATCTGAGAATTGTGGAGACAGTTATTGATACAGTTCAACTATTAACTAGTAATCAGAACAGTAAACCATGCCTGGACAGAGCTGGTGTATACGAAATTCCTGTCTGTCTTACACCAAACTGTAATAATGATAATAAAATAATATATATCAGTAGTACAAAACGAAATCTAAATTACAGATTTAAAAGAACATCTCCATAATTGGAATAAGCATCAAACTAACACATCTTTAATGACAATACTGCTTTGACAATTCCACCGAACTGGACTGGACAAATGTTAAAATGAAAACTAGCCACCGTAATCCTAGGCGGATTCTCATTTCTGAAGCCGTACTCATTGAAAAAACTACAGCCCTATAATTGCAACAGTAATACTCTGTACAAACTTTCTCATGCATGGAGACATTTAATACATACTAAAGAAGAACTTAAAAAACTCAAAGTACAAAAGTAATAAAAAAAAAAATGTAAATGAAATAAAAACAATAAAAAAATATTGAATATAGAAATGAAAAATAAGTAAAAGGTAAAATAAAAGTAAAATATGTATGACAAAAAAAATATGATTATTGTGCTCAACAATGATTTCTGGACCAGTTTAATCAGATCCCTAATGGATGGCACCATAGAGACAAGTAGGACATGACTCAACAAGACATGCTATGATAATGCTGCTGAAAATGAACAAGACCACAATGGCAGCAATGCCAAAAGGATTCTCATGCTGCTAATGATAGCCATGAACAAATGGTAGAAACGGGTCTGGCATTGAACTGGTTGTGTGACGATGTTTTTTACTTGTTTAGTTCCATGGATATATCTTTGCACACAGGAATAATTTCCCCTTTTTAGCTTCTTGCCCTCCCTTTTAATGATTTTGATTATGTATTTCATTTTATCTTTCAGATTTTACAATATCATTGATTTATAATGTTTGATTTCTAACTTTGAGGAATAGTTTGCATATCATCTGGATCATATAATCTGCATGATTTTCTTGCCATTTGTTTGCATAAAATTTAGACCCATTCACTTACGTGATTCAATAATCAATGTAGAATTATGTTACTAAATTTATCATTTGGCTGGCATATGTATTGCTGAATGAGTGATGCTGTAATCGTACGACATCCGCTGTAATCGTACTGCTGACGTCGTACGATTACAGCATCACTACTTTACATATGATATTCTGAACCGGCAGTGGGTTTTATGTCACATATGTGAATTTGGTGCAATTCCGATTATTTTTGGCTGAGTTATCGCAAATTTTCTTTTTTTTCTTAATTATTGGAAACCAGTATATGTACCACACAATGGGAAGTTAAGACATGGGGCCGTCGACAGACGGTAGACACAATTCTCGTTCCTAGGATTCTATTCTAATAAATGCAACTTGTTTGCTACCGGTAAGTTTTCAAGATACATAAAATCGAATCAAGAAGTAAAGAGAACAACATTGTTTGACTTTAGAACTTTGTTATAAATCATAATATGGATGGCTTAAAACCTCCTAATCCTTTAAATTTTGAGGGTAATTTATCCAAAAATTGCAAAAATGCATGGATAATTTCAAAATTGTTCAAGTAGTGGTTCCATACTTTTGATAACTTTTGTGGTGAAAGAATAATGAAGTTGTGTTATTTGTAGACCACTGAGAAGTTGCAAAATGTGCATCCATTTGAGAACTTGCAAAATATTTGACTTTTTTTCCCTGTTCCCAAGCTGATCCAGCATCTCTACCAAGGCATTCTTTGACTCTTTAAGCTCCATTTTCAATTCAGACTGAAATGTGGTAAAAGCAGAAAATAAAATGTACAGATGCACTTCACAATGGGAGTGCATCTGAAGGTGCTGTGTAATGTCATGCTTCCAAAAAAAAAGAGGAAATCCTACTGAAGAAAAGAACTGCAACATCCAGAAAGCTGAAATTGAATATCAATTACCTGTGCTTGCTGGTTATATTTCAGCTGATTGAAATATTAAGGTGTGCTGCAATATGTTAGAAACTGAAACAGTGAACATGATGACAAAAAATGATTTGGGTTCAGGGGAAGAACATGAAAAAAATTAAAAATCTGAAATTCCTACTTGGGCTGCATTGTTGGAAGCTCTAGATATAATTGCCAATGTTTATAAAACTTTAAGTGGCCATAGCAGTATAAGTCTGATTCAGATTTGCTTTATCAAAACCCAAGATATAGCTCAAAAGAAAAATGCAATAGGGATACACATTACCCCAAACAAAAAATAAAAAATGAGATATACAATTAAAAAAAAATGGGTATGAGCAAAAAAAAAAACAAAAAAAACATGCTTTCAGAGCATTGCAGGCTGAATGCAAAAGCCCACATCAGGAGAAACAAGTACAAATGATAAGAGCCAGTGTGTGTGAATCCAAATGAGTTTGACTAAAGTCTTTGTGATAGAGTTGAGGATGTAGACTGGCACAGGGCAGGCTATCCAGGAATAGAAACATGACAAAAGAACGTAGCTGTTAGCAATAATTGCACAACCTCAAAAGGATGTGCAGAATTTCTTCCATAACCAAAGTGCAGTTGACCTCTGTAGACTGTTGAAAAGAGGCTGCCAGGTTGCTGTTGTTGAGATGAATGGTTTACCAAGATGCATGCCAACGAGTTTTTGTGATCTACCAGGCACTCCAAAGGAAGTTGGTTCTGGAGGCACAAACCTTGCACCAAAGGCTGGAGCTCTTCGAAACATTGAGTGAAGCACCAAAGATGGTGGCACACTCATTATACAGTTGAAGGAATTCATTGAATTGTGATAAGGAGGAGATGAAGATTGTTATGTTATCCATGTAAGCAGACAGAACAATGTGATAATGCTGAGTGCTTGATACTAGGGGCAACAAATGAGATGTGAATGAGGAACACACAGAGGTGAGAAATGATAAGCCAAGGAAGACAGCAAGAGATATGAATGTGATATGTTATCAAAGGCATGTTTTTGATCACGGTTTAGTAGGGCAGGAGTTCATTGTTAAGTCTTGCAAGATGAATGAAGTCATGAAGGGTATTAATATTCTGGAGGATATTGTGTGACCAGGCACAGAACAGAATTGGTTCGGATGGATGATGGAAGTGAGAACTGGTTTTAAGCAACGGGAGAGAAGTCTAGTGTAAAGCTTTTAGTCCATGTTAAGGAGACTGATGGGGGTGCCAGTTGTTAAAATTAAGAAGTCTTCCCTTCTTGGGAAGAAGAATGGTGGGCAACAGTGAAAGCAAGGGGCAGAGAGGTTGAGATAAAAGCTTGCACAAAGCATGCCAAGGGGGAAGGGGGAGGAAAGCAATGAAAGTGCAGTAAAAGGTAGCAAAAAGATCATCGGGATCAGAGGAGACATTTGTGTTGAGGTGCGAAAGAGAGTCAAGAATCTCTTGGCAGAAGATAAGGAATAAAGAAGATCACAAAGATAAGGAGTAACTTGTGGAAGAGATTGAAGAACAAGGGGAGGAGAGGTAGAAAATCTGAAGGAAGAGGCACAAATTCTGGAAGTGAAGAAAGAACTAACCTGAGTACAGATTTGCATTTGGTCATCAGTAAGAACACCAGAAGGGAGCTGCATGTGACGAAAAGAGGTGGTTGTAGTACCCAGGTTTCACTGCCGTACATCAGAGTAGGAACATTACACTTTCATATACAGCCATTCGGGACTTTCTTGAGAACTCAATTTTCCTGTGAAATCCACCTAAAGCAGCTATGATTTCCAAATAAAAATTTATAACTTTGTACGTACATACGTATCACCAAGCTGTTCTCCGAGATTCAGAGGTTAGCTCCAAAAAGAAATGCAAACCACCAGATAATTTTTATTTACTGTTGTCGTATAAAACTTTTCCATTTACAGCAATTTTGACATACAACTCGGGCTTAACTGATATCCATTACACGCTGTACACAAGATTTTTTATACTTCATACTCATAATCTTTTTCTCATGCAGACACTCCTGAATCTGATCCACCCATGTCTTCCTTGCCCTTCCTCTGCCTTTCCTTCCTGCCACTTGGGCTAAAAATATTTTTTTAGTAAGCATCTCGTCACTCATTCTTTCAACATGGCCGAACCACCGAAGCATATTAGTCTCCACTTTGCTAACAACATTTTACTTCACATCACACAACTGTAACACATCTTCATTCCTCACACAATCAGACCGTGTCTTGCCACAAACCCCCGTAAGTAACGCATTTCTCCAGCACACAAACTACTTCTATGTTTCTTCAGTAGTACCCAGGTTTCACTACCATACATCAGAGTAGAAACAATTACACTTTCATACACAGCCATGCGGGACTCTCTTGAGAACCCATCATTCCTGTGAAAACCTCCCAGAGCAACTATGACTTTCAATGAAAAATTCACTCTCCTTCTAATTTCACCATCTAATTTGTTCTCTCTGTCAAACATGCTTCCTAAATACACAAACTCACTCACCTGGTCAATCACTTTGCCATTTATACTTACATTACATTCAGTGCTACCAGTTCCTCTCTCAAAGACCATAACTTTGGTTTTTCCCTTATTTATACTCAGTTTGAATTTCATGCAAACTTCGTACATCCGGGACAACATACTCTGCAACTCACTTTTGCTCTCTGCCAACAGAACAGTGTCATCAGCATACAGCAATCTGCCCACATGGATATCACCAAGACATAAACCACCATTATCTATTTTGGCATCATGCATGCATCCATAAATATATTAAACAGCCTTTGTGACATTACAAAAACTTGTCTGACTCCTGCACCGATAGAAAACCATTTTGATAAAACATCATTCACTCGTACACAAGCTCTACTACCAGTGTACATGTCTTTTACACTATTAAGTAGATTCCCAGTAACACCATATTCATTCAATACCTTCCACAAAAGTGTTCCATTTACTCGATCGTAAGCTTTCTCTAAATCTATGAAGGCAGCAAAAACTTTCCTACCAACAGCCAGATACTTTTCAGTCATCATGCGTAATGCAAAAATTTGGTTAGTGCAGCCTTCACCAGGCCTAAAACCACTCTGAACATTCCACACTTTCTCTGATGCAAGACCCCATACTTTTTCAATAACAACCTTACCAAACACTTTCCCTGGCACACTTAGTAGGCTAATACCATGATAGTTCTTGCATTCAGTCTGATCACCTTTTCCCTTATGCAAAGGAACAATAATAGCATCCTTCCAATCCCGAGGGACCATTCCTATCTCCCAGCACAATTGGAAAATTTCAGTTAACCAGTCAATTGCAGAGTCACCACCCTATTTCAAAATCTCGGCAGTTATGCCATCAACTCCCGGAGCCTTACCATTCTGAAGAGATTTTAGAGCTTTACACACTGCTTTTCTTGAGATCCCTCCTGTGCTTCTATCTCTCACTGTGACAGCATCTGTCTCAGAATCATCTTTCCTTTCCTGATCTAATAACTCACAGAAGTATTCACCCCATCTTTCACTTAACTCACTGTGCTTCCATATCATTTCCCCAACCCTATTCTTCACACAACTTACAACTTCGTTTCCCCTATTTTTTTGAGTCTCGTGTACTTTCAGAAAATCTTCCTATCTTTGCAAAAAAGCCAATTCATGCCTTTCCACCTTCTCCTCCTTAACTTTAGCCTTACTCTGGCGAACCAGCTTAGCAGCTTCTCGCTTCTTTCAGTGATATTCATCCACAGAAACTCTACCTTGCAACATCCTCAAATAGGCTTCCTTCCTTCTCTTTACTGCCTCTTCAATCTCACTATTCCACCAAGCATCACTTCTATTGTTGCCCACTATTGTGGTGCCACAGACCTCTTTAGCAGCAGCAACAACTCAGTTCTTAAAACATTCCCACTTCTTTTCTACATCCCTCTCGCACAGTGGTGCAGACCGTGCATTCCTGAAAAAGAAGTGGCCTGACGCTGGCGCTTTAAAGACTGGTCCGTCAGGTATTTTGAGTTTAGGGCATATATATATATATACACACATACTAAAGAAGAGGCAGAAGCAAAAAACAATTTTTTAACAGGTACTAAAACAACAAAGAAAAACTCGTATACAAACGGGTATAAGCAGAACGAAGATAAAATAATAGCAACCTGAATGTAGAAAGTGTTGAGAATGCCAAGTCTTGGCTTTATCAAGTACTAGCAAAACTCTGCATTATCTCACTTCCACAAAGACCTAGTTGGAAATGGGTTTCTGCAAAGTCATAGATGCAAGTTTTAAGCCCACCAAAAATTTTTAAAACATATCACAACTTCCTCAGAGTTGTATGATGAATCACTTAGTTAATATTTTTTGCATGCATCTATAACTTTCCTGGCCCAACCCATGCTCGTCATCTGCCACTAAAAACAGAAAAACGATTACAAAAAACACAAGTTGTGAGTGTCTGAATAAATCAAAAGAATTATTCAGCTAAAACACATTGCCAAGTTACCTAGTTGCCTAAGAGAGAATTTTAACAAGAATAGTAATACCAAAGTACTACAATTCTTATGCTTTGCAGTGTTTAAAGCTTTTCATTCAAAATGCCAAATAATAAAAAAGTTTTTAGGGAATAGATTCCTGATAGTAAACAGGATTTTTGTCCCTCAACTACCTCAACAACTGACAACACAAGAACAAAAATTAATAATAAAATAAAAAGATGCTTTGGAAAAATCATATGACTAACAATTAGTTGCAATATTTACAGAATATTCCAGGAGTGCTTTAAGAGTATAATAATGAAGATATTATGTTCTTACCGACATTGAAAAAACATTGTTGACAACAAGAACAATAAAACGGCTAACTACTCATACAAAGTGCCCCAAAACTCGCTAAATTTCATAGTAAAGTGAAAGCGAAAAAAACACAAAGTTACTAGACTTGCTTGCACTTAATTGCCTGATGCGAAAAAAAGAAAATTTCTTATTAAAATGCTCATAAATTAAACTTAGAACTGAAAAACTACAAGAACAAAGATGAGAGCTTACCTCTAATGCCTCCTTCATTCACCACTGACTAAAACATGGCCGAATTTTCCCCTGGGCCGCTCCGTAGAAGTAGGGTGGGTGGGGAAGGGGGGTTCCTAAGGCTTCTTCTCACAGAAAAGACCCTACCCGCAAAATTTCTACCAAGAGAATTATACAACTAAGAATGAAGACCTGTTTGTTCAGATAGAGTAGAATTAACTCTCCAGAATACACAAATATTTTAATTACCTTAGTGAACTTCTACAGACATTTCAATATCCTATTTATTTTAATGTAAGTTTTGCTATTTTTAGGCTAGTTATTCTAGTGAGTGAATACCTAGTTTTCTTCTTATTTATTTTTTAATCAAATTTTAAACTTTTTTTGTGTGATTTTATATGCATTATTTTATTTTTAATAGGACTGTCCTGTCCATAGCACTAAAGGTTCCTTTTTGTAGTTAATATGCATCCTCTAGACCAACTTCCAAGAAGGCTTTCATTGGCCAGAATCATTTTATTAACTGTGTAGAAATTAAAACAGATCTGCCAACCTAACTCTATTATTCAGAATAATTTTTCTTAAAGTTCTTTTGATGAAAGAAGTTGGAATTTTGTTTTCTAGAAAACAGTTCAATAACCACAATTAGAATCCTATTCAAGTCCAAATTGTTGCTGCAAATTCTTGAAATTCTAAGTACCTGAAAAATTAGTACATTCTCAATTACTTTGGTTGAGATGTTATTATTGACATTTCAATATCCTATTTATTAAACTTACGTTAAAATAAATAGGATATTGAAATGTCTGTAGAAGTTCACTAAGGTAATTAAATACATATAAAAGTTATTAAATACAAAAGTGTATTTGATAATATTTTTTGTGTATTCTGGAGAGTTAATTCTACTCTATCTGAACAAACAGGTCTTCATTCTTAGTTGTATAATTCTCTTGGTAGAAATTTCGCGGGTAGGGTCTTTTTCTGTGAGAAGAAGCCTTAGGAACCTCCCCTGCTTCTAGGGAGCGGCCCAGGGGAAAATTCGGCCATGTTTTAGTCAGTGGTGAATGAAGGAGGCATTAGAGGTAAGCTCTCATCTTTGTTCTTGTAGTTTTTAGTTCTAAGTTTAATTTATGAGCATTTTAAGCAGAAATTTTCTTTTTTTCGCGTCGGGCAATTAAATGCAAGCAAGTCTAGTAACTTTTTGTGTGGTTTTCGCTTTCACTTTACTTGGAAATTTAGCGAGTTTTGGGGCACTTTGTATGAGTAGTTAGCCGTTTTATTGTTCTTGTTGTCAACAATGTTTTTTCAATTTCGGTAAGAACATAATATCTTCATTATTATACTCTTAAAGCACTCCTGGAATATTCTGTAAATATTGCAACTAATTGTTAGTCATATGATTTTTCCAAAGCATCTTTTTATTTTATTATTAATTTTTGTTCTTGTGTTGTCAGTTGTTGAGGTAGTTGAGGGACAAAAATCCTGTTTACTATCAGGAATCTATTCCCTAAATTTTTTTTTTATTATTTGGCATTTTGAATAAAGCTTTAAACACTGCAAAGCATAAGATTTGTAGTACTTTGGTATTACTATTCTTGTTAAAATTCTCTCTTAGGCGGCTAGGTAACTTGGCAATGTGTTTTAGCTGAATAATTCTTTTGATTTATTCAGACACTCTCACAACTTGTGTTTTTTTGTAATCGTTTTTCTGTTTTTAGTGGCAGATGACGAGCATGGGTTGGGCCAGGAAAGTTATAGATGCATGCAAAAAATATTAACTGAGTGATTCATCATACAACTCTGAGGAAGTTGTGATATGTTTTAAAAATTTTTGATGGGCTTAAAACTTGCATCTATGACTTTGCAGAAACCCATTTCCAACTAGGTCTTTGTGGAAGTGAGAAAATGCAGAGTTTTGCTAGTCCTTGATAAAGCCAAGACTTGGCATTCTCAACACTTTCTACATTCAGGTTGCTATTATTTTATCTTCGTTCTGCTCGTACCCGTTTGTATATGAGTTTTTCTTCGTTGTTTTAGTATTTTTTTTTTTAAATTTGTTTTTTGCTTCTGTCTCTTCTTTATAGTATGTGAATTCTGCATATTCATAACTGCTGCGTTGTGCATCATGATCTTCAGGTTTTTTGCAAATTTGGTTTTAAATTCTTAGGTTAAAATTTTTTTTTTGTCTTTGACATATACACACACACTGCTGGCCACCCAAAATGCAACACCCAGAAGGAAACATCGGATTGGCCTGAAATTTGCAGCATGAGTCGCCCGTGAGAGGACATGCAAACGATTAGCATTGCAGGGCATATGCAAATCATGTGCACCCGGCTCGCCACCGAGAAGCACTATAAGAAGGCTGCACAGAAGGCGGGGTGTAAGTAGTGGAAGTGTGTTGTGCTGCCGGACCTGTGCGTGAGAAGCTTCCTGATGCCTCATCACACAATAGGGCAGTCATTCCAGCACGTTTTGGAGTTTGGCAGAGGACGAATAGTGGCTTATCGCGACAGCGGTTTATCGTACCGAGACATCGGCCCCCATGTGGGACGACATCCAGCCACAGTGAGGCGAGTATGGATTCGATGGGTGCAGGAGGGACGGACGGACCGACGTGAGCGATTGCCGCAGCCGCGGGACACCACCGACCCAGAGGACTGGCATGTTGTGCAGCGGGCATTGACGGCTCGCACCGCCACATCACGAACGTTAGCACAGGAATTAGGGTGTGTTGCGCAACAACCTGTGTCAGCACATACCGTTTATCGTGGTCTGCAGGACTGGGGACTTGTCGCACGGCGGCTATTGCTCCGATTACCATTGACGTTACACCACCGGCGAGTGCGGCGGCAGTGGGCCGTTGAACGGCGCACCTGGACTAATGAATGGCATGACATTTTCTTTTCCGACGAATCCCGCTTCTGCCTGCAACACCACGATGGTCGGATCCGCGTGTTGTGTCACCGCAGCGAGAGACATTATGCATTGTCATACCGGTCCGTCGCCTGACGTTATGGTTTGGGGCGCAATTGGATGCGACACCTGCACCCCTCTGGTACGCTTCGCCAGTACACTCAACAGCCACTGCTACATCTCCGACATTTTGGAGTCTGTAGTCCTCCTCTACCTGCAGGACCTGCCAGCGGCCACGTTTCAACAGGACAATGCGCGCCCGCATGTGGCATGCGTTGTGCAACAGTTCTTCAGGGCCCACCAGGTGTCACTGCTGCCATGGCCCGCCTGTTCTCCCGATATGTTGCCCATTGAACACTTCTGATCGCTGATCAGCAACAGAGTTGCCGGGCAAGCACCACCCGCGGCTACGCCGGATGAACTGTGGCAACGTGTGGAAGCAACCTAAACCGACATACTCCAAAGCCTCTTTCATTCGATGCCGCGGTGTGTAGCGGCAGTTATTGTCAGCCATGGGGGCCACACGAACTATTCATGTCTGTGTGTTCCGCAAGTTGCACGGGCCTGTAAGCTCAATCGTTTCATCTTTGTATCTGTTGTTATGTGTCCAGTAAATCTGACTTTGCCATCTCGTGTCCTTCTTGGTGTTGCATTTTGGGTGGCCAGCAGTGTATTTATATAACATTGTAAATCCAATGCTAGATGGTCTCCCCTGTTTCTTCCAAAACAGTCTGTCTTGAGCCATTCTCCTCCATGTCACTCAGGCATGTTTTCAAATTTCATCCATCTTCCATGTGGTCTTTTTCTGAGTCTTTTCCTGTCCCTTGGTATTCAGTTTAAAATTTTGGTTGTCCTTCGGTAGTCCGTTCTTCTAGCAATATGACCAGTCCACTGCCATTTCAGGGATTTTACTCTGATCATGATGTCTTCTACTCTTGTCATTTTCCTGATAAATGAGTTCTTCTTATCTTTCCTGGTTATACCAAACATGCATCTCTCCATGCTTTTTTCAGTTGTCTACAGCCTTTGTATGTCTCATTTATTGAGTATATAAATAAGTTTTGAGGGATTTCCATTCGGTGTCATACTTATTACTGCTCGCATGTATTTTAAAGTGGCAACACTGCGATATCGCAGTACGAGACGCCAGCTGTCAGAGTTAGTATACGATGTTCGATTGAGGTGCGAAGACGTATTTGTTTTACTCGATGGAAAATGGCAACTTTCGTCCCGACAAAACAGCATTTGCGGGAAGTGTTAGTGCATTACTTTATTGTCAAGAAAAGTGCTGCCGCCAGCTATCGTTTAATGTCAAAAATCTATGGTGAACATTCCTCATCCATAAAAACATGTTAGTATTGGTTTAGACGATTCAAAAGGAACGATTTCGATGTCAGTGATAAAAGAACGTTCTGGACCACCCAAAAAATTTCTGATGCGGATTTGGAAGCTTTACTCAACGAGGATCCGTGCCAGACCCAAAAAGAACTGGCAGCAGCATTAAATGTTAGTCAACCATGCATTTCACAACGTTTAGCTGCCATGGGAATGGTGCAAAAAAAAAAAAGGGAATTGGGTTCCACATGCTTTGCGGGAAAGAGACCTTGAACGTCAAAAAACCATTTGCGAATTGCTGCTTCAAAGGCAAAAAAGAAAGTTTTTTTTTGCATCGTATTATTACTGCCGACGAGAAATGGATATGGTACGATAACCCTAAACGGCAGAAAGCATGGGTGAAGCCAGGTGAACCAGGTCCTTAAACGCCAAAACAAAATATTAATGGCTCAAAGGTAATGCTGTGTATCTGGTGGCACCAGAAGGGTGTGATCCACTATGAACTGCTGAAACCATCAGAAACTATTTACTGGTGATCAGTATTAAACCCAATTAATGCATTTAAAATGAGCTCTCACGCAAAACCGGCCGGAATGGGAGAATAGACACAAAGTCATCTTGCAGCATGACAACGCAAGACCACATGTTTCTTGACCTGTGAAAAAGTACTTAGAAGGATCCGACTGGGAAGTTCTGCCCCACCACCATATTCCCCAGATATTGCACCATCCGATTATCATTTGTTCCGGTCGATGCAGTGAGCACTTTCTGGAGAACGGTTTAGTTCTTATGAAGACATCAAAAATTGCCTGGACAACTGGATCTCTTCCTCTTCCAAGGAACCGGAATTCTTCCTTCAGGGCATACGTTCACTGCCCAAAAAATGGAGTAAAGTTGTAACTTCAGAGGGAGCATACTTCGATTAATATTAAAATATTGTTTCTGTTCTCCAACAACGTGTTTCGTTCACCTCAAATCCCTCAAAACTTATTTATATGCCCAATAGTTAAAGACCAAGTCTCTGCTCCGTACGTAAGAGCTGGACAGATGCATTGATTAAACACTTTTATTTTAAGACAATGGTAAATTGCTCTTGAAAATTGTATTGTTTCTTCTAAAAGCTCTCCAACCAAGCTTTATATTTGGTGCAGTCCTAAGAAAAAGTACCCTGACAGTCTCCTACATCCTGTCTGGCACTGCCAACTACTGCCTAATTTGGCAGTGGGGAGGGTGAGTTAGTTGTAGCAGTGGGTCAACCGCAATTGGAAATTTCAAAAACTTTGTAATACTCCGTATTGTCAGAAACGCAGGAAGCAACTTTCACCAAGGCTGTCCCGTCGAGGGAGCAAGCACCCCTCCCCAAAATTATCTGACTAAAAAATTTAGTGCAATGCACTCTTGAAAGTCACACAATATACCTACATAATAATTATGTGCTATTTTTTGCTGTGCTCCATAGTCTGGAGTGTGGCAGTTTACTTGTGTGGCAGTAACCCGCCACACAGGAAAACTGCCATACGTCTTTCAGAAACTTGGAAACTTGCTACATGTTTTTCACCAAGGGGCTGGGCACAAATTGCTGTTTCTTCGAATAACACTTTGAATGTGTGGCAGTTTTCCAAGTTACCGAATTATGTGTGGCAGTTTTCCAAGGTTCCTAACGACAGGGAAGGAGGTTTTGTTTGTCTGAATTTTCATGCCGGTCATTCGAGTTTAGAGCAACTGGCCACAAAAGTTCAAGAGGGGGGGGGCTATAGAGATTATCGTTTCTTGGCCTATATCGAGAATTGAATTGGGAACTCCAAACAAATTTCGAGAAAACGTTCTATGTAAGCCAAGCCAGAATTGTATTTTAATTTTGACTTCAGTCTTCGACGAAACAGCAGAATTACAGCATGACTCATGCTGTATTCAGAAAAGGACAATAAGGTGGGATTTTTTAAAAACACTATACTTTTACTTACACACTAAATATTTGTATAACATGTCAAGTTTGAAATATTTTTCTTTTACGTAATTTATTCATAGGGCCTAGGCTTTTTTAATAGTTTTTACTCTACCAATGTCATATTCACAACGTTTACGTATCACCTCAAATTAATAGCATTGCGCGTTTAGTTACGCACTAAACATTATTTCATAGGCCCCTGGCTTAGGCCCTTTTAACAAGTATATATTCTACTAATTTCATATGCACAGCATTTACACAGAAAATAAAGTTAATAATGTTGCACTTTTACTTAGACAAAAATTATTAAGTCACAGGCCCTTGGCCTAGGTCTTTTTAATAGTTTTTACTCTACCAATGTCATATTCACTGCGTTTACCTATCAACTCAAGTTAATATGTTGCGCTTATTAAATTTTTCTGAAAATACCAGGCTTAGGTACTCTGAATTAATATTTCCTGCCTAAGTTAAAACTAATATTATTAACTTGATTTGATTTATAAACTCTGTGAATATGAAATTGGTAGAATAAAAACTGTTAAAAAGGCCTAGGGCCTATGAATTAATGTTTTGTGCCTAAGTAAAAGCGCAATGCTATTAACTTGATTTGATACGTAAATGTTATGAATATGATGTCGGCATATTAAAACCTGTTAAAAAGGCGATGGTGTAGGGCCTATGAATTAAGTAAAAAAAAATATTACAAACTTGACATGTTATGGAAATATTTAGTGCGTAAGTAAAAGTGTATGTAGCATTATTAAAAATTCCCACCTTATCGTCCTTTTCTGAACACATCATGAGTCTTGCTAAAATTCTGTTGTTTCGTCGAACACTGTAGTTTTAAGAAATGTACTAAGTCACAGCAATTTATTTCTTCAAATTAAAGTACAATTCTTGCTTGGCTTACATAGAACGTTTGCTCGAAATTTGTTTGGAGAGAGTTCCCAATTCAGTTCTCAATATAGGCCAAGAAACGGTAACCTCTATAGCCCCCCCCCCCCTTGAATTTTTGAGGCCAGTTGCGCTAAACCGTCGTTAGGAACCTTGGAAAACAGCCCACATAATTCAGAAACTTGTAAAGCTGCCCCACTGGAAAACTGCCACACATTCAAAGTGTTCCTCGGAGGAACAGCAATTTGTGCCCGGCTCCTTAATGAAAACATGTGGCAGTTTTCCTGCGTGGCAATTTTTCCTGTGTGGCAGGTTTCCAATTTGCTGAAAGATGTATGGCAATTTTCCTGTGTGACGGTTTAGTGAACCACAGCTGTAATTTCCGGTTATTAGCCAAAATATAACTGACCACAATTAAATTTCTGTCGAAATATACACAATCATATTTTTTGCAGTTTGCTAATTTTAAACGTATAATTTTAAAACTATTATACAATGCCCATGCAGTTTTTTTACGCTTTCGAACCGTAGGTTGAGGAAACATATATGCCCGGCTGTCCCTCCTTCTGTCTATCCATCTGCACGATAACTCGCGTAAATATTGTATGATTTCGATAAAATTTTAGTATGTTGTTTGGAATAACCTGGGCATGAAACCTATTGAAAATGGTTGAAATGGGGTTAATGGTCAGGATACAGGTCCGGGATTTATTTCCCGACCTTCTGCGCGATTGTTTGCGGAAAAATGCCTCGATTGCATCCAAAATTTAGTATGTTGTTCCGAACCAACATTGGGGTCAGTCTATAGAAAATGGTTATTATTAGCACTTGCGGGAAGTGCACATGCATGCCATTTGTGAAAAATGTACTTTTGCTCAATGATTTTCTTGAAAACTATCCGACTTGAATGGAATTTTTAATTATAAAAGGTGCATGGGTGGTAGCTTTTTATGATAGAAATAACAGGAACAGAAATAGATATGATGGTGATCTATAATGTGAACCTTAGCTGTAATGTGAACCATAGTATGCCACGCTCAAAAATAGGCATCTTGCTATGGTCTTTGTCATGTTGGAAAGCATATTATAATCAATGCATTGCATAATTTTACTTATTTGTTTCCCCTTACTTAGAAGCATTTTTAGTAATAAAAATTTGCACTAGCAAATTTTGTTGTTTAGTAGCAAGTAGACCGCCATATATTAGGCAAATTTGTTCAAAAAGTGGTGGCAAATATGTAATTTGAAGTAGTTATACACTGAGTGGCCACTTTATTTATGACCACCCCCTCAGTAATTCGTTGGGCCACCTTTTGCCTTTAATACTGCATCGATTCTTCATGGCATGGACTCCAGGAGATGTCTATAGGTGGTTTGTAGAATCTGAGACCATGCTTGATGAATAGCACTTTCCAAGAGTGTGAGATTGCAGGGTTGTGGATCCAGCTGTCTGATGGCTCGTTCAACTTCATCCCACAAATTTTCAATGGGGTTGAGATATGGAGATTGTGGGGGGGCCACCTAAGCAAAGTAAACTCACCGGCATGTTCCTGAAACCAATCCTATACAATACGAGCACTATGGCAGGATGCATTATCTTGTTGAAAGTAGCCATCGCCATTGGGATAAACAATCCACATGACAGGATGCACTTGGTCCGCAACAATGTTTAAATATGATGTGCCAGTCAGATGTTGATCAACACAAATTAAAGGGCCCAAAGCATGCCAGGAAAACATTCCCCAAACCATAACGTTGCCTCCACGAGCTTGAAGGGTTGTAGCAATGCATTTGGGGTCCATGCTTTCGTGCTGTTTCCGCCAAATACTCACTCGGCCTTCGGCATGGTGCAACTGAAAACGTAATTCATTGGGCCACATAATTTGTTTCCAATTATAGACTGTCCAATCCTTGTGCTCCTGTGTGAATTGGAGACGTTTTCTCTTTTTAACTACAGACAGCAAAGGTGTTCGAACAGGCCTTCGGCTGCCATATCCCATCTGATGCAGTGTACGGCGAAGAGTGCATGCAGAGATCATTTGAGAGAATCCTTGATTAAGATAGTCTGTGATTTGCTGCACTGTTGCCCTTCTGTTGTCTGTTACCAGTCTGGACACTCTCCGTTCTGCCCGAGCAGTCACTAGTCCATGACGACCACACGTTGCACGTAGAGACCCAGTTTTTTGGCTGACAATCCAGTCTTCAACAGCTGCTCTGGAACATTTCACAAATGCGCCGGTTTTGGTGATACTCGCTCCATGGCTCCGTGCTCCTACAATCATCCCACGTTGAAAGTCCGTCAAATCGCATATTTTACCCATCTCGTCGCCCCAAAATAACTTCTACTACTGTCGCAAACACTAAGCTTTCCCTTTTTATACTAGCCTCGCTCTCTGGTGGCAACAGCATGCATCCATAGCTCATTTGCTTAAAACTGTCAGGTGGTCATAATAAAGTGGCCATTCAGTGTATACCGTAATGTAAATAATGTGAAGTGAACACCAAACTTATTTTGGAGTATTATTAAAAGTACTAAAGCCAAATATCTTGGGGTTTTACGTTACAATTAGAAATATGACCAAAAATTTTACTACAATGTTCATGCATTAAAAGTAGAAAGTCGAGCAATTCTTCCACTGGACTTATAGTCACGGGAAATTTCTCGCACCCCTAATGAGAACATGTGAAGTGGAAACTAAAAAGATGCCAAAGCGAACAATTTTGCCTGATTATCCATGAGACAGACAGAAAATAATTTTTGTTCTAACTGGAATACTCTGTCCATGACTGGTACTTCAGAAATGATAAAAATCAGAATTTGTTAGCCCTCAAGTTTGAAATATGTGAACTGTTTGAGAAGTTTAAATGTTCCAGGAATAATTATTTTATGTTGTATCAGTTCCAAAACATTTTTTTAACAATCTCTAAAGTAAAAAAAGTTCAACACACATGACTCATGACTTTCACTCTTTCAGCATCCTTAGCGGAAAATTCGCAAACTGCAAAATTTAAACATTCTAAAGTGAAAAATTGAAATATACTAAACTGTAACCCGCCGTAGGAAGCTTCACGAACAGCGAGCCAGAACGTTGCAAAGCATAATTTTTTGTTGAAATCAAATTAATTTTTTGTTCATTTTCTATATTGGATTTTCTTTAATTTTCGAAGTACATTGACTATTAAAAAAATTTTCAAATGGGTTTATTCCCTCAAATTCCCTTTCCTCTGTCAGCTATGGACAGTAAATGAAATTTATAAAATTGATTCATACACAAGGCAAGTGTATGGCACCTTTCTGAACTGTTTAAGGTTTTTTTGGGGGGGGGGCTTCTTCCTGATGCAGAAGGAAATTGGAACCCTTTGTCTGATTTGATGAAATCTTTTCATGAGTCACGTTACTTATTTTATACTTCGCAAATGAGAAAGCGAAAAAAATATATATAATGTAAAAAAATGACGTAAAATAAACTTATTTGAATCCAGGCTGAAAAATAGTTTGCCTCCCCAGTAATTTTGGTCGAGAGCAGCCACTGGTATGGATGCTTATGTAAAAGAGGATGCATCTTTATGGTTTAATATTTATTTCATTACATTTTATTTCTTAAATTTTTTATTTAAGGTTAATGATTTTCATTCACTGTAAACATACAAATTAAAATGCTTATAATTACGTCAAGAATAGAATGTGAAATCCGTTTCCTCATTTGTATTTAAAGGGTCTATTATGAATGCCAATTTGTCAATTTTGTGGTTGACGCATAGTACGCAACTTTCTGCTCAGCAAAGTTAAAAAAAAAAAGACATTACTCATAATGACACAGTTAACCTTCCCTCAACTTCCTCTCCCCCAGCGAAGCTTTTACTCTGGTTGTGCTTTTGGAAACAGCAACGTATTAATACAATTCAGTAAAAAAGGGGGCACTATGTATGTACAATAGAAATAAAATCAGTATTCACTTTTCTCTTTTGATAGATTACAATATACCTGCACCGCAGCACGAAAGTCTTTGTGCTCTGGAGTTTTAGGTTTAATAAATTTGGTCGTGGACATTGTGGGTTAGCAATTAGCATTTGTTTTAGTTGTTTGATGGAAGTTTAGATAGTCAACATTTATTTGACATTTCAGTAGCCATCCCCTTAATAATGAAAAAGCATGACTTGAATTGGAAATTCAAAGAAAATGTGGACATAAAATAAAATGTTTGAAAAGTATGAAGCAGCAACAAAAAAATTATTCGGTGATTTTTTTACAAATAAAACTAAAAACTAAAAGTTCGTATCTTTATTTTCCTTCAGAAAAGCTTCCACAGCTCTTTTTTTTTCCACTGATTTGATTTCTTCATGATCCACATGTCTGGATCTTGTTTCCTTAGCTGAGGAATGTTTTAAAAGCCAAGTTTTCACGTAAGGTAAAGGATCCCAGAAAGACACTGACGGGCCATTTAGCTTAATAAACATTAATGACGAAACATGTTTAAAATCAGAAGTCTGCTGCGCGTAAAGCTGATTATGTTATTCATTGCACTGAATCCTTGTTCACACTCGGAAGAAATGCATGGCAAAGAACTTACACAATTGAAGAGAGGGCGCAAACCTTGTGGGATCCTCTTACCCCCATTTTCGAGATAATCCCTGAAGCAGATTAGAATTTTGGTTTTATCCAATCAGAACATTTCACACAATTGTTTTATAGAGTCCCGTCCGTAGAGCACATTGAGATCCGTTGACCACAAGTTTGAATCAAGAACATTTATGTCGCTCATTAATTGATCGTAATTTTCTTTGTTGGTATCTTTTCCTGTTTGTTTTACATTGGAACGTTGAGTAGTATGGCATCGGTTCTCTAAGCTGTTGATTATGCTGGTTAAAAATTACCTTTTTTCAGTTTCTTTTAACTTTCAGTTGGGGTAAAGGGGGACTCCCTTGAAGTTGCCTTTTTGAAGAGCTTCCTCGCATTCTTCTGAAGCATCGCCTGGGTTGTCCTTCATTGACTCTTAGCACAAAGACTGATCATCGAATAAGCTTATCAGCTCGTGATATGTTGCAGTTTCTTTCCTGTAACTGTTCAGACAAGCATCCAATTTCTTCTAAAACATCATGAAAAAGGGCTAAATCTCTAAAAACTCCACTGATTGTAGTCTGTTTAGTAGGCCACAGTACTTTGACTTTTCACTTCCTGTTCTAGATGAATCAGTTGATGCCTGCTTAAAGTGAGCTGCTAGAGCAGGGTACGATTTCCATACAGCTTGCACAGTTCTGAAGCTACTTGAAATCCACCTAGCATCGAAAATGCGACCAATCTTCTTTAGCTGAATGCCTAGCTCATTACAGAGAGCTTCCAATTCCCGGCAGTTCTTTGGTGATAAAGACTGTATATCTTCTCAATGAAGACTTGGAAGTGATAGGAAGAATTTTGGTCAAGCAATGCGTCACTGACAGCAAGTTCTAACCGATGGTTCATACAGTGCCAAATCGGGATGTTTGAGAATTTTCCCTTTAATAGCTTAGCAACCCCATATTTCACACCCAGCATAACACTAGCTCCATCACTTGCAAAGCATAATAAATTGTTTTGGAGGTAGTGTTCATCCAGTCCATAAGATTTTAAACACTGGAGCAGTGATGCTGCTATTGTGGAGGCTTTTTTGATCTTCAAGTTCAACCAGATCAAGAAAAATTGTTGTATCTTCATCGTTGAGATGTGTTCTGATATAAACTATTAAGGTGGATTTCTTACTGAAAGAAGTTGATTCATCAATAAGTAAAGAAATTTTGGCATTTTCCCTGACAAGTTTATTTCCTAGTTTCTTCTTAAATTCACTGCCGATGTGCTCAACAATTTCTGAACAGGTGGTTCGAGAATGCAAGGTCACACCAATGTTCACACCATTTTTTTTTTCTGAAGCTGAATTAGCTCAGTGTGATCGGTCAAAGGCCGAGAATTTTTTGCTATGTAGTAAGCAGTATTAAATATTTTCGAAGTTGTTCCGTGATACTTATTAAGGTGATGCTGCGTAATGTTTTCCAATTGAGTTTTTTAGCTGATTTTATAATTTCTTCAGCTTTTCTGTGCGAATCTGACCCACCATGAAGGCTAATTTTGTTTCTTAGTGATTTCAATTTCTTCTCCTTCGCGTCTCCACTATATGATATTTTGAAGTTACTCCACTCGAAATTAATATATAGGCCCTGAGATTTATTTGGCCCTAGGGACTTAACCTTAGAACAGAAAATGCATCCCAAGCATCAGTCCTTACTATCTAGTCAAGGATGTTTCAGCTTTCTTTCAACCCACTGCTGATGATACCATACATTAGGAAAGGTTTCCATACGCTCACCAATATCATCAAAATCATTATGGACAGTTGCTGAATTACCGATAGCTTGGGTATCCTCGGCTACTCTCCTTGGCGTACTCTCCAAAACTACATTCGGTTTTGATGAGGCTTCACTTTTTGAAATAAAAAAACCTTCTATTTTACTTTGCTTGTGTTTTAAGCTATTTGGAGGATAAACGCCTGTTCTCTTCATTGCTGGTTATCACAGGTTGAAGAACAAAAATACCACGATCAACTTCTTAGGTTGCATAAATTCTGAAGTACAAAAATAAATGAAAGAATGAAGGGAAAAAGAACTCCACTGCGAGCAAAATAAAAACAGCTACTGTGAATCACAAGTTGCCTGTCAACGGCTCATTCCACTTCCACCCCCATTTCAAGGAGGACAGAATTCAGAAAATACAAGTCCTTCTCCCTCTTTTCCACCCATTGGGAAGAGACATTTAAAACTTCAAATGTCACAGCAAATGGAATGGTACCCAGCTGGATGAATTTGCAGTTTGTCTCAGTTAGGAAAGTTTTTGCCCATGGCATTTGGCATAGGAAAAGCGGCTCCTCTCCCATGATCGCTTCATCTTAGGTGATGGTGTGGGGGAAGTTGTACGGCATTAACTACCACTTAAGAAATCCCGGATGGGATAGCATCTGATTATATACAGTGGGGACCACATGCAAAGTAAAAAGGCATTTAACGTACTGCCATAAACTGTGAGATCGGTAGTATCACCATTTCAAAGCAAATGCTTTCTTTCTTACGTTCCCTATAGCCTTTACTCAAAACGACGAGGCGGTTTCTTTAGGGATTTAATCCCCATCTGACATCCCCTGTTCTGCGTGTGATGTTCTCCGTGACTGCAAGATGTGGGGTGGTGGGTCGCTTAATTCCTTGTCTCTGTGACTGATTCCTTTCTTTGTGCGGACTGTCTGGTACCCACCTCACTGGCTGTTTCTGATGTCCTTTTGGTAAACAAAAGATCTATGGAATTGTGCATAGCCACCATGAAAAAAAAATAATAAAGAGAGAGAAGAACAAAGAGACAAAAAAATCTCGGTTAAGATTATTTGTGTTAAAAAAAAAAAGTCTATTCCGATGGGTGACGATTGAATAAATAAATTTCAAAAAGACCAATTCAGTTAGGTAAAAAAGTAGACTGGCGCCACCAGGCCTTGAAAAAAGTGGCCTGGCCCTGCCAAGCCTTGACTGCACCCCTGCTCTCACAAGACTTCAGCTCCTTTAGTCGTTCTCTGAGTAAGTCAGAATAATGATGATCTTCAAGAAGCCTTTCAACCTTTATTCTTTCTATCCTGGGCCTCTTCCTATTCCTTTTCCTCCAACCAACATTCAGTTTCACTCGTGACACTACCAAGTAATGATCAGAACCAACATCCACACCTCTCATCACACGGGTGTCAACAACTAAGTGTTTCACACGCTGATCGTAGACAACAAAATCTATCGCACTCTTTTGACCATGAGTACGATTTTCCCAAGTATATGTGTGGATATACTTGTGGTTGAAAAACCTATTAGATACACACAGACCATTCTCAATGCAGATTTCAGTTAATCTTTCACCATTATCATTCACACAAGGATCATTGAACTTACCCAGAACATTGTCAGAAATTGCATTCTGCACACCTACTCTAGCATCGAAATCCCCTGCTATTATAATTTTTTCTTTAGCACCAAACTGGCCCAAAACAGCTTTTAGCTCATTCCAGAAATCTTCCTTCTTATCAGAAGGTTCCGAGTCACAAGGAGCATACACTACAACAATTACAATTCTCTGAAGTTTCACTTTCAAACAAATCCAAAGATCAATTCCACTTAGTAGTTCTAATTCTGACTATTATATAGCTCTAATTATTCTACTATTCTCTTTTACGTGCAATATTTCAAAGTAACTTGTACAGAAAACTAGCGGATAATGCTTACCTTGGCATTCCTTTCTAGCGACGGGGACATTTCACGCACTTGTTTTCCGGTCTTTGTTGAGGTTATTGTCCTAAAGTCCGTTGTATGCGATGACTGGCTTTACTTCTCACACTTTTTGCTGGGTATACTCGTTGGATCTTTGCTTTAGGATTCAAACTTCAATTTTTACCGTTCTCTATACTCGAAATCTTCTTTCATACTCTGGGCATCTTCAGGAGCGTGGCGACTTTACCACCGATGTTCGTGGTTAACTTCGCGCTAATGGAGTCCGATACTCCTTGTTGCCATTCGTCGGAAAAACTTTCCTGGATATATTTCGTTATCAAGCCCGGCTGGCGCCATCTATGTTTCGTTAAGAACACTTTTTTTTTAATTTTTTTAATTTTCTTCTCCTATCCTGGTTTTCTTGTCTTTTTTTTTGCCTGTTTTTCTTTTGTTGTTTTTCTTGTCTTATTAGTTCTTTCCACAGGCCCGATAATGTGCTAGGGTCGTTCTGGTTACATACCCTTGCTTTATTTTTGTAGATTAATATTGCTTCTCTCCTCCTCATTTGCCTTTCCGATTTTTTATTCTTTTTTAGCATTTTAATTTCATCGAACTTTGGGAATGTCCGGTTTTCCAAGCAGAATTGCACTAAAGCAGTTTTGGCTTCTTTTTTTTGCCAGTTAGATATGTATTGTTTAAGTCTTTTTTTTAATCTGTTTTTCGTACTTCCAATGTACGATATTGGGGGTATGTGTGCTATTGGAATTTCGTAGGTTCCTGATTCTTCTAGCATTTTTTCCTCTGTTTTTTTGTTGACAGTCATACTTTTCACAGTGTGCACTGAGCTTCCTAGTTGTAAGTCATATTTAGCACAGTGCCTATTGATTTCTATACTCACTCCTTCCAGGTATGGGAAAGCTCTAATGTATTTCAATTTTTTATTTCTCATCTTCCTTTGGTTGTGCACTTCTTGGCCTTCTTTACTCTGAGTCATATGCTTTTTACTCTCATGTATCCATTTATTAATTAGCTTGCTCGGGTACCCATACTCTTGTGATATTTTCGAGATAAACTCTAGCTCTTGATTTTTTAGCCTGTTGTTAGATGTGTGTGTGTACGCTCGCCGTATCAAGTTTACTATGCTGTTTTTTTTATGTATCACTGGATGGTGCGACGAGTATGGTATCAGTACAGGTATGTAAGTTGCTTTTCTGAACACAGAGTATTCAGAACTATTTTTGTTTTTCTTTAGTTGAATGTCCAGGAAGGATAGGCAATTATCCTCTTCAAACTCAATAGTTAGCTCTATGGTGTTACAGATTTTGCTAAACTGCTGTGCTAGATCTTGTAGCTCGGCTTTGTTAAGTTTAGACATTATAATAATGTCGTCTACATATCGAGCATAAAGTATTGGTTTTTCAGGTAAATTTTGAATAATTTCTTTTTCGAGGTATGCCATAATCATTTCTGCGTATAATGCCGATAATGGGGATCCCATAGGGCCACCTTGTGTTTGTTTATATATATTTCCTTCAAAATGGAAGATGTTGTTTTCCTTGATGAAATATAAGGTATTCTTTAGCTCTTTCAATTGTGACAAGTTTAGTTCTTTGTTGATGCTTAGTTGTTGCATAATCAATTCGATGGCTAGCTCGACAGGAGTGTTTGGGTATAACGCCTTAACATCCATGGAGGCCATAGTTATTTGCTCTAGGTCTTGATTAATTAATTTGATTTTTTCTATAAACTCGTGAGTTTATATACCTCGAAAAAGAAATTATTCAAAATTTACCTGAAAAACCAATACTTTATGCTCGATATGTAGACGACATTATTATAATGTCTAAACTTAACAAAGTCGAGCTACAAGATCTAGCACAGCAGTTTAGCAAAATCTGTAACACCATAGAGCTAACTATTGAGTTTGAAGAGGATAATTGCCTATCCTTCCTGGACATTCAACTAAAGAAAAACAAAAATAGTTCTGAATACTCTGTGTTCAGAAAAGCAACTTACATACCTGTACTGATACCATACTCGTCGCACCATCCAGTGATACATAAAAAAAACAGCATAGTAAACTTGATACGGCGAGCGTACACACACACATCTAACAACAGGCTAAAAAATCAAGAGCTAGAGTTTATCTCGAAAATATCACAAGAGTATGGGTACCCGAGCAAGCTAATTAATAAATGGATACATGAGAGTAAAAAGCATATGACTCAGAGTAAAGAAGGCCAAGAAGTGCACAACCAAAGGAAGATGAGAAATAAAAAATTGAAATACATTGGAGCTTTCCCATACCTGGAAGGAGTGAGTAAAGAAATCAATAGGCACTGTGCTAAATATGACTTACAACTAGGAAGCTCAGTGCACACCGTGAAAAGTATGACTGTCAACAAAAAAACAGAGGAAAAAATGCTAGAAGAATCAGGAACCTACGAAATTCCAATAGCACACATACCCCCAATATCGTACATTGGAAGCACGAAAAACAGATTAAAAAAAGACTTAAACAACACATATCTAACTGGCAAAAAAAAGAAGCCAAAACTGCTTTAGTGCAATTCTGCTTGGAAAACCGGACATTCCCAAAGTTCGATGAAATTAAAATGCTAAAAAAAGAATAAAAAATCGGAAAGGCAAATGAGGAGGGAAGAAGCAATATTAATCTACAAAAATAAAGCAAGGGTATGTAACCAGAACGACCCTAGCACATTATCGGGCCTGTGGAAAGAACTAATAAGACAAGAAAAACAACAACAAAAGAAAAACAGGCAAAAAAAAAAGACAAGAAAACCAGGATAGAAGAAAATTAAACAAATTAAAAAAAAAAAAAAAAAAAAAATACTGGGGAAAAAAAGTGTTCTTAACGAAACATAGATGGCGCCAGCCGGGCTTGATAACGAAATATATCCAGGAAAGTTTTTCCGACGAATGGCAACAAGGAGTATCGGACTCCATTAGCGCGAAGTTAACCACGAACATCGGTGGTAAAGTCGCCACGCTCCTGAAGATGCCCAGAGTATGGGCGAAAATTTCGAGTATAAAGAACGGTAAAAATTGAAGTTTGAATCCTAAAGCAAAGATCCAACGAGTATACCCAGCGAAAAGTGTGAGAAGTAAAGCCAGTCATCGCATACAACGGACTTTAGGGCAATAACCTCAACAAAGACCGGAAAACATGTGCGTGAAATGTCCCCGTCGCTAGAAAGGAATGCCAAGGTAAGCATTATCCGCTAGTTTTCTGTACAAATCCAAAGAATTCTCTCACTTATGCCACTATAGTGAATCAAATTGTTCTTCATCTTTTCACTTAAAATCACACCTACACCAGCCTGTCCTCTCACATTATCCAATACTCCAGACCACACACTCACCATTCCATTCACTTCTATACCAATTTCCTTCTTTTTGGTTTCACTTACACATAGCACATCCGATCTATACTTATCCATCTCTTCAATCAGCTCATTCATCTTGTCATTTATACCTCTAGTATTCCATACATCAATCGTACACTCACTCAGCTGAGATCTTTCTGATTTTCCTTCTTCCAGTTTCAGGTCGATACCGTGGTGGACCATCCTTCTCAAGTGTGGTAGGTCCACCATATCCCACACTTGAGTCCATTTTTGTATTTCTTTTTGTCTTTTTAATCAGGTAAGCACATTAGTGAGGGATTAGCCCACAGCTGACGGTTCCAGTTGGTGTTTCAACCTAAGGATTCTGGAACAATACCCAGTGAGTTGGGGTCTTTTCGCCAATGTCCCACAGAACTAGCTGGCATCTCTCCAAGATTCACAGAGGCCCTAGTTGCTGTTGTGTGTGCCATTGTTACCACGGAGCACCCGAGGAGGCAAACCCATCGCTCACTATGACCGCCCACTTTTTAACTCTATATGTGCAGTAATTGTAATGAGATGTTCATGGTAATGTACATTTGGTATCAGACACAATGTTTGCATTTCATATGTAAATTCCACTATAACAAATACTCACTGTAGCAATTTTTCATGCTATTACTAATTCTTGTTGTAACAGCCTGTAGGTACATACTTTGACAATAAAGTCAACACATTTTCTTAAAGCATAAAGCACAACATTTGTAAATTTTGGTATTTTTCCTCATGTTCACACTTAGCAACACTTTCATAAACTCAACCAGTTGGGAATTTCAATGTGTATTTTTTTGCTTTTTATGCAAAGTTCTTTCTAGAAGCCCAGATTTGCTGTGTTCCTTTTGCTCTCATGTAATCTGAGTTCACTTCTCTTAGCTCATGTTTATTTTAGGAAAATGCCAGGTACCTTTTTATGATCAGCTCAAAGTTGTGTACATTTCCTATTTAAAGTTTCAGCAAAATATGACATAGCACGAGATAGAAGACATGAGCAGATAAATTACTTGCTTGCATCTGCAGGAAAGCCAGTAATACTTGCATTTAGCTGAGATGGGGAACTATACCTGAGTTTTGTTGATCTCTTTTAAAGTTAAATTATTGTGTTCCTGTTGTAAAAGGATTTGTGAGAAATGTGGAATGTACAAATTTTTATTCTGAATACATGAACGAATTATCCATGCTTTATTTTCTATTTGGATTACTAAATGTTTTTTTTTTTTTTTCAGATTTACCATAAAAAATTACCAACTTGAATAGAAATTTGCATAGCTTTACCTATATAAAGAGGAAAAACCTTAGCTTTTTATTCAGATTACAGCTCTCTGCATAGGTCCAGTTCCTTTTTTTATCCTTTTTTTTTTTTTTGACACACATTTCTTCTTTTTTCACTTTTCCCTTTGCCTCTCTTATGTAATGTAAATTTTAAATTAAAAAAATTAAAACTACTAAAACATATGAAAACCTAAAAGCTCTAAAAACAATTTGTGTAACTCATGGAAACAAACAGAAAAAAGGGGATTTGTAGATTAAAGTTATTTCTTTTCTGTTGGTCTTTCCCTATGGTTTGTATGTTTGAAGTCATCTTGGTGTCTCTTTAATATTTAGAATATCGGGGCCGTCTATGCAGAATTTCCATTATTGAATGATCATAAATATTTCGCTACCAATTTTGGAGAGGGTCCTTCCTCAAGAAATTTTTTTTGAAATCAATGAACTGTCAGCCATCATGGTACTTCTATGTTTGGCATATGTTCACTACATATAGTGACTGGAAAGCTACTTTTTAAAAGTAGCTTGCTACAGGTGCAACTACTTTTTCTGAAAAGTACCTTCTTTTTTTAGGCTTAAGTAAAAAGAGCAAATTCTGAGGATCTTTATATGTACATTCTTACATGTGGCATCCAGAGCTTAATACCAAGATAAATTAAATGAAAAATTTACTGTTGTATTTACCTCAGCTCTGATTAACATAGATCACGCATTTTGACACATTCAGTAGCATATATTCCAGGCAACCAAGACTAGCTGCAAAGCTCAGAGAATTCATATGAAAAACTACATATATCAAGAAATGTCTGCAAATTCATTTTCATTGACTAACAGAATCAAATCGTACAATCAGCAGCCCTCAACAAAACTGCTAGTGGAATCATCTCATATGGGCTGTTTTTGCAGGCTGACTGAGAGGACTTCCTGGTTAACAGTGGCTAGCTTTTGCAATGTAAGTCATGATTGTAGGTTAGGGTGTCTCGATTTTTTCGAAAAAGACAAATTTTCGAATCTGAAAATGTCTGACCCCTCAAAAGTTTCCTTTTAGGACCCTGAGTTATGGGGGGGATTTTGCAATTTTGACAATTTTTAAATATCCCACACTCGCTTCGAAATTTCATATTTTCCCAATTTTCGACGTGAAACTAAATTTTATCGCTCAAGACAGTTTTTCAAATCTGAAAGCACCTGACCCCTCAAAGTTTCTCCTAGGACCTGGAATATGGGATTAAAAAAAAAAAAAAATCCCCATTTGGACAATTTCTAAATATCCCACACTTGCTTAAAAATTTCCAATTTTTCCAATTTTCGACATGAAAGTTGATTTTGTCTTTTAAGACAGTTTTTCCAATCTGAAAACGCCTGACCCTGAATATAGAATAAAACAAAATTTCAAATTTTGACAAGTTTTTAATATTCCACACTAGATTACAAGTTTCAATTACAATTTTCAGTGAAAAAACCATTAGAAAGAACCACTCACTCACCATAAAGATCATGGTAACCTCCAATGACAACACACTTCCAACACGTCATTCATCGTGATGTAACTGGGCTTCCAAGGTTTACAGACTTCTTGCTTACGCTTCTTATTTTTGGGTGTGAAACATCGTATTTTTTTTTTTTTTTTCCTTAGCCTTATATTATAAGATGTTACTATAATGCTTGTCAATTCGATAAAAAATCACACATACAACTCATTCATACAATTCAAGTAAAAACTATGTACATAACCTTACATTCACAGGTGATTAAACCTTGGTCAACTCTAATTATCAAACTCATCCTTCTGTTTCACAACCTCTGCTACTCCCACTGCAAGTGTCACACCCATTCAGCCCCTCACATCCAATCCTCTAGTACTTTCGACAGGCCCCTGTCATCTTCAGGAGGCAGGTGTGTCTCACCCGCCCACCACAGCTCAAGTGAGCAGAGCCATCGAGGCCTGGGCTCCAGTCGCTATCTCTGAATCGTTGTGTCTCTGGCGCCATCTATTGTCCCTGCTGCTCTTTTTTCCCTCTTTCTTTTTACGCTGCTGTTCAATTTTTATTAGCGCTTTCCATTGTTCGTTTAGGTTACTTGGCTCATTAATGTTGCATAATCTTGATCTGTTTTTTTCAATTAACACTGATTCTGCAATTCTTAAATGCTTTTCGTTTTTACAGCTCTTAATAATTTTAATATCTTCAAACCTTGGACATTTTTGATTTTCCATACAGTATTGGGTCAATGCTGTCTTAGCCTCTTTTTATTCCAATTATTAATATGCTGGTTCAATCTATACTTTAATTTATTCTTGGTGCTGCCTATATATGACACAGGTGGTTGCTGGTTTATTGGGATTTCATAAATTCCTGCTCTATCTAATTGGCTAATTTTTTTCATTTTTAATCACTAAATTTTTTACAGTAAGTACCTGATTTCCTACCTGTATGCCATACTTGCCACAAACTTTATTAATTTCTGCTGAAACATTTTCTATATATGGTATTGCTCCTACATATTTTACAAGTTTTTTATCAGTCTTGACCTTATTGTAACCTTGAGTTACTTCATAAATCCATTTTTTTAATACCTGTTTAGGGTATCCAAAATCATATGCAATTTTTTCAATATATTCAATTTCTTCCTTTCTATACTGTTCAATTGATGAATGTGTTAAACTTCTTTTAATTAGTGTTTTAACACTATTTCTTTTATGTGTTAATGGATGTGATGACTGAAATGGTATAAGTACTGGGATATATGAAGATTTTCTATGCACTCTGAATTGTATATTCTCCTCTGTTTTAACAATCAAAACGTCCAAAAATGCCAAAGTATTGTCATGTTCTTGTTCTACTGTCAGTTCAATAGATGGATAAATTTCACTATACTTTTTTGTCAAGTCCTCAAGTTCATCATTTTTTAGCCTGGATAACAGAAAAATGTCATCAACATATCTGCAGTATATCAGTGGTGGATCCTCGAGTTTACTTATTATTTTTTCCTCAATGTCACTCATTATAATTTCAGCAAATAAAGTTGACAGTGGTGACCCCATAGGTCCACCATGATTTTGTTTGTACATCTTGTTGTTAAACTTAAAAATGTTATTTTCATATATGTACAATAAAATTTCTCTTAACTCCTCTATTTGTATTGCATTCATTGTCTGTAGCACATATAATTTTTCAATAATTATTTCTATTGCCTGAGGTACTGGTGTGCTAGGAAAAAGAGCTCTCACAACCATACTAGCCATATGATATTCACTTAAATCTTGTTTAATTACTTTAATGTTCTCAATAAATTTGTATGTATTCTTCACAGTGAACCTTGTCTTCATGAACAAAGGTGCCAAAAATTTGTAGATATTCTTTTCCAGTTTTATTAGTGGGGAATTCCTTTTTGATACAATCACTCTCATAGGTGTATCAGGCTTATGAGTTTTTATTTTTGCAAACATTTTTGGTATTCCAGTACCCATTGGTGGGTATGCTTTCTTTATTTCATCAGGCAAGGTGCTGTGATTTCTTATTCTAGCTAAGTACCTTACTTGAGATTCGGTTCAGTCTTTTTTATTTGCTGAAATTATAATGAGTGACATTGAGGAAAAAATAATAAGTAAACTCGAGGATCCACCACTGATATACTGCAGATATGTTGATATTTTTCTGTTATCCAGGCTAAAAAATGATGAACTTGAGGACTTGACAAAAAAGTATAGTGAAATTTATCCATCTATTGAACTGACAGTAGAACAAGAACATGACAATACTTTGGCATTTTTGGACGTTTTGATTGTTAAAACAGAGGAGAATATACAATTCAGAGTGCATAGAAAATCTTCATATATCCCAGTACTTATACCATTTCAGTCATCACATCCATTAACACATAAAAGAAATAGTGTTAAAACACTAATTAAAAGAAGTTTAACACATTCATCAATTGAACAGTATAGAAAGGAAGAAATTGAATATATTGAAAAAATTGCATATGATTTTGGATACCCTAAACAGGTATTAAAAAAATGGATTTATGAAGTAACTCAAGGTTACAATAAGGTCAAGACTGATAAAAAACTTATAAAATATGTAGGAGCAATACCATATATAGAATGTTTCAGCAGAAATTAATAAAGTTTGTGGCAAGTATGGCATACAGGTAGGAAATCAGGTACTTACTGTAAAAAATTTAGTGATTAAAAATGAAAAAATTAGCCAATTAGATAGAGCAGGAATTTATGAAATCCCAATAAACCAGCAACCACCTGTGTCATATATAGGCAGCACCAAGAATAAATTAAAGTATAGATTGAACCAGCATATTAATAATTGGAATAAAAAAGAGGCTAAGACAGCATTGACCCAATACTGTATGGAAAATCAAAAATGTCCAAGGTTTGAAGATATTAAAATTATTAAGAGCTGTAAAAACGAAAAGCAGTTAAGAATTGCAGAATCAGTGTTAATTGAAAAAAACAGATCAAGATTATGCAACATTAATGAGCCAAGTAACCTAAACGAACAATGGAAAGCCCTAATAAAAATTGAACAGCAGCGTAAAAAGAAAGAGGGAAAAAAGAGCAGCAGGGACAATAGATGGCGCCAGAGACACAACGATTCAGAGATAGCGACTGGAGCCCAGGCCTCGATGGCTCTGTTCACTTGAGCTGTGGTGGGCGGGTGAGACACACCTGACTCCTGAAGATGACAGGGGCCTGTCGAAAGTACTAGAGGATTGGATGTGAGGGGCTGAATGG
This sequence comes from Macrothele yani, assembly GCA_039090855.1. Lineage (NCBI taxonomy): Eukaryota > Metazoa > Arthropoda > Arachnida > Araneae > Macrothelidae > Macrothele > Macrothele yani. The sequence goes on from CM077017.1 coordinate 82,896,857, forward strand.
GTGTGACACTTGCAGTGGGAGTAGCAGAGGTTGTGAAACAGAAGGAGGAGTTTGATAATTAGAGTTGACCAAGGTTTAATCACCTGTGAATATAAGGTTATGTACATAGTTTTTACTTGAATTGTATGAATGAGTTGTATGTGTGATTTTTTATCGAATTGACAAGCATTATAGTAACATCTTATAATATAAGGCTAAGGAAAAAAAAAAATACGATGTTTCACACCCAAAAATAAGAAGCGTAAGCAAGAAGTCTGTAAACCTTGGAAGCCCAGTTACATCACGATGAATGAAGTGTTGGAAGTATGTTGTCATTGGAGGTTACCATGATCTTTATGGTGAGTGAGTGGTTCTTTCTAATGGTTTTTTCATTTATGAATTGCACGTAAACTATGCGCACTTTGCAAAAGGTTAATACCTTAAAAGTGCAAATATAATACAATTTTCAGGTTTTACATGGTAATCAGATTTAGTATTAAAGTTTGGTATGTTTTCTTGATTCAAATTTGTCCGTGATTTGTCCGTCTCTTCTTTCCTCGCACACTCTTGCTGATGCTTATGTTACCATTTTCACCCACCCACCCCCCTTTCCACCACCTGTGTGTGGCGGGAAAGTTAGGAATGTAAAATACCAAATTTTCAGATTCTTCACTTTTGGCAAGTCTTTCCAGGTTATCATCAGACAGCATGTGCGCAGTGATTGGCCGCTCTGTTATGTCACAGTTAATCCAGTCCACAATGTCAATGTAATTCTCAGCTTTTCCAGGGCGGAGGGGGGGGTTAAGTGCGGATCTCACTTTGGTTGTTTGTTGCTTTTCTTGCACGAAGGTTTCTCTTGAAGGCTAGTGTTCTAATGTGCTTGCGGTCATCGTACATCATACAGAGCAACATGTTTTCTGTATGGCCAAAATATCCGTTATGCTAGATGACCGGGTCAATTATTTCTCAGGTCTGGCAGGTGCCTTGAAGAATTCATCAAGAGCCACAAATTTTTGGCTCCCTCGATACATTGTGATCTCGTCTTAATGGTGAACCATACAATGGAGTATACCTTCATTACGTATTTGGTGAGATTCCTCAGATTGTCGTACAGTGGGTCATCTTGGTGTGTTGCAATATACAATCTCAATATGCGATTGGCAGTGGTCAGCCAACGGTAATGGGCCATTTTCCTGGGATCTCATTTAGCCAAACTCGATGTACATTGTTCTTTGGCTACTGCCTGACAAATGTGCAGCAGGTACAGCTGATCGATACCGAGATCCTTTTCGTCAATTGCGGGTGTATTGATTGATTAGGATATTTTCTCAAATTTAGTGACTTCCATAGTTTCACATGTGGCCATCTTCTTTCCAATGGGTCCTGAGAAAGCCTTTGGACCTGCTGTGGCGCCGTCCAGGTGCTGAAAAAGGTGTTTGAACGGAAGCTCGTTTCCATGGTGCTAGCATACGAACCAGTGCAGGGGTCCATTGACAGATTTCTCAAGCCTTCTAATTACGCCTTGGTGTACTCCAGGTTAAACGTTTCATCGCAACCAATTGCTACCAGGTCCTCTGTGCTAATTTCTTCTTCGGCCAGGTGAGCGGTAATACTGGATGCAATGGAAGCCAAATGCCCTGTAGCAGGAGTCATGTGGCCAATGTATGTTGACCCCGGTTGTGCCAACATTACATAATGTTCTTCTGTTATAGTTTTTCTGCACCACTTTCCCTCACATTTCACCATAGTCAATGTTGAATCCTTCCAGCCGTCAAAATAAATCCCTTTTAGTTGAATTGGGATTTTTTTTTGGCGCTCTTCTGCACAGTTTCGTGCAATTTCGCTGTTTCTCTATCTAGTTTATGATAGTCAATAACTTTTGTCGCATCATCCTCTGTTATCATGCCAGTATTGGTGAGAGCAGCAGTTGCTATCAAAGTAGCAGATCAAAGAGAGACCCCTGTTCTCTGAGCAACTTTCGCGGCTGTGGGGAGAGGAATTGTCATCTGGGAGCTTACTGGTTGATTTCGGGTTATCTTTGGTTGTTTCGGATCCCTACGTTGTGGCACCATTTGAAATGTGCCATCCTTCTTGTCATTTTCTCTTTGAACTTCAGGTTCATTGTCTGACATATCGGGTTTACTTGTTTTGGCTACATCACTTTCTTTCAGAGACTCTCGGACAGCTTTAATACGGCGCTCCTCTTCGGTTTGCAATCTTCTCTCTCTTCTCATCATTTTATGGGTATGAAGCAAATCCACATTACCAATAACCATATTTCGGGTCATGCACTGATCTGTTAGAAACTCTTGCTCTATCAATGGCACCTTGTCTTCACATTTGCAAAATAGAAAATCCTTACATTTGCAAATGTCAAATAGAGTACCCCTTGCTTGTTCCTTAAAGGCCTTGATTTTTTTCTGAGTAGATTCGCGAGACTTTGGAAGTTTCTTCATGTTATTCCACTTTTTGTGATAGTTTTTGAGAAGTTCTATGATTCGTTGTTCGGATACTACACATTGGATTGTTGCCTTTTCTTTCCATATCTGTGCAATTTTCCCTGTCACAATGACAGCAATTTCACTAAATGAAACAAAAAGTCCTGGCCTTGCGTCAAGCTCTTGTTGAACATGAAGGAAATATTTCATAACATCCTTGTACGAACGGAGGTTTCTGCCACTGAGCTTTAGAGGAGAACAGAAAATTGGGTCACTTGCTTGCTTCCGTGTTTTTCTTACTTTAGCCATCTTGGCTGAATTGTATTTACATTACAACGTTCAACAGCGGATTAAAAACCAAAACTCCGTCCACAGTACACAACTATTTCACTGTGAGGATTCCCTGTCTTTGATGCTCAATCCCTATGAGAGCGCTGTGTCTGCTGTGTGTCAGCTGCAGCGCCCTATATATTGGTGCAAATGGCGGGTTTCCGGTGTTCTGGTTTCCGGTCTTCCAGTCATCTAACACAATTCTTTGACGATCTTTAAGAACAAGAAGCAAGGGATTAATATCTAATGAATGATTTCTGGTAGTATGTAAAGTGTAAACGGTCTAGATTCGTCCGACAGGGGTCTGGTTTTGAATCCCGGTGAGGCATGAATGTTGTGTTTGTCTTACGAAGCTGGCTCTCTCCTTTCCCTGGAACCAGTGACCCTAAATTAGGGACATGCGACTGCTTATAGCCCATTGAGTTGTTCACGGTAGTCGTTAAACCTCCAATCAAAAAAAAAGAAAGAAAGAAAGAAATTTCTAAGTGAGTGTGGGATATTTAGAAATTGTCCAAATGGGAATTATTTTTTTTATCCCATATTCCAGGTCCTAGGAGAAACTTTTGAGAGGTCAGGCGTTTTCAGATTCGAAAAACTGTCTTGAACAATAAAATCTAGTTTCACGTCGAAAATTGGGAAAATATGAAATTTCGAAGCGAGTGTGGGATATTTAAAAATTGTCAAAACTGAAAAAAAAAAAAAAATGTCCCCATAATTCAGGGTCCTGAAAGGAAACTTTTGAGGGGTCAGGCGTTTTCAGATTCGAAAATTTGTCTTTTTCGAAAAATCTAGACACCATATTGTAGGGTCATGATTGTATCAGGTGGATGATGATCAGGTGCATGATTGTAGGTTATGATTATAATTATACATGATCACGTATAATCATTTTCATGATGTACCATACTTTTCAACCTGTACGGTTTATCTGTACTTTGTATGTTTTTTTTTCTTTTTTTACATTTTTTGTTCGTGTACGGTGGTACAAACATTTTGTACGGGTTTGTTTTATCCCTGGAAAAAATTTTGTTTTAATTATTTACATTAACTGGCCCTATTTTAAAACTTTTTTACGGATATAACACCAAACATTTTACGTTTATTCCATGGCTTGCACCACCATAGCAGAATCGTGGCGACAGGCGACGAACGTCGCAGATTTTATTTTGGTTCTGCGGACAAAAATGACATCCCCAAATCCCAATTAAAGCTTCTCTTGCGAACTCCCAATCTGGAGTGCAAGTTTTTTCATCTTCGGGCAAAATTCAGTCTTAAAAACTTTCCGGAAACAGAAGTGAGACAGAGTGAAGATTTCTCCTGTAACGTCGCCCCCCCCCCCCCCCCAAGGTTTCCTTTTCTGATATTGTTAAATATAATTTTATTTCATTGGTTTTCACCCTGAAAATGGAGGTAACAACTTTTGAAAGCGGAAGTTAGGCGCAGCCTCGTAATCTTAAATTTATTTTCTTGCAATATTCCCTCTGCCCTGCATGGTTAAGTATAATTTGTTACGCAAATGTTTGTATTTAAGATTGAAAACAGAAGAAAATTTTCCAAAAACGAAAGTTGGACAGAACAGAAATTTGTCCCATTAGTGTAAATTGGAAGCAAAAAAAAAAAAAAAGGGGGAGAAACTAAAAGTAGCGTAGAGTTCTCCTGAATTCAGTGTTTTTCCGTGGTGTTTTCTCTGCACTGTATTATTGTTTAAACATAATTTAATATACAGGGTGCACAGGGAAGTCCCTTTAGCCTGGAATAACTTGCGAACGAAGAGAGGTAAAGTATGCAAGTGAGATAACGGTATAGTAAAGGGACTACGCCCGATCAAATGCAACTGATAGCAGCGCCCCTAGTGGCGAAATGAGGAAGTTAGCCATTGCAAATCGAAAACTAAAAAAGAGAGAGCAAAATTTCCAATTACAAAGTTGTAAAGCATCAATTAATTAGTACAAAACAACATTTGTTTCACACGGATAAGATAAATTGTCGCCTGAATACCCTACAATGTCCGAAATCGATGCGCGACGATTCGAATCTGCATATTCACTTTTCGCAAATGTAGCCATATGCAAATGCAGATTGTGACATTGTACCGTACCTACGATATAAAAGCAGTAGCAGGATGTACCCTGATCAGAAGTTTAGGTCTACGTACGCTGTGTGAGAATGGCGAGCTTGGATTTATGGGGTTACGTAAAAAATCAGGTGTATGCAACAGCGCCTACAAGTCTGCTGGATCTACGTTGTCATGTTACAGATGCTTGCAATAGTGTGACACCTTCCATGCTGAGGAATGTGCATGCAGAGTTACTTTCATGAATACAAATGTGTATCGTGGGCTATGGCGAACTCTTCGAACATACTCGACATTAACTTTTTATCACTGTGCGCCAGTTTGCCGTTTTTGTTTTGTCTGACGTCATCAAACCGTATTGACATAAGTACGCATTTATACAATAAATTGGTGTGTATTTGCTCATACCTATGACTGTTTCCTTCAAACATTCACACAGAAGGTTGCGCATCGATTTCGGACATTTTAGGGTATTCAGGCGACAAATTTATCTTATCCATGTGAAACAAATGTTGTTTTGTACTAATTCATTGATGCTCTACAACTTTATAATTGGAAATTTTGCTCTCTCTCTTTTAGTTTTTGATTTGCAATGGCTAACTTCCGCATTTCGCCACTACCTGCCATTGGTTGCATTCGATCGGGCGTAGTCACTTTACTATACCGTTATCTCACTTGCATAACTGTACCTCTCTCCATTTGCAAGTTATTCCAGGCTAAAGGGACTTTCCTATGCACCCTGTATAAGATTAAAAATGAAAAAAAAACAACCCGAAAATGGAAGTAGCATAGAGTGAAAGATTTTTCCCTTAATTGGATTTTTTTCTAGCAATGTTGCTTTTATTTTTAAATATTTTATTCCATAAATCTTTTCATATGATTTTATTCCATATAATCAAACGAGTGGCTGATTTTTGAGGCAAATGAAATTTAATAATCATGAGGTGCAGCACAATGACACCACACTAGCAGTAGGCCTCTCTAACAGAACATTAATGGAAGAAATATAACTTAATGGTGCAGACAAAAGGTTATTTTTTGCAGATGTGAAAAACTTTTATGTAGCAGTAGTGAGAAAGACAGTGGACAAATTTCCATATGAAAATCAGGTGCTGAAAGACTTGAACTACTGAACCCAGCACTCAAAAGACAGCCTGAAGTACACACATATTTGTTTGTAGATTGGAAGATACCTTTGCTTCACACCTTGATCAGGAAACTCTAAATGATGAGTTTGGTGACTATTGTATGATCTCTGGTGACTGTTTTCCTATACTGACAGACAATGGTCAGAAAAAAGCTTTTGTAGCTACTGGCTGTATATTATAAGCCTGAGAACAAGTACTGGTGGCATCCGCTTCCCAAATCTTAAAGTGATTATTCAGCAACAAAAAGGATATTACTTACAGTCGAATTTTCGGGTAGCACCCATACTCTTCCTCAGGATTACACTATAGTAGGTGTTGCCATTCGAGCTAAATTCCAACCTTTCAAATTTCCTTTTTTGTTTGTTCCTACAAGTTCCATAAATTGTTTTAAGAGCTTTTAGGTTCTTATAATATGTTGTAGTGGTTTTAAATATGTAAATTTAAAATTTATATTGGATGTGAAAGGCAAAGGAAAAAGTGAATGAAGGAAAAATTCCTGTCAAGGAAAAAAAATCGGATAGGATTGGTTGTACGTAGAAAGCTGAAACATGCATGAAAATTGAAAAGCTAATATTTTTCCTTTTTAAGTAAGCTATGCAAATTTCTATTCTAGTTGTCAATTCTGTCTTATAAACCTTAAAAAATAATTTAGCCTTTTAATTAGTGCTTTAAGGTTCTTACTGTTACTACAATAGTGCATATACTGTGAAGTTTTACAGTAAAACAAAATCGTGATTTGAAAATTCAAGTACTGATATTGCTGTTTGTTTAATACTATGACATTTTATCCCTTCAGTGTTTTATGGTACTTTATCAACAGATTTGATTATTTGGACTTATTCTAAATTGAAAACATGTTTGGTTTTTGCTATGAAGTCAGAACTAGGAAACAGAATTTTTTTAGGTACTAAAAACAAAAAAAATATTTATTTTTATATGCTAATGATTTCAAAAATATGTGCCAAAATAGAAAAATGTTTGCTAAAAATAAAAGTATATGTTCTTCAACAAGAGATAATGTAATTTGTTATTTTCTTTGGTAAAAAATATAATGTTAGTACTCAACTCACTAATCACAGCTATGCATTTGATGGAAAAAGTTCTTCGGAGTTGCAGTAGACAACAAATGTCATCTTTTTCCATCGCAAATCCATGTCTACTCTCGTGAAACAATGACCGATATCGAGAAAACGATTGTTCCACATCACAGGAAGTCGACCTTGCTTATTTTAAGAGGGGGATGTAGCTAACACTGAAGGAGTCGATTTCAAGTACAAGTTAGCTTTCTAAAACTTGAGCTAGCCCTGTTTTCTTTTTTTTTTTTTTTACACTCATATATAGATTTGTTTCTACTGCTCATGTTTTTGAACCCAAAAGTGTGTTAAGTTTTCTTTCAGAAATATCCTGCACTTCAGCTGTTTCAGACAGTAGGTTTGTTGCTGTTTCTAATATCTTTATAGAATAGCACAAGAAACTTAAATTAGCAGATATGTATGGCACGTATCTTTTTAAATTAGTATCATTGATTAAATGCTGAACAACCTCAATTGAAGAAGTGAAGTCTTTGTCCATGCCATTGACAACAGAACTAAAACTTTCAAAATCATCTGCATAGTATTACCACAGCATTGAGCCAGGCACCCCAGCGTGTGTCTATGGGTGTAGGCGGTATTGGGAGATCAGGATTCTTCTTTTTAAAAAGATAGATCCTTGTTGGTGATTTTACAAACTCTTACCCATTCAAAACTAGCTTGTCTACATCAGGAAAAAGGATTCAGATATTTTCATACAACCTGTGCAAAGCATGAACTTCACACTTTAGTGTATCATTTTTGGAAAGCTCATGGAAAGACGATCAGCGGCCTTCTTGTTTACCACTGCATCTGTAAGCAAGAGTAATACATTGTCATACTTTACATCATTCAGCCACAACAAGTGCTTGGATTTATTGAATAATCTAATAACTGTGACATGATTTGCTGTGGAAATGTCTTTTCATGTCATCAAAAAAAAAAAAAAAAAAAAATTGGAAAGGGTTTCATCATTTTTCAACACACCAACTACAACATTTCCGACTTTTCTGCCACTGGAATGGGTAGTTTCATCAATGCTCAGCCAGATTTTTTCCTTTTCACACATGGACCTAATATATCTTAGTATTTCTTCATAACACTTTGGAAGATAATTTTTCCTTAGGGTCGATTCATCAGGGAAAACAATGTTTGTATAGTTGATAATAAAAAAAAAAAACTTTCTGAACTCTAGATTGTTAACTGTATGAGTGGTAAGCTGAAACAAATGCCTGGTATAAATGTGAATAATAATGGAACACATTAAAGGGCTGGAACACAAGGATGGAATTCATTCTCCATGAAGGGCTTGTCTAGTTTGAAATGAAATTATATAACATAATTGCATGCAAAGCAGTGACAACATGCTTAGTGCTAAACAAATGCTGTGTTACTTGGGAATGACGGTTTCCCACATGGATGGTGAAAATAATATTTTTCTGTTGGTAGTAAACATGTTTTTAAATTCGGTGACGTATCTTTGTTGCAGACAGGAACTTATATTCTATTTTACTTTTGGTATTATATTTCACTTCATATTTTTTTGCATGAAATTCAAACTGAGTATAAGTAAGGGAAAAATAAAAGTTATGGTTTTTGAGTTTTTTTTTTTAGCAAGGACCTGTTAGCAGTGAAGGTAATATAAGTCTGAATGGCACAGTGATTGACCAGGTGAATGAGTTTATGTATTTAGGATGCATGTTTGACAGATAGAACAAATTAGATGGTGAAATTAGTAGGTGAGTGAATTCTTCATTGAAAGTCATAGCTGCTTTAGGAGGTTTTCACAGGGATGATGTGTTCTCAAGAGAGTCCCACATGACGGTGTATGAAAGTGTAATTGTTGCTACTCTGATGTATGGCAGTGAAACCTGGGTACTGCGGAAGAAACATAGGAATCATTTGTGTGCTGGAGAAATGTATTACTTACAGGGCGGTTGTGGCGAGACGTGTTCTGATCTCGTGTGAGTAATGAAGATGTGTTGCAGTAGTGTAATGTGAAGCAAAATGTTGTTAGCAAAGTGGAGACTAATATTCTTCAGTGATTTGGCCATGTTGAAAGATGAGTGATGAGATGCTTACTAAGAATTTTTTTTTAGCCCAAGTGGCAGGAAGGAAAGGCAGAGGAAGGCCATAGAAGTCATGGGAGGATCAGATTCAGGAATATCTGCATGAGAAAAAGATTGAGTATGAAGTATAGAAAGTCTTGTGTATGTCATGTGATGGATGTCAGTGAAGCCAGAGTTGTGTGTCAAGATCGCTGTAAATGGAGAAGTTTGATATGGCAACAGTAAGTAAATAATCAGGTAAAAATTTATGTGGTTGTTTGTATTTCTTTGTGGAGCTAACCTCTGAATCTCAGAGAACAGCTTAGTGATATGTATATATGTTTTTGTAAGCAATTGCCCTCATCACAAATGAATGAGACTACTGAGTTCTGAAACTAAATGAATGATATGGCTGGACCAAATCCAAACTTGCAATTGGTGAAAATCTTCATTTGGAAACAATGTAATCCACAGACTCTGCTGATGGGTGTGAGAAATATGAAGTAAAACTTTTTTGTTTTGCATTTGGTTTGACCTATTTTCTTTGCGGACAATAATACCACATGAAATTATATCCACCCTAGTTTTTGATAGAATGCTGCTGCATTTTTGTTACTTTTTTGGGGGCTTCAGATGCAAAAGATTCTTATTCACTTGCAATCAAGAGGCAGAACACTCGTTAAAACTCAACACAGAAATTTATTCAAGTGTTCTGCTCTTGTGCACTTACAACTGCACTTTAGCATGTAATGTAGGAACACTATTGTAGAAAGAACATGCTAACTGTAGCAATTCAGAACTGCATCAACAACAATGACAATGTGAGTGGTGTATATATATATATGCTCTCCATGTTGAACTTTGAGATCCATCCATGTGTTACCTAACATTTTGTGGGTATTTGAGAACTTCCAGTTTCACTTCTCCAAGTGGAAAGAGAAGATGTCATTCGCCAGTGCACTGGCACCGATGAAACAAGTCCTCATGGGGAGGGGTGTAAATTCCACCTGAGATTCTTCTGTGGATTTGCGGAATTCCTCTTTTTTGTTATCATTTAGATCATTCTCGAGATCAAGGCAAAACTGAAGAGACTTGGTGAGGGGGGGGGGTTGTTTTGCATCTGGGGACAGTGTTTCATGTTTCAAAACTTACGAAAATGGAAGTTAAACGGAGTAAAAATTTTTGCTGTTATCGTAATTTTTTTCTCATGATGTTGCCTCTTGGACAGAGTATTGTTGTTGTTGTTAAATATCATTTATTGCAGAAATGTTTGTATTTCAGCTTGAAACTGTTTGCAGCAATTTGCGAAAACGGAAGTTAGACGCCACGAAAATTTCCTCATAATCTTCAAGCACGAGATTCATCTGCGAATTCGAGGAATTCCTCTTTTTAGCATTTGGTCATTTACGAAATCAATGCGCAACCGAACTGAATTTTTTTGGGGGTGGTGACTGTATAGGGGGATGTGTCGGAGGAGGACAAAATTTCATATTTACGAAACTTTCGAAAATGGAAAGTCGACGGAGTATTTTTTTCATAATCGCAATTTTTTTCTCACTATGTTTCTTATGCCCAGTATTGTTGTTAGATATCATTTTATTCCATAAATATTTGTATTTCAGCTTGAAAATGGGAGAAAATTTTCCAAAATCAGGAGTCTGATAGAGCAAAGATTTCTCCCATAATCAAAATTGTTTTCCTCGCAATGTTCTCACTCTCCTGCATTGTTGTTAAATGTTATTCCTCCCACCCCGTTAGTGTTTGCATAAGAGAGGGGAAATTATCCAAAAACTGAAGTGAAGAAATTGGAAAATTTGTTAGAATTGATCCATGGTGTTCAAAAGTATTAATATTATTAAAGTTACACCATTTATCTAAAATAGTTAAAGCTTTGATATTATCCACTCATGGTCCTCGGGCTGAAAGTTCTTTTAGCATGAATAATGAAATTGTGATCAGAGAGCATAAAAAAAAAAAAAAAAAGAAAAGAAAGAAAAACGGCAATGAAGAATTGGGGAGAGAAAGATATCGGCATAAAAAAATAATTAAGCAGTGGATACTTGGCAGCCGTAGAGTTGACAAAAGACAAACTAAAATTAGTCGGCATTCTTGCCGTGCGTTTTGATTTTTCACCCAGTTAAAAAGTTCAGCTTTTTTTCCTTATTTGGTCTCGTGTATGACCTGCTTGTTACAATAGTGTTCCTTTTTCACTGCATTTTTACTTCATATTTATTTACACTAAAGAATAAAAGAATGGAGGAAACATGCTAATTTAGGCATTTATTATGAAATTTTGCAAAATAAGTATTTATATGCAACATTTTTTAAAATGTGTTTTTATGTGAACATATTTATTTACCTAAAAATTCGTTCCCTAGTCCATGTTGGTGAAAATCATTATGTTTTGGAAATTTGCTGTCTTAGTATATTATCAAATCAAACTACTGTAACTTTTTTTAATGTTTGAATTTAGCACTGTCAGATGTCCCTTGCATAGTAATATGAAAAGAAATCTGCTAGTTGCCTGTTAGACTGAGATACTAAATCAGAGACATCATGTGTCTCTGATTTAGTATCTCAGTCAGAATTTTCTAAGTGATAAAATTCAGCATGTGGAAACTTTATGAACATCAGAAATTATAAAGAGTGATTCTTATTGATGTAGAGTCCTAGATTTTCTTAAATAGTATAAATGAAGTTTCTCTGCGCAGAAATGAACAAAACTTGAAAGTCCACAGTTCTTCCCCACCATGTGAGTAGCCCTTCAGTTTTACTACTGAAACAGGCAAAGTAAAAAAAAAAAAAAAAAATCTGGTAGGAGGCAACAATGGGGGCTTAGAGTTGAGCATCAGGAGACTTTGAATGCTGTTATACCTTGATTGAGCCTTGCGGGTGATTTTGTCACTTTTATGCACATGAAAGGAGTTTCATCACAAGGGGTTGCAGCTCTTGCAGCCAGTACAGTGATATCTTGCCATGTGGAAATGAAAACACAGAACCAACTCACATGGGAATTTGGTGTTGAGACTAGGCTTCTCACACATTCAGATTTCAGTGGACTAAGAGCTGTTCTAGTTGTAGATCCCAGCAGATGATATTTAAATATCAGTATTGAAATTTAACAGCACTTGCAGCTGAATGTGCATTTTGCTGGAAAACTAATAATCTGAGTTAAGAAAACTTCAGTGTGGCACAGAGTAACACAAAGATTACTTTGGATGAAAGACTACAACACTGCAGCAGCCCCTTGGCATTAGCTATTATTGAGAAAACCCCAACACTGGCTAGAGTAACACTACTTTCTGCAAAGCTGTGTGAATTCATGGATGTCTTAGAATAATCCTGCTGCACTTGGGGTTGGATGCACAGGTGTATAAAGATTATAATTAACATTAGTTTGTTGTGAATAGTCCATTTCTTACTTGTTTTGTGGATTATATTTCTGATCTGTTTACATGACTCTAACTTTTGTTGTATCATTCTTCTAGTGCTCTAATTTGATGTTAATTGAAAGCATTCAGGGTGAGCCACTTTGTTTTCATGTCATCCCCTTTGACAATCCTCGACATCAGTACACATTCCAGGTCAATAGCATTCTTTTCTACCATTCATTTTACTTTAAAAAGTTGTGCACTATAGTCTGAGAGTTTAAAATTTTGTTACTAGGTTTTTACATTTTCAGGTTTTATATCTAGTTTGAAATGAAATTATATACATAACCCTTGTCATATTTTTAAAAAGTATGAAATTGCAATAATGTGGTTCCAAATTACTTATGTTGCACATTGGTGCAATTTCTCTGTAGATTCAAAGTCAAGTTATTGAAATTTGTATAATAAAGGCATTTCAATGCAGAAGCACAAGTAAGAAAATTTCATATCCAGAAAAGCATTTGTAGCCTTTTCTACTGAACATCTACATGTTTCACAAGTTTACATATATTAAAAATTACTTCTATAAAACCTGTAGTTTTTTTTAACTTTTCACAATGATTTTTGTGTGGTTTAAAAATAAGGACACTAAAAGTTGTGAGATATGACAGAAATACTACTGTACAAACCCTTCATAGTTACATAGTAACTGCTGCTCTAACTCATTAAGTGATATCTGCAGCATGTTATAACAATATTGCTCTGATTGATTACCTTATTGTCAGGCTGTTAGCTTTACCGCCACCTTGCTTTGCAAAATTGATTTTATGAGTGAGAAACAGATGATGTGTTTATTTTTTCTTTCCTGTACTACAAAGCTTGGATGCAAAATTCTGGTAACTTATCATTAAAGCCTGTATGTTGATGCACTCAAAACTTCCAAAATAAGCAAGCATTTATGCACTAAAAAAACCAAGAAATTTGCACTACAATGGAAGAAATATGTATTCAAAATTCCTGAACATTTCATTATAGGATTCACATACACTGTCTAATCAAGATTATCCAGACACTTGCCTATCCACAAATTCCCTGTAATAGGAAAGGAATTAATTTCTAGTTGGTCCACCTTTTGCTGCTGTCACAGCCTACATTTTGCTGCAAGGGCTTTTCACTAGATTTTAGTATGTTGCTGCAGTAACTGCCTTCCATTCTGACACAACATTAGTAAGGTTGGTCATTAATGCAGGGACGGCGGAAAATGAAATTTGTTGACCGGGCCTGAAAATTTCGAATCGTGGTATGCCCTCTACCTTCCCGGAACAAACAGAAGAAAAATAATGTCTAAGCAGTGGTGCGCCTACAGGAGTGGCCGAGCCAGCCCCCCCCCCCCTACCCCAACAGCTGATAGAGTAGAAAATTATTATGTCGAAGTTTGAAACAAAAAGTCACAATACGCGATCTACATATACTTCTTAATCATGTACCGTATAATTATAACATATAATAATTATAAGGGAGTAGTTCTGTTAAATAAATTTAGAAGTCTAACAAGGAAAACAATTTCACTGCTTCTTCTAATCATTTAACTTTCTTGTACTGTAACAGTAGTAGTAACTGGATAAGAATAAATGCACAAAAGTCAACCTCCTTAATTGTAACAGCACCTGACTACTTTTCCCGGTAAATTTAGGGGGTCACCCCCACCTTGGGAAAATTCTGTGTGCCAGGGCGCACGGGCTCCTCCCTTGGGAAATTTCTGGGTGAGCTACTGTGCCTAAGGAGCTTTGTTGGGAATTAGGACCACCCAACCACTTAGCTAGAGGAACTTTCTAAGGCACATCACAACAATCGCACATATGTCAAATAAAAAAAAATAATAAAAATAAAAATCTTGGCTGAAATTATTGCCCGGGCGGTTCCGCCGCCACTGCATTAATGTCAGGTGGTTCATAATGGCTTGCAGTTAGTGTTTCAATTCATCAAAAAGGGGGTGCATGGGGTTGAGATCGTGGCTCTGTGCAGGGCAGTCAAGTTGTTGCACACCCGTCTCATCAAACCATTCCTGTATGGACCTCACTTTGTAGGTGGGAGTATTGTCTTGGTAAACGAAAGGGCCTTCACCCAGGCCTGCAGCCAGACAAAAATGTTGGGAGAGACAACTGATGATAAAGGTTGGGCAAAAGATAAAAAAGAGGCCAGACACTGGACTGTAGTGTGAATTGCTAGGACAGGCAAAAAAGACATGCAGATCGAATGCTGCCTGACATGGGCCTTCCCTGGTTACAGACCTGTCTTCGAACTGTAGTCATAACTTTGGCTTAGAATTCTTGTGAATGTCATTTTAATCCATGGCACAGTAGCAGGTCCGAAGGAGGGATGACTGGGGTGATCCCCTCCCCAACAGACTTTTCCTTCTTAATTTTAAATGGCAAAGATCATAAGTAATTAATGTATTTATTTTTGTAAACTTATGGTAATAAATGCACAGATTTTAGCAAAAGTTTTTATGACAATTCAAATTGGCACTGCTACATGGTGGAGAGGCTCTGGACGGACCAGGAGGACCACCGGTAGAGAGGATTGACGGATCGTGTGCCAGGCACGAATGGATCCCAAGGGGACTCTGTTCACTATACAGGCAGGTGTAGCAGCTCCTGTGCCCATCAACCATTTCCTGACGCCTCGCGGAAGCGAATCTATGATCCCAGCGGCCCTTACGTGTGCTGCCATTAACACCGGAACATTGCTGGCTCCGTGTGCAGTGGTGCCAGGCCAAAGTGACATGGAACGCCACGGACTGGCAACGTGTGGTGTTTAGCAATGAGCGCGCTTCGTTTTGGGTACAGATGATAGTGTCCGGGTGTGGAGGTCCCCGAGTCAACGGCACAATCCCAACCTCACTATCGAGCGCCACACCTCCCCCACTGTAAGCATTATGGTCTGGGGAGCCATTGCCTACGATAGCAGATCAGCTCTAGTAGTGGTACATGGATCATTGATGGGCTAGTGGTATGTGGATGAGATCCTACGGCCCCATGTGCTCCCATTCCTGGCTGGGATTCCATGTGCGCTATGCCAGCAGGATAATGCCTGCCCACACATGTACCCTATCAAGCATGTATGGAACCAGTTGAAACGGCAACTGCCGCCGTGCCGCACTATCCAGGATTTGGAGCACACAGTCCAACACATGTGGGCCAGTCTGCCACAGGACAACATGAGGTGTCTGTTCACCTCCATGCCAGACCGTATTGCCGCACTATCCGGGATTTGGAGCACACCGTCCAACACATGTGGGCCAGTCTGCCACAGGACAACATGAGGTGTCTGTTCACCTCCATGCCAGACCGTATTGCCGCACTATCCGGGATTTGGAGCACACCGTCCAACACATGTGGGCCAGTCTGCCACAGGACAACATGAGGTGTCTGTTCACCTCCATGCCAGACCGTATTGCCGCACGAGGCGGTGCAATGCGTTATTAAAGATGACCGGACTGCATGCCACAGATCCCTCTGTAATTGTCCCACAGCTCTGTTTTTGCCACCATATGTATCGTTCATCTGTATCATTACATTCATGAAATTTCAGTTCAATCCGATGCTTCCTTCTTGGTGCACAAATTTCATTGTCCGTGAGTGTATATGTCATCTTCAATAATTGCATTATGGTCGTTTGATCCTTTGAGAATAAATATCTTTGAAAAACTTATCACAGTCTTTTCTGAAAGTATGCATTCTAAATAATGTAAACAGATATAGATAGTGGTTTTAACACTGTTAAAAAACAAAGGGTGATGAAGCTGATGACAAAAGTTTTGAAATATTTAGCCTTTTCATTTCATTGAAAATGGAAATTCAGTCAAATTTATGACTTTTATTAAATTCTGTATTGAATATCAGCATTGTGTGAACTCTTAGTGCATGTGGCAAATTTTAAATATTTGAGGTGGTAACCTTTTTGTTCTTTCCTCATCTCCTCTTCTTGTTTGTCAGTATGAACTATATTGCCATAATTTTGGAGCTTAATGCTGTACCTATAAAATATTGCTATTTAGGGAGTAAGTTTGGTGGTGTAAGACCCACACCAGCATATTAAGTGTTGCACCTGAAAATTTTGCAGTTTGTTAATCATCAATTTCACTTCACTTCATTTCATTTATTTTTCGTTATGGGGTTACATTTGACCACGCTACATTTCAAAATTAATTTTATAACATATAATAAAAAAAATGTAACATGCATACTTATGTGCAGGGTAACCACAGAGCAGGAAATTGAGTAAAATGCTATATATATGTAGCCTGAGTGAATCCCAATTCCCCTAAAGTACGTAGTCAAGCCAAACGTCCTGCACATATAAAATTTACTCAAATGTGGTCTGATTAATAAATTTTACTATTAAAATTTATATTTTAGTTTGTTAGCAAATATTTTTAGTTGCTTTCAAAAATAATTATAACTATTAATGTGTTAGGTGACAAGGTAGGTTATTCCATAACATCAATCAATCCCAGGTAATCAATAAATCTTTGTTGGATTAAAGTGTTAGACATTGGTAACAAAAATGCATTTCTGTCTCTTGTTTGATAGTCATGACCCACAGTGTTCAGCTGAATTAAATGTTGATACCTATTTTCTTTTATACATAAATCCGAATAATCTATATTGCCATAATTTCTCAATATCTAAAAATCCATAAAAATTAATCTGTACCCCATTTTAAATTAATTCCCCTAAAATTATTTAAAATTTTGACCATCCTATTTTGTAATGATTGTAATTTATATAAATTAGCCTTAGTAGTTTGACCCCATACTAATGAACAATAAGTCAAACATGGATAAATAAGACTGTAATACAGCATTTTTAATGTTTTAATTGTTAAATTATTTGAAATTATTGTAATTAAACCCAATACCTCTGAAATTTTATTTACAATATTTTGAATATTAATATATATATTAAATTATCCTCAATTATTATTCTCAAATATTTAATATTATTGACTGTTTCAAGGGTACAATTTTCCACAAAAATAGATGGTGGGTTGAACAGTCTCTCCCTTTTTTAAAAATCATTATTTTAGTATTTTTCGATATTTAAACACAGAAAATTTGTATCTAGCCATTCAATCAATTTATCAATTTATTTATTACATTTTATTTTTGCCTTATTTATATCTGCACCCATAATCATAACTGTGGCATCATCTACAAATAAAATTAAATCCTCATTAGGTTCAATGTTAAAAATGTCATTAATATAAATTAAAAAAAGTAATGCAGGGTGTCTACCGGTCACGAAATAGTCGCGAATTTTAGCTTAAAGTAAAGATTTTTTTTTCATTTGTTAAAAGAAAAAAGTTTGTGGAACCATGCCTTAAGAGCATTTACGCGAATATCTTCTCTGTTATCCGAGAAGTGCATCTTGTAGAACAATCCCTCACCAGCGAACGAAAGAGAGAGGGAGAGAGATTCCTGTTGCAAAGCAGCATGGATACCCGTACCAGGTCAAATAAATTATTGCCCGTCATGTCATTAAGTACAGGAGAGCGGCATGAAAATGTCTTCCCTAAGTGTTAAAACGACCTCCTCCCACCTAAAAGCAAGCAAATTAAGAAGCAACAAGGGAGAAAAGAAGTTAGTTAGCTGGTAGACACTCGGGGAAGGAAGGTTCCAAGAAAAAGTTAGTCGCCGCTGATGAAGGAATGTCCAAACTCCCACCCCATGCTCAGGAAGTACTAAAATAAATCACATAGCCTCACTTCCCCTAATCCGTTTCCCCTAATTCCTGTTTGCCTTAATCACGTTTACCCCAATAGCGTTTCCCCGAAATCACTTTTACCAGAATTCCCATTTCCCCTAATTTCATTTGCCCTAATCTCGTTTCCCCTAATTCACGTTTGTCCTAAACATATTTACCCCAATTGTGTTTCCCCGAAATCTATTTTACCCGAATTCCCATTTGCCCTAATTTCGTTTGCCCTAAATCTCGTTTCCCCTAATTCACGTTTGCTCTAAACACGTTGACCCCAATCACGTTTCCCCGAAATTGCTTTTACCCGAATTCCCATTTCCCCTAATTTCGTTTGCCCGTATCAAGTTTTCCCTAATTCGAGTTTGCCTTATTTCGCTTGTGCCTAATATTTGGTAACTGAAATAAAACGGTGGGTCTTGATGTCTCAAGAGAATTATTCTGTTGATGTCTGCCACCATGCCTGCAAAAGTGTAAAAAAGTGCATGTGGTTATTACCATTATTCGGTTAGTCCTTAACGCAGCCATTGTATCTGTCACCTCCCTCACCGATAAAGTACTACATCGCAGTAAACTTTTATTAAAGCAAGAAATAGTATTGTAATGCATTTGCTAGAATTGTGAACGCAGAAGGCCCACTTTTTAAGAGCTCTTAGTGTACCAGACCCCCCTGCCCCTTCCTCCATATGAGACTAAACATGAGCCATGGAAATGCCTTTTGCTAATTCAGTTCCACCTTAATAGTAGACGTCAGTTTGTCCCGCTAGAATGTTTTCCCCACTTACCACCATCCCTGAATGGGTGTAGGAAAACTGGCCACAAAAATTTTAAAGGGCTGTATAAAAACTGCATTTTCAACTGCTTCGTGGCCACGTCCCCAGAGGTTGGTTATCTGAATCACATAAAGTTTCCGTAATGTCGTATTTCCTTAACTGCGATATTTAATGTAATTTTTTATAAAAAATGTTTATAATCTACAACTCAACAGAAGAATTTCATGGTTTAAAAACTACAGCTCTATAAATTCTCTGTAAATGTAGGTATTATGTCCCGAGGGGGAAGGGGCTTTATACCAATGACATAAAATATAAAGAATTTCTAGCTCGATCCCGAGATTTTCAACGTTTGCAAACTTCAACTCTACAAATTATCTGAGGGACACGTGCAAATGCAGGAAACCTGTCGGTGGATGGGGGGCTTAATACCGAAAATATAAAATGTGAAGAGTTTGTAGCCCAATCAAGAGATTTTCGGCCTTTACACACTACAAGTCAACAAATTCTCTACGGGCATGTGCTAACGCAGGAAACCAGGGGGGGGGGGGCTTAATACCAAAAATATAAAGAATTTTCAGCCAATTGGGAGATTTTAATGCTATGACATAAACTGTCAAAATTATGTTCACGTTTTTTTAAGCCTTCGCTAGAGGAGCCTTACACAGTTTGTTAGTTCTTATTACTTTTATGTTGTTATTTGGTTCAAATAAAGATGTTTATTTATCTTGAGTCTTGCTTTTTAGTGCTCTTTAATGTCCCATACATGTCACTAATTCGATGGATGACTTGCATTTTTTCCCTGAGAGACATACTGTTTTCACTTTTATAACATCAGTTCTACGAAAGACCAAGGAGGTAATAGAAGAAATATTTTATCGCATTCACACTGTGGATAATACATAAATTTATGAATTAAAGAATTTTTTATTGTAGTTAAAAGACTTTGTAACGTTATATCCTCTTCACGTCAAAGTCGACAAGAGATTTTATCTTTGTCTCAAAAAGTTCTTCACAGGGTTCAAGTCCAGCTGTCATTAAAAGTTTTGAAGTTAAAAAAGTTTTTAAAAAAATTCTAGTTACTTATATTGATCACGCAAAATGAAGGAACACAAAAAAACTTATAAAAACCATATTTACAACATCGCAGTTGCGATTCCCGATCACATGAGCTCCAATGTCATTTCTGAGCCGGCGTTTCCTATATGTCATTAAGGTTGAGTTCCTGTAGTCATCAAGTTTCAGTCGTAATATCCATCATTAACTGTGTAATATACAGGAATACTGTATAACATAAAGACTCGCCCATCTCTATCTACCATAAAGACCACTGTGTAGTAACTCTCTTACCTTAGGCCTACGCATTGTCACTGACCAAATTGTACGTGTTTCGCTCGTGTGATTACCACGGCATCCTCAGCAGGAATGGTGTCTATTTGTTTCGGTCAAAACTAACCTTGATAGATGTATTCTTGTGCTTTAAGTTCCATCTGTTTGTTCCCTTGCTCCGTGCTTCCCTCTGTTGGCAATCTTCGAAATTTGATTCAGAATTATGTTTCTTTTTAATATTGTTATGTTGATTTTTTAAATAGTTTCTTCTCTGTTGTTGTGTTTTTCCATGGGTCTGGCAAGATTATTGGGTTATTATTATCGCAATTTTCTGTTTTTTCGATAAGTATAGCTTCTGCCGTTAATATAGATTTCCATGTTTTTTGTTGAGAAAGGAGACATATGTTTTCTCATGATGGTGTAGCTTGGTTTTCTATGCAAAATTCAATTAATGAAGTTTTTATTTCTTTTTTGTTCCAGTTTGAAAGCTGTTCAATCATTCTTATTTTAATATTCCTTTTTGTGCTTCTGATATACTGTGAGATTATTGTATTATTTTGATCAATTATTGGGATAGAATATACTCCCGCTTTCTTCAAGATTGAGCCATGTTGTCCTTTCCTTGTTAGTAAGGATCTAATATCTCGTACTTGAGTTCCAAAATTTATGTTGTTTTTTAAACACGTTTTTTTTTTCAAAGTATTATTGACTTCTGGTATATATGGTAGTGACCCACAATATTTATATTTGCTGCTGTTTGGTGTCCAATTTTTTTTTATTTTCCTTTGTTATATGTTCTTCGATTAAGTTGCTAATGGTTTTAGTTGAGTATCAATAATCACATGAGCGAAACGCATACAATTTGGTCAGTGACCATGCATAGGCCTAAGATGAGAGAGTTAATACACAGTGGTTCTTGTGGAAGATAGAGATGGGAGAGTTTTTATGTTATACAGTATTTCTGTATATTTCACAGTTAACAATGGATATTACAACTGAAACTTGACTACTACAGGAACTCAACCTTAATGAAATATAGGAAACGCCGACTCAGAAATAACATTGGAGCTCATGTGACCGGGAATTTCAACGGTGATGTGTAAATATGGTTTTTATAAGTTTTTTTGTGTTCCTTCATTGTGCATATATCAATATAAATAACCAAAAATTAAAAAAAAACTTTTTTAACTTCAAAACCTTTAATGATAGCTGGACTTGAACCTTCTAAAGAACTTTTTGAGGACACAGATATCTCTTGTCGACTTTGACGTGAAGAGGATATAATGTTACAAAGTATTTTTTAACTACAATAAAAAATTCTTTAATTCATAAATTTATGTATTATCTGATGTTATAAGTGAAAACAGTGTCTCTCAGGAAAAAATGCAAGTCATCCATTGAATTAGTGGCATGTATGGGGCATTAAGAACACTAAGAAGCAAGACTCAAGATAAATAAATATCTTTATTTGAACCAAATAACAACATAAAAGTAATAAGAACTAACAAACTATGTAAGGCTTAAAAAAATGTGATGAACAGAATAATTTTGACAGTTTATATCACAGCATTAAAACCAATATACCATGTAATAAGAACACCTGATTAGAGAAACGAATAGATATCTCTCGCAGAAGTGTATATGCAACTGGGAGATTTTTGGCGTTTACACAGTACAGCTCAACAAATTCTCTCCGGGCATGTGCTAATGCAAGAAATCTGTTAGGCAGCGAGAGCCCCCCCCCCCCCCACACACACACACAGGTTTCCTGCCTTTGGACATACCCTCGGATAATTTGTTGAGCTGCGATTTGTAAACGCTAAAAATCTCCTGATCAGAACAGACATACTTTATATTTTATGTTTTAGGCATTACCCCCCCCCCCACACACACACACACTTTCCCTCTCACAGAACAGATTTCCCGCAGCTCGCCGAAATTTATAGAGTTGTAATTCGTAAACTCTGAAAATCTTCGAATCAGACCAGAAATTCTTTATATTTTCGAATCAGACCAGAAATTCTTTATATTCCCAGACAGTTTTTGTACATTAGCATATGCCCACAGAATGTTTCTTGCACGGATAGTTGTATGTCGGCTTATAGAGAACCGGCAGTTCAGACAATCAATTTATTTTGATAACGACTGGAAATGGGACAAAGAATGTTATATATGCGCATTATGAATTATTTTCAAAAAAAATAAAAAAATTATGTACTTAAATTTATGTAAAAATTAATTATAATTTTCTTTCACATGAAAAACTAACTGCCGACCATTTAATCTTTTGGCCAATTTCCTCCATCAGTTGCTATTAAATTCAACTACAGTTCTTATGGATGGATTGGATTACACGTGTTTTATTTATCATAGCCCTGTTTTTCAGTGATATCTTCACCGCGAGTGAAGCCATGGGCACGGCTAGTATATATATGTAACAATTGCCCCCTCCAAGAAAGAAGCTGTAATATGTCTATAATCGTACATGACAAAAACATTTTTTTACCGGTAAAGCAAACTTGTGTAAATTGACAGAGAGGAAGCTGACTTCTTGGATTATTCAAACTGTCAACTGAACTAGTGCTTTACAGATTTTTCTTTCTTTTAGTTTTATATGAGACTTTTATGAAAACTTTAATTTACGGAAAAGAGAAAATGATGTTGCTAAAGGTATTTATTTCATGTAAAACTGAATAAAAATTGAAAAATATTCTTGTACAAGGGGCAGCAAATGCCCTTGGCGCACCCCTGTTTGGATGCAGATCATTTGGAAAAAACAATACAATTTTCAAGAGCAATATGCCATTATGTCTCAAAAAGAAAAGTGTTTAATCAATGCATCCTTCCAGTGATTACGTATGGAACAGAGACGTGGACCTTAACTAAAAAAGACATACAAAGACTGAAGATAACTGAAACAGCACGGAGAGATGCATGCTTGGTGTAACCAGGAGAGGTGAGAAGAGGAACTCGTGGATAAAGAAAATGACAAGAGTGGAGGATATCATGTTCAGAGTGAAATCCCTAAAAAGGCCATCGGATGGATATGTTGCCAGAGGAACTGAGCAACGATAAACAACCGAAATTCTAGACTGGATTCCAAGGGACAGAGAAAGACCCAGAAGACTACAAGGGAGATGGGTGGATGAAATACGAAAGCGTGTGGGAGTGACATGGAAGAGACTGGGTCAAGACACACCGTTGTGGAAGTAACTTGGTGAGATCTTCATCCAGCAGTGGATTGATAATAGTTGATGATGATGATTAAATATACATATATTTTCCTGAATTTGACGATAAAGAAATTATATATGTTACCCAACGATTTTTTTCCTGAATTTTGACAATAAAAGAAACGTTTTATTTCGCTTAATGAGAATCAGGACAAACATGAATTAGGGAAAACATAAATTTAGGAAAATGCCAATCAAGGCAAAGGAGAATTAGAGCAAACTTGATACAGGAAACATTTTTAGGGGAAACTTTGATAAGGACAAACGTGTTTAGAGTAAACTTGAATTAGGGGAAACAAGATTAGGGCAAACGAAATTAGGGTAAATGGGAATTCGGGTAAAAGTGATTACGGGGAAACGCAAGTGGGGTAAACGTGTTTAGGGGAAACAAGATTAAGGTAAACAAAATTAGGGGAAATGGGAATTCGGGTAAAAGCGATTTCAAGGAAATACGATTGGGGTAAACGTGATTAAGGCAAATTTGAATTAAGGGAAACGGGTGTTCACTAAATAAATTCATTCCCTAAAATCAGACAAATAAAAGTTTTCCGTGTGATATATACTGTTTCTTTTCTTCGCTGCTCTCATGAATTAGAGTCTGCAATCTTCACTAAACTTCAGCGATTTTTAATCTGGAAACATCTGATACCTATGAACTTGCAGGCGACAAAAGTGACTGTCTTTCAGAGCGGACTTTTTTACAGAACTTCTACATTACGCTTCGAAGCAGAAGGAAGAAAAACTGTCAGTGTGCGCAGAGAAGAAAGCATTGTTTGGGTTTTGAATTGCAGTTACCTTGAGCTTTGGAGGAAATGCTGTTCTAAAAGTAAGTACACTTTTCGTTTTTATAATTTTTTGAATACCAGAAAAGTTTTTCAAACTGTAATGTGGATTGATCTTGTTAGTACAAGATATATATATATATATATATCGTAATAATGATACTCAAACTTTCTTTTTAGTGTAGTGAGTCAGTTGTATGATTTCTGTCAGTTTCAAGGCAGTTTTTATGCTTGAATTCAATTTTTAAAAGATTAGCGGCAGTGGTGTAGTAGTGCTAATTTGAAAAAGTACAGGAATGCGCAGTGTTTTAACGTCTTCAGTACCTTTCCCTTCTTACTCCCCTCGCCCATTCCGCTGCTCCCCATTTTACTTCCTTACAGTTATAGTATAAGAAAGTATAGTGATCTGTCGAAATTAGTATTCTGTATAGGGTCTACCAGAGCACGTGTTGGCAAGAAAAAAGTACTGGAACGCCGTTCCGGCCCCACTACACTAATGATTAGCGGAATGTTGGCGATCCAATTACAATTCACATCAGTAATTATTACTTATAACTCGGACTTCATAAATCAATATTTTTTGGACTTTTTTATTTTATGTTTATCAGTTGGCCTGGTGTTTCATAGCTAATTTAGTGTAGGGGAGATCTTGAACTTTCCCAGTTTTTTCTATTTTTCTTGAATTTTTGAAAATCGCTATTCCGTACCACTAGACCCATGTAATTTTGATATGTCCCCGTGAATTTTTATGTATTTTGAGACTTGTCGATGCTGATTTAGTGTTGGGGAGCTACAATTTTATGAATTATTTCACTTTTCAGTGACTTTTTCGGGTGGGCCAAATTTCCGAAACGCTAAGTTACTGCTGGCGATGAGAAAGTGTGGGGCACTTCACTTATACTCGGGGCAAAGCTATCCTGGTAATGAGGCCGAAGCTACGGTGACCTTTTCACTCCCAGTATTAATGCGCACTAATGGTGTGTAATTAATCTTCACTCGGAAAACTTCTCCCACAAGCCCTCAGGACTGGCTGTCTGTCACCGTGATCCCTTACCAAACCCCTCTATTTTAACCCCTCCCCACCGCCGCGCGCTTTGCAGACCGGTAGACAAGCAGTTTATTTCTCCCTCTCTTATCTTTTTTTTTTTTTTTTTTTTTTTTTTTTTGAGATGTTACAGAACGTGTAACGTTTCTTTCTTTCTCACTTTTAAAATGAAATTATCTTTGTTAAACACGGGAAGAAGTCTTAAGTGACCTAATTTTGTTTTCACGTATTTTTCCATTTTGTTTTATATATTTCATATATTTATACTTATTGCTTGAAGATTACCAACTGCGGGATTTAATTAAAAGTATTTTTACCATGTCATCAGTTATGCGTAAAATTTCGTTCTTTCAAAAATTTTGCCTTGATTAGATTTTTTTTTTTTTATAACAGACATCCCTTAAATGTGTATGCATTTTTAACTACCCCGTGTTGCCATAAGTACTGGACAAGAGCCCGTCTCTGTGGTAAATGATATTTCAGGGTTCACTGTAAACTGCCACACATCTTTCAGCAACTTGGAAAATTGCCACATGTTTTTCATTGATGGGCCGGGCACAAATTGCTGTTCCTCCGAGGAACACTTTGAATGTGTGGCAGTTTTCCAAGTTTCCGAATTATGTGTGGCAGGGGAAGAAACTCTTTCATTTGTCTGAATTTTCATGCCGGTTCATACACGTTTAAGGCAACTGCGCACAAAAGTTCAAAAGGAAAAGATGGCCGTTTCTTGGCCTATATTGAGAACTGAATTGGGAACTCCAAACTAATTTCGAGAAAACGTTCTATGTAAGCCAAGCGAGAATTGTATTTTAATTTGAAGAAATAAATTGCCGATGGATCTGAGGTACTTCAGTACTAAATTCAACCTTCATTCTCGCAATGGTGCGACTTGAAACGCCAGTGAGTTCTGCCGTAAGAACTGTTAATTTATTTGATTTATTCGGCGAATGTTTTTCCATCAATTTAGTGAAAACATTCATGACAATCACCTTAGCAGAGCTTCGTAGTGGTTTCCCAGCTTTATGCGGCTGAAATACACTCAAGTGACCGGCAGATGCCATTCGAAAAAACCGAAAAGACAGAAGAGTGTTTTAAAACAACAATCAAGAAGGAGAAACCAGGGGGAGAAACGCGAAATGCCCTCGGAAACACTTTTTTCGCCCTCATCCTTCCACTAATGACCCCCCACAGCAATAAATATCCCCTGGGTTGACAGCTTAACTCTGACCCAAACAAGAATGCTGTGACAGAGAACCTTCAGTGACGTCACCAAAGCACGAATATCTGTATTTTTTAGAAATGCCGCTGAAACTGAGATCTGAATTTTTTAAATGCACACACACACAACGTATTGAACATCTGTGTCCTTTCTAAGTGCCAGTTGAAGCTGGAGTACGAGCTTTTAGACCGGAACTATTTTATGCAGTGGAAGTATACACTCTGTAGCCTTCCTTCCAATGACAGGTTAAGTTTGCCCCGAGTATAGTTGCTATTTAGCGTGCTGCATGGTTCCCTATGTCGCCCAGTTTTACTCCTGATTTCAGGTTATGCCAATCCAACAAGAAACCTAGAAAAATCCTTAGCAGCCTTTTTAAAACCCCTTACTACAAACTCAACTTACTATGTTTGTAGTACATCTGAAGCTATTACAAAAATTAAATCATGTCAATTCCCAAAAACTCAGTTCATTCTTGCTTCGCTGGATGTTGTAAATCTATTCCCCAATATATCTCCCTCAGTTGTTTATACACTTATTGAAACGATCTTGTACACTCAAAATTCTTATTTTGCTGCTGAAATTGATTCAACCATACAGGCTTTAAAACTTGTTGGAGACTGGTGTTTCTTCCAATTTCAACAGACTATCTTTAAACAGGATGAGGGGGCACCTATTATAGGTTCACCTTTGTCACCTGCTTAGCAGAAATACTGCTTTAAGGTTTGGAGAACAGCTACCTAAAATCTTGTTCCGTTCAACCATAGTTATATCTTAGATATGTTGATGTCTTTCTTGTTTGGTCTCATTTTGTCACCGAATTACTTAATATGGTTTCATCATACCTGTTATAAAGTTTACTGTTGAAATTGAGGAATCTGGGTCACTTCCTTATCTTGACTTTTTGGTTTTCCGAAAACCAACCTCAACTCCGGTTATTATTCCCTTCAATTCATGTACTACAACCCCCTACAAATTTTCAGCACTCAGATTCCTTGTACACATAGCTTTTTCACACTCTTCAACTTCTGATAGCCGAAATTTGGAACTGAGAAAAATAACGGACATTGCTGATATGCATGGATACCCCGCGGGTTGTGTTCAAAGACTTGTTAAACAGAATGAACGGAAAACTTCTACAACCCTGGCTAGAAATGTACCCATGATTAAATATGTGGGGAGCATGGACTACCAGAAATGTGTGGTCTGTTTATTAAAAAAACACCTGTCAAAAATATTCTATTGGATTCGGTGTTAAAACCTAAAACCTTTTTTCAGTAATTAGACATGATAGAGACATAGTTCCAACTATTTCCCACTATGAAGTGTATAATATCCCTCCAATGGACAATCGGCAGATCTTTGTTATGTGGGCTCGACCTTTCGAAGCCTGGGTATTTGCTGGGCTTAACACAGATATGCCATCCGTAAAAAATCTGCTACCTCGACATTGTCGAAGACTGTTCATGAAAAAGACTTAAGACCTGACTGGGACAATGCGAGCTTACTATCGAAGCCTCTAATAAATGCTCTATGCTCTTGACTGAGAGTCTATGTATCATAAAACTTGGACCAAAATGTTGTAATGAAGATGTGCCTGTATACATTAACACTGCCTGGAAAAACCTAGTTTTACAGTATTCACGGGAGGAAGAAACTGAATAATTACAAAGACATTTAACAATTTGTAGTGAATGACAATGGCTTATGTTTCATTTACATAGTGTATTACTTGTGCTACAATCTGTCACTATTTAACCTTGTGCCGTTCGAATTTGGTTTCACTCATTGGCCTGATGATGCGGCCATAGTGGTCATGAAAGTGCTTGCCAGAGCTTTTATCTACCATGTTTTTAAATTGTAAATAAAGATGTTTTTTAAATCCTACATTTTTAAAATATAATTTAGGGATGTGGTGTGTGTGTCTTGGGCTCCAAAAATGTTACCATGCTTTGACAGCATCTTCAATCTCATTAAATTGAGTATTAATATTCAAAATAGTGTCAGTTGTTAAATTAAATGAGGTGAGGATGGTTTTGTCATCTGCATAGAGAAGAAGATCAGTATCACTTATTGGGGTAAAGATATCGTTAATGTATATACTGAAAAGTACAGGTTCCAAAATTGAACCCTGTGGATCACCAGTTGGTATGAATTGAAGAGAGGATTGATGTTGGTTAATTTGTGTATATTGTTGCCTACCTGATAAATAACTTTTAAGAAGAGAATGTTCATTGTTCCTTGTTCCTGTAGTGTGTAATTCGTGTAGTAAGATATTATGATTTATGGTATCAAAAGCTTTTGATAGGTCTAAAAATAAAGCGATGTTATATAAGTTGAGTTCAAAATTATGTTGCACTGTTTGTTGTAGATATAATAAGGCTGATTCTATTGACTTTCCAGATTGAAAACCATGTTGATTTGGATGGATAATATTTAGATTATGAATGTATGAGATTAATCTATTGTGAGTCAATCTCTCCAAAATTTTAGCAAAAATTGATAAATTGGCTATAGGACGGTAGGTGTTTGCATCGTTTATTGATCCAGATTTGTATTTTGGGATTGTTTTTTGTTATTTTAAGTAGATCAGGAAATTCACCAGATTGGAATATATAATTAAATATAAACAATAAAGTATCAAGAATGATATTAGTGACATTTTTAATAATAAATAGTTGAAGATCATCATATCCAGGGCCAGACCTGAAATTAATTCTTCAGGAAGACGCTTTAACGCCTGTAAAGTGGATACAGTCTGTGGTGGTGCATTAACTTATTCAATTATAATATAAATCGGTTAGAAGTCCTAAAGATGTTACTTACAGAATTGCGTGTTCAGTCCAGCGTCAGTAGTTATTGAGTTTCTTTGTCCAAAGTTGAATCTTGCTTCAATATGGTCAGTTGTTAAGGTTAGTTCGAGAGCCATTTCATTATAAGTTGTACCCTACTTCGGATATGTCCAGATGTTAGGGTTAGCTCTGTTCTGGCTATGTCGACATATTGAATGGG
Source organism: Macrothele yani (assembly GCA_039090855.1). NCBI lineage: Eukaryota > Metazoa > Arthropoda > Arachnida > Araneae > Macrothelidae > Macrothele > Macrothele yani. Next base: position 82,926,464 of record CM077017.1, read on the forward strand.
TAAAGGTTTCCAGATAATAATTAAAAATTCCTGAGTTAAGAGTTACTATTTACATACAACTTGAAGTTCCACGTCGTACTTGGCCTTTAGGGCTATCTCGTCAATGCTGCACTCTCTTGGAAATGCTGAGGAAGTCTTCAAAGTTTGGTCAGGTTCATAAAAAATTTAAAAGCTTTCAGTTAAAATCGTTACATACACCACCTCATACCGTCCACAGTCTCAATCACTGGACGCGCGTTTCACCTAAGCTCTACCATGGCATATTCAACGGAGACTTCACACCATCTGTCGAAGTCTATCTGAAAGTCTCGTGTCCACAGTGCGCATGTTCCCCATTTAATCCATTGCCAATACCATCTAGTGTCAGGTCACATCAACTTTATCTTCATCTACGTCACTCTCACCCTTCCTTTTTCTCTTCCTCTCTCTCCTCTCCCTATTCCATTTCTTCTCAGTTTCGATCAGGTTCCTCCAAGCGTACGAAAGGTCATACGGACTGTTATTATTGCAGTTAAATGGTTTGGTCTTATTTATTTTTACTGCTTCTGCTATTTGTATTGTTTTCATATTATTCTGCTGGTTTAATATTGTAATTCCTTCCCAATAGGGTATACATTGACTATCCAAACAGAAGTCAATGAGTGCTGTTTTATTCTCTCTTCTGCTCCAGTTCTTCATGTGTTCGGTCAATCTGATTTTAATATTTCTTTTTGTACTGTCTATAAATTGGTTGACGATTTTATTTTAATTATTTATTATTGGTATAGAGTAGACACCCGCTTTTTGTAAGATTGGGGTCTTTCTGTGATAGTTACCAAGAGATTTCGTTATATCTCTCATTTGTACACCAAAATCTAGGTCATATTTTTTACATGTTTTCTTCATAATAGTTGTGATCTCTGGTATATATGGTAATGATCCACAAAATTTTTTTACCTGTTGAGTCTGTGTACTCCTTTGTTGTTTATTTCTAGGGTTGCATCTGTTAATAAGGTTATTTATTTTCTTCACATCATAACCAAAGTTTATTGCTGTGTTCTTTATCCTATCCAATTCAATTCATTTTTTAGTAGTTGGGCGTTAGATGTATGAGTAAACGCTCTTATATGTTAAGTTCTTCTAATATTAATTAGAAGGTTGCTTACCTTTTCACATTTCACTGCACGTTTTATTTTTTTTGTTGTCATGCTTGGTTTAAGCCTCCAGTGTGGTGTTCTATTTTGTCTTCAGGTTCTTTCAAATGTTCTACGTACGCTCATGTCCATGAAGTGCCTTGCTGTCCAGGTTGAAAAATTGTATCCTCCCCACCCGCGTGTAAAAACCTAACCTTCGTTGGTAAAAACCCCAATTCTTGAACTTAAAATCTTTTGATATTATCAACGAACATAAACTGCTTATTTACATACATACAAAATGCGAACGAAAATGTTAAAAGCGTATATACAACTATTTACATACAACTCATCTTATTCTTTGGACTCTCCTCAACACCCCATGAACAACCAGAACATTCATTCACCACACCCTAAGCCATTCCAACGCAGACTGCCTCAAGTACTTTCTACCCTCTGCCAGGTTATCTTCAGGAGGTGTGCTAGATGTTTTCTCTTCTGCCACTGCAGCAAGAGTGAGCAATACGCTCGGCTTCCTCGCACCGCCCCAACGTCGTCTACGAAAAACTTCCACCGTGGCTCCATCTGTTATTGACTTTAGTGAACTCCTTATTTTCTTCTTCTGTGTTTGTTTTTTTGGGTCAATTTTTATTAGTTCTTTCCATTTTTCATTAAGGATATTTGGATCGTTATTATTGCAAATTCAATCTCTATTTTTTTCAATTAATACAGACTCTGCAATGTGTAGGTGTCTCTCATTGTGACATGATTTTATTATTTTAATATCTTCAAAAATCGGGTATGTCTGGTTATCTAGACAGTATTGTATCAGTGCTGTTTTTGCTTCTTTTTTTTTTTTTTGCCAATTTTTAATGTGTTGTTGTAGGCAATGTTTTAACTGATTTTTAGTACTTCCAATATATGATATTGGTGGGATTCCACTTATAGGTATTTCATACACACCAGCTCTTTCCAAGATACATTTTTCAGTGTTATTAATTATCATATCTCCAATAGTCACTACCTTGTTTCCCATCTAAATTCCATATTTATGGCATAATTTATTGATTTCTGTAGTGATTCCTGGTAGGTAAGGTGTTGCTCCGACATATTGTAATTGTTTTTTCCTTTTAGGTGAATATGTATCTTGCATCTTTACTTGTACTTCATAAATCCATTTATTTATCTTCTGTGGAGGGTATCCATAGCTGTATGTGATTTCTTTAATATAATTTATTTCTTCATTACAAAATTCTTCATTAGAGGAATGTGTGATAGCTCTTTTAATTAATGTTTTTATGCTATTACATTTCTGTGTGTACGGGTGTGTTGAGTTATATGGTATCAGAACTGGGACATATGTTTGTTTTCTCTATGTACCTTATACTGCAGTTGGTTATTTTGCTTGATGATCTTAACATCTAGGTAAGGTAAGATATTTTCTTCTTCATGTTCTACTGTCAATTAAATTGTGAAATAGACATTACTAAGTTGTTGAGTTAAAGATTCCAGCTCATCAATTTTCATTCTGGTCATGATGATAAGAAATTAAAATGCATAGGTGCTTTCCCATACTTGGAAGGAGTTAGTAAAGAAATCAATAGGCAATGTGCTAAATATGACATACAACTAGGAAGCTCAGTGAACACCTTGAAAAATATGACTGTTAACAAAAAAACAGAGGAAAAAATACTAAAAGAATCAGGATCCTATGAAATTACAATTGCACATATACCACCAATATCGTACATTGGAAGTACGAAAAACAGGTTAAAAAAAAGACTTAAACAGCACATAGCTAACTGGCAAAAAAAAAAAGAAGCCAAAACTGCTTTAATGCAATTCTGCATTGAAAACCAGACTTTCCCAAAATTCGATGAAATTAAAATGCTAAAAAAAAAAAAAATCTGAAAGGCAAATGAGGAGGGAAGAAGCAATCTTAATCTATAAAAATAAAACAAGAGTATGTAACCAGAATGACCCTAGCACATTATCTAGCCTGTGGAAAGAACTAATAAGACAAGAAAAAGAACAACAAAAGAAAAACCGACAAAAAAAGACAAAAAAAACGTGATAGAAAAAGAAATTAAAAAAAAAAAAAGTTATTTTGGTGAAACATAGATGGCGCCAGCCGGGCTTGATAACGAAATGTATCCAAGAAAGTATATCCGACGAATGGCAACAAGGAGTATCGGAGTGGAAAAGTCGCCACGTTCCTGAGGATGCCCAGAGACTGGGCGAAAATTTCGAGTATAAAGAACGGTAAAAGTTGATGTGTGAGAATCCTAAAGCGAAGATCCACTGAGTATACCCAGCGAAAAGTGTGTGAAGTAAAGCTATTCATCTCATACAACGGACTTTAGGACAATAGCATCAACAAAGACCGGAAAACAAGTGTGTGAAATGTTTCTCATCGCTAGCAAGGAATGCCAAGGTAAGCATTATCTGCTAGAATATTGTACATGATACAACACTGTCTAGATAACCAGACATACCCGATTTTTGAAGATATTAAAATAATAAAATCATGTCGCAATGAGAGACACCTACGCATTGCAGAGTCTGTATTAATTGAAAAAAATAGAGATTGAATTTGTAATAATAACGATCCAAATATCCTTAATGAAAAATGGAAAGAACTAATAAAAATTGACCAAAAAAAAAAAAAAAAAAAAAAAAACACACACAGAAGAAAATAAGGAGTTCACTAAAGTCAATAACAGATAGAGCCACGGTGGAAGTTTTTCGTAGACGACGTTGGGGCGGTGCGAGGAAGCTGAGCGTATCGCTCACTCTTGCTGCAATGGCAGAAGAGAAAGCATCTAGCACACCTCCTGAAGATAACCTGGCAGAGGGTAGAAAGTACTTGAGGCAGACTGCGTTGGAATGGCTTAGGATGTGGTGAATGAATGTTCTGGTTGTTCATGGGGTGTTGAGGAGAGTCGAAAGAATAAGATGAGTCGTATGTAAATAGTTGTATATGCGTTTTTAACATTTTCATTCGCATTTTGTATGTATGTAAATAAGCAGTTTATGTTCGTTGATAATATCAAAAGATTTTGAGTTCAAGAATTGGGGTTTTTACTAACGAAGGTTAGGTTTTTTACACGCGGGTGGGGAGGATACAATTTTGCAACCTGGACAGCAAGGCACTTCATGGACATGAGCATACGTAGAACATTTGAAAGAACCTGAAGACAAAATAGAACACCGCACCGGAGGCTTGAACCAAGGCATGACAACAAAAAGAATAAAACGTGCAGTGAAATGTGAAAAGGTAAGCAACCTTCTAATTATTATAATTGTATGCACGTAAATTTAAAAACAACTGTGGCTTCTGCTATAGATGTTTTAACCTGAGTTTTTCTAATAGTTCCGTTTCGGTAATTTCAGTAAGATAAAAATTATTATAAGGCTATTAATAATTATTATGAGGCTATAAAGTAATTTCAGTAAGAAAAAATATAAGGCTATTGATTTTAGTGTGTGCTCCGTAGGTAATTATTGAATGGGATTTTTGGGGTAATTAAATTATTTTTTAGTGTTTGTGGAAATAAGGTAAAATGTTCATTTAATGCATTTGTAATATCTTGTTTGTCTGTGAGCTTAAAGTTATTAGAATATGTTAAGTACTGAGGAACCGTTAGATCTGTATTTTTACCCACTAGCAAGTTCAAAGGTTTCCATGTTACTTTTGGAGAGTTATGTGAAAATATGCCAAGATAGAAGTTACTCTTAGTGCACCAAATATCACTGTTAAGTTTATTACGAAAAAATTTTAAATTTCGGAAGTCCTGTGGTAGTTTACTTTTTATAAATTTTGAAAAGAGGTTATGTTTTTTTTATTCTTTTTAATAAAGCATTGGTAATCGATGGCTTACGAAAAAAAATTCAGTTCATGTTTTAGAATTTTTGGAAAAGATTGATTATAAAGTTGTGTAATAGTTTTGATGAACGACTGGTAATTTTTATTTGCAGAGCCATGAACCAAAATAGTGCTCCAGTTAATGTAAGCTAATTGAATTTTAAAACTTTTCATATTTGTATTATTAATTTGTCTAAAAATGTAGTAGTCTTCAGGTGTAGTTGTTTATTGTTTAAGAGGGTAAATTGTAAGTATAGGGAGGTGATCACTAAAATCATACTCTAAGGCCCCTGAAATAGTAATCTCAATTAATACATTTGTGATAGAGAAATCATCAATGTCTGTGAGGTGGAGGTTATACGAGTTGGGACTGAATTCATGGTTTTGTGTCCAGATGCATTCAGTGATTGTAAAAGTTGAAAAGAGTGACTGGTGTTTTGTAATAAGTCGACATTCATATCCCCCATAAGAAACGTTTTTTTTTTCTTTGAAAAGTCAGAGTAGTTAAATAATTCAGTAAGTAATGATAGAAAAGCTGTAAGGTCTGAGTTGGGTAGCCTATAGCAAACAATAATGATATAAAATTGATTATGAATAGTTAGGATTTCGGCATATTGATTTGATACTGTGAAATTTGGAATAATTGAAAAATCATTATAAATATCTTTTACAAAAATCGCAACCCCTCCACTGGTTGAATAAGTTCTGTTTAAGTGGAAATTTTTATAGTTAGTAATTTGCAATGAGTAAGGATGTGAAGAAGAAACCAAGTCTCAGATACAAATTATATCAAGATTTAAATTTGTCAGTTGAATTAGTGATTCCAATAAGGTAATTTTGTTAATTAGTGATCTAGTATTGATATGAATTAATTTTAGGCTATTGAGTGAGTAAGTTGTTAATAGGTGATTGAAAGTTTGTAATGAATAATATTCACACTGCATTCAATTACTGGTAAAAAAAAAAAAAAAAAACAACATAAAAAGTAGCAAAAAAAAAAAAAAAAACATTTCAGCAGAAGCAAATATGAAGAATAAGTAGGAATCAGAAATCGATATAAACACTGGGGATATCACATCAATAAAATAGAAAAATTGGAATGAACTAGGTTAATCACCCAGAAGTTAACAGTGAAATGCACCAGCAATATCAACAAAGGATGAATATAAATGAAGGCCCAGCAGAAAAAAAAAAAAAAATCCAGAAGATAATTTAATCACATAGCAATCCCAAAAATATGTGCTGTGATTATTAAAGTATTGTTAAAGAAGTAATCATCGATATACCATCACGCCATGTCACAACCAGTTCATGATGTGCCACCAGCTGTAGACAAACCCCCATGAAAACTGCAGTTTTAATCCTGATCCGTTGAGGGCCCAAGATATTGAGTGTGTGGAAGCAAACCAGGAAACCAAGTGCACAAATATGTGTTCTGAAATACAGTACTGTAAAGATAGTTGCAACTAAGTAGAAAGGCGTAGTGCCCTAAGACAAGCTGAATGGTGAAGCAACCAAATGACAAACATAATTAGTGAAGGAATGAGAAACAGCCAGAAGGAAAGTGTAAAGATATAAAGAATAGTAATCCACCCCCAGGCTGTTTCAAAAAAATGACCGGCAACAGACAAACTAGTCAGCCACTTCCCAACTCAACATCAAGCCCCTAAACCATGTGAAATGACCCAAAATAATTTACTGCCATTCACTTGGCAAGCTGTTAGATGCCAAATAAACACAAAATAAATAAAGAACCATATCGATCTCACCCAACCAGATATTGGTATATTTTTACGAAAACCCCAAAATCAGGAGGGTACCGCTAAGGAAGCAGTGCTTGGAATAGAAATGCTGAATGCTGTTAGAAAGTGGCTGACAACAGTCCATACGTTCGCGAAATCGCGACCCAATTCTGAAATAGCCAAGTAGGCATACAGCAATTTTCACATTCGTAATGTCCCGAAATGTGGCCCAGAATTGATAAGTAACAGAGTACAAAAGAAAAAAAAAAAAACTCTGCAAGGCCATCGGAATAGCCTGAATATACAAACAATAAACTAGGAGACCTATATCTTACTGTAATTTAAGACAAAGCTGCTGACTGCCACAGTAGCTGGGCCACTCAAAGTTATGTAATAAGAAATCCACAAGCAGAAAAAACCATTATCCCAAAGTATAGAAAGTTATGGAAATAACCCCAACGATAATAGAAGTAGTAATGCATGTATAGTAATAGATAACGTAAACTGGTATATACCACGGTAGACAGAAAAAGCGAACACAGGGCCCCAACCAGTAAAGGCCAAGTAGTGGTGACACAAAATGAAAGGTAAGACACACCAGAATGCTAATGATTAGGAGCTAGCAATACATCAAAATCAATAGTATTTCAAATATGAGTGCATCTGACAGGAGGCAAGTACCAATGTAGTGACCCTGGCCATCCAGTCAGTGGCTATAAATAAACACTTAGTTTATATGTGATAAGTGTAAGACCACAATGGAAGCTATAAACCAACATAATACAACACCTAGAGTAGCTCAGCCTGCAGAGTTGAACTTAAGCATAAAGAATTAAATGCTCAGAGACCATACAGTATAGCAAACTGTGACAGTAAAAATAGCCACCATAACCCATAAGTGCTAAGTAAGTAACAGGGCAATATTAGGTAATACCAAAGGTGTAGCGCACTCACTGTTAAAATAATGAAATAAATCACAATTAATGTGGGGAAACGTTTGGTTGCCACACTAGTAAAAAAAAAAAAAAAAAAAAAAAAATTCTTGGGGCGATAGTATTTTCACGAACCAACCGCAGGGTTTTCTCTAGGGGGCCACTCATCTCGTAAGATGTATGTTACAGCATGGCAGCGTGAATTGCTTACGCACCATGCGGCTTCCAAGGTAAAGAGACGAGTGAGTTATATATGCTTCACAAGGCCCCGTGCTGAAAACTAACGTGAGTTAAATACAACTCGCATGGCAGTCAATGTGTTAAACTAAGTAATTCCAGTTTAAGTTTAAATGGAGTTGAAAACCTATGTCTCATATTGTCAGAAGGTAAAGGAAGTAACCCAAGCAATCAAGTAACTGAAAAGCTAATATAACGTTAGATTACATAAACTGTCAGGCAACATTGAAGAACAAACAAACTATGGCAAGGCCACACCCCACAAATGTATCATGTGGGAAGTAGTTAGGTTGACCAAAAAATCCCAGTTAAGGATCAACAAAGCAGGAAACTGATGCCTCATATTGTCAGAAGGTAAAGGAAATAACCCTAGCAATCATAATGGCTGACTAGCTGAAATAACATTGGATTATGTAAGCTAACGGATACCATTATAGAAAAAACAGATTAGGGCAAGACCACACCCCACAAATGCACAAGCTATCTGGAGATGACATAACATAGAAACACTACACCACTGTATTATGGATGCACAAATGCCAACAGAAATAAAAACCTGTAATATAATCTCGATATGAGTGCAATCAAACCAACATAAGTGCGGGTAACTTATGACCGAAGGTGTTAAGTAAACGAAACCAAGGTGTTCAGTAAACAACAACCAAGCCAACCTCCGGTCACTAGCATTAGATTACAACATTTGTGCAGTACCACACAGGAAGCCGTAAGATGAAACTATGTGACAGTATTGCAACACGAGCCCTCAGAGTTTGGACAAATGTAATTGGTATTGCACATTGAGATATTTAATTAAGGAAATAACCAACAATCTTAATAGCTGAAATGCATGATATAGGAGTAAAAAACATAAATTGGCAGGTATTGCAAAACTACTAACAAACCAAAGAAAACGACACACCCTTCGGAATAATAGGCTATGTAATAAGGATACACCAGAATTAGTACAATGCACTGCGACAGTATCGAGCAAATACCAACATATAAATGCCTGTAATATAAACCTGATTTGAAATCAAGGAGAAACTAGCATAAATGAAGGAAGTCCATATCAAAGAGTGTAAAGTAATAAAAAAAGTCTTGTCCTGTAAAACAACTGTAAGTCACATGTAATAGATTGTAACATCTGTACAATCCTGTATTGGAATCAATAGGCCAATACTATATTACCTCAATAGCAACATAAGCCTTCAGAGTTTTGACAGAGCGCAATAGATTTTAAACACCGAAACATATAATTTGTAATATAATACACATTAGGGGCATTCAGCCCAATAGCCTGGTTAACTGACCAAGTAACAATAATAGCAGAGCAGCTATTCTGAAAGTATAAAGTAGGTGAGGGAACACCACCCTCAAACAAAAGGAAAAAAAAAAAAAGTTGCCAGGCTCAGAAAGCATAAGCCTAAGTAATCAGAAGGGCATTAGCATGAAGCCACCCGGAAATGGCTATACCAAAGGCTAAATTAGACTGTATATCTGCAGCATAATATAGCAATTTCACTAATAGAAATACCCATAAATTAATATGAGCATGCAGAAAGTTACCCACCATGCAATTTGAAGCCTGAAGTATGTATAGGTGGGTCACCCGAGTTAACCAAAAAACAAAAGCATAGGTGTAATGAATGCAAGTATAGCTAGTATCCAGCAAACACATAAGACACAGGCTGTAAGAATAACAGGTTAAATATAGCAAAAATCGTAGCTAATGTACCAAACTATTTCAAATCGCCTTCAGAGTAATTAGAGATGTCTGTTAGAGTTCAAATAATCCTTATCTAGCCATTTGCATCAAGATGGAAAATCTTACTGCATGGCATCCATTACTAAAATTCACTCGCCTTTGATTGTCACAGAATGTCTGTTTTGCTGTTGTAAGACTTTTGACAATCATGATCCTGAACTCTTTGAGCAGACGTTTGTCTCTGTAGATATTGTCACGTTTTGACATATGCAGGAACTTGCAACAAGTGGTCTCGAACCAGTTTGCGATCCACGATCCGGCGATGTGCAGCAACACGTTACCACGCACTTGAAGCAAATAATTTACCACACACTTGAAACCTGTAGTATGTATACCTGGGCCACCCAAGTGAACCAGGAAAAAAAAATGACAAAGGCCGCAAGAATAATAGTAGGTTAAAAATAGCAAAAATTGCAGCCAACATACCAAACTATTTCAAAGCGTCTGCAGAATAGCCAGAGATGTCTGTTAGAGTTTTAATAATCCTTATGTGGCCATTCACGTCAAGAATGAAAATTTTCAGTATTGCGTCCAATACCGCAATCCACTCTCCCTTAGATTGTTACAGAATGTCTTTCATGCCATTGTAAGGCTTTCGGCAATCACGGTCCCAGACCCTTCGAGCAATAGTCACATTCTGACATATACTGGCAGAAAGTGAAGAAAGAACACCAAGAAGGAGACGTCCGATACCAACGAAATTTATACAGCATAATAACGGAATACAGAGGATAACGTGATCAAAACATTATGGCAAAATACAGCTGTATTTGCTGGTAAACTGAAAAATAACATTTCAATGTAACATGATTAGTACGAGGTTGAACCGCCATGAACTGCTTCACAAATGCCACCCCGGTGGCGCAGTGGTCTAAGCGATGGCCTCTGATCATTCGTCCGAACGGGGTCCGGGTTCGAATCCCGGTGAGGCATGGATGTTGTGTTTGTCTTACGGCACTGGCTCTCTCCCTTCCCTAGAACCAGTGACCCTAAATTAGGGACGGGCGACTGCTTATAGCCCATTGAGTTGCTCACGGTGGTCGTTAAACCTCCAATAAAAAAAAAAAAACTGTGTCGCACTGTGCAATTCTGGCATGAAGTCTGCCATACAGATGTTGGATATAAGTTTGGGGTATTAAGTTCCAAGCATCCTCAACCTGGACGCGTAAATCGGGGATGGTCATGGCTGGCCGTGAAGACCGGAGAAGTCATTGTCTCAAAATCCAACACCTGCTCAATGGGGGACAAATCCAGTGAATGTGCAGGCCATGAAAGTTGTCTCCCACCCTGAAGTGCATGATACGTGCCGTGTGTGGGCGTGTGTTATCTTGCTCGAAAACACCACGATGGACCGACCTTACAAATGGCACTACGACGGGCTGAATGATGCTGTTGACGTAGGAGGTGCTGTTTAACGTACCCGGTACAAACACTAGTTGTGTACAGGAGTGATAGCTGATCGCTCCCCACACCAGGAGACCAGGTGTAGGCCCTGTGTGTCGCTGGCAGATGCAAGAAGGGTGGAGACGCTCCCCAGTGCGTCTGCGGACACTCATACGGCCATCGGAGGCTCCCAAGCAGAATCTGCTTTCAACGCTGAACACGACAGATCGCCATTGCGTTCTCCAGTGCAGACGTTGGCGACACCACTGCAGCCATTCCTGACGGTGGGCTGGAGTCAGAGGTACACATGCCAGAGGCACACGTGCACATAGTCCTGCATCCAGTAGACTGTTGCGGATTGTTTGCACACTCGCCTCAGGTGCAACGGCAACTCGGATTTGCGTCGCAGTGGATGTTCTACTTGACAACGCCGCTCTTCTTATGCGTCGATCGGTCCGCTCATCAGTCCGTCTGTGACTCCCGGTTCCATGTCTTCTCGTGTGGGAATGTTCCTCAGACCATCTACGCCACCATCGTACCACCACCGATACTTCCCGTTCAATTCGCTCCGCAATACGACGATACGACCACCTGGCCTCGCGGGGTCTGACTAGACGACCTCTCTCAAAGTTCGATAACTGCTAAAATCATACACGTCTTCCATGTCCAGGCATTGCAGCTTCCTCAGGGTCTTCGCACGTGCACGTACGCCGACAACTGATTACATTCACTTCGCCATACTCCTTAAATACCACCGACGATAATTTGCATATTATGCCGTGCTGTGGCGTAAGCGCTCACCGGTTGGTCCCGAAATTAACATCACACCTACGTAAACTCAACCCCATTAACATATGTAAATTTCACGATCGTCCGCCAATTCCTTCTTGTTCTTTTTTCACTTTCCTCCAGTGTACGTAGGAATTTAACAACAAGTGGTCTCAAACGAGTTGGTGATCCACGCCCCAGGTGATGAGCAGTAACTATGTTCGTTTCAAGAAGATTACACTTGATTTTTTCATTCAAGAAATAGACAACCTCATTAACTGGATTGCCAAAAGAGTTCGAGAGATTACAAATCATAAGGCAAGGGCTCCTTCCATATTGTTCAAGGTCATCAAGGGAATTTTCAACAGACCGCAACAAAGACTGCAAGGTACACAGTTTGAGTTCAACTTCGTCCATATGTCTAGTCCAACAATCCTCTAGTTTCCTGATAGTAGCCGTCAACTCTTCAATAAGTTCCCCCTTTATTGCAGTAATAGCAGTATTTCCCATTTTATCAGAAACTGCACCAATGGAACAAAGTCTGGTGTCAATCTTGTCATCCAAGCTCTTTGTCAGCACCTCTAAATCTGATGTCCATTGTCTCCGGAAAGTCGGTAATTCCTCTGAGATGCCACGGACCCTATTGCCGACCGATGCAGTGCATCCAGTTGTCCCTTTCGCATTGGATTTCGGCGGCATTTCCCCTTTCCCTTCCAAATGATATATCGCTGATATCACATGCTCATATAAGATAAAGATACAATCAACAGTTCATCAGTTGTAATAACCCCGATGTTTAAAAAAAAAAAAAAGAAGAAGAAGAAAACCTCTGAAGTAGGAGCATTAAAACACATGACCTCCTATCTGAATGAACTGTTGCCACTCAAGACATAATATGACATAATATTGAAATTTCATGATAACAAACCTACAAAGCAGCCCTATACTGAAATTTCTTAGTTTTGTTATAGAAAACCTACTACACAAAATCAGCCGTGCAATTCAACTAATATTATATGATGCATGATTCACCTCACTGACAAATAATTAAACATACAACAGCAATAACTTTGTGACTCATTAGTGTACTGGACAACAATTCACATTCGGTATTCAACTTCCTTTTCCTTCTGGTTGCTTCCAAACTACCAAACTACTGAAGTAAAGAAACATAGATGTCCATGCTGGAATTTTCTCACATTGTCTTCTATTGTCTCCCCTTTCTTTCCCTTCTTCAATAATACTTTGCAGTGGTTTAATATTGTATTGTTGTCTCACTGGCATTCTCTAGTTGCTCAACAGTGTTGTGTATCTCCCCCCCCCCCCCGCATTTGAGACATAACAAAACACCCGCTCTCAACCAAATATAAAAACCTGCTGTGCCGAGGCGTTGGCTTTGGATCATTTATCTTTCATCTCAGTTGGGCCTGGGTTCAAGTCCCAGATGAGACATGAGGGGTGTGTTTGTCTTATGGTGCAGGATCTCTCCCTTTCCTGGAACCATTGGCCCTAAATTTAGTACAAACCCAAGGAGTTGCTCATGGTAGTCATTAAACCCTGAAATGAAAAACAAAAAAATCCCAACGGAGGTTACAGTGTTGTGCATTTAGAGCTCCTAAGGTTGCCTAAGTAATAAACCCCCTTCTACCCTGACAGGTGACAGAACTGCTTATGACACTGGCCTTCTGTCACTTGCTTCCCTGTTACTTCTATGATTTTACCCTGCTATCAACTTTTTCAGACTTCATGGTAAGAGCTCTTTGTAATCTCCATTGTTACTTAAATTAGATTCTCTCTCTTTCTCTCTCTCTCTCTTGGGATTGGGATTTCTGCATCTCAGTGTCATAGTCATATTGATTTGTGTGGAGTTAAAAGTTTGGGGATGAAACCAAACGCTTAAATCATGCGTTTGGAAAATAAATATTTATTGGTCCCTGTTGTATGGAATAAGCACAATCTAGATCATAAAGTTATATATAGATTTTTGCCAATTATTTAATGAATTATGATACCACATTTGCATATTTTTGTTATTTATTTAGGTAGATTACAGTACACAGACACTCGAGTAATAATATTGTATTTATTACATGTTTTGTTCAAAGATGTTTAATTCATATGACATTTTTGGAATATGGTGTTATATATCGTAGGGTTGGCGCTAATTATCGCCTGCATATAGGCCAAGAAATTTTGAAAGAAAATTTTTGTTTAAATAGGGAGAGGTTATATGCAAGTTGGTGGGAAAAATTTAAAAGTTACGGAACATGAAGCCATGCCCTGTAGAAAAATTAAAAAAGAAAAAAAAACAAAAAAACTTGAACTAGGGCTACCAGTATAATTTGCAAGCAGAAACTATCGTATTTTGGACATCTGATGTGTACCTACATTGGGTTGGAAAAGATTATCATACCTCTAGCATGGTTGGAGGAAGGGGAAGACAGAGAACAAGATGGTTAGATGGAATCAAAAACACCTGTGGTATAACCTTGGAAAAGCTGTGAGATCTTGTTGGCAGGCTTTTATTCATACAGTCACTAAAAGTTGAACTTTACTAAATGGAGCAAAACAACAACGAAAGGCTACCAGTATAAAAACAAATGCTAGTGCAGTATTTAAAAGGTGCCTAAGCAAAGTGAGAAAAGTAAATAAACCATCTACATCACTCTTCCATTTGAAGTAAGAGCTCAAATAAACACACCTGGTAAAAGACGAAAAAGGGTTCCTAAATTAACAAGAACTGCATCCCATGAGAAACTTGCACACACAAATAAGTAAAAAAATAAATAAAATATCCTGCAGACAGCTGTGGTGTGTGTGTGATGTATCATATGCATAGCCAGAAATTTTGCATGGGAGTCTGAGTTCTTTTCCCTCTGTGAGGTACATGTTTTTGTGGAGGTTAAATTTCTACTTGCCTGTTTACTTATGGAAACAGCATTAATATATATCACAAAAATGATACAATATCTGTGCTAAGTTATACACTATCTACCAACAAGTAATTGGACACCCCTGCAAACGACGATATCTGCAGTCCTGATACACGTCACGGCCGCCGCCGTTAAATATCGTGTGGGAAACAACAACACAACCAGTCGCAGGAAAGATGCCACGCAGTTCGGAGCTCTCTGATTTCGAGAAAGGTGTAATCGTCGGGTATCACAGAAATGGCCGATCCATACGCGACATATCCAGCGAGTTGAAGTACCCAAAATCGACAGTGGCCTACGTGATTGGCAAGTGGAAGATGAGAGGTGACTGTCTGAATGTGCCCCGACCCGGCAGACCCACAAAACTGGGAGTTAGAGACCGACAGGTGCTGGCCGGAGAAATTCGGAAGAACCGCACCAAATCGATGGGCCACATCAGTGAGAAGTTTCAACAGGCATCCGGGAGTGTTCTTTCAATGAATACCATCCGTAAGGAAGCCCATCTGCTCGGTTATCATGGACGTGCTGCCACCCACAAGCCTTTGATCACCAAGTCCAATAGCACTGCTCGGCTAACTTGGTGCAAAGAACGTCAACAGTGGACTGTTGAACAGTGGAAACAGGTTCTCTGGAGCGACGAATCAAGGTTCACCCTCTACCGTTCGGATGGCAGGGTCTGGGTTTGGCGTCTGCCTGGAGAACGCCTCCTTCCGGAATGTATTGTGCTAACTGTGAAGTTCGGCGGCGGTGGAATTATGCTATGGGGGTGTTTCTCCTGGTATGGCACGGGACCTTTGGTCGCAATTCCTGGTAGACTCAACGCCGAGACCTACTGCACCATTTTGGATGACCATGCGCTTCCTACGTTGTGGCAGTTTTGCGGGGTGGACCCATGTTACTTTCAGGATGACAATGCCACCTGTCGTGTTGCAAGGTCCACCATGGCTTGGTATGGTGACAATGGGGTTAATCGAATGGACTGGCCTGCGCGGAGCCCGGGCCTTAACCCTATCGAGCACCTCAGGGACGAGTTGGAGCGTCGACTTAAGGGGTGCCCCCACTGTCCGAAATCGGTGAAGGATATGACCTGTCTTCTCCAAACTGAGTGGAGGAAAATACTGCTAGCCGTCGTACAACCCCTGGTTGGTTGAGAGTATGCCCCGGAGGGTTGCAGCTGTAATCGCCGCTCGTGGAGGCTCCACCAACTATTATATAGAAGGTGAATAAACTTAGTTTTCCTTTTCTATCACAGGTGTCCGGTTACTTGTTGGTAGATAGTGTATATGTGTAGGCCTGTGGTGTGCCATACCAGGAGAAACACCCCCATAGCATAATTCCACCGCCGCCGAACTTCACAGTTAGCACAATACATTCCGGCAGGAGGCGTTCTCCAAAATATGGGGAACATGTAACTTAATTGCTTGCAGCTACAATGTGTGCGTTGTGTTTACATGTTCCCCATAAATTTAATTACACTGGCGAAAAGTGAAAAAAGAACAAGGAGACGTCTGATACCAATGAAATTTATACAGCATAATAGCGGAATACAGAGGATAACATGATCAAAACATTATGGCAAAATACAGCTGTATTTGCTGGTAAACTGAAAAATAACATTTCCATGTAACATGGTTAGTACGAGGTTGAACCACCATGAACTGCGTCACACTGTGCAATTTTGGCATGGAGTCTGTTGTACAGATGTTGGATGTAAGTTTGGGGTATTGAGTTCCAAGCATCCTCAACCTGGACGCGTAAATCCGGGATGGTAGTGGCTGGCCGTGGAGGCCGGATAAGTGGTTGTCCCATAAAATCCCACACGTGCTCAATGGGGGACAAATCCGGTGAACGTGCAGGCCATGGAAGTTGTTTCACACCCTGAAGTGCATGTTGCGTTGCATGTGTCGTGTGTGGGCGTGCATTATCTTGCTGGAAAACACCACGATGGACAGACCTTACAAATGGCACAACAACGTGCTGAATGATGTTGTTGATGTAGGAGGTGCTGTTTAATGTACCCGGTACAAACACTAGTTGTGTACAGGAGTGATAGCTGATCGCTCCCCACACCAGGAGACCAGATGTAGGCCCTGTGTGTCACTGGCGGATGCAAGAAGGGTGGAGATGCTCCCCTGTGCGTCTGCGAACACGCATACGGCCATCGGAGGCTCCCAAGCAGAATCTGCTTTCATCGCTGAACACGACAGATCGCCATTGCATTCTCCAGTGCAGACGTTGGCGACACCACTGCAGCCATTCCTGACTGTGGGCTGGAGTCAGAAGTACACTTGCCAGAGGCACACGTGCACGTAGTCCTGCATCCAGTAGACAGTTGCGGATTGTTCGCACAGTCACCTCAAGTGCAAGGGCAGCTCGGATTTGCGTCGCAGTGGATGTTCTGCTTGACAACACCGCTCTTCTTATGCGTCGGTCGGTCCGCTCATCAGTCCGTCTGTGACTCCTGGGGTCCACGTCTTCTCGTGTGGGAATGTTCCTCGGACCATCTACGCCACCATCGTACCACCACCGATACTTCCCGTCCAATTTGCTCCGCAATACGACGATACGACCACCTGGCCTCGCGGAGTCCGACTAGACAACCTCTCTCAAAGTCCGATAACTGCTGAAATCGTACACGTCTTCCATGTCCAGGCATTGCAGCTTCTTCAGGGTCTTCACACGTGTCCGTACGCCGACGACTGATTACATTCACTTTGCCGTACTCCTTAAGTACCACTGACGATAATTTGCATATTATGGCGTAAGCGCTCACCGGGTGGTCCCGAAATTAACATCACACCTACGTAAACTCGACCCATTAACATATGTAAATTTCATGATCGTCCGCCAATTCCTTCTTGGTGTTCTTTTTTCACTTTCCGCCAGTGTATATGGGTTCCTCTTGCATTTTCAAGTCTAACATTATGTTTGGATGATGTGACACAACTAGAAGGCATGTAAAGTTAAAATATAGAAAAGGATTATGCAGTAACACAACCCATATAACAGAATGCATTTTGAGAAAATTTAACATTGGGCACTTCTATCAATTTGGAGCCTTTTTAAGGTTGGTTTTCAATTACAACACAGTTCGAAGGGGAAAGTCACTGTTTTAATATTTTTTTATTAATTTTAATCATTGGTATCAATCGGAGATCTATTTGTCTCTATTATAAATGTATTGCTAATCTTATTATAGGATTATAATGTTTAAATTCTTGTCCTTTCAGGTACTTGATTGCATTGAAAGCATTTTTTGGAGGGATCTCTTTTTTTAACTGAAATAATGCCAGGAAAATGTGCATATCAAGACTTTTGGTCATCAAGGGAAACACACGGAGACATTTCAAAATGGCTGCGTCATGTGGTGGATGATAAGTGCAAGGCATATTGTACTTTTTGCAAATCAAAATTTGACGTTGGTCACAGCGGTTTTAATGCTGTCAAAACACGTGAGAAAGGAAAAAAGCAGAAAGAACTTTGTAAATTACTGTTGTAAGTGACACAAACTACTATTGCTTGGGAAACTGCTGCTTCTGATAGTGGTGTAGAAAATTCATCTGCTGTGACACAATCAGTAGTATCTCCATGTCTACAGAATTTTGAACCAAAACAAAGCAAAACAGTTGAATCACCTACATCCTACAGTACAGAATTTCTTAGTGAAAGATGAAGTAACTAAAGCAGAAATTTTGTGAGCTCTTAACAAAGTGTTTCATCATTCATCTGACAGAAGTACAGGAAATGCATGTCATTTGTCTCATGCAATGTTTTCTGATAGCCTTATTGCTCAAAAATTCCAGGTACAAGGATAAACTGCCATATATTATTACTTATGGACTTGGTCGATATTATCAAAGAAAGCTTGCACAGCAAGTAAAGAAATGTGAATATTTTTTCACATCAGTAGATGAGAGCCTAAACAAAATATCTCAAAAAGGTCAGATGGACTTAGTTGTCCGATACTGGGATTCAACATATATTGGAATACTCCAGAATGTATTGCTTACCTCTGAGGTCCACTTCTGGAAAAAATCACAGTTCACACGTTATGTGGTCCCTGTCGCTGTCCTTCACTCTGTGCCTAGATGTCGTGATCCGTATTCATTTCCACCTTCTTTGCTTATTCGAATGTTACGAATATTTAAAATCTCATGATGAATAGATAAAACTTCCATAAAATACAAACACAGAAGGTTAAAAACTAGATACTACCGGCGAGGCACTGTAGGTCACAGAAAAAATTGAAGTTGCCAACGAACCAAGCCTCCTCTAGCAGCATCAAGTTTTGGTAGGGAACACAAAACACTTAACACAAAATACACCAAAGACCTGGTAAAACTGAAGAACTTAAAATTTGGACAAAGAACACAGACTAAAAACCTTTATTAAAAATGCTCGAAATTTTTCGTACAACACCTTGGGCATCATTGGGAGCTTGGCGATGTCTCCACTGATGTTCGTGGTTCACCTTTCACCATTGGAATGCGACACTCCGAGACTGCCTTTTGTCGGAGACACTGTCAGAGATACGTCAAAACCATGCTGGCACCATCTATGTGTTCAACTATTATCTAATTGTTGATGATCGGAGATACGGTCCTTCTCTTCGTATTTTTTTCCCTCTATTATTACCTCTTCTTTTATGCAGATTTTTTAAGTGTTCAGTTTCCTGCCTAATTAAATCTTTCCAGTGATTGGATGACGTATTGGGGTCATTATGATTTCATATTCTCTTATTTTTATAAATTAAAATT
Organism: Macrothele yani; assembly: GCA_039090855.1. NCBI lineage: Eukaryota > Metazoa > Arthropoda > Arachnida > Araneae > Macrothelidae > Macrothele > Macrothele yani. The sequence goes on from CM077017.1 coordinate 82,945,958, forward strand.
GATTCTTCCATTCTCAGATGTCTCACTGATCTATTATTCTTTTTTAACATAAATGAGTGGTAGGCAATGCACGTAACTAACAAACAAATTAAGAAGGTAGTGTAGAACACGCTAAGTTACGTATAAAAAGTTTAAGGCAAATATATTTCAGCCATTACTATGGCCTTCATCAGTGCGACTATGATTGGTTTTCGTTGCCAGATTGGAAAGGTAAGTTTTGTAATGGTAACTCCGGGTGACGTGATGCAATGAGGGATTTCCAGATGTAAGGAATGAAAATGGGGAGCTCAGAGTTGCAATTTTTGGAAAATAAAATTTCCAAACTTTCTCTAAACCTCAGAGCATACCGATTTTGGAAGGGAGCAAACTTTTTAGTGTCTGACTAAAGTGGAATAGCAGAAGTGTCAGCCATGGTAAGAAGAGACAAGGAAGATGAAGGTTTTCCAAATTTCACATCAGATTTGTGTTCCTCAAGTCTTGAGAAAATTTTCCGGAAGGGTCTTCCTATGTATGCGGTTAATCCAACGTTAGTCTTGATCGGAATTTTATACACTCCGGGCGAAGAAAGTGTAGGTCTTGGGTCTCTGTCATTGCGGAGGATAACAGAAATTGAAGGGGAAGAACGAATGGCAAGTCTATATCCTTCTCTTTTGAAGATCATCATCATTGTCAACCATTATCAATCCACTGCTGGACGAAGGTCTCCCCAAGTTTCCTCCACAATGGTCTGTCTTGTGCCAGTCTCCTCCATGTCAGGCACATGGTCTCCGTGTTCTTTGACATGGAGAAAGCGTATGACTGCACCTGGAGATACGGCATTCTCCGTGATCTGCACGAGTGCGGATTGCGTGGAAACTTACCATCTTTCATCGCCGGATTTCTCCAGGACCGGAGTTTCCGTGTGCGCGTCGGGTCGATCCCTCTCTGCGATGTACCCACAAGAACAGGGTGTTCCTCAGGGATCCGTTCTTTCCGTTACATTGTTCATCCTTCGTGTCAACCATATTTTCCAACTGCTTCCTCCGACGGTTCGTGGAACCATGTACGTGGATGATCTGCAGATCTCTTGCGCCTCTGTTAACATGCGCACCATCGAGAGACAGCTCTAGTCTGCCATTACCAAGATCTCTCACTGGGCTTCCCAAAATGGATTTGGCTTCTCGACGCAGAAGACCGTTAGCGAGCATTTTTGCCGCAAACGAGGTCTTCACCCAGACCCCAGCCTCCGTCTGGGGTGCTGTACCATCCATGTGGTGTCAGAAGTCAAGTTCCTTGGGCTCACTTTTGACCGAGCGCTCACCTTCCGGCCTCACATCCAGTCTTTGAAGATGAAGTGCACGAAGTCATTCAGTATCCTGAAGGTCCTCTCTGCCCTCCCGGTGGCGCAGTGGTCTAAGGCGCTGGCCTATGATCATTCGTCCGTAAGGGACGAATGATGTGGATTCGTCCCTTACGGACGAATCCACATCATGTGGGTTCGAATCCCGGTCAGGCATGGTTGTTGTGTTTGTCTTACGCCACTGGCTCTCTCCCTTCCCTGGAACCAATGACCCTAAATTAGAGACGGGCGACTGCTTATAGCCCATTGAGTTGCTCACGGTGGTCGTTAAACCTCCAATAAAAAAAAAAAAAAGGTCCTCTCTCTAACATCTTGGGGGTTGACCGGTGCTCAATGCCATTTACCATTCTCTGATGAATACAATTACATGAAGACTCGTGCGAAAATGATACCAATGTTTCGTGAAATTTACCATCTAAATATACACTGCTGGCCACCCACAATGTAACACCAAGAAGGACATGAGATAGCAAAGCCAGATTTACTGGACACATAACAACTGATGCAGAGATGAAACGATTGAGCTTACAGGCCCGTACAACTTGCGGAACACGCAGACATCAATAGTTCGTGTGGCCCCCATGGCTGGCAATAACGGCCGCCACACGCCGCGGCATCGAACGAAAGAGGCTTTGGATGTGGGCTTTGGGGTATGTCGGTCCAGGCTGCTTCCACATGTTGCCACAGTTCATCAGGCGTAGCCGCAGGTGGTGCTTGCCGGGCCACTCCGTTGCCCATCTGTGACCAGACGTGTTTGATGGGCAACATATCGGGAGAACAGGCGGGCCACGGCAGCAGTGACACCTGGTGGGCCGTGAAGTATTGTTGCACGATGTGTGCCACATGCAGGCGCACCTTGTCCTCTTGAAACGTGGCCGCTGGCAGGTCCTGCAGGTAAGGGAGGACTACAGGCTCCAAAACGTCAGAGATGTAGCGGTGGCTGTTGAGTGTACCGGCGATGCGTACCAGAGGGGTGCAGGTGTCATATCCAATTGCGCCCCAAACCATAACGCCAGGCGACGGACCGGTATGGCAATGCACAATGCAGGCGTCATACAGTCTCTCGCTGCGGTGCTGCCACACGTGGATCCGACCATCGTGGTGTTGCAGGCAGAAGCGGGATTCGTCGAAGAAGACGATGTCGTGCCATTCCGCAGTCCAGGTGCAGCGTTCAACGGCCCACTGCCGCCACACTCGCCGGTGGTGTAACGTCCATGGTAATCGGAGCAATGGCCGCCGTGCGACAAGTCCCCGCTCCTGCAGACGACATCAAATGGTACGTGCTGACACAGGTTGTTGCGCAACACACCCTAATTCCTGTGCTAACATTCGTAATGTGGCGGTGCGAGCCGTCGATGCCCGCCGCACAACGTGCCAGTCCTATCATATGGTGGTGTGCCGCGGCTGCGGCAATCGCTCCCATACGATAGGACTATCCCCTGTCGCGATAAGCCACTATTCGTCCTCTGTCGAACTCCGAAACATGCTGGAATGAATGCCGTATTCTGCGACGAGGCATCAGGAAGCTTCCCACGCGCAGGGCCGGGAGCACAACACACTTCCACTACTTACAGCCCGCCGTCTGTGCACCCTTCTTATAGTGCTTCTCGGTTGCATGCCGGGCGCACATGATTTGCATATGCCCTGCAATGCTAATCGTTTGCATCTCCTCTTGCGGGCAACGCATGCTGCGAATTTCAGGCCAATCAGATGCTTCCTTCTTGGTGTTGCATTTTGGGTGGCCAGCAGTGTATATATATATAATCATCATTGTCAACCATTATCAATCCACTGCTGGATGAAGGTCTCCCCAAGTTTCATCCACAACGGTCTGTCTTGTGCCATTCTCCTCCATGTCATTCCCGCATACTTACGAATTTCATCCACCCATCTCCCATGTGGTCTTCTTCTGGGTCTTTTCCTGTCCCTTTGAATCCAATCTAAAATTTTGGCTGTCCTTCTGGCAGTATGCCCAGCCCATTGCCATTTCAGGGATTTAACTCTGATCATGATGTCTTCCACTCGTGTCATTTTTCTGATCTACGAGTTCCTCTTCTTATCTCTCCTGGTTACACCAAGCATGCACCTCTCCATGCTGCTTTGAGTTGTCTGCAGCCTTTGTATGTCTCTTTTAGTTAAGGTCCACGTCTCTGCACCATACGTAAGCACTGGAAGGATGCATTGATCAAACACTTTTCTTTTAAGACATAATGGCATATTGCTCTTGAAAATTATGCTGTTTCTTCCAAAAGCTCTCCAGGTAAGTTTTGTACGCAGATTAATTTCTTCATCAATGTGACCCTCACTTGATATCTGCTGTCCAAGATAAACGTACGTGTCTGTTATCTCTAGCTTTTCTCCATCAATCGATAAATCTTCATTTCTTGTAAAAGCATTGAACATCTTTTGTCTTCTGAAAGTTCATTTGTAATCCCACTTCTTTACTGTTGTCAGCAAGTTCCTGGATCATACTCTGCAGCTCTGTTGGGGAAGTTGCAAAAATGACTGTCATCAGCAAAACAAAGGTGGGTTAGATAATCTCCATTAACCTTTATCCCTTTGTTTTCCCAGTTCAGTGATTGAAAAACATTTTCCAATGTGGCATTGAAGAGCTTGGGAGATATGGTGTCACCTTGTCTCACTCCCTTTCCAATTTTTTATGTGTGTTGAATTTTCAAACAGCCGAATCTTTGCACTTGCATTTTCATAGATGTTATTAATAATATTAATGTATGCATCTTCAATACCGCAGGATTTCAGAGCCATTGTAACTGCTGATGGTTTCACCGAATCAAAGGCCTTTTCATAATCGACAAAAGCTCACTCTCTCAATCAGTTCTCTCAGTACATGGATATGATCTTTTGTGCTGTAGCCTCTCCTGAATCCAGCTTGTTCTCTCGGTTGAGTCATGTCCAGTGTTACCTTCAAGTGGTGTGAAAGAACTTTAGTGAAGATTTTATAAACCACTGATAGGAGGCTGATAGGTCTGTAGTTCCTGATAACCTCAATGTCACTTTTTTTATGTAGCAGGATCATTGTAGCGTTGTTCCAATCCTCAGGAATCTTCCCTTCATTAAGGCATCGAGTGAAAATTTGGGCGAGTACTGTTTCGATTTCTCCCCCTTGCTTCTTGTACGATGTCTACAGTAATTCCATCTGCTCCTGGAGCTTTTCCCCGCTTCATGTTCTTGATTGCATGTGCAACTTTTCCTGGGAGGACTGGAAGAACTCTGCTACTGGTACCTTTCATGATGTCTGGAGTACATGTATCATCCCTTTCATATAATTTGGAGTAGAAATCTTTCACTCTTGTCAAAATTTCGGCTCTATTTCTTGTTACAGAACCATCTTCTTTTCTCAGTGCCATAATCTGTTTTCTTCCCTTACTGAGATGTCCCTTTGCTATCTTTAGGCTTTGGTTCTTTTCAATTGCTTTCCTCACTAGTTCAGAGTTGAATTTCCTTACGTCTTCAGTGATACTTTTTCGTACTGTCTTACATAGCTCTATGTATTCCACTTTGGAAGTCACATCTTCTTTAGTTGTCCTCATCTCTCTTCTTTTTGGCATCAACATTTTGGTTTTTCCTGATAGTTTGTTTACATGCAACTTGTTCTTAGACCCAGCTAATTTTGTTGCTGTTTCCATAAGAGCTTTGGTTACTTTTCTGTTAACTTCAGAAATATCCACTTCTTCCGATGTTAGGCCTTCTAAAGCAGAGAATCTGTTCTTCAGTTCCAACTTGAAGGTATTATGGTGTTTTTTAAGGTTAGTTATGTCAATACATTTTGTTTGTCTTATGAGCTTGCCACGTTCGAGTTTAGTGTTGAGGTGCTTCTTACATCTCACCAATCTATGGTCACTACCTGTGTTGAACTTGTTTAGCACACTACAGTCTTCTATGACAAATTTTTTGTTACACATAATAAAATCAATTTCACTTGTCGTCCCATTTGGATGTCTATATATAGGTTTTTAAATTGTATATACAGTATAATCACTGTTTATTAAAATCGTGCTTCAGATGGCAAATTTCAGGAATCATTGGTAAATATTTACTGTCATTTTGTGAGGCAGGGCGTGCTCTGGTTACATAAAAAAGTACCGAGTTGGCATCCTGGCACTACTACACCACTGGAAGAGACTGTTAAAATTTATTCACAGACTGACTCAGCACCCCTATCATTGTCAGATAAGGTGTGGCTAAAAAAACTGACTGAAATTCTCATATTTTCTCTTTTATTTAGCAAGGAAGAGGTATTTTTGCCTGTAATGTTTTATATATATATATCATCATCATCATCATTGTCAACCATTATCAATCCACTGCTGAACGAAGGTCTCCCCAAGTTTCCTCCACAACGGTCTGTCTTGTGCCAGTCTCCTCCATGTCACCCCTGCATACTTTCGAATTTCATCCACCCATCTCCTATGTGGTCTTCTTCTGGGTCTTTTCCTGTCCCTTGGAATCCAATCTAAAATTTCGGCTGTCCATCGATGATCTGTCCTTCTGGCAGTATGTCCAGCCCATTGCCATTTCAGGGATTTAACTCTGATCATGATGTCTTCCACTCTTGTCATTTTTCGGATCCACGAGTTCCTCTTCTTATCTCTCCTGGTTACACCAAGCATGCACCTCTCCATGCTTCTTTGAGTTGTCTGCAGCCTTTGTATGTCTCTTTTAGTTAAGGTCCACGTCTCTGCACCATATGTAAGCACTGGAAGGATGCATTGATCAAACACTTTTCTTTTAAGACATAATGGCATATTGCTCTTGAAAATTATGCTGTTTCTTCCAAAAGCTCTCCAGGCAAGTTTTGTACGCCGATTAATTTCTTCATCAATGTGACCCTCACTTGATATCTGCTGTCCAAGATAAACGTACGTGTCTGTTATCTCCAGCTTTTCTCCATCAATCGATAAATCTTCATTTCTTGTAAAAGCATTGAACATCACTTTTGTCTTCTGAAAGTTCATTTTTAATCCCACTTCTTTACTCTTGTCAGCAAGTTCCTGGATCATACTCTGCAGCTCTGTTGGGGTAGTTGCAAAAATGACTACGTCATCAGCAAAACGAAGGTGGGTTAGATAATCTCCATTAATCTTTATCCCCTTGTTTTCCCAGCTCAGCGACTGAAAAACACCCTCCAATGTGGCATTAAAGAGCTTTGGAGATATGGTGTCACCTTGTCTCACTCCCTTTCCAATTTTTACGTGTGTTGTATTTTCAAACAGCCTAATCTTTGCACTTGCATTTTCATAGATGTTATTAATAATATTAATGTATGCATCTTCGATACCGCAGGTTTTCAGAGCCATTGTAACTGCTGATGGTTTCACCGAATCAAAAGCTTTTTCATAATCGATAAAAGCCATGCACAATGGAAGTTCATATTCCCTCGCTCTTTCAATTAGTTCTCTCAGCACGTGGATATGATCTATTGTGCTGTAGCCACTCCTGAATCCAGCTTGTTCTCTCGGTTGAGCCATGTCTAGTGCTACCTTCAAGCGGTGTGAAAGAACTTTAGTGAAGATTTTATAAACTACTGATAGGAGGCTGATAGGTCTGTAGTTTCCGAGATCCTCAATGTCACCTTTCTTATGTAGCAGGATCATTGTAGCGGTGTTCCAATCCTCAGGAATCTTTCCTTCATTAAGGCATCGAGTGAAAATTTGGGCGAGTACTGTTTCGATTTCTCCACTTGCTTCTTGTATGATGTCTACAGTAATTCCATCTTCTCCTGGAGCTTTTCCTCGCTTCATGTTCTTGATTGCATGTGCAACTTCTGCTGGAAGGACTGGAGGAACTCTGGTACTGGTATCTTTCATGATGTCTGGAGTGCATATATCATCCCTTTCATATAATTTGGAGTAGAAATCTTTCACTCTTGTCAAAATTTCGCCTCTATTTCTTGTTACAGAACCATCTTTTCTCAGTGCCATAATCTGTTTTCTTCCCTTACTGAGATGTCCCTTTGCTATCTTTAGGCTTTGGTTGTTTTCAATTGCTTTCCTCACTAGTTCACAGTTGAATTTCCTTACGTCTTCAGTGATACTTTTTCTTACTGTCTTGCATAGCTCTATATATTCCACTTTGGAAGTCACATCTTCTTTAGTTGTCCTCATCTCTCTTCTTTTTTGCATCAACATTTTGGTTTTTCCTGATAATTTGTTCACATGCAACTTGTTCTTAGACCCAGCTAATTTTGTTGCTGTTTCCATAAGAGCTTTGGTTACTTTTCTGTTAACTTCAGAGATGTCCACTTCTTCCGATGTTAGGCCTTCTAAAGCAGAGAACCTGTTCTTCAGTTCTAACTTGAAGGTATTATGGTGTTTTTTAAGGTTGGTTATGTCAATAGATTTTGTTTGTCTTATGAGCTTGCCACGTTCAAGTTTAGTGTTGAGGTGCATCTTACATCTCACCAATCTATGGTCACTACCTGTGTTGAACTTGTTTAGCACACTGCAGTCTTCTATGACGAATTTTTTGTTACACATAATAAAATCAATTTCACTTGTCGTCCCATTTGGATGTCTCCATGTCCATTTCCTGTGTGGCTTTTTCTTGAAGAAGGAGTTCAAGATGAAAAACCCTTCTGCCTCTGCAAACTCAACGAGAGTATTTCCACGCTGGTTTCTGTTGCCATGACCGAATTTACCTACTGAAGTTTCATTCTGTTGCCGTTGCCCTATTTTTGCATTGAAATCTCCCATAATTATTTTCAAGTGCTGCTTACCTTTATTATTTAGATGACAAATTTCCTCATAAAATTCTTCAATTTCTTCTTCAGGATGACTTGTGGTGGGTGCATAAGTTTGAATAATCTGAGCCTGGTATCTTTTCGAGAGTTGGATAACAAGTCGTGCAGCTCTGTCAGAGGAACTTTCAACTTCTACAACTTTATCCTTCAGTTTCTTGTTTATTATAAATCCAACACCACTAGTTCTGCCAGTATCTGTCCCACGATAGTAGAAGAGATGTCCACTTTTCAGTTCGATGAGATCTTCTCCTTTTCTCCTTACCTCACTTAGCCCCACGATGTCCCACTTGATCCTTTGTAGTTCCTCTTCCAATTCAAGAAGCCTTGAATCAGAAGATAGGGAGCGTCCATTGTAAGTAGCCAAGGTCAGCATCAGATGGCAGCCTAGTCCGGTCCTCCGGGGATTCTTAGCACCCTCTGCCTTCATGTCGCACTGGCCGCTGCCTTGGCCAGGTACATTCCAGCTGCCGGAGACTGAGGGCCAAGATTTAAGTTGTGGAATCCTTTTGGAGGGGTTTGGCCATAACTCACCACGCTGGCCAAGCGGGTTGGTGAGTGTGGGATAGAATTTCCTCTGATCCCGATGGTATAGTTATACCGCTATGGGCAGTCGTCAGAGCCCCTTTAGTGGAAACAGGATGCACCACGAGAAGGCGGGGTTGACATTTGTCAAGGAGAGGCTGTGATGTTACGCATCACCTGACCTTACATCCCATATATATATATATATATATATATATATTTAAAAAGTTAATTTCCTTTCCTTTTCTTTTTTTTTTTTTTTTTTTTTTTTGCTTTGAAGTGTGTTGGAAAATGGTTGTAGAATGCAGTAAATGTAGAATGGTTGTAGAATACAATAAAGAAACAAAGTTCTAATGTATTGGCTTTTATGCTCAAAATTGTGGTAAAAAAATTAAGAAAGGTGAAGATAAATTGTACAAATTCAAAATGCATTCAGTGAAAAATTAATATTTAATTTTTTTTAGCAGTGCACTAGCTAATTAATAAAAGGAGTATTGTAACCTAGAAATGTGCTGTGTTTTCGTATTGTGTGTTAAATTATTTTTTGATGGTTGTGTGGTAGGCTTAATAAAAAGATAAGAAAAGTTTTTTTGACATGTGAAAGCTAGAGCCAAAGTTACTGAATTTCATATGTACTTGGTTTATAAATAAATATTGGCTGCGTTGGAGTAAACAGAAAGCATGATGCTATCTGAATTGTATATGCTCGTCTATGGGACAAAGTAACCTGCTATAAAATTAAGAGGTGTTCAGTTTTGTGTTTTGATTTATTGGTAAAGGAATTCAGAGCTAAAGTGGCAAAGGCCACTTGTCAAAATGTTTCAAGTCCCAAGTTGAAACAGGTTCTTGTCATACTGTAACTTCAAGCCACTACCCATTCATAATTTACTTTGTAACTTTGAAGTTTTTTTTGTTTTTTTTAAAGCTTGGGTAATTCTGAGATGGTTCTGCCTGTTGAATAATTTGATAAGTTAAAATTTTGAGTCAGGTCTATTTCTCTCCTGTCTAGAAGAAGTATTGTGTCAGAGTTGTTCTAAATAAATAAATGCAGCAGAAGTCGACTTTTTGCGTGTATTTTTGGAGTCAGTACATAGTTCTTGTGTCATGTATTGCATTTTCTTTGATTTTGGCTAAGGGGACAAATCACCCCTGTATTTGGCAGGGTTTGATGGGAAACTTTCTGTGGGCTTCTTGTCAGCACAAATTAGCAATGCTCCACTAAAACTTTCACATGCCAGTTTTATTTGTGTCGAGTGATTATATATATATATATATATATATTTTTTGTGTGTAATATTTTTGTTTTATGTTTTGTACGAGTGCCAAAATCATTTTTTTTAAAAGTAGCAGTTAATTTTTTTTTTAACTGATTGCATTAACCAGAACCCTTTTTCCTTTTCTATCAAGTTTCCTTTTTCATTTTGTCTCTTAAACAAGATAAATAGATATTTTACAATGTATTGCCACACTAGAATCCATTCAAGTATTACTTTGTGTCTTTTTAATCGGGAAAGTATACCAGTGTGGGGATTAGCCCATAGCTGATAGATCCAGTTGGTCATTCCACCTAAGGGTTCTGGAACTAAATGCAGTGAGTTGGGGTCTTTTGGCTAATGCCAGACAGAACTAGCTGGTACCACTTCAGTAATTTATACTGAAGCTTAAAATTGTATCAGTTTCCAAGGTTCATAGAGGCCCTTGTTGCTGTCGTGTGTGCCATGGTTGCCCACTGGAGCTTCTGGTGGAGGGAAACCCACCCAGGGCCAGACTGGCTGGTGATTGGCCCCACCAGCTTTGATATCTTGTTGGTCCCACCAGCTGCAATATCGTGTTGGCCCCACCAGCTGCAATATCGTGTTGGCCCCACCAGCTGCAATATCGTGTTGGCCCCACCAGCTGCAATATTGTGTTGGCCCCACCAGCTGTGATATCTTGTTGGTCCCACCAGCTGTGATATCGTGTTGGCCCCAAATGTTCAATGACCCCCCCCTTCAGCATATTGCACCAAAATTGGTAAGTAATGTAAGATCGAGGAAAATTGTATTATATATTATTCTATCATTACAATTCAAGCATTCTAGACAATTCGCATGAACTAGCAGCAGTATCGTCAATTACCTTATCATAATCAAAATTAAAATCTTTTTCAACATAAAACAAAATGAAATCCTCTAAAAATTCTTGACTTAATGAAGAATGCAAACGACTTTTTATGATTTTCAGAACTGAAAAAAAAACTCTCACAGGAAACCTGTGTACATGATAACGTTAGCCCAAACTTGTAAGCAAGATAAAGTGAAGTACAAAATGATCCATGACCATTTAACTCGTGCACTAATTCCAAAGCACAAAGTAGACATTGTGTGCACTTTACCTTTTTCACAGTTAAACGATTCAGTGAAGATATCATTGATTTCATCCATTGCAAATGTCTCGGGCTGTTCTTCACTGTTGCTCCAATCATCAGTGAATTCGAAGTCTGTCAGAATCTGATGTTTTCTGAACTGCATTGTAGTCTTCATAATGACTTGCAAATTGGATCAGTTCTCTGAACAACTCATCACGATTGGTTCCCATAAGTGGAGCCAATTTTCAAAACTTATGATCCTCACGAGACATTTCGGCACTCTGAATGTTCTTGAAATTTCTTGGGTCCAATTGTGCAGTGTCCTTCATAAGTTCTTCATTGAAGATAAAAAGCTCTTTATTTGCTGTACTGCTGTGCCAATGATCACAAAATATCTCTCTCGAATTTCTTGGATGGTGATGTGTAAATTTGTCTCGCCTCATCAGCAGGTAGTTCTCCTGCTCTTTGCTTTGCAAGCAGGATTCGCTTTGATGGTAAGCTAGGTAAATTTTGATGTCCTTCTAGTCATAGAAGACACTTTTAAATTTTGATGTTCCTTCTTCTAAATTTTGTTGTTCATTCGCTTTGATGGTAAGCTAGGTAATTTTGATGTTCCTTCTCAGCTAAGCACTCATTCAAATGAGCAACAATATCAGTGGCAATGTTGTGCAGTACTTCAAAGTTGTCTCTTTTTGCACAGATTTGCCCATACAAGGTGTTTATCATTTGGCTTGCTGTTAGGTAACTGAGCCTACTTGTTTGGAGTTACTTTGGAGGCAGGAATCAAAACATTGAATAAATCATGGTAAATGAAGGTAACCATGATGCTCTCAAACTTGCGCCAGTTTTCGAGCAATGTCTTTGCTGTAAATGTCACATTAGATGCAAAATCACTACTATTTGTGAAAAAGTAAAGCAGCAGAGTAAAGAATTTATTGCAATCTTCAAATGGAACGTTCAAGTCACCGAAAACACTTTTCAATGCTCTGTCCTTGCTCCATCAATGTGTCAAATTATCCTTCTGAAGCTGGCGCAACAGTTGATGACCTTCATTTGACTCCTTATTAACTTTGGTTCGAACCAGCATGCGCTTGTCTGATTCTGAGATGAAAACACCTGTACTCTGCAAGAGACCAAGAAAATCCTTAGCTCTTTTACAACTTTTTGTCAAATTTGTGAGGACCAAGTTCAGCACATGAGTGCAACAATGAACGTATATCAATAAATCATTATCCTTCTTAAGATGCATTTGGAGCCTGTTGTATTGGCCACTCATGTTTGCAGCTCCATCAAACGAACATCTAACAATTTGCTTCATGTTGATTTGAAACTTCTAAAGTTCTGCCTTTATCTGAAGGTAAAGTGCCTCACCTGTTGTTTTATGTGCAAGTTGTTGAAGTTGGTAGTAATTGCCGTAACATATCTTCGTTACGGCAATTACTGCCAGCTTCCACAATCTCATAGAAACTCTACCATTTAGCACATATCTAACACACAGCGCTGGCTCATCTAGAACTGAAACATCCTGTGTGGGATCCACTACTATGCTGAAGATGCCTGCTTTGCTGAATTTCACTAGGAATGTCGAGTTGTATTTGAAGAGCTAAATATTTTATTTTGTTGATGAACGACTTTGACAGGAATGTAATAAGGCCACTTCTTTCTTGTAATTTAGATTGCCTTTCCTTACGCTCTTTGCTGTTTTGAATGGCCATTCTATAATAAATATGAAATGCCGTGCAGTGCATAATAGCAAAGAAAATTGAAGGTTTAAGCCATTTACTGCACGACGAGAAGATTATAATAAGTAAGTGATTCATAAAAGATAACACACAGTAATCACAAATTAAAAGATGGTAGTTAAAAACGCATTAGGTCCTTTCGATCCTGCATCGGAATCATCATCAGATGTAATGAAGGACAAGCGTGTCAGTAGTTACTAGATATAATGTCCAAAGAATCCTCAGATTGGTCTGAGTGGCACAGTCTCAGTACGAGGATATGACGTTTATGGAACTGATGATGGTGAGGTCGAACGAGGTCAAGTTATTCCATCAAAACATAAGGTTTGATAGTCTGTTTCCATGGTAATGGAATAACAAGAGGAATATCTTCGTTACAGCAATTACTGGTACGATTAAGAATAAACAGAGTGAAGAACATAGAACAAGGTATAGCTAAGAGAAGTCTCATTCCATATCAGGTAATATACTTCTTCGTTGACCAGTTGTGATAAGGCAGTAGCGCTAGATCTGGTTTTAACATTATATATATGTTTACAAAGTTCAATGTACAGCTTGAGCTAAAAAAAACTCATTCAAATACTTCGATAGCAACAGGCTCAATATAGTTAGCACGTAGCTTCAGCTTAATATTGCTACATAAGAATTATAAAGAGACATCTATCCTCTCGTCCAGCAAGAAGATAATAAAGAATATTTTATGTGCCTGAAATGTTAGGTAAGAAGTTGAACAATGGGCTGCTTTACTTTTGTAAGTAGTGTGGTTGTTGTTTGTATGTATATACTCGGTCTGGAAAAGTAGAATCGATTGGTCTTAAGGGGATACTGTACGCACTATGGCGGGAATGTGTTTCCATGGGATCACGATCTTTCTTGATGTAAGAAATCAGATTATGTGTCTGAGTTCCAAAGTCCAAGTTTAACCGACGACAAATATTTTTGAGAATGTTTGTCACTTTAGGAATGTAAGATAAAGAGCCCACATTTTTTAAACAGTTTTGTTCACGATTTAAAGAAGAAAATGTTGACCTCCAAACATTCTGGATTACCTTTTGAACTACATAGTAATGGTATTGACGAAGTTTCGCTATTTCATAAATTTCGGAAATCTCAATTTGACGAAGACTATGAGTTGATGAATGAGTAAAGGCCTGTCATACCATGGCATAAAGCACCAAGAGTTTATGATTTATAAGGTGTGCTGAGGACATTGGTATGATGGATGCAGAGTAGATGGGTTTACAATAGACAGAATATTGTAATATCTGTGTATCAGGGCAGCGAAATAAACTGAAATCTAAGAAAAGTAAGGAATGATTAGTATCTCTTTCTATATTAAACTTGATTGAAGGGAATTGAGATGATAAAGTATCTGCAAAATGAACCAAATTTTCAATAGTACTGAGTCAAAATAAAATAATATCAACATAATAGATATAAAGAAGTGGCTTGCTCTGTTCTATAACTTTTTTTTTTTTCCAAATACTGTAGCAGTATTTCTGCTAGAATAGGGGAAAGTGGTGACCCCATTGGGGCACCTTCAAGTTGTTAACAGATTTTTCCATTAAACTGAAAATAGGATCTTTTTTTGAACTAGGCGTAAAGCAGCAATAACAGACTGAACTTCAAGAGGGGAAATCGTTCCAAGGTTCAGCAATTTGTCTTGAATAAAGTCATGAACAATTGCAACAGGTACATTTGGAAACAGTGAAACAACATCTAAAGAAACCATAAAAAAGGAGGCTTGAGGTTTGAATGCTTTAATTAGTTTTATGGCTGCTAAAGAACTGCAAATAAAAAAAAAGGGGACAAAGTAATAAGTGATGAAAGTAGGAAGCCAAAGCTTTCTCCAGGATTCAAGTCTGGTTGGAACAGCTTGAAACAAGAAGGTGCAACGGATATCCTTCCTTATGAAGTTTTAACCTGCAAAAAAGTTTGGGAATACGAGGTCCAAATGGGGGCTGCATAGATGAAGTAATGGATTCAGGAAGAGAACTATGATTTTTAAGTTTATTTATAGAAGTGATGGTAGCAGTAGTTGGATACTTAGTGATTTTGGCATGAGAAATATTATCAATAGCTTCAGTCATATTTAGGACAAAATCTGATTTATCCAAAAGAACTACACGAGTAGATTTGTCTGCCAAAACAATATTTACATTAGGATTATTTCGGAGTTGTTTAAGTTCTCATCTTTCAATTGAATGTGAAGCAAAATCTTGATGAGCAGCTTGGAAGTTCTTTTTTATGGCTTCTTTAGATGTTGTTTCACTGTTTCCAAATGTACCTGTTGCAATTGTTCATGAACTTATACAAGACAAATTGCTAAACCTTGGAACTATTTCCCCTCTTGAAGTTCAATCTGTTCTTGCTGCTTTACAACTAGTTCAAAAAAGATCCTATTTTCAGTTTAATGGTCAAATCTGTCAACAACATGAAGGTACCCCAGTGGGGTCACCACTTTCCCCTATTCTAGCAGAAATACTATTACAGCATTTGAAAAAAAAGTTATAGAACAAAGCATTATCAAGCCACTTCTTTATATCCGTTATGTCGATGATATCCTTTTATTTTGACCCTGAACTATTGAAAACTTGGTTCAATTTGCAGATACTTCATCATCTCAATTCCCTTCAATCAAGTTTACTATAGAAAGAGATATTAATAATTCTTTACCTTTCTTAGATTTCAATTTATTTTGTTGCCCTGATACACAGATATTATAATATTCTGTCTATCGTAAACCCACCTACTCTGCATCCATCATACCAATGTCCTCAGCACACCTTATAAATCATGAACTCTCAGCGCTTTATGCCATGGTATGACGGGCCTTTACTCATTCATCAACTCAGTCTTCGTCAAATTGAGATTTCCAAAATTTATGAAATAGCGAAACATCATCAATACCATTACTATGTAGTTCAAAAGGTAATCCGGAATGTTTAGAGGTCAACATTTTCTTCTTTAAATTTTGAACGAAACAGTTTAAAAAATGTGGGCTTTTTGCCTTACGTTCCTAAAGTGACAAACATTCTAAAAAATATTTGTCGTCGGTTCAACTTGGACTTTGGAACTTGGACACATAATCTGATTTCTTACATCAGGAAGGATCGGGATCCCATGAAAGCACATTCCCGCTATGGTGTGTACAGTATCCCCTCAAGACCAATCAATTCCACTTGCCTAGACCAAGTATATATAGGCTCTACTACCAGATCTCTTAAAGTTAGGATGTCGGAACATCAGTATAAAGTTAAAACCGGATCCAGCGCTACTGCCTTATCACAACTGGTCAACGAAAAAGTGTATTACCTGATATGGAATGAGACTTCTCCTCTCAGCTACACCTTTTTCTAAGTTCCTCACTCTGATTGCCGAAAGTCTGTTTATTCTTAATCATACCAGTAATTGCCGTAACGAAGATACTCCTCTTGTTATTCCATTACCATGGAAACAGACTATCGAGCCTTTATGTTTTGATGAAATAACTTCACCTCTGCAGAGAGGAAGAAATATTCTTCTCTAAATACATGGCAAATACGTGATGATAATTAACACAGCAATCAGACTCGCTAAATTGACTGTAATTAATGTTTCACACGTGAATAGATGATATTTTCGAGTTTTCTGATGTGATTGTATTAACGTGTGAAACAGTAATTGCAGTCAATTTAGCGAGTCTGATTGCTGTGTTAATTATCATAACTTCACCTCGTTTGACCTCACCATCATAAATTCCATCAACGTCATATCCTCGTACTGAGTCTGCGCCCCTCAGACCAATCTGCGGATTCTTTGGACATTATATCTAGTAACTACTGACATGCTTGCCCTTCACTACATCTGATGATGATTCCGATGTAGGATTGAAAGGACCTAATGCGTTTTTAACTACCATCTTTTAATTCGTGATTACTATGTGCTATCTTTTATGAATCACTTATTTTATTATCTCCTCATCATGCAATAAATGGCTTAAACCTTCAATTTTCTTGCCCATATCTACACGTGTCTTCAAGATTTGGTCACATTTAGAAACCAGCATAACTGGTTCTAAGAAGTCGCCGTGGTTGTCTGCTGTTGAGATCTGCAGCAACTTCAATGGATCCTCTACAACAGGGGTTCTCAACCTTTTTTGCCCCATGCACCCTTATCACCATATGTCAGAAAAGTCATTCCCCCCCCCCTTTCCAAAACTGCGAAAAATGGATTACCAAATTTAATGAATATACCACTGAAAATCTTTTTTTGTCTATATTAGTACATATATATTTATTTAGATTATTTTTATAGCAGAGTTTCATAAACAGCAATAGAAAATGCTGATGGATTTTAGAACATGCATAAAATTAGTTTTTTATATTCGTAAACTAAGTACTTAAATCTGGCTTAATAAAATGACACATACCTCAATTAATAAAAAATTCAATAACATGCCTTGGATATTGTAATCCATTTTATATTCAATGAGAAACCTGTGATTGTTTTTTCTTTGCCAATTCTTGGATACGCAGAGGAGTGCTTGAAAGAGCACAACGCAGGTCACTTTCAACCTCCAATCTACTTCGTTGTTTCGTTTTCATTTGCAACAGAGTTGAAAAGCCAGACTCGCAAATATACGTCGACACAAATGGAAGCAACGCACAGATAGCTCTCTCAGCCACTCTTGGGTAAGAGTCACACATCAGAGGCCAAAATTCTGTGACTGGTTTCTCATCAAACATGTCTCTTGCTTGCGAATCAGTCGTCAGTTCCAGACATTCATCTTGAAAAGCATCAGGAACTTTTTCAACCGATAATTTGAATGGATTTCTCCCCTAAGTCCAACTCCTCATCACAAAGTTCAGGAAAATATCGGCTGAATTCTTTTTCTAGTGCTGTCAAATGCTGCAAAATTTCATTTTTTGCAAATTCTGGAAGTATTTCTTCATTACCACTAGTAACAAGAATTGATGACAATTTCTCAAACATTGCAACATTTTTCATGTTGACTTTTCTCTTCAAATTTTCTAGTTTACTGATAAAAGCTTTCAAAGAATCGATGAATTTTATGATGTTGGTATTTCTTCCTTGCATCTGAAGATTCAATTTATTCAGCTGCTCAAAAATATCAACCAAATAAGCAAGGCACAAGATTCATTCCTCATCGTCTAACCAGGCAAAAAATTCCATCTTACCCTTAATTTCACAAAATATTTTAAGCTCATCTCTAAACTCAAATACTCGCTCACTTACATTTCCTCTTGAAAGCCAATGAACATTTGTGTGGAAAAGAAGCAAATGATGGCCTGCATCCAGGTCAATACATAACTACTTGAAAAGTCATGAATTAAGAGCTCCTCTCTTGACAAAATTCACAATTTGAATTGTTTGATCCAAAACCATCAATAGTGGAGCTGGAAGTGTTTTTGAGGCCAGTACTTGACAATGGATCATGCAATGAATGCCTTTCACTTTTGGAGACAACTTTTTCACATTAACTTGAAATCCAGATTTTGTCCCCAATATAGCTGGTGCTCCATCTGTACAGCACCCACATACATTATCCCACGAAATATTTTCTGACTAAAAGAAAGATGAAACCTTTTTCAAAATATGAGGCCGTGGTAGTTGTTTCTAGAGGAGAACAAAAGAGAAACTCTTCTTTAAATGAACCTAAGTAAAGATATCTTGCCAACACCAGTAACTGGGAACACGATGCCACATCAGTCGATTCATCAAGTTGAATTGAAAATAAGCCAAATGCTGCACCCCTAATCTCCTGCATAACTTGATCCTTGATATCAATGGCCATGTCACTAATTCTCCTTTGAACAGTACTGTTTGATAGTGAAACTGCTGCAAGTTTTTTCTCCATTTCTTTTCCCAACACAATTTGCACCATTTTGAGAGCGCAAGGTTTGATCAAAGTTTCCCCAATTGTATGTGGTTTTTTCTGCTTTGCTATCTCCAATGCTACGACGTAAGAAGCTTCGGTAATCTTGTGGTTCATTTCTTGAAATGCCCCTGTTGAATCTAGTTTCATCTTTTTGAGAGCATTCCCATGCCGCTCAAAAGCTTTTGTCCTTGTTCTTGTGCTGAGGATGAACATTCTGCAAATGTTGATTCAACTTGCTTGGTTTCAGGGAATCATTTGACAAAACTTTGCTACAAATGACACATTGAGGTCTGTCTTCTCCATTGACTTTAACGGATGTGAATCCGTATTGAATATATGAATTATCATACGCTCTTTTTTTGACACTCATTCTGTTCTACTATTGATAAATAAAAAGTTCACGAGGAAATAGTATCACAAGCCCTTCAGCGACAAAAAACCTTTCCCTGAACTACAACTTCCTTGCAAAGAATGAACGTGCAATAACAAGCTCCGACATTACAGGGTGATATGAACATGTAGGAGTTCGTAAAAACTTGCCGTTCCTTCTGTGCAACAAAAGCGCTTCCAACCGGTTTCAAGCGAGTGGTGAATTTGGCAGCACACCAGATTCCTCTCTCATTTCTTCATATTTTTTCTTCACTTGGGATACAGCAGCGAGTGCCGTGGTGAAGTCAAGGGACTGAAAAGACTATGTGCCAGGCTGGTGCCACATGCCCCCCCCCCTTGAAACTACGAAATCCCCCCTAGGGGGGAATTCCCCACCGGTTGAGAACCCCTGCTCTATAAGCTAGTCCTTGCGTGCGAACGAACAAGAATGTCAATTAACCTGTGAATCACCTACCTCTTGCTTTGGATGTCACTTCGCAGCTTTGTTGCCATATCCTTGTCGATCAGAGTTTCAATATCCATACTTTTGCGGATCTGCAGATAATCTTCCACAGCATTGTCATGGGCAATGGAATGTTCATGTGTTTCAATCTGCTTACTCGTATAGTGATGTTTAATCTCAACTTTAACTCCATGGATGAATGGGCTTTCTCTGTTTGAGGCAAATAGCATGCAGACACCGCAGTATATTTTCTTTGTTTCAATCGGTATGACAACTATTTATGAGGGCGGGTGTTTACTCAATTCCAATAGGGGACATCTAAAACAAAAAGCGGGTGTTTACTCAATTCCAATAGGGGACAGCCAATACAAAATTATCAGCCAATATATGGGACGGACCAAAAGAAATATCAGGATAAGATTATCGGAACACATCGGCAATTGGTTCAGAAAAGAAAATAAGACTGCACTTATCGATTTCTGTATAAATAATCAATGCACACCACTATGGGAAGAAATAAAATTGATAAATCAGCAAAAAAATTGAAAGACCATCCAGATTGCTGAATCCATCTTAATAGAGAAGACCAAAATATCAAATTGCAATAGCAATTCACCATATGACCTTTCTTATGCCTGGAGGAATTTAGTGGACACCGAAAAAAGATTAAAAGAGGAACATAAAAATAAAATCAAAAGACGACAAATACAGGAAAATCAAACTGACACCAGATGGCACCACCATATAGGATGAAAACTGACCCATGCGCAATGTACGTCATGACTTCTGGAGGTACAAAATGTAGTCACCAACAGACGTTTCATTTCCCGTTGAAAACGCCTAGGAAGAGACTAGGCGAAACGCGTCCGTTGACGCTGGTGGACCTGAGGAGGTGGTGCACGCATTATGTAAATAGTTCATTCGTCGTTTCTTCTGACCATCCACATTTCATTTTGTTCTTTTAAATTTGTTCACTATCAGCCTTTTAGATTCATTCGCTATAGTTCTTTTGGATTGTTCATTGTTACCCTTTTAACCTGCCTATGACATAGGCCATTACAGGGTTTTCATTCTCAGTTATATTATTCTTTTGAGCTTATGATACAATATATAACAAGATTCTTTGGGTCGAATACTGCTTTGGCATTGCTGAACACTATATTATAGTCACCATCGGACTTTTTGCAATGCATAGCCGCTGAACACCTGAGACCAAACAACTTGTGGAACTACGATGGAATGCGAACAAAAATGACCTCTGGACGAATATATGTGAGTAATTGCTCTTATTTTCTTTTAGTCTTTATTTTTTTCAATAATAAACGTCACAAATAACTGCACCACCATAATCACATGTCCATATTTTAACGTGCGTAATAGCAATTCAAAAAGAGATACTGAATCTCTATGTATTATATATTTTAACCACGTATAACTTGTGACTTCCTTATACGGAAGATATACATGAAGTATCTATTTATGAGGGACTGTAGCACCATTGGGAAGAGTACATTTGCATGTTTTACTTGCCTTAAATGGAAGTTGTGTATTGATATCACATGGCTGAACTCGATGGTGCTTCATAAATGCAAGTTTCTCTGTAATTGATGATGTAATCTGGGCAGAACAAATTTCCGAAGTTCAGTATACACTGCTTCAATGTCGTCGCTTTCTTGTTGTGGATCAATAACTTCATCCGCTGATTTCTGACATGTGGACTTCAGTTGATTCTTCAATGGGATCATCAGCACATTCTGAAACTCCACCCTGATATTCAGCAGGATCTGACCAAATCATGAGTTAAGTTGACATGATAAAAAACTTTGGCCAAATAAATTAACTATTTTAAGTTTATTTTGTACAGTTACTTAAATGTTTCTAAAAAAATTAATTCTCAAACTTTTATCATTGAGAAAAAACTAAACCTGCACTCTGAAGCACATATTAAATGGATACCAATGTCAGGATGTAGTTCTTGAAATAGCGAACTTGTCGAAGACCCTGCTGAAGATGCTGCAGCGAGATCCAAATCTATATCATCTTAGTTAAGGAAGATTTCAAGTTTAATTTTATGGTTATTGAAATTTGAAGATCAGATTGCCAGCTGATGTAATTTATTACTTGAACGAAAAAGTATACAGCTGACATCCTTCATCTGTTCTTTTCATTAGGTTTGCCCTAATGAAAAGAACAGATGAAGTATGAAATCATGGTATATGTAAATACAGTGGCCTGAAGCCCACCAGTTTAGTTTAGCTCCAGCTGCCTAAGTGAATATATATCTTCATTTTTCTGAGATGGCATCAAGATGCTGCACAAAAAAGTACTGTGGAAGCATCTGCTAAGGTGTGCGAGGCATACAAGGCATATTTCGGCATGTCTATTGAAGATCAAGATAAACTCTGGGCACCTCCTTTCACCTGTGAGCACTGCAACAAAACACTGGAAGGTAAGATGGACAACTGATCTTTGCTCGAATGGCGAAATTTTGTATCTTTTTTTTATTTTAGTTTTAGTTTTTAATGTTATTAAACAAATATATCATATATGAAAGTTGCTAGAATCTCTTACACATTAGCCATGGGTGAAATAAATTTATTTTTTCATTGCACAATTTTATTTTGTTCTTTTGCAGGATGGTACGGAGGGTATCGTTTCTTTCCATTAGGTTTGGCCATTTTCTAATAGCTTCATTCAGTCATGAAATAAAAAATAAATTTGTTAGAAAAGAAATGTCCAATATTGTATAAGCGTACTGAATTTTCTACTATCGAAAGCAACATAAACTGAATATGAAAAAAATTCGCAAATTTTTATTATTAATTTATCAATTCTACTGCAGTAGCATTTTGCTCAATGCAGTTGTCATATAAATTCAGTGCTATGACTGTATGACCAATATAAAGTAGAATACTAGAGAATTGTTATTGAATTGAATTAAATAATTACCTGCTCTCAGACTGAAGCTAGCATGACTATAACTTGTCATTCAACTTGTCTGTGAAAGAAAATTACAGTTTAATTCCACAATGAATCACATCG
This sequence comes from Macrothele yani, assembly GCA_039090855.1. Classification (NCBI taxonomy): domain Eukaryota; kingdom Metazoa; phylum Arthropoda; class Arachnida; order Araneae; family Macrothelidae; genus Macrothele; species Macrothele yani. The sequence goes on from CM077017.1 coordinate 82,968,423, forward strand.
CGAAAATTACAGTAAATTACTGAATGAATGTCCAAGCATACAACTCGTGTTCTCCACAAAACAAAGTATCACTCAGATTTGTGGTGCTTTCTCATTCGAGCCAAGGATCGAGCATTCACTCCACTGCTGTACTATGTCTACATACATTCACTCTGCATCAATCAGCAACACGAACTTGTGATTTTTCCTCCCTTAGTAAGAGAGGAACAGCCAGCTTTCGCTAAGTCACTGTGCTTATCAACAACCACGCATGCACGTATTGGTCATACTCTTCGTAACTCTCGCACTCATTTTTAACGATTCTGAATATTTTCCCATTTGTTTCTATTTGGCCCCGATTTTGCTTGGCCCTGATTTTACCAATGATTGCTGATCAGCTGCCCAGGCTAGTCCGGCCCTGAACCCATCTCTCTCTAAGATTGGCCACCATTAGAAATACGTAATTAAGATTAAAGAGAAACGCTTTTAATCGCTGTTGCTGGACAGTTGTTTATAGAAAAACATTCTGAGTGCTACATCAGTGTAACAGCTATGAGGGAGGGAGGGAGGGGGGGGGGCAATAGGCTTTAACCCTAAAATTATGATATCTCCATATGGGGTTAACTGGTTTTCCGGTTATTTTGGTAGTAGTTCCCCTACACAGCCTGAGCTAACCTTGTGACAGATCATCTTGTCTTCTCGTCATTGTGCTATTTCATCACCACAGTGATAGCTGTTCATCCAGCTGATGGAGAGATGAAGAGTTGTGACCCCACAACCTGAGCCGACTGTTACTATTGCATACTGGCTAACCTGTTGAGGTGAAAATTTGTACACTGGACCAATGAAAATGTTACAGAGAGCAAAAAATCCTTACACAAAATTGTTACATAAATTTTACAAGATCAACAGCTTTAAAATACCAAATGATGTACATAAATTAAATTTATAAATATTTAGGCACTTTAATTTTAGATTGTTATATTCAACACGTGCATGTTTTTCTCTTTTCAAAATGTAATCAGTGGGTTTAAAGCCTATACAACAGGTGTCAATGTTTGTTTTACACTGGGAAAAAGAAGTTACTGTGTCTGCATTCAGGGACTTCGTACAGTCTGAGGGGATTTTTTTCATCATGAGAAAATATTCTCACAACCAACATTACTGTGAGGCAAGGTAAGTACTCACTGAATAACACTATGTAGCAAAGTTTTATTTTTTATTTGTCCCTGGGTAGTCAATGTTACTTCCTAATTGCTCATGCTTCAAAGGTGTAGAAAGGGCTATTATTCCCCACAAACTTTGCTTTTGTGAACAGGACTGTGATATTTTGAAATTTACCTATTTTTCAGAACCTTCCAGATGGATTCAGTGCTTAGTAAGCCTGGAGTAACTTCTGGAACTTTCTAGAACTCTAGTGAACCTTCTAGAACTTTCCAGTAATTAAATCATGGTATATGTAAATACAGTGGCCTGAAGCCCACCAGTTCAGTTTATCTCCAGCTGCCTAAGTGAATATATATCTTCATTTTTCTGAGATGGCATCAAGATGCTGCACAAAAAAGTACTCTGTGAAAGCATCTGCTAAGGTGTGCGAGGCCTACAAGGCATATTTCGGCATGTCTATTGAAGATCAAGATAAACTCTGGGCACCTCCTTTCACCTGTGAGCACTGCAACAAAACTCTGGAAGGTAAGATGGACAACTGATCTTTGCTCAAATGGCGAAATTTTGTATCTTTTTTTTATTTTTTTAGTTTTTAATGTTATTAAACAAATATATCATATATGAAAGTTGCTAGAATCTCTTACACATTAGCCATGGGTGAAATAAATTTATTTTTTCATTGCACAATTTTATTTTGTTCTTTTGCAGGATGGTACGGAGGGTAAAAGAAAGCCATTAAGTCTGCTATCCCCAGAATTTGGCAGGAACCCACTGACCACTCAAGCAATTGCTCCTTCTACATAGTGGATCCTTCCAAATGTTGGACTGGCACGGATGCACATGCTATCATGTATTCAGACATTCCTTCATCCATCGCCCAGTGCCATACTGCCCTAAGCTTCTCATTCCTCTGGTGGGAGAGAAGCAGTCTTCAAAAGAGGGCAGCAAGTCAGAGAGTGAGGAAGATGTTGGAGACTCAGATTACAATTTGTGAGGTGGAGCTGAGAAAAGAAACCCATACTACCCCAACCAAAAAGACCTCATTGACTTCATCAGAGATCTTGGTCTTACAAAGTCCAGTGCTGAGATTTTGATGTCTAGGCTCAAGCAGTGGAACCTGTTGGATGAAAGTGTGCAAGTCACAGATCAGAGGAAGCATCACCAAGCTTTATTCAGCTTCTTCACCCATCAAGATGGGCTCTGCTTCTGCCACAATGTGACTGATCTGTTTGAGATAATTGAAATCCTATATAACCTGAACAATTGTCACCTCTTCATTCAGAGCTCATCCAGGTTCCTGAAAGCCATGCTACTCCATAACGAGAACAAGTATCCATCTCTTCCCCTGCTTCACTTGGTACACCTGAAAGGGGATTACAACAGCATCAAGAGCTTGCTAGATGCCTTGAAGTATGATGAGTAGGCTGAGAGGTCATCAGAGTCTTCCAAAAATGTTGGCATTCCTGATGTGTCTCTAAGACAGTTTTATCAAGTTTCCCTGCTATCTTTGCCTTTGGAACAGCAGGAACACACAGGCATGATTGGCTACAGTGGACTGAGTTCTTTGTGGTGAAGAACAACATTATGTGAGAGCCACTGGCGGACCACCGGAAGGTGCTGATGCCACCATTGCACATTAAATTGGGCCTTATGAAACAATTTGTCACAGCTCCAGATAAGGAGCAAGTACCTGCAAGACTTCTTAAATTGTTTGAGGGAAAGGCCAAAGCCGATGTCTTCATCGAACAACAGATAAAGAAGATCCCACAGTGCAAGTAATTCCCCAATTTGCTCACTGCAAAGCAAAAAGTGGCTTGGAACAGTTCTGTTGCAATTGTTAGAGGCTTTCTGGGCAATCATAAGGCCAAAAACTATGTGGAGCTGGTTGAGACTCTGGTGAAGAACTGCAGCAAAATGGGCAGCAGGATGTCCCTGGAAGTCCACATCCTTGATGCTCATCTTGATAACTTCAAGGAGAAATGGGAGCATACTTGAAAGAGAAAGGCGAGCGCTTCCACCAGGATGTACTGGACTTAAAACATCGCTGCCAAGGACAGTATAACGAGTATAACCTATTCCATATTTTTATCTGAGAACATGAAGGGAGACTACATTTGGGTGCTGATTCATGAAAGTGATTTACAGTTTAGTCATACATCTCAAAAAATTATTCACTTCTAAATCTTTTGTGGTCATTTTTGTATAACTGATGTATAAATACAATTTAATTTTGATTCATACGTTGTTGGTTTTTTACTTTATGCAGACAAAAGGATACAAATTTACCTGTTTCCTCATTGGAAATAGGTAAATTTCAAAATGTCACTGTCCTGGTCACAAAAGCAAAGTTTGTGGGGAGTAATTGCCATTTTCTATACCTTGTAGGTATAAGCAATTAGGAAATAACACTTACTACTCGGGAATAAAACTTGCGTTACACAGTGTGATGGTTGGTGTGTAGTTGTGTGTGTGTGTGTGTGTGTGTTTCATATATTTGCTGATTTTACTTTGCTTGTTTCTGATTATTTGCTCACCTTCACAATCACCCCTGTCAAATAAACTTCCCAACCTATTCCATATTTTCATCTGTACAGTAAGTGTACACTTGTACAGATAAAAATATTCACTGTACACCTTGCTGTACACTGTACATCCTTGCTGTAATTTAAGATCTGGCTCAAGACTATCCAGTTTCTTGATATCCAGTTCTTGTTTCAATGAATGGGAGAAGGCATGTTTTAGTAAATAATCTACAGTATTCAGAATTTTAACATTTGATATTAACTCATGCCAGGTACCATTGTAAGAAAGGTAATTCCTCCCCATACTGAGTAAAGACTAGCTGATGTCCATTAACCTGTACCGTCCAATTGCGGACTCTACAGGGTTAAACAAACTCTCTCGATATTAAAAGTGCCCGTGTTGCGAGTAATCCTGCCAGGATACGACATTCCCCCATCCGGACAGAATCGGTCCATAGACCCACAGCTTGCTGCTACCCCGTAGGCCAGCACTTCTCACCTCTTCGTCATGACTTGTGTGTGCGTATCATTCGGGCAGGGGTTAGAAAATGGCTCTACCCCTGTCTGGGAGAATTGATTGCTAGCGCGAATTGTTTGGGGCGTCCACCCTTTATTCAAACATAATACATGCACAAATATACACTGAGGAACTCATCTTTACATGGGAAGTTAGTCCTTTACTCAATGAGCCCTCTCACACTGAATAACATTGATAAATATTTACATTGAAATTTACATTTTTATTTACACTGCCACAGGACTAGGGTCAGTTCTGTGGTGATGACTCTGTACTCGAGTCATCAGTTCCTCTTCTCAGTCTTCATCCGTCTTCTATCTTCTATCTCCTGCGGTCACCCCTCAATTTAGTTAGACCGTCTGTTGCTCTCTGAGGTACTTGACCATCTCGATGATCCCCTGTCGCGCTCTTGGGTATGCGAGCAGGATCGAGAGGTCCCTCATCTTTGCCAATTCTGGCACCAAAGTTGTTCTCTTTCCTGATGGAGAAGCACATTCTAGAATCATGTGTGCGACATCTGCAGTCTGGGCACCACACATGCCCACTCGCTCCGTAACCGCAAATCTGCGGAAGTACTCCGGCGAAACACCGTGCCCGGTTAGTACCTGGTTAAGGAAACCATTACTCTCAACAATGCACCTTATAAAAATTCGGGGGGGGGGGGGGATACGGCATGTTCTTCTGTCCGTATCCCCTTCATCCCATCTCTGTTGCCACTCCACTAATGTGGCTTTTTTCAGTTGTGTCCGCATGCTTTGCAACGGCGTTCGCATCTGAAAATCTATGCCCTCTTTACCAGGAGCTTCCTTCGCTAGCTGGTCTGCACGTTCATTTCCAACTGTACCGGCATGACTTCGGATCCAGTGGAAGGTAACCCTCATACTTCCCGCTGACTTGAATAGCGCTTTTATCTCTTTGACAAGGGGAGTCTTACTCCCGAACTGACCAAGCGCTTTCAGGGCCGCTTGGCTATCAGAGAATATGCTATAAGCCCCTTCGCTGTTGATAGATAACACCCATCGCAGTGCTTCTCTGATCGCCAGTAACTCTGCTTGAAAGACAGAGGAATTGGGCGATAGTTTCACTCGTTCCGTGTGCGTCTCGTTGCCATTCGAGATCACGCAGAAACCTGCGCCAACACTACCACCTATTTTCGAACCGTCTGTGAACAGTTCCTTTCCCTGTCCTGTGGGGAGAGCTTTGTCCCTGGTCAGACAAAGCTCATTGGCTGGGTGGCAAGTCCAGTCCATTCTCAGAAGTTCCACCTTGGACGACCAGTACTGGTGTCCCAGGAAAGAAACATAGTCCCCGTAGCAGAGGGTCTGCACTACTGAGTACAAAAACTTGCCTCTATGCTAACTTATGGAGCTCTGCCAAGTTTCAAAAGGCATGCTGGCTTAAATACCATGGATGCTGAAAACTGCAATGGAATTCATTATGTTTTTTTTATTCTTGTCTTTAATTATGTTTTTAGCTCACAAATAACTTCAATTTAACCTTAGTGGAATTCTGAAGTCTTCAATTTTTTTCTTTTTTTATTCAGATAACTTACCCTTGATTGTAGTGGGTGATGTATAGGTTTGTGTGTCTTTCAGATGAGCCACTCCTGCTTTTCCTGTTTACATACTTTCTTGATCTTGTTGGGAGACAATGATATATGCAAGTTCTGGGTCAAAAAGTCTTCATCAATTTGTACACTTTAGTTTTTCAGAGTATACCTTGTGTATTTTATCTTTTTCTAGCATATATTTACCTCTTAAAGTAAAGGACATACATTTACATTTGTGATTATTTCTGTTATTTTAGGCACATCATCTGGAACAGAAACGTGAATGGTGCCTTCAGTTGAAACGTGTCATATTAGAAAACTACAATGCAGTCATTCCATCCCATGCACGCCAATTGGTAATGGAATTAGGACAAAGTAAACATGAAGGTATGATTTTTCATATCCTGAGTAAGAATATTTTATTTATCCTTTTGCAGTGCTGTAAAAAATGCATTATTTACTGTTCTGAGCCAGAGGTTATGATAGTTTGTGACAGTTTCAGCAACAGGCAATTATAGAATGCCATGAACTTAGTTTGGATGTCATGTTTATGGCTTGTGCCAGGTAGCTTGCAGTAAAGAAGACAGAGGCAGCAATCATACCTGGGACTTTCTTTGAAAGACAGAGTGGCTCCCTTTCTCCTATTAGATGATCAAGTTGATCAGTCTTCAGTGGAAAAAACTCAACACATACTCAAGTTTTGAGTGACACTCCCATGACGAAATGGGAGACTGATACACTCACATATCCTGGAGGAGGAGACTTACAGGTCTGGACCCTTCCCCTGAGATGTTTAAATATGCATCTTATAGATAGTTTTTTTGCAGTAGCACAAACATTACTCTTGGATAATTGCAAAACCAATGTATTTAAAGATGAGCTTTTGCAAATTATTAAATTGTTGTAAATATTTATGATTTGACATAGAAGTCTGCACTGATCAGGCTGGGTTCGGGTACAAAGAAAGTGAAACATAATGAACCCGGCTGGAACATGAAAAGTGGTTTAATGGGTCAGCTTTTCAACTTTGTTATGCTAAAAATCGTGCTTCACAGTTATTTTTTACAATCTAACAGTGGTTCTGTGTTGTTTTCTTTTCAATGTCCAAGTACATTTTCAGTAGCCCTACTTGTGTGATATTGGAGACGAGTTAGTGATTTGTGTGAGCAATTTGCAGTACATTTCTGGTTACTTGTTCTGTATTTTATGACAGGAAAAGACATCCAGGGAGAGGGAGACTTCATCAAATCTCTATGGCGAGATAGGAAATAAAGAGGCGAGACCTTTTGGTGAGGGACTGCCTTATGAAACTCTTGTTTTAGTGTCCAAGGGACCATCACGTCCAGCCAAATCCTAACAGCTGACATTTCCCCCTTAAAATTTCTAGCTATAGTACTTTATCTGTCACCCCATAGGACAGCACCAGAAGCTTTAAATTACACCTCCCTCTTCCCCGAGCATTGCAAGCTTGCAACTACTGAGTGTGTGGGATGTTCGACAGACATTGTCAGAAAGGAAGAATGTAGGATCCATTCAGTAGTGTGATCATCTCAGTTCACTCCACTACCACCAGCTGTTGATCCGAAATCAAAAGAGAGAGTTGTTTGGAGACTGATACATGCACATACCCTAAAGGAAGTGGGAATGGAGCCAACCTGCCACTTGATGGAGAAACACTTAACTCCATCCTTATCTGTCCCATACTGTTGTTTATGCAATGTTATGTCATAATTGTTAGTGTCTTTGGATACAGTCAATTTCCCATGAAACACTATCAGAAAATAGATTTATTTTAAGCTTAATGTCAATTCATTAGGACATCATTAACTGCAGCCGAGGTGTTAGACAAAATGTCAAGAAGATCGAGACAGCTTAACATTATTTTCTAAGAAGTTGAACATATTGGATTATATTTATCTTTTTATATGTCCATACTCTAAATTTATGTGGAAAGCAAAATATTTTTTAACTTCATCTCTCGATCTGTCTTACATATAAAATAGTCTTGTACAAAATTAATAACATTAATTGAAATGCCTGTAAACATATAAGCAGTGAACAAAATTTATACATAATAATTTGTTACTATTAAAACCAAGAAGTTGTTTTGTAAAATTTTAAACAGCTCTTAGAAGGCATAAAGAAATAGCTCTTTTCTCTCTCTGTGTTCATGGAATTAGAACAATATTACACACACACACACACACACAGATTCATAGAAAATGTAATAAATTACTAAAGTTGAAAATAACCTTTCAAAACTTTTTTTCTATAACAGTTACAACTATTTACCAGTGATTGGAAGTAGCACACTACTTTTAGAGTAATGTTGTATGTAGCATCACTACAAATAAAAAAATGTAGTTGTAGCAGTAGCACACAACAAAATCCAAAAGCTTGTAGCGGAAATTTTGCTACAAATTGCGCTACTTCTAAAAACAGTGAAAAATAATTTCCCATCCTCAAATCACGTGATATTTCCCAATTTTCTGAAGCGGTTATTGGTTGGAACATGGGCTGAGTGTGTCATATCTATAATTATGTAACTGACAAGCCAGCAATATAGTTAACAATTTTTAGCACGTCTTTTGCAAAAAAAAAAGAAAGAAAAAGAACATGCTTATAGTATCACTTCGTCTATCCATCCATCCATCTGTAGACACCATATCTCTATAATTATTAGTCCGATTTTATTTTTATTTATTTTTTTTTTTTGCATTTGAAGCTCGAAATGTGAGAATGATGATCCTTGCATTCCAGGTTTTTTATGATGCATAACTTCGCCGCTAGATGGTGCAAATGCCAATGTTATTGAATTCAAAAAATGTTTTATTCCATATACTTGCTTCTAAATATCCAATCAGAAAATTCTTTCTTCCATTCGATACCATTGTATAACAAAGACTATTTGGGATATTGTTTTTTTCTTTTTTTTCAAGTGATGCATATTTTTCCTGCTAGGGAGCTTGAAGTTAAATCACGATTTCCCAGATATCTCTGCTTTTAAAAGTCCGATTTGAAAACTTCTTTTACATCGGATAAATCTCGTGGAGGAAAACATTCTGCATATGACTTGTAATTTTTTGTAAAGAACAGTTTTGCTACTAGGTGGCGTAAGGGTTTATTTCTGGTTCTGATGTATTTTTGCAGCAATATCTGCACTTTTGAAAACTCAGTTTATTTTTTATTTTATTATTATTTTTTGGGGGGAGGGGGTCAGATATTGTGCACCATGGAAAACCTTTTGAGAATACCTTCTGCTTAAAACAGTGCGAGGGGGTGTAGATATATATCTTATTTTTTACTATACTGGTGCTTCTAAGAGTCTGATTTGAAAACTTCTTTTATTGTCTAAGAGCATTTCTAGTGCAAAATGTTTTGTGTATAATTTTAATTTTTTTCTTAACACACAAATCTGCCACTATAGGGCATAAGTTCACATTTCTGTTTACAGCATACTTGCAGTAATATTTGTGAGTCTAATAAATAACCTGACCAAAAAATTTCTTTTTTGGTCAGATACTAAATAATGTGAAAGCATTTTCTGCGTATTTCTTGCTCAAAATTATGCAAATTTTTCCCGTTAGGAGCGCAAATGTTAAATTTGTTTTTTGCCAAATCTCTGCTTCTAAATGTTTGATTAAAAAAAATCTTTTAACTCTGTATACCATTTTCCTTATGAAACACTTTGCCTGTAATTGTGCAGTTGTTTTGTTTTTTTTTGTAGTTTACAGCTCGGTTGCTAGGTGGTGTTTTTGTACTTCTGTTTGTTGCTGTATACCCGCTTCTAAGAACCCTATTGAAAAATTCCTTTTTTCTAACTGTATGACATTTGCTACAATAAAGATGGGGAATGTTATGCTCTTTAAATAATGTACATCTTTCCTGTTAGAGGATGTAAATGTCAAAACATTTTTCTCGCCATCTCTTCTTCCAGGAGACATATTTGAAGAATTCGTTTTTCCTCAGCGTAGCATTTGCTATGAAATATACTTTTTGCATATTATTATATCAACTTTTTCATTATGCAAAATTATACCATTGGGGGGAGTAGATTTATATCATGTTTCCCTCTATATTTCTTTTTCTAACTGTTCGATTTGAAAATTCCTTTCTCTCTGATATCTTCCTTCTATTATGAGAAACTTTTTGTGTGCAATTTGTCAATTTTCGCAACATACTTTTCATCTGCTAGTAGGAGTAAGTAGCTGTTCCTATTTCGGGATATTTTATCAATTGTCGAAATCCGGTTGATTTTTTTTTTTTTTCTTACCGATTCCATTCACTTTGAATTACTCTGAAAATTTTTATTCGTGTCTGAACGGAATGAAACGGCGTGCTTATTACAACCGAAATTTCGGTGTCATTTTTCTTGTTTTCCTTATATCCTTTTGACTGCTGAACATATATGCACTACTGTTTGTGAAAATTGCAACACCAAGAAAGGGAAATGCTATATTCAAATGAAATTTATATCACATATTCCTCATGTTACAGGAGATGACTGATTACATTTGTAGAGCTACGCAAGATTTTTCGCTTAAAAACTCTGTATTGTGTGAAACCACTTCGAGCAAAAATAACAGCCTTTACATGGCATTGAATGGAAGAGGTTTTTGATATTATCCTGGAAAATAGCCTGCCAGGCTGCTTCTATGCATGACCAGAGTTCATTTGCAGTAACTGGAGGAGACACTTGGTGGGCCAGTCGCTTAGCTACCATGTCCCAGACATGTTCGATCGGGAACATATCCGGCGAGCATGTAAGCCAGGTAAAAAGTGGTATCTGCCGTGCATGGAAGAGATCTTGGACATTCCAGGCCACATGTGGCCGAGCATTGTCCTATTGGAATATAGCGCCAGGACAGCTCTGAAGGAAGGGTATCACCTCTGCCTCTAAAACATCCGTGATGAATTGCTAGCTGTTGAACGTTCCCTCAATTTGCATCAGGAGAGTTCACAAATTCAACCCAATGGCGTCCAAGACCAGGGGTAAACAAAACCTCAAAATTTTCAAGCACCACCACATTTTTTTCAGGAGATACAAAAAGAAAACCATGATCTATCTAAATACATAAGAACTGTGACTATCATCTGTCGAAATTAATGCATTGTTTCTTAGAAATTCATTAATTCAGTGTGAAATCCACAACTAAAGATATGGAATGGTTGTATTTCAAAATAGGTTTTTGCTTCAGAAATTTCAGCTTTACCATCTGGTGCATGCATTCAATAAAAAACACTCGTGAATAAATACATTTATAAGCACCCCAATGCAAAATTAATGCCATGGCTACGAGCATTTCTGATGCTCGCTCTGTAAGCACACATGTATTTATCTTGGGTTGCACTGTGAAACTTTATCTTGAAATATTGCTGTAGAACACATAACTCTTGAGGCAATAGAGCCAAAAATTGATATTAGCATCTTTATTATTCAGATTTTATAGTAAGTAATCTAAAAAAATCACAAACAGAAAAAATCTGTATACTGTACTTGTTGCTTTATTAAAAAGTTGAAAGCTTCATAATATAAATCCAAATTTTGAAAAAGATATTAGTTCTGTTGTGCCTTAGACCCCTTGACCATCAGGCGGCACCCATGCCGAAAGTATACTTTCATTGTTTTTTACAGAAGAAATACGCAACAAATATCTGCATTACTAGTCCTGTCACTCCACTGAATCCACTTTTTTAAAATCTGTCCTTGTCTCTCAATCAATCAGGTTAATAAAACCCCTCACTTTGCACCCACCCCAATAATTGTGCAAATGAATCGGCTCAATAGCAACATCATACTATGAGGTGTGTTTAATAAGTAACGATGCAATCCAAGTGTGTTGTCCAGCAACCAGTCATACAGCAACAATTCTTTGTGTCATTGGCTTCATTTTACTGAATAATAGAACTCTGTACACCTATTTGTTCATATTTAATTGCATTTCAAATTGATTATTCTTTTCAACTGTGTCAGTGGGTGTCAAACAACAATCAGATAGTTTTTAACTCATGAAAATGTACCTCCTAAAAAAATTCTGACTAGATTAGTGGCAGTTTATGGTTCTTAAACTTTGGACATAAGCACTGTTTGTCGCTGGGAAAGAAAATCAAAGGACAGTTGAGGAATGTTAGCCATAAAGAATCGGCCATGAAGTAAGAGGCCCGTAATCGCAATTTGAATAGGTGAAAGGTCAATGGGCTCATCAGGGAAAATTGAAGAATAACTCAGATAATCCATAGCAGGTACACTGAACATTAGTAGGTAACATCAATGACATCGATAACGTTTTAGGATACAATGCTCATTGGATACTGCGTGACCTAACGACTGACATAAAGAAATCAAGACGAAGCATGCCAAAGGTTGCTTGCTTGCTATGATAAATATGGATATGATTTTCTCCAAAGCATTGTGACTGGTGGTGACAGTTGGTTTCACCAATATGACACAGAATTGAAAAATCAACGGCTGGAATACTGACGTCCACCTTCTTCTACAACGAAAAATTCAAAACTCAAATTTCTGCCGGTAAGTGCATGCTCACTGTGTTCTGGGACTGCATAGGCATTATTCGTCAGGAGTACGTAGTCAAAGGTGCGATTATCAACCCTGAGAGCTATGTGCCCTTCTTAAAAACAGTTAAAGCAAAGAATAAACCATGTAGGGGGGGGGCAAAGATTCTGCAATATGACAACCACACACCAGTGCTTTCACTTCAGGGGCTATACAGAAAATTGGGTTTGAAGTTCTTGAACTACCTACATATAGCCTCTATTTGGGGCAGCCCAACTTATGGTTGTTTTCTGCTCTCAAGAGATATCTGAAATGAATTCAGTTCACCTGTGTCAAAGATGTTCAGGCTGCTATGAGGAAATGGTTCTGAGAACCTGAAGATTTTTACGAGACTGGTTTAAAAAACTTATTAAACATTTGTGTATCTATGTTGAGCGTGAGGGGAATTATGTAGAAAAATAAAATATTTGAATTAAAGTAGAAATTCTGAACTTTGTTCTTTTGTTTCAATTTGATTCTTTACCACTGGGATTGCATATAAATATGGAGGCATTACTTTCTGAACACTGTCAGTACATGCAGACATTCTGTTCAGTACAGTACGTGAAGCTTTCTGTTTACATATCTGAAGCTTTATTAGTTCAGTTAAATTGTGCTCCTGAAATAGTATAGTATCTGAAACATTGCTTATTTTGATTCTCTGTGTTTTTATCACATACACCACATGGAAATTGCTAGATCCACTACTTTTTTTTTTTTTCATAAGAAATTCAAAATTGGCTCTAGAAAGAAATTTGCTGCATTATTTTCCTAAATAACTATGGTGTTATTACTATGATTGTCTAAGGAATGTGCATATTTTAATTTATAAAACTTACATTGTTGTGAAATACAGTAATTATTCTATTGAACTCATGAGCAGAAACATTGCTCATATTGATCATTGTAATTTTTTTACAGTTTTTGAAACAGGAAAATAATCATGAATAATATTATCTCAGTGTGAGAGAGAAAGTGCTGAATAAATTTGAAACATGTTAAAAACCATAAAGTACTTACACATTATGAAATGGCAGAATCATAATAAATTTTGAAACAGAAAAACAATAATTAATAAAGTACTTACATATTATGAAGCGGGAAATGGCTTGGCTCCACGAAGGCATCCACCCTTAATAATGGGTATATTTGGTACTATAACAATGCCAAGCTGATTACCATATCACTCCTATTCTTCAGCAACAGAACAGATTGCCAGAGTAGAACAAGACAAAAAGTATTGTTATAGTATATGCAAAAATAAAAGTATTTTCATTTAAGCAAATTTCGCATAATTATGTGGTGTCATAAGAGTTAATATAGAAATTAAATTAACTGTACATATAAAACAGAAGAAAAATTAGCCACTTTCAGGTTTGAGATGCACATTATGTTACTGTATGTTTTTGGTTTTGCTTCGGAGTTTTGTTACAACCACATAACTCTGAGGGTTATAAACAGTTTTATGTGGCTAATTTTGGGCCACTTCTTTTAGGAGAGGGAGAGAGAACCAGTGCTGAAAGACAAACATACCACCGATGCCTCATCTGAGACTCAAACTTGAGCCCCGCTCATACAATTAGCATTTAATCAGTGTCTGACTATTTGCCCAGTGGTGCAGCATTAAATGTTTTCCCTGAAACAAATTATTTCATAGATGCTTCTTTTAATTGCATTAGTGAAAAATACATAACAACAATCAAGTATTCTATGATGGGAACAAGTGGATTAAATTTTAGAGCATTCAAACTCTTAGTCTGAACAAGTGTAAGGAAAGAAAATGTGCAAGGAAAGGAAAGAAAAATTCCTTTTCAGTAACAAAATGTTACATACAGATTGTTACAATTTGATGCACATAAAGACAAATGCCATTAAAATGGTTTTGAAATTTAGCTTCTTTTGTATTCACATTGTAGTCATTAAATGCAGTCAGGTTCCATTAATTAATGTACAGATCCTTTCATATGTTCTGTAGAACCTCAATTGCTATACTTTATTGATGACATTATAAAAAAAAAGCTACAAAGAAAATGTTCGAAAATTCTTTACACTGACTACCAGAACAAAGTATCAGAAATCTAATTTTTAGATTAATTTGCTACAGAAAATTTCATGGGTAATAACTCAAAGGGTTCAGTATTTTCTCTGATAAATATTTTTCACCATCAGGGCTGCTGAACAGAAAAGAATAGAAAAAGAACATTCGGCAAGATATATTTTGATTATGTTTATTTTGACAGGTCCCCACCCACCCTCACTATGCATGCCAAAAATAAGCAAATAAGTAATGCAGCATAGTTCATAATGTTAACAAATGTTCACTGGTCATTGAATCCATTAAGAATCTAATTTTGGAATGGTTAAGCATATGTAGCTATAAATGCATGCAAAAACAAAAACAAAAAAAAAAAAAAAAAAAAAAAACGTTAGTGATTAGCATAGTAGTAATTTTAACCTTATGATTACCATTGTAGTAATTCACAATAGTAAACTTTTTTTTCTTTTTGAAGATCTTCACAATTAATTATACTGTTCTATCAAAATATACCACAGCAGTGAATCTTTTTTTATCGGAAACAGTGCGTAACATTTTTAATGGCATACTGTTTTGCTTAATTCACTGTTCTTTTCGAAGAATCTGCATTAGCTTAAATCTGCTTAATACAGCTGTTATATATTTTTATTTACATCAATATACTCTGCATTCTCACTTCAAAAAATAAGAAATGAAGACCACTATTTGGTATAAATATTTCTAACAGGAAAAATTTATATTTCACAAATCAAAATATTCTGACTATATCCAGTTGCAAAATTGTGATGTTTTCATAATTTCATATCACTTTTAATGATATATACTATCAAAATTATCGTTATTTTTACAATATATCCAGGCCACCTCTGCATGAAAAAATAGCGTAACCTCTTAATCAAACTTAACACGTCTGGCTCTTCAAAAAAGAAAAAAAAAATGACAGCAAATGTCAGTGTAAAATATCGTAAAACACCAGCAAAAATGAATTTTCATTCAAA
Organism: Macrothele yani; assembly: GCA_039090855.1. Lineage (NCBI taxonomy): Eukaryota > Metazoa > Arthropoda > Arachnida > Araneae > Macrothelidae > Macrothele > Macrothele yani. Next base: position 82,983,743 of record CM077017.1, read on the forward strand.
GGTTTTGATATTAGTGACAACACTGAAAAATAAATATCAACATTTATACTATCATTAACAGTATAAAAGTAATGTAAATCTCTCCAACTGAGGTAATGTTACGAGAAATCTTTGAGAAGAAAAGAACACAATGAAATCACTTCATGCCGCCCCGGTGGCGCAGTGGTCTAAGCGATGGCCTCTGATCATTCGTCCGAACGGGGTCCGGGTTCGAATCCCGGTGAGGCATGGATGTTGTGTTTGTCTTACGGTACTGGCTCTCTCCCTTCCCTGGAACCAGTGACCCTAAATTAGGGACGGGCGACTGCTTATAGCCCATTGAGTTGCTCACGGTGGTCGTTAAACCTCCAACCAAAAAAAAAAAAAAAAAAAAAAAAAAAAAAAGAAAAAAAAAGAAAGAAAGAAAGAAATCACTTCACACCATAACCTAAAATTTACTGCAATGTTTACGTTTGCAGTTTTTTACTGAACACATATTTTTTGAGGTAACACAGTGCTGAAATACTGGAATATTAAATTGAATTATGGGAATGTTGATCGCCCCTGAAAAGGATTAAAAGCAAGTCACATGTCGAATCTGAGCGGAAAATCTAGTTAATTCGGCATTTGTAATTAGCCAGTAAGTATAGTTTAAACACACTTCACAGTCACTGCGAAATGCTATTGTTAACAAACTTACCTATTTAATAACATTTCGTAACTTTCCAGCTCGCTCTGACATCGTGAACAAATCATCAAAACAACTCTCATCCACGCGGTCACGGTTTTTTACTTCGTTTACATTAACAAAAAATTAGTTAACTTCCAAACTTCAGTTCTGTATTGCAGATAAAGCAGCAATAAAAATGCAACATCTATAAAAATATGCCATTACAATTTAGCAAAAGCTATTTTAAAATTAATTCTTGGATGATAAAAATCATGCAGAAAAGTCTAATAACATTCATTCTACTTACGTGAGAGTTCCAGACTTCCAGTTAGCATGTGTTCTGTCAGCAATGACAGAACAAGATCGAGTTGGTCACGTGTTGCTTCAGCCTCCAGGCGTAGTCCTCCTCCATGTTGATGACTCCCAGGGAAACTGGTTGAGGTTGAAGCTTTCTCTCGCGCTTGACTGTAATCGGATTGCCCAAACGCCCATTGGTAGCTCATCAGTTAGAAAATCGTTGGCTTTACGTCAACATTCAACGTTGATATTTTGCCTACCAGATTGGGAATAGAATACGGTGGCACGGCATTGCGCTTACGTTAAATTGGAAAGGTGTGCTCCCTGGGGAGGTATATGATGAAACTAAATCCAAACTCATCATAATGATATTTTTATCATATTGCAATTGTTTTATATGACTGCTAACCACTAGTACTGGCAACTATGTATTTGTGATCTTTATAATATATCTTTAAAAACTGGAATAATGCCATTTCCAAATTGATTGTAGGAGCCATATTTTGTGCTGCAGTCTAATGGGTTATTCCTGCTCATGAGTCTTGAATGTACTGAAAATGAATTGGTATAGTCAGTGGTTGCTTCGCTTTTTTTAAGTTTTTGCCAACCCGTTCACCAAATTCAATTTTTTTTTTTTTTCGCCAAATGTAATCTGAAGTTTTCTTTTTTTTTTTTCACTCTCCATTGGAAATATAAAAACCATAAAAATAAAGTGTTGTAATAGTACAAAGACAATTGGTTATATATTCTTTACAATTAAGCAACAAAATATTACTGGAAAAAGATAATATCATTTGAAAAGGTAATCGCCAATATTCTCCGCAAAGCTTTTCATCCATCAGCAATTTTTTTTGTTTTTTTAAATTGCAAAGGATATAATTGTCAGTGCAACCCCTGAGTATAGTTGTACCTACAGGTAGGTAAATAATTCCTTTTATACTGCTCGGCAGGTGGCTATGATTTTTAAAATTAGATATTTTTCACATTATTTAATTCATAGGATCATCATTAAACTTCTGCCTTAATTCACTAATAGATTATTTGCCATGTGTACACCTCCGAAAATGTTCCATCTCTGTATTACTCTAACTTTTTGTGCTTTTAATATTTAAGATCCAAACTTTGATATTATTAAAATCACTTAAAACGTATTTAAAATTATTGTAATGTATCTGTTAATTACTTCCGATGTTCAGGATCTAACTTCCACTGGGCCCTTCACCCAGTACCAATTTTTAACATGTCTTTTGTGAAACAAGTACATGCTTATAGTATCACTTTGTCTGTGCATCTGTCCATCTGCCTGTGTACACCATATTTCTGTAACCATTAGTCCTATTTGAAAAATTCTTTTTGCATTGGAAAGCTTAAAATGGGAGAATGAGGAACCTGGCTTTGTTTTTTTTTTTTTTTTTTTTTTTTTACACAATGTATTTGCCACTAGAGGGCATAAATGCAGTTGCTTTAAAATGCAAAATACAGTTTATTCCATATAATTACTTCTAAATATTTGATTGAAAAAATTCTTTCTTTTTCTTGATGCCATTTATGACTACTATTTTGGGTACACTTTCTTTTTCAAGACATGCATAGATTAGGGAATGTAAAGGTAAATTGCAGTTTCCCTAATATCTCTGCTTCTGAAAATCTTATTTGAAAAATTCTTTCTGCGTCGGATAGAGCTCTTAGTGGGAAATGTTCTGCTTATAATTTCTAATATTTTTGTAAAAATTAGTCTGGTCACTAGAGGGCATAAGTGTATATTTCTGTTTCTGATGTATTTGCAGCAAAATCTGCACTTCTGAAAACTCAATTTAAAAAATTATTTTGTGGACCAATAAATACATACATACATATCACTAAGCTGTTCTCTGAGATTCAGAGGTTAAGCTCCACAAAGAAATACAAACAACCACATAAATTTTTAACTTATTTACGTACTGTTGCCGTATCAATCTTCTCTATTTACAGCGATCTTGACACACAACTCGGGCTTTAAATGACATCCATCACATGGTGTACACAAGACCTTCTATACTTCATACTCATAATCTTTTTCTCTTGCAGATACTGCTAAATCTGATCTTTCCATGACTTCCTTGGCCTTCCTCTGCCTTTCTTTCCTGCCACTTAGGCTAAAAAAAAAAAATTCTTAGTAAGCATCTCATCACTCATTATTTCAACATGGCAAACCACCAAAGAATATTGTCTCCACTTTGCTAAGAACATTTTGCTTCACATTACACAACTGCAGCACAACTTCATTCCTCACATGATCAGAGCATGTCTTGCCACAAGCCCCCTGTAAGTAATGCATTTCTCCAGCACACAAACGACTCCTGTGTTTCTTCTGTAGTACCCATGTTTCACTGCCATATATCAGAGTAGGAACAATTACACTTTCATAGACAGCCATGCAGGACTCTCTTGAGAACCCATAATTCCTGTGAAAACCTCCCAAAGCAACTATGACTTTCAATGAAGAATTCACTCGCCTATCAGGGTTCTCGCCAGGGTTCCAGAATCAGGGATGAAAATGTCCCCCAGGTTTTTCTCTGGGGGGTGATTTTGAAAAATCAGGGGTGAATTTTAAACAATCGTAAACTTAAAAAAAAATACTACATTTATGGGGGGAAAAAACGAATAAACACAAAAATACTATAAATATTCAATTCATATCTTCTAATTTTGTTATTAAATATTTCAGCAGCTTTGTGAAATGGAAAGCTTTCTAGTGTTACATTTGCTGCTCATATTTGAATCAATTTTTTTAAAATTGATTCTTTCAGTCTGTTGCAAAATTTATCTTTTATTCGATTTTGTGTGCTAACAGAATGCTCTACTGATGCAGAACTTATTGGCACAACCAAAGCAATTTCATACAATAACACTCTGTGCTTGGATACACATTTTTATACTTGCAGATGAAAAGTTCTGAAACATCTGCAAATTTAAAACTATAGCATGGCTATTTTTTAGCAGAATAGATATCTGGATATTCACTAAACAGGCATTTCGAATCTTCAAAATCTTTGAAGTGGTCTAACAACTTCAAAACAAATTTGCATGACACCGATGAGGATAATTACTTCCCATCCCAAAAGCATTTGAGCGAATTGGCTCCTTTCACAACAATGAATAATAAAATAAGCATAGGGACCTTTACAACGTCGAAAAAAAAAAAAATCACTTGAACACTGTATGAGCCGTTGCTTTTAGCCCAAAAATTACAACAGGATAAAAAAAAAAAAATTCTCAGTATCAATACAAGCATGAGCCAAATTTTAAAAAGAGTTCTTCAGATGAGAAAAAGCAGACCATTTATATATTGATAAAATAATGAATGGCATTAACTTACCTTTTGCAAATAACGCTGGTTTTGACGACGCCTTACAAAATGAACAAAACATCAAAATTGTTTTATTTTCATCGGTTTCGACTTCAAGCCAGTCATACATTTTGTGCCATTTCTCCTGAAAGTTAAGTTTTTGTTTTTTTTTAATTTAGTTGGAGATACAGTAGGAACAGCCTCACTACATTTCTCAGGCAATATTTCACTGTTTAAAATCGTAGCACTAGATGCCGAACTTGCAAAATTGTCAGTAGAACGCTTCCTCTTTCTAATGAGAAACTTTTCCATTGTGTTATAGTAAGAACAAACATCAGAGCTGCCAACTTTTCAAAATCAAAAACCGGGACATCAATGCGCATTCAGCGGCACACGTATTTACACTTTATAAATAATAAAATTATATAATATAGGTTTCTCTATTTTTTATTACAGTTAATTATTTAACACAAATAAAGAAATATTTACAAAAAAAATAGTATTTAAGTATAAAATAAGATTAACAAACCTTGTTAATGAGTTTCATTTTTAGATAGTGAGGCACAGTTTTTTTCAGGGAGTCACCAATTTTTCTTTCTCCATAACAGGAGTGTTATCACATAAGGCAAGACAGTTCATCCACGGAATACCAAGATACTGAAATTCTTCAGACACAAGTTTGGCAATATTTTCACCTGTTGAACTGGTTTCTAGGCATGGCAAAGAGAGCAGCATGCATCTTACTTGCTTGCAATAATTATTTTATCAAAGTATGTCACCACAATTGCACCCCCCCACATCCAATTTTTTTATCCTAAGTCAAGAAGATTGCTTGCAAAAATCAAGATTTACTATAAAATCAAGAAGATTTGCGACAGTACCAAAACTATTAATTTATGATTATCTATTAATACAGACATTTAACGTGGACCAGGAACATCAAACAAAGATCTTCGCTCTTTCCACGTTTATAAGTGAGTCACGGAAAAATACTCATTGGCCGCCACCGGAAGTCGAACCCAGGGTATTCCAGTTATGCGCCGGATATGCTTCCGCTACACCACAGCGACGTCGAATTCCTCCGGACTCACTCACGCCAATTAGGCAGGAAGAGCCTGGGTTCGACTCCCGGTGGCGGCCAATGAGAATTTTTTCGTGACTTACTTATAAACGGGGAAAGAGCGAAGATCTTTGTTTGATGTTCCTGGTCCACGTTAAATGTCTGTATTAATTATTCATTTGCCTTCTAATTATTTCTTCAGTTGCTGCTTACCATCTTTGGTGAATCCCAAGCATTGTGCGGGGCTCCAAGAAGCAACCTGCCTAATTGGCTTGGCAATTAGCGTTTGTGAGTCCGGAGGAATTTGAGGCCGCTGTGGTGTAGCAGAAGCATATCCGGCGCGTAACTGGAAGACCCTGGGTTCGACTCCCGGTGGCGGCCAATGAGAATTTTTCCGTGACTCACTTATAAATTTGGAAAGAGCAAAGATCTTTGTTTGATGATTATCTATTATTAGGGGAGAGTGGTAATGTATGGGATGTGCTAGCAGTATGTTTGATGATACTTGTATTCAATTATTTTTCTGTATCAGTCACTCATAGATGGAGTTCAGAAATTGTGATGATTTTCAAGGTTTTTAATTTTTTCTTTAAATTGAATGAAGCAATTTTAGAAATAACTTGATTTCATTTAAGCAATGACAAGACAGTGACTTTTTCTTTAATGCCCTTGGATGACAATTTTATCCATCATGAATGCATGATAGCGCTATTTTAGATAAAGGATGAATAGTGTAACTTTGAGAATATGAATACTTTTGAACACCATGCATCAATTCTTACAAATTTTCAGCTTCATCACTTTCGTTTTCAGGAAAAAGAATTACGATTACGGGGAAAATATTTATCTCTCCCCCCCCTCTCTTTGTCAAGCTGAAATGCAAACCTTATTATGGGGGGGGGGATATTTAAGAATACAGGATACATGTTCAGAACATCGTTTGGGGGGGTACAATTACGGGAGAAATCTTTGCTACGTCCAATTTCCGTTTTCGGACAGTTTCCCTCCATTTTCAAGTTGAAATACAAATATTTATAAAATAAAATGGTATTTAACAACAATACTAGGCAGAGGAAACATCGCGTGAAAAATAAAATTACGATTATGGGAGAAATCTTCACTGCACCTGACTTCCGTTTTCAAAAGTTTTGAAAGACAAAACTTCCGTTTTCAAAATTTTCCAGCGAAAAACATTCTCCTCCGCTACCAATTGCCCCAAAATTTCTGTTCAGTTATGCATCGATCTCGAGGAAAACTCAAATTGTGACGGAAAAGGAGAAATTTCTCGAAGCTGTTGTTGCACGCTCATGCCTGAAGATTACAGGGAAATTTTTGCGCCGTCAAATTTCCGTTTTTGGAAATTTTCCCTCCATTTTCAAACTAAAATACAAATATTTTTGGAATAAAGTGATGTACACATGTATAACAACAATACTGGACAGACAACATCGCAAAAATAAGAAATTACGATTATGGAAATCTTTATTTCGTTTACTTCCGTTTTTGAAAGACGAAAATACCCTCCCGATGCGTATTTTTACGTGTTGGTAAAATTTCGATGCGTAAACACACTTTTTGATGCGTACTAGACACGTAATTACGCATTTTGGCGAACTCTGTATGGCGCAGAATTAAACAAATTTCGCAATTAGCGCAGCTATTCCAACGCTGAGGAAGAGAAAGTTTGGAAGGATTGGCGGGAAGGGGTGTGCGCAATCGCTCCCAGCTAGAAACATGAGATAACATAAGGTTCAATCACTATGAGATCATAATAAAACAAAAGCAGGAGTTTACACTAAGCGACAATAACAACAATATCAATTTCCATCAGTAAAACAAAAATTCACGAGCCATTTTGGCGAAAATCCGGAAGAAACTATCTTCCAACCGTAAAACTACCCCAAACTCCGTAAAACTTTCGGTAAATCCGGAATACTTGGCAGGTATGTGGACGTCATTGCACCGATATCGGCTTTTCCGACATATTATGTAATATCACCATGCCGTTCTTCACCCGATATCGGCTTTGCCAATGCATCCAATATCCTCTGGCCGTTCTTCACCCCATATCCGTCCGATATTAGCTTTGCCGATGTATCCAATATCTGAATTTCAAAGGCGCTTACTTAGAAACGGGACTAATTAATAGTTTTCGCATTTGTGCGAAAAGAAGTATAAATATATTCGCAAAATGTGATCGCAGTTCAAACTGTGATTTTAACAAAAAAGAACACAAAATTTAGAACTTTTACGAAATACATTGAAATCCGCAATTCTTCCAATCTGTCCGTAATTCGGTAAACATGTGGCCGAAACCGTAATGGTTGGCACCTTTGAAAGTGCAATATGCATGAAACTGACCCTTTGTGATGGTTTTATCAAATTCTTCGGACTTCAGAGTATTTCTTAAAGGCCCCATTCTGGGGTTGTGAACTGAAATAATAACTTGCAGCACAACTTTTTTCGTTTGAAAGATCAAAGTACGGAATCGGCGTTCAACTTGAGCGTAGCAAACAAACAGCTTTCCATTCCACTCCCATGAAGCTCCGCACAATTGCTGTGCGCTCGTTGTGCGAGCACCGTGGATGTGACATCATAAGCCAGTACTTCAACTTTCCAAAAAAAAAACATATATGATAAATGCATAAAAGGAAAAAAATAAGAAAATCCCAAAACCGGATTTTTTGTAGAAAAATCGGATTCCCGGAAAATATTTTCAAAACCGTACAGAATCCAGGTAAACCGGCACACTTAGCAGCTATGAAGCTTAAATCTACAAAGGTGAATAACTTATCTACACGAGGACTATAAATCTAACTAACTCAGCAACACATGGGCTACTATAAACGAGAATAACTACCTTAACAGCGCGTGGGCTTTCGTCTCGTCGGGTCGTCGCACTCTATGCGGATTGTCCCGTAATCTGTTCATATATGACCGGAAGGGAAATACTGGGATTGTACCGTGACATCATGAAATCGGCACACGTGACTGAACAATAGGATTGTACCGTGACATCATGAAATCGGCACACGTGACTGAACAATAGGATTGTACCGTGACGTCATGAAATCGGCACACGTGATCTGAAACGGCATCGCCTTCATAGATTTTCCATGCTAATAGCTCACGATTTAAATCTTTCTGCGCGAGTGCCCATTTCACGCGTCACTTTATTTTTCTTGCACGAAACGCGCATCTGCGCACGCTATCGGGAACCCTGCCTATTAATTTCACCATCCAATTTGTTCTCTCTGTCGAACATGCTTTCTAAATACACAAGCTCATTCACCTGGCCAATCACTGTGCCATTTAGGCTTACATATCCTGCAAAAACAGTGTTGCTGGACCAACACTTAATCCAACAGTGGCCCAGCACTATGTTGCTGCTGCCCAACTGTCAATAAAATGTCCAGGCGGCCGCCACATGGGCCAGCAGCTGGCCAACAGTTGGCACTCCATCAGTTGTCATATGCCAGAACAGGGCCATCAGTTATCCATCACAGGCAGTGACTGCCACAAGTGGCCCTGCAAGCACATGCCAAAAATGATGGCTAACCTAATGTGGTCAGCTAGTTTCCTGGCCGTGGCAGCCAGCAATCACATGACATAACTGATGGCTTGCTGAATCTTGTCCGCCAATTTCCCAGTAGGGGCCATAAAATAAAAAGATAACCGAAGTTTACCAAAGGAACAACTACTCCCCCTTACGAAACTTCTGCATGATGGAATGACGCTGAGTGAATTTTCTTAACAGGTCCTGAAAAATGCCCGCTTAGATCTTGCTGGAAACAAACCAACGACAGTCTGCTTGTGAAGCGGGCGTTGTAGCCATTAAACTGGTTTGCCACGCACAAGCCTTTGCTTGAAGCTGAGCCTCTTTCCTGCACAATGTGAAACGAAGGGTTCTCTTTTTAATTTTACAATGTTGCAAGGTATTTTTCATAAATGTCCATTTCATATAATTCATAAATTTATTTTTTCAACGTAACGATTGTTTTTATTTACCTTAAGGGAACTTCACTCATTTTCAATGAGTTTACCAACTTAAAGGAGCTTTCCAAAGTTTTGTGCTGTCCTTGTGGTCTTGAAAGGTGATTGTTTAATTAATATATTTACCCGCTCATGGCACATTGTTACATTTTTAACGTTGTATTTTTCCTTTCCGCAGTTCGAAGCTACATTTTTTCTAAAGAGGAAAGATATTTATTTTACTTGTCATTATTGTTGGCAGTGAATTCCCCCAATCTTGTGTATTTAACCCATTGATAAGTACATTATATCCACATAGCGTTCCTTTTTCTTTTTCTTATTTTCAAATAATTGATAAATTTTGTACCCGCATAATTCTTATTTTTTTCTCAACATAATGACTTTTTTATGTTTTTCTTGGACTTTTGTTTGAAGCGGTTTAGTGCATGTTAAAACGAAAGATTACACAGAAATTATTTCTTGTTATTCATGGGAATAGAGTGGGTGTATTTCATGGCTGTCTTTATTCTAGATTCTTTGTGCGTTAGTGCAGGAATTTTGCTACGAAATGAGTTTATATAAATACATGAGAGTAATTGAGTATTTCTTACAGTTCATTAATAATTATTTATATATTTTTCTTCTGACGGTAATCTTCGTTGACGTGGCAATTCGTCTCTCTACATATGGCTTTTTTTTCCTTCACATCCACTGAAATAACATGATGGCAATAGCGTCATCTTCAACTAACTGGTACAACAAAAGACACAGCACGTGTTGCTTCTGCGCATGTGCAGTCCCGTTGCTTCCACCTCATGTTGGGGTTGCTAGCTACTGGCCACTAGTGGCACGTGCTTGGAGGCCTGCAATTCACGGCTATGCTGCAGGGCCATCAATGACTGCCAACTGATGGCGCTGCCACCAACGGACAGCTACCATGCTGTGAGCAGCAGATTTCAGCTAGCAGTGACCCATCACTCCCAGCTGGTGACCAGCAGTTTCCCAACACTTGTGTTTTTGCTGGGTTGCATTCAGTACTGCCAGTCTCTCGTTCAAAAACCATAACTTTGGTTTCTCCCTTATTTATACTCAGTTTGAATTTCATGGAAACTTCGTACATCCGGGACAGCATACTCTGCAACTCACTTTTGCTCTCTGTCAACAGGACTGTATCATCAGCATACAGCAATCTGCACACACGGATATTACCAAGACATAAACCAGTATTGTCCATCTTGGCATTATGCACGCACGCATCCATAAATATGTTAAACAGCCAGGGTGACATTACACAACCTTGTCTAACTCCTGCACTAATAGAAAACCATTTTGATAAAACACCATTCACTTGTACACAAGCTCTACTGCCAGCATACATGGCTTTTACACTATTAAGTAGATTCCCAGTGACACCATATTTATTCAATACCTTCCACAAAAGTGTCCCATTTACTCAGTCATAAACTTTCTTTAAATCTATGAAGACAGCAAAAACTTTTTTGCCAACAGCCAGATATTTTTCAATCATCATGCGTAATGCAAAAATTTAGTTAATGCAGCCTTTACCAAGCATAAAACCACTCTGAACATCCCACACTTTCTCTGATGTAAGACCTTGTACTTTTTCAATAATGACCTTTGCCAACACTTTCCCTGGCACACTCAGTAGGCTAATACCATGATAGTTCTTGTAGTCAGTCTGATCACCTTTTCCCTTATACAAGGGAACAATGATAGCATCCTTCCAATCCCAAGGGACCATTCCTAAGTCCCAACACAACAACTAGCAAATTTCAGTTAACCAGTTGATTACAGAGTCACCACCATATTTCAACATCTCAGCAGTTATGCCACCAACTCCTGGAGCTGCTCACCAAAAAAAAAAAAAAAAAAAAAAACTTTTGAGAATACCTTTTGCTCTAAAGCAAGGCATAGTTTTTCTGTCAGGTGGCATAGATGTATATCTCATTTTTGTTTATACATGTATCTCCCTCTCTAAGAGTATGATTTAAAAAATCCTTTCTTTGTCAGAGAGCGTTTCTGGTACAAAATGTTTTACATATAATTTCACATTTTTCTTAACCCACAAGTGTATACTAAATGGTGTAAGCTCACATTTCCATTTGCAGCAATATCTGTGGGACTGAGAATCCGATTGAAAAAAATTCTTTTTCAGTCAGATACTGCTAACTATGAAAACATTTTGTGTGTATTTCATTACCAAATTAATGCATAATTTCTGTATTAGGGGGCGCAAATGTTTAATCTGTTTTTCTTGATATCTCTGCTTCTAAATGACAGATTTTAAAAAAATCTTTCATCACTGGGTACCATTTACCTTAGGGGCACTTTGCTTGTACCTGTGGGGTTTTGTAGTTCACAGTTCTATCACTAAGTGGTGTTTGTGTGCTTCTGTTTGTAGCTGTTTCCCCAGTTCAAAAAATCCTGTTGGATATTTTTATTTTATTTATTTATTTATTGATTGGCTCTATACCATTCGTTACAATAAAGACAGGGAACATTATCCTCTATAAAGCAGAACATTATCCAGCTTTCCCCGCTAGGGGTCATAAATGTCAAAACCTTTTTCTTGCCACCTCTGCTTCCAGGAGATGTATCTGCAAAATTCTTTTTCCTTAGCGTAGCTTTTGCTATGTTAATACTTTTTTCATACTTTCAACTTTTCCATTATGAAAAATTCTTCGGCTAGGGGATGTACACTCAATATTTCTTCTAACTGTTCAATTTGAAAATCCCTGTGTCTCCAATATTTTCCTTCTGCTATGAGACACTTTTTCTGTACAATTTGCTAATTTTTGTAACATACTTTTCAGCTGCTAGTGGGAGTAAGTAGCTGTTTCTATTTCAAGATGTTTTATGGATTGTAGAAATGCAGTTAATTTTCTCTTTAACCAGTAGAATTAACTATGAATAACTTTGAAAAAAAATTATTTGTGTTGGAAAGGATTCAAAAGACATGCTCGTTACATCCGAAAATTTGATGTCATCTTTCATGTTTGTTGGTTGCTTTTAAATTAATTATTTTCTACTTTTTGATGATTAAAACTGCTATTTTAAAAATGCTGAAAAACTAAAACTGAATACAGACTAAAAAACATTGTCAACACCATCATTGAGTTCTTGCTGAATGTTTACATCAGACATGAGCAGATGTTTTCAAAGCCAAGGCAAAGTAATATAAACTCTTACTTCAACATCACATAGTCTTACTAAGCTGATGGCACCAGAGTACAGTGGTAGAGTTTAACTCCTTCATCATAGTGGGGTCACTCTCTTCTGCTGATGACATTATATTACACTTTCGTATCAGAATAATATGATCACCCCCGGAGTCACCGTGTACCCACCCAGGTGCGTCACAGAGTATACATGACAAGGTTGATCACACAGAGATATTTTAAATGGCCGGCGAGTACAGATGAGCCATAGGGTGTAATGTGAGCACAATGGGCAGAGGTAGTGATTTGATGGACATTAAAAAAAGAATGATCATCGGCTACCACACCAAGGGTCGAAGCATCTCAGAAACAGCAAACTTCGTGGGCTGTTTGCGAGGTGCTGTAGTATAGTAAGGGTGTACCAAGAATAGACTGCTGGCACACCGAATACCTCCCAACATCATAACTGTGGAGTCCCAAAGGCCATTGACTCCAGAGGAGGACGTCGCCTCTGTCGATTGGTAAAGGGCAATTAACGTGCAACAGTGCAGGCAATTGACAATGCAAATGAATGCTGGGGCACCCAGGTACATGTCCCCGATAACAGTGGGTCTTTAGAGTTGATGCTGTGTCAAGGCGCCCATGTTAACCCAAGTCCATTGGCAATGATGCCTATAATTTGCCTGGGACTACCGTCATTGGACAGTGGAAGCGTGGGAAAAGGTTGCCTTCACCGACAAATCAAAGTTTCTACTCCACAGAAATGAATGGCGGTGGCTGATACAGTGTCAGACATATGATAACCAAAAAGCAAACACGCTTGTTGGTCAAGTACTGACCAGTGGTGACAGTGTGCATGTCTGGGAGATGTTTTTCTGGTATGACCTGGGACCGCTGGTACCACTGGATGGGTCCCTGAAAGCCAATAGCTACCTGTCCATCCTTGCTGACCACATGCATCTCTTCATGTTGGATGTTTACCCAGGTGGTGATGGTGTCTACCAACAGGACAGTGCACCCTGCCATGTCATAAGGGGTGAGTGACTGGTTCCAGGAACACAACAGCAATGTTTCCATTCTCCCTTGGCTAACAAAATCACCTGACCTCAGTCTCATAGAGCTCTTGTGGGACTATTTAGATCAACAGGTTCGATGTGCCGACCCAGAACCATGTCATCTCCAGGACCTCCGTGCTCTGCTGCAATCTGAATGGGCATGTGTGCCTCGGGCAACCTTCCAGGGCCTCATTGCGTCTGTGCCATGCCACCTCGCTACTGTCATCTGGGCCAAGGGTGGTTATTCCCATTGTTAGGTAGGTGGTCATATTATTCTGATACGACCATATAATGTCATATGTTATAGTGGCTGTAATATTACTATCTACTGGATTTCATCTTATTTATTTTTTTAAATATTTTTCTTTTTCTTTTTTTTTAATTGATATTGTGGTTTCCCTTTTTTTCTTTTATTCTTCTTAACATTAATTTCATTTTGAATTATCATATTCCGTGGTTCAGGTAAAACATTAGGATCATGATTATAGCATACATTATTTTTATGTTTTCCTTATGTTTTTACAGTGTTCACTGTTTCTGATATTCTGAGTTTACATTTGATTCTATTCGATTCCAGTAACTTTATTCTATCAAACTTAGGATAATTGTTATCTTTTGTGCAGTACTGTATTAAAGCTGTTTTTTCTTCTTTTTTTACCAGTTTTTTAAGTGTTGGTTTAACCTTCTTTTTTTTTATACTACTTTGGTACCACCTACAGGGCTTGAAAAATACCATGCCTGAGGCATATAAATTATTGAACTGGGCAGGTAAATAAAAAAATCTGGCTGCCCAGTGTGGGCAAGTAAATTAAAAATTAAAGTTTGGAAAAGAATTTCCTATCAGAAAAAAAATGACAGTCGTCGCATGTTGTGTTTCATCGCACTGCTAATTACCAGAAGTTGTATTATTGTTACAGAGTGCCAGGGACAGAAGAATATCACTTCTTTTATTATACTGTGCTCTTAGTCCAGAAATTGGAACCATTTGTAGTTTTGCTCCAAATGTTGTTTATAGTCAGCGATGGATGAATGCCCTTCTGAAGTTTAGTGACAAAGGGCGAAAACTTTAATGAAAGGAATATGTCAAAAGCACTAAATTTCTGAAATACCAATTTCCCATCATCATACCAATTTCAGCATCATCATCTTATAACTTGAGATACTCTTTTGTGCATTGAACTTTTTGAACACAAAACCTTACAATGGAAATACAAAACATGTAAAAAAAAAAATCACCATATTTTTTAAATGGAAAAAAAAATGAGAATTCTGATTTGCTTCTTAAAAGCTAAATTTTCCAGGGCATCCAGCTTTTACTACCTGGGCAGGTAAAAACATTTTGCACATGCCCAGTTGGGCATATAACTTTTTAGATATTTTTCAAGCCCTGACCTATATGTATGCGACTTTAAGAAAACTAAGCTTGGTGGGAATTTCATATATTCCAACCTGCTGTAATAGTCCAGTTTTATGCATGTTATTGATTGTAATGTTTTTTTGTGATGTGACTGATTGACCAAAATAAGAATGATTTTTTTTTTTTACCTTTCATACACACTTCTGTGGTTAATCTTTTGGTACATAGAAATGAGCCACAATATTTGAGAAAAAAAGGATGAAAAAGAAAATAAATATTGTGGGTCATTTCTATATATCAAAAGATTAACCATAAAACAGAGGTGTACATGCAGCAAATATGCATCTCCTACTGTTGTGGGATAAGTCTTTCTAACTATTGTACGTTGATTAGAAATTATTACTTAAAATGCTATTTAGTAACTTCAAGAATTTCATAACCTCAGCTTTTAGAACACCTAGTGGGAAATGCATGAAATATGTAACAAATCTGAATACATCAGTTTCTTTTCATTTCAAAAAGAAATTGTTATGTACTATTATCACTGAAAAGAACTTTTGGAAATCGAAAAAGGGGGGTGAGAGGGGTTGATGTGCATGAACAAAAGAACAAAATGATTACATTAGTGTTTTGTTTTTTAATACATTAAAAGTGGGCCAGCGATCTTACAGCCTTATGCTTAACATCTAAATTGTCTAAGTGGTTTCTTTTCTTTCCTTTTTCCATTTTTGTAAGGCAACAGATTTCAAAACAAAAATAAATCACTAAGAAAATGGGAGTAGCATAAAAACAAGTTAGTAAAATCATGCAATGCATTTATTATGATACGCTTTCGAACATACCAGAAATTATTACTCAAGTTATAAGGATAATGGCTGTGGAATAAATCTCGCTCCTGTGTCCTGACCTTTGACCCCATTTCGATGATATTCAACAGAATTGGTTCAGTATACCTCAAGAATAACATACTAAAGTTTTGTCGCAATAGAAGCTGTTTTACGCAAGTTATGAGAATAATGGCTGTGGAATAAATCTTGCTTTTGTGCAAGGACCTTTGACCCCATTTCGTTGATATTCAACAGAACCGGTTCACTATACCTCAGGAACAACATAACGTTTTGTCGCAATCGAAACATTTTTAGGTAAGTTATGATGCACAAAGGCAATGGAATGGTTCCCACTCCAGTGTCCTGACCTTTGACCCCATTTTGCCCATTTTCAATAGGGTTCGTCCCCAGTGGCTCCCTACCACATACTAAAATTTCATCGAAATTGAACCATTTTTACGCAAGTTATGACGCATAAGGGCAGCGAAACAAATCCCACTCTTATGTCCTGCATGACCTTTGACCCCATTTCGCCCATTTTCAATAGGGTTCGTGCCCAGGTGGTTCCCTACCACATACTAAAATTTCATCAAAATCGAACCATATTTACGCATGTTATGATGCATAAAGGCCATGGAATGGATCCCGCTTTTATGCCCTGACCTTTGACCCCATTTCGCCCATTTTCAATAGGGTTCGTCCCCAGTGGCACCCTACCACATACTAAAATTTCATCGAAATCGAACCATATTTACGCATGTTATGATGCATAAAGGCAATGGAATGGATTTCACTTTTATGCCCTGACCTTTGACCCCATTTTGCCCATTTTCAACAGGTTCGTCCCCAGGTGGTTCTTTACCAAATACTAAAATTTCATCGAAATCGAACCATTTTTACGCAAGTTATGACGCATAAGGGCAATGGTATAAATCCCGCTCTTATGCCCTGCCTGACCTTTGACCCCATTTTGCCAATTTTCAATACGGTTCGTGCCCAGGTGGTTCCCTACCACATACTAAAATTTCATCAAAATCGAACCATATTTACGCATGTTATGACGCATAAAGGCAATGAAATGGATCCCGATTTTATGTCCTGACCTTTGACCCCATTCCGCCCATTTTCAACAGGGTTCGTTCCCAAGTGGTTCCTTACCACATACTAAAATTCCATCGAAATCGAACCATTTTTACGCAAGTTATGACGCATAAGAGCAATGGAATGGATCCTGCTCCTATGTCCTGACCTTTGACCCTGTTTTGCCCATTTTCAATAGGGTTCGTCCCCAGGTGGTCCCCTACCACATACTAAAATTTTGTCGAAATCGAACTATTTTCACGCGAGTTATACGGACGGACGGACGGACGGACGGACAAAGCTGGAGCATATGCGCTTCTTCAACCTGCGGTTGGAAAGCGTAAATGAGTACTTAGGGGTAACAAAAAGTCAAATTCATCTCTGCCCCGTGGGATTTCAAAATATTAGTAAAAATCATGTATTACAAAATATACTAAGAAATTAAACTTTAAGATTACAAAAACTAAAGAGCTTTCTGTGTTTTTTTAAAGCTAATCAGAAGCATTACATAAAAAGCATTAAAACTGAGGAAAAATCTCATGTTTTAAAAAAAGATAAATTATGTGCTGTGTACTGATTAACATACAGAGATTTATCAAAATAATAGAAATTCTAACTGTTTGTAGAGAACTTTTTATTAATAAGCTGTAGGCGAGCCTCCGATGTTCAGAACAGAAACAATTTGACTTGGAATAGACTTATACAAGTCATACACATAAGATAATGAAACTTAGAACCATTCTCTTCCTGTAAAATATGTCCCAACTGTGCCAGTGATGTTGGAGGTGGAAAGTGTAATCTGACCTTTTGCTCCAGAAGTTTCCACAAATGTTCAATGATATTGAGGTGGCCAGGCCAGTGTAGCTACTGTTCCTCGTGATCTTCAGACCACAACTTGACATGTTTCTCACAATGCACAGGTGTATTATCTGCTTGAAACTAGGGATGGTCATTAGGGAACAATGCCTGCAACATTGGGTGCAAGTAGTCCCCAAGAATGGATTCATATGTTATAGATATGACACAACCCTGCAGAGTAACCAATGGCCCTAAGTAATGTCATGATATGGCACCCCCACAGCATCAGGGATCCACCAACATGCCTCACAGTCAGAACCAAGCAGTCAGGGTAGTATGCTTCTGCAGGTTTTCACTAGACGAACACTCTACCAGTGGTAGGAAACAACGTGAATCACAATTCATCAGACCAGGTAACACATTGCTAGTCTTTAACATGCCACTTTTTATATGCTTTACACCACCTTACATGTTTTGTTGTTGCATTGGTGTTGGTAATCAGAGGTTTGTGGATTGCAGCACAGTCATAAATACCAGAACAATGAAGTTCCCAATGAAGTGTTATGATGGAAACTGGATCACTCTGATTGTTGTTCAACTCTGCTGCTATTTGCGGTGCCATGGTCTTGTGCTTCCATTGTACAATCTGTACCGAAATTCACCTATCCCTGTCTGATATCTTCATATAGTGCCCATAATTTGCACATTTGGAGGCAATGGTGTGTCCTTTTTGATAGGTTGTCATAATCTTTGACACACTTCCTCATGTTATACCTACTATTTTTGCCGTTCTAGTTTCTGATGCTCCTGCAAGGTGCACACCAATGATCATACCCTTTTTGAGGTCACTGAGATCTGACATTGTCGACAATTATTCCACAACAGCTACTTCACGTGCAACTGTGGCACTGCTACACGAGAGCTGGCATTGTACTGTACCCCTTTATATACCTCACATAGCAGGTGATGTCATCCCTGTGATTTTTATATGACACATTGCATGTACACCAGTCACAGTTCATGTTTCCATTATTTTGATAAATCCCTGTATTTTGTTTAGGTCAAAACCCAATTGCTAAAACAGGAGTGGATATTTTTCATTATTGACAAATTGTTGACAGAGTGTGACCAATGAAAAGGAAAAGGGGGAAGGAAAGCAAAAAGAAATTCTATTCTCAGTGTCATTCTAAGACCTGAATCAAAATAGTAGTTAATTCAAGGAGAAAACAATTTGGTGCAAAAGTGACATAGAAAAATAGAGTACAACAGAACCAAAGGATGGTTATGAGTAACCATTGATTTTATGAACCAAAACAGGATCAAAATATGCATGCAAATATGCACTTATGCATCAACATAAAAAATATGCACAAAAAATATTACAAAAAAAAAAAAAAAATTCAAAGTCAACGCATACCTTGTTGTGTCAGTTAGAGGTCTACACAGGCCTTAATTTAGAAAGCTCAGCCTGACACAGCTCAGATTTTTCAGTTTACATCCCATCACGACCAGTTTTTTTATTAGACTTTCGTCAAGCGTTTTCTGCCATTTACTGCAGATAACACAATTCTTTCTTTAGAACAAGAGTCTTCAACCCGTGGCCTGTCACAAAGCACTTTTTAATGGCCCACGAGACATTGTCCACAAAGGAAATTCTAAAATGGAAGGCAATACATTGAAAATTACGGGTTTTATAGAGCTAATTTTAATATACAGTGTAACTTGTCTAATTCGAACGTTTTTAATTCGAATTCTTGGTTAATTCGAATTTTGCATTTGGTCCCTTGAATTTTCTATAATATAAATGTTAAAAAAAAAAAAAAAAACCCTTTAATTCGAACTTTTTTTGTTTAATTCGAAGAAAACCCCATTTTTGTAATCTCATATTTTTAACAATTGTCTTTCAAAATGGGTACGTACTGTTCTGGATGAAGTTCCATTTGTTGTTACGAGGTCGAGGTCACAAGCGCCAATTCTGCCCGCTCTAGGTTTACCTGAAAGCTGTTGTCATGCAGATGGGGTGAGCAGCGGGAAGGGGTCAAGGTCACTACACTTCCGCTGTAGGCTGTAACCGTAGATGTTTAGTTTGTTTGCATTTACACGAGGTGAACAATGTAACTGCCTGCTCTGGTTGTTTTAATGTCTGTTTATGAGTAGTGCTGTAACCTGCTGTACCTAAGTTTTTCATCATGTCTTTGTGTAGACCAGCCAGTTGTGAGTACAAAACATTGACTTTAGCTCAAAAGGAGGAAGTGATTCATGATGTGGAAAAGGGATTAAAAAAAAAGGCTCAGATTGCAAAGGACTTTGGCATTCCTCCCAATACATTATTCAATTATCTAAAAAATAAGGATAAAATTTTGAATGCTCTTGGGACTCAGCATAGTGGTGAAGAAAGGAAAAGGGTAAGAGGACCAGACAACCCTGATGTTGAGGAGAGCATGTTGAACTGGTTTAAGCAGGCACGTGGCAAAAGCATTCCACTAAGTGGCACCCTGATTAGAGCTAAAGCTGAAGAATTTGCCACTAAATTGGGGAAAAATGATTTTAAGGCCAGTACTGGCTGGCTTGATGGATTTAAAGAAAGAAATGGCATTTCTTTTAAATCTATTTGTGGGGAAGTGCAGATGTTAACCTGGAAGCAGCTAATGAGTGGAAGCGCGAACTGTTAGAAATGATAGGGAGCACAGCCCCTAAAGACATTTTCAATGTCAACGAAACAGGTTTATTTTTCAAATGTACCCCAGACAAAACATTAACCTTCAAAGGTGAACACTGCAGTGGTGGAAAACATAGCAAGGAATGGGTAACGATTGTAGTCGGAGCTAATATGGATGGATCAGAGAAACTTCCTTTTTTAATGATTGGCAAATCACCTAACCCACGCTGCTTCAAAAATGTAAAAACTAAGACAGTTGAATATGAAGCAAATAAAAAAGCATGGAGGACAAGTGACGTCTTTGAAAAATGGCTTCTAAAAATAGCTAAACAATTTTAGAAAGAAAACACAACGATCTTGTTGTTTATTGACAACTGTACAGCACATAACACCATACCTCTGCTGAAAATGTAACAATTTTGTTCTTTCCGCCGAATATGACTTCAGTAGTTCAATCCATGGATCAGGTTGTGATTAAGAACTTTAAGCACCTCTACCGACACCATGTAGTCCAGACAATTCTATCAGGTATCGATACACAAGATCGCTTCAAAATCAACCTTCTACAAGCTGGTCATTTGAATCGCAGTCCATGCAAACAAGTTAAATCTGAAACTATAGCCAACTGTTTCCGAAAAGCAGGCTTCCAGCACCCCAATGTTGAGTCTCAACTACATCAAGATAATGGTGGTGAGGAGATCATACCCACTGTGGAGTACTGAAAAGACGTAGGCTGTGATGTACCGTATGAGGTTTTTGTGAGCGTTGATGACAATTTAGCTGTTTGTGGCATACATGAGATTCTTCCGCGAATTTGCGGAATTCCGCTTTTTTCGGCATCATTTTGGTCATTCTCGAGGTCATTGCAAAAATGAAGAGAAATTTTTCAGGATTTTTTAGGGGGTCGTCGTTCTATAGAAAAATAAAAAAAAAGCGGAATTCCGCGATTCCGCTTTTATGTGGAGTAAAAGAACTAATGTGGAGTAAAGAACTATGTGGAGTAAAGAACTGTTTTTGGAGCAGATGCGGGGGCAAGAAGAAATGTTGGAGGGTGGAGTCAGGAGCTCAATTCGTTTAATGCTGTCAACAATGGATGGGTTGTCAGTCACTTGAGCATCGCAGCGCAAAGGGTGGAAGCTCCGCCTACTTCGTGCATTAGGGAAACTACTGCAGCCCTTTCCGTGTCTTGCGGGAAATCGCCACTCTGCATTCTATCAGGGCCAAACTATCCGCTTGATTCTATCCGTGACGTCATCGCCAGAAACTCTCTCTTGTAATTTGCAAATGTATCCGAATGCGTTCCCGCTTTTCTGAGATCGTTCGAGAATCGAAGCTCTCGTGAATCCTCTTCCTACGGAGGATGCCAAAAAATACGGAATCTCTGTAATTATTACGGATTTCCCCGGGATTACGGGTGACTAACAAAAAAATTATGGATATTCAGATTTTCGCTGTTATTAAGAAAGTTTTACTGATTTTGTAAATAATCGACGTAAAAGCCTCTGAACAAAGTTCGTAACACAGCCCTTTATCTTTTTTTTTTTTTTCTCAGGTGGTGGAATTTGTTTTGCTTGTTTCAAAGTGTGAACAAAAAAAACAAAATGCCTGTCGTGCTTCTTTCGCCGTGGCCCGGGATTACGTCGACCTGAAGCATCTAAATAAAGTTCGTGACGGAGCTTTCTTTTCTTAAATTCGTTCTCCCCCCCCCCCCAAGAGAAGGAATTTGTTTTGCTTTTGTTTGAAAGCTAAGTGGAAAGGAAGAATGGCGCCGCGCCGTGGGATTATGCAGGCCTGGCGGGCTTCTTTTGCCGTGATCCGGAATTACGTTGGTTCGGACGTGCTTTCGCTGTTGCCCGGAATTGCTTCTGCCCGATGCCTCTGAACCATGTCCGTGACGAACCTTTTTGTTTTTTTTCTAAGGAGGAGGAATGTGTTCTGCTTGTTTGAAAACTTAGTGGAAAGAAAGCCCGGCGCCCTGCTAGGATAACGTCGGCCCGAAGCCGCTGAACAAAGTTCGTGACGCAACTCTGTTTCTTTGCTTTTTTTTCTTTCTAAGGAAGAATGTGTTTTGCATGTTTGAAAGCTAAGTGGGGAAAAAAGCACGGCTTTGGGCCAGTATTACGTCGGCCCAAAGCCTCTAAAAAGTTTGTGACGCAGCTTTCCGTTTTTTTTTTTGTTTGTTTTTTTCATTCTTTCTAAGAAGGAATTTGTTTTGCTTGTTTGAAAGCTAAGTGGAAAGAATGTGTCATGAGAGGCTCAAAAACAGGGTTAAAAACAAGAATTCGGCAGAGAAAATCTCCCCACTTGCTTGACGTTGATGGAGATTCATGTCACCATATTCACAATGCAAGCAAAAAATTATGCAAGCCATTTTATAAGGTTACATTGAGAAATACTTTATTGACTTCTTCAATGACTAAAATCTAAGCTGTGGATATATGTTTCTAATTCTTGCAAGTTTCTAATTGCTTGACTAAATTCACAAACTTTCCTAGACAAATACTTTTCACCTCAGGATTTAGCTAGTAAAGATTCACATGTAAGTTTTAAATCTGATTTTTTAAAATATTTCATTTTATTTTGTTCTTAAATCCCTACTTTTCTATTGTGAATATAATAATGTGCTTCACTTTAATATTTACTTACATAATTTACAGAAAATAATTCCATATGGCTAGCGTACTCTTAAATATATTGTATATATGCTGTATTTGAATTTCCTCACCACGCGTTCGCGTGTCCCAATTTTCCACCCAGTTAAAAAGTTCAGCTTTTTTTGTCATCGGCCGGTCTCATGTATGGTTTGTGGTGAGCTCGCAGACGATGAGATCTTGGTTGGTGTTTTGAATAAGAAGACCTACTGTGTATCTTCAGATGAAGAACTGGAACTGCCAGAAGTTCCTGAAGAGTGCCTTCCAAATTCAGTAGAGGTCTTGGTTCACCTCCAACAGTTAAGGAAGTTTGTTGAGGGACAGCAGAATGTAAGTGACTCTCTATTTCATTCACTCGATAAACTTGAGGAATTTACACTTACCCATAACATAAATTCTAAGAAGCAGGCCAAAATCTCACGTTCTTTTACAAAAAATATGTAAATTTACTGTACTGTATATATATATATTTTTTTTGTTATGAATAAATATGTTGGTTTTTACAGTACTTGAAGGGATATTTGAATGTGCCCATATTCAAACTTTCCTAATTCGAATTATTTTTGTGGTCCCTTCAGCTTCGAATTATCCAAGTTACACTGTATTTGGTGGCCAAAGTTTTGAACTAGAACTTAGTTTCATTGTCAGAATGACATCACTGGAATGGTTGTTGCCATTCGGTCAGGAGTGCGGAACTGCAATTATTGTTAAGTATGGTACTTTTCACTTTCTCACTATTTCTGTCCCTCCCCTTCTTGTTTCATCTTTACTACTGTGTTTTTTGTGATTGGTGGATGATTTTTTTTATTGAGTCTGATTTTATGAAGTGTTCACTTGACATCCATCACAAGAAGGGATAATGGATGTCTAATCTGTCTTGTTTCCAATGTTTCTAATAGCTGCTTTATGTTCTTCCATGTGGTTTACACTTCTCCCCATTTCATCTATATAGCTTAGTCTGCAGGGTACAGTCTATGCTATAGACTACCCCTTCTTGTAATGGATGTCTTTTTCTTGTGGCTTTAGAAATGGAAGTTTTATGTTCTTCCATATGGACTTTTACACTTCTCCCTATTTCACCTATACATAGAATAAAAATCCTTAAGACCAAATCAAATGTCTACAACACCTAACCCGCAGCTGTTACTGAGCCCCACAAATAAACATATAATAGATCTGAAGGAAGGAGGAGTAGAAGGACAATTGGTAAATATTCTCAATAAAGGCTGTAATTATAACCTTTCGTCAGCAGCAATTAATAAAAAACAAGTGGTTATCGATTTAGAGAGCATCTGCAGCAAGTTAGAAAAAAAAAGATGAAATAGCAGCAAACAATTTGAGGGAAAACATTTCAGAATGTGTTTTGAAATTTGTAAGAAAGCCAGTAAAGAATTGCTATAATTTTGATAAGAATATCATTAATACCCTTAAAGAATTCAAATCCATTGACAAAATTGTAGCACTAAAAGCAAATAAAAGCAAAGCTTTGGTACCAATAGAAAAGGAAAAGTACTACAGGAAAATGGAAGAATTACAGGAGCCAATTTATGAAGAGCTCACTGATAACCCTGTAGGCTGTAGATCAAACTATCAAAAGTCTGAAGAAATAAATAAAAATTCCTTAAAAAGAAAGAATAAACTCAGTGAACACTTCAAAGATTTTTCTAAAATTCATTCTACAGTTCCATGAATGTATGGCACCAAAAAAATCCACGAAAAAGGCAAACCATCGCAGCATGTAACTGATACGAAAAATTCCAAAATTCTCCACTCGCCAACCTAAATTTTTACCTTCTTTTTCACCTCAAAGATATTTTCCTTTCTCTTCCTTATTTTCTGAAAAATTCCATGAAGCTAAAAGTGAAACTAGACAACTTACCAGAATACATCCAGTATTAGCAATTTAATGTAAAACAACTATTGAAAGCTGTGACTATACTGTTTGGCACATATCTTTTTGTTTAAGTATGTAGGGTGGAGTGGTTAGGTCCATATATTGACGTGCAAATATAAAATGAACATAACTAGTAAAGAATTTTTTACTTACTCACAGCAATTTAGGCCCATCATATATGTTGGCATTTTTTGTCACTATGGCAATGCATCTGCTTAATAGGACAGATATTAGCTTATTTAGATGAAATCCAGGTTCTGCTTGAATGGAAGATTCACAGATTAAAAAACATGACTTCAAATTAAAATCCTATACCATTGCATAGGTATTTGCAAGGAATGATGATTAAAATATGAAAGTTAAAACCCAAATGAATAAAAAGGTTAAAAAAGAATAAAAGATAGACCAAAACCTAATTCACCACCGCAACACACTTCCAAACATGTTTCGGCAAGAATTTTGCCTTCTTCAGTGGAAACTTCTAGGTGTATGTGAGCATCAAGTCCTCGTTGGCAATCTTTGAAAGACTGATGTAGTGTCTTGTATTGCTCTGCCTTCAGCCTTCATCGTTGCAGACTATGGATAATTGAGTATCTCTGCACAAGCTGTTAGTGGCGACATCTGTAGCATGGTGTTCTTCTTGATCGACCTTTGCCCTTCCGCGCTCTCGATCTTTGAACCTGTGTTTATCAGTTTTTTGAAATCAACTGTTTTCATGTTCGATCAAATATCACCATGCATGAAGTAATTTAATTGGCGAATTAGTGTGGCAGCATTTATTTCCCAATTTCTCAATGACTAAAGCTTCCGATGTTAGGATTTGTCTACGAGTCCTGTGAGATGTTAAAAGTCTAATATTCTCCCAGTCGGGCTTTGATTGATTTTCCATGCAGTGTTGTATTAGAGCTGTTTTTGATCTTTTCTTTTGCCAATCTTGCATATGTTCTTTCAATCTCGTAATCATACGTCTTTTTGTACTTCCGATATAAATAGAAGCTTTTTATTATAGTCTGTCCTGGTTGGAATGGCATATACTCCTGATCGATCTAGGATTGATTTTTTGTTATTACTAGAAGTTAGTAATGAGCCATTATCAATATATTGAATTAATCAAACGTTTATTGTAACCAAATATATACAACAACCTTAAGAATAGTCAAAACTAGACGAAAGAAAAGAACATATATATCTTACATCTCCTTCCCATACTTACCACCATTAAGTAAGATATTAAAGAAAGAATGTATTTTGAATGAAATAAATCTTGCAGAAACCATCATTGATAATGGCTCATTACTAACTTCTGGTAATAAAAAATCCATTCTAGATCGATCAGGAATATATGCCATTCCAACCAGGACAGACGATAATCAAAAAGATTTTATTTATGTCGGAAGTACAAAAAGACGTATGATTACAAGATTGAAAGAACATATTCAAGATTGGCAAAAGAAAAGACCTACAACAGCTCTAATACAACACTGCATGGAAAATCAATCAAAGCCTGGCTGGGAGAATATTAGACTTTTAACATCTCACAGTACTCGTAGACAAATCCTAACATCGGAAGCTTTGGTCACTGAGAAATTGGGAAGTAAATGCTGCAACACTAATTCGCCGATTGAATTGCCTCATGCATGGTGATATTTGATCGAACATGAAAACAGTCGATCAAGAAGAACACCATACCGTAGATGTCGCCACTAACAGCTTGTGCAGAGATACACAATTATCCATGGTCTGCAACGACGAAGGCTGAAGGCAGAGCAATACAAGACACAACATCAGTCTTTCAAAGATTGCCAACGAGGACTTGATGCTCACATACACCTAGAAGTTTCCACTGAAGAAGGCAAAATTCTTGCCGAAACATGTTTGGAAGGGTGTTGCGGTGGTGAATTAGGTTTTGGTCCATCTTTTATTCTTTTTTAACCTTTTTATTCATTTGGGTTTTAACTTTCATATTTTAATCATCATTCCTTGCGAATACATATACAGTAAAACTCCGAAAATCCGCAATTGCCTAAAATCCACATGGATTCGAACACCGGTTACAGTTAACAGTGGCACTAACCAAAATATTTGCTATTGTTATGAAGAAAGTTTAGGCTACGGCATTAAGTGTTGTAAAGAACGTTTCGTGCTATTAACAAAAGAGAAGTTTTATGCTAATATTAAAACTTATATGGAAATTATAGAAAATTTAAAATTTGGGAGATGGGTGGATTCATTTCGAAACAAAGCTGAAATTTTGATTAAAGCCATGAAACAAAATAGAAAAATAAAATGCACCACTGAATTTGGAAACTCCCAAAAGTTACTATTGTATTGTTTGCGTTAGACGAGTAGATAGACCTGAAAGTGGAAGAAAGGTAACTATTGTTTGCATGTGTACCAAATTTGTAAACACTAAATTTTAATGGTATACTATGTACACGTGTAATAACTTTTGGAGGTAAAGAAGTCAAATATAATGGTTAGGACAAAAAACTTTGTTTTTTATACCACAATTAAGTAACTCAGATTTCATTTCCCACCTCAGTCACTGCTGAGGGGGATGCACTTGAACCATGTGATGAAAATTCACGAGACAACTATTACTTCACTGCACTAAGGTTTAGGTTTTGAAAGGCCACTTGGCCTATATTTATTTGTAAAACTTAACAAGGGTGAGATTAAATTTTGTACACAATTTCAAACCCGGCCACTGCCCCCTCCCCCCCATATAAACATCTGACAGCTTAGTTGTCTTGAATGACAATATTGCACCAGTCACAGTACAAAAAAATATATATATACCAGAATTCCACAGCACCAACACTTGATTTACCATGGTGTGTAATTTGGGTATGTGGAAGGTAAATCTCTCTATATCTCTCTCTCGAAAAAAAAAAAAATTTTTATGCATATGTGTACACTATGTTGTTCTACTAATTTTCTCGAACCAACCTTCTCAGACCAGCCTTCTGAATCCACTTTTTAATTTTAAACTCCCATAGCATCTGCCAAAATTTTATGTATAATGGTAAGTTATTTTTATTACAAGATTCTACACTTCCAGGAAAATTTGTCTTAAAATCAACATAACCTTGTCTTAAATCAACATGTGTCTTAAAAATCCCCATATTTAGCAATACCGAATACTCAACCATTTCCATACACCATATAAAACTTAATACACTAGATACCTTATTCAATTTACTTAAAAATTATCATTAAATTGCTACACCTACACAAGAATCTTACTTCACACTATCATCCTGCAAATCCAACTTTTCAAAATTCCATACCATAAGTTTTCCAATCTACTGGTACCCATGTAGTAACCACTCAGGCGTAAAAGTCAAACAATCATCTCAACCACTGAGTTTCACTTCTCTAAAAAAACACTATTTTTCGGGGAGAACAACAAAGTTTGAGTCTGAAGGCGAGAATGGGTCGTGAATCCATTCCCAGCCTATACAGTGTAGTGGAGCAAAGTAGGACCTAACCCTTACTGTCTCTTCACTCTGATTTTGGGAACAACTCACTTCCACTCCTTCATAGGAACCACCTCCTATGGGCCAACAAGCTTATTTGGGCAGAAAACAAATCCCCCAATTTGTTCCGTGCACCCTTTCAGACCCGAGGCATGTCTACATAGGGTAAAGTATCCCACAAGAGTTCACTTTCCCCCAAAATATCTAAACATCTATTTTCCAGAAAGCTAACTTAACATCCTCATTTCCAGAAAATTCAATACATCACCTTTTATCCCAGAAAATTACTTCATATCCTATTTTTCCCAGGAACACACTTCATATCTTCGTTTTCCCAGGAACACACTTCATGTCTTTATTTTCTCAGGAACACACTTATTTCCCAGAAAATCACTTATCTTTATTTCCGAGGAACACACTGTACTACTCATTTACCAGAAAGCTCAATAACACCATACTTGACACACTATACCAAACCTTACTTTATTTCCAGAAAACTCTATAAATCGCCATACTTCCTAAATCACTCTTTTCCTGAAAAATCATCACTTCTTGAAGAAACACAACAACCACTCGGGTTCTTTTCAGTCACACTATACATATGCTCATATCTGCCTGTATGTCCAATTCCTATATTCTCCCCCCCCCCCATAAAAAAAACCTGTTTTTCTAATCTACGGGCTGAAACTAGAAATTAGCCCTCACTACTACAAAAATTAAATTTTAAAGAGGAATTTAGCACTTAAATTTACTAAAACACTAAACCAAAATAATTACCAGCCTACAAGAAAAATTCCCAACTACATGGCACCTACACTAAGCTCATAAATACAAATTCTACTTCCCAAATACAAAAATCACTGAGCACAAAATGAGTTAAATTTCACTTAAAAGAAATACTGGTCTTGGAAGGCTGTTCGTTCCGAAATATCTTAATATACTTTTTATATCATCTATCACTACATGACCCAGAAAATTATACACTTCCTTTCTTTGTTTTGTTTTGTTTTTCAATTACGTAACCACAGAAGATGACATGAAATTTGTGTACACAGCCTAACATTAAATCATATGGTTTCATTCCTTAAGCACACCAGAACACTAAAGTACAAAAAAAAAAAAAAAAAAACGTGAATGAAAGCATTTACACCTTCCTTTTTTTTTTTTTTTGCAATACATTTTTCCGACAGCCCCCCCTCCCCCCATTTCAAAGCCCACTTGTTTAGATAGTTTTTAAAGAACCCACAACATAATATTTAAAAAAAAAAAAATTTGCCAACAAAAAAATTACCTTTAGGACCGGGGCAGCAACAACTCTTGAGGTACAATAGTCGCCGAATAGAAAAACACTGCATTGCTTGAGAGAACACCACTGTCCCGGGTGAAAAATTTTTTTTTTCTTCTTGCCATGGGCAACCTTTTTTTGTTTTTCTTTTGTTTTGTTTTTTTTTCTGGAGTGGGTGCATAGGAGCTCTTTATTCCTGTTGACCCAGCGGGCAGAACAGCACTTTGGATTTATCTCCTTGTGATGGCGGACCCCTTTGTTGTAGTCAGGCAGTGGGCCAGGCTCGACGATTCGGCAGTTACCGTAGTCAAGATGTTGTTCACAAGGCTCCATAATGGCTTTTTCGCAATTTCCAGTGCCAGGAGGAACTTGCTTGAATCCCTTGTAGGTGTAGATGGTGGGGTGTCTCTTCCTAAGGCATCAATCGAGGGAGTAATTTTATGGATCTCCTGCTAGTTTTTCCTCATTATTTGATGAGGACCAGGAGTCATCTGACCCCAAACGAAGAAAGTGGTGGTAAAAAAAAACACTTCAGGTCCTCAACTTGCAGGTGGGCAGTAGCTTTGCCTTTTTCAGCTAGGCCCTCTCCACGACATCGTCCCAGCTTGTCACCTCCCCGCCAAAAAGGCGAGGAGAAAAAATTCGCCTTGCCAGCAAAAGACCAGCGAGCGAGTGAGTGAGGCAAGCGTCCCAACGGGAAAAAACTCTGGGGTGTTTGAAAATGCTGACCCCTAATTGGTCAACTTCAGCCTAGTAACTAACGGCTTCCCAACAGAATTTCTCTCCCACGCAAGCCAGGGGTGACACTCTGACCTTCACTTGGGCAGAATCGCTGTAGCGTCCAGCACTCTGTTCTATAAATAGAATTTCCTTTGCCCAGGGAACCCTCTGCAAACACATTTTAGAAGCCTCTGAATCCTTTGCCTAAAATGGCTGACTGAAAGAAGATTTTCTTTTCTCACAACCTTTCAGAAATGCTTTTTCCTCATTCCGTGATTAATACAAATAATTTTTCTTTCACAAAGGGGTTGATGCTGTCTTTTGCTCGCCCCTTTTTTTTTCTTAATAAAGAGGGGAAAAAAATGAATCGGGCCAAAAGAAAAAAAAAGTTTAATGCCTATTATTTCCCTTCCTTTTAAGAAATTTTTGTTTGCTTGGTCAGGGCTGTGAAGTAAATGAATATGGCCAATTATTCCCTTACCTCACTGCCTCTTCCAAACACAATTTTGAAATGTGGACTGTCGAGTATTTTCATTCTGTGTATTTTATTTATTTATTTTCTATTATTTTTTTATTTTTCGTAAATCCCAGCGAAGTGATCAATTTTCCTAAGATTTACGAACATGAAAATTCTCGACAGGACACTATTATAGATAGACAACAACTTTATAGATAGAAAGAGGCATTTTCATAAAATTGAAAATCTAATAAATGACCAAAATAATAGCATAAAAAGAAAAAAATGACACCACTAGAAGACAAACCAATGTTCATTAATAAATCTAAAACTAAATTGGCATCTTTGCAGATTAAAGCACTTAATAGAGGCATGAGATATGCATATCAGCAAAAAATTCCAAAAACTGAGATTATAATTCCATACATAGAAGACGTCATCAAAAAAACTACCGAAAAAAAGACAAAATCCAACAAGATTCAAAATGATTAGAACAATCATTTGCAAGGTAAAAGAAGAGCAACTACCAGCTATAAAATATGAAAGACAAGAATTGATGAAACTTAGGAACAACCCAACAATTAAATGCATAAGCGCAAATAAAGCCAAACAGGTTGTTATATTAGACAAAGAAGAGTATAATTTAAAAATGAAAAAGGCTATTGCCGAGTTAAATGTCGAAGAGACTAATTATGATCCAACAGACAGAATTATAAGAAAGATGGCTAACATAAAAAATCATGGCCATTTACCATCTAATTTTAAAAATAGAGCCTTTCCACATATAGGAGCATCTATTCCAAGCATATTTAGCAAAATCAAAACACATAAAAAAGAACCCTTAAGACCAATAGTGAATAAAACAGTTGCTCCAGCTATCGTCCTAGAAAAAGAACTATTTAAACCCTTAAAACAATACTATAGCCAATATGAATATACGATTAACAACTCTACCAAAGTTATTAGAAAAATCAAGGAAATCAAAACAACTGAATTTATTATGATCAGTTTGGATGTAGTCTCTCTGTATCCAAATACTCCAGTTTACAAATCAATTAAACTATTAGATCAGAAGTTAAGAGATCAAAAAAATCACAAAGAATCAGTATTATCCAAGCAGTTAAACTTGTTACTGATAATAACTACTTCACATATGATAAGAAAATCTATAGACAAAAACAAGGTGCCCCAAAGGGATCCCCGATTTCTGGTCTTCTTGCTGAAATAGTATTGCAGGACATTGAAAATAAACTTATTAAACCACTCAATGAAAATAAGCTGTTAATATATTTGAGATACGTAGATGATATCCTTATCTTCTGGCAGCAAACTGAAAAAGACCTTGATGCATTCATACAAAAATACAATAGCTTTTATCCATCAATACAAGTTACTATGGAAAAAGAAATTAACAGACAACTACATTTTTTAGACATTTCTTTATTTAGAAACAACAATATGATTGAATATGAAGTCTATAGAAAACCAACGTTTATTCCAGCAGTTATTCTGATTGATTCAAGCCATCAATGGAAATATAAAAGATCAGCATTACAATTCTATGTTAGGAGAGCTTTAACTCACTCAAGTAATAAAAATAAAGAAATTTTAGAAATTAACTGGATAACCGAAACAGCTATGAAGTTTAGATACAGGAAAAAAAATTATTGAAGAAATACTTGAAAATACGAAAAAAATCTGTTAATAACAACAACATTAAACCTAAACCTAAAACTGAAATGAAATTTGCAAGTAAATTTCCTTACATTCCTCCACTAACGAATATTTTGAAGAAGGAATGTGCGAAAGAAAAATGTTACTGGCGGAGACAGTTATCGATAACAAACCCATATTGACAACTGGAAGCAAAAAATGATCAATACTCGATAAAGCAGGAGTATACTGTATACCAACAAAATACTCTATGGAAATGAAAGGAACTGAAGAAAAGAATAAAATATACATAGGAAGTACTAAAAGAAGATTTAGGACCAGATTGGGAGAGCATATATCAAACTGGAACAAAAAAGAGAACAAGACATCTTTAATTCAACATTGCATTGAAAATGAAGCTGTCCCAGATTGGCCGGAAGCAAAATTAATAACATCACATAAAACAAAGACTCAAATTTTAACATCAGAAGCGGTGATGATAGAAGAAACTAGAGAGACAAATTGTAATTATAATGACCCAGTGGATCTTCCATATGCTTGGAGATACCTTATAGAAAAAGAAAAAGACCATAATAAAAATAAAATACAGAAACAAGATAAATTATAAGTCTGTCGACAAACAGAAGATGGCGACACCTGATTAGAAACACGCACAACGTGGGGTGCGCAATCAAACCAAAATCCGAAT
Source organism: Macrothele yani (assembly GCA_039090855.1). Lineage (NCBI taxonomy): Eukaryota > Metazoa > Arthropoda > Arachnida > Araneae > Macrothelidae > Macrothele > Macrothele yani. The sequence goes on from CM077017.1 coordinate 83,016,852, forward strand.
GCGCTGTGGCTTTGTCGACGTGGAACTTTTGACTCTGCCAGTGGATTTGAGACAGGTGGCCAAGAAACAACATGAATGATGAATGATACATCATTTATGCCCACTAAAGAAGACTACGAAATGGTAGTTGAAACTAGTATGGGAATTTGGTGCTACGGGAAACGAAGATCAAACTTTCGTCAATACAAGATATTTCTTACCAATTCGACTCCTCTTCAACATAAGGTTCAGAATATTTAGTTATTTTAATGTTCTTAAATATCATCTTTTAAATAACGACTCAAAAAGAGTGATACTAATTTACTACTTTCTCCTAACCATTTGAAGATTTCATCACAATAGACTACAAAGGACTCTGCAATATCTCGGAAAGCTTCATGACTTTTTAACAACTTATAAAGACTACAAAGGGCTCTGCAATATCCCAGAATGCTTTGTGACCAAATGTGAGTAACATTTTGAAACTTTTATTATCTATCTGTTTATTTATTTCTATATTATAAACGTTTCCCAAAAGCATTTCAACAATAACATGAGAAATAGTAAATAATGCAACAACAGAATTGTTGACATTTATGTATAATAAGAATTATAACCACGTAAAAAATTCAACACATTGAAATGTTTGATGAATTGATATAAAAAAAAAAAGTTTCGCAAATCGAAATTTATTTTCCAGCTGACATAAAAAAAATGTTTAAGATCTTTTTAAAGGTTTTTAAAATCTTTTTTATGTGTTTTCTCTATTTGAAAAATATTACTAATGATATAAATTTTTTTTGGGCCAAAAATGATGGTACAGTATTGAGAGATTAAAGTTCAAATAAAGCACATATCAAGCGGGCAATCTGGCAACTTAGCATTGCATGTTTAAATTTTTCCCGGTACACGTGCTGTGAGAATCTGTTTTTTTTATGTCTTGTTTCACATCTTAAGGGGACATTTTTTTGAATAATTGTTTGGAAATTTGAGAAAATGGCAGGAATGAAGAGAAAGCATGGCTCTTTAACGATTCAGCAGAAAGTGGACTTGTTGCAAAAACTTGATAATGGCAGTGCACCAAAGCATGTTGAGGAGATTTTTGGTATTGCTGTTCGGACTGTGTACAATATTAAGAAAAACTAAGGCAAGATATTGCAATTCTATGCAATGAGTGATAACAATTCTGAAATTGCTGATCGCAAAACGTTGCATGAAGCTAGAAACACCACCCTCGATGCTGTTGTTTACGAGTGGTTTAGGCAAAGGCGTAACGATGGTATGTCAATTACAGGTCCACTCTTATGCAAAAAATCCAAGCTATTTAATCAGCAACTGAAGATTGATGAGCCTTGTAATTTTTCAGTTGGATGGCTATCCAGCTTCAAACAAAGACATGGAATTCGTTACTTGAAATCCTGAGGGCAGCAAGGATCGGCAGATAAGGTAGCTGCAGAAGAGTTTCTGGATGTATTTGCCAAATTTGTCCAGGAGGAAGCTCTTTCTCCTGATCAAACTTATAACATGGATGAAACTGGACTTGTCTGGCATTGTCTACCAAGACATACTCTAGTGTGTGCTGATGAAGTAGGACCTTCCGGTGTTAAGGAAGGCAAAGAAAGAGTACAGTTGCTCTTTGTTCCAATGCCTCCAGAAATCATAAATGTATGCCATTTGTGATTGGAAAAAGTGCTTGTCCTAGGGCTTTGAAGGGCTTAAAGGCTTTACCTGTGATCTACCATAGTAATTAAAAATCGTGGATGACCAAAAAACTTGCTACAGACTGATTCAATAATCACTTTGTTTAAAGACGCCAGAAAGCACTGTGTGGAGGTCGGACTTGCTCCAGACAGTAAAATTTTGTTGGTATGGAACAACTGCAGGGCACATCCTGAAGATTTAACTTCAAATAATGTTACAGTTATGTTCTTACCCCCAAACACAACTTCATTCATTCAACCCATGGAACAGGGCATAGTTAACAGTTGGAAGTGCAACTACAAAGGAGAATTCCTAAGGAAACTGTTGAACTCTGATAAATCGTTTCAAACAATCAAAACATTCATTAAAGATTTCACAATGAAGGACTGATAGCAGGTTCATGGAACAATGTGAAACGTTCTACTCTTATAAATGCATGGCATAAGTTATGACCAGCATCAATATTTATTGACTCTGAACCCGAGGATTACGAGTTTAGGCCAAATCAAAGGCTACGCAGCTTCTAGCATATGCCAAACAAGCAAATGTGTCAATGATTAATGCGTTTAGAGAAGAAGATATAGTTGAATATATGGAATCTTCAGACAAGAGTGAAGTCCAAATGATGACTGATGAAGAAATCATAGCTAGTGTGATTAATCCTGATGCAGGTGATTCAGACACTGACAGCGAGGATTCTACTACCAAAAAGTATCCTTAGGTGATGGAATTTGGTTGGAAGAACAATAAATTATTTTTTAGAACAGCAGAAATGTGTTTCAGCACAGAAAATAATGATGATTTATAGACTTCAGGAAAAACTTCAATGAGAGAAACCAAATTTAAAACAATTGACCATTAATGGAATGTTTGCCAGCCAGAATGTTTGATTGACATATACAGTATTTGGTAAATAAAAATTCAATTAATTAATACAGTACTGTATTATGAATTTGTTCCCTATATTTTACGTACTTATTAAATACTGTATATATCTATATAAATTCCAAATACTACTAATTATTAAACAAATGAAAGCCTATAATTCATACATACATACCATCCTATTTGAACTAGTATTATACAGTACGTATGTACTAGTAAACACACACAGGTTCTCTAAAATCCACAAAATTCTACAATCTGCACAACCTCTGGAACCAAGTTGTGCAGATTTTCAAAATTGTACTGTACAATGATATAGGATTTTAACTTGTAGTCATGTTTTTTAATCTGTGAATCTTCCGTTAAAGCAGAACCTGGATTTCGTCTAAGTAAGCTAATATCCGTTCTATTAAGCAGATGCATTGCCACAGTGACAAAAAATGCTGACATATATGATGGGCCTAAATTGCTATGAGTAAGTAAAAAATGATTTACCAGTTATGTTCATTTTATATTTGCGTGTCAATATATGAACCTAACCACTCCACCCTACATACTTAAACAAGAAGATATGTGACGAACAGTATAGCCGCAGCTTTCAACAGCAGTTGTACATGAAAGTCATTAGCCACGTAATTTTGCGCCATATGCCATTTTCGCATATAGGAATAGAAGAACAGTATTAGCAAGCTTTGATATAGTATCAATGTATATTAATATCTACCTAAATCTCCTGATAGAATTTATTGCCAATGGCCTTGCAGAAATTTTTTTTACCATAACCACAATAAGGAAATATTAATAGGTATATATGAGATGCTTCTATTTGCATTCCAAAACAATTTCTTCTATTTTGAAAAAAATATTACAAGCAAACATCAGGACTTGCAATGGGATCACCTCCAGCACATCTACTGCCAAACTACTTTATGAGTAAATTAGAAGCAAAGATCCTGATACAGCAATTAGTACTTGTTCTATATGTCTGATACATGGATGACATATTATTTATAATAGGTAATGAAGATCAGTATCTACCCTCTCACATTTTGACACTGTTGAACTCGCTGGAAAATTCCCTGAAATTCACCTTAGAAAGGTCATAGCCTCAACTACCTGGATGTCACCCTAACCTCAAAAGCAGGAAAGATCTTAACACAGATCTACAAAAACCCCACCAACACAGACAAGATATTAGACTACAAGCCATACCACCTAGACTACAGAAAGTCTAATACTGTGAGACAATTTTTGGGGAAAATCAACTTCATAGTCTCTACAGAAGCCCTAAAAGACATCCACAGAGAACTGGAAAGAACTTTGTCGAAAAACAAATTTCCCTCCCCATTCATAAAGAATATTTTTAGGAATAAGGCAAATAAGAAGGAAAATAACATCAAATTCCCAAGCAAAATTGCTTACCACAAAAGACTTTTCAAAAAGCTAAATAAGATTAGTGAAAAATAACTGGTCACCAAAAGTTAGGGATGTTGCATGAAATGAAGGGTGTGTGTATCTGTCTCAAATAGCTCACATTGAAATAACATCAGTGAAGCTACGTAACACAAATGATAAAAAGATAAAAACCACTAATCCAACATCTACTACTATCAGTTCACTTAGTAAACTAAAAAAAATCAGGGCTTTCTTCCAACGTCTATTGCTTCAAATATGTATCCACCCAACGGACCTGGTATCCCATTGCTTTTTGGCAAATTAAAACTTCACAAGGAAGGCTACCCAATTAGACCTTTGGTTTCCGGATTTAATAGTCCTACCCGTCCATTAGATAAAGCCATTTCTACCTTCCTTTCCCCCTTCTTTTTGCCCTCAAAATTTTCCATCCAAAGTTCTCGTCAAGCACTTGATACTATTAAGGCTTTTAGCCGGACTGATATTCCGTTTTTTATGGCAACCCTTGATGTTAATTCATTATTCCCTAATGTACCTATTTCACTTGCCCATGAACTTATTGAACAGAAATTAAACTCTACATCTAATATTTCACCTGTTGAAATTGAAGCTATCATGTCAGCCTTAAAACTTGTTGCAAAGAGGTCATACTTTAAATTTGACGACATCATCTACCAACAGCTTGAAGGGGCTCCAATGGGATCCCCCAATCACCTATCCTTGCCGAAGTTGTGTTACAGTTTTTAGAAGAATCTATCATTTCACAAACCCCATTCCCCCTTTTCTTTATTTACGTTATGTAGACAATGTTCTGATTTTTTGGCCTCATTCACTGCAACTGTTTCAACAATTTGTTCAAACACTCTCCTCATTCATTCCCAACATTAAATTTACCATAGGTACCGAAGAAAACTGTTCCCTTCCTTTTTTAGATTTTTGTCTTCATCTTCAACCCGGTACCAATAGACTATCTTATTCAGTTTTTCATAAACCGACTTTTGTACCATCACTTATCCATTTCTCATCATACCATCCAATTCAACATAAACTAGTAGGATTACGTTCATATATAGCAAGAGCTTTTACTCACTCGTCTTCAATTTGTCGTCGTCGAACTGAACTTATATTTATTTCAAACTTAGCTAAAACCTTTGGTTACTCACCTTATGTACTACCGAAGCTTATTTCTCGTTACCAGCGGACTGTCTCCACAAAACTACAAGTAGACAAACCGACTATGAAATTTGTTGGCTCTGTAACCTTTAACATCCCTATTGTCAACATGCTTAACAAATTTTGTAATAAACATAAATTACATTTCGGGATCCGAACCTCTAACATTTTTAAGAATTTATGTTCTGACCGAGGTGTTTTATCAACAGGTGAAAAGCATGGTGTATATTGTATTCCACTACACCCCCAAACCCCTAATCAACCGAATTCGAGTTACATTGGGTTCACTTTACGAACAATTTTGGTTCGATCCCGTGAACACCAATATGACATCTCCAGGAAAGCTACAACTCGTACAGTAACCCTCAATCAATTTACTCCGTGTTAGTACAAGGTCTCTCATCTCGCCTACACCAAATACAGGAAAGACACCTTGCTTACGGAAGCACTTTTTATAGTGTGGTTTAACAATTTATGCTGTAACGATGACCTCCCTTATGCCCTCCCTTTAACTTGGCAACTTCTTATACGTTCACTTGAACCTCCATTGTTAATATGATGTTAATGTTAACCTTAATATTTATGTTTATTCACATGCGCATTACTGTTACCATGGCCACATCACGTGACTATTATAAAGCGTATAAGTTGTCGCCGCACCACATGTATTCACAGTTGGCTTGACAATGGGCACCAAGGGGTGACCTGAAAGATCTCGCCTCATGTAATTTTATCATTTTAACTGTAACATACTGGTTTTAATTGTAGTAAATCTTTCACTTCATCTTACAATTAGTGTGTTGTGGTTTTAATGAAGTTTTATCGTGTTTTAGACAGCATTACAACCTAATATATTTGTGAGTAGGGAACTTTTATCGTAGCTCGCCCGCCACGTGCTGTGTTGTCATGGTGCTAATTTACATATGACATATTTACCCATGCTGATAATCAATTTGCATATCGCCACGTTTCCTTCGAAACCACAATATCCCTAACTTTTTGTGACAGTATATGAAATCAGGCTTGCCCAAGATCTGAATAACAAGGTAAAAAAATGCCTTCCATCTCTAAAACAGCAAGAAAAAGACGTCCAGTTACAAGAAAGGCCAGTCTATAGCATAAACTGTACTTGTGGACTAAGCTATATAGGTGAAATGGGGAGAAGTGTAAACCATATGGGAAAATATAAAGCAGCTGTCTTGAAACATTGGAAACAAGACAGGGTTAGACAGATATGTACAAGTAAGTGGACACTTCATAAAATGGGACTCAAAAAAAATAATCACTCACAGTAAAGAGGAAACTTGAAGAAGGGATAGAAATATCAAGAATAAATAACATGTTCTGCTATAATTTTAGTTGGACACTATCGACCAAATGGCAACAACTACTCTAGTGACATAGTCCTGACAATGAACTAGGTTCTAATTAAAAAATTTAACCACAAAATACATTAAAATTGCCCCTATAAATCACTAATAAATAAAACTTCACTGTAGAGAAATAATTAGAGGTGCCATGATGTTATTAATTACTAAGAAAATATATTTTCGAAATGGAAAAATTAATATCCATACACATACACACAGAAGTACCTTTTGCACATGAACATTGAGTTCGCAAATCTGCTATGAGATATGCTGTGATAAATTATATAATTGAATTTTTTATTGACTACTAAAAGATCAAATACCTACTTCTGAATTTTTTGTAGCATAAATATCATGTTAACTGCATCGATTCGTTTTTTGAAAGTTAAGTTTTAGGATTCGAAACCTCTCTGAAATAATCGATATTCATAATCAACACATGCATTTTTAGACTTCTTTTTTATGTGGTCTGTGAGTCCAATTGCATTTTGTCATGCTGTCCACCATTCAGAAAAGTGTAAAAAAAAAAACAGTTCTAAAGAAACAAATGTGCTGTACTGAACAAAGCAACCTTAGTTGTAGAGGGAATATCATGCAGAGAGATATGGGGGATCATAAGGACTACCTTGTTTGTATTTAAGTGTAGAAGAGGAAAATCATTATGTTTGTAATGGGACTATGAAATTAGGCCTAAACCTAAACCATGACAGGAATTCCCACAAGAAATAGCACATACATTATATTGACAAAAGTCACCGGACACCCCTTCAAAAGCAAATGAATGGATCCGCTGCACTGTTAAGATGTGCGGTACAGCAGCAAATGGTATAAAAACAAGCCTGCAGCTGACCGCGATCATATCACACTGTGAGGTTGAGTGAAAATGTTGCGGCGGGAGAGAACTTACTTTGAGAAAGGAAAGATTGTTAGGTGTTATATTAGTGGGTTGTCCATAGAAAAGCTGAGAGGCATTCAAACATACCCAAGTCAACCGTTCTGGATGTACTGAATAAGGGGAAGACACGTGGCGTGCCTGAAGCAGCAAAACGTACCAGAGACCAAAGAAAATCAGTGATAGAGGACGTCGAAGCCTCAGGAGAGTCGTTACAGCTAATTGACGGAGTACTGCACAAGACCTCAGTGTAAAGGTGAGTAAAAATGCTGGAACCCCGGTATGTACACATACCATTCGCAAAGAACTTCATTCCATGGATTACTGTGGTTATGCGGCTGCTCATAAGCCTTTCATCTCCACTCGGAATGCTACTCGTCGTTTAGCATGGTGTAAAAAATATTTATCATGGACTGTAGATCAATGGAAACAAGTCCTATGAACTGATGAATCCAGATACACAATCCACCAGTCTGATGGCCATGTGTGAGTATGGCGGCAGCCGGGGAAATGCTATTCACCACAGTCTACTGTTCCTTCAATCAAGTTTCGGACTGGCAGCGTACTCTTGTGGGGTGTTTTTCGTGGTATGGTCCCGGCCCATTGGTTATCGTGGACAAACCTGTTAACCAGCACGTCTACCTCAATATTCTGGACAATTATGCTCTACCTGTGGCAAAACTATGGAACCGAGCCTTGTTGGTACCAGCAGGATAATGCACCGAGCCATAAAGCAAGGACTGTTACAGGGTGGTCTGACGATAATTCCCTATCGTGTGTGGACTAGCCAGCACAGAGCCCTGATCTTAATCCCATAGAGCACCTATGGGATGAATTAGAGCACTGCATAAGAAGTTTGGAACCAAGGCCTACTACTAAGCAACATTGATTATGTACTGAATGGAAGCGCATACCTATCGCTGTGTTCCAATACCTTGTCGAAAGCATGTCTCGAATGGTCAGTGCATGCATATTAAGGCCAAAGGTAGACCAACACTATACTAATGTATGTCAATAAATGCTATGTTGTGTTTCTCTTCTAGGTGTCTGGTGACTTTTGTCAATATAGTGTATGTAAACAAATACTTCGAACTTCCTCATCTCCTTTGCAGCAACGAATCGTTTTGGTTTCAAGAAGCTGGTAACTCTGTTCATGTTAACATTTTTCAGAAAAGAAAAAAAAAAAAAACGTGTTTACTTGCTAAAGCCAACGAAGTGAAAAAGGGATTTGATTTCAACCTTAAAAGCAGTAAACCATCCCATTTCAGACCCTCATCTTACATCCTGACTTGTTGGTTTAAGTCGTAAATAAGCAATGCATCCAGTGGTGGCAGATTCGTTTCACTCAGTGAACTTCACCATCTGATTATTTAGCAAGTCAGTCATTGTTTTGTGAGAGGAAAAGAATTTTTTAAAGGCAGGAACAAAACTCTAAACCTTCCAGCTCAGGCCTAGCCCGACCCATGCAGACCTCTTCTGTCAGTGCACTTTATTTGTGAATGAGAATATTTTTATACAAATGGTATGAAATAATTTTTTAGTAATACTTTAAACATACTTTTCCAAATTCTCTACACAGAACTGGTGCATCTTGTTCACTAAAATTAATTTATATGCTGAAAATGATCATTCAACCTCAACCACAGTTACTGTACTGTGTACATACAGGGTGTACACAAATTAGTTGGGCAAAAATAATGGTTTATTATGCATAGTTATATAGGCACACATGAGAGTAAACAAGATTATAAGATAGTGAAACACACCAAGTTTACCTTTTTCACAAATGTTCGATGTGGCTGCCCTTCGTCACTCTGCAAATGTCACATCGGTACATCAGTTCTTGCCATATGTTAGTGAGCATGTTCATGTCGATCAAACCAAGTGCAGTGCTGATTCGTGATTTCAATTCAGGAATGGATTTCGGAAGCAGCGGGCGGTAAACCTGGTCTTTAACAAAACCCCATACACTGAAATCTAGAGGTGGAAGATCTGGTGATCGTGCTGGCCATGGAATAACACCTCCGCGACCAATCCAAACTGGTACTTCAGCACTGAGGTAAGAAGTCACCGCTCTGTGGAAGTGACACGGTACGCCATCTTGTTGAAAAATGAAACCTACAGGCATTGTTTCTTTCAGGATCGGCGTCGGGTAAAGCTGAAGCATGTCCAGGTATAAGATTCCAGTAACAGTTTTTTCAGCAAAGAAGAATGGCACAAAAACAACTATCCGCAAACTTAGGATACACTAAGACTCATCTGCATTTGAACTGGTAACTCACAATTAATATTTCGCACATTATTTACTTACGAAATTGCCCAACTAATTTGTGTACACCCTGTATATATATATATATATATATTCTATAAAGAAGATACCTAAGCAAAAAAATACATATATAATTTTGACTCACACCTAATACAACATAGAAAAGGTTATGTATCTACCTGTGTGAGTAAAAGGAGAAAAGATAAAAAAATAAAATAAAACAACTGAATGTAGAAGGTGTCGAGAATACTGAGCCTTGGCTTTATCAAGGACCAGCAAAAACTCTGCATTTTCTCACTTCCACAAAGACCTAGTTGGAAATGGGTTTCTGCAAGGCCATAGATGCAAGTAACATTCCCACCTAAAATAGTTAAAAAATATATATATAAGTCATGTCCTCCGTAGAGTAGCATGACCTAGCACTAGTTAAAAATTTCGCTTGCATCCATTAACCTTCATGGCCCGACCCATGCTCTTCATCTGTTACTATTAAACAGAGAGAAGAAGATTAAAGAGAACTCAAGCTGTGAGAGTGACATAATAAATGGAAATGATTTTCAGCTATAACGAAATTCAAGTTCGTTTGAGAGAGAATTTAAACCTGAAAAATAATGCAAAAGAAATCCAAATTTTACATTGCAATTAAAAAAAAAGGAAATGTTAATTTATAACGAACAGATTTTTGAAAGAAAACTTGAGTCTAAAACCCCCTACTCTACAGCTTATGACAGCACGAAAACGAGAATAAGCTAAAGATAAATATTAACTAAAGAAAACTTTGTGAAAGTTATATACCTTAAACAGTTAGATGCAATATGTACAAAGTATTTCAGCAGTGCTTTAAGTGCATAGTTAATTAGTTATTAAGAACTTAACTACTATGAAAAAACAGCGCATAGACAGCGCATAGAAAAGGAACAGGCTTAGCCTTCTTCTGTTCCTAGGTACCTCAAAAGACGCTCAAAGTTACAAAGAAAAGTAAGAGTTAAAACCCGCAAAAATGTTAACAGACAAACCAATGCTTAAAAGCTGAAAAGCTAAAAAACGACAGAGAAAAGGTACATAAAGTACAAACATTGAACTTATAAAACCTAGAACCCAAAAACAAGGAAGAGAGCTTACCTCTTGTGTAACAAAAACTTTTCTCCACACAAGAGGAGAACATGGCTGACCCCTTCCGCCACTCCCTAGACAGCTGGGGGGCAGTGAGGGTGGGGCTGATGGCCTCCTCATACAGCAAGAAAACAACGCGCGGAGATTTTAACCAGAGAAAAAAATATATAAACTTAAGACTGTGGATCTGTATGATCAGAATGAGCAGAATTAACTCTCCAGAATACATGAGAAATATTATAAAATACACGAGCAGTTTATTTAATAATCTTTGCATGTATTAAATCACCTTAGTGAGCTTCTATAGATTAATCAGAATCTTATTAATTTTAATGTTGGTTTTACTATTTTTAGTATAGCTATCCTAGTGATGAATAACTAGTTTTCTTTTTTATTTGTTTTTATTTTCTTTTATAAACAGATTTTTAAGCTTTTTTGTGATTTTGTTTATATTATTTAATTTTTTGTTTTAATAGGACCGTCATATCCATAGCACTAAGGTTCCTTTAGGTAGTTAATAGGCATCCTTTAGCCAACTTCCTTACGGCTTTGATTGGTCAGAATCATATTATTAACTGTGTAGAAAATTAAAGCAGATCTGCCAACCTTACTCTATTATTCAGAATAATTTTTCTTAAAGTTCTTTTGATGAAAGAAGAAGGAATTTCGTTCTCTAGAAAACTTTCTAATAGTATATTAATGTGGTAATTGAAATCCAAATTGTTGCTGCAAATTCTTGAAATTCTTAGGACCTGAGAAATTAGTACATTCTCAATTACTTTGGTTGAAATGTTATTATTCCAGTGTAGATATTTAATTACTTTGAAAGGAAAATTAACTCTTTTATCAAAGAGGCTAATAGATGGGTTACCTCTGTTGAGCTTAATGCTTAAGTCTAGGAACTCAAGTTCCTGATTACTGTGGTTGGTTTTACATAAGTTAAGAGAGCTAGGATAGATATTATCAAAATCACTCTCTATAACTTCTGAATTATTGATACACAGCAGATCATCAATATATCTAAAAGTGTAAAGGTAGTTATCTGAGCAGGTGGGGTGATTTTTAATGAATTTATATTCCTTAAAGAACAGGAATAGATTAGCGATATTTGTGGACATTGATGTTCCCATTGGAATACCGTTCACTTGCTTATAGAGAGTATTATTATATAAGATATGGTTATTTTTTATGCAGCAATTGAGATAAGAGTTCCAAGTTCCTACATCAACAAATTGGTTAAGTTTAAATTCTGCATACAGCTCCTTAAATGTAGTTATTATATCTGATAGAGGCAGATTAGTATATAGGTTTTCAAAATCATAACTATTAATATCTAGGGGACAAACTTTGAGTATAGTAGAAATTACTTCTGCATTATTATTAATTATCCAAAAATCTCTGTACAACAAGTTAGAACAGTTTCTAATGTGTTTCAAAACCTTCTTTAAGACATCTTCAAAAGCAAGATCTATTTTCTTTTTATGACTCCTTACTCCACTAGCTATGAACCTGAACTTCACAGGATCCTTATGAAACTTAACCGTTGCAAAAAGAAATGGAAATTCAGGCCCATATCTTCTAGTTTGTGGAATTTTAAGTTTCTTGAAGAATGCCTTAAACCGATTTTCTAACTGCTTGGTAGAATAACTTACGGGCTCGTATGTTACTCTATTATTGAGTTCCATAGTTAACAATTCAAAATAGAACTTCTTACAGATAATTGCAAAATTATTGCTAGCTTTATCCGTAGTGGTAAAAATAAATTGGTCTTGTAGTTTGGAGAGTGACCTTTTAGCTTCTCCAGAGAAAAAGAGATTTCTGTCGAAACAAAAGTCCAGACCTGCCAACTCACCGGTGAAGCTATTGATTATATTATATTTCCATTCTGCGAAGGCCTCAATAGGCTGATTGTACGTCAAACTGGTTTTTACGATGTACTTATTTACATCTTGAGTGAAGCTCTCAAGAATCCTTTCTTTGGAAATTGTGAAGGAAGGTCTGAATTTAGAGCCATACTCTAATAAATTCCTAAGCTTTTCATTTTCAACATAACTCAAGTTTCCGGTGATAATATGGTTGTAATTCTTATCATAGTGAACTGTTTCTTTATGTTCATCACAAGAACAAGAAGTAATTACAGGAATGTAGCTCGAAGAGTTAAGTTTGTAGTTTTTAACTATTGACCCTAAGGTCTTAACATATTTAAAACTTACAATAGACTGGTGCCTGTGGATGGGAAAAAAAATTGCATTATTGTAGAACAGCTTTCTTACATTGAGTTTATCGTAGGCTTTATTGAGGAACCTGATGGTAACAAAATTACTGGAAAAATCTTTAAGAGAAATTTTATCTTTAAGAATATGTTTAAGAATGTCCAGAACCAAAGCAAAAACATGCTTATCAACATGGTCAGCAGTTTCATTCCAGAATTTGAAAAAACATTTAAGGACAGAGTGCTTGAAGGACTTGAGAATTTTGTAAGTATTTTTAACAAAATTAGTGCCAGTTTTAAAGCTTTCCAGAGTTTTTAGCAAGTTAGCAAAATCAACTTTGCTTGATGTGCGAAATAACCTCTGTCCTCTATTACCTCTAGAGCAGCTCTTATTATTAACAAGAAAGAAGAGTTCACGAATTGAAAATTTATGCTGAAAATAGAGGTACTACATATTATTCCTGACCTCTATGCTCGGCTAGAAACTGAATCCCTTGAAATTTTGCAGCATCAGTCTCTTTATCCCTATGGCCTTAATTCCACTCTATCTGACAATAAGCATAATCAGCATAAATTTTCAATTCGTGAACTCTTCTTTCTTGTTAATAATAAGAGCTGCTCTAGAGGTAATAGAGGACAGAGGTTATTTCGCACATCAAGCAAAGTTGATTTTGCTAACTTGCTAAAAACTCTGGAAAGCTTTAAAACTGGCACTAATTTTGTTAAAAATACTTACAAAATTCTCAAGTCCTTCAAGCACTCTGTCCTTAAATGTTTTTCAAATTCTGGAATGAAACTGCTGACCATGTTGATAAGCATGTTTTTGCTTTGGTTCTGGACATTCTTAAACATATTCTTAAAGATAAAATTTCTCTTAAAGATTTTTCCAGTAATTTTGTTACCATCAGGTTCCTCAATAAAGCCTACGATAAACTCAATGTAAGAAAGCTGTTCTACAATAATGCAATTTTTTTCCCATCCACAGGCACCAGTCTATTGTAAGTTTTAAATATGTTAAGACCTTAGGGTCAATAGTTAAAAACTACAAACTTAACTCTTCGAGCTACATTCCTGTAATTACTTCTTGTTCTTGTGATGAACATAAAGAAACAGTTCACTATGATAAGAATTACAACCATATTATCACCGGAAACTTGAGTTATGTTGAAAATGAAAAGCTTAGGAATTTATTAGAGTATGGCTCTAAATTCAGACCTTCCTTCACAATTTCCAAAGAAAGGATTCTTGAGAGCTTCACTCAAGATGTAAATAAGTACATCGTAAAAACCAGTTTGACGTACAATCAGCCTATTGAGGCCTTCGCAGAATGGAAATATAATATAATCAATAGCTTCACCGGTGAGTTGGCAGGTCTGGACTTTTGTTTCGACAGAAATCTCTTTTTCTCTGGAGAAGCTAAAAGGTCACTCTCCAAACTACAAGACCAATTTATTTTTACCACTACGGATAAAGCTAGCAATAATTTTGCAATTATCTGTAAGAAGTTCTATTTTGAATTGTTAACTATGGAACTCAATAATAGAGTAACATACGAGCCCGTAAGTTATTCTACCAAGCAGTTAGAAAATCGGTTTAAGGCATTCTTCAAGAAACTTAAAATTCCACAAACTAGAAGATATGGGCCTGAATTTCCATTTCTTTTTGCAACGGTTAAGTTTCATAAGGATCCTGTGAAGTTCAGGTTCATAGCTAGTGGAGTAAGGAGTCATAAAAAGAAAATAGATCTTGCTTTTGAAGATGTCTTAAAGAAGGTTTTGAAACACATTAGAAACTGTTCTAACTTGTTGTACAGAGATTTTTGGATAATTAATAATAATGCAGAAGTAATTTCTACTATACTCAAAGTTTGTCCCCTAGATATTAATAGTTATGATTTTGAAAACCTATATACTAATCTGCCTCTATCAGATATAATAACTACATTTAAGGAGCTGTATGCAGAATTTAAACTTAACCAATTTGTTGATGTAGGAACTTGGAACTCTTATCTCAATTGCTGCATAAAAAATAACCATATCTTATATAATAATACTCTCTATAAGCAAGTGAACGGTATTCCAATGGGAACATCAATGTCCACAAATATCGCTAATCTATTCCTGTTCTTTAAGGAATATAAATTCATTAAAAATCACCCCACCTGCTCAGATAACTACCTTTACACTTTTAGATATATTGATGATCTGCTGTGTATCAATAATTCAGAAGTTATAGAGAGTGATTTTGATAATATCTATCCTAGCTCTCTTAACTTATGTAAAACCAACCACAGTAATCAGGAACTTGAGTTCCTAGACTTAAGCATTAAGCTCAACAGAGGTAACCCATCTATTAGCCTCTTTGATAAAAGAGTTAATTTTCCTTTCAAAGTAATTAAATATCTACACTGGAATAATAACATTTCAACCAAAGTAATTGAGAATGTACTAATTTCTCAGGTCCTAAGAATTTCAAGAATTTGCAGCAACAATTTGGATTTCAATTACCACATTAATATACTATTAGAAAGTTTTCTAGAGAACGAAATTCCTTCTTCTTTCATCAAAAGAACTTTAAGAAAAATTATTCTGAATAATAGAGTAAGGTTGGCAGATCTGCTTTAATTTTCTACACAGTTAATAATATGATTCTGACCAATCAAAGCCGTAAGGAAGTTGGCTAGAGGATGCCTATTAACTACCTAAAGGAACCTTAGTGCTATGGATATGACGGTCCTATTAAAACAAAAAATTAAATAATATAAACAAAATCACAAAAAAAAGCTTAAAAATCTGTTTATAAAAGAAAATAAAAACAAATAAAAAGAAAACTAGTTATTCATCACTAGGATAGCTATACTAAAAATAGTAAAACCAACATTAACATTAATAAGATTCTGATTAATCTATAGAAGCTCACTAAGGTGATTTAATACATGCAAAGATTATTAAATAAACTGCTCGTGTATTTTATAATATTTCTCATGTATTCTGGAGAGTTAATTCTGCTCATTCTGATCATACAGATCCACAGTCTTAAGTTTATATATTTTTTCTCTGGTTAAAATCTCCGCGCGTTGTTTTCTTGCTGTATGAGGAGGCCATCAGCCCCACCCTCACTGCCCCCCAGCGTCTAGGGAGTGGCGGAAGGGGTCAGCCATGTTCTCCTCTTGTGTGGAGAAAAGTTTTTGTTACACAAGAGGTAAGCTCTCTTCCTTGTTTTTGGGTTCTAGGTTTTATAAGTTCAATGTTTGTACTTTATGTACCTTTTCTCTGTCGTTTTTTAGCTTTTCAGCTTTTAAGCATTGGTTTGTCTGTTAACATTTTTGCGGGTTTTAACTCTTACTTTTCTTTGTAACTTTGAGCGTCTTTTGAGGTACCTAGGAACAGAAGAAGGCTAAGCCTGTTCCTTTTCTATGCGCTGTCTATGCGCTGTTTTTTCAAAGTAGTTAAGTTCTTAATAACTAATTAACTATGCACTTAAAGCACTGCTGAAATACTTTGTACATATTGCATCTAACTGTTTAAGGTATATAACTTTCACAAAGTTTTCTTTAGTTAATATTTATCTTTAGCTTATTCTCGTTTTCGTGCTGTCATAAGCTGTAGAGTAGGGGTTTTAGACTCAAGTTTTCTTTCAAAAATCTGTTCGTTATAAATTAACATTTCCTTTTTTTTTTTAATTGCAATGTAAAATTTGGATTTCTTTTGCATTATTTTTCAGGTTTAAATTCTCTCTCAAACGAACTTGGAATTTCGTTATAGCTGAAAATCATTTCCATTTATTATGTCACTCTCACAGCTTGAGTTCTCTTTAATCTTCTTCTCTCTGTTTAATAGTAACAGATGAAGAGCATGGGTCGGGCCATGAAGGTTAATGGATGCAAGCGAAATTTTTAACTAGTGCTAGGTCATGCTACTCTACGGAGGACATGACTTATATATATATTTTTTAACTATTTTAGGTGGGAATGTTACTTGCATCTATGGCCTTGCAGAAACCCATTTCCAACTAGGTCTTTGTGGAAGTGAGAAAATGCAGAGTTTTTGCTGGTCCTTGATAAAGCCAAGGCTCAGTATTCTCGACACCTTCTACATTCAGTTGTTTTATTTTATTTTTTTATCTTTTCTCCTTTTACTCACACAGGTAGATACATAACCTTTTCTATGTTGTATTAGGTGTGAGTCAAAATTATATATGTATTTTTTTGCTTAGGTATCTTCTTTATAGAATGTGTATTCTGAATTTTCAAAACTGCTGCGTTGCGCGTTTTGATTTTCAGGTTATTTTGCACCCTTCGTTTTAAATTCTAAAATTTTTTCCTTAGTCTTCAGTTTTGCTCTTAAGTATATATATATATATATATATATATATATATATATATATATATATATATATATATACCTAAAACCAAAAATAGAGTTAAAGACAAAAATAAAAATACATTTCGATTCGATTTCGTTTCGATCTTCAGAACTTACATTCTGAAGATAGAAATGTGCTAGAGCAGCAGTGAAGAATTCTCAGAACTAACAACCTACAAAGCAGAAACTGCAACAATATATATATATATAACAATGATAATAAAAAGAAATAAAAAAACTCAAAAAATAATAAAACCTGAATGCAGAAAGTGTCGAAAATGCCAAGCCTTGGCTTTATCAAGGACCAGCAAAACTCTGCATTTTCTCACTACCACAAAGACCTAGTTGAAAATGGGTTTCTGCAAAGCCATAGATGCAAGTATAAGTCCCCAAAAATTCAAATTACATAATCGCCCTCAAAGGTGCAGAAATAAAATAATTAAGCAAAAATGTTTTGCATACATCTATCACTATCCTGGCCCAACCCATACTCATCATCTCCCACAAAAACCAGAAAAACATTGGCAAACAGCTCACAAAAATTATAAGGAAGCTCAGAACTTTAGACCCAGAAAACTAGGCAAAACCTACTACAAAGAAAAAAATATGTAACTTAGCAACACCCAGAAAATGACAGGTTTAACACGTGGTAAGAAACCTTAACGCCCAAGTGAAGTTCCAAACGGGAACCAAAAAAATAAAAAGCACTTAAAAAGTGTCATTCCCTGGGAAAAAGAACTTCCAAAAAATTAAATAAAAAATAATAAAAAACAAAGACCACGGCAGCAAATAGGAACGTTTTACAGACAGTTCCCACAAAACACGGAATGCCAGAAAGACAAAAACAGGTAATATAATGCATTGGAAAAAGTACTTATAGTTAAAAATAAAAGTTGCAATATTTACACAGTATTCTGGGAATGCTTTAAGAAGATTACAACAACTGAAAATTATTCCGCCCAACACCGAAAGTCGACGAACACCACTAGGTCGAGAGACCAGCTAACACCCCTAAAAAAAAAAAAAGCACAAAAACGAGCTCATGGCCAAAATAAATGAAAGAAAATTTTTTATATGTAATTAGAATACAAGCTGTATCAATGCCAAACAAGAAAAAAATATTTTTTAGCATTTGACGAAAACGACAAAAAGAATAGAAAGAACCTGCGTATGAACAAATGAAAGAGCCCACTTACAATGCTGCAAAGCTCTAAGCTCCACACTCGCAAAATGGCCGACCGCGAAACAGCAGTCAGGGAAGTGGAAAAAGACGAAATTCTCCAATCAAAAATTTAAAACCGAGAATGTTGACCTGTTTGTCCAGTAAGAGAAGAATAACTCTCCAGAATACACGAAAATTATTATCAAATATACCTGATGTGTATTTAATAATTTTTACCTGTATAAAAATTCCTTAGTGTACATCTACAGACAAAACCGGTAACTTATTTAGTTTAACATAAGTTTTACCATTTTTATGTTAGCTATTCTTGAGATAGAATATCTAGTTTACTTTTTATATTTTTTTATCTAAATTTTTTTATTCAAATTATAAACTTATTTTATGATTTTTAATTTTATTATTTTTATTTTTAATAAGACTGTCCTGTCCATAGCACTAAAGGTTCCGGTTGTTAGTTAATATACATCCTTCAGACCAACTTCCAAGAAGGCTTTCATTGGCCAATGAAAGCCTTCTTGAAAGTTGGTCTGGAGGATGAATTCTTAAAGAAAAAATTTCTCTTAAAGGTTTTTCCATAAATTTTATGACAATCAGATTTCTCAATAAAAGCTATGATCATCTCAATGTTAGGAATCTGTTCTACAATAATGCTGTTTATTTTCCCATTCCCAGGCACCAGTCTGTAGTTAGTTTTAAGTATGTCAGAACCTTAGGGTCCATGGTTAAAAACTACAAATTAGGTTCTTCATGTTTCTTACCTGCAGTTTTTGCGTCTACTTGCGAAGAATATAAGGATACAGTTCATTATAATAGTCATTACAAACAATATTTTAATTCAAAAAGCCTTTCAGCACGATAAGATCGTGCTGAAAGGCTTTTCGAATTAAAATATTGTTTAGCGCACGAAGAATCCTTATTAAAGTCATTACAAACACATTATCACTGGTAACTTAAGTTTTGTTGAGGATGTCAAGCTCAGGAAATTGTTAGAGTATGGTACTAAATTCAGGCCTTCTTTCCATATTTCTAAAAAACAAATTCTTGAAAATTTTACTCAAGATGTTAATAGATACATTATTAAGACTAGTTTGGCTTACAAATCAGCCTATTGAAGTCTTTGCAGAATGGAGTTTTAATGTTATCCGTAGCTTCTCTGGAAAGTTTGCTGGTCTTGATTTAAGGTTTGACAGCAATCTGTATTTCTCTGGTGCTTCAAAAATGTCTCTCTCTAAACTTCAAGATCAATATATATTTACAACTACTGACAAAGCTAGCAATAATTTTGCAATTATCTGTAAAAAATTCTATTTTGAATTGTTAAATCAGTAACTTAATAATAGAGTAGCCTACGAGCCAGTTAGTTATTGTACCAAACAGCTTGAAAATCGTTTTAAAGCCTTCTTCAAGAAGCTTAAAATTCTATCCTTTAGGGGATATGAACCTGAGTTTCCCTTTCTTTTTGCAACTGTCAAGTTTCATAAAGATCCAGTGAAATGTAGGTTCATAGCCAGTGGCATTAGGAGTCATAAAAAGAAAATAGACCAGGCTTTTGAAGCACTCTTGAAAGGAGTTTTGGAACTTATTAGCAACAATAGTAATCTGCAGTACAGGGATTTTTGGATTATAAATAACAATTCCGAAGTGATTTCCACTATTTTCGGCTTAAAACCCTTAGATATTAATAGTTATGATTTTGAGAACCTATATACTAATCTGCCTCTTTCAAATATTATTTCCACCTTTAAGGAACTGTATGTAGAATTTAAACTCAACCAATTTGTTAATGCTAATGCTTGGAACACTTATCTTAACTGTTGCATCAATAATAACCATATTTTATATAATAAAACTCTCTATAAGCAAATTAACAGTATTCCAATGGGATGTTCCCACTCAACTAGCGTATGTAACCTTTTCTTGTTCTATAAAGAATATAAGTTTATAAAATTTAGGTCCTAGAGCTCAGAAAACAATTTATACACTTATAGGTATATTAACAATTTGCTTTGTATTAATAATTCTGAAATTATCGAAAGTGATTTCTCAGATATCTACCCTAGCTGTCTTAAATTGAGTAAAACAAACCGAAATAACCAAGAGCTTGATTTCCTAGACTTAAGCATTAAGCTTAACAGAGGTAACTCTTCCATTAGCCTTTTTGATAAAAGAGCGAATTTTCCTTTCAAAGTAATTAAATATTTGCACTGGAATAATAACATCTCGACCAAGGGAATAGAAAATGTACTTATTTCACAGGTACATAGAATTTTCAGAATTAATTTGGATTTCCATGATCACATAAGTATCCTATTAAATAGTTTTCTAGATAACAAAATTCCGGCTCTTTTCATTAAAAGAGTATTAAGAAAAATCGTTCTGAAGAATAGAGTTAGGTTAGCAGATCTGTTTTAATTTCTTCACAGTTAATAAAATGATTCTGGCCAATGAAAGCCTTCTTGGAAGTTGGTCTGGAGGATGTATATTAACTGGAACCTTTAGTGCTATGGACAGGACAGTTTTATTAAAAATAAAAATAATAAAATTAAAAATCACAAAAAAGTTTATAATTTGAATAAAAAAATTTAGATAAAAAAATATAAAAAGTAAACTAGATATTCTATCTCAAGAATAGCTAACATAAAAACGGTTAAACTTATGTTAAACTAAATAAGTTACTGGTTTTGTCTGTAGATGTACACTAAGGTATTTTAATACAGGTAAAAATTATTAAATACACATCAGGTATATTTGATAATAATTTTCGTGTATTCTGGAGAGTTATTCTTCTCTTACTGGACAAACAGGTCAACATTCTCGGTTTTAAATTTTTGATTGGAGAATTTCGTCTTTTTCCACTTCCCTGACTGCTGTTTTGCGGTCGGCCATTTTGCGAGTGTGGAGCTTAGAGGTTTGCAGCATTGTAAGTGGGTTCTTTCATTTGTTCATATGCAGGTTCTTTCTATTCTTGTCGTTTTCGTCAAATGCTAAAAAAATATTTTTTTTTTTTCTTGTTTGGCATTGATACAGCTTGTATTCTAATTGCATATAAAACATTCTCTTTCATTTATTTTGGCCATGAGCTCATTTTTGTGCTTTTTTTTAGGGGTGTTAGCTGGTCTCTCGACCTAGTGGTGTTCGTCGACTTTCGGTGTTGGGCGGAATAATTTTCAGTTGTTGTAATCTTCTTAAAGCATTCCCAGAATACTGTGTAAATATTGCAACTTTTATTTTTAACTATAAGTACTTTTTCCAATGCATTATATTACGTGTTTTTGTCTTTCTGGCATTCCGTGTTTTGTGGGAACTGTCTGTAAAACGTTCCTATTTGCTGCCGTGGTCTTTGTTTTTTATTATTTTTTATTTTTTATCTAATTTTTTGGAAGTTCTTTTTCTCAGGGAATGACACATTTTAAGTGCTTTTTATTTTCTTGGTTCCCGTTTGGAACTTCACTTGGGCGTTAAGGTTTCTTACCACGTGTTAAACCTGTCGTTGTTTGGGTGTTGCTAAGTTACATATTTTTTTCTTTGTAGTAGGTTTTGCCTAGTTTTCTGGGTCTAAATTTCTGAGCTTTCTTATAATTTTTGTGAGCTGTTTGCCAATGTTTTTCTGGTTTTTGTGGGAGATGATGAGTATGGGTTGGGCCAGGATAGTGATAGATGTATGCAAAACATTTTTGCTTAATTATTTTATTTCTGCACCTTTGTGGGCAATTATGTAATTTGAATTTTTGGGGACTTATACTTGCATCTATGGCTTTGCAGAAACCCATTTTCAACTAGGTCTTTGTGGTAGTGAGAAAATGCAGAGTTTTGCTGGTCCTTGATAAAGCCAAGGCTCGGCATTTTCGACACTTTTTGCATTCAGGTTTTATTATTTATTACTTTTAGATTTTTTTATTTCTTTTTATTATCATTGTTATATATTTTTGTTGCAGTTTCTGCTTTGTAGGTTATATATATATATATAGAAACTCTTAACAGAAATACCTGAGAAGGCAGTTCTTTGCCATTTCCATTAATAAAATTATTTATTTTAACTAATGTATCAAATCCTGGATTTTTATTCAGAGCCTCTTCTTTCTCTTGACTATTTCCTCTGTTACATCAGGAACTTTTGAAATCATATCTCGAACTCTTTTTTATTTGTTCCATTGCATTGTTCACCCTAAGACCCCAATTTTTAAGATTTGTAGTTGCATCAGGCAGTGTTAAAAACTGGGTTACAATTACAGCCAAGTCTTTCTAGAGAGAAGAATTCACAAATATTTTCTTAAAACTGGCAATACTAGCAGCATCTTCACCATCTAGACAACCCACCCCATGTTTAATTGAGTCAAAATCGTATGCACAGACAGGGCTACATTCAGCTAGGTTCCCCATCTTGGCATTGTAAGGTCTGGATTCAGTTCTTTTTAAGTTCATACGCAACAAAGTACCTTCAAGATCTTTTTTTTTTTTTTTTTTTTTTTCACCCTGGAGATCAACATATTTACTTGAGCATAATTCTCATGAATTTTTTTCTGCCACTTGATGCAAACCATGGGTAAAACATGTGGGATATAAAAATTTTTGGTGGAGACCTTAAGTGATGTAGCTGCCTTTATCATGTACAGAACTGCATCACTAACAAAAATGCATACTTTCTCTTCATGTTTCTGCTTGGGGACTCGCCATAAAACGTTGAGTGAATTTCTACCAAATTTTGGGATTCTTGAGTGATTGGCCCTTTTGCAAGATTTAGAGGCCAACAAATAAAGACAAAAAGGCTCACTAACTTTCCACAAATCTAATGCATAATATAGCATCCACAAGAATTTGTTGTCTCATCTGCAGATATACATATACATGGAACTTTTTATGAATCAAATTGATTTCATTTTCAAAATGTCAGTAAAGTTACTAACTGGAACCATGATTTCAGCCACATGGGCTCTCGTCAGCTATTAGAGCATATCTCCACATGGGGATAACTGGTGTTCCAGTTATTTGGGAAGTGGCGCCCCCACGGCCCAAGATGACGTTGTGACAGATTATCTTGTTTTTTCATCTTTGTGCGATTAGATCACCGCAGGGACAGCTGTTCATCTAGCTGAT
This sequence comes from Macrothele yani, assembly GCA_039090855.1. NCBI lineage: Eukaryota > Metazoa > Arthropoda > Arachnida > Araneae > Macrothelidae > Macrothele > Macrothele yani. The sequence goes on from CM077017.1 coordinate 83,040,500, forward strand.
GAGTGCCAACCCCATGGGCTGATCCAACATATACTGTATGATGTTTTCCCATTTTTCAGCTTTTGTTGTTATCTTGAAATGCACCCACCTCAGTTGTAGGTTGCTGAGGTTATGATTATGCACCAGTGCCGGAGTTTAGTTTCTCATTCTCTTTCGTTTATTCTCCATTTTATGTTCCTCCTTCATTTTTTCGGTCTGGTTAGCTAGACCTACCTGCACGTTGCCATGTGCAGTAACCCGTAAGGTGAAAAAGGGGATGCTGGAGGCTGAGGTTTCTGGCGGGCTAGGGTGTAGTTTCCAACAGTTACCAACACTCCTCTTTGCCCCTGCTTCACCCTAAATGGGCAGTTAGGAACTAACCCACTCCTATTCAATGAAATCTGGGGCAGCCCTTGCGAAACTGCTGAAATTTTTTCTAGCCAATGTGGCTAGTGGAATAAAAAATTTACTAGCCAAATGACAAAATCTACTGTCCGTGCAAAGTTAAAAAAAAAAATAATAATAATAATTTCAGTAACTTCTCTACTTAAGTTTCTATGAAATTAAATGGGTGAATGCATACTTGCTAACTTTTACGGATTATCCGTAAAATTTACGGATTTCTGCTTAATTTTACTGATTTACGGATGTCTTTTTTTACAGATTTTTTAATATTTCGATTGCTAAATCGGAATATTTCAATCCCCTGCAACCATCCATTTAGATTTTCTACCGGACCTTACGAACACCATGTTACGCGATGATGTCATCTTTGACTCACTGGCTTCGTGCAGAGCCATCAAGTATAACGATGACTCCGCTTCGTGCTGTAGCTCTCTCTCTCTCTCTCTCTCTCTCTCCACGGGAGTACTCAGGTGACGTGTCGACCAGAGTTCTCCAAAATGCGTAATCTAATTACGCGTCTAGTACGCATTGAAATTTTATCAGCGCGTAAAGATACGCATCGAAATTTTATCAGCGCATAAAGATATGCATCAGGAATTTTTCTCAACGTGTAAAAATACGCATCGGGAATTTTTCTCGGCGCGTAAAACTACTCGTCAAAGAATTTTACCAATTTGTAAAAATACGCATCGGGACGGTATTTCGTCTTTCAGAAACGGAAGTAAACTAAATAAAGATTTTTTCCGTAATCATAATTTCTTTTTCCTGTGATGTTGCCTCTGTCCAGTATTATTGTTATTTATCATTTTATTCCGCAAATATTTGTATTTCAGTTTGAAAACGGAGGAAAATTTCCGAAAATGGAAATTAGAGGGCGAAGAAATTTCGCTGTAATCTTTAGGCATGAGAGTGCGACGGCTTCAAGGAATTTCTCCTTTTCCGTCATAATTTGGGTAATCCACGAGATCGGTGCATAACTGAATAGAAATTTTGGGGCAATTAGTAGTGGTGGAGGATGTTTTCCGCCTGAAACTATCTAAACTTTCGAAAGAGGAAGTTTCGTCTTTCAAAACTTTCGGAAACGGAAGTTAGAAGCAGTGAAGATTTCTCCCGTAATCGTAATTTTATTTTTCACATGATGTTACCTCTGCCTAGTATTGTTGTTTATAAATAATTGTATTTCAACTTGAAAATGGAGGGAAAATGTCCGAAAACGAAAATCGAACGTATCCCTGGTAACTGTAATTTTTTTCCCACAACGATGATCAGAACATGTATCCTGTATTCTTAAATATCCCCCCCCCAAAGTTTTGCATTTCAGTTTGATAAATGGGTGGAGGGGGTGTCCGAAAACGAAAGTGACAAAGCTGAAAAATTTGTAAAAATTGATGCATGGTGTTCAAAAGTATTTATATTTATATTTTCAAAGTTACTCTGTTCATCATTTGTCTAAAATAGTGAAAGCTGTCATGCATTCATGATGGATAAAATTGTCATCCAAGGGCATTAAAAACAAAAGATGATAATAAAGAAATGGGTAGGGAAACAAAGATATCAGCAAATGAAAATTTTATTTTAGTATTGAAACACCACAGGTTTGCACGGCTAACATTGAACAAAATTAAGATTTTATTTTGTGATTTTTTAAATTATTATTTTAAACACAGATAGTACTAGTTTAGTTATTGTGACATATGCAGAGATTTTTACTGCATATTTATTAATATAATTATGTTTTGTTTTGTGGTAAATGGCGTTCGCGCAAAAGTTTTACTGATGCACATTTTCCAAAGTTGGCAAGTACGGTGAATGTTTTTTGTTTTTTTTCTCTTTAATAAGAGACCCCTCCCCCATTAACTTCATAAAAACAGATGCAGAGCAGTTACTGCATAGGATCATTAGATTGACTGCAAATATTGCATATGCTTTTGTTCCAAAATGATTGATTTTTTGACAATTTATTTTCAGTGCTGTAATATCTTTACTCTTACTGTCCTAATTTACACATATATAATTTATTTTTGAGAGGCCATTGAAGTTAGATGTCTAATTTCTTTAATAATACTTAAAGCAAAAGGACAAAAGCTAGGAAATATATGCATAAAGTGGCACTAATAATGTTGTTACAGTTTACCACTGATATGTACTGTGTCTGATCTTCCCATCAGAAGTATTTGCCCACCACAATTGAATAGCATTTTGAGGATTAAGATCTTCAATTGAAGAGCCATTGCATCTAACCATCAAGTCATTTAAAGTGTCACTATTCAGACATGTCCAATTACTCTTTTTTTTTTATGAGGTTCATTGCTGAAAAGCCACGCTCACAAGGAGCAGTACTACATGGCATTAGATGTAGCAGCTGCATCATCTTAAAAACATTGTCATAAGTTTGTTTCTTTATGTTCGGCATATATGCAGCTAAAACAGAGATTTAAAGATAATTCTTTTACCTGTAGATTACATTATACTTTGTGCAAGATATACCATGGCGAAGGTACATTATTCCATGGCAAAGGTTGTTTTTAGTAACCTTGACCCTTTGGTCGCTCCAGGCTGATTTGTCAGCACATTAAGTTTCTCTCAAATCCCACCTTCACTTTCATTCATTTTTGAAGCAGCTGCAGGAACATGGGTGAGAAAACTGAACTCAATGTTCATTCACAAGTGGAGGGGGAGTTGGACAAAATAGTTGCTAACTTGGGGGGGGGATCTACTGGCCATCATTGGCTACTATATTAAAAATTTACTAGCCACTACAAAATATCTGCTTGCCATTTGGCTACTGGCTGTGGATGTTTGCAACAGCTGGTTTGGGGATAGTGTGGGCAAACCAAAGGGGTGTTACCAAGACACGGGAAAGTCACGATATTCGCCGAGTGCATGTCTGCCCTATCAACTTGCTATATCTGCCGCTGAACCCTAGAGCTGTGTCCTGTGTCCATTTGGGCTTGCGGACTTCGGGCTCTCCCCTGTTGGGCTCAGTGGTGGGCAGGGAAGTCAGCAGACAAATTCTTTCTTTTTGTTATGAATACCAATAATGTTTCCCAGGAGGTTAAAAGTAAATGGTGTATTGAGGAAGGTTCATCCCTTTCCACAAAGAAACATGCCCCAGATTCTTCAAATGCTCATTTTTTCTTTGTGCACTCCTTGGAACCTTCAAAGCCTTTGAGTGCCAAAAGTCCATTTTGGATAAACAAAACCCTTTAATCCATTGCAAGCTCTCCTATGAGTGTAAAAAAAGCTCCAATCTGTAGATCTTCTTGTGGAGATGTTGAGTACAACCTACAGCGCCGTACTTCTAAACACTACATCGCTGCTTGAGACTCCTGTTAAAGTAACACCACATGGATATATCTTAATTCATCTCTAGGTGTTTTATCTTCTCGGGACTTAATTGAATGTATCAAGGATAAACTTCTGGAAGAATTGAGGAGTCAACATGTTACAGGTGTACGGCGTATTCTCTTCAGTCCCATCTCGCAACATCATTTTAACATTTAACACCTCGTCCCTGCCTACGTTCATCAAGGTAGGGTATCTTCACCTTGAGGTACGTCCATACATCCCTAACTCTCTGAGATGTTTTAGGTGTCAGAACTATAGTCACTCTCAGCAGTCCTGCAGGAGCACTGCTCATTGCGGGTGCTGTGGGGCACCTGACCATACTTTGCAGGCTTGTAATGCCACCGCCAAGTACTGTTTCAATTGCAAAGGCACACATGCTGCATCTGCCAAGGACTGTCTGCAATGAATACAAGAAAGGGAAATTCAATGCCTGAAGACCATTGAGTGCATCTCCTATCTCGAAACCAGAAGGAGCGTCGTTCCTTTGCAGTCGAATCGACACTAATATGAATCAGTGGTGGTTGCATAGTCTACAGTTACTGTTCAAATGGACAGTCAGATCCCCCTAAGTGTGCCTACCAGGTGGACGATACCATTGCTGCTTGGCTGGAAGCACTCTAATCTCATGCTAGGGGTCTGAAAGCTGCACCCACCACTTAGCCAAAGTGTACTAACACCAACACCAGAACTCAAGCCGCTTCTTCTGGCAAGAAAACGAAAGACAGAGAGAAGAAGAGCATTTCTTCTCCAAAATCTCAGACTAAAACTCAAGGTCGCGTGCATCCTGTTAAGACCCATGGGACAAAGTATCCTCCCATATTGCCCCCAGATAGAACACCCCCACATCTGGGGGACCAATTATCAGGGGAGATGAGCGCTGACATTGTTTGAGTGGTCAGTTTCTTTTATTTCATTTTCTGTAAGTTCTTTCCTTTCTTTTTAACCATCAGTTCAATCATTCAGTGGAACTGTCAAGGTTTTCAGACAAGACATGGGGACATGAAACATCTGCTTTCATCATACTCTCTGGTGTGCCTTTGTCTACAGGAGACAAAGCTTAAACCATCAGACCTGCTTTCAGTTTAAGGCTGCAGTACGTTTTGGAAAGATAATGTATCAGGAGATATAGCATGTGGGAGAGTTGCTCTTCTTGTCCCTCACAGTGTTCTGATTTCTCCCATTATGGTTTCAACAACTTTACAAGCCGTGGCGGTACGTATTTCCGTGCATGTGCTTCTAACTGTTTGCAGTGTCTATCTGCCACTGGATGAGGACATGAGCATCTCCGTTCTTGAGAGCTTAGTTGATTAGCTGCTTGCACCCATTTTTCTTATTGGTGACTTCAATGCTCATAATCCTTTGTGGGATAGGGCCATTGTCAACACAAGAGGCCGTAGGATCGAGTCTCTTCTGTCCTCAACCTCTTTGTGCCTTTTTAACACTGGTGCTGACACTTACTTCCACAAGCCTACACGAAGATTCAATGTGATCGATTTGACCTTGGTATCACCATCAGTTATTGCCGACTGGTCATGGACGATGTGTAGTGACCTCCATGGGAGCGACCAATACCCAATTATACTTTCTCCTAATGTGAGTGTGACATCTTCTGCCTCCCGCCCTCCTTGATGGAGGATGGATTGCGCCAGATGGAAGGTCTTCACATCGTCCGCAAAGATATTTTCTGCCATGGTGATCCAGGAGTCAATAGACCCCTCTCAAACCAACCAACCCACACCCACCCATTTTGGCCAAAACCACACTGCTGCATCCTCGGACGCATAAAAATTAACAGAATTGAGTGAAATTCATTGTTTTTATGCATATAATTTGCAGGTACATTAAAAATTAATCTGCAGGTAATTGAGTGAAATTCATTGTTATGCATATAATTTGCAGGTACATTACAAAACAAATGATACACAATGATGACTGAGAAAGACAGAAAGATGACTGACAGAATACTACTGCTAGATTATGGCCCTCATTTTAAAAAGCAAGAAGTGCGTCCTCATTTAGAGCTGCCTTTACACAACCTGTTTATGATAACTTCGCTATTGACTGAGTTAAGAACATCCTTCTCAGTGGCCATCATGACAAAAGCTTCTAAATGTTCATTAGTTAATCCTGCCTGAAGACAAGTTTTAATTATTTGAAGTTTTGAAAACACACTCTTGCAGGAGACTTTTTTTTGATTGGAGGGTTAACGACTACTGTGAGTAACTCAATGGGCTATAAGCAGTCACCCATCCCTAATTTAGGGTTCCAGGGAAGGGAGAAAACCAGTGCCGTAAGACAAACACAACATCCATGCTTCACTGGGATTCGAACCCGGACCCTTTCGTACGAATGATCAGAGGTCATCGCTTAGACCACTGAGGCTGCCATGAGACTTGAGTAAGAGGTATTGTAAGCAGGTGTTTGTAAACTTTAAATAATTCCATATATTGGAGAGAGTACATATTATATTCCATCAGCACTTTAAAAACACACTTAATACAAGAGTTACACTCCATCACATAAGTACATTTAACAGATTCGTCACCCTCCTCATCTTTGCCATCATCATCATCGTCATCATCAGTCTTACTCAAACATTTTTCTAAATCATATATCCTTAATCATGAACAGTAGATAGATTACTAATCTGAGGCCACATCCCTGCAAATGAGAGTAATTCTTCTTTTAGCTTCCCTAATCAACTGAAGGAATAATTTCACAGATTCTGTCTAAGGCATTCAGACGTTGTGATTCGTACTCAGCAAACCGTTTGAGATCAAACCATGAAAGATCAAAGTACAAGGACTGATGGTGGATAAATCTGTTGTCCATTGTTTGAATTATCTTGTCTTATACATAATAGAACACTGAAATGTGAAAAGTATCTTCAGAAGTTGAAACAACATTTTCATGTCTTGCAGCCTCTTCTGGCATTTTTTTTTTTATAGTTTTTACTCTTTTCTTCTTTAGTTCAGTTTCTATTACGATGTTTTCAAGAGAGCTATCAATCTCGGCCCTTTCTCCTAGCATACTAGACATTTTTGTTACAAATATATTTGCAGCATTCAAAGTGGTGGCAAACTGTTCTCGAACACATTTTAACTTTAACGAAGAACACTCTATTAACCTCCATGCTTGAACATAACCAAGATTCTTTGTCTGTAAGTAACTTGGTAGAGGAGGAGTTATTTTGAAAATCTGGAGAAACATCATTGCTACCAAAATTGTTTCAAATGATAAAAACTTCTCTAAAATGGCTGATGCATCATTTCTGACTTTGGGATCAAAGTCTTCAGAATTAGAAATTTTGAACAATATGACAACCAATTCTAAATACACAACTTTAGGTAGTTTGAATTGAGTTTCGGATAGTTGAACTTCAACCCAGTCATCAATCCTTCCAAAGATTTTTACTGTGGCGTCACTTCTGTTTTGACATCTTATAATTCCAATGGCTTCTAAGTTAAAATAAGGCTTTTGTTCCAGGAACAGTTGCAGTTGTTTTAAGGATTCCTTCAAAAACACTTGTGCCTCTTGAAGTAAATTAAAGAAAGATATAGTATTTGAAAGGCACTGGGAAGTATGAGATAGTACTAAGTAAGCACATTAGTGTAACACCAAGTATGAATATGATTAGGAACTTCTGCTGATAGCTTACCTGCTAATCCATTGCATTTCCCACTCATGTTTGCGGCACCATCAAAGGAATTCGCCACACAGTGCTCTATAGGAATTTGAAGTTCACCCAATACATCTTTTAAGGTATTGAATAAATCCTGCCCAGATGTTGAAAAAACACATTTCAATGCAAGGAGTATTTCAACAACTCCATGATCTATAAGGTACTGAAATACAAATGCACATTGATCATTGCAGGAAATATCTATCGTAGTGTCCATCATAACTGAAAATTTAACCGCCTTCCTCATTTCCTCAGCAATATGTTTTAATCTCATCTAAGATAATGTTGATAATTTTTATTACAGTATTCTTACACAAGAATGTCACCAAAGTGCCTCTTCCTACTGCTTTCTCATTTTCTCTTTCTTTTCTCTTGCTGTTCAACAACGTTATTGAGGTGTTTTTCAAGTGTTGGAACATATTTACACTTTATTGAATAACATTGTTGCGGTGTTTTTCAAGTGGTGGAACATATATTTTTTAATAAAAGAATTCAAGAAAATTTCAGTGATTTATATTTTCATTATCAAATGTGTACACCGATTCTAGAGAGCCTCGGTAAGGAAGCCCTTGTTTGCCTATTAACTTAATCACATCTACTACTATTTCAATTATCCATCTCCTTTCTTGTACTTGCTGTTTTCTTTTCTCAAGCTGGTTATTTAACAATAAGTCGTGAGCAGTTTTCTGGCGTTTCACTGCCATAAATGACTGTGCGAAATCCATGTGGCTTTTGAATGTTTTGTGTTCCTCCACTCTTTGGTGAACATGCCTCCAGTCATTGAAGCCAGAGCAGAAAACAGATTTGCTATTGCTAAACGCAATACACACACACACACACACACAAAAAAAAAAACTGCTGGATCTTCTCATTAAAAGTCAACCACTGTGTTTTGAAAATTTGTTTGTCACTGTTTCCTACATTAAACAACTGTTTTCTATCATGGAAAGGCATATCCTTCTCACATGGCTGAACAGGATGGTAAGCCAAATACGCAAGCAATTCATCCTCGCCAGGTTTTCTAAAATAGTCCGTTGACTTAGCATTTAGATTGATTAAGCCTTCTCTAACTTAATTTGTTACTGCACTTTCTAGTATGAGAAGGTCGATCAACAGATGTTGATTCAGAAAAGTTTTCTTGGCTAGTGGATTGTGTTTCAATGTTCATGTGTGGTTAAACTCTGTGCCTGACCAGTATGACTTGTAGATTTTGGTTTGGGGTAAAATTGGGTAATTTTTTAGCACTCTTTTACGGACTCTTGTAGTTGTTTGCTTTTTTTTTCTCTTTCCTGTACTCGTGGCCACATTTCTTTCTCTTTTTATCGTCCATTGTTCACATGAAGATGTTCTGAAAGAAACAATTAAATAACTTGAAAATATTTGAATTTTAAATAACAGTAAAAATGAAATTCAAATTTCGCAAGTTGCAACTGATTCACAAATTGTAAAAAAGAAACACATGCACAGGGAGTGAAAAAGAAAATTACTCAAAATCAAAATAATATTTCTTTCAAATTAAACCACAATAATACATTAACAATTGACACAAAATATTACTGACTATTTAACTTTTTCATGAAGCCATATTGGTAGGTACATATAACATAAATTTAAAATACACTAAACGTAGGAAACCTTATCTTAGAAGTTACTGGAAAGAACATGTCTTTTTGAGATGCATGCGTCATGACTCATCGTTCACCATCACTTGGATGACGTCATTCTTGGCTACTGTTCACTCATCTGGCATTTTTTCTTGCTGGAGGGCACTGAGGGGGAAGCTTCTAGAGAGGGCACACCGGGATATGTCCCAGTATCCAGGTGAGCCAGGCCGACCCTGCCCTTGGTTTCAACATCTTAGGCAGAGGATTTAAAATAAAACTGTTTGAGGTTTTTAATGCAGAAGACTCTAATTTCATTTTTAAATCAATAGTGGCTTCATATATGATGATCTCAATATCTGAGATAAAATCCTTGATGTCAGATACACACGGTTGAGTCACATTACTGTCACCACCAGTTAAAATCCAGAGTAACCACCATGTGCAGCGCAAACAGCAGCTAGACGGGCTAGGAGTGACTCAATAAGGTGCTGGAAGGTGTTCACAGGTATGTGGAGCTTTGCTGACTGCAGTGCATCTGACAGCTGCTGGAGGGTGCTTGGTGGAGGATCCATAGAGTGAACAACACGATTGAGGTGGTTCCACAGATGCTCAATTGGGTTTAAGTCTGGGGAATAAGAGGGCCAGGTAAGTACTTTAAAGTCTTCATTGTGCTCTTCCAACCACTCTCAGACAGTTCTAGCTGTGTGACGTGTTGCATTGCCGTGCTGGAAGATCCCATCCGCCCCAGGGAAGACAATCAGCATGTATGGTTGTACGTGGTGTGCAAGAATGGATTCATAATGAATTCGGTCCATAGTGCCTTCCACAGGTATGAGTGGACCCAGGGAAAGCCACAAAAACATTCCCCAGACCATAACACTGACCCCACCAGCTTGTGTTCTTCCAGCAATGGTTGGAGAGTGTTTGTTCTCCGATATTTCTCGCCTTATACGCCAACTTCCATCTGTTCGATGAAGCAGAAAACATGACTTACCGGAGAAGGCAATCCTTTACCAATCAGCGGAGGTCCAATTCCGATACTGCCGCACAAATGTAGGCCTTCTCTGCCTATCCACCTTTGTTAGCATAGGTGCAGTCACCATCCGTCTGCATCGGAGCCCCATACGCAACAGGGTTCTCTGAAATGTCATTTTAGACACGCTTCCGGTAGCCCCCTGGTTCATTTAGTCAGTGAGTTGCTCCATTGTAGCTTGTCGATCGGCCCTCACACACCTTCACAGCCGACGTTCACCTCTCACATCAATAGCATGTGGTGCTCCGCAGTTTCCGTATCGTTTATTTGCAGTGGAGCCATTTCTCCAATCATGATACACTTTAAATACAGCAGCACGCGAACAGTTCACAAACTGTGCTGTTCCAGAAATACTGCCACCCTTGGCCTGAAAGCCAATAATCATCCCTTTTTGCAAATCTGATAAATCACACCTTTTATCCATGACAGCAATGAGTGATATGTTTTCAGAATGTCTACAGCACACCTTATGTACCCTCCAAGCCAGCTCACGACACGTACCTTCTTTCATTGGCTATGCGCTGTTGAAGTCAAAAGTAGGAGGTGATCACAATAATGTGACTCTACTGTGTTTAAGGTAATACAAATTTTGGACCAAGTTTCAAAATGTTTTCTTCATAGCAGTTAAAATTGTGGTCAGATAAATTGATGAAAGGTACTTCAGAGGTATTAGGTGTAGAAATACACTTTCCTTGCTGTTTTGCGAGCAATTCAGTTTTTTATTCAAGGATAAACTCACACATGCAATGAAGCATGGTTTCAGATACAAATAAGTTGTATTGAAACTGTAGATTTCTTATATCCATATGCAGTTTTCACCATTATTTTGTGGAATATCATTAATTGTTTCCATATAAATCTCATGAAGGTAATTTTTTCTCACCTTAGACTGATCAGGAATTGTGTTGATTTGCGCAATATTTTGGCAGGAATTCTCAGAAATTTGGATTAATGTCTGAAATGTGATATTTCTAATGAATTCATTCAGCACTGCACAAATTGCAAATGAATTCATTCTCCTCTATGACTGAACTGACTTGGTCAAAAGCGATTGAATTGGAACATGCTGCTGCTGGTTGTTTTTCCTTTGCCACAGTATGAGCAGCAGTTTTTACGTGCTGGCTAATCCGAATTTTTTTCTTACAGGGTATGTTTTTCTTCCTTAACACACATTATACTATGAATCCATCAGTGATAAAATCACTTCTATATTCTGCAGTCCAAAATTTTAAGCTTGTATTACCTGCAACTTTAGACATCTCTGCATTATTTCTTGGAAAGGCAAATTCACTATTAATGTTTACAGCAAAAAGTGATTTATTGCTAAGTTCATCATTTGTGCTTGTTGAGCAGTCTATTTGGCAATACTACTAGTTATTTAAGACACCTTTTCTTTTAACCCTCTGGGCGCCAAGAGTGTGTTAACACATTTTCATTGTCCATCCTGCAAGCGCCAAGGGCATCTGAACTCATCCTGAAATCGGTGTTCCAACAGCAGCTTGAGCGAGCTGAGACAGCCTGCAAAAGATTTTCCAACATCGCCAAGAGCGAGTTAAGACGTTTGTTCCTTTCCCCTGCGTGGTAACTTAAGACACGCCCCCATGTCAGTTTGTAATTGATGGATGGAGTTTAACCAAACAAAATCCTGTGACCCAATGACCCAAGGAGTGCGAACAAAGCCCCCCCCCCCCCGATTACTCTCTATCCCCTATGGCAGGCTCTTAGAGGAAAACATCAGGGCTATGTTAAATGGTAGAAGTAGAATTGCGTTGCACGAGAATTTTTTAATTTCTTCTCAGGTTTTTACTATACCTTTCATTAACATATGTGCACATAACAAGTATTTACCTTGTAACTTACAGCATACCAGAGAGGCATGAGGACTAAATAGTTTAGCAGTTTATCGTTTCAAGTATTTTACTAACGTTCCAGTATAAAAAAATTGTCGGAAACTTAATTATTAAACTTCCTGTAACCAGTATTGATTGCACACTCCGTATACAGCCTATTTTGGATAACAACGCGTACATCTATATATAAAAAAGCTCTTAATTTCTGCACTTCAAAATTTTCCTTTGTCTTGAAAGTAAACCTATTGTTTCAATGTATGAAATAATGCTCACGGAAAAATGCCCACTTCTCGAAAATGTCAACTATCTGCTATCTCTTACGTCTGTTAAAATCATGGCCCTTTTTTCATTATTTCATCAAGAAAGGCTTCAATTTCAACTATCTGGTCAAGATCGGGGTTTGGACAACTATCCACAAACGTTTTAGGGGCCGTATGAAAATTGCAGTTTCTTGACCCTATAATGAGAATTGAATTGAAAACCAGGGACGAGCCAAGCAGGGGTGGCAGAACGCGTCAATAAAATTTTACGGTTGATAAATTAATACAAGTATCAATGACGTGGGAGAAGTTGAGAAAACGTTTTACTGAGAGAAATCGTAATGTTACATGGCACGTTTATTATTTTTAGTAAAACTTTATCTAATTTAATAGAAATTACACCAAAGGTCAAGACATAAACGCGGGAATCCATATAAACGCCATTCTGAGTGATAACTTATGTAAATATGTTTCGATTATGAAGAAAATGCAGTATGTTGTTCCTGATAAATAGCGGATTGACCGTGATGGATATCTTGGGAATATGATCAAACGAACTCTCAACCATTGGAGAGAAAAAGGTAACAGATTTGCATGACAAGTGTTCCAGAAAAGGCAAAACAAATGTCATTTCAAATTACAAACAGAAATGTGGATAAAACTGGAAAAACACAGCAGTGTACAGTGAAATTAATGTGAAACAGTGAACAAAGTACGCATTTAAAAAAGGAATAAATCCAAAAGGAAAAAAATAAAAATCACTAAATGCTGTTTTTGAAATAAAAAATTCTTGTCCTGTCTTCCCTCTTACATCGACCTAATTTCTTGATAAACGTATGTTTCAGGAAACTAAAGCATTGGAAAAAAATTACGATCAATGACGCACTTGCAAACCAATATTCATACATTGTCGCCTCAACCCCAGAAATTAAATTCTGAATTTGCCACTACATATCATTTGGATATGCAATAACTCATTTGAGTCAGCCAGAATAGCAAAGCGGCACTCTTGTAAATCTTTTTTTTTTCAATTGAAGAACGACCGCCTTGAGTAATTCAATAGGCTATAAGCAGTCGCCCGACTTTAATTTAGGGCCACTGCTTCCGTGGAAAGGGGAATGGTGGAGAGCCGTTGTCGTAAGGCAAACACAACATCCATGCCTCGTCAGAGTTTCGAACCCGGACCAATCTCGGACGAATGGTCCGAAGTTAGGGCTTAGACAACGACTCCACCGGGGTGGCATGGTTTATGTGTGTGTGTTATTATCAGGAATAATTAAGATCGTCACGAAGGTTTCGCCATGTCTTTTAATACAACCGTCAGTCTTCAGCCAGTCTCCTCCATACAGCCTGATTTCCAATTTCATCCACCCATCTCCCACCTGGACATTTTGGGGAGAAGGGAGGCTTTACCATAACTCATCACGATGGACGGAAAAATCCCCCACAGGAGAAGCTTCCCCACCTTTTTCACTCGGGGACCATGCACAAATTGCATTTGACACAAAAAAATTTAATGTGGGGGAGATTTCGAGGTTATCATTTCCATTTCCAGCTGTTTAAAACAAGATGCAGACGAACAACTTGCTCAATTATGTCAGGGAAATTCCGAGGTCGACATTTCAAACATTTTTCGCTGTTTATAGTAAAAAAACTGTCTTGCAACTAGCTGGATGGGGTGGGGGAAATTTCCAGGTTAGTATTTCAACTGTTATCGTGCTATATTTAGTGAAAAAATGGTCTTGCAATCAGCAAGCTGACAGGGTGGAGGAAAATTCCGGGGTCAGCATTTCAAACTTTTATTGATGTTTAGGGTAAAAATCGGTTTACAATTAGCAGAGTTGGATGGGGAGATTTCCGGGTTTGTATTTCAATTCTTACAGCAGTTTTTAATGGAAAACGTGTCTTACAGTCTGCAGGGTGGGGGAAATTTCTGGTGTCGTCATTTATATTTTCAACCACTTTAAAACAACATGCAGCCGTACAAGTAGCACAAATAAGTGAGGGAAATTTCTATGGTCGGCATTTCAAACCTTTATCACAGTTTACAGTACTGCAAGTAGCTGGATGAGGTGGGGGAAATTTCCAGGTGAGTATTTTGACTGTTACCGCGCTTTTTCGTGAAAAACGGTCTTGCAATAAGCAGGCTGACAAGGTGGGGGAAATTCCGAGGGGGGGGGGGAGGCTCAGCCTAGAGGTCTGCACGGGCCTTAATTTGGAAAGCCTGGCCTTGCCCGTATATTTCTCCCTCCTGCTTCCAAGGCCTGGGCCCCGCCCGTAAAATTTCAACAATTACTAAAACACGAATTTGACACTTGGTGCACTCGGTCATTCGACTCCTAAAGAGTTTTCGTTTTCTTAATTGCTGCACGTATTCTATTACAATAAACGTTAATTCTGAATATTTCTGTGACTCTGTATAAGTCACGTGACGTCTGGGGGGGCTAGTATACTCAAAAGTATTGCATGTAAACAACAATTTCCATGCCTTTCAAATTTTCTATGTTTTCAAATTATCATTGCCTACCACCAGACCCGGAACTCCCCCCCCCCCCCCCGTCAGCCAGCTGATTGCAAGACCGTTTTTCTCGAAAAAGCGTGGTAACAGTCAAAATGCTAACCCATAAATTTCCACCACCTCATCCAGCTACTTGCAGTACTTTTAAACTGCGATAAAGGTTTGAAATGCCGACCCGGAAATTTCCCCCACATATTTGTGTTACTTCTACGGCTGAATGTTGTTTTAAAGTGGATGAAAATAGAAATGATAACACCGGAAATTTCTCCCACCCCATCCTGAAAGTCGGAATTTTCCTCCACCCTATCAGCCTGCTTTTTATGTAAGACCGTTTTTCACAAAAAAGTGCGTTAAGAGTTCAAATACCAAACCGAAATTTTCCTACACCCGTCAGCCTGCTGACTCTAAAACACGATTTCCATTAAAAACCACTGTAAGAGTGAAAATACTAACCCAGAAATTTCTCCTACCTCATTCAGCTACTTTCAAAACAGTTTTTTTACTATAAACAGCGATAAATGCTTGAAATGCCGACCCCGGAAATTTTCCCCACATATTTGTGCACACTGTTTTGCTGCATCTTGTTTTAAACACCCTGGAAATCTCCCCCACGTTTGATATTTTGTGTCAAATGCAATTTGTGCATGGCCCCTGGCTGAAAAGGTGGGGGAGTTTTCCTGTGAGAGACTTTTCTTATGGGGAACTTTTCTGAAAGTGGGGGACTTTGGAACTTTTCCAAAGTGGGACTTTTCCTGTGTGGGACTTTTCTGATTACCCTCACCATGCTGGTCTAGCTGGTTGGTGTGTATAGGATAGCATTTTTACTAATTGGTACACTTATACTGCTATGATCGTCAGGGCTTCTGTGTGTGTGCATAATTTAGCCTCCTATCATTGGTTATTAAAATCTTTACTAAAGGACATGTCTCAACTAAGAGAACAGGCTAGATTCAGGAATGCCTACAGCTCAATAAATCGTATCCAAGTACTAAATTAACAAATTTTAAGAACGAGGGAATATGAACTCCTATTATGTATGGCTTTTATTGTTTATGTAAAAGCCTTGATTTGGCAAAGCCATCAGCAGTTACGATGGCTTTGAAATCCTGCGTTATTTAAGAGGCATACATATTAATAACATCTATGAAAATGCAAGTGCAAATGTTCGGATATTTGAGAATACGGCACAAATAAAAATTGGAAACGGAGTGAAAAAAGGTGACACCATATCTCCCAAACTCTTCACTGCCACATTGCAAAATGTTTTTCAATCTTTGAAAAGGTGATCCATATTAACGTAGGCTATTTAACTCATCTTCCCTTTGCTGATGACAGTCATTTTTGCAGCTACTCCTTCAGAGCTGCAAAATATCATCCAAGAAATTCCTGACAAGAGAAATGGAGTGGAATTAAAAGTGAACTTTCAGGGGGGACTGATGTGCAGTACTTTTACAAAAAATGACGATTTATTGATTGATGGGAAAAATTTGAAGGTAACCTATACCTACATTTGCCTTTGGCAACAGATATCAAGTGAGGGTCAGATTGATGAAGAAATTAATCGGCGTATAAAACTTGGTTGGAGTGCTTTTTAAAGAAACACAACACAATTTTCAAGAGCGAAATACTTATGTCTTAAAAGAAAAGTTTTTAATCAATGCATCTTTCCAGTTCTTACTTAAGAAATAAAAATCTGTGTGCCATACTACAGAGATAAAGCGCATATCAAGATGGCAAAGTTGCAGCGATAAATTGTATCGGTGTAACTTATTTAGGAAAGCATTCGGCTCCGGAGCAGAAGGATGTGGGTTCGATCCTTGTCATGGGCACTTTTGCGAATTTCAGACATGGAACATATCTAAAAAAACCCACAAAGGCTGCAGACAACTGAAAGAAAGATGGAGAGATGTATGATTGGTGTAACAAGGAATGATAAGAGGAGCAAATGGATCAGAAGAATGACAAGTGCGGAAGACATTATAATCAGAGTAAAATCCTTGAAATGGCAATGGGCTGGATATAGAGCAAGAAGAATGGACCAGTGATTAAGAACCGAAATTTCAGACTGGATACCAAAGAACAGGACAGGGTGCAGAAAAAAACCTTGCGGGAGATGGGTGGATGAAATTCGAAAGCACGCCAGAAGGACATGGAGGGAACTTGCTCCATTCTGAAGAAAAGTTTCGTCAAAGTTTCGTTTAATAGGCAAAATGTTTAATACTACAATTACGCAGCTCAGCTATTCTGTGTTGCTGAAACGAATTATCACTAATCCCTGTTTTGTAGTGGTGTGATCAGAATTTCATTTCTGGGGATGGATTAACAAGATGAAAATATTGCTTCTCAAACAGTACCATGGACTTTTTTCAACGCTGCCCATGAAGCAAGTATCGCCTGTCAAAGAGCATTTACAGTCGTAAATGCTCTTCACGAAAAAATATGCTGTGGCAGTCTATGTCCTCTTGTTGACTGGAAGATTAGGCAGAAGTTTGCAAAGGCCTATTGCAACTGGAGTGCAGAGGACTGGAAACACATAATCTGGTCTGACTAATCATATTTTCAACTCTATCATGCCAATGGGAGGCTGCATGTATGGCATAAATTACAAGAAGCAATGGACACATCTTGTCAGGCAGGTGGTAAGAGTTTGAGGTGCATTTACATGGGCTACCTTTGAGGCCTCTCATACCAGTCAAGAACACCGGCACAAGGTATGTGAACATTTTCCCAGACCATCTACATCCATTTTTAATAAATGTTTCCACGTCCCAACACCATCTTTCAACAGGACAGAGTGCCACACTGCATACTTCCTGAGTGGTGGCCAATTGGATCCAGGAGCATTCAGGGAAGTTTACCACACTCGAATGGCCCCTCAATCTCTGGACCTCAACCCTATTGAGAATTTTATGGGACAAATTGGAAAGATCTGTTGGACCCAACCCCCATCTACGACTGTAAATGCTCTTTGACAGGCGATACTTGCTTCATGGGCAGCAATACCACCTCCATGTTTCCAACACCTTGCTAAGTCTTTACCATGATACCTGGCTGCTCATTACTAGGTAAGGTGTACATAATAATTCCATTCAGTTTAAGTTACAGCTGCACTCTGAAATTAATTAAAATTAAATTTGAAAATGTACTTATCCAAAGCAAGGTAAACTTCTCAGTGATGAGTTTTCAGCAAATGTATATTTCATGCAGTTCAGTTGGGGGTTTCTGGAACAAAACAAAAACTTAAATTATGATGTAAGGGATAGTTTTACATGTTGAAAGTTGCATCAATGTTTGGCCCACAGAGTTAGGTAGGGGTGTTGTTATTAATGCAGGGCTGCCACTTGGTTACTTTTTCAACTATTAGTTACTTTTTGTTTTAAAGTCACTATTTGGTTACTTTTTTCATTCAAAGTTACATTAAGGACTTTTTCAGGAATAAACAGCAAGAAACATCAACTACTATGCAGTGCACCTAGGACAATCACCTGTTTACCTAAGGTAATTATTTTTATTCTAACTGAATTAATTATAGTAGGGCTTATTTAAATTTCACTGATTGACTCTGATGATGAGAATTAAACAAATATATTTATCCTTAGGGATATACATTTTATTTCATCTGAAGGGTTAAATTTAGCAATTAAACAGAAAGACATAAAAGTTAATTACATGCTAAATTCAACTATAAATGTTTTTCTCTTCTTTCTCTTGTCTAGAACTCTGTACTGAGGCTTTAATTTTTTCTTTTTTGTTTCAGATTCTGAGTGCAGAAAATAAATATGAGAAAGTGCGAGTTTCAAACTTCGTAACTGTCAAAAACAGACTGTCTCAGTGTGAAAATGTCTTAGTGGTTAAAAAAGGAAAACTCTGAAGATGAAAGATATTGTGTTGTTTGTGAGTGCAAATTTACAGTGACTAAAGGGTTTTGGTCTGTGAAACATAAAAATAATATTTCAACAAAGATGTCTCCTCTTCAGCTGCATTTATCAGCAGGAATTGGACCAGCCACAGGTCCAATATGTGATTACTATTAATTTGGATCATTCTTATCTGTATCAGAGCCAGTCAGTACTACAGGTGCAGTGCATTTATACAGTTCAAAAGACGGTGCAACTAGAGCAGAATTAATATGGTTCCTAAACACTGTCATTAGCAATTATTCTGCTGCTTCATGTGATGGAATAATTAATATATTTCCGCCCATGTTTCCACAGAGTGTACCTGATGGGTTTTCCTTGTTGAAAACTAAATCAAGTTATCTTATTACTGAAACATTAGGTCCTTATTTTCATGAGCAAATGATCAAAGTTGCTCAGGGTACATATTTCAGTATTCAGTTTGATGAGACAACAAATGCAGAAAATGAAAAAGAACTTCAAATATCAATAACATATTGGTCTGAAAATAAGGAAAAAATACAAGCTATGCACCTTGAATCTTCTTAGGTCATGCAACTGCAGAAGAACTATCAAAGCATATATTGCTGGCCTTAAAAAAATCAGATTTGTCCTTAAATCGCATGTTGTTGTTAGGAAGCGATGGACTCAACGTCAATAATAAAAGTGCAGAGACTAGTTAATGAAGAAGTGTTGTCTGTTACAGATGTATGTTGCATGTGCCAATGTTAATGTTGTCTCATTAACATTAGCAAATGCAACATGTACAGTCATATCAGAATAATATGACTACCCCGGTGTCACACAGTACCCGCCCAGGCACGTCACAGAGTGCATGTGACAAGGTCGACCACACAGAGATATAAGTGGCCAGCCAGGACAGATGAGCCATAGTGCATGATGTGGGCACAATGGGCAGAGGTAGTTATTTGATAGACGTGCAAAAAGGAATGATCATCGGCTACTGCATCAAGGGTGAAAGCATCTCGGAAACAGCAGACTTCGTGGGCTGTAGTTCGTGAGGTGCTGTAGTAAGGGTGTACCGAGAATGAACCACTGGCACACCAAGTACCTCTCAACATCATAACTGTGGAGCCCCAAAGGCTATCAACCCCAGAGGAGAATGCCGACTGGTAAAGGGCAATCGGATGCGCAACAGTGCAGCAATTGACCATACAAATGAATGCTGGGGCACCCAGGTACGTGTCCCTGATAGCAGTACAATGAACCCTGTTACGCATGGGTCTCTGGAGTAGACACTGCGTCAACCCAGATGTTAACACAGGTCCATCGACAATGATGCCTGCAGTTTGCATGGGACTACCATCATTGGACAGTAGAAGAGTGGAAAAAAAAGTTGCCTTCTCTGACGAGGTTTCTATTCCACAGAAGTGCCAGGTGGTGGCGGATACTGCGTCAGACACATTAGAATCGACACCCGGACATGCTTGTCGTTAAAGTACAGGCCGGTGGTGAAAGTGTGCATGTCTGGGGAGGGGGTCCTGGTATGACCTGGGGCAGCTGGCACCACTGGATGGGTCCCTGAAAGCCAATGGCTACCTGTCTATTCTTGCTGACTGCATGCATCCCTTCATATTGGATGTTTACCCTGGTGGCGATGGTGCCTACCAACAGGACAATGCGCCATGCCACGTCACTAAGGGGTGCGTGACTGGTTCCAGAAACATGATAGCGATGTCCCCATTCTCCCTGGGCCTCAATCCCATAGAGCACTTGTTGGACTATTTGGATCAGTAGGTTATACATGCTGACCCACAACCACGTCATCTCCGGGACCTCCATGCTCTGCTGCAGTCCGAATGGGCATGTGTGCCTTGGGCAACCATCCAGGGCCTCGTTGTTTCCATGCCGTGCCATCTCATCACTGTCATCAGGGCCAAGGATGGTTATTCTCATTATTAGGTAGGTGGTCATATTATTCTGATACGACTTTGTACATGTGGTTCATAATGCGTTTCTGAAGGGTGTCAATGAATTAGGAGAGGAATGTTCAGACATTGCTATTTCAGTTTTCCATTTCTTTGATGGTTTTCCAACTAGATGGGAAGATCACACCGAAGAACAGCAAAAAATGAATGCGCCAAACAAGAAATTATTGAAGCATGTGCCATAAAGGTGGCTGACACTGAGAGATGCTTATGAATGCCTGCTTGATCAAAGTCCTGCTCTAGAGAAATATTTCTTGAGTTTTATCCCAAAAGAAATGTGCAGCCTTAATGTCAACTAGAAAGTACAAAGTTATCAGCTCATTCCTGAAAAAAAAAACAAAAAAAAAACATACAAAGCTGAACTGACTTATTTATTTATGACTTGTTTATGTCATATCAAGGGCGGCACGTAGCCTAGTGGTCAGCGTTCGTGACTGCCATGGAGATAACCTCAGGTTCGATCCTGGGCAGGTACAAACGCTCGAACCACTACATACCTGCTGTGCATCGGATGGACACGTTAAGCCGTCGGACCCCGGGTACTGGCCCCCTGGTAATAAATAAGGCCGTCTTCCTCCCCATTTCTACCTCGCTTCCGTGTGACTTTCCTATCGGGCACTCTAGCTCAAAACTCCTAGCTTCCTATTTCTAAGGGTTGTTTAAGACCTGGGGTCAGACACTCCCTTCCTAAAATCCTCTACATATGATCTGATCTGATTTGATCTATGTCATCTCAAGTGCTGATTTGTTTACAGGATTCACTAAAAGGTTTCAAAAGCAAGAACCGCTCATCCATATTTTGTATGATGAACTGAAAAAACTGCTGCTATCTTATTGGTAGGGTATGTAAGGCTGATGTATTTAAGAAACTGAATACATCATGGGATCAGGAACAAATCTTTCAGTCAGGCAACTTTCTTCCATTAAAAGCCATTGTGTTAACAGCAAAGTGGAAGCGTGCATGAAAGACTTGCCAGAGAAAGAAGTCATTCTGTTTCTAAGGAGTGTACAACATCATTATATTGCCAGTTGTAAACATCTACAAAAAACATCCCAATCTGTATCTACTTCTGCATCTTTTTTTAAACACATGCATTTCCTGCAGCATATGGAGAAAAATTCAAATTGCAGCATTATGGGTATTGTAAAAGGTTGCTAAGGCTCTTCCCATAGATATTCCCACTGACATCCTTCAAGATGAGTGGAAAATGCTACAGTTAGAAAAAGTTGAAGCAAATGAAAAATCTCCAATTGATGAGTACTGGAAAGCATACATTAATCTCAAACTTCCTTATGGCATGCTGAAGTATCCAAATGTGGCAGAAGTAATAAAGATATGTTTGACTCTGTCTCATGGGAGTGGAGATGTTGAGAGAGATTTCTCTCAGTTGATTAGAATTTTGACTGATGACCAAGCATCCATGTCAGTGTGTATGTTAAAGCACAAATTAATATTCAATATGTTTTAAAATACTACGGAAACAAACCAGAATTAATCCTAATAACCAGGGAAGTACTGATTTCGGCAAGATCTTCCCACTCTTCTTACATGACATATCTAGAGAATAAAAAATGGAGCAGCAGTTGAATTTGAAGGAAAAGGAAGAAGAGAAGAATGCCATGATGGTAGAAGAAAGTGAATTAAAAATTAAAAAGAGAAAACAAAGTATTGACAAACTAGAAGAGAAATAAAAAAGGTCATAGTGAGAAAAGAATAACTAGTGACAAACTTTTTGAAGAAGCACAGTCGAAGTTAAAGAAAGCTTTGGACAGAAATGATTTTGGGGAAGCAAAGGTTGCTCAAGTAATGCTTGGAGGAATGAAAGTTGTAAAAGAAGAGGAAAAGCTCATTTGTAAAAAAGCAGAACTTATGCAGAATAATTTAGATAAGAAGACACATCTTATTACCAGCTTTTTCCAGAAAAAATAAGTATTTTTAGTGTATTTTTACTAATTAAATAAACTACATTTGTCACTAATAATGTTCATTCCATTATTTTCATAATTATATTACTTGTTCTTATTCATGTGTTGTTATTAAGGAAAAGCTAAAGTATAACAAAGCAGAATTTATGCAAAATAATTTACATAAAAAAATATAACCAACTTTTTCCATAAGAAATAAATAATTTTAGTGTACTTTTCTTAATAAACAAACTGCATTTGTCACATGTTTGCTCCATTATTTTTATAATTAAATTAATTTTTCCTATTCATCTATAAGTATAAAATAGTTTAAAAAATAAAATAAAAATAAAGTAGGTGGATCGGGTGGCTATAAGAGGTGACAAGGCCGTTAATAAAAAATATATATTGTTATAATTTTATTACTATAATATTGTGACCATCACATATGTAAACATATAAATTGATCAGTTGACACGTTGCACTTCATTTCATCATATCCTTAGTTGGTTTTTAGACATTTAAAAGCACGAGGAGTGTCACTCTTTTGGTTACTTTTTCATGATAGAATAGGTTATTTTTTTGGTTACTTTTGTAATGATTTTGGTTACTTATTCAACTTTTTTTTACTGTTTGTACTGAGTTGCAGCCCTGTTAATGTGTTGCCAACTTTCTTGGCCAAGGCCAATGAGCAAAGGTGGAGATATTCATCTCAAGTCTGGAAATTCAGAAATTTTCTAGTGATCTGGCTGGCTCATTGAATAACTGTCTTTTGGATTGGGCAATCCTAATTCATCAAGATTTTTTAAGAAGTTATTAGGTACCACTGTGTGGGGTCACCAAAATGACAACTGGTACAATCTGTGTTGTGCTCTTCTTCCAGATCCTTTGATTTCCATTCAGAGGTCCTCGTATTTCAAGATTTTCTTAGACATTGTTCTTTGGATGTTTTCTGTAAGCAGAACCACTACATATCTATTAGTTATATCTTCTTCAGTTTTTTGTCTACAATTACAATGTCAGTCAGTTGTGGTCAACTGCCTTGTCTGCAATAGTAGGTTTATCCCAGTTCATGATGTAATTTTGATTTTAAAGAATAGGTTCTGGTTAGTACTTATAATAAGGTTGAGTATAGCCTTCCAGTGGCATCGAGTCATTATGGGCACCTGGAGCTAAGCCTTGCAAAAAAATAAGGAAAAATTGTTTTTCCTTTTAATTGGAAAAATTTCAAAAGAAAATCCATATTAGTAACCAGTCCCCAAATTTTCTGAATGCAATATGAGCCCCTACAATAGTTGAATAACTGGGTAACACAATACAGTATTCTACATCTGTTGACTAGAGCGCAATGAATACCACATGGGTGCTAGAAGAGACTGTCATCAACTCATCACCTTGGTGAAGCTTCAGAGAATAGTAATGAATGAGCAAATGTGCACTGAACTGTGCATGCGTAAAACTGTCTTTTGAGGCTAGTCACTTTAGCGTCAGCCAGTGAGCTACTAATTTTCGTTTGTGTAGTTAAGCTGTAAGATTCTCTTGTGTAAGTAAAATGAACAAAGTGGACTTTTTATTGGAACATCCTTTTAGTTTATTACGGGATGATGAAAAAAAGAAAACGTTATCGATTTGGGCCTACATTAACCAAATATTTGCTTGGTGCAAAAACATAAGAATCAGTCTAGAACTTTTAATGTGGAGGGGTATAGCAAAATATCCTGGTTAAGTGGAGTCAAAAGCAAACTTACTTTGTTTGGTTTCTATTGTTTACAGCTGTTTCATTTCAATTTTTTTTTAATGTTATACAACACTGCATATACATATATATTTTTACCTCATTCTATGTGGTTAAGTGGATTTGCAGCAGGTTGTGGTTGGAAACCTCAGAATCCAGTGAAATTTATATTTCATAGTACAGAAGAAGGCTGAGAGCAATTTTTAAAATATTTAGCCCCAGATAAATTTTAGGTCACCCTATGCCACTGGAATTGGGCTATATTTTAATGCTACACTGTTGATGTAGGATCTTTGGCTATTTGGTCATGTCTGTTAAGGTATTGTTTTGATGTAAGGAGAGAGCCAATGAAACCATGTGTGTGGAAAAGCCAAGGAAACCATGTGTTCTATAATTTCATTGGCTTTTTCACACATTCTATATAAGCATCTTCATTTGCAACTTTCATTATGTGTTTCCTGTAGTTCCAAGTTGCAATAATGTTGTCTTGAATCCCAATGAAGAATCCCTTGGTTTCTGGATAAAGCTAATTCTTTTTACCTTTGTAGTGAGAAGTTTTAGTCAATGTTTTCAAGATCTAAAGTGTTTGTATATTTACGAGGGTAAATGAAAAATTAAGGTCAATCTTGTCGGGTATTAAAGAAACTAAAAGGCATACAGATAACAATTACCTTATTTCTCAGCATAGTCCCTCTGTCCTTTAACACATATTTTATATCTGGATTCCTGCAGAGGAGAATGTTTTGGGTTGTTTCTGCAGCCACAAATGCATTGCTTCCTGTACCTGGACATCAATTTCAAAATGGCGGCCTTGCAAAGCGTCTTTCAGAAGCCCAAAGACATAAAAGTTGCTTGGCACCAGATGAGGACTGTAAGCAGGATGTGATAACACCTCAAACTTCAACTCAGTAATTGTTTGTTGAATTGCCAATGCTGTATGTGGACAACAGTTCTCTTGCAGCAACAGCACTTTTTGGATAACATTTCTTGTCATTTTGTGCAAATTGCTGGTTTCAGTTTATCTTTCAGCAAGTCACAGTATGACCGACTGTTAATTGAGTCACCCTGTGCTTGATAGTGTTCAATGATGGATCCTTTCATGTCAAAAAAGTGAGTCAGCATTAATTTTCGTGCTGAAGGGACAACTTTGAACTTCTTTTTGCATGAGGAGCTCGGATGTTACCACTCCATGCTTTGCTTTTTGCTCTCAGGGACGTAATGATGGACACGTGTTTAATCCCCAGTGACAATCCTCTCCTGAATACTGGGATATGACTCATACCGCTGCAAAAAATTTCTGCCAATTTCCAGGCGCTGCTGCTTGTGCACATCAGATAACTACTGTGGCACCCATCTGGCACATACTTTATAATATCCTAGATCGTCATGCACTATTGAGAATGCAGAACCATAGCTAATGTTTACCTTTTGGGCAATCTCAGACAGAGTAACCTGACGATCTTCTTTAATGAGCGCATCGATGCGATCCAGATGGTCCTTTGTACGAGAGGTCAAAGGACTGCCCAAGCGAGCTTCATCAAACACATTCGTTCTACCGGCTTGAAAATTTTCTATCCATTTGTACACATGTCTCTGACTCATACACTTGTCCTCCCCATATTGCACAAGCATTGTACAATGAATTTCAGAGTGTTGCACACCCTCAGCTTATTGAAAGCCATGTTTACACCCTTACAACTGCTGGGCAACTGCGGTTAGAAGATTAGTGATTGCATTCACCATGTGGATGCAATCACTAATGTCACGTGCCCTTCCTTCTCCAAATAGCAATCTGCCATAGCTCTGCTTGCCTACGTAACGAGAGCCTTGACCTTACTTTTTGGTTTACCCTCGTACCATGCAGAATTTTGCTTATCCAACTTTACAGTGGATCAAATTATTTTCTGATTGAGGAAGAAGCTAAGTATTATTCAGGTTCAGTGAGGTAAAGCCTATGTATGCTACTGTAGTGATTTCTCTAAGAAGTATTGTTTAAGTAGTTTCTCTTGTTTCTGGCAAAAATCTGATATATTGACTAGTCCCCTTCCTCCTCCTTTTTTCAGGTACAGTCTTTGGACTGATGATTTTGCGTGGTGGCATCTCTATTTGGTTGAAAGAGTCTTCTAGTGAATATAGTCTAGCATATATAGTAATCTATATGCTCCTAAAAACCTGTTCATGTAAATTAATTGCTCAGTGTATCAACATTGTCTACCACTAATATGGATGGAATGAATTTAATTCATCTGTATTATATATATATATATATAGTACATAAATAAAACAAAAAAAAAATACTTTATAAATAAATTATTTAACACAAGAAAATTAGACAAAAAAAGGCTAATACCATGAGAAGTGCCAAAGGCAGCTAAACCTCATGTAGTAGCTTATATAGAATGAAAATATTACAGAACAAAAATACAAAATTTCAAAACAAGTAAAAAACTGGAACAATGAAGCAACTCTCGGAGGCAACTCTCTGCACCAGAATATGTTGGTACTAGAAAGGCCACTCCCACAGGTTGATGCTCTCTTGATGATGGCAACCTGTTTCAGTTTTTTACTTGTTTTGAAATTTTGTATTTTTGTTCTGTAATATTTTCATTCTATATATATATATATATATATATATATATATTTTTTTTTTTGGGATGTAAGGTCAGGTGATGCGTAACATCACAGCCTCTCCTTGACAAATGTCAACCCCGCCTTCTCGTGGTGCATCCTGTTCCCACTAAAGGGGCTCTGACGACCACCAATAGCGGTATAACTATATCATCGGGATTAGAGGAAATTCTATCCCACACTCACCAACCCGCTTGGCCTGCATGGTGAGTTATGGCCAAACCCCTCCAAAATGATTCCACAACTTAAATCTTGGCCCTCAGTCTCCGGCAGCTGGAATGTACCTGGCCAAGGCAGCGGCCAGTGCGACATGAAGGCAGAGGGTGCTAAGAATCCCCGGAGGACCGGACTAGGCTGCTATCTGATGCAGACCTTGGCTACGTACAATGGACGCTCCCTATCTTCTGATTCAAGGCTTCTTGAATTGGAAGAGGAACTACAAAGGATCAAGTTGGACATCGTGGGGCTAAGTGAGGTAAGGAGAAAAGGAGAAGATCTCATCGAACTGAAAAGTGGACATCTCTTCTACTATCGTGGGACAGATACTGGCAGAACTAGTGGTGTTGGATTTATAATAAACAAGAAACTGAAGGATAAAGTTGTAGAAGTTGAAAGTTCCTCTGACAGAGCTGCACGACTTGTTATCCAACTCTCGAAAAGATACCAGGCTCAGATTATTCAAACTTATGCACCCACCACAAGTCATCCTGAAGAAGAAATTGAAGAATTTTATGAGGAAATTGGTCATCTAAATAATAAAGGTAAGCAGCACTTGAAAATAATTATGGGAGATTTCAATGCAAAAATAGGGCAACGGCAACAGAATGAAACTTCAGTAGGTAAATTCGGTCACGGCAACAGAAACCAGCGTGGAAATACTCTCGTTGAGTTTGCAGAGGCAGAAGGGTTTTTCATCTTGAACTCCTTCTTCAAGAAAAAGCCACACAGGAAATGGACATGGAGACATCCAAATGGGACGACAAGTGAAATTGATTTTATTATGTGTAACAAAAAATTCGTCATAGAAGACTGCAGTGTGCTAAACAAGTTCAACACAGGTAGTGACCATAGATTGGTGAGATGTAAGATGCACCTCAACACTAAACTTGAACGTGGCAAGCTCATAAGACAAACAAAATCTATTGACATAACCAACCTTAAAAAACACCATAATACCTTCAAGTTGGAACTGAAGAACAGGTTCTCTGCTATAGAAGGCCTAACATCAGAAGAAGTGGACATCTCTGAAGTTAACAGAAAAGTAACCAAAGCTCTTATGGAAACAGCAACAAAATTAGCTGGGTCTAAGAACAAGTTGCATGTAAATAAATTATCAGGAAAAACGAAAATGTTGATGCAAAAAGAAGAGAGATGAGGACAACTAAAGAAGATGTGACTTCCAAAGTGGAATAGATAGAGCTATGCAAGACAGTAAGAAAAAGTATCACTGAAGACGTAAGAAAATTCAACTGTGAACTAGTGAGGAAAGCAATTGAAAACAACCAAAGCCTGAAGATAGCAAAGGGACATCTCAGTAAGGGAAGAAAACAGATTATGGCACTGAGAAAAGAAGATGGTTCTGTAACAAGAAATAGAGGCGAAATTTTGACAAGAGTGAAAGATTTCTACTCCAAATTATATGAAAGGGATGATACATGCACTCCAGACATCATGAAAGATACCAGTACCAGAGTTCCTCCAGTCCTTCCAGCAGAAGGTTGCACATGCAATCAAGAACATGAAGCGGGGAAAAGCTCCAGGAGAAGATGGAATTACTGTAGACATCATACAAGAAGCAAGTGGAGAAATCGAAACAGTACTCGCCCAAATTTTCACTCGATGCCTTAATGAAGGAAAGATTCCTGAGGATTGGAACACCGCTACAATGATCCTGCTACATAAGAAAGGTGACATTGAGGATCTCGGAAACTACAGACCTATCAGCCTCCTGTCAGTAGTTTATAAAATCTTCACTAAAGTTCTTTCACACCGCTTGAAGGTAACACTGGACATGGCTCAACCGAGAGAACAAGCTGGATTCAGGAGTGGCTACAGCACAATAGATCATATCCACGTGCTGAGAGAACTAATTGAAAGAGCGAGGGAATATGAACTTCCATTGTGCATGACTTTTATCGATTATGAAAAAGCCTTCGATTCGGTGAAACCATCAGCAGTTACAATGGCTCTGAAAACCTGCGGTATTGAAGATGCATACATTAATATTATTAATAACATCTATGAAAATGCAAGTGCAAAGATTAGGCTGTTTGAAAATACAACACACGTAAAAATTGGAAAGGGAGTGAGACAAGGTGACACCATATCTCCGAAGCTCTTTAATGTAACATTGGAGGGTGTTTTTCAGTCGCTGAGCTGGGAAAACAAGGGGATAAAGATTAATGGAGATTATCTAACCCACCTTCGTTTTGCTGATGACGTAGTCGTTTTTGCAACTACCCCATCAGAGCTGCAGAGTATGATCCAGGAACTTGCTGACAAGAGTAAAGAAGTGGGATTAAAAATTAACTTTCAGAAGACAAAAGTGATGTTCAATGCTTTTACAAGAAATGAAGATTTATCGATTGATGGAGAAAAGCTGGAGATAACAGACACGTACGTTTATCTTGGACAGCAGATATCAAGTGAGGGTCACATTGATGAAGAAATTAATCGGCGTACAAAACTTGCCTGGAGAGCTTTTGGAAGAAACAGCATAATTTTCAAGAGCAATATGCCATTATGTCTTAAAAGAAAAGTGTTTGATCAATGCATCCTTCCAGTGCTTACGTATGGTGCAGAGACGTGGACCTTAACTAAAAGAGACATACAAAGGCTGCAGACAACTCAAAGCAGCATGGAGAGGTGCATACTTGGTGTAACCAGGAGAGATAAGAAGAGGAACTCGTGGATCCGAAAAATGACAAGAGTGGAAGACATCATGATCAGAGTTAAATCCCTGAAATGGCAATGGGCTGGACATACTGCCAGAAGGACAGATCATCAATGGACAGCCAAAATTTTAGATTGGATTCCAAGGGACAGGAAAAGACCCAGAAGAAGACCACATGGGAGATGGGTGGATGAAATTCGAAAGTATGCAGGGGTGACATGGAGGAGACTGGCACAAGACAGACCGTTGTGGAGGAAACTTGGGGAGACCTTCGTCCAGCAGTGGATTGATAATGGTTGACAATGATGATGATGATGATATATATTTTAGTTCATCCCATCCATATTAGTGATAGACAAATGTTGATACACTGAGCAATTAATTTACATGACATACAGGTGTTTTTAGAAGCATATAGATTTATATATGTTAGACTGTGTTACAAATAAACCACGTGGTTACCTGATTTTGCTCCTCATACAAACTGTTTATACGAGGAGTTGTAAATCACATGAATTTTGCTTTCTAGTGAGTATCAAGTTCCGGTAGATCAGTATTGGTCCATTTAAGGATCCCAAAATAGTGTGTTAATATAGGAATTTTCCAGGAGTTGATAGCAATAATTTTAATTTTGGAGTGAAATTTAGTGTTCAGAATTTTTTTGTAGGCAATTGGTGTATTTTGTTGCAAATTTTTTTTAAGTGAGTTGTGATTTAACATTCTTCTTCTTATTATTATTTTGCTTTCTGTATTACTCCCTTTATCCCCCCTCACCCTCCTCTCTCTACTGTGTATTTTACTATCACTCACACAGATCTACTGGCTTGGGCAAATGTTTTTGCACTCCTGAGTTTGTCTTCCTTTCTAAACCTACCTCAAGCAAATCATTAGAATGTTTTTATTAGTATACTACTGTCAAAGTCATTATTTGTAAGAAGTTTATAATTCATAAAGCATATTTTACCTGCGCAGTATCTTCTGAAAGGAGTAACACTCGGAGGCAACTCTCTGCACCAGAATATCTTGAAAAGAGGAAACAGGAGAGGAGAAAATCTGAGATGAACTTGAACCGAGCCTTCCGGTTGAAAAAAGGTAACACTAAATTCATGATTACTGCATACTTAGTAATTCCTCTTATTTATTTAGAAACCTACTAAGGCTGCTAAATAAATAAGTAGATAAGTATGTAAATTTATAAATTATTATTTCTCTTAAGGAAAACTGATCATGAAAAACAAGTTCTATTACGTGTAACACCATGACCTTCTTTTAATGTAAAACTGTTCAAGAGCAATTTATTTCCCCTTATTGAAAATGACTGAAGGTTGCAATGCTGAGGAGAGGAAACCTGGCCTAGTAGAAGATCACAAACTTTGTGTAGCAGGAAAGACTGAATTGGCAAAACCTTCAGTATAATTGCTACTCAGGTGGACACACAGGTGACAGCAAGTGTACTCAGGTGCTTGAGTCCCCCCCCCCCCACACACACACATAACAATTTAATAAAGTGTACAGAGAGCCCCTGATTTTTTTAACTTTTTTTACATATACATAAGGAAGGGTTACATATCTATTATTTTAACTTTCTACCTAAGACTCTTTTAGACTTTTATGTATATGTTAAATACCTAACACGTACATAAAAGTCTGAATTGCTGCCCCAAAAATTGTGCTGTTTTATTTCCATTAGATTTTTTTTTACTAGATTAAAATCATAATAGAAAGTGACAGTAGGGGAGAATTCCAATTTTTTCACTATGTCTTCTTACTGACCTTTTGAAGAAGCTCAACTGAACAATAATGCAATGTCTGTTATCTTCTGAGGCCACAGAAGGTGCAATGGCCCCATCTAAGAGGAAATATCCAACATTCCTCTATCATGTAACATATGTATCAAGTGGAGATGTACTAAACTACCCTTTAACTTTTTGAGATTCTACATAACAAGGTAGAATATATATATATTTTAGTGAACAGGTTTACTAATATTCATTGAGTATATAATATATATTTTGCATTATTAGGGAATTTCTCACTCAAGTAAGGAAACAAACCAAGACATTTTTCATAGAGCAGTTTTTTTTATATGGTAGACTGATATCTTAAGTAAATGAGAAAACTTTTTAAGAGAAAGTTTTGAAGTCATTTGATTCCATAATAACTGTTGTTCTACACATCATGGTGCAATACTGATGACTATATTACCAAAAACATACCAATTTAATCCAAAAATTTTAAAAAGGAAGGAGGACAGATAGACAAAGTGACAGTAAAAACCTTCTGAAACTGAGCACCCTCTGAAATTTTAAGAAGTTGGTGCTATAGATGACTGCAAAATTTTAAAAAGTTGGTGCTATAGATGACTGAACAATGACTGTGATATTACATATAAAAGACATATGATGTTAATATTGCCTTATATGATAGGGTGAGTAAAAATAAATTTATGATCATTCAATTCCTTTTCCACAAAAATTTATTTAATAATCATTTAACAGAATTTTGCTTTTTTTTTACTTCTTTTTGTCTTTATGTTTAAAGCATTTTCATCATTGCCCTGCAACTCAATGGTAGTAATTCATTGTATTATATAAGAAGTTTGCAAAAGTGCAAAGTATCATAAGACTGATGCCTCCTATTTAGAATATTTTACTCAGCACTTACTTCTTTACATATCTAATACCTGAGTGGTGTGAGGTTCTATTTGTAGTAGTGTTGTTGGTTTCAGTGCTTTCACATGTGCATTCATGGTTACCTTTAGAAATCTTCTATATCTTCTGTAAGTACAGTTACAAGGTGTGCATTATGAAGCACAAGTGGCTAATAATGTACAAAAATGCCTTATTATTGGAGTTTAGGGAGGGGGTTCAACATGTCTTTAGTACATTAGATGCAGCACATGTACACTAAAACCTTTATACTTACTACTGATTTTTTGAGTTCAACAGGCAAGTTCAATTCTTTTCTGTGTACAACACTGCAGCACACAGTAGATCTGATATATAACTCATTAAATGAAATTCAAGGGGGAAATTAGCCCATTTATAAAACCAGTGAAATAATCATTAATTTAATTCAAATGGATAATGAGGGGCATCAATATGAGAAACTTTTCAAAAGTACAGAATAATTCAAAAAATTATACCACTCTGAGATATTAGCAGTTGCTTGTTTCATGTTAATATTGAAATAAAGTCAGACTGACATCATCATTTTCAGTGGTTACTGCTCTTGGCAGAAGTTTTTACTCTCAGTACGTAAAATAAGAGGAGCTTATTTGTCTAACACCAAGCAGATATTTAGTTGACCATGCATTGCATCAGTCAATTTTCTGAGGACATTAGTTCACTCAACAAAAAAAATGAATGTTTCTTTGTAGTTACATCAAAGTTCACTTGTCACATGTTAAGTAAATTTTTCTTAGTTAGTAGTCTAAGCTCTGTGGTGGAAAATTGGCAATACCTTGTTGAGCAGCCAAATTATCATCTTGTGTACTAAGTAGTGAGCAAAACAAGATGACCTGATCTAAATAGGGATTCAGTATCATCTTTTTGCTTGAATACTTTTGTTTATTAATTTTACTGTAATTCAGATATGATTGTTAAGGCTTTGCATATGTTTTCCAACATTTCACATTTCATTTTCATATTTTCTATGTATTTTTGCAGTTTTGTTAAGAAGTCCTAAAGGTGTGTTCTTGTTCAATTTTATAAAAGAACATTGTTGTTATGACTAAAGAAGTTCAGTCTTGCATTTTTAATTTAAAATTTTACTGGTTATGAAATGTGCTCCAAGTAAAGTGAATCAAGAAATTTACAGTGGCTAGCATTAATTTTTTAGGTGAATTAAATTTCTCCGTCATTAAGTGAAAATCCTGAATTAGATGTGTTCTCTTGAGTTTTAACCCATAATTTCACTATCAGAGCTTCATTCTCTTGAACTGAGTTAACCATTGTCATGGATGTAATCCTAAGGTAGCATGATGTGCAAAAAGGGAGTAGATCTATTAAATTTGAAAAATATATTTTAAATATCAAGAAGTTACTATATTTCTGGTAAACACTGTGTGCATTAAATGTTATAACTTTTTAAATGTGTTGTACACATAGGAGGTATATGCATCATTAAGTAGCTCTTGGTGAAGATTCAGAGCAAATTACCTACATTGGCTTTACAAAGAATATTCACTTTTTTTTCTTTTTTTCTAAATACGGGAATTTAGAGACAAATATTGATTTTTCCCTCACTGGGTTGTTTTATTATAGACAGACATTTCTGACTTGCTGTTGTGCTTCATGGCCCAACTTTAGTGCTTCACAAAATCAATTCCAAAATGGAGATCAAAGCAATATAGGTTGCCATCAGATCCCAAAATGTAGCATGCAGTTTGATCCCGAAATGTAGCAAATGTAGTTTTCGTTGAATGGTGTTGCTAAAAGTACATCATTTTCAGATCACTTTTCAGTTTCAGTGTGGTGTTTTCAGAGCTTATCATCTAATGAAAAATCTATGAATCTTTCAGTATTAAGTTTAGGGATTTGGGAACTTTTTTTTTTCTTCACTATTTTCAATTTGATTTTGTGAAACATTGTAGATGGGCCTTAAAGTATAACAAGAGGTCACAAGCATCTGTCTGTAATGAAGCTGCTCAGAGTGTAGAATAATTCAGTGCATTTGTCTCAGAATTTTTTAGTATTTGGAACGAATTGTAGAGATTCAGAGGTTAGCTCCTCAAAACAAGACAATCAACCAAGTTTCAATTATTTCTGATGTATCAAATGTCTTCATTTTATAGTGATCTTGCCATGCAACTCAAGCTCAATGTACACTCATCACACACCTTACATGTGACTTTTGGTACTTCATTATTGTTTTCTCATTTAGACGTTACAATCAGACTTTCCCACACATCTGTTTTGAATTTATTTTGACATGTACAACTTATCACTCTTGTAACTCTTCCTAAAACAGCAATATTTTTCAAACTAATTCCACTCATATAATTTTGCCACCATCTAACCTGTTTTTGTTTTTTTTTTCTCAGATATAGCTCAAGCTGAAATTAAGCTTGTTTTTCCGTTTTTTTTTCTGATTCTGTATCTTTCAGAGTGAACTTGTATACTCAGTCTAACAACAATGCTTCACTCATAAAGCTTGAGTTTTCCCTTTCCCTTACTTGTACTCAGTTTGAATTTTATACAGACTGCCACTATGCTGCTTAATTGTCCTCTCAAATGTGACAACAATTGTATCATCAGCATGAAACTGCATGTTCAGAAATCCCTGAGGTGTAAATCAACACTATCAGTATCTTTCATACATTAAAAAAAAAGTTCTTTAATGTTGTCAAATTTCTACACATTCATAGGCAGTGAGTGAGCAGGACTCGATAAGGCTAAGCCCCTTCCCTCAAGATAAATGGATTTTCCATAAATATTTTCTGTTGGTAATCATCATCATCATCATTGTCAACCATTATCAATCCACTGCTGGACGAAGGTCTCCCCAAGTTTCCTCCACAACGGTCTGTCTTGTGCCAGTCTCCTCCATGTCACCCCTGCATACTTTCGAATTTCATCCACCCATCTCCCATGTGGTCTTCTTCTGGGTCTTTTCCTGTCCCTTGGAATCCAATCTAAAATTTTGGCTGTCCATCGATGATCTGTCCTTCTGGCAGTATGTCCAGCCCATTGCCATTTCAGGGATTTAACTCTGATCATGATGTCCTCCACTCTTGTCATTTTTCGGATCCACGAGTTCCTCTTCTTATCTCTCCTGGTTACACGAAGCATGCACCTCTCCATGCTGCTTTGAGTTGTCTGTAGTCTTTGTATATCTCTTTTAGTTAAGGTCCACGTCTCTGCACCATACGTAAGCACTGGAAGGATGCATTGATCAAACACTTTTCTTTTAAGACATAATGGCATATTGCTTTTGAAAATTATGCTGTTTCTTCCAAAAGCTCTCCAGGCAAGTTTTGTACGCCGATTAATTTCTTCATCAATGTGACCCTCACTTGATATCTGCTGTCCAAGATAAACGTACGTGTCTGTTATCTCCAGCTTTTCTCCATCAATCAATAAATCTTCATTTCTTGTAAAAGCATTGAACATCACTTTTGTCTTCTGAAAGTTCATTTTTAATCCCACTTCTTTACTCTTGTCAGCAAGTTCCTGGATCATACTCTGCAGCTCTGATGGGGTAGTTGCAAAAATGACTATGTCATCAGCAAAACGAAGGTGGGTTAGATAATCTCCATTAATCTTTATCCCTTTGTTTTCCCAGCTCAGCGACTGAAAAACACCCTCCAATGTGGCATTAAAGAGCTTCGGAGATATGGTGTCACCTTGTCTCACTCCCTTTCCAATTTTTATGTGTGTTGTATTTTCAAACAGCCGAATCTTTGCACTTGCATTTTCATAGATGTTATTAATAATATTAATGTATGCATCTTCAATACCGCAGGTTTTCAGAGCCATTGTAACTGCTGATGGTTTCACCGAATCAAAGGCTTTTTCATAATCGATAAAAGCCATGCACAATGGAAGTTCATATTCCCTCGCTCTTTCAATTAGTTCTCTCAGTACGTGGATATGATCTATTGTGCTGTAGCCACTCCTGAATCCAGCTTGTTCTCTCGGTTGAGCCATGTCCAGTGTTACCTTCAAGCGGTGTGAAAGAACTTTAGTGAAGATTTTATAAACTACTGATAGGAGGCTGATAGGTCTGTAGTTTCCGAGATCCTCAATGTCACCTTTCTTATGTAGCAGGATCATTGTCGCGGTGTTCCAATCCTCAGGAATCTTTCCTTCATTAAGGCATCGAGTGAAAATTTGGGCGAGTACTGTTTCAATTTCTCCACTTGCTTCTTGTATGATGTCTACAGTAATTCCATCTTCTCCTGGAGCTTTTCCCCGCTTCATGTTCTTGATTGCATGTGCAACTTCTGCTGGAAGGACTGGAGGAACTCTGGTACTGGTATCTTTCATGATGTCTGGAGTGCATGTATCATCCCTTTCATATAATTTGGAGTAGAAATCTTTCACTCTTGTCAAAATTTCGTCTCTATTTCTTGTTACAGAACCATCTTCTTTTCTCAGTGCCATAATCTGTTTTCTTCCCTTACTGAGATGTCCCTTTGCTATCTTTAGGCTTTGGTTGTTTTCAATTGCTTTCCTCACTAGTTCACAGTTGAATTTTCTTACGTCTTCAGTGATACTTTTTCTTACTGTCTTGCATAGCTCTATATATTCCACTTTGGAAGTCACATCTTCTTTAGTTGTCCTCATCTCTCTTCTTTTTGCATCAACATTTTGGTTTTTCCTGATAATTTGTTTACATGCAACTTGTTCTTAGACCCAGCTAATTTTGTTGCTGTTTCCATAAGAGCTTTGGTTACTTTTCTGTTAACTTCAGAGATGTCCACTTCTTCCGATGTTAGGCCTTCTAAAGCAGAGAACCTGTTCTTCAGTTCCAACTTGAAGGT
Source organism: Macrothele yani (assembly GCA_039090855.1). Lineage (NCBI taxonomy): Eukaryota > Metazoa > Arthropoda > Arachnida > Araneae > Macrothelidae > Macrothele > Macrothele yani. Next base: position 83,077,671 of record CM077017.1, read on the forward strand.
ATTATGGTGTTTTTTAAGGTTGGTTATGTCAATAGATTTTGTTTGTCTTATGAGCTTGCCACGTTCAAGTTTCGTGTTGAGGTGCATCTTACATCTCACCAATCTATGGTCACTACCTGTGTTGAACTTGTTTAGCACACTGCAGTCTTCTATGACGAATTTTTTGTTACACATAATAAAATCAATTTCACTTGTCGTCCCATTTGGATGTCTCCATGTCCATTTCCTGTGTGGCTTTTTCTTGAAGAAGGAGTTCAAGATGAAAAACCCTTCTGCCTCTGCAAACTCAACGAGAGTATTTCCACGCTGGTTTCTGTTGCCGTGACCGAATTTACCTACTGAAGTTTCATTCTGTTGCCGTTGCCCTATTTTTGCATTGAAATCTCCCATAATTATTTTCAAGTGCTGCTTACCTTTATTATTTAGATGACAAATTTCCTCATAAAATTCTTCAATTTCTTCTTCAGGATGACTTGTGGTGGGTGCATAAGTTTGAATAATCTGGGCCTGGTATCTTTTCGAGAGTTGGATAACGAGTCGTGCAGCTCTGTCAGAGGAACTTTCAACTTCTACAACTTTATCCTTCAGTTTCTTGTTTATTATAAATCCAACACCACTAGTTCTGCCAGTATCTGTCCCACGATAGTAGAAGAGATGTCCACTTTTCAGTTCGATGAGATCTTCTCCTTTTCTCCTTACCTCACTTAGCCCCACGATGTCCCACTTGATCCTTTGTAGTTCCTCTTCCAATTCAAGAAGCCTTGAATCAGAAGACAGGGAGCGTCCGTTGTACGTAGCCAAGGTCAGCATCAGATGGCAGCCTAGTCCGGTCCTCCGGGGATTCTTAGCACCCTCTGCCTTCATGTCGCACTGGCCGCTGCCTTGGCCAGGTACATTCCAGCTGCCGGAGACTGAGGGCCAAGATTTAAGTTGTGGAATCATTTTGGAGGGGTTTGGCCATAACTCACCACGCTGGCCAAGCGGGTTGGTGAGTGTGGGATAGAATTTCCTCTAATCCCGATGGTATAGTTATACCGCTATTGGCGGTCGTCAGAGCCCCTTTAGTGGGAACAGGATGTACCACGAGAAGGCGGGGTTGACATTTGTCAAGGAGAGGCTGTGATGTTACGCATCACCTGACCTTTATAAAGTTTTAATCAGGAGAAAATGTATCTGTTGTGCAAAGTTTGATGGCATATCCTAGTAAACTATGTAATGAAAAAATTAAACAAGAACCACTTGACAAAGAAGTAACAAGGTATAGTCTTTCTTTACTTAAACTGACACAGACCAACAGTCATACTTAATCCAGGCATTCATGACTTAATAGAAAGAACATTTTCACACGATTTTGCTGTGATCAGCAGTACACACAAAACAGAATCTCACTTTGCTCCCCTTTCAATTTTTGTTTGATTCTGCTGCTAATCAAATGAGATACTTTACCTTTCCACCCACAAAAACATCAGAGGGAATGCATTATGAGAATAATACATCTGCTGCAATTTAAGAACCTGGTGAGGGTTACACAAAATATAACAAGGTCAACACATCATAATCACAGTGTAAACCGTGGTGCAATTCGGAAACAATGGTGGGGAATGGCATACCCTTACAAAATTATAAAGGGAAATGGTGATTCTGCTAAGTAAAATGGTTGCAAATAAGGATGTAGCAGTTAAAAAATAATAGTACCATTTAACTGTATCGAAGAAATGTGGGCTCATTGTTTTGTTTATATCAATGAATTCTTTTGGAATTTCGTGTAAAATTTTATTCTCTCATATTGCAGTTTCGAGAGCTTTTTGCATTGAGATCATAAAATTTGTTCTTCAGCTTCTAAGTACATAAGGTACTTGCATTCTATTGTATCACCCCCTTCCTCTATATTATCCCACAGGGCAGAATTTTGAACTGTTAAGTGTTGCTGGCCAGATTTAGAATGTAGAACAGCATTTCAGTCTAGCGATCAGGGGCTTAGAACTTCTTGGGGGGGGATGACGAAAAATGGAAGTTTTTGAAATCCACCAGAACAAAATAAAAGTTCGTAGTCATTAACGACTCATGCCGATGTTTGGATTACGTGGTTGTCATAACGTTTTAATATACTGTCAGAGTATAAATACTCGTGGTTTAATTTACTGTTTCACATGTTAATATTGGTTTTAATCGTCAAGAATCAAAGTTGTACTTCATTATTTCCAGAATTTTTTTATAAACACAAGTTTGATGTTATTATTTACTGTCCTTTGGTAATAGGCTTAACAGTTATGGTTCTCGATGTCATTGAGGTTAAGTGTCTCTTTTTAGCCAAAGAACAGTTAATGGCTACCTCGATGAAATCCAGGAATGTGAAGCACGCCATCGTCTTCTTAACGTATTATTTCTCATACCAGTTTCAGCTTTTGAAGTATAAGCCTTCTTCAGTGAGTTTTTGTGCTATCATTTTAGTACTTGATGTTATTAGGCACTTAGCTGCAGCCTGAATGACTATGATTTTTCATAGTTTTGTTGCAGTCTACGTTCGAATGTCTCTCCCAGTGTTCAATATATAGTGTCACCATCTATCGTTCTTTATTGTCATTAAAGTCTTTTTTTGTGGATACATCTTTTCATAATTCTTTTACTCTCTGTTATTCTTTTTTGTTTTTTCTCTTGCTCTATGAGGAATTTCCATGCAAAGGGCAATTCAACAGGAGTGTTATTATTGCAATTATTTTCACATGTTTTCTCAATTAAAACTGCTTCTGTGGTCAAAAGTTTTTATGTGTGAAAAGATGTCTCCACAAAAAAAGACTTTAATGACAATAAGAACGATAGATAATGCTCCCGAGTGGCTCATGCTATAAATTAACGTGTGAAACAGTAAATGGCTATACAACAAAACTGTTGTATAGACTTGAACGATGAAATTTTAAATATTGCACCTAGCATTTTGCTGTCAGAAATAGTTGACCTGGTTAAAAATGCTGGAACATCTACTGTAATGTGTGATGAAGCATGGTGTTTTAAAGAAGAGCAGGTGGCTCTCTGCATTCATTGTCCAATCAGTGTACAAGACATGCAAGAGAGATTCCTTTGCTTTATTGACTATTCACAAACATGAGATGCCAAAAGCTTGTGTGCTTTAATTATTAAGAATGTAAAAGAATTGAATTTACATGAAATTTCAATATTTGTACAAAGTTATGATGGAACATCTGTGTTATCTGGTAAATACAGCTGAGTCAAAGTGAGGTTTTGTGAAAGCTTTATTGATACTATATATTTTCATTGGGCTACACATAGATTGAAGCTCATGATAATTTCAGCATGCAATCACATTCAAATAGTTCATTTGTTTTTCAGTCAGTATGTGTGTATTTTTCATCTCCCTGTAATCACAAATCCTATATGGATACACAAAAAACGTTAGGCATCAGTGCAATGGAATTACTACAACTAAGCAATACAGGGTGGGATTGTCGTTACAGGAAATGTGTTGCCACAAAGTTGTCATTTGATGCCATAATACAGTTGCTTGAAAATGACGGAGCAAAATTCCCAGTGTGTTTGACAGTAGTCAGCATTCAAGTGCAGATGCAGAAAGGTAGTTCTGTAATATGATTGTTCTTGTTGAATATGGTGCTGTCTACCACTTCTGTTCTCAATAAACATTTGCATAATTCTTCTACTATTTTAGGTGCAGCTATGAAGCTACAAAGTCCATAAATATAGTTATTACTTCTCTTGAGGTCATCTGATGTGATTCATCTTGGCATATTTTATGGGAGGAGATACTCCTTTTTGCTGAGGAGTACATCATTTCACTGGTGAGGTCGAATATCTCTAAAAAGTGGAAATGCGCAGAGAGCATTGCTCTAAATAACTTTGTACCAATGATTTCTATAGGATCTACAGATGAAGGATGTTTAAATGTAAATGCAACAGATGAAGATTTTCCACAGAGGGTTAAGTTATATATGAAGATACTGTAGCTATTTGTAATCTGGTTCCATTTGGAATTGAACACATAACCACCTGATACAAACACTGCTGAATATTGGTGAAGATATGACAAAATTTGAAATGTGATGGGTTCCATTTCAACTCAGGCAGGGTCGTACCATCATGGTCTCAGATTTCTCTAAAAAAATTAAGGGGTGTTCCTTGACTAAAATAAGGAGACCCATATTTTTTCTTTCGGCAAGAAAAAATTTTCCCTTCGAGATAGAGGGTTTCAAATCTTGCACCGTCAAACAAGCTCTCTAGAAAACGGTTATTTTTCCTAACTTCAGCAAGTCATTGCAGCAGAGTTAAAAAAGATATCGTGTTCTTGTATTTTTTTTACATTGTGTGTATAACATATAATAATATATGGTGCTAATATTTGCTACACATCGTATGATTAAAATTTTAAAAAATCGTAAACTTTGTGATTTTTAAAAAAAATTGAATTTTTTAAGTTTTTTTAAACAGGTTTGGATGAAGTTTTTTCTATATTCGTTTTTTTCGTTAAAGACATACAAATGTGCACTTTATTTGTAATTTTTTGTGTGTCTGTGAAACTGCTAGTTTCCGGGTTTCGGCAACGTTAAAAAAAGCCGATTTTGAAAAATATCTAACTTTGCCAACGATTTTCTCAAAAAGGCCATTTTTTAAAATTCTGAAAATTAAATCCCTGTTTCATTATCAACAGGAGAATATCTGAGTAAATTTTCACGGACCTAAAAACGCCCGTTTCCGAGTTAGACGCGTTTGAATTCGGTTTGAAAGCCTACGATTTCCCGTGTTCTAAAGGCGCCATTTTGGAAAAATCTCAGGCGCAAAGTACGTACGTTATCTCTTACCCGAATCAAAGCGTTAGATATTCTTTGCCCGAATGATGGAATGAGAGCATTGGGTCAGTTCCCAGAGTGATGACATGCCTATAAAACTGTCGGGGGGGGGGGGGGGACCAATACATAAAGAAAATTCTTGCTGCTCCACTAACAAAGTTGAGTTGCGAAAGACAGCAGCAGCAGTTGTTTGTTTGTTTACGTATATACTTACACATCGCATAAGAAAAGACTATGAAAGAGTAGAAAACTGTTGTGAAATAATTTTAAGAAAACGAGTGCAGGCACGTGTACTGTAAGTTAATTTTCGATGGCTAAACACCCTCTAGTTTTTCTGGGAGTTGCTAATTGTAGGCTACTGTCAGAAGAGCAGTTGCTGTTTTGTTATAGTTGCTAAAATTAACTTCTCAGTTTTTCGTAATAGTAAAATATTCGCTCAGGAGAGTTTTGTCCTCTGCGAACGGGGGGAGAAGGTGCAATGCTCTTGACCTCGCTGCTGGGTTGATAGCGCTGGTCGCTACGGAAACTCTGCTTACCTCCGCTCCAAAACGGTAATGGCAATTGTCTAATCTACTAAATAAAAAACACATACGCGTGCAAGCTTATTCATAAAATGTAAGTTGAGTATATTTCCTGTTCAATCAACTGATTTTACAAGTAGAATACATATACAACTTATGCACTTATAATAATGTAAAGATTTTTATCTATTTAAAACATATTCATAGATTTCATTTTTTTAAAAGGGGAGGGGTGATTGTGTTCTTAGTGATTTCCACCTGGGCCACGATAAACCATGCACTGCCCATGGCTTCTGTTCCCTTAGAAGATAATCCTGGATCGATGGGAGACCAGCGGAGTTTTGACACCCCCCCCCCTCCCTCTCACGTGGTGGTGAAGTGTCTCAAAGCTAGGTAGCTTTCAAAAATGTTTCAACTTAGTTGTAGTGGCTGGTAATAAGAGAGGGATTCCATTTCAACTCTGGCAGGGTCGTACCATCACGGTCTCAGATTTCTCTAAAAAATTAAGGGGTGTTCCTTGATTAAAATAAGGAGACCCGTATCTTTTCTTTCGACAAGAAAAAATTTTCCCTTTGAGACAGAGGTTTTCAAATCTTCCACCGTTAAACAAGCTCTCTAAAAAACCGGTTATTTTTCCTAACTTCAGTGAGTCATTGCAGCAGAATTAAAAAGATCTTTTGTTCTGGTATTTTTTATTACATTGTGTGTATAACGTATAATAATATGTGATGCTAATATTTTTTACAAATCGTATGATTGAAATTTTAAAATTTCGTAAACTTTGATTTAAAAAAAAATTGAAATTTTTAAGATTTTTTTTAACTGGTTCAAATGGAGTTTTTTTCTATACTCGCTTTTTTGTTAAAGACATACAAATGTGCACTTTATTTGCAATTTTTTATGTGTCTGTGAAACTGCTAGTTTCTGCAGCGTTAAAAACAGCCGATTTTGAAAAATCTCCAACTTTGCCAACGATTTTCTCAAAAAGCCTTTTTTTTTTAATTCTGAAAATTAAATCCCTGTTTTATTATCAACAGGAGAATATCTGTGTAAATTTTCACGGACCTAAAAACGCCCATTTCCGAGTTAGACGCGTTTGAATTTGGTTTGAAAACCTACGATCGTGTTCTAAAGGCGCCATTTTGGAAAAATCTAAGGCTTAAAGTACGCATTCTCTTACTCGAATGAGAGTGTTGGATCCGTCCACCTCACCCTACCCTGAGCGATAACATGCCTAAAAAACGGTCTTGGAAAAAAAAATCTATATATAGAGAGAATTGAATGTATGTCAATTTAGAACCATCAAACTTGGTATACTATCTCATGGTACCCTAACTTAGACCGTAGACGGTTTTTGGAAGGGGGAGTCCGGGTCAAAGGGCCCCACGCAAAATTTCCGTAAAATCTAGTTTTCAATTTAGAGCCATCAAATTTGGTATACTTTTTCTTGGCACCCTAACTTTGACTAGACGGTTTTGGGAAGGGGTCGGAACCCGGGGTCAAGCCCCCCACCCCTACAAAATTTTCGTAAAATATTTTACAAAGTTAGGGTGCCAAGAAAAAGTGTACCAAATTTGATGGTTCTAAATTGAAAACTAGATTTTACGGAAATTTTACGTAGGGCCCTTGACCACGGGATCCCACCCACCCAGGGCTCTACCCCCCTTCCAAAAACCAGCTACGGTCTCAGTTAGGGCACTATAGTTTACAAGTATATTTTACGGAATTTTTTTTTTTTTTTTTTTATTGGAGGTTTAACGACCACCGTGAGCAACTCAATGGGCTATAAGCAGTCGCCCGTCCCTAATTTAGGGTCACTGGTTCCAGGGAAGGGAGAGAGCCAGTGCCGTAAGACAAACACAACATCCATGCCTCACCGGGATTCGAACCCGGACCCCAGACGGACGAATGATCAGAGGCCAGCGCCTTAGACCACTGCGCCACCGGGGCGGCACGGAAATTTTGTGTGGAGCCCCTTGACCCCGGGCTCCGACCCCTTCCAAAACCGTCTACGGTTTAAGTTAGGGTACCATGAGATAGTATACCAAGATTGGTGGTTCTAAATTGAAAACTGTAAATTTGTTTAGCAGACATACATTCAAATCTATATATATAGATTTGTTATTTTTTTTTTTCCAAGACCATTTTTTAGGCATGTTATCGCCCAGGGTAGGGTCAGGTGGACGTATCCAACGCTCTCATTCGGGTAAGAGAATACGTACTTTGCGCCTGAGATTTTTCCAAAATTGCGCCTTTAGAACACGGAGAAATCTAGGTTTTCAAATAAAATACAAACGTGTCTAACTCGGAAACGGACGTTTTTAGGTCCGTGAAAATTTACACAGATATTCTCCTGTTGATAATGAAACAGGGATTTAATTTTCAGAATTTTAAAAAGGGCTTTTTTGAAAAAATCGTTGGCAAAGTTGGAGATTTTTCAAAATCGGCTGTTTTTAACGCTGCAGAAACTAGCAGTTTCACAGACACATAAAAAATTGCAAATAAAGTGCACATTTGTATGTCTTTAACAAAAAACGAGTATATAAAACAAAAACTCCATTTGAACCAGTTAAAAAAATCTTAAAAATTTCAATTTTTTTTAAAAATCAAAGTTTACAATTTTTTTTAAATTTTAATCATACGATGTGTAAAAAATATTAGCATCAAATATTATTATACGTTATACACACAATGTAATAAAAAATACCAGAACAAAAGATCTTTTTTAATTCTGCTGCAATGACTCACTGAAGTTAGGAAAAATAACCGGTTTTTTAGAGAGCTTGTTTGACGGTGGAAGATTTGAAACATTCTGTCTCGAAGGGAAAATTTTTTCTTGCCGAAAGAAAAGATATGGGTCCCCTTATTTTAATCAAGGAACACCTTAATTTTTCTAGAGAAATCTGAGACCGTGATGGTACGAGTTGAAATGGAATCCTGCCAGAGTTGAAATGGAATCCCTCTCTTATTACCAGCCACTACAACTAAGTTGAAACATTTTTGAAAGCTACCTAGCTTTGAGACACCTCACCACCACGTGAGAGGGAGGGGGTGTGTGTGTGTCAAAACTCCGCTGGTCTCCCATCGATCCAGGATTATCTTCTAAGGGAACAGAAGACATGGGCAGTGCATGGTTTATCGTGGCCCAGGTGGAGATCACTACGAACACAATCCCCCCCCCCCCTCTTAAAAAAATTGAAATCTTTGAATATGTTTTAAATAGATAAAAACCTTTACACCATTATAAGCGCATAAATTGTATATGAATTTTACTTGTAAAATCAGCTGATTGAACAGGAAATATACTCAACTTATATTTTATGAATAAGCATGCACGCGTATGTGTTAATTGTTATTTATTTAGTAGATTAGACAATTGCCATTACGTTTTGGAGAGGAGGTAAGCAGCGTTTCCGTAGCGACCAGCGCTATCAACCCAGCAGCGAGGTAAAGAGCATTGCACCTTCTCCCCCGTTCGCAGAGGACAAAACTCTCCTGAGCGAATATTTTACTATTAAGAAAAACTGAGAAGTTAATTTTAGCAACTATAACAAAACAGCAACTGCTCTTCTGACAGTAGCCTACAATTAGCAACTCCCAGAAAAACTAGAGGGTGTTTAGCCATCGAAAATTAACTTACAGTACACGTGCCTGCACTCGTTTTCTTAAAATTATTTCACAACAGTTTTCTACTCTTTCATAGTCTTTTCTTATGCGATGTGTAAGTATATACGTAAACAAACAAACAACTGCTGCTGTCTTTCGCAACTCAACTTTGTTAGTGGAGCAGCAAGAATTTTCTTTATGTATGGTCCCCCCCCCCGACAGTTTTATAGGCATGTCATCACTCTGGGAACTGACCCAATGCTCTCATTCCATCATTCGGGCAAAGAATATCTAACGCTTTGATTCGGGTAAGAGAATAACGTACGTACTTTGCGCCTGAGATTTTTCCAAAATGGCGCCTTTAGAACACGGGAAATCGTAGGCTTTCAAACCGAATTCAAACGCGTCTAACTCGGAAACGGGCGTTTTTAGGTCCGTGAAAATTTACACAGATATTCTCCTGTTGATAATAAAACAGGGATTTAATTTTCAGAATTTTGAAAAATAGCCTTTTTGAGAAAATCGTTGGCAAAGTTAGAGATTTTTCAAAATCAGCTGTTTTTAACGCTGCCGAAACGCGGAAACTAGCAGTTTCACAGACACACAAAAAATTACAAATAAAGTGCACATTTGTATGTCTTTAACGAAAAAAACGAATACAGAAAAAACTCCATCCAAACCTGTTTAAAAAAAACTTAAAAAATTCAATTTTTTTTTAAAATCACAAAGTTTACGATTTTTTTAAATTTTAATCATACGATGTGTAGCAAATATTAGCACCATATATTATTATATGTTATACACACAATGTAAAAAAAAATACAAGAACACGATATCTTTTTTAACTCTGCTGCAATGACTAGCTGAAGTTAGGAAAAATAACCGTTTTCTAGAGAGCTTGTTTGACGGTGCAAGATTTGAAACCCTCTATCTCGAAGGGAAAATTTTTTCTTGCCGAAAGAAAAAATATGGGTCTCCTTATTTTAGTCAAGGAACACCCCTTAATTTTTTTAGAGAAATCTGAGACCATGATGGTACGACCCTGCCTGAGTTGAAATGGAACCCATCATGTTAATTTTGATAAACTGCATTAACGGAAGTATTACTTTTAATGAGGCGTTATTTTAGCCAGTTCCACTCTTAGAACCGGGAAGCAGGGCACCTGCCTCTGCTCCCATGCCTCAGGGGCCCTGCACTGTAGAAAATCTAGCTCATCATGTGCAAAAAAATTATTAATATAAAAATTAAATATGCAAAATAAAAAAAAATTATGAATAAACAAAGACATCGCTCTTTCCACATTTTATCAACACATAGCAACCAAAAAATTGTTATCCGGTCACCGCTGGGGATCCGAATCCCAGATCTTTCGACATCTAGCCGAGCGTGTTAGCTTTTTGCTACGATGGCCAACAGTCAATGGCGCTATGTGTGTTTAATGTCAGCTTCTGACATCATAAATCCATAAGATGGGCTCTGCTACTGAGACGTCTCCATCTAGTGGGCATTAGATTTTTGCATTTCATCTCCATCTGCTCTGCTAGATATCGAGAGATCTGGGATTCAGATCCCCAGTGGTGATCGGATAACAATTTTTCAGTTGCTATGTGTTGATAAAATGTGGAAAGAGGGATGTCTTTATTTATTCACTGATGCCACGTATTTGGAGGATTTTCACAAAATAATTATGAATGATCTGCACAGTCAAGTCAATGTTACCTTATTTGTATGGGAATGTCTTAATACACTAAATTAAGTCAGCTAATTTTTCTGGATTAGACAGGATAGTCCCAGATTCCAATAGCCCTGGATACCTGTATGTACTTTTTGTGTGTGTGTGTGTGTTTAAACTGTCATAAACAATTTTGCAAAAAAGAAAAAGAAAAACTGAAGTGCAATTTTTTAAATGAAAATATTGTTATAAGTTTGTATCAACAAAATTGAAATGTGAGTTCCACTTGATTTCATTTTCTTAAATTCAAATTTTGATATATTTGTATATTCAATACAAGATGATTATTATTTTGATTTTGAGAAAGACAGATTTATTATATCTGCAGTTTCAAGAAACAGGGCCGTACAAAATGCAAAGACAATATCAACATTCCATTCTCTGCTTTATTTGTACTGCCAACACAACAAATACTACTAAAAAATATACTTTGAACACATAATTTTTTTTTAATCCTTTACATAATTGAGAAAGAGTACAAGACAAGATAGAGAAAGAAGTGGAAAATACGAAAGTGTTTTTCAGAAAAGAGAGAAAGCTGAAGAGGAAAAAGAAATATATCTGAAAAGAGGTCTGCTTAAATTTTTAAGAGCTAGAAACAGTGAAAGCGAGCAGACTTCTGCTGAGCATAAACCAAATTTTACAGTCAATGAAGATTTAATTCCTCAACACAAAGATGAAAATGAAAATAAAATTCATTCTCATCGTATTCAGTATCTGAATTACTCAGATGAATTTTCTGCAACTTAACAACAGTTTAAGCAAGTACTTAAAAAGATCACAAATAAAGATAGCACCGACAGCCCAAAATAAGGTAGCAAAATTACTAAACAAAAGCAGGTCATCCATCACACTGTACAGCATGGATAAAAGGAATGTTATTTACTAAAACAACTGTGAATTTACTTTATAAATACAGTACAATTTCAAAAATCCACAATTGACTAAAATCTGCATGGATTCGAACACCGGTCACAGTTATAGTTAACAGACGGGTAAAAAAAAAAGGTTTCAGAAATCGAAATTTTTTATTTTCCAGCTGACATAAAAAAAATTTAAGATCTTTTTAAAGGTTTTTAAAATCTTTTTTATGTGTTTTCTCTATTTGAAAAATATTACTAATGAAATAATTTTTTTTTTGGTCAAAAATAATGGTACAATATTGAGAGATTGAAGTTCAAATAAAGCACATATCAAGCGGGCAATCTGGCAACTTAGTATTGCGTGTTTACATCTTTTTCCAGTACAGGTGCTATGAGAATCTGTTTTTTTATGTCTTGTTTCACGTCTTATGGTGAAATTTTTTGAATAATTGTTTGGAAATTTGAGAAAATGGCAGGAGTGAAGAGAAAGCACAGCTCTTTAACGTTTCAGCAGAAAGTGGACTTGTTGCAAAAACTTGATAATGGCAGTGCACCAAAGCATGTTACGGAGATTTTTGGTATTACTGTTCAGACTGTGTGCGATTTTGGAAATATTCTAGTTGGATAATGCTTACATAGGCATTCCGTTTCTAGCGATGATTCACTTTTCTCGCACATTTCGGGTCTTCGTTGAAGCTATTGTCCTTTGTATGTGCAGCTACCATTCACATCCAACACACTGCTTACTTTGGGTATATTCAGTAGATCTGCACTTTAGGATTCAACAACATCAATTTTTTACCGTTGTTAATGCTCTAAATTTTTCGCTCAGTCTTTGGGCATCCTCAGGAGCGTGACTACTTTTCCACCGATGTTCGTGGTTTATTTCTCGTCAATGGAGTCCGATACCCTATGTTGCCATTCGTCGGATACGCTGTATTAGATACTTTTCTTAATCAAACCTAGCCGACGCCATCTATGTCTCACTAATTCTACATTTGTTTTTTTTTGTAACTTTTTTCATTTGCACTAATACAGTTTTTGCTTCTTTTTTTTTTTGCCAGTTAGATATGTGTTGTTTTAGCCTTTTTTTTTTTTTTTTTTTTAACCTGTTTTTAGTACTCCCTATGTACGATATTGGGGGTATGTGTCTGCAATGGGAATTTCGTAAGACCCTGATTCCTCTAATATTTTGCTCTCAGTTTTTTTGTTAATTGTCAGATTGTTCAAGGTGTTCACTGAACTTCCTAGTTGTAAGTCAAATTTGGCACATTGCCTATTAATTTCTTTACTGACACATTCCAAGTAAAGGAATGCACCTATATATTTTAATTTATTTTTTCTCACCTTTCTTTGATTGTAAATTTCTTGGTCTTCATTTCTCTTAGCCATATGTTTTTTATTCTCATATATCAATTTTTTAATAAGCTAATAAGTTTGATCAAGAAAAGTATCTAATACAGTGTATCCGACGAATGGCAACGTGGGGTATCGGACTCCATTGACGAGAAATAAACCACGAACATCGGTGGAAAAGTAGTCACGCTCCTGAGGATACCCAAAGACAGGGCGAAAAATTTAAAGCATTAATAACGGTAAAGAATTGATGTTGTTGAATCCTAAACTGAAGATCTACTGAATCTACCCAAAGTAAGCAGTGTGTTGGATGTGAATGGTAGCTGCACATACAATGGACAAAAGGACAATAGCTTCAACGAAGACCCGAAACGTGCGAGAAAAGTGAATCATCGCTAGAAACGGAATGCCTAGGTAAGCCTTATCCAACTAGAATATTTCCAAGTTTTTGAAATAATGCACGTAAAAATGAATAGTAGCCTTTTCCGATCGATTTCTAAGTCTGAATATAAACTGCTAATATGAACTGTGTACGATATTAAGAAAAACTAAGACAAGATAATGCAATTTCATGCAATGAGTGATAGCAATTCTGAAATTGCTGATCGCAAAATGATGCATGAAGCTAGAAACTCCACCCTCGATGCTGCTGTTTACGAGTGGTTTCGGCAAAGGTGTAACGATGGTATGCCAATTACAGGTCCACTCTTATGCGAAAAAGCCAAGTTATTGCATCAGCAACTGAAGATTGATGAGCCTTGTAATTTTTCAGTTGGATGGCTATCCAGCTTCAAACAAAGACATGGAATTTGTTACTTGAAATCCTGAGGGAAGCAAGAATCGGCAGATAAGGTAGCTGCAGAAGAGTTTCTGGATGTGTTTGCCAAATTTGTCCAGAAGGAAGCTCTTTCTCCTGATCAAATTTATAACAGATGAAACTGGACTTGTCTGGCTTTGTCTACCAAGACATACTCTAGTGTGTGCTGATGAAGTAGGACCTTCCGGTGTTAAGGAAGGCAAAGAAAGAGTAACAGTTGCCCTTTGTTCCAATGCCTCTGGAAATCATAAATGTATGCCATTTTTGATTGGAAAAAGTGCTTGTCCTAGGGCTTTGAAGGGCTTAAAGGCCTTACCTGTTATCTACCGCAGTAATAAAAAATCATGGCTGACCAAAAAACTCGCTACAGACTGGTTCAATAATCACTTTGTTAAAGATGCCAGAAAGCACTGTGTGGAGGTCGGACTTGCTCCAGACTGTAAAATTTTGTTGGTATGAAACAACTGCAGGGCACATCCTGAAGATTTAACTTCAAATAATGTTACAGTTATGTTCTTACCCCCAAACACAACTTCATTCATTCAACCCATGGAACAGGGCATAGTTAACAGTTGGAAGTGCGACTACAAAGGAGAATTCCTAAGGAAACTGTTGAACTCTGATAAATCGTTTCAAACAATCAAAACATTCATTAAAGATTTCACAATGAAGGACTGATAGGTTCATGGAACAATGTGAAACGTTCTACTCTCATAAATGCATGGCATAAGTTATGGCCAGCATCAATATTTATTGACTCTGAACCCGAGGATTACGAGTTTAGGCCAAATCTAAAGGCTACGCAGCTTCTAGCATATGCCAAACAAGCAAATGTGTCAATGATGAATGTGTTTAGAGAAGAAGATATAGTTGAATGGATGGAATCTTTAGACAAGAGTGAAGTCCAAATGATGACTGATGATGAAATCATACCTAGTGTGATTAATCCTGATGCAGGCGATTCAGATACTGACAGCAAGGATTCTACTACCAAAAATATCCTTAGGTGATGGAATTTTGTTCGAAGAACAATACATTAATTTTTTTAGAACAGCAGAAATGTGTTTCAGCACAGGAAATAATGATGATTTATAGACTTCAGGAAAAACTTCAATGAGAGAAACCAAATTTAAAACAATTGACCATTGATGGAATGTTTGCCAGCCAGAATGTTTGATTGACATATACAGTATTTGGTAAAAATAAAAATTCAATTAATTAATACAGTACTGTATTATGGATTTGTTCCCTATATTTTACTGACTTATTAAATACTGTATATATCTATATAAATTCCAAATACTATTAATTACATTATTAAATACATATTACTAATTAATTTTACTAATTATTAAACAAATGAAAGCCTATAATTCGTACATACCATCCTATTTGAACTAGTATTATACAGTACGTATGTACTAGTAAACACACACAGGTTCTCTAAAATCCGCAAACTTCTACAATCTGCACAACCTCTGAAACCAAGTTGTGTGGATTTTTGGAATTGTACTGTATATTGGAAAACAGCATAAGCATTTAAACAGAAGATTAATGACTACAAAACAATTGTTGAAAATATGGACCAAAATAGTGTAATGGTAAAATACTCTGAAACACATAAATACAAGCCAATGTGGAATAAAGGCAAAATTTGCTTCGATATCGAAAGTCAGAGAATGTTCTGATACTTAACACTCAGATACTTGGGACTTGATCATCCTAAGTGGTGTAACGGATAGCATGTTCAAACGAAAATTAGTAGATGCAGATTCGATTCTCACTCCAGGGCAATGTGATTTTCAAGTTTTCTGATGTAATTAATGTTACGTGATGAACAGTAAATACAGGCAATTCAGATATGTCCGATTGTTGAGTTAATAAAACTGAAATCTTGGGTTGTGAACCTTAAATCAACAGATTTATTCAAGAGACCTGCTACATCAGGACTAAAGGATCAATCAATAACACACAAAATATATAAGTCATATCTTTTCTGGAAGTATACTTGTTTTTATTTTACTTTAAATAGTGTTAAAATATTAATGTGGGATCTGCCAACAATTTTTAAAGTGCATTCAGTGTCAACAACCTTTGTGGAGTGAAGTCACACATTGCAAACAGGCCTCAGTACTCACTAAAAGGCCAAAAACACTTAAAAGAAAATAAAAAGCTCATAGGTTGAGCTGAGTTATATGAATTCAACAGAATAATATTTTGCTATAACTTAATATCTGGGCAAATCCAATAAAAAAGTGTTATGGATTGTTTTAATGTTCTCCACTGGATTTCAGCTTTAATTTTTATAGTACATTAACTTGTGCCTCCTGCTGAATTGACGAAGGATACAAAAATAATGGAATTTCAAAAACTTGGATTTAGATTATTTCCAAGAATTACTAGGAAACTTCTCGATTTCCTTTCAAATTGTACAGATCTGGTTCTCTAAAAATCAGATGTGAATCCATCAGTGATTAAAAAATGTGAATTCTCCAGTGCAAGATGAAACATCTTAAGCCATTAAAATTGTAAGAAAACTAATTTTTACACTATAAATGTTATTTAAAATAAACAATATTTAAGCTTGTATGAGGACCTCAATTAACTATGGAGAAATGACATTAATGAGAGAAGGTCGCCTAAAGCAGTATTTTAAAAAAATTGAGAAAAATATTTCACTGACTATTCATATTTTGAGAGCACTAGAAAACACACAAAAAGCCCTTGAAGTCTTACTATGCAACAAAATAATTACATAAAACAGCAATGTGTAACAATAAAAATAATTTATTAACAAGTCATCAAAAAACACAAATCTCTCTCAGAAATTATAATAAACTTAAAAATCAGCTGTATAGTGCTATTTGGGAAAAACAAAAATTTATGCCTTTAAAGCAGAAAACCTTACGAAGAATTTTGATACAATGGTACAAATGCCGACAAGGTTTATGGTATGGTGTATTATGATGTACATGTTTAAAAAACATGTTTTTCATTTTGTTTTAGAAGGAAAGAAAGATATTTACAGACACAGACACACACACACATATGATCAGATATAAGAAGGAATTGTTAATCAGGACCTCAGAATTAACATCTATGATGATTCTGGTTTTGCAAGTGCTCTAAGAAAACCGAGTTATGTATCAAGATTGCTGTAAATGGGGAAGTTTGATAGGGCAACAGTAAGTAAATCTGTTAAAAATTTATCTGGTAGTTTGAAATTTTTTATGGAGCTAACCTCTGAATTTCAGAGAACAACTTAGTGAATATTATACTAAGGAAACAAACAATACATAGATTGACTTACAATCAGGTCTTAGGAGTCACTTTTTTATTCCCTGATTTAAAGATAGTGATATATTTGAGTAAGCACAGTTGCATTGGAAATTGTTCACCAAAAACAAGTCACATAAAATTTGTCCATATGCTAGGGAGTGAAGAGTCAAAAAAAAAAAAAAAAAAGTCTGGAGAATTGGTGGAAAATAAATAAAAATGTGTGATAAAAGAAATGCTAAAAGAAAATTCACATTACTGGGCCCAGTAAAAAAAAAAAAAAAAAAAAAAAAAAAGAAAGAAAGAGAAAGAAAGAAAAAAAAAACTAATCCTAGCTAAGGAATATATATATATATATATATATTTATTTGGTCCACAGTTGTTTACAACCAGGAAAAAAATTGTGATCCATTCCAAAAGGGGACCTATTGTTGACATGGCTACGACACTCTCAAAAGAGCTCATCTCTTGTGTTATCTCAAAAATTGCAGCATAGGAATGTGTAGCATGGAGACAAGGAACTGACTCAGAAGAGTGTTGTTGAGATGATCGTGATGGGTAGACAACATCCTCTGGTTTCCACTTTGGCAGCACCAGTGGTCACTTTGGTGGGTGAAGCAAGTTGAAGAATGTAGTACAAAAGAAAATCAACAACAACAACAACAACAAAAAAAACGTTTCCATGGAAGGCTGGCAGCGGTGGGAACTGGCTCCAAGCATCTGGATCTCAAGTTCCAAGTTTGAAATTCAGGGGTACAGATTCAGAAGTTAATGCTGTCCCGTAAGCTGACGAGAAGAGTTCGATGCTGGACAATTTTCTTGGTCCCTCTTTGGTGTGGAGGTTGGCAGACTGGAGATGGTGGCTCCTTGGAAGTACAGTGATTATATGTGGCAGAAGCATTCATTCTGGATGATGGTGAAGGTACCAAAGTCACTGATCTATCAAATGTTTTGTGGCAGGAAATGACGCAAAGCATTTGAAGGAGTTCCACTAGACCATGGACATGTTATCTCATCAGGCAGTGAGACAATATCACTTCAAGATGGAACAGGCTAGAGAAAACATTGTGATTTGCTGGTAGAATTGCGATTCTGAAGATTTGCATGAGGCTAAGAGCAGCAGTCCATTGCAACAGAAGGTTCAGTTGTAGGCTAATTTTTGTAAATGTTAACTGTTGGATTTTTAAGAGAAATGATTTTGGGAATATGGTAACCTCACAGCTAATCCAACCTTGAACAAGATATACTAATCACATTTATTACTGCACACACACACACACACACATTAGATAAGGAACAATTTGGTACTGTATAACAAATTTGATTCACAACCCTCTGACATACAACATGGCTGCTCCAGCTATGGTTACATATAAACTGCCTGGGAAAAACACTGTTGCCAGATACTACAATATCCTCCTTCAAAAAAAAAAAAAAAAATTACAAAGGTATCAAAAAAAAAATTACAAGGTTATTAAATACTTGGCTTATACAATTATCTATAAATCAAATCTGTTAGGTTTTTTCTATTACAAGGTGGATTGCGTCAAACAGGAGTTTTAATGTTTATATCAGCATCCACAGCTACAAGAACTTTGTCCATTGCAGGAGGAATCACTTCAGTGGAAGGCAGAATGATAGGCATATCTTCTTTGGTAGAGGTAATGACAGTATCAGCTGTGCCTGCCTACATCGGAGGGGAAAGTTTCTGAGGTGCTGGAAGCCCTGGTACATGCGGATCAACCACGGAAGATTCCTTTGAGGTCTCCTTCAGAACAGGTAGTGATGCTGGCTGTGAATCCGCTGGATGGAATTCATTTGGGTGCTCCTCCGAAAAGTTGTGGAGATCAGGCCTTTCTCTGAATCGAGGGCGAAGTTGGTCAAGATGAGCTAGGTAATTATTTTGACCAACCCTGATGACCCATGATTCAAGCAAGGTACCACATATCCATTTATTTTGTTTGTCCTTGTGAGATCGAACCCAAATATCTTGTCCTGGACAAAAATTACGATGACTAGTGTGAGATCGATCGAAGTTCATTTTCTGCACACATTGTTTCTTTTGAACATACTGTGCAGTGCACGGGTCAACAAGATCTAAAACAGTTCTGAGTCGATGACCCAAAAAAAGCTCAGCAGGTCTGATTCCCATAGTTGAATGAGGAGACGAACAATATTTTAATAAAAATCGGTGAATCATGTTCTGTACTGTAGCATTATCTCTGTGATCACACAACATTTTGTTCAATGCAGTTTTGAATGTCTGTACATAGCGCTCAGCCAATCCATTCGATTGCAGATGATATGCAGGAATTAAGGTTTGTAACACACCACAAGATTTGAGAAATGTTCTAAATTCCTCTGATGTGAATTGAGGACCATTGTCTGAAACAATTTCTAAAGGATACCCATATCTTGAAAATAACTGGTTTAACAAATCAATCATGCATGAAGTTGTAGTAGAGGACATTCTAATCATTTCCAACCATTTTGAATGACTATCAACCACCACTAAATAACTGTCTTGGTTTTTCTGAGCAAAATCAATATGCACTCTATCTCAAGGGGACTTTGGCCATATCCATGATTGCAAAGGTGAAGCAGGAGGTTGATGTGCATTTATTTGACAAGCATGGCATTGCTTTAAGATTTCTCCAATTTCCTTGTCAATGTTGGGCCACCAAATGTGACTACGGGCAATGCTCTTCATTTTGGTTATGCCAGGGTGTGTGTCGTGCAAGAGATCCAACATTTGCTTTCTAAGTGCAACGGGAATGATCACCCTCATGTCCCACAAAAGACAATTGTGCTCAGTAGACAGCTGGTCTCTCCTGTTAAAAAAAGGAATAAAAGTGGGATCATGGCATTTAGAAGGAAAGCCATTCTGTATGTACTTAAGTACTATTCCCTGAATCTTATCAATACTGGTTGACTTAGCAATATCCACAGAAGTTACTGGCATATTTTCCAAATATGAAAATTTATAAACTTGAGAAGGATGTAATTGCTCGGATAAATCCACAATTGGGTTCCGTGAAAGAGAATCAGCATTAAGATGGAGAGATCCCTTCTTATATTTGATGGTATACTTGAAAGATGCAAGCAAAAGTGCCCAACGTTGCAACAGTGCTGTAGATAAAGTGGGTATTGCCTTATCAGGGGCAAAAATTGCCACAAGAGGTTAATGATCTGTGAGCAAGACAAATTCTCTTCCATAAAGATACTGGTAGAATTTTTTGCATCCGAATATAATAGACAATGCCTATTTCTCAGTTTGGGAATAATTACTTTCTGCTTTGGTGAGTGTTCTTGAAGCATAAGCAATGGGACTCTCGGTGCCATCAATGATATGTGAGAGAACAGCACCCAATCCAACTGGAGAAGCGTCACACGATAGCTGTAGAGGTAGCTTCACATCATAATGTGTAAGAACTGCATCTGAGGTAATAAGAGATTTACAGAGTTGAAATGTGTGTTTACATTCTTCTGACTATATCCACGATGTACCTTTGACCAAAAGACTATAAAGGAGCAAGTAAGGTAGAGAAATTCTTTATGAATTTTGAATAATAGTTCAATAAACCTAAAAATGCCTTAAGCTCTGTGACATTATGAGGTGTTTTCATTTGTTGGATAGCTTCAATTTTGTCCTGTGTAGGGTGCACACCATGCTCATCAATAATATGTCCCAAAAACTGTACGCTAGTTTCTAAAAACTTGCATTTACTAAGATTAAGATGCACATTAAACTTGAAGTCTCTGTAACACTTCCTCTAGTAAGGTAAACTGCTTTTCTTTAGTGGCAGAAAAAAATCTAAATATCATCCTGGAAACATGTGACTGATGTTAAACCCTGTAAGATTTGTTCCATAATTGACTGGAAGATAGCAGAAGCAGAGTTAATGCCATATAAAAGTCTGTTTGGACAAACTAAGCCCATGTGAGTGTTTAATGTAAGCAATTTCTGTGAAACTTCATCCAGCTCAAATTGCTGGGAGGCTTGTGATAAATCTAATTTTGTAAAATACTTGCCACCACTAAGAGTAGCAAACAAATCCTGCTGTGTTGGTAGGGGATACTGATTCGGATCCATGCATTTGTTTACAGTGATCTTAAAATCACCACACAACCTGACAGTACAGTCTTTCTTTGGTATTGCCACAACAGGTGTTGCCCATGCTGAATGTTCAACGAAATGTCAAACTGCTCTTTCTTGTGTGTGCAAAATTTCTTCAGCCACAGCAGCTTTCAACGAATAAGGAACAAGTCTAGCTTTGCAGAAAATTGGAGAAAATTATTTGTTTATTTTCAAGCAAGCCTTGAAATATCCGATTGGTGATGTGCCTTCCTGAAAAAAATCAGCGTAATTCCGTTTTATAAACTCCACACTAGAGATGTTTTCCATTTTGTTAAGAATCTAAGGCGAAAATGCTTTGCCATTCAAGATTAAAATATGCCAACCAATTCTTTCCAAATAGGGATGGTCTATTTCCCTTCACAACAACAATGAGTACTTTGGAACATTGTGACTTGTAAGTGACGGGTAGAGGCACCTCTCCAACAGCATCGATCAAACCCTGATTATAATCTTTCAGCAACATAGATGTCGGTGAAACTTCAACATGTGGCAAATTAATTTTCATCCACTGCTCCGAGACAATAGATACATCAGCAGCAGCATCATCAAGTTCCATCTCGATAAATTTGTCTTCGATTTGAATAGGAACAGTGTACCTACATTTTTGGTTAGTTGATTTAGTAGCCTTAACTTGAAATAATTCTAAGTCATGTAGTGTAATATCATCAACTTCAACCATATTTGCTGATGCAGATTTTGTTTTGTTAGCCTTAGCTAAACAAACCGGTGCAATATGTCAAATTTTCGAACAGAAATGGCACTTAGCTTTTTTATATTTACATCTTGTTGGGTCATAAAATGCACCACATCTAAAGCATTTAGATTGTTTGCCACCAGGAGGCTTATTCTTAGCAGCATTCTTTGAAGAAAAATGAGTTTTCTTTTGAACTTTATTTACCACTGGGGTAAACGTTTTCATGCTTGTTGCATCATGGTCAGCAACCTCCATTGCCAATGCAATTTCTGCAGCGTCTGAGAGCTTCAAATCCTTTTTGCTAGCAAACGTTTCTGCGTCATTTCACTAGTCAAGCCGCATACAAAACGATCACGTGTGGCATCTTCCAGAAAAGCTCCAAATTCGCATGTTGAGGCTAAATATCTTAATTCCACCAAATAATCTGAAGTAGATTCATTAAAATTTTGATTCCTGCGATGAAATCTAAATCTCTCTGCAATGACAATAGGTTTGGGCTCGTAATGGTCTCCCAACATCTGTGTAAGTTCCTTGTACGTACACTGACTTGGTAACCTAGGCAAGAGCAAGTTCCGTAATAATTTGTAAGTTTTTGATCCAATCACAGATATTAATATTGACACCTTTTTTTCTTCAGTAACATCGTTAGTGACAAAATACTGCTCTAACTGTTCAATGTGAAGGTTAAAGTCATCATTCTGCTCATCAAAAACATTTAACTGGCCGATTAAACCTAGCTTGCTCATGTTTTCAAAATGTGATTGTAGAAGTATACGGGAAGAAGAAATTACTCACCATCCCATCCTCGTCGCCATTTGTGATATCCTCACAATTAATCCAACCTTGAACAAGGTATACTAATCACATTTATTACTGCCCACACACACACATTAGATAGGAACAAATTTGGTACCATATAACGAATTCGATTCACAACCCTCTGACATACAACATGGCTGCTCCAGTTACGGTTACATATCAACTGCCTGGGAAAAACACTGTTGCCAGATACTACAGGGAATATCTCTGATAAATGTTTCCAGCACTGCTCCTCATGTTCCAGGATAATATCCCCATCTTTATTTTTAAGCAGGACAGTATTGTCACAGAAGTCAGCAAGTTAAAAGTATTTCAAATAATGGTACAAACTTAAAAAAAGAATGGGACACTTTTGATGAGTGAAAACGCATCCTGAGTAGGGCATGATTGTCCACTTTGCAATCCATATCCTGACATCTGGGGCTATAATACCTGGCTTGAATGGTGCTAGTCTTTATTAAACAGGGATGATCCATGAAAGCTAATTCATCATCATCGTCAACCATTATCGATCCACTGCTGGACCAAGGTCTCCCCAAGTTTCCTCCACAACGGTCTGTCTTGTGCCAGTCTCCTCCATGTCACTCCCGCATACTTTCGAATTTCATCCACCCATCGCCCATGTGGTCTTCTTCTGGGTCTTTTCCTGTCCCTTGGAATCCAATCTAAAATTCCGGCTGCCCATCAATGGTCTGTCCTTCTGGCAGTATGTCCAGCCCATTGCAATTTCAGGGATTTAACTCTGACCATGATGTATTCCACTATTGTCATTTTTCTGATCCACGAGATCCTCTTCTTATCTCTCCTGGTTACACCAAGCATGCACCTCTCCATGCTGCTTTGAGTTGTCTGCAGCCTTTGTATGTCTCTTTTAGTTAAGGTCCACGTTTCTGCACCATACGTAAGCACTGGAAGGATGCATTGATCAAACACTTTTCTTTTAAGACATAATGGCATATTGCTCTTGAAAATTATGCTGTTTCTTCCAAAAGCTCTCCAGGCAAGTTTTGTACGCCGATTAATTTCTTCATCAATGTAACCCTCACTTGATATCTGCTGTCCAAGATAAACGTACGTGTCTGTTATCTCCAGCTTTTCTCCATCAATCGATAGATCTTCATTTCTTGTAAAAGCATTGAACATCACTTTTGTCTTCTGAAAGTTCATTTTTAATCCCACTTCTTTACTCTTGTCAGCAAGTTCTTGGATCATACTCTGCAGCTCTGATAGGGTAGTTGCAAAAATGACTGTCATCAGCAAAACGAAGGTGGGTTAGATAATCTCCATTAATTTTTATCCCTTTGTTTTCCCAGTTCAGTGATTGAAAGACATTTTCCAATGTAGCATTAAAGAGCTTCGGAGATATGGTGTCACCTTGTCTCACTCCCTTTCCAATTTTTATGTGTGTTGTATTTTCAAACAGCCGAATCTTTGCACTTGCATTTTCATAGATGTTATTAATAATATTAATGTAAGCATCTTCAATACCGCAGGATTTCAGAGCCATTGTAACTGCTGATGGTTTCACCGAATCAAAGGCTTTTTCGTAATCGATAAAAGCCATGCAATATGGAAGTTTATATTCCCTTGCTCTTTCAATTAGTTCTCTCAGTACGTGGATATGATCTATTGTGCTGTAGCCACTCCTGAATCCAGCTTGTTCTCTCGGTTGAGCCATGTCCCGTGTTACCTTCAAGCGGTGTAAAAGAACTTTAGTGAAGATTTTATAAACCACTGATAGGAGGCTGATAGGTCTGTAGTTTCTGAGATCCTCAATGTCACCTTTTTTATGTAGCATGATCATTGTAGCGTTATTCCAATCCTCAGGAATCTTCCCTTCATTAAGGCATCGAGTGAAAATTTGGGCGAGTACTGTTTCGATTTCTCTACTTGCTTTTTGTATGATGTCTACAGTAATTCTATCTTCTCCTGGAGCTTTTCCCCACTTCATGTTCTTGATTGCATGTGCAACTTCTACTGGGAGGACTGGAAGAACTCTGGTACCTTTCATGATATCTGGAGTACATGTATCATCCCTTTCATATAATTTGGAGTAGAAATCTTTCACTCTTGTCAAAATTTCGCCTCTATTTCTTGTTACAGAACCATCTTCTTTTCTCAGTGCCATAATCTGTTTTCTTCCCTTACTGAGATGTCCCTTCGCTATCTTTAGGCTTTGGTTGTTTTCAATTGCTTTCCTAACTAGTTCACAGTTGAATTTCCTTACGTCTTCAGTGATACTTTTTCGTACTGTCTTGCATAGCTCTATATATTCCACTTTGAAAGTCACATCTTCTTTAGTTGTCCTCATCTCTCTCCTTTTTTGCATCAACATTTTGGTTTTTCCTGATAATTTGTTCACATGCAACTTGTTCTTAGACCCAGCTAATGTTGTTGCTGTTTCCATAAGAGCTTTGGTTACTTTTCTGTTAACTTCAGAAATATCCACTTCTTCCGATGTTAGGCCTTCTAAAGCAGAGAATCTGTTCTTCAGTTCCAACTTGAAGGTATTATGGCGTTTTTTAAGGTTGGTTATGTCAATACATTTTGTTTGAGTTATGAGCTTGCCACGTTCAAGTTTAGTGTTGAGGTGCAACTTACATCTCACCAATCTATGGTCACTACCTGTGTTGAACTTGTTTGGCACACTGCAGTCTTCTATGATGATTTTTTTGTTACACATAATAAAATCAATTTCACTTTTCATCCCATTTGGATGTCTCCATGTCCATTTCCTGTGTGGCTTTTTCTTGAAAAGGGAGTTCAAGATGAAAAACCCTTCTGCCTCTGCAAACTCAACGAGAGTATTTCCACGCTGGTTTCTGTTGCTGTGACCGAATTTACCTACTGAAGTTTCATTCTGTTGTCGTTGCCCTATTTTTGCATTGAAATCTCCCATAATTATCTTCAAGTGCTGCTTACCTTTATTATTTAGATGACGAATTTCCTCATAAAATTCTTCAATTTCTTCTTCAGGATGACTTGTGGTGGGTGCATAAGTTTGGAATAATCTGAGCCTTGTATCTTCTCGAGAGTTGGATAACGAATCGTGCAGCTCTGTCAGAGGAACTTTCAACTTCTACAACTTTATCCTTCAGTTTCTTGTTTATTATAAATCCAACACCACTAGTTCTGCCAGTATCTTTCCCACGATAGTAGAAGAGATGTCTACTTTTCAGTTCAATGAGATCTCCTTTTTTCAGTTAGCCCGACGATGTCCCACTTGATCCTTTGTAGTTCTTCTTCCAATTCAAGAAGCCTTGAATCAGAAGATAGGGAGCGTCCATTATACGTAGCCAAGGTCAGCATCAGATGGCAGCCTAGTCCGTTCCTCCGGGGATTCTTAGCACCCTCTGCCTTCATGTCTCACTGGCCGCTGCCTTGGCCAGGTACATTCCAGCTGCCGGAGACTGAGGGCCAAGATTTAAGTTGTGGAGTCATTTTGAAGGGGTTTGGCCATAACTCACCATTTGTCAAGGAGAGGCTGTGATGTTACGCATCACCTGACCTTACATCCCAAAAGCTAATTATTCTACTTTAATTGGCATTCGGTTCTGGTGCTCTTTGTCCTCAAAATAGGTTAAGGCTCCAGAAGGTATTTTAACTTTTCAACCAACAAACAATTGTACTGTAGAATGGACAGCATAACAAAAAAGATTCAAATGCCCCTCCCAGCATTCATGATGCTCTTAAACATGTAAAGCAATCACTTAAACCAGATTGCAATTAACCCTTTCAACCAGATTAGCTTGAGGGTGGTAAGGGGTGATAAATTTATGTTTAATTGAAATCTACACTAATGAAGTGAATCCTGCTATTGGAGACTACAGTAGTAGAGGTCCCACATTTTCTAAAAATATTATTGACTAAAGCAGTACAAATACTTTCAGCCATAATCAATTTTAAAGGAAAACATTCAGCCCACTTAGAGTACCTTAATAAATTTATCCTCTACAATTCCCATTAAATATTTAGGGCACTGAAAGTAATTAGAGGAAGTCATTAATTATTAGAATTTGTCAGTTGATTTACCTGGAGTTAATCCTTTATCTCTTAAGACATGCAGTCATTAAATTTTAATTACAAAGTTTGAAATACATCCTGACCAGTACTAGAAATAAGGTGGCTGGATTGCCTGTTATTATAATCATAGGGGTAATATCTATCACATGAGCAGACATTCATGAGTATGGGACCATACGAAGCAGACCAATAGGTAATGTCATGCAATTTTGTTCTGCTTTTGGTATGCCTAAATGGCTGGCAATAGGTATAACATAGAATTAATTTAACAGAACAAGGTGCAATGAATGTGTGATGGCAATCCTAAACTCCTCACAAGTTGCTTTTCTTTGTTTTTTCATTTGTGGGTGTAACAACAACCATGCGGTACTTGATGGGCCTCATGGTTGTTGTTACACCCACAAATCCTAATTTGGGACCACTGGTTTCAGGGAAGGGAGAGTAGTAGTGCCAAAAGACATACACAACATCCATGCCTCGCCAGAATTCGAACCTGGACCCAACTCGGGCAAATTGTCAGAAACCAGCGCTTAGATCACTGAGCCACTGAGGTGGCCATGACCGCTACAGCCCTTAGTTTAATATAGCAGTCCATCAATAATTTTTTGCCAATAAGGGGTCTTGGTCATCAGTCTTATGCAATAAGTAGTGATAGATAGTCCCGAAGTATATGGATGTGATGGTTAAGCTGTGGTGATTTGCTCTCTCAGCTATTACAAATAAAGATAATGATCAATCATCAAGATTTTCAGTTCCCCCTATCTTTCCCTTGGCTGACAAGATAATGTATAAGGGAGTTAATTGAACTATCCACTTTGATGAGAAATAATATTGTTGTATTCCTGTAAATTTAATGTCCATTCCGAAAGTCTAGTGAACAGGTTTTTAACAGTATTTAAATTCTGCAGTGTTGCATGATCAGTAATAACTTCAATTTGCATCTCTTTGAGATTGTAACAGAGTTTGTATAATGAAAAAATGATTGCCAAACATTCATGTAATGTGGCTAAATAATTTCCTTCAATGTTAGGTGGAGTCCTTGAAATGTAAGCAATAAGCTGATAATTGTATGCTAATACAGCACCATGATGAGCACCAAGTAGGTATCTTTTGGAAAGGTTGAGTGTGATCAGAGAATGCTAGAACAAGAGGGGACATTATTTGAGCCATTGAATGCATATTCTCTCTCTCTCTCTCTCTCTCTCTCTCTCTCTCTCTCTCTCTCTCTCTCTCTCTCTCTCTCTCTCTCTCTCTCTCTCTCTCTCTCTCTCTCACACACCCCCCCCCCCAACCATGTAATATGGTGCAAAGGTGGTCAAGTACATTGGGATGTTCACCAAATGTCCGCAGGTTTAACAAGAATAATATGTGAACATTATGCCCCAATACTAGTGGTAAGACATACATATCATTTAGCTATTCTCCAAGATTCAGAGGTTAGCTCCCCAAAGAAAGACCATCTGCCAGATAAAGGTGGAACTAGATTTTACTTACTGTTAGTGTATGAAAAGTCTCCTTTCACAACGATCTCGGCACACAGCTCGAGCGTCACTGGCGTCTGTCACATGTCACGCACAAGAACTTTTGTACTTCATACTCATAATCTTTTTCTCATGCAGACATTCCTGGATTTCGTCCTCTCAAGATTTTTTGAGCCTTCCTCTACCTTTCTTTCCTGCCATTTGGGTTGAAAAAATTCTCTCAGTAAGTATCTCATCACCGATTCTTTCAGCATGGCCAAACGACCTAAGAATATTAGTCTCCACTTTACTAACAACATTTTTTTGCCTCATATTACACATCTGCAACACATCTTCATTCCTCACATGATCAAAGCGTGTCTTGCCACAAATCTCCCATAAATAATGCTTCTCTCCAGCACACAAATGACTCCTATGTCTCTTCTGCGCTATCCAGGTTTCATTGCCACACATCAGAGTAGGAAAAACTACACTTTCATACACAGCCATTCGGGATTTTCTTGAGAACCCATCGTTTCTGTGAAATCCTCCTAAAGCAGCTATGACTATCAAAGAAGAATTCACTCTCCTACTAACTTCACCATCTAATTTCTTCTTTGTCAAACATATTTCCTAAATATTCAAACTTATTCGTCTGGTCAAGTCATGTGCCATTTAGACTTATTTTTGCATTCAGTACTAACAGTTCCTCTCTCAAAAACCATAGCTTTGGTTTTTCCCATATTTATATTCAGTTTGAACTTCATACAAACTTCATGCATTTGGGACAACATACTCTGCAATTCACTTTTGTTCTCTGCCAACAGGACTGTATCATCAGATACAGCAATCTGCACACATGTATATTACCAAGACATAAACCAGTATTATCCATTTTGTCATCACGCATGCATGCATCTATAAATATATTAAACATCCAGGATGAGATTACACAACCTTTTTTGACTCCTGCACCAATAGAAAACTGTTTCGATAAAACACCATTCACTCGCACAATGCTCTACTGCCATCATACGAGGTCTGAGCAAAAAAAAAATCCAACATTATTTTTTATTACGGCAACCCTTTGCAGTGAGTGAACGGGACTCATGTGTCCTTTGACCTTGACCCTACGCACATGTTTTTTCTGTAGCCGCTCTTCCCTTTAGTCGCTGTCAGGCAGTTGTGATAATAATGCATGTTCTGTGTGTTCGCCGCATTCATGTTTCGAGTGAAAATAGTGGAACGTGTTAATCAAAAAATCTGCATTGAATTTTTCCGGAAACTTGGTGACACACAATCGGAGACAATTGAAAAAACAAAGAGAGCTTTTGGTAATGAAGCTATGGGTGTTACGCAGATTAAAGAGTGGTATCGTCGTTTCAAAGACTGGCGAACATCAGTCGAGTGACAAACTTTCTGTCAGGCCTTTAACCAGCAGAAATCCCCCAAAAATTGAAGAAATGCACTGAATAGTGATGGAAGACCATAGAGTAACAATTAGAGAGATTGAAAGTGAAGTAGGAATTTCATTTGGTACTGCTCAAGCAATTCTGACTGACGATCTTCGCATGCAACATGTCACCACAAAAATTATTCCAAAACTTCTCACTAATGATCAGAAGGAAAAACATCTGCAAGTTGCGCTTGACATGCTGCAATACGTCAATGCTGGCCCTGATTTTATGGAAAAAAATCATAACTGGAGATGTGTCCTGGGTCTACAGTTACGACCCTTAAACAAAGGCACAGTCATCTCAATGGAAAACGCCAGAGTCTCCGCAGCCAAAGAAGGCACGCCAATCATGAAGTCATGTGAAGGTCATGGTGTACATCATAAGTATGTTCCACAAGGACAGACCATCAACAAGAACTACTACCTATCTGTTCTGCACCATCTACGAGATGCTGTTAGACGCAAGAGACCTGAACTCTGGCAGAGTGGCGACTGGTTGATCCATCATGATAATGCTCCAGCCCACGCATCACACCTCATCCAGAACTTTCTAGCAAAACACAGCATTACACAGGTTCAGCAGCCTCCCTACTCCCCAGACATGGCCCTGTTCTACTTGTGGCTATTTTCCAGACTCAAGGTGCCACTCAAAGAAAAGAGATTTCAAGACGCTAAAGACATGAAGAGAAATGTGACGAAGCATCTCGTGAACATTCCAAAAAAGGACTTTGAAAATGTTTTCCAACAGTGGCAACACCGCTGGGAGAAGTGTGTAAACTCGGAAGGTTCCTATTTTGAAGGAAATTCGTATTTGAACTAAATATGTGAGCTAGATTTTATTTCCTGGCCTAAGGTCGGATACTTTTTGATCAGACCTCGTACATGGCTTTCACACCATTAAGTAGATTCCCAGTAATACCATATTTATTCAGTACCTTCCACAGAAGTATCCTATTTACTCTGTCATAAGCTTTCTGTAAATTTATGAAGGCAGGAAAAACTTTCTTACCAACAGGCAGATACTCTTTAATTATCATCATACATAATGCAAAAATTTGATTAGTGCAGCCCTTACCAGGCATAAAACCTCTCTGTACATCTCACACTTTCTCTGATGTAAGTTCTTGTACCTTATCAATAATGGCCTTTTCAACAGTTACTCACCATTGCAATACCAGACTTCTTCAGCAGCAGTGACAGCACAGTTCCTAAAACATGTCCACTTCTCTACATCCCTCTCACATGCCTCCAACTCGTTCAAGCATTTACTGAGTAAATCAGAGTAACACTGATATTCTTTGGAGAGCCTTTCAACTTTTATTCTTTTCATCATGGGCATCTTCCTATTCCTCCTTCTCCAACCAACATTCAGTTTCATTCATGACACTACCAAGTAATGATCAGAGCCAACATCCACACCTCTCATCCCACGAGAGTCAACGCCTAAGTGTTTCAGCTGTTGATTGTAAACAACAAAATCTATTACACACTTTAATCCCAGGGTAGGATTTCCCTGGTGTATGTATGGATATACCTGTAGTTGAAAAATGTATTAGATACCCACAATTCATTCTCAATGCAGTGTTCAATTAATCTGTCACCATTATCATTCACACAAGGATCATTAAACTTACCCAGAACATTATCGAAAATCCCATTCTGAACATCTACTCTAACATTAAAATCCTCTGCTGTAATAACTTTCTCTTTAACACCAAACTGGCTCAAAATAGCATTTAGCTCATTCCAGAAATCTTGCTTCTTTTCAAAAGGTTCAGAGTCGCAAGCAGCTTCACTGTGACAATTACTATTATCTGAAATTTCACTTTCAAACAAATCCAAAGAATTCTTTCACTTATGCAACTGTAGTGAATCAAGTTGTTTTTCATCTTTTCACTTAAAATTACACCTACAACCGCCTGTCCTCCCACATTATCCAACATTCTGGACTACACACTCACTGTCCCATTCATTTATTCTATCCCAATTTCTTTCTTTTTAGATACTTCATGTATATCTTCCGTATAAGGAAGTCATAAGTTATACGTGGTTAAAATACATAATATATAGAGATTCAGTAACTCTTTTAGAATTGCTATTACGCACGTTAAAATACGGACATGTGATTATGGTGGTGCAGTTAATTATGACGTTTATTATTTAAAAAATAAAGACTAAAAGAAAGCAAGAGCAATTACTCACATGTATTCATCCAGAGGTAGTTTTTGTTCGCATACCACCGTAGTTCCGCAAGTTGTTTGGTCTCAGATGTTCAGCGGCTATGCATTGCAAAAAGTCTGATGGTGACTATAATATAGTGTTTAGCAATGTCAAAGTAGTCGTAACCCAAAGAACATTGCTATATATTGTATCGTAAGCTCAAAAGAATAATACAACTGAGAATAAAAACCCTGTAATGACCTATGCCACAGGCAGGTTAAAAGGCTGACAATGAACAATCCAAGAAACTATACCAAATGAATCTAAAAGGCTGATAGTGAACGAATTTAAAAGAACAAAATAAAATATGAATGGCCAGAAGAAACTACGAAGGAACTATTTACATAATGCGTGCACCACCTCATCGCGTCCACCAGCGTCCCCGGACGCGTTTCGCCCTAGCCTCTTCCTAGGCGTTTTCAACGGGAAATGAAACTTCTGTTGGTAAGTGACAACGTTTCGTACCTCCGGAAGTCATGATGTATATTGCGCATGGGTCAGTTTTCCTCCTATATGGTGGTGCCATCTGGTGTCATAGTTTGACTTTCTTGTATTTGTCGTTGCCTTTTGATTTTATTTTTATGCTCCTCTTTTAATCTTTTTTCGGTGTCCACTAAATTCCTCCAGGCATAAGAAAAGTCATATGGTGAATTGCTATTGCAATTTGATGTTTTGGTCTTCTCTATTAAGATGGATTCAGCAATCTGGATGGTCTTTCAATTTTTTTGCTGATTTATCAATTTTATTTCTTCCCATAGTGGTGTGCATTGATTATTTATACAGAAATCAATAAGTGCAGTCTTATTTTCTTTCCTGAACCAACTGCCTATGTGTTCCGATAATCTTATCCTGATATGTCTTTTGGTGCTTCCTATATATTGGCTGATAATTTTGTTTTGGCTGTCCCCTATTGGAATGAGTAAACACCCGCTTTCTGCAATATCGGTGTGTTTCCGTGGCCAGAAGTTAATGTGTCCTCGATTTTTATTCTCAGTTGTATTATTCTTTTGAGCTTACGATACAATATATAGCAATGTTCTTTGGGTCGACTACTACTTTGACATTGCTAAACACTATATTATAGTCACCATCAGACTTTTTGCAATGCATAGCCGCTGAACACTTGAGACCAATCAACTTGCGGAACTACGGTGGTATGCGAACGAAAACGACCTCTGGCCGAATATATGTGAGTAATTGCTCTTGCTTTCTTTTAGTCTTTATTTTTTAAATAATAAACGTCATAATTAACTGCACCACCATAATCACATGTCCGTATTTTAATGTGCATAATAGCAATTCTAAAAGAGGTACTGAATCTCTATATATTCTTTCTTTTTAGTTTCACTTACACATAATACATCCAATCTATACTTATTCATTTTTTCAATTACCTCATTTATCTTTCCATTTATACCTCTAGTACTCCATACCCCAATCTTAAGCTCACTCTGCCAAGATCTCTTTCTCATGTGCTGTTTATCAATTTCAGATCGTTTCTATGGTAGACCACTCTTCTCAAGTGTGGTAGGTCCACCATATCCCACATTTGAGTTCTTTAAGTTCTTTCTTTGGGTCATAGAAATCATAGAAGTATATCAATGTGTGTGATCAGCCTACAGCTAATGGTTCCATTTAGTCATTCCACCTAAGGATTCTGAAATAAAAACCCAGTGAGTTGGAGTCTTTTCACCAATGTCACACAGAACTAGCTGGTACCTCAGCGATATTTAAACTGAAGGTAATTTTGTGTCATCTTCCAAGATTCATTTAGGCCCTTGTTGCTGTTGTGTGTGCCAATGTTGCCCAGTGGAGCACCCTGAGGAAGCAAACCCATCTTTCACCAAGACCGCCCAGAGGTCTTAGTGAGAGATGGTAAGACAATGTAGTAAATGTAGTCTTTGTGATAAGACAACATACATTAATTGCTGGAATATTGCTGGTGCAGCAACAAGACCAAATGGCATTCTTAAATTTGAATTTACACTGAATGGTGTAATGAAGTGTCTTCTCAACAGAATATGGGTAGATTGCCACTTGCTGATATCCTGAGGCCAAATCAATAGTAGTTGCTGATTGGGTAGATTTATAAGTCTTGCAAAATATCTTTTATGACTGACAGATGGTGGTTGGAATGTTCAGTTAGCTGATTTAATTTGCAATAATTAATAACAAATCTAAAGCCCCCATCCTGTTTGGGCATAAAGAATTATGGGACTCTCCATGCACTAATGCTTTTTTGGGTAATCCCCTTCTAATATTTCATCAATTTGCCTTTTCATCTTAGATGGGTGAGACACTTCCTGTGTCATTAGTATGATGAACCACTTGGTTAAAGCCAGGTTTAGTGAAGAAAAGACCAGGGTGCCAATTTAATAAAGACAAAAGTCTATCATTCTATTCCATGGACATTTGTTGTCTATTAATGATAAAGTTGATATGTTCTGATGGTGGCAGAGGGACTGGTTCTAGCATAGTAAGTGAACTTCCTTCAAAATTTAATGTAATAGAAAATTTGTTGATGACGTCCAGGCCCAACAGGCATTTGAAAGCAAGATTATCTATTAGCAGGAATGAATGCATCAATTTCAACTTAAAAAAAACTTGATGGGGCATGTTGATTGACCAAAAACTTTGAACAGAGTATTTAAGGCATTATATATGCTGTGAGCTGCACATCCTGCCAGCACATGGGAAAATGAGTCTTTATACAAAACATCATTAATTACAGAAATCTCTGGTTTGCTGTCAAATTTTGCAGAAACAATACGTAGTGCTCTCCAGTGCTACAAGCATATCTGGGAGTTCTACAGCTTTCATGGTAATAAGAAGAGTGTTTAGGGTGGGGGCTTTTGCACATCCCTGTTGATAGTTTGAATTCTACTTATTTCTGGGTTGATGATTGTTATTAGTGCCATTGTTTTACTAATCCATTATTCATTCTGCAATCTGTAATTGTTAGCAGCAGGACTGAAATTATTATTATGTGAAAAGAAAGTTTTTTTGTCCTACCTCCCAATGATGTCAAAGATTTCCATTAAATTGGGGTGCAGGCTATTGATGTGATGTATAAGAGAAAGCTTCAGTATTTCTTTGCTGAAGATCTTGCACTGCCGGCAAATGAAATTCCTATGATTAGGTGTTACATATCATTGAGTTTGAACAACCGTAGGTTGAGTAGGGAGGGATTTTGAAGCAGCAGCTTGGCATTCCTCACAATGGTGTGGTAAGCATAAGCACTCATACACAGTCCATGGTCTTCATATTACTTTATGCAATATAACCCAGTTGTGCCAAAAGGGAGGCTAGCATTTTGGTATCAGGGGCATGGAGGTTCCACACCCAGTAGAGATGAACTGATTCTAGCCTGTTGAGCACAGGACTGTCAGATGATCTCTGCTTGTGAGAAAATAATTGCTGTGCTGTTTTTTTCCCTTGTCAACCCATAAGGGAAGGACACAAAATCTACTCAAAACTCTTGATATGAAGCCCCCATACTGGTAGTACGACATTTTTATTCCATCTTTAAGGCAGGTGGTTATAATTTGGACCTTGTAATCTTCTGGTATGTCATATAGATCAAAATGATCTTCAATACCTTCCAAGAATTTGAAGGAACCCCACCATCCTTATTATACTGTATAATTCCAGATTGAGAGAAAAAATGTGTGAGTAAAGAGAGCAAGAGAAAATGATATGGTTGAAGCTAGTAGCATTCTTGAATGAAAACATTGGTGAATCAAAAAATTGCAGTCTATCTTGGGAAGAGGTGTATTAATTGCTTCTTCAATTCACATAGTAGAAGCACTTGTTGAGTCCCTGTTCAGGCTCCAATTTATGATGATTCTGAGTTTACATTACAAGTACTCTAGGGAAACAAACAGTTAATAGATTGATTTACAATCAGGTCTTTGGAGTCTGTTGTGTATTCCTTAATATAAAGTAAGAGATTTAACACAACTGCAACCTGTAGTACAATAGAAAATTTAATGATATATAATGTACCCATTCTTAGGTGCAAGGATGTACCAAGTTGGGAGTTTAATGTGTGCAAAGCCCCTGGGCGCCAGATTCTGGGGTGGCAAGATGCCTGAATCAAATTTTACGGTTGATAAATTAATATTAGTGATGTGGAAAAAGTTAAGAAAACAGTGATGTGGAAAAAGTTAAGAAAACGTTTTGCTGTGAGAAATCGTAATGCTATATGGCACGTTTTTTTTTTTTTAGTAAAAATAATTCATTATATAATGCAATAGAAAACGACTTGAAATCAGGGAATAATTTTTATTGTTTTGTCCAATTACGGATACCACAGGCAAAAGACTAACAATTCTTTTTCTAATTTTTTTTCAAATCTCGAAGATTTCAGCATTCATGATATGCGTGATCAGCACCGCTATGGCAGTAGCCAATATGAAGGAAAAACAATGGACTTCAAAAAACACAATTTGTTTACCTTAAAACCCTTATGCATTTTATATACCTACTTTGAACAGCTCATACTTTACATCTGGTCGTAAATAACAACAAAAAATTTATTTTGGAATTGTCAACATTTTCAGCATTTGTACAAAAAACTAGCGGATAATGTTTACCTTGGCATTCCTTTCTAGCGATGGGAACATTTCACGCACATGTTTTCCGGTCTTTGTTGATGTTATTGTCCTAAAGTCCGTTGTATGTGATGACTGGCTTTACTTCTCACACTTTTCGCTCGGTATACTCATTGGATCTTTGCCTTAGGATTCAAACATCAATTTTTACCGTTCTTTATACTCGAAATTTTCGCCCATACTCTGGGCATCTTCAGGAGCGTGGCGACTTTACCACCGATGTTCATGGTTAACTTCGCGCTAATGGAGTCCGATACTCCTTGTTGCCATTCGTCGGAAAAACTTTCCTGGATATATTTCGTTATCAAGCCTGGCTGGCGCCATCTATGTTTCGTTAAGAACAGTTTTTTTTTTCCCGTATTTTTTATTTATTATTTTTTTTATTTTTTTCATTTTCTTCTCCTATCCTGGTTTTCTTGTCTTTTTTTGCCTGTTTTTCTTTTGTTGTTGTTTTTCTTGTCTTATTAGTTCTTTCCACAGGCCCGATAATGTGCTAGGGTCGTTCTGGTTACATACCCTTGCTTTATTTTTGTAGATTAATATCGCTTCTTCCCTCCTCATTTGCCTTTCCGATTTTTTATTCTTTTTTAGCATTTTAATTTCCTCGAACTTTGGGAATGTCCGGTTTTCCAAGCAGAATTGCACTAAAGCAGTTTTGGCTTCTTTTTTTTTTTTTGCCAGTTAGATATGTGTTGTTTAAGTCTTTTTTTTTAATCTGTTTTTCGTACTTCCAATGTACGATATTGGTTGTATGTGTGCTATTGGAATTTCGTAGGTTCCTGATTCTTCTAGCATTTTTTCCTCTGTTTTTTTGTTGACAGTCATACTTTTCCCGGTGTGCACTGAGCTTCCTAGTTGTAAGTCATATTTAGCACAGTGCCTATTGATTTCTTTACTCACTCCTTCCAGGTATGGGAAAGCTCCAATGTATTTCAATTTTTTATTTCTCATCTTCCTTTGGTTGTGCACTTCTTGGCCTTCTTTACTCTGAGTCATATGCTTTTTACTCTCATGTATCCATTTATTAATTAGCTTGCTCGGGTACCCACACTCTTGGGATATTTTCGAGATAAACTCTAGCTCTTGATTTTTTAGCCTGTTGTTAGATGTGTGTGTGTACGCTCGCCGTATCAAGTTTACTATGCTGTTTTTTTTATGTATCACTGGATGGTGCGACGAGTATGGTATCAGTACAGGTATGTAAGTTGCTTTTCTGAACACAGAGTATTCAAAACTATTTTTGTTTTTCTTTAGTTGAATGTCCAGGAAGGATAGGCAATTATCCTCTTCAAACTCAATAGTTAGCTCTATGGTGTTACAGATTTTGCTAAACTGCTGTGCTAGATCTTTTAGCTCGGCTTTGTTAAGTTTAGACATTATAATAATGGCGTCTACATATCGAGCATAAAGTATTGGTTTTTCAGGTAAATTTTGAATAATTTCTTTTTCGAGGTATGCCATAATCACTTCTGCGTATAATGCCGATAATGGGGATCCCATAGGGCCACCTTGCGTTTGTTTAAATATATTTCCTTCAAAATGGAAGATGTTGTTTTCCTTTATGAAATATAAGGTATTCTTTAGCTCTTTCAGTTGTGACAAGTTTAGTTCTTTGTTGATGCTTAGTTGTTGCATAATCAATTCGATGGCTAGCTCGACAGGAGTGTTTGGGTATAACGCCTTAACATCCATGGAGGCCATAGTTATTTGCTCTAGGTCTTGATTAATTAATTTGATTTTTTCTATAAACTCATAGCTATTCTTTAATGTATATTGATTCCTCATGAATATTGGGGATAGATAGTTGTAAATCTTTTTTTCTTGGTTGATGAGTGGTGAGTTTTTTCGATAGAATCAGTCTTAAAGGTGTGTTTTCTTTATGAGTTTTAATTTTCGAGAATATTTTTGGCATCCCTGCTCCCATTGGAGGGTTTGCATTTTTTATTTCTGTTGGTAACGTGCTGTGGTTCCTTATATTAGCCAGGAAGGTAAGTTGTTTGTCGGTGGGATCTTTGTTGATGCTATCGCTCTGTAGCTCTGAGATGGCCGTCCGCATTTTATCCTTATATTCCAAAGTGTCCATAATAACAATTTGCCCTATTTTGTCCGCTTCGCAGAATTTGATCATGGGGTCTTTGCAAAGATTTACTAGTTGTTTTCTGTCATACTTGTTATTATGGACACTTTGGAATATAAGGATAAAATGCGGACGGCCATCTCAAAGCTACAGTGCGATAGCATCAACAAAGATCCCACTGACAAACAACTTACCTTCCTGGCTAATATAAGGAACCACAGCACGTTACCAACAGAAATAAAAAATGCAAACCCTCCAATGGGAGCAGGGATGCCAAAAATATTCTCGAAAATTAAAACTCATAAAGAAAACACACCTTTAAGACTGATTCTATCGAAAAAACTCACCACTCATCAACCTAGAAAAAAGATTTACAACTATCTATCCCCAATATTCATGAGGAATCAATATACATTAAAGAATAGCTATGAGTTTATAGAAAAAATCAAATTAATTAATCAAGACCTAGAGCAAATAACTATGGCCTCCATGGATGTTAAGGCGTTATACCCAAACACTCCTGTCGAGCTAGCCATCGAATTGATTATGTAACAACTAAGCATCAACAAAGAACTAAACTTGTCACAACTGAAAGAGCTAAAGAATACCTTATATTTCATAAAGGAAAACAACATCTTCCATTTTGAAGGAAATATATTTAAACAAACGCAAGGTGGCCCTATGGGATCCCCATTATCGGCATTATACGCAGAAGTGATTATGGCATACCTCGAAAAAGAAATTATTCAAAATTTACCTG
Organism: Macrothele yani; assembly: GCA_039090855.1. NCBI lineage: Eukaryota > Metazoa > Arthropoda > Arachnida > Araneae > Macrothelidae > Macrothele > Macrothele yani. The sequence continues at coordinate 83,116,919 of CM077017.1, forward strand.
AAAAACCAATACTTTATGCTCGATATGTAGACGACATTATTATAATGTCTAAACTTAACAAAGCCGAGCTACAAGATCTAGCACAGCAGTTTAGCAAAATCTGTAGCACCATAGAGCTAACTATTGAGTTTGAAGAGGATAATTGCCTATCCTTCCTGGACATTCAACTAAAGAAAAACAAAAATAGTTTTGAATACTCTGTGTTCAGAAAAGCAACTTACATACCTGTACTGATACCATACTCGTCGCACCATCCAGTGATACATAAAAAACAGCATAGTAAACTTGATACGGCGAGCGTACACACACACATCTAACAACAGGCTAAAAAATCAAGAGCTAGAGTTTATCTCGAAAATATCACAAGAGTATGGGTACCCGAGCAAGCTAATTAATAAATGGATACATGAGAGTAAAAAGCATATGACTCAGAGTAAAGAAGGCCAAGAAGTGCACAACCAAAGGAAGATGAGAAATAAAAAATTGAAATACATTGGAGCTTTCCCATACCTGGAAGGAGTGAGTAAAGAAATCAATAGGCACTGTGCTAAATATGACTTACAACTAGGAAGCTCAGTGCACACCGTGAAAAGTATGACTGTCAACAAAAAAACAGAGGAAAAAATGCTAGAAGAATCAGGAACCTACGAAATTCCAATAGCACACATACAGCCAATATCGTACATTGGAAGTACGAAAAACAGATTAAAAAAAAGACTTAAACAACACATATCTAACTGGCAAAAAAAGAAGCCAAAACTGCTTTAGTGCAATTCTGCTTGGAAAACCGGACATTCCCAAAGTTCGAGGAAATTAAAATGCTAAAAAAGAATAAAAAATCGGAAAGGCAAATGAGGAGGGAAGAAGCAATATTAATCTACAAAAATAAAGCAAGGGTATGTAACCAGAACGACCCTAGTACATTATCGGGCCTGTGGAAAGAACTAATAAGACAAGAAAAACAACAACAAAAGAAAAACAGGCAAAAAAAGACAAGAAAACCAGGATAGGAGAAGAAAATTAAAAAAATAAATAAATAAATAAATAAAAAATATATATATGTGGGGGGGGGAAGTGTTCTTAACGAAACATAGATGGTGCCAGCCGGGCTTGATAACGAAATATATCCAGGAAAGTTTTTCCGACGAATGGCAACAAGGAGTATCGGACTCCATTAGCGCGAAGTTAGCCACGAACATCGGTGGTAAAGTCGCCACGCTCCTGAAGATGCCCAGAGTATGGGCGAAAATTTCGAGTATAAAGAACGGTAAAAATTGATGTTGAATCCTAAGGCAAAGATCCAATGAGTATGCCGAGCAAAAAGTGTGAGAAGTAAAGCCAGTCATCGCATACAACGGACTTTAGGACAATAACATCAACAAAGACCGGAAAACACGTGCGTGAAATGTTCCCGTCGCTAGAAAGGAATGCCAAGGTAAGCATTATCCGCTAGTTTTTTGTACAAGTTACTTTGAAATATCGCACGTAAAAGAGAATAGTACAATAATTAGAGCTATATAGTAGTCAGAATTAGAACTACTAAGTGGAATTTTCAGCATTGTTCAAGAAATGTATGCTTTCTTTTCTGAATTACCTTACCGTTGACAAATTTTAAAAGAAAGCTTCCAATGTTGAGAAAGTAGGATGAATGCAGTAAGGGTAAAGATGACTGGGGTACAATTTAGATGTAATCTGTGATACATTATATTAGTGCTTTAACGAATCTTTTAGAGACAGTGATACACGAAATTTAACCAATCTTTCTTAGAAAAAACAATAATAATAAACAAACAAACATGCAAGTTGAGTTGTTCCAGAAAGATTTAGTACACTATTTCAACAAAAATTAATGTTAGTAGCAAATAAATGCCAAAATCTGTTGTAGTTGTACCAACCATAATAGAAATTTTAAAAGAAGTAAATGGATGTTTTAAAGAATGTAGAACATGTGGGGTTTTTATGGGCATGTTAGCTAAAGATAAAGCAATTGCCAAGGAAATAGATTGTGAAACAGAATTTCCAACTGCTGAATTGGTTAGACCACGTAAGGGAAAAAAAAAAAAAAAAAAGAGAAACTTTTGGTACCAAAATGCTGATGAAATTATTGATCTGCCAAAACGAAATAAAAAAAAAAAAAAAACTTTTTTATTTTTTGATAGAACAATAAGAATGGTTCAAACACCTGAACACACATAACGAGACATTTCAATTTTTAAATGGCCTTTATTCTTTATTGACACTAAGCAGAGATATAAAAATGAAATATTTTATGGACTTACAAATAAAATTATCAGGTATTGCACAAAAGGAATATAATGTAATTGCTTCAGATTTGTGTGACTAAATTGAAATTCTTTGGACTTATGTTAAGCCTCATGTGAACCCATAAAGAGCTTTAGAAACATATTTTTGAATGACTCATTATGTTTTCCAAACAATTCAGTAGCTTTAAGAATGTTTTTGATGATGCCTGTAACAAAATACGGTTGGAGGAGGAGGGGGAGGGAGGACACGGGTCCCATGTTAAGTCAAACTTAAAAAAAAATTATTTTGTAGATTTTTGCATTGCCTAAAAATAAGCATCTTTCTTTTTCTTACTATTAAGTTTGCAATCCAAAAAGTTATTTACAATTACAGGGTGATTCATAAAGAAGTATACAGCTTCAATGCACTATAAAACAAGAACAATGTAAGATATTTTATGTTACCTGTAACAGAATTGTAGGGGAATGTTTCAAGTTTTCTTAGAGACAGTCACAGATGTTCTATGTGTGCACCCTTAGTCACACAAACGACACACATCGAGCCGGTAATGCATTCCCGCCCAAACGCAAGGTAAGATATCTGAATCAAGTGCAATGATAGTGGCTGTCAAGGTCAGTGAGATTTTGCAACATCTGCAGTTTGTATGGAATCATTTTCAGCTTCTTTCTCAAAATTCTCCAGACAGTGGGCTGTGAAATCTGGACTTCACGACTCGTCCTCCACGTTGATTTCCCCGGGCTTCGTTGAATGGCGGTCAAACACTATCGACAACTTCTTCCTATACACGCGGTCGTCCAGGACTTTTAAGTTTGCACAAACAGCCCGTAGTTTCAAATTTTTTATGCCAATCGTAGATAGATTTTCTGGTTGGAGGTTCTTTTCCAAATTGTGATCAAAAATGCTGTTGCACAACAGTTGCAGATTCTGTTTTGCTCAGTTCAAGAACACAAAATGCCTTCTCCATTGCAGATGCTGCCATTTTGACTGACTAGTCATGTGACACGCGCCCTATCGCTTACATCATTTCCCTCAGCAGCAGGACACAAACTTTATGAGTACATCAACCTAACGGTTCACAGTTGTGGTCTGCGTCTTCAACTGTTATTGTTTTACAGCATCTGGAAACTGTATACTTCTTTATGAATCAGGGGTGTACAATGTCCCTCTTTTCCATTCCATAGAATTGATAGTGGTAATAAGATGCACAAAACCCTCTTTTCAAATTTTTATTGTCTATAACAGTTGCTTTCAGGGAAAGATTGTTTTCCAAACTTAAAATCGTGAAAAGTTACTTTTGATTAAATATGGAACAGGAACGAATTTCATATATAAATATCATTAGTATTGAAAACAAAATTGCTATAGACTTGGACAATTAGGGCATTGCTAAAAAGTTTGTAACCCAATAAAAATGCTACAAAGGTTAATTTTAGCTCAAACTACACACGTTTGTGTGCTTTCTTGAAGCTTCAGTTTTTAGTTTATAGGAAAACCAGTTATTTCGAATTCTGCTTTTAGTGTTACACTACTTATTTGTATATGCACCCACATCAGAGATTTTTTGGTTAGAATAGTTAAAGAGACATCCGTCATGTTCAATTTTTATATATCATCATCATCATCCATTATCAATCCACTGCTGGACGAAGGTCTCCCCAAGTTTCCTCCACAACGGTCTGTCTTGTGCCAGTCTCCTCCATGTCACTCCCGCATACTTTCGATTTCATCCACCCATCTTCCATGTGGTCTTCTTCTGGGTCTTTTCCTGTCCCTTGGAATCCAATCTAAAATTTCGGCTGTCCATCGATGGCCTGTTTTATGTTACCTGTAACAGAATTGTAGGGGAATACTGCCAGAAGGCAGTATGTCCAGCCCATTGCCATTTCAGGGATTTAACTCTGATCATGATGTCTTCCACTCTTGTCATTTTTCGGATCCACGAGTTCCTCTTCTTATCTCTCCTGGTTACACCAAGCATGCACCTCTCCATGCTGCTTTGAGTTGTCTGCAGCCTTTGTATGTCTCTTTTAGTTAAGGTCCACGTCTCTGCACCATACGTAAGCACTGGAAGGATGCATTGATCAAACACTTTTCTTTTAAGACATAATGGCATATTGCTCTTGAAAATTATGCTGTTTCTTCCAAAAGCTCTCCAGGCAAGTTTTGTACGCCGATTAATTTCTTCATCAATGTAACCCTCACTTGATATCTGCTGTCCAAGATAAACGTATGTGTCTGTTATTTCTAGCTTTTCTCCATCAATCGATAAATCTTCATTTCTTGTAAAAGCATTGAACAATACTTTTGTCTTCTGAAAGTTCATTTTTAATCCCACTTCTTTACTCTTGTCAGCAAGTTCCTGGATCATACTCTGCAGCTCTGATGGGGTAGTTGCAAAAATGGCTATGTCATCAGCAAAACGAAGGTGGGTTAGGTAATCTCCATTAATCTTTATCCCTTTGTTTTCCCAGTTCAGTGATTGAAAGATATTTCCAATGTGGCATTAAAGAGCTTCGGAGTCAAGGTATTAATTAAAGAGCTATTAATTAAAGGTATTAATTAAAGAGCTTCGGAGCTTGGTGTCACCATGTCTCACTCCTTTTCCAATTTTTATGTGTGTTGTATTTTCAAACAGCCGAATCTTTGCATTTTCATAGATGTTATTAATAATATTAATGTGCGCATCTTCAATACCGCAAGATTTCAGGGCCATTGTAACTGCTGATGGTTTCACTGAATCAAAGGATTTTTCATAATCGATAAAAGCCATGCACAATGGAAGTTCATATTCCCCGCTCTTTCAATTAGTTCTCTCAGTACGTGGATATGATCTATTGTGCTGTAGCCACTCCTGAATCCAGCTTGTTCTCTCGGTTGAGCCATGTCCAGTGTCACCTTTAAGCGGTGTGAAAGAACTTCAGTGAAGATTTTATAAACCACTGATAGGAGGCTGATAGGTCTGTAGTTCCTGAGATCTTCAATGTCACCTTTTTTTATGTAGCACGATCATTTTAGCGTTGTTCCAATCCTCAGGAATCTTCCCTTCATTAGGGCATCGAGTGAAAATTTGGGCGAGTACTGTTTCGATTTCTCCACTTGCTTCTTGTATGATGTGTACAGTAATTCCATCTTCTCCTGGAGCTTTTTCCCGCTTCATGTTCTTGATTGCATGTGCAACTTCTGCTAGGAGGACTGGAAGAACTCTGGTACCTTTCATGATATCTGGAGTACATGTATCATCCCTTTCATATAATTTGGAGTAGAAATCTTTCACTCTTGTCAAAATTTCGCCTCTATTTCTTGTTACAGAACCATCTTCTTTTCTCAGTGCCATAATCTGTTTTGTTCCCTTACTGAGATGTTCCTTTGCTATCTTTAGGCTTTGGTTGTTTTCAATTGCTTTCCTCACTAGTTCACAGTTGAATTTCCTTACGTCTTCAGTGATACTTTTTTGTACTGTCTTGCATAGCTCTATATATTCCACTTTGGAAGTCACATCTTCTTTAGTTGTCCTCATCTCTCTCCTTTTTTGCATCAACATTTTGGTTTTTTCTGATAATTTGTTCACATGCAACTTGTTCTTAGACCCAGCTAATTTTGTTGCTGTTTCCATAAGAGCTTTGGTTACTTTTCTGTTAACTTCAGAAATATCCACTTCTTCCGATGTTCTTCAGTTCCAACTTGAAGGTACTACAGTGTTTTTTAAGGTTGGTTATGTCAATACATTTTGTTTGTGTTATGAGCTTGCCACGTTCAAGTTTAGTGTTGAGGTGCATCTTACATCTCACCAATCTATGGTCACTACCTGTGTTGAACTTGTTTAGCACACTGCAGTCTTCTGTGATGAATTTTTTGTTACACATAATAAAATCAATTTCACTTGTCGTCCCATTTGGATGTCTCCATGTCCATTTCCTGTGTGGCTTTTTCTTGAAAAAGGAGTTCAAGATGAAAAACCCTTCTGCCTCTGCAAACTCTGAGAGTATTTCCACGCTGGTTTCTGTTGCCGTGACCGAATTTACCTACTGAAGTTTCATTCTGTTGCCGTTGCTCTATTTTTGCATTGAAATCTCCCATAATTATCTTTAAGTGCTTCTTACCTTTATTATTTAGATGACGAATTTCCTCATAAAATTCAATTTCTTCTTCAAGATGACTTGTGGTGGGTGCATAAGTTTGAATAATCTGAGCCTTGTATCTTCTCAAGAGTTGGATAACGAGTCGTGCAGCTCTGTCAGAGGAACTTTCAACTTCTACAACTTCATCCTTCAGTTTCTTGTTTGTTATAAATCCAACACTACTAGTTCTGCCAGTATCTGTCCCACGATAGTAGAAGAGATGTCCACTTTTCAGTTCAATGAGATCTTCTCCTTACCTCACTTAGCCCGACGATGTCCCACTATATCCTTTGTAGTTCCTCTTCCAATTCAAGAAGCCTTGAATCAGAAGATAGGGAGCGTCCATTATACGTAGCCAAGGTCAGCATCAGATGGCAGCCTAGTCCGGTCCTCCGTGGATTCTTAGCACCCTCTGCTTTCATGTCGCACTGGCCGCTGCCTTGGCCAGGTACATTCCTGCTGCCGGAGACTGAGGGCCAAGATTTAAGTTGTGGAGTCATTTTGGAGGGGTTTGGCCATAACTCACCACGCTGGCCAAGCGGGTTGGTGAGTGTGGGATAGCATTTCCTCTAATCCCGATGGTATAGTTATACCGCTATTGGCGGATGTCAGAGCCCCTTTAGTGGGAACAGGATGCACCACGAGAAGGCGGGGTTGACATTTGTCAAGGAGAGGCTGTGATGTCACACATCAACTGACCTTACATCCCTTTTATATATATATATATATATACACTCACCTACCCGCTTGGCCAGCGTGGTGAGTTATGGCCAAACCCCTCCAAAATGACTCCACAACTTAAATCTTGGCCCTCAGTCTCCGGCAGCTGGAATGTACCTGGCCAAGGCAGCGGCCAGTGCGACATGAAGGCAGAGGGTGCTAAGAATCCCCAGAGGACCGGACTAGGCTGCCATCTGATGCTGACTTTGGCTACGTATAATGGACGCTCCCTATCTTCTGATTCAAGGCTTCTTGAATTGGAAGAGGAACTACAAAGGATATAGTGGGACATCGTCGGGCTAAGTGAGGTAAGGAGAAGATCTCATTGAACTGAAAAGTGGACATCTCTTCTACTATAGTGGGACAGATACTGGCAGAACTAGTGGTGTTGGATTTATAATAAACAAGAAACTGAAGGATAAAGTTGTAGAAGTTGAAAGTTCCTCTGACAAAGCTGCACGGCTTGTTATCCAACTCTCGAAAAGATACCAGGCTCAGATTATTCAAACTTATGCACCCACCACAAGTCATCCTGAAGAAGAAATTGAAGAATTTTATGAGGAAATTTGTCATCTAAATAATAAAGGTAAGCAGCACTTGAAAATAATTATGGGAGATTTCAATGCAAAAATAGGGCAACGACAACAGAATGAAACTTCAGTAGGTAAATTCGGTCACGGCAACAGAAACCAGCGTGGAAATACTCTCGTTGAGTTTGCAGAGGCAGAAGGGTTTTTCATCTTTAACTCCTTCTTCAAGAAAAAGCCACACAGGAAATGGACATGGAGACATCCAAATGGGACGACAAGTGAAATTGATTTTATTATGTGTAACAAAAAATTCGTCATAGAAGACTGCAGTGTGCTAAACAAGTTCAACACAGGTAGTGACCATAGATTGGTGAGATGTAAGTTGCACCTCAACACTAAACTTGAACGTGGCAAGCTCATAAGACAAACAAAATCTATTGACATAACCAACCTTAAAAAACGCCATAATACCTTCAAGTTGGAACTGAAGAACATGTTCTCTGCTTTAGAAGGCCTAACATCGGAAGAAGTGGACATCTCTGAAGTTAACAGAAAAGTAACCAAAGCTCTTATGGAAACAGCAACAAAATTAGCTGGGTCTAAGAACAAGTTGCATGTAAATAAATTATCAGGAAAAACGAAAATGTTGATGCAAAAAAGAAGAGAGATGAGGACAACTAAAGAAGATGTGACTTCCAAAGTGGAATATATAGAGCTATGCAAGACAGTACGAAAAAGTATCACTGAAGACGTAAGAAAATTCAACTGTGAACTAGTACGGAAAGCAATTGAAAACAACCAAAGCCTAAAGATAGCAAAGGGACATCTCAGTAAGGGAAGAAAACAGATTATGGCACTGAGAAAAGAAGATGGTTCTGTAACAAGAAATAGAGGCGAAATTTTGACAAGAGTGAAAGATTTCTACTCCAAATTATATGAAAGGGATGATGCATGCACTCCAGACATCATGAAAGCTACCAGTATCAGAGTTCCTCCAGTCCTTCCAGCAGAAGTTGCACATGCAATCAAGAACATGAAGCGGGGAAAAGCTCCAGGTGAAGATAGAATTACTGTAGACATCATACAAAAAGCAAGTGGAGAAATCGAAACAGTACTCGCCCCAAATTTTCACTCGATGCCTTAATGAAGGAAAGATTCCTGAGGATTGGAACACCGCTACAATGATCCTGCTACATAAGAAAGGTCACATTGAGGATCTCGGAAACTACAGACCTATCAGCCTCCTATCAGTAGTTTATAAAATCTTCACTAAAGTTCTTTCACACCACTTGAAGGTAACACTGGACATGGCTCAACCGAGAGAACAAGCTGGATTCAGGAGTGGCTACAGCACAATAGATCATATCCACGTACTGAGAGAACTAATTGAAAGAGCGAGGGAATATGAACTTCCATTGTGCATGGCTTTTATCGATTATGAAAAAGCCTTTGATTCGGTGAAACCATCAGCAGTTACAATGGCTCTGAAACTCTTTAATGCCACATTGGAGGGTGTTTTTCAGTCACTGAGCTGGGAAAACAAGGGGATAAAGATTAATGGAGATTATCTAACTCACCTTCGTTTTGCTGATGACGTAGTCATTTTTGCAACTACCCCATCAGAGCTGCAGAGTATGATCCAGGAACTTGCTGACAAGAGTAAAGAAGTGGGATTAAAAATGAACTTTCAGAAGACAAAAGTGATGTTCAATGCTTTTACAAGAAATGAAGATTTATCGATTGATGGAGAAAAGCTAGAGATAACAGACACATACGTTTATCTTGGACAGCAGATATCAAGTGAGGGTTACATTGATGAAGAAATTAATCGGCGTACAAAACTTGCCTGGAGAGCTTTTGGAAGAAACAGCATAATTTTCAAGAGCAAAATGCCATTATGTCTTAAAAGAAAAGTGTTTGATCAATGCATCCTTTCAGTGCTTACGTATGGTGCAGAGACGTGGACCTTAACTAAAAGAGACATACAAAGGCTGCAGACAACTCAAAGCAGCATGGAGAGGTGCATGCTTGGTGTAACCAGGAGAGATAAGAAGAGGAACTCGTGGATCCGAAAAATGACAAGAGTGGAAGACATCATGATCAGAGTTAAATCCCTGAAATGGCAATGGGCTGGACATACTGCCAGAAGGACAGATCATCGATGGACAGCCGAAATTTTAGATTGGATTCCAAGGGACAGGAAAAGACCCAGAAGAAGACCACATGGGAGATGGGTGGATGAAATTCGAAAGTATGCAGGGGTGACATGGAGGAGACTGGCACAAGACAGACCGTTGTGGAGGAAACTTGGGGAGACCTTCGTCCAGCAGTGGATTGATAATGGTTTACAATGATGATGATGATGATGATATATATATATATATATATATATATATATATATATATATATATCACTGTCAACCATTATTAATCCACTGCTGGACGAAGACCTTCGTCCAGCAGTGGATTGATAATGGTTTACAATGATGATGATGATGATGATATATATATATATATATATATATATATATATATCACTGTCAACCATTATCAATCCACTGCTGGACGAAGGTCTCCCCAAGTTTCCTCCACAACGGTCTGTCTTGTGCCAGTCTCCTCCATGTCACTCCCGCATACTTTCGAATTTCATCCACCCATCTAAAAAAAAAATATCTGTAAAACTAGTTTAGATGACGCTGTGAATAATCCAAGAATTCAGCTCACTCTAAGTCAATTTACACAAAAGTCCTCTTTACTGGTAAAAAAAAAAAAAATCTTCATGTACGATGATAAACACATAACAGCTTCCCCATTGGAGGGAGAAAACTGTGATATATATATATCATCATCATCATCGTCAACCATTATCAATCCACTGCTGGACGAAGGTCTCCCCAAGTTTCCTCCACAACGGTCTGTCTTGTGCCAGTCTCCTCCATGTCACCCCTGCATACTTTCGAATTTCATCCACCCATCTCCCATGTGGTCTTCTTCTGGGTCTTTTCCTGTCTCTTGGAATCCAATCTAAAATTTCGGCTGTCCATCGATGATCTGTCCTTTTGGCAGTATGTCCAGCCCATTCCCATTGCCATTTTTATATATATATATATATATCACAGTTTTCTCCCTCCAATGGGGAAGCTGTAATGTGTTTATCATCGTACATGAAGATTTTTTTTTTTACCAGTAAAGAGGACTTTTGTGTAAATTGACTTAGAGTGAGCTGAATTCTTGGATTATTCACAGCGTCATCTAAACTAGTTTTACAGATATTTTTTTTTCCGTGTTTTATGAAAGCTCTTAATTTACAGGAAATAGAAAATGATGTTGCTAAAGGTATTTATTTCATGTACAAGGGGTGGCAAATCTGGGCTTGCACCTGGGCATCAAATGCCCTTGATGTGATCATGCTTAGGTGGAGTCAACACTAGCTTGAGTGAAGCTCCTAATCAGTTCCGACTTTTAAGTTGCTTAGTCCCAGCATTTATACCAATTATTGACTTGGCTAATTGCAAGTCATAGCCCAGAGAAGAAAAACTCAAGGGAGTTCAGACATGATGTTCAGTATCGGAAACTCAATGAGAAGCAATGAAAAATATATGCCAATGAGCCATTACATTATGACCACCCTCAGCCTAAAGAAATGAGCACACCTGAAGACCAAACAGTGGCGCAGGTGAAGTTCACAGAGCAGTATATGTACAACCCGAGGACCGACTTTTGGTTAGTAGAGTCTTCGGAGTCAGAATGGGAAAAGCTGCCGATCTATCGGAGTTTGATAAAGGACAAATTGTGATGGCGCAGCACCTCGGAACTACGATCTCGGAAACAGCGCTGCTGGTGGGTTGTTCACGTGCCGCTGTAGTGAGTACATATCAAAACTGGTGCACAAATGGCCAAACAATGAACCGTCATCCTCAGCTTATTGATACCAGAGTGGAGTGCGACTGTCGCACATTGTTCACAGTGACTACAGGGCCACAGTGCGGCAAATCACCCACAGCTACAACAGTGGTGATCAGGGCAATGTGTCACAGCACACAGTTCATGTGCATGGGCCTGTGTAGCCGAAAACCCAGCCGGGTCCCTATGCTCACGTTACATCATCGCCAACAATGCATGAAATGGGCCCAAGATCATTGAGATTGGACCGTGGATGATTGGAAGAAAGTGGCCTGGTCTGACGAATCAAAATCTCTGGTGCATCACATAGACAGCTGAGCGTAGATACACCAATTACCAATGGAAGCTATGGCCCCTGGATACACTGTTGGACGGAAACAGGCCTGTGGCGGTGGTATTATGCTGTGGGCGATTTTTTCTTGGGACACTTTAGGCCCCATTATCTCAATAACACAATCCCTGACAGCTGACGGGTATCTCAACATCATTGCGGACCAAGTTCACCCATTCATGGCAACTGTGTTCCCTGCTGGTGATAACCATTATCAACAGGATAATGCTCCATGCCACACTGCCAGAATTGTCAAGGAGTGGTTCGAGGAACATGCTGGTGATTTTCTGTTAATGCCCTTGCCTCCAAATTCACCAGACATGAACCCAATCGAACATTTTGGTTTGACTTGGAAAATCACCACCATCCCGAAATGTACAGGAACTGGAGGACCTGCTGTTTTTATTATGGTACCAGATACCCCAGGAGACCTATCGCCACCTCGTCGAATCGATGCCTTACCGAGTGGCCACTGTTTTGCGGGCTGAAGGGGGTCCTACAGCTTATTAGGTAGGTGGTCATAATGTAATGGCTCATCGGTATATATCAGAAAGGCTTTCTGTTGTTAAAGAATTGAACCCTGGAACACAAGCAGTCATCAGAAATTATAGTACACTTCCATAAAAAATAACTACCTTGTACTCGTAGGATGTGAAATTCCTTAAGTTTATGAAAGAATTGAAACAGAAATTGATAAATCAGAGTAATTACATAAATTTTGGCACCAATAATTAAGGAAGAAAATCAACATTGCCAATATGGTAAGAATCAAGGACTGAATTTAAAAAGTTAGGTCCTAATTAATACCACAGTCCAGCCTTGACATGAAATCTTTCTTTCCAAACACATCTGTAAAGAAGCAATAGCTCAAACTGAACCAAAAAATCCTTCCTGATATTTACATTTAAGAAATGCTTGACATTCTATAATGTCACTATTATTGATTAATTTCCTTTCAATTACAAACGTTATAAGCAGAAATGGAATATTTCCAAGGGATTCTGAACTCTTAGCTAAAGTTATCATGCAAAATATAGATTGTTAAGCAATCAATAGAAATCAGTCGGAACCCCAGTTTTTTTGCAGATATATAGATGATACTCTTATCATTCTGAATGGTAATCCTGAAAAACTGATCAAAATACAACAATTTTCACCCATCTTTTCATCAATGAAATTATATCTAGATATGGAACACATGACACGTTATCATTCCTGGATTTAAAATTAATTTAAAGGAAAATTAAACTATCATGTTTAAGTGAAGCCAATGCATGTACCTACCTTAATTCCTAAAAAATATGCCCATCGGTGGTGCCATAACATTACAGCATTCCAATAATATTAGGTGTACAAATAAGTTTTAAAGCATTTTAAGACAATGCAACATGTAATTTGAGAGAAAACAACCATACCTTTACGAATCAAAATATGTGCTGTCATTATCTATCACCTTCTGCCATCAGTCGGGCAGCTGATTGATTCCAGCCATGAAGAATACTTCGTCGTGTGACGCGAGGAAGTCGTCAACCCATTTTTGCACTTGTGGGGTAATGTCATATGTAAATGAGCGGTATCACATGTCCAGAACCATACAGCAGACTAAACCATGTTGCATCGATCGGAACAAATGATAGTCTCAAGGGGCTATGTTGGTACTATACACTGGGTGCCCCAAAACTTCCTAGCCAAGCATCAATAACGTTTCCTTGACCGATTTCGCGACATGCGACCTAGCGTTGTCATGCAGTAATTTCATGGGATGCAAAATGCTTTGCCTGTGAATGGACATTTCCAAAAGATTTCCTGATTCAATCGCAGCAGTTGTTAATAATCTTATTATGGTTGTTGTAAGATCTTCAACCATATATATTATGTGGTATTGTATTTTCATTCGAACAACATTATGATATTGCTCTAAAAATTACTGTTGTAAGTGATAATGTCATTTGATACTGGATGCATTGCTATAACTGTTAAATAATAGAATAATTAGTATAGTATCAAAATAATTGATTCATATGATATTGTCTTAGGTTGTTAATTTTATTTGCTGAATAATTCTTTCATTCGTGCACTTGGTTTATATGCACAAATGAAAGAATTATTCAGCAAATAAAATTAACAACCTAAGACAATATCATATGAATCAATTATTTCGATACTATACTAAATAATTATATTATTTAACAGTTATAGCAATGCATCCAGTACCAAATGGCATTATCACTTACAACGAGTAAAACAGCAATTTTTAGAGCAATATCATAATGTTGTTCAAATGAAAAAAGCAGCGATTGTTGTTTGTGTTGATCAGCAGTAACAGTTTGACCCTGTTCCAATAGTTCATAATAGAGCACACCCTTCATATCATACCAGATGCACAGCAGAACTTTCTTGGAGTGAATATTGCGTTTCGGTGTCGAAGTCGTTGCTTCACCGGAGTCTACCTAGTGTTTTTTGTGTTTGGGATTGCCGTACCATTTCCACTTTTCATCACCCGTAACGATTTTCCACAGGAAAGACTTTTCTGTGTTGTTTATTCAACAGATTCAAACACTTCATGACATGCTCATCCTTGTTCCTCTGGCTCAGGTCATGTGGCACCCATTTTCCTTCCTTCTGAATCTTTCCCACTGCATGTGAAGAATAAGAAATGGTTTGTTAAGTTACCCCCAGTTGTTCACCTAGTTCTTTTTGCATTTGAGACGAATCTTCATCCAGCAATGCTTGCAGTTCCTCGTGTGCAACCTTCTGCGGGGCACCGCTACGTTCTCGATCGCTAACATCAAAATCACCTGCTTTAAACTGTCTAAACCCAAACTCACGCATGCTTTTGCAGCAATTTTTCCTTGATGAAATTCGTAATAAATGCAGTATCGCTTGCCATCTTTCTCCTACTGATGTGCTAGTGGGTTTGACTGTTGTCACATTTTATACTCTGGACCAGTTACAGTCACATGACAAAGTGGGGGAATGTCAGATATGTAAATTAGCTGTATATGTCACACAAAAAATGCTTTAAAACTTAGTTGTACACCCAATATGTAAATAAAACTTTTATGTGTGGTAGCATTGCAAAATTTAGAGAGGAAAAACTTCTATGGTTTAAACAAATAACCATATCATTAATCTATGAAACCAGTACTGTTAAATGAAATCAGACACCAACAAAGACAAAAAATATCTAAATGAAAATCCTGAAGAGAACACTGGATTTACTGTAAAATTCCTCAGATTCCATGTGTAATTAATGTCTTGATGAAACAAAATATGGAATTTATGACAACTGTTACTACCAAAAGCAGCCTTTTAATCAAAAGTAAGGATAAAACAAATCAGGTATAGATACAAGATCAAGGTCAAAATGAAAGGAAGTTAAAAACACAACTTTAGTTGCACAAAAAAAGCATAAGAACAACTGAAGGTGCATCTTGCTTAACACATTAACAACTGGGATTACAGCCATAGGAAAAAAAAAAAAGCATTGCAAAAATGTAGCTATACTAACAGTTTAAAGCACTGAGGCATTTCAACATAATCATGAAGTGAAACTCATTTTATTTGGCTATTTCTAATTTTAATTTAATCATTCTGTATTTTGTGGGGTCTACTAAAAATTGTTTCTAAAATTTAACAAATTTTTAGGGATAACTCATCTCCAATCAGGATATTCTGAGGAATTTACTTACCTGATCAATGTTCGGTTGTCCAACTAAATCCAACTAAATTGCACCAGATGCCTGATAGAGCCATCATTGCTGATGAACTTTTTCTTCTTCTCAATTTCTAATCCTTCTTTAATTTACCTTTATAAAAGGTTATTTAAAAAACTAAAGATTTTTAGAGTATCCAGATTCATGTCATGACCAGTTTCCTACACTTCTGTCTAGCCCAGTTTTATTTGTACAGTTTCTTATAGCAGCTTTGTGTTCTGCTATTTGAGACTTCAGCCTCTGACCTGTCTCTCCTATGTAAGAATGCTTTCAGTTACATTTAACTTCATATATAACTCCTTGCATTTGCAAAATTACTTCTGTTTCCATTACTTAGGGGAAAAAATTATTTTTGTTACACTTAGATTTGGAGCAAGGTTAGTTTTATATTAACTCCTAACTATTTTGAGAGACTCAAATAGTCCATCTAATTTTTCTGTTGAATTTTATTTCTTTGAGTTTTGTAATTTTATTCAAGCTTTTTATGTCTGAGTTTTTTTACTACTGCTTTTGGAAAGTTGTTTTCTGCTAGTATTTCTTTGAGTTCATTTTTGTGAACTTTCCTTATTTCTTCAGTTAAACCTAAATCATTTATTTTCTCCAGGTACTGACTGTTATATTTGCTTTTACATAAAAGGGGTGGGGTGGTAAGAGTTAAAATCTAAAGTTATATTTGCATTCCTGGGCTTTTTGTATAGTTTTGTAAGTAGTTTTCCATATTCAATGTAAATAGTAAATATAAGAAATTTAGCTGAATTTAAAAGTAAATTTTGGAGGATCACCTAATTTGCTGAAAGTTCCTAGAATTTTTTCTAGCAATTTTTGTTGTGGGTAAGCATTTTAAATATGCCTGTTATCAATTTTTATGTCCACTCTAAAAAACCATAAGGTCATCGAGGCTTTCTGCTAGAAATTCAATTAACAAATTCTGTATTAATGTTAGTATACATTGAAACAATGTCTAAATTTCTCATAAAATAGTACGTTTTTTTGAAGAACTTGCTAAAATTTCTGTAGATCTCTAGAGATTTTTATCAAAAAGCATGTGGTTCTTTCATAATTTTTACTGATGAAATTTGGAAAACTTTTTAATTTGAAAAGCAATGATTTTTTTGTTTATTATTGCTTATTAGTTCGTTTCCTTTATGTAATTTCAAGATTTCATACATTTAAGGAATTATGTTACTAGTTTTTGAGAATTGTTTGTAAGATCCTTTCAGTTCATTTTCTTTGTTTGTTCTGTTATTAGTTTTGATAATTTCTTGATAAATGCAGGGAAAGACTTTTCTTGTTCTTCATAAAGTTGCTTTTTAAAGTTCCTCCTCCATTTTTGAGATAACCTTTCTTATTCGAAAAAGTATCTTACTTTTGTCAGTTTTAATTGCAACTATGTTATAATTTTTTCTGAACTCCTGAAAAATTTTCAATTGAGTGCTATTGTAAGTTTTTGTCTGTTCTTTTTTCATGAGTTTAGTAATGCTATTGTGGTCAGGTGTGTAGGCAGGATTTTGTCTTGGGAGGGGGATCCAACATCTACTAGTTCAAAAGCAGAACCGTAAATTATATATGTATTTAGTGTAGACCCCGTATTTATTATATATATATCATCATTATCAACCATTATCAATCCACTGCTGGACGAAGGTCTCCCCAAGTTTTCTCCACTACGGTCTATCTTGTGCCAGTCTCCTCCATGTCACTCCTGCATACTTTCGAATTTCATCCACCCATCTCCCATGTGGTCTTCTTCTGGGTCTTTTCCTGTCCCTTGGAATATAATCTAAAATTTCGGCTGTCCATCGATGGTCTGTCCTTCTGGCAGTATGTCCAGCCCATTGCCATTTCAGGGATTTAACTCTGATCATGTCTTCCACTCTTGTCATTTTTCAGATCCACGAGTTCCTCTTCTTATCTCTCCTGGTTACACCAAGCATGCACCTCTCCATGCTGCTTTGAGTTGTCTGCACCCTTTGTATGTCTCTTTTAGTTAAGGTCCACGTCTCTGCACCATACATAAGCACTGGAAAGATGCATTGATCAAACACTTTTCTTTTAAGACATAATGGCATATTGCTCTTGAAAATTATGCTGTTTCTTCCAAAAGCTCCCCGGGCAAGTTTTGTATGCCGATTAATTTCTTCATCAATGTCACCCTCACTTGATATCTGCTGTCCAAGATAAACGTACGTGTCTGTTATCTCCAGCTTTTCTCCATCAATCGATAAATCTTCATTTTGTGTAAAAGCATTGAACATCACTTTTGTCTTCTGAAAGTTCATTTTTAATCCCACTTCTTTACTCTTGTCAGCAAGTTCCTGGATCATAATCTGCAGCTCTGATGGGGTAATTGCAAAAATGACTGTCATCAGCAAAACGAAGGTAGGTTAGATAATCTCCATTAATCTTTATCCCTTTGTTTTCCCAGTTCAGTGATTGAAAGACATTTTCCAATGTGGCATTAAAGAACTTTGAAGATATGGTGTCACCTTGTCTCACTCCTTTTCCAATTTTTATGTGTGTTGTATTTTCAAACAGCCGAATCTTTGCACTTGCATTTTCATAGATGTTATTAATAATATTAATGTACGCATCTTCAATACCGCAGGATTTCAGAGCCATTGTAACTGCTGATGGTTTCACTGAATCAAAGGCTTTTTCGTAATCGATAAAAGCCATGCAATATGGAAATTCATATTCCCTTGCTCTTTCAATTAGTTCTCTCAGTACGTGGATATGATCTATTGTGCTGTAGCCACTCCTGAATCCAGCTTGTTCTCTCGGTTGAGCCATGTCCAGTGTTACTTTGAAATGGTGTGAAAGAACTTTAGTGAAGATTTTATTAACCACTGATAGGAGGCTGATAGGTCTGTAGTTCCTGAGATCCTCAATGTCACCTTTTTTATGTAGCAGGATCATTGTAGCGTTGTTCCAATCCTCAGGAATCTTCCCTTCATTAAGGTACCGAGTGAAAATTTGGGCGAGTACTATTTCGATTTCTCCACTTGCTTCTTGTATGATGTCTACAGTAATTCCATTTTCTCCTGGAGCTTTCCCCCGCTTCATGTTCTTGATTGCATGTGCAACTTCTGCTGGGAGGACTGGAAGAACTCTGGTACTGGTACCTTTCATGATGTCTGGAGTACATGTATCATTCCTTTCATATAATTTGGAGTAGAAATCTTTCACTCTTGTCAAATTTTGCCTCTATTTCTTGTTACAGAACCATCTTCTTTTCTCAGTGCCATAATCTGTTTTCTTCCCTTACTGAGATGTCCCTTTGCTATCTTTAGGCTTTGGTTGTTTTCAATTGCTTTCCTCACTAGTTCACAGTTGAATTTCCTTACGTCTTCAGTGATACTTTTTCGTACTGTATTGCATAGCTCTATATATTACACTTTGGAAGTCACATCTTCTTTAGTTGTCTTCATCTCTCTTCTTTTTTGCATCAACATTTTGGTTTTTCCTGATAATTTGTTCACATGCAACTTGTTCTTAGACCCAGCTAATTTTGTTGCTGTTTCATAAGAGTTTTGGTTACTTTTCTGTTAACTTCAGAAATATCGACTTCTTCCGATGTTAGGCCTTCTAAAGCAGAGCATCTGTTCTTCAGTTCCAACTTGAAGGCATTATGGTGTTTTTTAAGGTTGGTTATGTCAATACATTTTGTTTGTCTTATGAGCTTGCCACGTTCGAGTTTAGTGTTGAAGTGCATCTTACATCTCACCAATCTATGGTCATTACCTGTGCTGAACTTGTTTAGCACACTGCAGTCTTCTATGACGAATTTTTTGTTACACATAATAAAATCAATTTCCCTTGTCATCCTACTTGGATATCTTCATGTCCATTACCTGCGTGGCTTTTTCTTGAAAAAGGAGTTCAAGATGAAAAACCCTTCTGCCTCTGCAAACTCAACGAGAGTATTTCCACGCTGGTTTCTGTTGCCGTGACCGAAGTTACCTACTGAAGTTTCATTCTGTTGTCGTTGCCCTATTCTTGCATTGAAATCTCCCATAATTATCTTCAAGTGCTGCTTACCTTTATTATTTAGATGACGAATTTCCTCATAAAATTCTTCAATTTCTTCTTCAGGATGACTTGTGGTTGGCGCATAAGTTTGAATAATCTGAGCCTGGTATCTTCTCGAGAGTTGGATAATGAGTCGTGCAGCTCTGTCAGAGGAACTTTCAACTTCTACAACTTTATCCTTCAGTTTCTTGTTTATTATAAATCCAACACCACTAGTTCTGCCAGTATCTGTCCCACGATAGTAGAAGAGATGTCCACTTTTCAGTTCAATGAGATCTTCTCCTTACCTCACTTAGCCCGACGATGTCCCACTTGATCCTTTGTAGTTCCTCTTCCAATTCAAGAAGCCTTGAATCAGAAGATAGGGAGCGTCCATTATACGTAGCCAAAGTCAGCATCAGATGGCAGCCTAGTCCGGTCCTCTGGGGATTCTTAGCACCCTCTGCCTTCATGTCGCACTGGCCGCAGGTACATTCCAGCTGCCGGAGACTGAGGGCCAAGATTTAAGTTGTGGAGTCATTTTGGAGGGGTTTGGCCGTAACTCACCACACTGGCCAAGCGGGTTGGTGAGTATGGGATAGCATTTCCTCTAATCCCGATGGTATAGTTATACCGCTATTGGCGGTCGTCAGAGCCCCTTTAGTGGGAACAGGATGCACCACGAGAAGGCGGGGTTGACATTTGTCAAGGAGAGGCTGTGATGTTACGCATCACCTGACCTTACATCCCATATATATTTATTTATTTATTTATTTATTTATTTATTAGTGTCCAAAATTTTAGCAACAGAACAACCTGTGGCAGGTCGTTGTTTAAACATTTTAGTGTTTACAGTATTAGTACGGAACAGTTATACCGATACCTTTTTGGGTTGGATTCTTACATACACACAAATCATAATATGAAAAGAAACAATTTGCTAGATTATCACATTTTGATACAGCCTGAATTTGAAATACTGGATAGAGCTGTTTAGCCAAAAGTATGACTTTTAATATAACATTAATACACAGTAATTTAAAAATGGATCTTAAGAACTGTGAAATTAGGGATAATTACTTTTTTAATCATACCTGATTTCTATGATTACAATTTGAATCTGACTCTTCTGCTTTTCTCTGATAAGTCAGTGATAACTTCACCTGCACTAAGGGATATATCTCTGTGTACATATAACATTGCTAAGCCATTTAATCTGTCTTCAGAGGTAGTGCTACGCAAGTACGATTTTATTCTCCAGAGGGTTGAGAAAGATCATTCCACAGAGCTTGTTGATACTGGCAAAACACATAAAACCTTCAACAGTTTATGTCATCATCATCCTCATCATTGTCAACCATTATCAATCCACTGCTGGACGAAGGTCTCTCCAAGCCTCTTCCACAACGGTCTGTCTTGTGCCAGTCTCCTCCGTGTCACTCCCTCATACTTTCGAATTTCATCCACCCATCTCCCATGTGGTCTTCTTCTGGGTCTTTTCCTGTCCCTTGGAATCCAATTTAAAATTTCGACTGTCCATCGATGGTCTGTTCTTCTGGCAGTATGTCCAGCCCATTGCCATTTCAGGGATTTTACTCTGATCATGATGTCTTCCACTCTTGTCATTTTTCTGATCCACGAGTTCCTCTTCTTATCTCTCCTGGTTACACCAAGCATGCACCTCTCCATGCTGCTTTGAGTTGTCTGCAGCCTTTGTATGTCTCTTTTAATTAAGGTCCACGTCTCTGCATCGTACGTAAGCACTGGAAGGATGCATTGATCAAACACTTTTCTTTTAAGACATAATGGCATATTGCTCTTGAAAATTATGCTGTTTCTTCCAAAAGCTCTCCAGGCAAGTTTTATACGCCAATTAGTTTCTTCATCAATGTGGCCCTCACTTGATATCTGCTGTCCACGATAAACATATGCATCTATTATCTCCAGCTTTTCTCCATCAATCGATAAATATTCATTTCTTGTAAAAGCATTGTACATCCCTTTTGTCTTCTGAAAGTTCATTTTTAATCCCACTTCTTTACTCTTGTCAGCAAGTTCCTGGATCATACTCTCCAGCTCTGATGGGGTAGTTGCAAAACAAAGGTGAGTTAGATAATCTCCATTAATCTTTATCCCTTTGTTTTCTCAGTTCAGTGATTGAAAGACATTTTCCAATGTGGCATTAAACAGCTTGGGAGATATGCTGTCACCTTGTCTCATTCCATTTCTGATTTTTACGTGTGCTGTATTCTCAAACAACCAAATCTTTGCACTTGCATTTTCATAGATGTTATTAATAATATTAATGTATGCATCTTCAATACCGCAGGATTTCAAAGCCATTGTAACTGCTGATAGTTTCACTCTGTCAGAGGAACATTCAACTTCTACAACTTTATCCTTCAGTTTCTTGTTTATTATAAATCCAACACCACTAGTTCTGCCAGTATCTGTCCCACAATAGTAGAAGAGATGTCCACTTTTCGGTTCAAGGAGATCTTCTCCTTTTCTCCTTACCTCACTTAGCCTGACGATGTCCCACTTGATCCTTTGTAGTTCCTCTTCCAATTCAAGAAGCCTTGAATCAGAAGATAGGGAGCGTCCATTGTAAGTAGCCAAGGTCAACATCAAATGGCAGCATAGTCCGGTCCTCCACTGATTCTTAGCACCCTCTGCCTTCATGTCGCACTGGCCGCTTCCTTGGCCAGGTACATTCCAGCTGCCAGAGACTGAGGGCCAAGATTTAAGTTGTGGAGTCATTTTGGAGGGGTTTGGCCATAACTCACCACGCTGGCCAAGCGGGTTGGTGAGTGTGGGATAGCATTTCCTCTAATCTTGATGGTATAGTTATACCGCTATTGGCGGTCGTCAGAGCTCCTTTAATGGGAACAGGATGCACCACGAGAAGGCGGGGTTGACATTTGTCAAGGAGAGGCTGTGATGTTGCGCATCACCTGACCTTACATCCCACAGTTTATGTACATTAGGATATATTGCAATATTGCATTGTTTTAAAACATCAGTTGCATTGTGTAACTCTGCATTTTCTATAAGGCTACGTAGGTGTCTTTTCCATAGCTGTATTTCGGCTTTCACAGTTCTGCTGTCATCCAGCTCACTTGAATGAAAATGCATTGTTTCTTCTAAGTCATTCTCGTTGATAGATAAGAAATTGTGAAAAGGCAGTAAATGCTGAAAACCTTTAGTAACGGTTTTATGCATTAGAAATCTTCGATCGATTTCTTGTACGAACGAATCTAAAAACGGCAAGAATACAGAGATTCTGTAGTAATCTTCAGCAGAATCTGTTTCTGCATTGAAACAATTCATTTGTCTGTTTCATAAACTTGGTATTTTGGTGTCAAAATCTAGTAATTTTGAATTTTCAATTAATTCTTGAAATATTTTTTTAAATTTGTAACAGGACTTTTTCTTATTGATTGTATTTCATGTTTTAAATCCTCTGCAAGATTTATAGCTTCAACTAAATCTATGTTTTCTTTCTGTAATGCTTTGCACAGTAACATTGAGTACCAAAAAACCACATCAATGACAATTCTACGTCTTTTATCGCCAACGAAATCTGCATGATGATGTTTTCCTGTCATTCTAGGAACTTATTTCTTCTAAAGCATTTAAGACTGCTGGCTGAAGCTCCAAAAAAAGTGCTAACGGAATCATGCCTATCTACCCATCTTGTTAGGCAGAAACGCTTTAGTTTCTCCTTTCTGGAATTTGGAAGTATATTTTTTACCTTTGTTTGTAAGAATGACTGATGTTTAGGGGTATTGAAAAATTCATAAACGTTTTCTACTGTACCCATGGCATTGTGAATGCCTTGAACCTTACATGCCCCAGAAATGACTAAATTTAAGCCATGTGAGCTATAACGAACAAGCATAGCAGACGGGAATTTTTCTTTCACGACTGCGTGAGCAGCATTAAATTTTCCTGCCATTGTTGATGCTCCATCATAGTCCTGACCCCGGAGACACTTGGTTTCCACACCAAATTTATCCTATGTGGTTATTATTGTTTGAGCTAACTCTTTTCCTGTGGTATTACCACTCACTGGCACAAACAGCAAAATTTTTCGTTTATCTTTGCTGTTTCATCGTTAACGTAGCAAAAGCTTAAAGAAAATTGTTCAGTTTTCCCAATGTCAGCAGTTTCATCCGCTAAAATTGAGAGGCATTTTGATGCATTTACCATGTTGACAACTTTTTTTGTAAGCAATTTATTGCAGCTTTCAGTTATCTCGTTCTGAATTGTAGGACTTATATACTGAGAATTTTTCCCGGTGTGTTCACGAATAGTCACAACATCACTCGTGCCAGTCTCTTTCACAGTCATTTTAAGTCCGAAATGGAGAATTGATTTAAAGTTTCCTTCATTCTCAGTAGGTTCTTGATCTAATTTGAAAGTTCCCAACTCACAGTGGCCTCACAAAGCCAGCCCTTGTTTGCCGCACAAAAGTACTGTTTGAATAACAGTACTTTTGTGCGTTTCAATTATTTCCACTTCGGCTTTTTCAGCAGCGTTTAGCCTATGATCAATGGGTTCACTTCTTTTCAAAACAACATCTTCCAAATCTTGGGCAGCCTTCAAACATTGCTTATGGTAATTCGTGGTTTGATGATAGTTATATTTCTCCAGAGCATGTTTCCAATTTTTAAACAGTTTCTTGCATGCTTGTCCTTGTGGCTGGGATGCAGTTCCTGCTCCACTCAAGGAAAAAGGGACACAATATTTGCAATAAGCTCCATCTTCCAATTGGGAGTAGGATAACCATATCCATCTTTCCAGCCACTTAATATGGAATCTGAGCCCCCCCCCCAGCAGTCGCAGGAAAATCGAAGCTACTTTCTGGCACTCAAATGTCTTGTAACGCGTTAAATCTCTCTTACTTGTTTGAATTTTTACTTACCAGTAATGCATTATCATTTAGACTTGATTTTATTTCAGTTTTTGGGACTTCTCTAACTTCAGATGATTCTAGGTCTGAGGCCTCTTGCGCAGCGGCTGCTTAATTTGCAACCGATTCTGAGGGAATTTCCTCACTCCTAATTTTCTTCGAAAAATAATCATGTAAGGTACACAAACGTTTAGACATCGCAAATGACGAAGAAGCCAAAAGAAACAACCTAAAGGTTTGCAGAACCGAAGGTGACTATAGGTCCGTACTGTAAAACCGCGAGCACCTCGATCACGAAACCGTTTTTTTGTTTTTTTCCTCCCCTTCCTGTCTCTAAAAGAATGAATTCGTCTTAACTCACAAGCTGGTGTTGTTTACACATTGCAGTTTCTTCCAGAATCAACTCTGGTTACGTATACGCCCTACATCTCAGCGCATGCATCAGGTAAAGTTCGTTCCGGAATGGGTCTCTTCTAGCGAAAAAGCAGTGCAGCTTCCGCAGCTGATGGCCTTGGCAAGCCTCGAATGGAGAGATAATGTTGGTGGTTGGGAGGGAGGATAAAGGAAGTGGCCGAACAGGATTACTCTACCAGGCACGTGTTGTGAAAAAGCAGCCGCCTGTTTGTGGGACACTTTTGGTCATCGTTTGGAGTTTATTCATAATCATCATCTAGGCTCATGGGTGGGAGGGAGGGTCCAGACCCCCAGGACCTCCCCTTCCCTATGCCCCTGATTGTGGTAATCTCTTTTGAGCAGGTCTGCTATAATTGGTTCTTCTGTTTCTAGACTGTTGTATATGATTTCCAATTCTGTTACTATTTTCTTTATATTTATTTTTTCTAGGACAGATTGAAATTGCTCCCTTTATTAACTGTCTAATAGTTCTTTTTTAACCACTGTAAACATAATGTTCTTAACACCATTTAAGATGTTCTGGGAACTTGTGACTTGAACTGAATAATTTTGCATTAGAAATTTGTTTCCTTATTACCACTGATGTAGAAGGAGCTTAGCAGCATTTATTAAGGGAATTTCTTTAATTGATCACGTATGCAAAAGTAGGGAAGACTGTGTTCTGTATGCAAAAAAACATTCTAGTATCTCAATCGAATGTTTATATTGCTAATCTGAGATGCTAGCCATTGACCATTCATCCAATCTTGGGTGGTGTTTGTCTGAAGGATTTATCCATGTCTTGGAGACAGTGTCCAGAAGTAAGGGACTTATCACTACTTATAGCCTTAAAAGTTGCCATGGTAATCACTAAACCCAGAAACTGTAGAGATGAATACTGTAAAGATGAGATGATACAGTTGGGTTGTGCAGTAGGACACCCCGTGAATTAAAAGGATTGTATTGCAAAGGGAATTTGAACTCCTTTGTCTTGAGAGCAGTTAAAATAAAGTTGTAAATGTGGCTACTCCATGGGGTTAAGATTGCATCGCTCAGTGAGAAAACAGAAGAAATTAAACAATCATGATGCCTGAGTGAGAACTACACTGGCGGAAAGTGAAAAAAGAACACCAAGAAGGAAACGTCTGATACCAACGAAATTTATACAGCATAATAACGGAATACAGAGGATAACGTGATCAAAACATTATGGCAAAATACAGCTGTATTTGCTGGTAAACTGAAAAATAACATTTCCATGTAACATGGTTAGTACAAGGTTGAACCGCCATGAACTGCGTCACACTGTGCAATTCTGGCATGGAGTCTGTCGTACAGATGTTGGATGTAAGTTTGGGGTATTGAGTTCCAAGCATCCTCAACCTGGACGCATAAATCCGGGATGGTCTTGGCTGGCCGTAGAGACCGGATAAGTCGTTGTCCCATAAAATCCCACACGTGCTCAATGGGGGACAAATCCGGTGAACGTGCAGGCCATGGAAGTTGTCTCACACCCTGAAGTGCATGCTGCGTTACACGTGCCGTGTGTGGGCGTGCATTATCTTGCTGGAAAACACCACGATGGACCGACCTTACAAATGGCACAACAACGGGCTGAATGATGTTGTTGATGTAGGAGGTGCTATTTAACGTACCCGGTACAAACACTAGTTGTGTACAGGAGCGATAGCTGATCGCTCCCCACACCAGGAGACCAGGTGTAGGCCCTGTGTGTCGCTGGCGGATGCAAGAAGGGTGGAGACACTCCCCTGTGCATCTGCGAACACTCATACGGCCATCGGAGGCTCCCAAGCAGAATCTGCTTTCATCGCTGAACACTACCGATTTCCATTGCGTTCTTCAGTGCAGACATTGGCGACACCACTGTAGCCATTCCTGATGGTGGGCTGGAGTCGGAGGTACACATGCCAGAGGCACACGTGCACGTAGTCCTGCATCCAGTAGATGGTTGCGGATTGTTCGCACAGTCACCTCAGGTGCAACGACAGCTCCGATTTGCGTCCCAGTAGATGTTCTGCTTGACAACGCCGCTCTTCTTATGCGTCGATCGGTCCGCTCATCAGTCCGTCTGTGACTCCCGGTTCCATGTCTTCTCGTGTGGGAATGTTCCTCAGACCATCTACGCCTCCATCGTATCACCACCGATACTTCCCGTCCAATTTGCTCCGCAATACGAAGATACGACCACCCGGCCTCACGAAGTCCGACTAAATGACCTCTCTCAAAGTCCAATAACTGCTGAAATCGTGCACGTCTTCCATGTCCAGGCATTGCAGCTTCTTCAGGGTCTTTGCACATGTCCGTACGCCGACGACTGATTACATTCACTTCGCCGTACTCCTTAAATACCACCGATGATAATTTGCATATTATGCCGTGCTGTAACGTAAGCGCTCACCGGTTGGTCCCGAAATTAACATCACACCTACGTAAACTCGACCCCATTAACATATTTAAATTTCATGATCATCCGCCAATTCCTTCTTGGTGTTCTTTTTTCACTTTCCGCCAGTGTATTTTTCAGTAGTGAAGGGCATTTCTACTAAACTGCTGCTATTGGCCTTAATAAAAGCAATCCTTTGAGCTCACTCTCCGCTTCCTTCTGGATAACATAAAAGGAATCTCATACGTTAGTCGCACTGTGTTGATGTTACTTGTATCTGTTCAATGTAACTAACATGTATGATTCTCAGTAGAGGAATCATGTAGGACAGAGTGTATTTAAATAAAAATTTGATATTCTTAGCGCATGACTCTCACATAGCATTCTTACTTCTATTTAAAATTGCTCAAAATCAGTAATGTTTATAAATTGATAGAAGTAATTAGTAATCAAAATTGAATAAAACAAATTCTAAACAATAAAAACAACAAACCAGATGTTATGCTTCTGAAAGTTTTGAGGGTATTCTTTCCTTCAGTGGAATGACCAATTGGAACCATCAGCTGTGAGCTAATCCCCTGCACTAGTGTACTTCTCTGATTAAAAGACACAAAGAAAGTATTGGACTCAAGTGTGGGATATGGTGGACCTACCACATTTGAGAAGGATGGTCCACCATTGAATCGACCTGGAATTTCTAAGAGGCATTCCAGAAAGAGATCTTGGCTGAGAGAGAGCAAGATTGGTGTATAGAATACTAGAGAAATAAATTGAAAGATGAATGAGGTGATTGAAGAAATGAATAAGTATAGATTGGATGTGTTTTGTGTTAGTTAAACTAAAAAGAAGGAAATTGGGATAAAAGAAGGGAATGGAGTGTTGGATAATGTAAGAGGACAGGCTGGTGTAGGTGTGAGTTTAAGTGAAAAGATGTAGAACCACTTGATTCACTATAGCTGCATAAGTGAGAGAATTCTTTGGATTCGTTTGAAAGTGAAACTTCAGAGAATAGTAATTGTCATAGTGCATGCCCCTTGTGACTTGGAACCTTCTGAGAAGAAGGAAGATTTCTAGAATCAGCTAAAAGCTGTTTTGAGCCAGTTTGGTGCTAAAGAAAAAGTTACAACAGCAGGGGATTTCAATGATAGAGTAGGTGTGCAGAATGCGATTTCTGATAATGTTCTGGGCAGAGGAGTAACTAGGTATTTCTGCACCCGGGGCAAACCACAAAATATTGCACTCCCATCTGTCTTTCTACCTTATACAGTACAATTCCGAAAATCTGCACTGCTAAAATCTGTATGGATTCAAACACCGGTTACAGTTAACAGGCGGGTAAAAAAAAAAAAGGTTTCAGAAATCAAATTTTTTTATTTTCCAGCTGACATAAAAAAAATGTTTAAAATCTTTTTTATGTGTTTTCTCTATTTGAAAAATATTACTAATGATATAAATTGTTTTTGGTCAAAAATGATGGTACAGTATTGAGCGATTAAAGTTCAAATAAAACACATATCAAGCGGGTAATCTGGCAACTTAGCATTGCATGTTTAAATTTTTTTCTGGTACACGTACTGTGAGAATCTGTTTTTTTATGTCTTGTTTCACATCTAAAGGTGAAATTTTTTTGAATAATTGTTTGGAAATTTGAGAAAATGGCAGGAGTGAAGAGAAAACACAGCTCTTGAACGATTCAGCAGAAAGTGGACTTGTTGCAAAAATTTGATAATGGCAGTGCACCAAAGCATGTTGCGGAGATTTTTGGTATTGCTGTTTGGACTGTGTACGATGTTATGAAAAACTAAGACAAGATATTGCAATTCTATGCAATGAGTGATAACAATTCTGAAAAATTGCTGATCGCAAAACGATGCATGAAGCTAGGAACTCCACCCTCGATGCTGTTGTTTACGAGTGGTTTCGGCAAAGGCGTAACGATGGTATGCCAATTACCGGTCCACTCTTATGCGAAAAAGCCAAGCTACACTGACGAAAAAAAAAAAAAATCCCAACACCAAGAAGAGGTTGTGTTAGATAAACAACAGTTGGTAGGCGGTGAGAGTACATCTATAAAATGATGTCTATGCAAATTTCGCGCTCGGCGCATACGTGTGGCGCTAGTGGCGCTCCTCGGAACATGCAAAGCAGGTTTGCTGTAAATACGCGCTGTAACGTTCGTGAGCGTTGCTTATCGTTGAGATTCGACGTAGTGTGTTGATGTTAGTCAAGAATGCCTTTAAAAAGATGAAGAAGCCATTATCAATAGCTCACGGAGTTTGAACGAGGTCGTGTAATAGGGCTACGAGAAGGTGGATTTTCTTTCCGCAATATTGCAGAACGATTTGGCAGGAATGTAGCCACTGTGCATGATTGTTGGCAGCGGTGGTCAAGGGAAGGTACTGCCTCAAGAAGACCGGGTTTCGGCCAGCCACGTGGCACTACTGGGAGGGAAGACCGCCGTGTACGGCATATGGCCGTGGCGCATCGTTCTGCGGCAGCAATTCGAGCTGAAGTTGCCACCGCAGTGACGCAACGAACTGTTACAAATCGGTTACTTGAAGGACAGCTCCGAGCCAGACGCCCTGTAGCGTGCATTCCACTTACTCCAAACCACTGCCATTTGCGACGTCAGTGGTGTTAAGCTAGAGCTCATTGGAGGACGGAGTGGAGATCTGTTGTGTTTTCTTATGAAAGCCGGTTTTGCCTGGGTGCCAGTGATGGCCATGTGTTGGTTAGAAGGAGGCCAGGTGAGCGCCTGACACACTGCGGCCGAGACACACTGGACCTACACCTGGAGTTATGGTCTGGGAAGCAATTTCCTATGACAGCAGAAGCACTCTCGTGGTTATCCCACGCACCCTGATGGCACAGTTGTAGGTCGGTCTGGTGATTCAACCTGTTGTGCTGCCATTCATGAACAGCATTCCAGGGGGTGTTTTCCAACAGGATAACGCTTGTCCGCATACCGCTGTTGTAACCCAACATGCTCTACAGAGTGTCGACATGTTGCCGTGGCCGCTAGATCACCAGATCTTTCACCAATCGAGCACGTATGGGACATCATTGGACGACAACTCCAGCGTCACCTCCAACCAGCATTAACCGTCCCTGTATTGACCGACCAAGTGCAACAGGCATGGAACTCCATCCCACAAACTGACATCCAGCACCTGTACGACACAATGCATGAACGTTTGCGTGCTTGCATTCAACATTCTGGCGGTTACACCGGTTATTAATGTACCAGCATTTAACATTTAAAATGGCTCTTCTCGCGCTTACATTAAGCTGTGATCTTGAAACCTTAATCGATTAAATATGTTACCTATACAAATGTATTGCCGCTATTTCATTCCTCTACAACTATTTTTTCGTGGTGTTGGGATTTTTTTTTTCCCGTCAGTGTATTTCTTCAGCAACTGAAGATTGATGAGCCTTGTAATTTTTCAGTTGGGTGGCTATCCCTCTTCAAACAAAGACATGGAATTTGTTAATTGAAATCCTGAGGGGAGCAAGAATCGGCAGATAAGGTAGCTGCAGAAGAGTTTCTGGATGTGTTTGCCAAATTTGTCCAGGAGGAAGCTCTTTCTCTTGATCAAATTTATTATAACATGGATGAAACTGGACTTGTCTGGCGTCTAATAAGATGTGCTCTAGTGTGTGCTGATGAAGTAGGACCTTCCGGTGTTAAGGAAGGCGAAGAAAGAGTAGCAGTTGCTCTTTGCTTCAACGCCTCTGGAAATCATAAATGTATGCCATTTGTGATTGGAAAAAGTGCTTGTCCTAGGGCTTTGAAGGGCTTACCTGTGATCTACCGCAGTAATAAAAAATCATGGATGACCAAAAAACTCGCTACAGACTGGTTCAATAATTACTTTGTTAAAGACGCCAGAAAGCACTGTGTGGAGGTTGGACTTGCTCCAGACTGTAAAATTTTGTTGGTATGGGACAACTGCAGGGCACATCCTGAAGATTTAACTTCAAATAATATTACGGTTATGTTCTTACCCCCAAACACAACTTCATTAATTCAACCCATGGAACAGGGCATAGTTAACAGTTGGAAGTGTGATTACAAAGGAGAATTCCTAAGGAAACTGTTGAACTCTGATAAATCGTTTCAAACAATGAAAACTTTTATTAAAGATTTCACAATGAAGGGCTGATAGCAGGTTCATGGAACAATGTGAAACGTTCTACTCTGATAAATGCATGGCATAAGTTATGGCCAACATCAATATTTACTGACTCTGAACCTGAGGATTACGAGTTTAGGCCAAATTAGAGGCTACGCAGCTTCTAGCATATGCCAAACAAGCAAATGTGTCGATAATGAATGTGTTTAGAGAAGAAGATATAGTTGAATGGATGGAATCTTCAGACAAGAGTGAAGTCCAAATGATGACTGATGATTAAATCATAGCTAGTGTGATTAATCCTGATGCAGGCGATTCAGACACTAACAGCAAGGATTCTACTACCAAAAAAATATCCTTAGGTGATGGAATTTTGTTGGTAGAACAATACATTATTTTTTTAGAACAGCAGAAATGTGGAAGTGATGATGATCGAAGGAAACCCAGGAAATAATGATGATTTATAGACCAGGAAAAACTTCAATGAGAGAAACCATATTTAAAACAATTGTCCATTGATGGAACGTTTGCCAGCCAGAATGTTTGATTGACATATACAGTATTTGGTAAATAAAAATTTAATTATTTAATACAGTACTGTATTATGAATTTGTTCTCTATATTTTACTTACTTATTAAATACTGTATATATCTATATAAATTCCAAATACTACTAATTACAGTATTAAATACATATTACTAATTAATTTTACCAATTATTAAACAAATGAAAGCCTATATTTCATACATGCATACCATCCTATTTGAACTAGTATTATACAGTACGTATGTACTAGTAAACACACACAGGTTCTCTAAAATCCACAAAATTCTATAATCTATGCAACCTCTGGAACCAAGTTGTGCGGATTTTCAGAATTGTACTCTATATATCTAAATAAATACATCGCTCTTTCCACGTTCCAGAAACACAACAACCGAAAAATTGTTTTTCAGCCGCCGCTGTAGAATTGCTCGGTTATCATGGACGTGCTGCTGCCCACAAGCCTTTGATCACCAAGTCCAATAGCGCTGCTCGGCTAACGTGGTGCAAAGAACGTCGACAGTGGACCGTTGAACAGTGAAAACAGGTTCTCTGGAGCGACAAATCAAGGTTCACCCTCTACCGTTCGGATGGCAGGGTCTGGGTTTGGCGTCTGCCTGGAGAACGCCTCCTGCCGGAATGTATTATGCCGACTGTGAAGTTCGGCGGCGGTGGAATTATGCTATGGGGGTGTTTCTCCTGGTATGGCACGGGACCCTTGGTCGCAATTCCTGGTAGACTCAACGCCGAGACCTACTGCACCATTTTGGATGACCATGAGCTTCCTACGTTGTGGCAGTTTTAGGGGTGGACCCATGTTACTTTCAGGATGACAATGCCACCTGTCATGTTGCGAGGTCCACCATGGCTTGGTATGGTGACAGTGGGGTTAATCGAATGAACCGGCCTGCGCAGAGCCCGGACCTGAACCCTATCGAGCACCTCTGGGACTAGTTGGAGCGTCAACTTAAGGGGTGCCCCCACTGTCCGAAATCGGTGAAGGAACTGATCTGTCTTCTCCAAGCCGAGTGGAAGAAAATACCGCTAGCCGTCGTACAACGCCTGGTTAAGAGTATGCCCCAAAGGGTCGCAGTTGTAATCGCCGCAAGTGGAGGCTCCACCAACAATTGAAGGTGAATAAACTTCGTTTTCCTTTGCTATCACAGGTGTCCAATTACTTGTTGGTAGATAGTGTATATCGCGGTAATGGAATGTGATTCAAGGAAAAATCTTTCACGTACCTCTCTGTTGTAGGTAGTCGATGTTCAAATCTTTGCACTGTTGTTCTCATCAGGTTCTTGGGTGTAGGCTTTTTTTGACTAACTTCAAAAAGTCCGCACGTTTCTTGAGTAGGATATACTTTTTTAGTTGAACTACGGGAGGCACGTGAAGACAAAGATGTGAAAATTACGTTGGAAAACTTGAAAAACGGAAAATGAATCACTCGTAAAAATATTCGCATGAGGAATTGCAATCACCAAAAAACTTCATCAGACTTCTTGAATGTATTGTCCAATGCATTTCAGCAGATCTGTCTGCCATCTTCTGGGACCTGTGGTCGTCCGTTCTCTCTGCAGTTTACGTTGAATATGCGACGTGCTCAGTTTGGGAATCTTTGTGTATACGTCATTGGATGTGTTGCGTTGCCACTCCTGTGATTTAAAGATTCTGGGTTTTTTTTTTTTTTTAATGTCTCCATGTTTGCATTGTTTCTGTTCTGTTTGCCTTCCCATTTTTTGTTTTCTTCTTCTATCAGTATCTTCCATGGAATTAGCATTTCTACTCCACTACTAATGTTGCTGTTTTTTTTTTTTTTTTGTTTTTTTCAATTACAATTGCTTTGGCAAAACGGATGGTCTTTTCGGTTGGTCACTCGTAAAAAGATTCGTAGATCTGCCGAAATGCATCGGACAATACATTCAAGAAGTCTGACGAAGTTTTTTGGTGATTGCAATTCCTCATGCGAATACTTTTACAAGTGATTCATTTTCCGTTTTTCAAGTTTTCCAACGTAATTTTCACATCTTTGTCTTCATGTGCCTCCCGTAGTTCAACTAAAAAAGTATATCCTACTCAAGAAACGTGCGGACTTCTTGAAGTTAGTCAAAAAAGCCTACACCCAAGAACTTGATGGGAACAACAGTGCAAAGATTTTTCCTTGAATCGCATTCAATTACTGCGATATATATTCGTAGCGAATATTAATAACTTCCAACTGAGAAATTACTTTCCACTCAAAGGAAATATAACATGTAAAAAGTTACAGCAGTTATAACCACCATTAAATGGTTCTACCTGAAAAAATAACGTATGGAAAACATGTTTTTTAATTCAGATTACCTTATATATTGGACACCTGTCCAACACCCAAGGTTTAAGTTAACGTGCAAAACTGTAATAACAGATTTAGGGCAACTTGCCATTCTCTGGTTTTTGCTCCATATTTCAGATTTCCAGCACGCGAGACAGTCGTGGACATAGTGTCGCGTGTTTCATAGAGGTTGCATGGGGGCTCTTTAACTTTTTAGCTGAAGTCATTCACTTTTGTTACTTTCTATTCTTGGTCATTCTGAAGGCTTCATGTAGTAATCCGCATATTTTTCTTCATTTATAACAAAAAGGTGGTCACGTCATATATATCTACACAACTTAGTTGCGGTCCTATTGTACATATCAACATTCATAAAACTATCGGGTTGTTTATCTCCCTTGTCATACATACATACCTTACATTCACACATTTCTTTATACATTATATACAACCTGCAAATACTCAAATAACTCACTATATACATATATACATATGATCCTTTAACCTCAGTTAACTACATCCATGTTTTATCAAAACAGCCTTCCGCTTGCTCATACTCCTATTCTTTGTAAAAAGGCTTCGCAAAGGAGCTCTCCCATGCCGCTCTCCACCCTCAGCAAACACCTCAACCCAAGTACTTTCTGTAGCTTTCCCCTACCATCCTCGGGGGGGGGGGGGAACCCTGACCAATACTCGCGGTATCAGCAGAGTAAGTAAGTGATTCCTCCGGGGCAACATCAACTCTCGAAGCTTCATTCTCTTGGCTACTGTGGTGCCATCTCTTGTTGGTTTTAAATTTCAATTTTCTAATCTTTTTATTTTTTTGTTCAACTCTTATTAAATTCTTCCAGTTATTTCGTATTATATTTGGATCATTATGGTTGCATACAGTATTTCTATTTTTTTCAATCAACACAGATTCTGCAATCTTGAGGTGTTTTTCAGATTTACAACTCTTTATTATTTCAATCTTGTCAAATTTTGGAAATTGTTGGTTGGCCAGACACTACTAAATGAGTGCTGTTTGTTCTTCCTTTTTCTGCCAGTTTTTTATATGTTGTTTCAACCTGTGTTTTAATTTATTTTTGGTACTTCCTATGTATGACATTGGAGGATTTTCTGTAATAGGAATTGAGTACACGCCTGCTTTTTCTAATTTGCTGATATTGTCATTTTTTGACATCATATTCTTGATGGTACTCACTTTGCTTCCAATTTGAACATCATATTTTTTACATATCTTATTGATTTCTGTTGTCACACCTTTAACATATGGGAAACCATTAATAAATTTGGGTTGTTTTTTAGTTTCAGCAACTTTATAATTTATTTTATTTTGTACTTCAATATTCCATTTTTTTACTAATTGTCTGGGATAACCAAAACTGTCAGCAATTTTTTTTATGAATTCAATTTCTTCATTTACAAACTGATCATTTGCAGAGCGTGTATATGCTCTCTTGATCAAAGTCTTTAAGCTATTACATTTTTGAGTACCAGGGTGTGCTGAATTGAAAGGAATCAATACTGGAACATATGATTTCTTTCGGTACACTCTGTATTGCAAATTATTTCTGGTTTTTATTACTTGAACATCTAAAAAGGCAATTACATTTTGTTCTTCAATTTCAACATTAAGTTCAATTGTAGGGTACAAAGAGTTGTAGTTTTTGGCCAACTGTTTTAGTTTTTCCTCGTTCAGTACACCTCTGGTTGTTCTTCCATACTGTGTAGGATATTTTCTTCAATACTATTCATAACATGTTTTTTTAAATCTTGATACATCGAGAAATGCATGCGTAACATATCCAACAGTTACGGATACCAGAAGAATCACGATAATGATTATGATGATGACAAAATATCCAACAGTACCCTCCTTAATTTGTCGTCATTGTTAATAAATGTTGTTCAATCTAAATTATCAGATAGGCAAATACCAATGTTCATCATGTGATGTCTCAAAACATGTCCACTTAAGTTCTTGGTCATTACATCTGCTTCTAGGTCCGTCGTGCTTCTATGTTTCAGTTCAGTCGCACCCTTTTCAATGTCATCTTTGATAAAATAGTATTTTCTGTTTGTGTCTTGTCCACACACTCACTTTTGGATTTTTAATCCAGTCTATTAAAGCTTTGCTATCTGTCTCAATGATCGTTGGTTGTTTTATCAAAGATGTTTCTCCCAATTCCTCCAGCAGAAAGCTCATCCACTTCACTCCAGTTACACAGTCATTTGCAGCAATCAGTTCAGCTTCCATTGTAGACATTGCTACTAATTTCTGTTTTCCACTTTTCCAGCTAACCAGAGATTGTCCTAATTTTATTAGGTTTCCACCAAATGATTTTTCATCTGCAGTTGTACTCCAGCCTGCATCTCTACTGGCATTTAACACACCATTTCCTGCTTTTATCTTCAGACAATAATATGTAGTCCCTTTAAGGTATTGTAGCACTCTCTTCAATGCAACCCAATGTATTTCTCTCGGGTTTTTATTGTATTGTGACAGTTTACTGATGTTATAAGCAATATCAGGCCATGTTCCGGTTGCTAGGTACATGAAAGATCCAATTACTTTTTGATATTTCTGTTGTGGAAATTCCTTCAATTCGCCATAGCTATCCCAAAAATTATCACTTGTTAAGCCTGGTGTATTCACAGGTTTGTAATCTTGCATTCCATATTTTTTTCAATATTTTTAACAAATAATATTTTTCTGACAATCTAGTTTCATTGTTCTTAATTTCAATTTTAACTCCTAGAAACATAGTTTCTTTGATTTTGATATCTTCACTTATTATTTTGTTAATTGTAGTATCAGAACTAGCTACAACCATGAAATCATCGACATATATACCAATATGCACATATTCATCACCTTCTTTCCAGGTGTAGACACATGAGTCTGATTTTAGGTTCTTTAATCCAGCCTTTTCTAGAATATTGCTGAATCTAACAAATAAAGAGGTTAGCATCAGCTAGCCATTTTAGTTTATGTGGCTATTTAAATAACATAATAGCTGTACTATTATTACATTAACTGTTTCACACGTTATAACATTTCTTGTGCCGAGTGCTCATTCGTCATTCAATGCGATAAATGGGGTGTTGCTACATGAACATGTATGCGTGAGTATGCATGAACACATCGAGACTTGTCGACATGGAATACCAAGGTTATAAATGAGACATGGAATACCAAGGTTATAAATGAGACATGTATGACGATTATGGGCAAAACACGTAACAATATTAACAAAGAAAGGTGACTTGATCACGCTAGTTACGTTAACTAAAACTTTTACAAAAAGTTCGTAAGTTGGAAGCTTTCGACCTTATCTTAGGTCTTCATCACGCCAAATCTGCTACAATACCTTAAAGGGACTACATATTATTGTCTGAAGATAAAAGCAGGAAATGGTGTGTTAAATGCCAGTAGATGATTTGGCGTGATGAAGACCTAAGATAAGGTCGAAAGCTTCCAACTTACGAACTTTTTGTAAAAGTTTTAGTTAACGTAACTAGCGTGATCAAGTCACCTTTCTTTGATGAGACATGTAATACCAAGGTTATAAATGAGACATGTAATACCAAGGTTATAAATGAGACATGTAATACCAAGGTTATAAATGAGACATGTAATACCAAGGTTATAAATGAGACATGGAGATTGACTATACGAGACAAAGTTGTTCAACACTGAACAACATACATTATGCTGCTGAGGAAGACAGTGACAAAGATGTGTCGAAACTAGTCCAGATATTTGTGTTGTGGGTGCTCATCATTGTGAAATTTCTGCTCTTTGGTTGAAAACTTGACTAACATAAAGGTTGTTATCTTCACCTTCTGTTTTTATTCTGACTAGCTATTTTATACTTTTGACGACTGTATATTACGGTATGGTTTTTAAAATTTTAGGAATTTTTAGACATTCGTTTAAATTCTGACGAGTTGGACTTTAATGATTTAGGTAAAGATGGTTAATCTCTCGACGTTTTTTAATTTTTTAATTCAGACTCTTGTAGACTTCTTGTGTCACATTCAGTTGAACTGGTATTGAATACCTCAAGTGCTTTTAAAAGATAACTCAATGAACTTTGCCCGCTAAACATTCAGCTAAACAACCTAAAGGAATATAACAAGCAGTTGGACCTACAAGTATACTTCTAAATGTTTGTCTTTGTGGGTAACTGCACATTACAACATCTGGAACTTTATTTCATTGACTGGTAATTTACTGAATTAGATAATATTATACAGCAGTGGAGATTGCATGACGAATGGACACTCGGCATGAGAAATGTTATAACGTGTAAAACAGTTAATGTAATAATAGTACAGCTATTGTGTTATTGCTGATTCTGTTATACCAACATCTGCCAGATTGGGGTAACCCATAGATGCTGCATTTGATCAGATACACCATGTCTTTTTCTTTCTCATATCTTGGGGGATGTTCCATGTAGATTTCTTCATTTGGTTGACCATTAAAATAGGCTGTTTTGACATCATAAAATTTAATAATTGAATTTCTGTTGGTCATTATTGTTAGCAATGTTCTTAATGTGCCCCATTTCATTACTGGACTAAAATTTTCTTCAAAATTGATTCCCTGTTTCTGTCCACATCTAACTGCCACTAGTCTAGCTTTGCATTTCTTATCACCTTCTGTTTCTTTAATTTTTGAAAACCCAACAACTTTTTATTATTTTATTATTGTTTGGTC
Source organism: Macrothele yani (assembly GCA_039090855.1). Lineage (NCBI taxonomy): Eukaryota > Metazoa > Arthropoda > Arachnida > Araneae > Macrothelidae > Macrothele > Macrothele yani. The sequence continues at coordinate 83,155,942 of CM077017.1, forward strand.
ATTTAACAAGCTCCCATACATCATGCATATCCGTAGATTGCATTTCTTCATTCATCGCTTTCTCCCGTAATTTTTTTGTCTTCTGATGGCACAACCATTTCATATGTTGTCGCCGTATCTTCTTTTGTGAAGTATACTTCATAATTAGCATATTTTATTGGCATTCTACTATTTCTTGTTAGTTGTCCTATGTTATCAGATGATTCTTCCCTAGATTCTTCATTATTTGGTATTTCCTCAATGACATTTTCACCCTCAGGAGAATGAACATTATTTTTGTATCATTCTGTTTGATCAATTATATATTCTAGGTCTATGTAATGTGGTTTTTCATTCTTTTGCTTTTCATTTACATTGTATCCTTTCTCTTCTTCGTCGAATATAACGTTGGAGATTTCATATACTCTTTGTTCTTCCATATTATAAATTCTATAAGCTTTTCTCTCCCTTGAATATCCTATGAATTTGGTTCCAATTTGTGTCTCTTGACATTATCCACTTTATAGTAAGCAAGGCATCCAAATGTTCTGAGGTGTCTAACAGATGGTTTTTTAGAATTCCATAGATCCATCGGGGTCTTGTCATTCCTGTTTTTAGTTGGTGTGATGTTGTGCAAGTACTCTGTTGTTGCCACTGCCTCTTTCCAAAAATCAAGTGGTAGATTAACATCTATCATTAATGTTCTTGCTTTATCTAGCAAAGTCCTGTTTGCTCTTTCTGCTATTCCATTACTCCTGGGTGAGTAAATTACTGTCTTCTCGTGCTTTTAATTCCTTTTTGTGATAGATAATTCTTCATATCATCATTTATGAACTCTGGCCCATTATCAGTTCTTATCTTCTTTACTTTAGTATTTAGTTCATTTTCCCTTCTGTTTATAAGTTTCTGTAAGTCATTATTTGCTTCATGTTTTGTTCTCAAAAAATCTACAAAATATCTTCTGATGTATTCATCAACTACTACCATCATGTATTTGCTCTATCATGTAATGGACCACACAAATCGATATGTAAGCATTTCAATGGATTTTTTGTCCTTTCTATGTGTGTTGTTTTGACTGAACAATGAGGCATTTTTCCTCTTATACGTGGTTCACAAATTTCTATTTTTTTATCCGCTTTATCTAAACCTCTGACCATTTAGTTTCGATTCATCATGAATAGGTATTCATGGTTAATATGCCCCAGTCATTTGTGCCATAGTTTGTATGAATTCTCTCTTGTTTGAAGGTGTTTTGTTCTTCCATGACATTTTCTTCTTTTGGCATTAATTTTACAATAATCATATCTCCTGTAAACTCTCCTTGGCATGTTAAATTCTTTTCACCATCATAAATATATGCCCCTTATTTATTCAGCAAAACTCCATTTCCATTTTTTACTATACTTGGGACTGACATCAAATTTCTTCTCTATTTTGGTACATGTAATACATTTTTCAGCCTAATATCTTTGGTATTTTCTTCAGTATTTGCTATATAGCACAATATCACCTCTGCAAAGAGCTTCAGTGTCTCTATTTTTTTCTGCGATATTTATGATTATATTTTCTTCCTTTTTACCAACCATCAGAACATCAGTATAAGTCATGTGAGACCTACATGCAGAATCCAAGTGCCATTACATCAATTCATCATTTTTACAAAATTGTTCACTTGCTAATAAAGCTAATTCCCTGTGGTTACTACCTTCTTGTTTAGATTGCTCTGTTATTATATTTGCTCGCTCGCTTCTATAATTATTTCCTCTTTTTGCACCTTTTACATACATCTTGAAATTTTCTCCTTAGGTCCTTTTATCATTTTTCGTATACCAGCAATTGTTTTGGCAAATGTCCAGGTTTATTACAAATATAACACAGTTTCTGCCTGAGTGTGTATTTCTCATAAACTTTAAGCCTTGGAGTTATGTTTCGGCTCTTTTTGTTTTCTTTCAAAATCAAGCAAAGTTTGTCTTAAATCTGTAAAACTGATACCTCTGTTGGCTGTTAAAGCTATTACAACCATTTCATATTTTTAGGCAACCCTTCTACTATGTATCTAACCAATTCTCTTTCTGAAATATTTTTACCCAGTCTCTCTATTTGTCTGGAAAGGCCCTGTGCTCTCGTTAAATATTCTTAAATGCTTTTATTGTATCTGTTGTTTTTTATTTTGTTAATTCTAAGACCAAATCCAATCGTTTATCTTCTGCAGCACCCTCATATCTTATTTTTATGGTTTCCCATATTTCTTTAGCTTTTTTAAATCCCTTAAATACTATGGCTTGTTCCGCTGTTAGGCTAAGAACTATCAATCCAAAAGCTTCTTTATTTTTTCGCGACCATGCCTCGTGAGCTTTAATGGTGTTCTAATCTTTTTCAATTATCTGAGGTTCTTCCCTTAATATTACTTCATCATATAGCAATTTTGCATCCAGCAGTGCCTCCATCTTCATGCTTCAGATTGCATAATTATTGTCATTTAAGTGTTCAATTCTTGCCAAATTAAAACTATCCATTTTAGCAAAAGAAATAGCACTAAATTATTTACCTTTACTTTTGCTGTGGCTGTTAATCCATGTTTGTTTTATCCATTTTGAGTTCACAGAGTTTCCGAAGTCATGAGCTGAAGTCACACAATTAGGCCTAGCTGGGAACCAAAACCAATTACGCTGAGTTAAACAAACGCCACTCTGAGTTTTGTCGAAATATGGTGAGATGTGTCCAACCACGCTCTGCTACTAGATTGAAGTCGTGTATCTTATCTATTATTATTACGACCATACCTGTTACGGCTCAATGCATCGGATGTTTATATTCATCATTTTTAGGGTTCAGAACCTCCTTTTTATTACACAAACATGACATACCACGAAACACAGCAATACACAAAATCTAACACACACAACATATCCAAAACGCACGACATATCCAACAGTTACGGGGTACCAGAAGAAACACTATAATGATTACAATGATGACAAAATATCCAACAATTCACAGTTAGCTTAAAAAAAGTCATTCACAGTTCGCTTAGAGAAAGTCATTCACAATTTGCTTAAAAATTCTTATGAGCTGTTCATCTTTGAGTAAGTAACAAAAATTATGCGAATATGTTTTCTATAATTGCATTCTATTTTTTTTCTTAATTATTAAAAAAAAATTCTGCTATTGCTTTTGAAAGTATGAATTTGTTTTATAAAAACTGTGTCTATGTTGTGATATTAATACCCATTAAATTGCAAAATCAAGCAGCCTTGGTTTTTTGCTTAATTTGTCCATTACCATTTCTATGGAGACATTCACATTACTCGTATTCAATAATGCAAGTCCATTTAACCGATCATTTTTCATACTGTTCCTGAGATAGCTTTTGAGTCTTCTCAGAGTCAAAAATGATCTTTCATTTGTACAAGTAGTGATGAGAAGTGCACACAAAATTCTTAGAAGGCGCTTAATTTGGGGGTAAAAAATCTCCATTGCAAGAAATGAACACTTCAAACACAGAAGTGAATTCCTTATTTTTTTATATAAGGCTTCCATAATTTAAGTTCACCAAGTATAGTATCTATACTATCTTAAAAAGTTGCTCAGTGCCTTCCACTGAATCTACTGAATATAATTTCACCAGTTTAAGAAAACTATTTTCTGTGTCCTCATTGTAAATTTCAGACATTATGGATGAGCATTCTGCTAAGATGTTATGTTTTTGGAGCCTTCGTTTCACCTGTGTCACCATACTACCGATAAATGGTAGAAACAAAGCTCGCCTGTAATATTCCTCTGGAGATGCTGCCGGAACATTATTTCGAAAGAGTGACCGCTTTCCAGCTGTACATCTTGGTATTTTTATTTGTTGTTCTTCTCCTGCAGTAAGCAAAACACAATAGAATTCCTCTTTGAAAAATCTCATTAAAAGTCGTCAAAGAATTAGCATTCATTTCTTCCAAAACTTCAATAACTGAATCAGTGTAATTCATTGCTTTCTTTAGACCTATGTTAATAGTTTGTAAATACTGACATAGTTTTAATGAACAACTTGTTTATTATCAAAAGAGAAATTATAAAATCTGCCTTTGAAATTGCCATGTTTAATAAAGAAGCTTGCACAGCAGGTATCCTTATCGCACCACCCTGAAATTTCAACTAGTGACGCGTGTATAGCATCAAATAATTCAAGCATAGCGTTTACTGAATCATGTCTTTCAATCCACCTTGTGGAGCACATCTGAACTAATTTTTGCTTCCTTGAATTTGAACAATATTTATGTATGTTCTCAATCAAAACATGTTGCCTCTTTGGTGTACGAAAAATTTTTTACGCTTTCCTCACTATTCCAATACAATTTCTGATTTCAGGTATGTTGCAATCATCGGAAATAGCAAGATTGAGGCTATGTGAACTACAGTGTACGTATAAAGCCAGGAGATATTGTTTTTTAATGTGAGCTTGAACTCCCTGAAATTCGTCACTCATTGAACTAGCTCCATCATATCCCTGTCCTTGAAAATATTTCAAATTGATGTTGAATGATTTTAAGAAATAAATTAAATAGGTAGCCAAGCTTTTCCCTGTTGCATTGATGACTGGTATGAACTGCAAAAATTGTTCATGAATCGTGCAATTATCTTTTATAAAACGGGCAACCAACAAAAACTGTTCCACTCCTGAAACATCAGCAAGTATGCTAAAGCATTCACTTTCATTAATGCTGCTTACAATGTCCTTTAAACTTATTTCATTTATAGCAGATATTATTTCATTTTGCATTCTCCAACTTACATATGAATTTCTACCACAGGGTTTTAAATGATGTTTCAACATTTGGTCCCCTGCTTCAACATGCATTCTAAGCAAAGCCCTGAAGTTCCCTTAATTTTGCTGCGGCTTTTCGTCAATATTTAAGGGACCATAGTCTAAATATCCTCGTAAAGGAATACCTTGCTTGCCACAAAACATAAAACATGATTGTTTGAATTGCATAACTCAGCATTTTTCTGTTTTGCAAAATTTCTTCCACTTTATTTTTGTCTAAAATATGGGCTATAGGTAGTACAACTTTCTTTTCAATTTTCTTCAAATTGTAACATGCTTTCAAACTTTTTTTATGATATTTTAACTTTGAGTGCTTCTCAAATTGTTAAGTAGCCTGATTCCAGGTTCTGTAAGCTTAAGAAACAAGTTTGCCAGTGGGTTGATTATTGTTCGTACCAACATCAGATGGAGAAAATAAAGCGCAGTATTTACAGTATGATCCATCCATTATTTCTGAATAACATAACCAATTCCATTTTTCAAACCAGTGCTTTTGAAACAGTTTTTACCTTTAATTTGAGTTACTGGGAACTTATAATTCGATTTTAGATACCATAGGTTATTTAATACATCAAGGAGTTCATGAGAGGAAAGTATGCTCTTCACACTGAAGAAATGAGCAATATCAGAAGAATTACCCTTGGGAGAGTTATCCGCAAGCACTTCACATCGTGTTCCTGATGAACATTCCGCAATTTCTTTGCACTGATTTAATGGCGAGGCCTTGTTACATGCAGGTTCAGTACACTCATTAATATCGGCATCATTCTTCTCACTGCTTTCATCAATTCACACTTTTTAACAAAAGAAAGTAGCGATGTTTGCTTTCTTTTTTTATCTAATTTAGATTTCTTAAAAATCCTGCTGCAAATCGGCTTTTTTTTTAAATCTAATACTATAGCACTGTCACACATTTTTCTCATGTTGAATTCACTTTGTAAAGTAACAGCATAACTTGGACTGCACTGACGTTCTAGATAAGCAAGCTGTTGCTCCCCTCAGAAAATGACTAATTCAGGAAGTTAGTCTCTCTTATGTCCTAAACAGATGGAAATCAACAGATACAAATATGCTGCTCTCACCCTCAAGCACAGACACAAACCTTCTTAACAAAAATAGTGTGTTTACACCCAGGCCTTTCTCTTGTGTATTCCCCTTCCCCTCAGAGGGAGAATTCCCATTAGCACCCCATATGTGACCGAGGCCCGAGCCCTGGGAATATTTTCTGGAAAAGGTTATGGGAACATGAAGGACTGGGAGGGTGCTGGATTCCTGGTTCCTCAAACACTCTGGGGCTCCACTAACTTCCTGCTTCAATGCTTGCCATTGTCATCCATCCAAAACAGATACAGCATTCCTAAGGCAAAAGGGCACTCTGATTTCTGTGATTGATATAATCACATCACAGCCAGCTCGTTTCTATAAAGATGTGGTGAACGAATGTTTTTTTTGTTTTTTATTTAGCCATAGTCGGAATAAGGTATTTTAAAATCCTGGGGGGGTCCATACCCGATAGACCCACCCCGTGCGTGCGCCCTTGGAGGTAGGGAATTATCATATTATATTAGTAACTAGGTGAAAGCCCATCAATAATGATTAGGAAAAATAAAGTATATAGAGTAAAATTTTAACAACCAGGTATTCTTTTTCTTTGTGATGTCAAAATGTGAAAGTACATTTCATGAGCATTCAGCAATGGACATTACAACAATAAAAAAAGCTATATTGGTTGAGGCAGGGATTCGACAATTAAAACAGGCAAGCGCTCTTTCCACTGCGCCACCAAAATGGGACAAACGTTCAGACAAAGGAAATTATTTTGTTTGTAATAATGTCAGGCTGTGTAATACATTTTTCTACAAAACAAAATTAATGTCATACCCCAGCGTTACCTCTACGTCGGAGGCACAATCAAACTGTGGCAGTCTGTGTAGCTTTTTGCAACTGCTTGGGAGTTTGGACCTTTGGTACCTCATCAAATGGACCAAACTTAGCTGGTAGTAGTGGCTCGCAGCCACAGAAATGATTGAATTTCCCCCAGAGAATCTTCAACAATGTGAACAATATCCTTATCTTGCAATGTATGTATAGTCTATTCAGTAAAACCGTAGGTCTCATTGTTGTCGACAAAGGCCGTAGTTCTTTAGCTCGATGGACCATATTACTGCTTCTCCATTCCTGAATGTGAACAACTATGATTCTTTGGACATTTTGAGGAAGAAATTTGAATTTTAAGTGTACCAGGAACTGGTAAAAAAGTTTTAATTCCAATTTTAATCAGATTGCTAGCAGTGGTTTTTGTGCCCTCTTGAGATTCCCCATCTGCCCTGCCCTAGTTACGCATCTGGTTCTGGTTAAGTTTAATGATCCTTATATCTCATGTGATTCTATCATAAAGTTCACATACAATTACGTGACCACAAGGTTCTTCAGGAAGACGCTTTGACATCTGTAAGTTCTGTTTTACACGTTCTGTAAAGTGGATACAGTCTGTGGTGGTGTATTAACTTATTCAATTAAAATATAAATCGGTTAAAAGTCCTAAAGATGTTACTCACGGAAGTGCGTGTTCAGTCCAACGTCAGTAGTTATTGAGTTTCTTTGTCCAAAGTTGTATCTTGCTTCAATATGGTCAGTTGTTAGGGTTAGTTCGCGAGCCATTTCGTCATAAGTTGTACCCTACTTCGGATATGTCCAGATGTTAGGGTTAGCTCCGTTCTGCCGAAGTAGGGTACAACTTATGACGAAATGGCTCGCGAACTAACCCTAACAACTGACCATATTGAAGCAAGATACAACTTTGGACAAAGAAACTCAATAACTACTGACGTTGAACTGAACACGCACTTCCGTGAGTAACATCTTTAGGACTTTTAACCGATTAATATTTTAATTGAATAAGTTAATACACCACCACAGACTGTATCCACTTTACAGAACGTGTAAAACAGAACTTACAGACGTCAAAGCATCTTCCTGAAGAATTAATGATCCTTGTGTGAATGACAATGTTGAAAGGTTAATTGAACTCTTCATTGAGAATGGATTGTATGTACGAGGGAGGATTGAAGAGTAATGCACAGCATTTTTTTTTTTTCTCTTTGCAGGTTGCAAGTAGTAGGTTGCAGTTTGGCAAACAATGAGTTTGAATATCATGCTACAGACTGGTTTGGCTGGATCAGGTGTCGCCATGGTGGAAGACAGTGTGAACGATGGCACAAGGATGTCGCATTTGTTAGGGAAGAGCAATACAGTGTAGTCCGATTTTTGTGGGATAAATGGAAAACTACGACAGAAATTTACAAAGAAATGGTCAAAGTGTATGGGGGTGATTGCCTGGATTGTAGCAACATCTCCAGATAGAGTTACAGTCATCCACACATACGCTTAGAAAATCATACTCCAGGACAAAAGTGTAATACAATAGATTTGTTATTTATGATCAACGTCTGAAACATTTAGTTGTTGACACTCATGTGATGAGAGGTGCAGATGTTGGTTCTGATCATTATTTGTTAGTGTCATGAGTGAAACTGAATGTTGGTTTGAGAGAGCAGAGCAGGAAGAGGCCTGTGATGAAAAGAATAAAGGTTGAAAGGCTCCCTGAAGAACATCAACTTTACTCTAACTTACTCAGAGAACGACTTAATGAGTTGAAGTCATGTGAGTGGGATGTAGAAAAGAAGTGGTCATGTTTTAAGAACTGCATTGTCACTGCTCCTGAAAAGGTCTGTGGTATTGTAATGGAGGGTAACATTAGAGGTGAGAAAGGAGGTATATTTGGAAATGTTGCAAGGTAGAGTTTCTGTGGATGAGTATCGCTGTAAGAAGTGTGAGACAGCTAAGCTGTTTTGCCAGAATAGGCAAAAGATAAGGAGGAAAAGAGGTGGAAAGACATGGATTGGCTTTTTGAAAGATAGAGAAACATTCTACATAAGACATAGAAAAAAGAGGGGAAATAAAATTTTAAGTTGTATTTGAAACAGGGTCAGAGAAATGATAAGGGATCCCAATAAGCTAAGAGAAAGATGGAGTGAAAACTTCTATGAGTTATTAGATGATGAAAGCAAAGGCGATTCTGAGACTGAAGCAGATGATGTCACGGTGAGAGATGGAAGCACAATTAGGATCTCAAGAGAAGAGGTGTGTAAAGCTCTAAAATCTCTTCATTCAGAATGATAAGGCTCTGGGAATAGATGGTATAACTGCTGAGATGTTAAATTATGGTGGTGACTCCGTAATTGACTGGTTAACTGAAATTTGCCAGTTATGCTGGGAGTTAGGAATGGTCCATCAGTGAAATATCATTATGGTAATATGTACCATCGTATTCTGTTCAAAACGTTCTGTATCATTTATAAGAAATTGAATAAACTCCATGGTATAACTAAATACATATTAAAGAAGGTTTTGCTGTACATACCTTAATTCAAATGAGGCTCAAATGCAGCATAATAGTCAGTATTCCATAGAAATAATGTTCGCAAAATTCAGTCACAATTCTTCATTGAAGCACGTCTTGTCTCTATTAAGCCTGAGGTCTTCCTCCTGTTAAGCCTAATCGCTGTTCGAACAAAGGCTATTGTATGTTGAGTTCTGTCGAGCTTTTGACTGAGTTTCAACGATTTTTGAATCTATATCCATTACTTAACTATGTGAAATTATGCTATTTTGTTTAAGGTGAAATAGCTGTGAATCAATGTAATAAAGAATTTTTGATTAAAAAACGGCTATGGAAATTGGATAAAAGACAATGATACTTTAAACCACTGGATGGTATGTACCTTGATTTACATTGATTCACAGCTATTTCACCTTGAATGATATAGCATAATTTCACATCGTTAAGTAATGGATATAGATTCGAGAATTGTTAAAACTCAGTCAAAAGATCGACATAACTCAATATACAATAGCCATTGTTTGAACAGCGATTAGGCTTAACAGCATGGAGTCCTTAGACCTAATAGAGACAAGATGTGCTTCGACGAAGAATTGTGACTGCATTTTGCAAACGTTATTTCTATGGAATGCTGACTATTATGCTGCATTTGAGCATCATTTGAATTAAGGTATGTACAGCCAAACCTTCTTTAATATGTATTTGGTTATACCATGGAGTTTATTCTATTTCTTATAAATGATATAGAACGAGACAGAATACCATGACACATATTACCATAATGATATTTCATTATCAATAACCACGTATATATGCTAACTAATTGGTATATAAAGTAGTAAAAGCAAAATTTTTGTTCTATGGTCCTTCAGGGTTGGAGGGATGATATCATTTTCCTTTGTGTAAGGAAAAAGGTGATTAGACTGAATGCAAGAACTATCATTGTATCAGCTTTTTGGAAAGGTTGTTATTGATAAGGTACGAGGTTTTTACATCACATAAAGTGTGATATGTGCAGAGTGGCTTTTATGCCTATTAATGGCTGCACTAACCAAATGTTTGCTTTACAGATGATTGAAAAGTATCTGTCTATTGGTAAGGAGGGTTTTGCTGTCTTCATAGATTTAGAGAAAGCTAATGACAGAGTAAATAGGATACTTCTATGAAAGGTACTGAAAAAAAAATGGTATTACTGGGAAACTACTTAATAGTGTGAAAGCCATGTATGCTGGCAGTAGAGCATGTGTACGTGTGAATGGTGTTGTGTAGAAATGGTTTTCTCTTGGAGCAGGAGTCGGACAAGGTTGTGAAATGTCACCTTGGCTGTTTAATATACTATTAATAGATGCATACATGCATGATGCCAAAACAGGCAATACTGGTTTGTCTTGGTAATATCCATGTGTGCAGATTGCTGTATGCTGATGGCACAGACCTGTTGACAGAGAGCAAAAAAGTGAGTTGCAGAGATGTTGTCCCGGATGTATGAAGGTTTGTATGAAATTCAAATTGAGTATAAATAAGGGAAAAACCAAAGTTATGGTTTTTGAGTGAGGAACTGTTAGCACTGAATGTAATATAAGTCTAAATGGCATAGTGATTGACCAGATAAACGAGTCTGTATATTTGGGAAGCATGTTTGACAGAGAGAACAAATTAGATGGTGAAATTAGTAGGCAAGTGAACTCTTCATTGAAAGTCATAGCTGCTTTAGTAGGGAATGATGGATTCTCAAAAAGTTCAGAATGGCTGTGTATGAAAGTGTAGTTGTTCTTACTCTGATGTACCGCAGTGAAACCTGGGTACTACAGGAGAGACATAAGAGTTGTTTATGTGCTAGAAAGATGCATTACTTACAAGGTGGGGGAGTGGGGCAGATGGGTGTGGCAAGACACTCTGAATCATGTGAGGAATGAAGATATGTTGCAGTTGTGTAATGTGAGGCAAAATATTGTTAGTAAGGTGGAGACTAAACTAATATACTTAGGTGGTTCCACCCTGTTGAAAGAAAGAGTGATTAGATTATTTCTTTTTTTTTTTTTTTTTTTCGGCACAAGTGGCAGGAAAGAAAGGTAGGGGAAGTTTGGGAGGACCAAATTCACAAATGTCTGCATGAGAAAAAGATCATGAGTATGAAGTACAAAAGAACTTGTGTGCATTGTGGGATGGATGTCAGTGAAGCTCAAGCTGTGTGACAAGATCACTGTAAATGGAGACATTTGATACACCAACATAGGTAAATTGTAGTTCTCCCTCAGTTAAGTTAAACATTTATCTGTCAGTTTGTCTTTCTTTCTAACCTCTTGAATCTCAGAGAACAGCTTAGTGATCTGTATGTATGTGTGTATTCTTTCTTTCTTTCTGGTTTGTTTTTTCCTATTCCATGTTTAACGCTGAGGCGCTTTTAGAACTACGTCACTGCTTATTACAAAGTTTTTTGTGAAACTTTTTATTTTCAGAGCAAAATTTGATTATGGGTTGGAAATTTTGTATTCAATTAATAAAGATGGACGAATTAGCAGCTCAAGAAATATTTCTGCAAATTAAGAACACATTCTATAAAAATCTAGAACAAGAAAATAATATAATTGTTGTGAAAAAATTAAATGATGCCTATAAACTAGAGTTAGAAAGTTGGCTTAAAATCAGAATCCATAAGGTTTGTAATTAATAATGAGTTCAAGGCAAGGAAAGCTTACCTCTAAATTTATATACATATAGATTACATTACGATTTTTGTGAGCGTGCTCCCATCACTAATGGTGCCGATATTAATGTAGATTAATTAATACTAAAAACAAAGGATTTACAACATAAAAAGGGTAATATCTTAATATTAATTATTCTAAGTTCCTAACTCTTATAAAAGTAGCATCTGAAACCTTTAAAACACATTAAAATAATCAATACTGAGGACATAAAAATACCATCAATGTTGAATGATGAGACCCAGGTCACAGCAACATTCAAAGCAAGCTCTTTCATCGGCCCTTTTTAAACATCTTCAGGCATTCAAGATGTCTACCTCTCAGGCTCAGCCTCTTTTGTGTACTAATTCAAGTCTCTCTCTCCCAAGGCCCAGAAGGAAGGGGTGTGGCACTCATTCATTGTGCGTGACACAAATATTGGTCTTTCTGATGGTGTCACCCTCTATAAAGACTTAATGTTATCATTGGAAGACGTTTAATTCTTACATTTATTTATTTTAGCTATTGTTTCTATGTCTATAAAATTATTATTTCCTTTTTTTCTTATATAATTTTTTACATTTAACGAGTGATTTCCGGGCTGGATCTAAAATAGTAGAACCGTGTAGATTACAAATATCTTTTTTTCATTTTGATTAATTCACTTTCAGATAGGTCAGTTGAAGGTTATTTATTTGTGCAGGTAGGTACTATGAAGCAACTTTGCCGTCCAATACACGATTTAAATGAATTTAATATACATAAAAATGAATATTATATACACTAAAAAAACAAGTTAAAAAAAAAAAACATTTTCAAGCTCATGTTAAGCTCGTCTTCAGATGTATGTAATGCTAGATGTATGGATTCTGACTTTAAGTCAACTTTCTAACTTCTAAGCATTACATACATCTGAAGACGAGCTCAACGTGAGCTTGAAAATGCTAATGTTTTTTAACTTGTGTTTTTAATGTATATAATATTCATTTTTATGTATATTAAACTCATTTAAATCCTGTATTAGATGGCAAAGTTGCTTCATAATACACTTTCAGATATTCTCAATTCATTTTCTTTTGTACGGTTGGCTAACATTTTGATATTTTCAGTCCTTGTATTGTCTATGGCAGTGGTTTCCAACCTTTTCTACAGTATTCCTCCCCCATCAGGGCTACCTTGCAATGGCACCACCCCCTCCAGCATACGCACGCGTGTTCAGTGCTCTATAATCAGTATTTATTTTAAATATTAAGCAAAAATAAAACTGCACTACTAAAAATACAATTATGCCTACCAACAGCACTTTGCATAAATAAAGTGGGTAATATCTGTACATAGTATACAACCAGGAGTTTATTCCTCCTGAATAAAGTTATAATAATGTAAATTAAAAAACTGTTTTCCGTATTTTCACAAATTGTACACACCAATGCGAAACTCGGGCTTGTTTTGAATTGCACAAATGATTGATGTTTGGTTCTAATTGTGTCAGTGCTACACGCAGGTCCTTCTCCACATTAAGACAATTTCTGTACTTTGTTTTAACTGTAGCCATTGCCGAAAATCCAGCTTCGCACAGGTAGCTTGTTGGAAATTGAAGGAGCATTTCCAGAGCACTTTTTGCAAGTTCTTTATACTTTCGAACTGAAAGTCAAAATTCTGGAAGTAGGGTTTTGTGAAATTCTTTTTTTAGTGTCTTGTCGCTCGAAAGTTTTTGACAAACCATGCTTAATTCTGGCATATCACTCACTGTTACGGAGAATGGATCTCGAATCCAATCGTGAGTGTGGCTGTCGATCTGAGGAAAGTAGTCTTCAAACTAATTTTCCAGTGCTGATAGGTGCACCGCTACTCCTTTCACAACGGAATTTATAGTAGAGCTATCACCAGCTTCCTCTGCTATGAATTTTGTAAACAATGGAAACATTTCGATAACTCCACAGTCGATACGACCTTTCCAAAAATCTAACTTCTTCACTTAGCCTTCCATTTTGTCCTGCGTATCCAGAATGTTTGAGTTATTTCCTTGCAGTGACACATTCAAACTGTTTAGTTTTTCAAAAAGTCTGCCAAATAGGCCAGTGTTGCTAAAAATTCAACACTTTACACTAATGTTCTGCTAATTCCGTTTTCCCAATCAGAAAAATTCGAATTTCATCATGCAATTTGAAAAGACGCTGCAGAACTTTTCTACACACAGTCATATGACTTCACTATGAAAAAAGCAGATGTTTATGATGTTCCTATCCCATTTTTTCACAAAGTTCAGTAAAGCAACGAGCCTGCACTGGCAGAGATTTGATGTAATTAACAATCTTTAACGGCATCCGTAAGAACACTATATATATCTGGTTGCATTTTTTTCTTTTTTTTTTTTTGGCAGCCAAATTTTCGTGATGTATCATGCAATGAGTCCATTTTACTGCCAGAGCTACAGCTTTCACTCGAGTTACAAGGCTACTATTCTTCCCTGTCATAGCTGCAGCGACATCGGTGCATGAGCCTATACGATTGGTCCAAGTCAAGCCTTCAGCACAGACAAATTCCTTAAGTACAGCGAATATGTCTTCACCGGTAGTTGTTGTTGGAATTGTTTTACAAAACAGTAACTCTTCTCTTATATTTCCTTCCCTGGCATACCTCAAGTAACAAATAAGCTAAGCCTGTGATGAAATATCGGTTGATTCATCAAGTTGCAACACAAATGTTTGACTTTCTTCTACTTTTGCATTTTTGAACTTCACTTTTAGTTGGTAAAGTTCGATGAACACTTACCGCACGTGGGGGCTTGGCTTTCAATTCATATTTCCGTTATGTGGATGCGGCACGGGGGTTTTTCATTTGGCCATGGGTCCGCTTCTTTTTTTCTCCGTTGGAATTTATTTTGTCTCATCACCAAATAAGTTTTTTCTTTGCTGCATCCTCATTTACTTCAATATTTATTCATACCCTAGTACTTTCAGTAAAACTCCTTTACCGTCTTCGAGGGGACGTTTTGCTCCGACTAGCACGGACCGTGTCAGCTGGGCGTTTCGGTGGTTCTCGCGGGCTGCTTCTGTCATCCGCTATCGCTTCTTCTTGGGCGTTGTGGCGCCATTTCTTGTTGGTCAGTGATCTCATTTTTCGAACTTTTTCATTTTTTTGCTCAATTTTAATTAAATTTTTCCAGCTGTTTCTCAAATTATTAGGGTCATTATGGTTGCAAACTTTTGTCCTATTTTTTTCAATCATTACCGACTCTGCTATTCTGAGGTGTTTTTCGGATTTACAGCTTTTAATGATTTTTATATTTTCGAATTTAGGGTATTTTTGGTTATCCAGACAGTATTGGATAAGCGCTGTTTTTTCTTCTTTTTTCTGCCAGTTTTTTACGTGTTGTTTTAATCTGTGTTTAAGCTTATTTTTGGTACTTCCTATATAAGCCATTGGAGGATTTTCAGTAATAGGAATTGAGTAAATACCTGCTTTTTCTAACATTTTTATTTTTTCATTTTTTATTACTATATTTTTGATGGTATTTACTTTTCCTCCAATTTGAATGTTATGCTTTTTACAAATATTATTAATTTCATTGGTAGTACCTTTTATGTAAGGAAAACCATTTAAATATTTGACTTCTTTTTTATTTACTACAGCATTATTTTTTATTTTCTTTATTACTTCTGTGTCCCATTTTTTTATTAAATGGTTAGGATAACCAAAGCTGCCTGCAATTTTTTTTATGAATTTGATTTCTTCATTGATGAACTGACTATTTTCAGAATGCGTATATGCTCTTTTAATTAAGGTTTTTATACTATTGCATTTTTGAGGATACGGATGTGCTGAATTGTAGGGGATTAGGACCGGAACGAATGAACTTTTCCGATAAACCCTGTAAAGTAACTTATCTGTGGATTTGATAACCTGTACATCCAAAAAGGCTAATGCATTATTTTTTTCTATTTCAACAGTGAGTTCTATAGTTGGATATAAAGCGCTGTAACATTTTGTTAATTTTTTTAATTCTTCTTCGTTCAGTTTTGATAGAATGAAAATATCATCCACGTATCGACAGTACACTTCTGGTTTTTCTTCCATACGATGCAGGACATTTTCTTCAATTTCGTTCATCACAACCTCAGCATATAGAGTTGATAATGGTGAGCCCATTGGGCCTCCTGATTCATAAAAAAAATTGCAGGCAGCTTTGGTTATCCTAACCATTTAATAAAAAAATGGGACACAGAAGTAATAAAGAAAATAAAAAATAATGCTGTAGTAAATAAAAAGAAGTCAAATATTTAAATGGTTTTCCTTACATAAAAGGTACTACCAATGAAATTAATAATATTTGTAAAAAGCATAACATTCAAATTGGAGGAAAAGTAAATACCATCAAAAATATAGTAATAAAAAATGAAAAAATAAAAATGTTAGAAAAAGCAGGTATTTACTCAATTCCTATTACTGAAAATCCTCCAATGGCTTATATAGGAAGTACCAAAAATAAGCTTAAACACAGATTAAAACAACACGTAAAAAACTGGCAGAAAAAAGAAGAAAAAACAGCGCTTATCCAATACTGTCTGGATAACCAAAAATACCCTAAATTCGAAAATATAAAAATCATTAAAAGCTGTAAATCCGAAAAACACCTCAGAATAGCAGAGTCGGTAATGATTGAAAAAAATAGGACAAAAGTTTGCAACCATAATGACCCTAATAATTTGAGAAACAGCTGAAAAAATTTAATTAAAATTGAGCAAAAAAATGAAAAAGTTCGAAAAATGAGATCACTGACCAACAAGAGATGGCGCCACAACGCCCAAGAAGAAGCGATAGCGGATGACAGAAGCAGCCCGCGAGAACCACCGAAACGCCCAGCTGACACGGTCCGTGCTAGTCGGAGCAAAACGTCCCCTCGAAGACGGTAAAGGAGTTTTACTGAAAGTACTAGGGTATGAATAAATATTGAAGTAAATGAGGATGCAGCAAAGAAAAAACTTATTTGGTGATGAGACAAAATAAATTCCAACGGAGAAAAAAAAGAAGCGGACCCATGGCCAAATGAAAAACCCCCGTGCCGCATCCACATAACGGAAATATGAATTGAAAGCCAAGCCCCACGTGCGGTAAGTGTTCATCGAACTTTACCAACTAAAAGTGAAGTTCAAAAATGCAAATGCATTAATGCACGTTAAATAATATAACCTCCAATATCGGAAGTAAATTGAAACTTTGAAGTACACGAATTATTCTTTCAAGTGGTTAGATCAAAGGCAGATTAGGCCTCAAGATGCACTATCGCAATCTCTTTTCGAACCGTGAATTAACAACAATCACCAAATTCAAACGTCTTAAAATCAAATGTATGAAATTTGAAGTTCAAGAACGTTTTCTTGTAACTTGCAGAGATTTTGGATTTATCCCCAAATTTTTGAGACTTAAGAACAAGCCAACAAGTAAGAAGGATTATTACATCCTGCTTCGATGTCAACAAAAACGACTTAGTAACGAAATTATAGCTAAAAGAAAACAAATATTCAGACTTAATGCTCAAGTTTATGAATTATGGAAGCTGATAAGCAACTCAAAATATGCACAATTTGATGGCACTTGGAAAGATCGCATTTTGGATACTACGTTCATCGAAATTAACGAAATTGCTAACAAAGAAGCCAACTCCAATAGCATTACGGTAGATAAAAAATTAAATGCACTATTTGATGAACAAAAATTAAATAAGGAACCCATAAATGAATATAATGTATATGAAAATCGGTCTGATAAGAATTTAAGCTTTACACAAAAAGCAATTTTACAAAAAGGGAAAAAATTTGCCTTTCCACAAGGCCTCCCTAAAACTGAAGAAATCATCCCTTGCCTCGAAGATATTCTCAAAAATATACCAGGCCCAGAGAATAAAACTGAAGTAGAGAACAAATTATATAGAGTTATTCTAAAAGAATATAATGCCAAAAACAACAAAAACTTCTATATAGAGAAAAAATTAAAATATGAAAAAAAACAACTATTGGAATTGAAAAATGACCCATATATCAAATTCTGTGAAGCAGATAAATCTGGCCAAATCATTATTCTCAACACTGATGAATTTGAACAAAAAATGACAGCAGCAATCAATGGATTAAATTGTACCGAAATTATGAAAGACCCAACTGATAATCAAATTAAATTCTTAGCGGATATAAGAAATCATAGCACCTTACCTGATGAAATCAAGCGCTCTTTTCCACCAATGGGAGCAGGCATACCATGTATCGTTGCAAAGATAAAAACGCACAAAGATGATGCTCCAATGAGACTGATAGTGTTTCAAAAAAACTCACCATTGATAACTTTAGAGAAAAACATTTACAAATTCCTAGCACCCTTTTTCATGAACAACAAGTTCACCATCAAGAACACATATGAATTTATAGAGAAAATTAAAAATGTAAAAACTGACCTAAAGGACTTAAATATGGCAAGCATGGACGTTAAAGCATTATATCCAAGCACTCCTGTTCCAGAAGCTATTGAAATTATCATTAAGAAGTTGCAAAATCTTAAAATTTTAAATAACACACAAATTCAGGAATTCAAAAAAGTTTTAGTCTATTTATATGAAAATAATATTTTTACATACAAGAACAAAATATTCAAGCAAAATTCAGGAGGCCCAATGGGCTCACCATTATCAACTCTATATGCTGAGGTTGTGATGAACGAAATTGAAGAAAATGTCCTGCATCGTATGGAAGAAAAACCAGAAGTGTACTGTCGATACGTGGATGATATTTTCATTCTATCAAAACTGAACGAAGAAGAATTAAAAAAATTAACAAAATGTTACAGCGCTTTATATCCAACTATAGAACTCACTGTTGAAATAGAAAAAAATAATGCATTAGCCTTTTTGGATGTACAGGTTATCAAATCCACAGATAAGTTACTTTACAGGGTTTATCGGAAAAGTTCATTCGTTCCGGTCCTAATCCCGTACAATTCAGCACATCCGTATCCTCAAAAATGCAATAGTATAAAAACCTTAATTAAAAGAGCATATACGCATTCTGAAAATAGTCAGTTCATCAATGAAGAAATCAAATTCATAAAAAAAATTGCAGGCAGCTTTGGTTATCCTAACCATTTAATAAAAAAATGGGACACAGAAGTAATAAAGAAAATAAAAAATAATGCTGTAGTAAATAAAAAAGAAGTCAAATATTTAAATGGTTTTCCTTACATAAAAGGTACTACCAATGAAATTAATAATATTTGTAAAAAGCATAACATTCAAATTGGAGGAAAAGTAAATACCATCAAAAATATAGTAATAAAAAATGAAAAAATAAAAATGTTAGAAAAAGCAGGTATTTACTCAATTCCTATTACTGAAAATCCTCCAATGGCTTATATAGGAAGTACCAAAAATAAGCTTAAACACAGATTAAAACAACACGTAAAAAACTGGCAGAAAAAAGAAGAAAAAACAGCGCTTATCCAATACTGTCTGGATAACCAAAAATACCCTAAATTCGAAAATATAAAAATCATTAAAAGCTGTAAATCCGAAAAACACCTCAGAATAGCAGAGTCGGTAATGATTGAAAAAAATAGGACAAAAGTTTGCAACCATAATGACCCTAATAATTTGAGAAACAGCTGGAAAAATTTAATTAAAATTGAGCAAAAAAATGAAAAAGTTCGAAAAATGAGATCACTGACCAACAAGAGATGGCGCCACAACGCCCAAGAAGAAGCGATAGCGGATGACAGAAGCAGCCCGCGAGAACCACCGAAACGCCCAGCTGACACGGTCCGTGCTAGTCGGAGCAAAACGTCCCCTCGAAGACGGTAAAGAAGTTTTACTGAAAGTACTAGGGTATGAATAAATATTGAAGTAAATGAGGATGCAGCAAAGAAAAAACTTATTTGGTGATGAGACAAAATAAATTCCAACGGAGAAAAAAAAAGAAGCGGACCCATGGCCAAATGAAAAACCCCCGTGCCGCATCCACATAACGGAAATATGAATTGAAAGCCAAGCCCCACGTGCGGTAAGTGTTCATCGAACTTTACCAACTAAAAGTGAAGTTCAAAAATGCAAATGCATTAATGCACGTTAAATAATATAACCTCCAATATCGGAAGTAAATTGAAATTTCTTCTACTTGTTTAATTAACTGCGTTTTCAAATCCACAGCCAAGTCATTGATTCGCCATAAAACTGTATTATTTGAAAGTGGGAATAGTTTGTAATACCTTCGCAGCTGCCTCTACATTCATAATGCGACACATTTCTACAGCTGCCGGAAGCAACAAATTCTCGGCAATGCTGTGTGATTTCTTACATTTAGCGATTTTTGTGGCCACTGCATAAGAAGCTTTCAACTCTTTCTGTGACACCATTTGACATAATAGTCTTCTGTCGTTTCAATTCCATCTCTCTTCGAAGAAAAACTCACGATCCTTGTGTATATTATCTTCATGCATAGTTTCCAGATGTCTTTTCAGTTTCGCAGGTCTAAGGCTGTCATTGGCGAGAACTTAAAACAAATGACACACTGTGGCTGTTGAACACCGGATTTGCTAATAAAACAAGAAAATCCTAACTTGATATGACTTATGCGTCATATTGCCTGCACTTTTCCTTTCCTTTATTCGGGGCTGTGCTTGTGCCATCAGTAGTAATCCTGCTACTATTACTAGGTTCACTTTGGTCTGCAGATTCTGCACTACTCATAGTTCTCTTCAAATAGCGGTCCATTCTCAATGTTAAGTAGATTAGATTAGTTTAGTTCTATATTAAGTAGAATGTATGGCGACAGTCACAACGAACGTTATTTGCACGATGACGGAAAACAAATGTGAGAGTGACGAAAAACGCCATGTGCGTGTGGAAGAACTATCACATTGTGTTTGGAGGGGTGTCCGTTTTCATCCACGTACAGTGAATAACATTGCGTGCATCGGCTCGCGCCTCCCCTGCAGGTGCTCTGCACCTCCCAAGGGAGGGGCGCCTCACTGGTTGGGAACCTAGGGTCTATGGTATAAACAAAACTGAATAAGTGCAGTTTTCTCATCTTTTTTGGTATAGTTTTTTATATTTGTAGTCTCTTAACTAACCTAATTTTAAAACAAACTTTCAAAATTAGGTTTTAATTTTAAAAAATTGAAACAGACTTTCACAATATTACAGAAATATATAATTAAAGGGTATCATAATAAACTGGTTAGATTAATCAATAAAAATAATTATTATTATTATACGCCTGAAATTACTTACCCAGTATTTCATAATTATTCTGATGTCGAACTCTCTTGTGTATAAAAGGCAGCATTACAAAAAGGAAAAAAATACTCACCTACAGGATGCCCCACCTGTAAAAATTTGTATTCCAAAATTTGAAAATAATATTTATGATATTCTGATTTCTAATAAACCAAATATGTATTTCAAATTATACAGAAGTATTTTAAAAGAATGTAATTCTCAATTTAAGAAAAATTACAATATAGGAAAATTAGCATATGAAAGACATCAATTAATAGATTTACATAATAACCCTGATATAATATGTGAAGCTGATAAATGTAGTCAATTAATAATTTTGAATAAAGAGGACTATGAAAATAAAATGAATGAAGCCATTTGGGATTTACAATATAAAATTGTTAAAAAGGGTCCTGTTGATTCTCAAATGAATTTTTTGGCAAAAATAAAAAAATCATAGTACTTTACCATCTGAAATAGCTAAATTTTTTCCTCCTGTAGGTGCATCAATCCCAAATATATTTGTAAAATTTAAAACTCATAAACAGGATAATCTGTCTTCTTAACTCTTAATAAGTTTAAAAAGAAAATTATATAAATACCTAGCCCCCTTTTCTATGAATAACCAATTTAGTTTAAAGAATAGTTTGAAATTTATTGAAAAAATAAAATCAATACATATTAATTTGGAAAATTTATATATGGCAAGTTTCGACATAAAATCTCTAAGTGATTTATTGCAAAGTTCAAAAAGCTATATTTGCTATTGAATGACAAATATATGTGGTATGTTAATTATTGTATTAACTACACTTAATGTGTAGCAGGAAATTACTGTTACTCATGTTTTTATTACAAGCGTAGTGGTTGTTGGACGAGGTCACGTTTAGGGATATGCTATTGTTGTATTTGATAAGAAGTTCTGACTTACCCAATACAGCCTTGGAAGCTCGGTATTTCTTGGGTAGGTTACGAATAGCGTTCATATCATTGTTCTGACTTCACTATTTAAGTCTTCTTTTTAAAAATATCTTGTAGTAAACGAAATTGTACAATAAAAGCATTAGGCTTGGAACGTATTGACTGCCGGGAATGTAACATAAGATTAACAACATTTAAAGTCTTGTTAAAAAGAATGAAATTTTCAATGAAAGATATGTAAAATCAATGAAGGATAAAACCAAATTAAAACCTGAATCCTAAATGAACCAATAAACGAAATCTAATCAATAAAGAAATCCTGGATTATGGTGATGTTGGATGAGAATTTCGTTTATTGGTTCTTTTAGGATTCAGGTTTTAATTTGGTTTTATCTTTCATTGAAAATTTCATTCCTTTTAACAAGACTTTGAGTGTTGTTAACTTTATGTTACATTCCTGGCAGTCAAATACGTTCCAAGCCTAAATGCTTTTATTGTACACATTTTCGTTTACTACAAGATACTTTTAAAAAGACTTAAATAGTGAAGTCAGAACAACGATATGAACGCTATTCGTAACCTACCCAAAAAATACCAAGCTTCCAAGGCCATATGGGTAAGTCAGAGCTTCTTATCAAATACAACAATAGCATATCCCTAAACGGGTCCTCGTCTAACAACCACTACATTTGTAATAAAAATGTGAGTAACAGTAATTTCCTGCTACATAATTAAGTGTAGTAAATACAATAAAATCTCTTTCCCATCACTCCTGTTCTTAAAGCCATTGACATTATTTTGATCATTTAAAAAGTATAAATCAGCCTAATAGTTTTCAACTACAAGAATTATTAAATGTATATTAATAATAATTATTATTTCGAATTTGACAAAAAGATCTATAGGCAAAAATTTGCTGGCCCAATGTGCTCTCCATCGTCAACTTTATTTGCAGAGGTGATTATGTCAGACATTGAGAACCAATTAATTGATAACCTCCCTGTAAAACCGATTATTTACTGCAGATACGTTGATGATATCTTCATTTTGTATAAAATGATAAAAGAAGAATTGGCAGTTTTAAAAAATAGATATACTGATATTTATCCAGAAATTACCTTAACATTAGAATTTCAACAAAACAGACAATTGCCCCTTTTGGATGTCTGTTTAATTTAAAAAGATTTTAATTTTGAGCACAGGGTATATCAAAAACCAACTTTTGTTCAAATGATCATTCCATATCATTCTGAACACCCTAAAACACATAAAATTAATAGTTTAAGAACTTGGATAAAGCATGCTTTCACCCACTCTTCAAGCAGAAAATACAGAGGATAAATAGAATGTATTATATGAATTACTAAACAATATGGATATTAATGGGAAATATTCTAGTTGCTTTAATGCTTACCTATGCATTCTGCTTCTATAGATGAGTTACATTTCTTACACGTTGTTAAGCAGCTGCACGTGTTATGAATCAATTCAAATTAGCAGTTCATATTCCAACCCATAAAATAGATTGGAAAACTACTATCCTCAACTGTACTAATTTAAGTCTCAATGTGTAAGAAATGTAACTCATCTCTAGAAGCAGAATGTATAGGTAAGTAATTAAGCAACTAGAATATTTCCCATTAATATTGAAATTTATGCACGTAAATGAGGATAGTAGTTTGCCAATCTATTTTATGGGTCAGAATATGAGCTGCTAATTTGAATCAATGTGGATATAATAATAAAATTATTAAAAAGTTAATTTTTGAATATTAGAGAAAATTAAAAAATAATGATAAAAATGTACAACTAGATGAAAATAGACTTTTTGGATCTTTCCCATTTATTAAAAGGATAAGCAGACAATTAGTAAAATTGGTGAAAAAGTATAATATTGCATTTGGTCATTCTGTAAGAAACATAGGAGATATGATTATTAATAAAAAATACCTCAAAATTATTTTACAATGGGCTGGTGTTTACGAAATTCCAACAATAATAGTTTAATAAAACAAACTTCATACATTGGTAAAAAATATAAGTTAATTAAGTGACTACAACAACATATAAAAAACTGTAACAAAAAGAAGAATTTTGTTTAAACTATAGACATTACCTGGACTTTGAAATTATCAAAATGTTAGCCACCCATACAAAAGAAAGCAAACTGAAAATATCTGAAAGTGCATTAATCAAAATGAAAAAAAGGTAATATTTGTAACCTACATGATCTTACTAGATCCAGCCTAGAAAGCACTCACTAAATGTGAAAAATTATAAAGGAAAAAAAGGGGGAAATAATTTTAGAAACAATAGCTAAAATAAATAAATGTAAGAATTAAACATCTTCTGATGATAACATTAAGTTGCGATAGAGGGTGACACCATCAAAAAGATCAATGTTTGTCTCATGTGCAATGAATAAATGCCATACCCCTTCCTTCTTGGCCTTGGGAGAGAGACTTAAATTAGTACACAAAAAGAAGTTAAGCCTTAGCAGTAGACATCTTGAATTCCTGAAGGCATTGACCAAAGGTCAATAAAAGACCTTTTTTTTTAATGTTGCTGTGAGCTAGGTTTCATGATTCGACATTGACACTTTTTTTTATATGTTCTTAGTATTGATTATTTTAATGTGTTTTAAAGGTTTCATATGGTAATTTTATAAGGGTTTGGAACTTATAATAATTAATATTAAGATATTACCCTTTTTATGTTGTAAATCCTTTGTTAGTATTAATTAATCTAAGTTAATATCAACACTGTCAGTGATGGGAGCACACTGACAATAAGCATAACCTAATCTATATACATACAAATTTAGCGGTAAGTTTTCCTTGCCTTGAAATTGATTATTAATAAAAAAATTCTAATGTTTTGCCGTGTTTTCTGAAGCATGTTTCCTTCCTAATAACAAAAGTGAGCCTTTTAGCATTGTCAGGCTATGTTTTTTCTGGAATATTTCTGTGGAAGACTTTCATCTGTGTTTCCTTGTAAATTTTTCATGAAGACATCTAATCAGGCAGTTTTCACTAAAAAAGCTTTAGGAATTCTTTGTATGAAGACAATAAGTCCTTCATAAAAATGTGAATGTAAAAACCCATACAGATTTTCAAAATCAATTTTAAAAATGTTTCACATTTTCACTAGATTTACAAAACCTTCATTAAAGATATGCTCTTTGGGAAAGTAAATAATCATGAATAGTACTTTGAATGACCATTCCCTTATGTGTGTTGAGATGTCCATTGTAAAAATCGGCCATGGAGGAAGGAATTTCAGCACACAATCCTAAAAGTTCACAGGGTGGTTCACTGTGATAGTGTTGATGTAGAATATTTGTTCTGTTTCATTTTGCTGTCGAATAGCCTGTTTTATAATTAGGTATAATTATTAGGTATCAGTATTATATTACTGATACCTAATTAGTAATATTAGATATCAGAAATTATGTCTTATAATAGGTATCAGTAAGAATGTGTAACCATTTTAAAATTTAATGGTAATGCTGCTCTTTTGTTCATAATTTTTTTTCAAAATTTTTGTAAAGTTGTTGCACCTTGTGTATTTACATTTCTTTATTTTATTTTTTTTTATTTTTAGGATCTAAGAAGGTGAGATAACATTTCACATGCTTCATGTTTATTGTTAATGTAAGTAAAATATCTGCTATGAGCTTTTTATTCTAAATTGATACAACAAATAGTTCATGTACATATTTTTCAAATGTTATTGGCATGTATTATCAGGACTTGAAAAATGTCTGAAAAGTTACATGCCCAAGTGCGTATGTGCAAAAATTATTTACTTGCCCAGGTAGTAAAAGCTGAATGCCCAGGAAAATTTATTTTTTAAAATAACACATCAGAACCCTCATTTTTTTAAAGTTAAGGTATCTGTACACCTTTAAAATGCGATTTTTTGTCAAAATATTGATTTCCCAATTTCATTCTAATATTGAAGCCTGTTTTTCTATCTTTCCAAATCCATTTAAAATTTGTTTCTATCTTTTTTAGAACATGTGTTACAATTATTTTAATGTTACTTGACAGCACCTTTTTAGAACTGGAAGTTCTGTTATGCTAACTGGAAGTGAGCTTAAATGTTTAATTACTTTACAGTTTTATTAAATATGAATGCTCAAATTTGATCCTGTATATAAATCAAAACAGAATAAAATTTCAATTATTTAAAATACTTAAAAATGATCTGGCAACACATGTTTTGTTCAAGCATCTGGCAACAAAGTTATGATATGGCAGAAAACACCAAAGGAGGTTTTCGTTTGCCTCAAAAATATGAAATTAGGCATATATGATGCTGTCATACAATTTGATTATTGCTTTCAAGTTTGTTTGAAAGTACTAGCCAAGTTGAACATTGAAAATCCAATATTTTTCGTATTGCAGGGTTATAGACATTTAGATAACATTCAAATCCATGACTGGAAACGCCATGCAATCGCTGTTCCAAAAAACGTAAAAAAGTTTTGAGCCCTCAGGATGAAAAAGATAATTGTTTTGCATTATGCAAATCCATTTAAAATTTTAAAAAGTTGGTGAAATTCATAAATCAGGGGCACTTTAATGTTTAATTTTGATTTTTAAAGTAGAATTTGTGTTTAAAATTTATTTTTAGCTTTTTCTCAAAATGAATTTTGTTATAATTTGCCTTCATGCAAAACATCATAACACAAAAAATTATGTTTGAAATGCCTTGAAACTTTACAGGATGCAAGAGAATATAAAGGGAATATACTATTCTCATGATTGTACATCCATTAGGGTTTTTTTTTATTTTTATGGTATGAATTATGAACTGCTATAAATTTTGTATGATTTTCTCTCGACAGTACTTTAACTTTTACAACTTTTTAAATAACTGCACTATGTTAATGGGAATTGTGGATTCTCTAGAGGATGTTATTGTCGTCATAATAAAATTTACAAAATGAAAATATATTGATTTGATTTTGCATTATCATGTTTTGCAGAAGTGTTGATTTTTTGCTATTTTTACTTATTTTTCGAGCTAAAAATGAAAACAAAAAATCAGAACCTTTTTTTTATGTTATTCCATATTTTTAGTCATATTCCATCATGAAATGCAGAAAATAAAAAAAAAATCTAATAATTTGAAAAAATCCTCTCAGAAGGTTACGGATACCTTAATAAATATGACTGACACTTTTTTTTTTTTTTTTACATGTTTTGCATTTTCGTTTCAAGAGTCTGTATTCAAAATGTTTCATACACAAAAGCGTGTATTTCAAGTTTTAAGATGATGCTGAAATTGGTATGAAATTATATGATGAAGAAATTGGTATTTGAGAAATTCAGCGATTCTGCCATATTCCTTTCATTGAAGTTTTTCACCTTTTGTCACTAAATACCGGAGGCTAGTTCCATCAGAAGTATGCATCCCGTCGCTTCTTGTAAACAACATTTGGAGCAAAACTACATATGACTCCAATTTCTGGACCTAGAGCATAATATAATGAAAGAAGTGATATTCTTCTCTCCTTGGCATGCCATAACAATAATACAACTTCCGGTGATTGGCAGTAAAATAAAACTACATGCAACAAATGTCTTTTTTCTTGTAGTAAAAAATTCTATTCCAAACTTTATTTTTAAATCTAGTTGCCCAGACCGGGCAACTAAATTATTTTATTACCTGCCCAGACCAATAATTTACATGCCCCAGGCATGGTAATTTTCAAGCCCTGATTATGTTTCTTAAGAACACGTTTTTCAAAATAAATATGTCTGTAATATACAGAAAGTGCAGTTAGGGAATTCAGAACTTTCCCCATGGGATCCACAAACAATGCTGTGTAAAGCAATTTATTGCATACGAGTTTCTGGCTCTCTACACCTAAGGAATATGGAACTTCCTGCACCTACATACACATAGCTTTTCTTAAAAGGTAGTTCTGCACATGCCACACAATTTCACAGTGGCAATGTTGACTGGCAAGAAATTTACGAAAAGCAGAATAAATGATGCCATTTTCAAAAACATTCAGCTCTCTGAATTTGATAAAGGTAAAAAAGACTTCCGAGCTGACAGACGAAAACTGACTGAGCAGGGCAATACCATATGAAAAGCAAGATTTTTTGTACTAGACTCTACAAATAACATTGCAGAGGCTACATTTCTTTTTGATACAGTTACATGGTCATGTGGGGCAGAACTTGAAAATTTTGGGAATGCTCAATTGGAACCTTGGGGAATCACTTTAGCTTGATTATGAACATAGAAGAATAATTTAAATTGATTATGAACATAGAAGAATAATTTAAATTGATTATGAACATAGAAGAATCATTTAAATTGATTATGAACATAGAAAGTACCATTTGAAGCTACAGTTACCTTGGGAGCTCTGGGCAAATGATAATTCAAGTTGACCACTTTGAATTTGACCTCAACTGAAATGATGGAAAACATTGCTTCATGAAATGATAGGTTCCCAGTTATTAGTAAATTTACTTTCATTGTAGCAGTTCTTTCAGTTACCACATCTTATGAATGAGGCTTCAGCAGAATGAATTCGGTCAAAAACAAGTACCGAACATAATTAGAAACAAAATGTTAGGACGATCTGATGACGATCAACTGAAATGGCCAACCTTTTGCTGACTAACATCTGACTGCAGCCATTGATAAACGGTACTTTTCTGCAAAAAGTATAAGTCATGCTACAATTGGACACAAACATTGTACATCAAGACATGAGACTATCACAACTCTAAAAGGCGCATCTAAATGAATCAAACATAAAGGAGAGTATTGTTCATTTTTTTATATTTCCATGCCTACATGCACAGTAACATTTTCCAGCATGTGATATTACCAAGGACACATCTAGACTTTTTGGGAAATTTTATACTTGTTAATTATTGAGTAAAAATAAATTGGTAATTCATGATATAACAGCAGAATCACAGCTGCCCTTAATTTCTGTTCAACACGTTAGAATTCACCTGCATCCAGCGTGCTGGTATCTACTCGCAAAGTTCGTCTGCTAGCACTTGGCTGACTTTATATATGTTGACACAAATAGTATATTTATAATATTCAAATTCTTACCTTTTCTCTCTGTGCACCATGTCTCTGGCTCTACATCACCATGTCCTTCGCTTTACCATCGACAAATTGCCCTTTTTGCTCTATCAGTCTCAGCCTTGATTATACCTATATCTTTATTTATACTTTTCAACTATTCCGTATTAATATCATTGATATCAGATGTGTGTAGATTGTATGCTTAATACTTATAAACCAGAAGACATGAAGCATTATAATTTAGTTAAAATATCTAAAGAGGTACAAGCTCTGTTCCCAGGCCTTTCTCCAAACTATTAAAATCAATGATAGACTAAAGAATTTTAAGATGGAATATAAAATATCATAAAAACCTCAAAGAACACCACATAAGCCCTAGAACTCCAGAGACCCAGCCACTCAGAGACTTCCAAGTACTATACAAACCTTCCCGCATATAGACACCGCACATTCCACAATGTAGGCCTAAAACACCCTTCTTCCTAAGGCATTTCGCACGTGAGAAATCCACAGCATCTTCAATGGTGTGACAGATTGCCTTTCATTTGTCCACCGCTATCATAAATCGTATTCACTGCATGTGTAGGGAGCATCGTTCTTAAGACATGTCGCCATCTGGTGGGCGAGATGGTGATTTCACTTGGAGTTATTTTTATATTTCTGTGTCAGTTTCTCATCTAACATTAAGAGATTTTTCCATGCTGCAGGGATAAAAATGGGTGTGTTATTATTGCAGTTGTGTTGAAATGTTCTATGAATAACCAATGCTTTAGACATTAACATAGCTTTCCAGGTTCGCTGTTGAACTAGTAGTTGAGTGCCTTCCCAATCAGGAATAGCATTATTATTCAAACAAAAGTCTATTAATGCAGTTTTTGCTTCTTTTTTTTTAACCAATTATTTAAGTGCTCTGCGAGGCGCAACTTGATATTTCTCCTAGTACTACCAATATATTGAGAAACTACTTGGGCTTCTTGATCGATTATAGGTATAGAATGCTTTATTTAATAGGGTAGTATATTGTTGAGAAGATATCAAGAAGGAGTTAATATTCTTGACATGTACACGAAAGTCTAAATTATTTTTTAGACAAATTTTATTTAATGCATTATTTATTTCTGGGTAGTAAAGTAATGAACCACAGTATTTTACTTCCTTTTTTGTTGGTCTGGACCAGAGCATTTCATTTTTTAAATTCAGTTGTAGAATTAAGTTATGAATTATTGACTTTTTATAACCAAACATAATTGCAGTTTCTTTAATCCATCAAACAGAAGTCATCGCTCTTTCCACGTTTATAAGTGAGTCACAGAAAAATTCTCCTCCGCCGCCACCGGTAATCGAACCCAGGGTCTTCCAGTTACGTGTCAGACATGCTACCACTGCACCACAGCAGCCTTGAATTCTCCAGACTCGCATACGACTAACTGCCAAACCACTTGGCAGGTTGCTTCTTGGAGCCCTGCACAATGCTGGAGATTCACCAAAGATAGTAAGCAGCAACTGAACAAATAACTAGGAGGCGAATGAATAATTAATACACACAATTGACGTGGATTAGGAACATCAAACAGAATTCATTGCCCTTTCCACGTTTATAAGTGAAGAGTTGGTTATAGCTCTTTCCACGTTTATATGCCTGAAGAGTTGGTTATTCATAAAACATTTCAACACAACTGCAATAACAACACACCCATTTTTATCCCTGCAGCATGGAAAAATCTTTTAATGTTAGAGGAGAAACTGAGACAGAAATATAAAAATAACTCCAAGTGGAATCACTGTCTCACCCACCAGATGGCGACATGATGTCGTGTAAGAATGATGTTTCCTACATGTGCAGTGAATATGATCTATGATAGCGGTGGACAAACGAAAGGCTATCTGTCACACCGTTGAAGATGCTGTGGATTCCTCACATGCAAAATGCATTCGGAGTAAGGGCGTTTTAGGCCTATGTTGTGGAATGTGTCTATGTGCGGGAAGGTTTGTATGGTACTTGAATGTCTCTGAGTGGTTGGGTCTCTGGAGTCCTAGGGCTTCTGTGGTGTCCTTTGAGGTTTTTATGATATTTTATATTCCATCTTAAAATTCTTTAGTCTGTCATTGATTTTAATAGTTTGAGGAAAGGCCTGGGAACAGAGCTCGTACCTCTTTAGATATTTTTTTAAATTATCTAAAGAGATCAGAGCTCGTACCTCTTAGATATTTTAATTAAATTATAATGCCTCGCGTCTTCTGGTTTTATAAGTATTAAGCATAACATCTACACACATCTGATATCAACGATATTAATACGGAATAGCTGAAAAGTATAAATAAAGATGTAGGTATCATCAAGGCTAAGACTGATAGAGCAAAAAGGACAATTTGTTGGCGGTAAAGCGAGGGCATGGTGACGTAGAGCCAGAAACATGGTATGGTGCACAGAGAAAAAGGTATGAATTTGAATATTATACAATGGATATACTATTTGTGTCAATGTATGTAAAGTCAGCCAAGTGCTAGCCGACAAACTTTGCTGGTAGACACCAGCATGCCAGATGCAGGTGAATTCTAGCATGTTGAACATAAATTATTGGCGGCCATGATTCTTCTATTATATCAAGAATTAATCTTCCACGTATTAAATGCGTTCATATTTGAAATTACTTTCATTGTGAATGAAAGTAATGAATTGATAATGTAACTTGAAAAATGCATTTCATGGAAGGGGGTGTCCTCCACTTCAGCTTAAGGTTTGAGAGTATCAAAGGAAATCAGAAAGAGGAAGAACTTCAAATTTTACCTATAAACCACTTTTAAAATTGACTAAGACAGCAAAACAGCTTGAATTCAGTGTTGATGTGCAAATGTAATAGAGCTCCTCACCCCCAAAAAATACAGGACATTTTGAAGATTTTGTGTTAAAATTGAATGCGATAAAATCTGTTGGGATTGAACCACTTAGCCTATGGCCTTACTAAATGGTACTGTTTTAAAGAAATTACATATTTATTTTAAGATCCTATGTAATGAAAGAAGGTAATACCATTGGAGAGGGGGTAATGTGTTATGAAATGAAAGATGAAATCTACTCCACATTTTTTACATAAATTGCTGATAATAGTTTATTAAACAAACAGTAAGACAAAAGTTAAAATGTAAGTTTAAAATTCTTTTTTTTTTTTTAAGAGCTTTAATTTTTTTTTATGAAACAGTTAATTGAAAATGCTGAAATGTATCAGCAGATGATAGCCTATCAGTGAAATGCAATTTCAAATGACTCTCTGTGCCCCAAGGATACTGTAACCAATTACAACCCACAAAAGATGTTAGGGTGAAACATACGCTGTTGGGCAAAATACCAGCTACAGTGTTCATTACTTTTGGTACCACAAATGTCAAAAATCTCTGACTGGTGACTTTTCTTCTAACTAAGGAACATGTATCATATTTTTTGTCCCTTGCAGATCCATAATGACATTATTTTTGCTTTTAAAATTAATTTCCCGATTAATGAAATGCAAAAAGGAGAATCAAAATTCCAGTTTTCAGATGAAAGAAAAATTTGATAACTTTACACACTGTATCACATTCTGCAGCTCAGGATTGCTCTGGGTCTTCTCACCACTTAGAAATGCCCTTGATAGTGTATCGGCTATGTACATCTTACAGCCTGGTACATATTGCACAGCAAAAGTGTATTTCTTCAGTTTTAGCATCATACGTTGCAGCTTTGCTGTGACTTTTAGCAGCAGTTTTCTCACAACGGACTCCAACGATTTATGATCTGACTGCACTGTTACTTTCCTGCCATAAACAAAATAATGGAATTTTTCGAAGGCAAAAACTATGGCTAATAACTCCTTTTTAATTTGTGCAAAGTTTTTCTCATTTTCAGTCAATGCCCTTGACACAAACGAAACTGGATGTCCCTCTTGCATGAGACACGCACCCATTCCATCTCAAGAGCTATCACATTGTATTATGATGTTCTTTGAACTATCAAACACTTTTAAAACTGTTGTTGAGCTCAAACAATGTTTTAACTCTTTTAAGGCCTTCTCATGTTCCCAGTCCCATTTGAATTCTTGGCTTTTCTTAGTCAAAGCTCTCAATGGGAATGTGATTCTGGACAAATTAGGTATAAACTTAGACACATAATTCATCATTCCTAGTAGTCATCTGACATTTTTTTTATCCTTTGGAATTTGCATTTCTTTAATGGCCTTTACACGTTTTGGATCTATTTTGATACCATCTTTTAGATATGATTTGCCCTACATATTTAACTTCATTTATTCTGTACTGAAATTTTGCACTATTCAACTTCACATTGTATTTTCTAGCCCTTTTTAGCACTTTAGTTAAAAGTTTATCATGTTCTTCATCAATGCCTGAGACGATAATATCATCTATATAAATTTCTACCCCTGGTATATCCCCAAAGATTTTGAGATTTCTTTTCTGAAAGACCTCTGGTGCCGAATTGATTCCATATAGCATTCTGTTAAAATGGAATCTACCAAAGGGAGAGTTAAAAGTACACAAATTTGCACTATCTTCATCTAAAGGAACTTGCTAAAACCCTTCCTTCAAATCTAATACTGAAATTATTATTTTTTTCCATTTAGCCTCCTTATTATATCTTCTATGGATGGTATTGTATAATGTTCTCTCTTTATTACCTGATTTAAATCTCTTGGGTCCAGACACAACCTAAGATTTCCATCTGGCTTCTCTACCACGTATAACCAAATTTTGTACCCAGTTAGTGGGTTTGTCTACTTTAGATATGTTCTTTTCTTCCAACTGTTTTAGTAACTGTCTCAATTTATTATGTAGTACTTGAGGCACTCTTCTTGGAGGATTTATCACTGGCACATTATATGGGTTCACTTCTATGTGATATGGATCACCTGGCATCTTCCCTAGACCCTTAAAAACATTTGCATAATTCTCAATAATAGTTTCTTTACTTAAAGTAGATTTAATGTGATCAACTCTTTATTGGATTAAGCTGTAAGCCAGCTTTTAATCCTAATATTGGCTTATAATCTTGGTGCACCACATTAAACAGTATTATCTGTTGTTTTACCTTCTCAGTAGAGCATCTAAGAACTACTTTTCCTTTTGGCTTCATCTCAAAATTTCCATACGTGGTTAAAGTTGTAGAAGTATGCTGGAGTTCTGGTCTTTGAGACTTAACCTGAGAACATATTTCCTCAAACGTTTCTAGAGGCAGAATATTGGTTTCAGCTCCTGTATCCAATTTAAACTCTACTTCACAATTTTCAATCCGTATGTTTTTATTCCACGACTTCTCACAAATTTTACCAACAGCTTCAACTTTATATACACATGGGTTCTGTATAGTATCCACATATAACATAGGTTCTTCCTTAATTTCTTTCTGTACTTCGTAAACCCTTCTTCCAGATTTTACTTTAACTTTGCACCCTACAGCAAAATGATTTAACCCTTTGCATTTATTACAAACTTTTCCAAATGCAAAACACTCTCCTACCTGGTGCTTTCTACCACACTTTTACAAAGATATGGCTCCATTACACTGCTACTTTTAGAAACTACATTTGGCTTAATACTTCTTTTCCTGAACGTTTTCCCAGCTGTTTTATTTTTAATTATGTTCACAACTTCAGTTTGTTCTTTCATATTTTTAATCTGTTCTTTACTCACCTCAGCAGCCTTTACCTGTTCCACCGCTTTTTGAAGTGTAAGATCCGGTTCACGAAGAAGCCTTTCTTTGAAGTCTTGTGTCGATCAAACCTAAGTGTTCGAAAGTAGCATTCTGAAGTAATCACAAACACAGTTGTTGCCAAGTAATCACAAACACTGCGGGAAGGAAAAGGAGAAGAAGAAGGTACCAAAGGTGTATAATACATTTGTTACACTTTATTTACACTGGTTATACGTAGGATCACTACTCACACTTTAGCCATGATGAAAACCCAACTCTGAAGAAAAATGCCAGATCTCCTTTTTCAATTCATGACAATGTAAGTCATTGCGTCCTCTGGCGGACTAGAGCAAAACCTAGAGGAGTCACTTACCTGGAAATACATAACACTTAAATCGTAACACTAAGACTACACGGTCACGTATTAACCCTTCTTGTTGAGTTCCAAACTCACAAGTTTTAGCTAAGGTTTTGAGTTGTGTAAGGTATTGATCGAACTGTTGTCCTTTCTGTTGTATACACTTGAAGAATTTAAATCGTTCGAAAATTACATTTTTCCGTGGCAAACAATATGATTCGAACTTATCTACGACTTTGGTAAAATAATCAGCCGCCTCTGGGTCTAAGTCGAATGTATTGAATATTTCCACTCCATCATCACCAATAAGATTTAGTAAAATGGCGACCTTTGTTTTATCCAGTTTGTTGATCTTTTCTGCAGATAGGAGAAAATTTTCTAACTTCTGCTTCCACCTCCTCCAGTTCTCGGCAACATTGCCCGTAAATCTTAATTCTTCTGGAGTATGAAACCTATCCATTACGATTCTGACATTATGTCAAAATATTA
Source organism: Macrothele yani (assembly GCA_039090855.1). Classification (NCBI taxonomy): domain Eukaryota; kingdom Metazoa; phylum Arthropoda; class Arachnida; order Araneae; family Macrothelidae; genus Macrothele; species Macrothele yani. The sequence goes on from CM077017.1 coordinate 83,191,610, forward strand.
AGCCTTAATATTATATAATGAACTTACTTTTAAGTAATTACAAAGTCCCATCTCGAACATAAACTTTAATTTCAACACAACGATCCTCCTTCACTTCTCGTAAACACCTCCGTTAACATACAAACCTGGTTGCCACAACAACCCACGTTCTCAGTAATTCTTGATTATGTTACAATCACCCATAATATAGTACTATGATTCATTTATAAAGTTAAGCAGCACTAAATTTAAATTTACAGCACATAGGAATCAGGTTGTGCAAATTGATATCAAAATTTGTAAAATCCATGTTAAGTCTTGATAGTTGACGAACCAGTCATTTCATGCAAACAAGTTTATCACTGCTTTGTCGGAGTAGCTAGTTAGCCTTAAAGTATTATGTGTGGGCTGTTGCATTGCACTGATTTTCCTGTCTCAATTCCCTAACTTATCTGTCCTCTTAGATTATACTCATATCATAGATGGTCAACCTAATCAATTATAATGAAATTCTTGTTCCTGAATTAAAAGATTAAAGGACTGAAAAGTGTACAGAACTTTGCTGTTACTGTACTGCTTTTAATCAAATTCAACATCAGAATCTTCTAAATTTTTCAAATTACTATTCACTTTTTGTAATGGTGCCTCTGCTTTGCTTTTAGACATAGCATAATAAAGTTACTAACTGTGAATGTTCTGATGTATTTTGCATTGGTGCTGATGTGCTACAGAATTTGTCATCTGCTTTCTTCATCTTTTCTGACAAAAATCTCAATCATGTATTTAACACAGTTTGCCTCTTATATCTCTTGTGCTCAATGTTGTTCATGTGATTCTGATAAAAACAACTTCTGAAACTGGTGTTGATGCTGTTGAAGTAATGACCTGTTTAGTGAATTTGCCGAGTCTTGTGCAGATATTTACTTATTAAATTTTTGTTTTCTTTATGTTTTATCACAAGAACCTTAGCATTAGAATTTGTTTTACATGTATACACAAAGAAAATGCTAAAAGATAAATATACTTACCATCTGCATTAAAATAATAATGGGAAGACCGAAAGGGAGAGCTGTCAAACCAGATGAGAGTGCTGTTCTGGGATATACTTAGGCTAATCCACTCACTTTGCACAAGCCAAAGCTATATGTCACAGAGCTAATAGTTGAGTGACAATGAGAACAAATATTGTTACATGTGGTATATTTGAGAAAAAAAAAACTTAACGTGTCTTCCATCGAGTTGGAGATGAGAATGAGAAAATATTGGCATTTCCCATAATTTTAGTTCTACAAACCATAGCTATTGGTTTGTAGATGAGGAGACTGGTACAAGATGGACTATAAAATAAAAACAGACGTGTGACCATCTCTTAAACAGGTGGTGGCTCTAATTGAAACTTTTTCAAATGATTAGTACCTGAGATGGAAATCATATCTCAGTTCTCTCTTTTATAGCAATCTTCCCTTCAAAAACCACTTCTAGGTACAGGGTCTGATTATTTGCAGGACATTCAGGGCATGTGCCCAGGGCCTGATATTTGGTGAGGCCCCTAAAATGGTTCACATTACACTAATTACACAGGGTCATGCATGGATTAATACTGTAATGTTTATCACAAAATAATCTAAAAGTTTTTTTGAATTCCAGCAAAAAAAGGATGACATGCTTTTGTATGTCTGATGTATGGACTACACCAATGAATGAACCAGTTACTAAACTTCTTCTGCTACTCAACTGCTCATGGGTGTGGCTTGTAAACTAAATGTTTCAACTACTTCACAATGCATACCATAAAGTTGCACATGCATAAATAAATAAAAGTAGTGATTCACTGGTACAATGTGAAATGCCTTTTTTTTCCTGATTAGAGATCCCTTTCTTTAGACCATCTTTAATCATACATGGACATAACACAAAATGGGAGAGGGCCCCCTAAAAGCCCTTGCCCAAGGCTTCAAACACTCAAAGTCAGCCTCTGTCTAAGTAGATGTAAAAGTTTTCCCCATATACTGTATATATATATACATACATACCTTAAACTAGAATAGAGCTAAAAATAAAAAGTTTTTACATACTTACATTCTGAAGATATATTTACTGTATATATAACAAACTTCAAAAGCTTGTACTGCAATGGAAGGTTGTTTATCAAAGATTCAGGGGTTTCCTTGGGGAGTTCTTGGTTGGTGGTGAGTAAGGTTTAGCTTATATATATATATATAGAGAGAGAGAGAGAGAGAGAGAGAGAGAGAGAGAGAGAGATAGATAGATAATAGTTCATTGTGGAAGAAACTTGGAGATCCTCCCAATATTGTGGCTATCACATCTACATTGAACTGAAAGGTTTACTCATAGTTTATTAATTTAACAAATGACTGATCTGAACTAATTAATAACAAGGAACTATACACCAACTATATTCAAAATAATAGTATAACTGTACTAATAATCCAAATTTTTTGGTTTAGAATAGAAATCAAAGTTTCCAAGCTTTCACACATCAACCAGATGGCTTTTTCAAGGAAGGTAGACAGCAAACTGCCAAAAATTTCGTTTTTCAAGGAAGGTGGGCAATTTGCTGTCTACCTTTCTTGAAAAAGTCATCTGGTTGATGTGTGGAGCTTAGAAACTTTGATTTCTATTCTGCACCAAGAAATTCTATTACTAGTATAGTTATGCTATTTTGACTGATTTGAAACAGCATGCATATATGCAGTCTTAATAGTAAAGTTTTTTTCATTTTGAAATATTCCAATTTTGCTCATCTATGTTATCATAGAAGGTACTGCATACATTCTATGTCCTTAGAAATGCTTGCCACTCAGAGACTTTTTCTTGTAGTTTTCCATTTTGCACTCCCTCTTAAAAACCAACAATTAATCTCCCATTATGAGAGTATTCCAGTGACAGTGGTTCCTCTATTCCACTGTGAATATCCTTATGAAAGCTTCCCCTTTGCTCATCTCCCGAATTTGGAGAAAAGAAACTGAGATGTGAATGTATAAAATGCACTTCGCAGACATTTGGTAGCCCGTGTATAGCTTCCCTGTATAGATAACACCAGAGATTTGCAATTTTCTTCTTTCCTGTTTCCCAGAAATTCATCCACAATTTCTTTAAAAGATCATCAAGATGCCAGTTCAAAATCATGTAGCTTTGTTTTGAATGCATTATCTTTTAAAAAATTTTTGGGCCCAATGAAAATTCCTGTGTTTTTTATCTGTTACACTGGGGGAAAACGTCCACTACATAGGTGAATCAACTTCATTTTTAATCCAAATCTTTATCACAATTCTTTATTAACCCGAAAAAGGTTCTCCCATTGTTGTGTTTTACACACTAAGATGGGAGAACCTTTTATGTAATCTATCTTAACTTTGTTTTTATTGCTATCTCTTATGTAATTTTTTATCTCTCAATTACACTTTTTTAATGTAACATCATATAGGAACTCCCAAAACGTTGGTCTATGTAGCATCACTAGTTTTGTGTCAAAGGTGAAACAAGACAGATAAATAAAATTCAGAAGCACTGCGTTGCATGTGAGATAGGTGGTGAGATGTTATAAACATTAAGCCTACATTTTGTCTCTTATGACATCATTGTGTAGTAAGCTACTTGTAAAGCTATAGTTAACATCGTGTTGATTGTTCATTAACATCATGCTTGGAGTTGTCATTGTGGAATTGTCTTTAGTTGTGATATACTGAGTGTGCTTTGTTACTACATGACAGTGTACACTTCAGGATACTCTAATAAAAGTCTTCAGTTAACATTTTTTTGTGTAAGCCTTTACTTTTGATACCTTCCTTTTGTTGAGTATTGAAGATTAAAATACCACATACTGTATTCCACTCAGAATCTTTGGCATACTTCCATAAATTTCTTTAAGTCCACTGGCATGGAATGGAAATATATGTCTATTGTGTTGCAAAACTGCTTTTAAACTTAATTTTGAGGCATCAGTAAATATGTGTCATTCATTAGGATAGTGTACAATGCAGAGTTCTTTCATAATACTATTACAGTTGATTCCCATTGGAGAGAGTTATCAAGAGAGTCCCGCATGACTGTGTATGAAAGTGTAATTGTTCCCACTCTTATGTATGGCAGTGAAACCTGGGTACTACAGAAGAAACATAAAAGTCATTTGTGTGCTGGAGAAATGCATTCCTTATGGGGGGTTTGTGGCAAGACACGTTCTGATTGTGTGAGGAATGAAGATGTGTTGTAGTTGTGTGATGTGAAGCAATATGTTTTCAGCAAGGTGGAGACTAAATATGCTTCGGTGGTTTGGCCATGTTGAAAGAATGAGTGATGAGATGCTTACTAAGAAAATCTTTTTAGCCCAAGTGGCAGGAAGGAAAGGCAGAGGAAGGCCAAGGAAGTCATTGGAGGATCAGATTCAGGAGTCTGCATGAGAAGAAGATTATCAGTATGAAGTATAGAAGATCTTGTGTACAACGTATGATGGATGTCAGTGAAACCTGAGTTGTATGTCAAAATCGCTGTAAATGGAGAAGTTTGATACAGCAACAGTAAGTAAAAATTATCTGGTAGTTTGTATTTCTTTGTGGTGCTTAACCTCTGAATCTCAGAGAACAGCTTAGTTATATGATATGATTAGAGCAAAATCCTATATAATGAAAATTCCATTTTAATAAAAATAAGATCAATCTCCATCAAAAATTCCATCGTGGTAATGTATTTTTAATTTCAATATAATGAAATTCATTTCCACGAATTGTTTGTTACAACAACAAAAAAATCAGTTCATATTTCCAAGAAAAATTATCATTTAGGCCAATTTTTAGAACTACAGCAAAAACACTGATCTCAGATTCTCGCACTAAATGTAAAAGAAATGAACACTCTTCGCAGGCAAATCATTTCCTGCCTCCCATTGTGTCAAAAGCAGCTCAAACAGGTTTAGGAGCAAATGGAACATTGTGGAGCCAAAACAACCAGACCTATCTCTCAGTCTCTTTCTACACTCGTTTGTGTTCCTTGCTCTATTTTTGAAAGGAGTTGTTCAAAAAGAAAGCAATTCTCTGAAAGAAAAGAAAACAAATCATCGATAAAGTGGATTCTGGAGTGAAAAAGGGAACTGTTACCAAAGTATATGGCATTGCTCCATCAATGCTATTGACTTTTCTTAAAATATCAAGAAACTGAACTCTACATTTAAAAACCGGTTATTTAGCCAGAAAGGAAGAGAATACATTTGGCACAATTTTAAGATATTGACTCGGTGCTATTCATATAAGATGTTCATTCCTAGAGTGAGCCAATTAGGGAACCATTAATCTGTGAGAAAACACTGCTGTTTGTGGTGGCTCTTGGCTATGAGGACTTTTAGGCCAGTGCTGGATGGTTAAATCGTTTCAAGAATGGCGGTGTTGCCAAAACGATTTGTGGTCAGGCAGGTGCTGTGTCTATGGAAAGAGTGAAGGAATGGAGAGTAGAAGTGGCTGCTCTTATAAGCTCATACAGTCCAGATTATGTGTTTAATGCTGATAAGGTGAGGATATTTTTAAAACTCCAGCCAAGCATTTGTGCTTCATGGAGACAAATGTGTTGGCAGAAAAATAGTGGGAGCATCATGGAGTCAAGTTAACTTCTGCCGTAATAGTGTGCAACTGGAAGATTTTTTGTTTGTACATGAGGATGTGTTTACTTCTCACTGAATGGCCAATGCAGATATCATCCAGTAAATAAAAACAATGAAAGTGAATATGTTGAAAGCAGTGAAGAAGAAGATGCTGTGACATCTTTGATGAATGTTAGTGCTTCAGAAGCACTTTCACGCTTAGGAAAAAATCTGCAATTTTGTTTGCATCACAAATTAACATTCTGAAAGATTAGATGTGATACACTTCACCAGGAGGTATAGTGTACTCGAAATTGTGTAGTTAATAGGGTAAATAATGGTCATTAATAACCTTATTTAGTAAATTCTGTTCAACACATTTTTTAATGTTATGCAGAAGGAGGAGTCATATACCTTGTTGGAATAATCTTCCATGAAGAATTTTGGTGAGAATGATCAAGTTAAAACTCATGAACAAATTAAAACATATGAAGAGGTTAAAAGAACATAGTCAAATATATCAGAAAACTGACGAAGCTAAAACACAGAACAAAGAAGATAGTTAAAATGTAAGGAAGTTAAAAAATGCAGTTAACCATACCCAAGTTCACCATTTGGTAAAGCAGTGAATTAACGATGATACAGTTGAAAAAAGAAGAATTGATGAGAATAAAAATGGGTGACTCTCCATCCTACACAACACACACACACACACACACACACACCAGGTTGATGTTCGAAAATCCAGTGAAGTGACGCATGTTGCCTGCCCTACGCAAGAATTTTCAAATATAAAATGATCAGGAATCTTAGGCCAAGGTGAATTCGAGATCAAAAGAAGTATGCATCAGGAAAGCACATCTTGCCAAAGCACATGTCATGACAACACGTTGTGTCATATGCCATCTATTGGTTGATTCAGCAATGAAAGCCTTGCATTTCTTCATTTAATTTTCTTCTTTTTTTCAATGATTTTTCCATTATCTATTAAGTGTTTTCAAGCATGAAGCAAAATTATAGGGCTGTTGTTATATAGATGCGGCCACTAAATTTTCAATCCAAGTCTTATGTTGAACTGAAATTGTTACACCAGTCCAATTAGGGCTAGCACAATGCTGAATGCAATAATCTATCAGTGCACTTTTATTTTCAGTTTATTCCAATTCCTGATGTGTTCATTCAATCTAATTCCAAGATTATGCTTGGTACTTCCTATGTATGATATGGGACTTTTACGGTTATTATCAGTAATTGAAATTCAGTATATGCCAGATCGTTGTAATAAAGGTGTTTTTCCTTGCCTTTTGTTAAAATTCTTTGTCTTTTGTTTTAATACCAATATTCATAGTGACTTTTTTGCAAATATGTCTCATTGTATTGGTAATATCAGGTACGTATGGTAGAGAATCACAATATGTGATCACTTCAATGGTCTTAATTACTGCATTATTTGATCTTTTTGGTTCCATTTTTTTAATTAAGCTTAATTATATGATGATCCTGTTATCCATTTTGGGTTGTGATGTCCTTTATCCATTGAATTTCATTTTGAAACACTTTTTTATTTGATGAATGTGTATATGCACGTCATACAGGGGTTGTCCAAAATAATGAAAACACCTTGAAACAATAGGTGTTATGCACCTAATATGCTAATATGGTGTGGGAGCACCCTTGGCATTGAAAACTGCTTGAATCCTCCTTGAAATGGACACATATGTGTCCTGGATGGTGGTAAGTGGTGTGTTGTACCATTCTTCATGCAGAAAGTGCTCCAATTCCTTGAGAGACCCCACAGGAGGATAACGGGATCGCACTCTGTTTTCCAACACAGACTACAGGGGCTCAATGATGTTTAAGTCCGGTGATTGTGCAGGCCAGGCAGGTGTGCAACTTCATCCTCATGTTCCTCAAACCATGATTGAACAGTCAGACTTCTGTGAATCGGGGCATTATCATCTTCAAAGGTGCAATCCCCTGACAGAAGCAATGTCTGCGCCATTGAATGCACATGGTCGGCCAAAAGGGTGACATAGTCACCGCTAGTGATCCGTCCATGTAAGGTGATAATGGGACCTGCTACAAACCACGAGATCATGGCCCCAAACCATTACGGAACCGCCCCCATGCTTCACTGTTGGAAGGAGACAGTCTGGGTTGTAGCCTTCTGCGGGGGTTCTCCACACGTAAACCTGTCCTGTGGTGGGGAATAGTAAGAAACTTGATTCATTGGAAAACCAGACATGTTTCCATTGATCTGCAGTCCAGGTTTTATGTTCCTGGCACCACTGTAGTCTCCGTTTCATATTCACCTGTGACACCAGGGGTTTTGCAATCGCAGCACTGCCTTAAATATTGTGCTTATACAATTGCCTTTGCACGGTATGGGTCGACACTGGGTTTTGGAGTTGTGCATTAAGCTCAGCAGTCACTTTCATTGCCGTGGTTTTCCTTCCACAGTTGTATCTCACAGATGATGATTTGCCATGAACCTTCGACATGGTACCTTTCGATACCCCCAATACCTGTACCACTCTGGTTGCCGACGCACCAACCAGACGGGCTCCTACAATCAGCCCTCTTTGGAACTCCGACAGGTCACTCATTGTGTCTTCACCTGGAACGAAATTATGCAAACCGATTTACAATGCAATCACACAGACCCTTGAAACTATAAGCAACACTTTTTTACAAAAAAAAAAAATTGTACCTACATGTTTGTTTTATTCAAAAACCAGCACATACGAAAGTCGCTGTTTTCAGCGAGGTGTTTCCATTATTTTAGACAACCCCTGTATGAAGGCTCTAAAAGCTGCAAGTTTATATGTCATCGGATGAAATGAATCTACAGGGATAATAGATGGTAAGTAAGTTAGTTTTTGATAAACCTGATATTGTATACCATTTCTGTCTTTTGTAAATAATATGTCAAGGTACAGTATTTTCCCATCTTTTTCCATTTCAATTGTTAAGTTTATTAAGGGATAGTAGCTTGCATATGCCTCAATAAGATATTGTAATTCTTTTATGCCGTGCTGCCAAAAAATTAGTATATCATCAACATACCTAACAAAGAGGGCTGGGTTTTTTATAGTTTTGTCCTGCATTACTTTATTTTCAATGTCCTGTAGTATAACCTTTGCAAGTATTCCAGAAATTGGAGAGCCCATAAGTGATCCATGGGTTTGTTTGTAGATTTTTCCTTGAAATTTAAAATAGTTGTTATTCATGATAAATTTTAGACTTGATATAATGTCCTTAATTTCAGTCTTATGTATCATATATTGTGATAGTTTTATCTCTATTAAGTCTATAGCAACATCAGTAGATGTGTTTGGGTATAAAGATTCAACATTAAGGCTAGCCATTTTTATATTTGATACATTATTTGTATGCTTAACAATGTCTATGACTTCCTCTGCATTAGTGACAGTAAATTTATGGGTTGAAAAGAAAGGTTTAAAATATTGATATAATGCTCTCTCAAGATTGATAGTAGGTGCTGTGTTGTTAGCAACTATTGGTCTAATTGGTTGGTTTATTTTGCGAGTCTTTATTTTCCCAAATATAATAGGTGTAGTTGCACCAACAGAAGGAAATTGGAGCAGTCCCATATGATACATCAGAAGTGCCAAGCGTAATCTTGGGATTAGATTGAATGAACACATCAGGAATTGAAATAAACTTGAAAATAAAAGTGCACTGATAGATCATTGCATTCAGCATAGTGCTAGCCCTAATTGGACTGATGTAACAATTTCAGTTCAACATAAGACTTGGATTGAAAATTTAGTGGCCAAATCTATATGTACAAATAAATTTTCTGATTTTGTTTGTAATAACAACAGCCCTATAATTCTGCCTCATGCTTGGAAACACCTAATAGATAATGGAAAAATCATTGAAAAAAAGAAGAAAATTAAACGAAGAAATGTAAGGCTTTCATTGCTGAATCAACCAATAGATGGCATTATGACACACTTGGCAAGACACAACGTGTTGTCATGACATGTGCTTTCCTGATGCATACTTCTTTTGACCTCGAATTCACCTTGGCCTAAGATTTCTGATTATTTCATATTTGAAAATTCTTGCATAGGGCAGGTGAAATGCGTCACTTCACTGGATTTTCGAACATCAACCTGGTGTGTGTGTTGTGTAGGATGGAGAGTCGCCCATTTTTATTCTCATCAATTCTTCTTTTTTTAACTGTATCATCGTTAATTCACTGCTTTACCAAATGGTGAACTTGGGTATTGGGTATGGTTTACTGCATTTTTTAACTTCCTTACATTTTAACTATCTACTTTGTTCTGTGTTTTAGTTTCATTAGTTTTCTGATATATTTGACTATGTTCTTTTAACCTCTTCATATGTTTTAATTTGTTCATGAGTTTTAACTTGATCATCTTCACCAAGATTCTTCATGGAAGATTATTCGAACAAGGTATGTGACTCCTCCTTCTGCATAAAATTATTAAAAAACTTGTAGAACAGAACTTACTAAATAAGGTTATTAAGGACCATTATTTACCCTATGTAATTAAATTCTGAAAGATGTTTTCCCATATGCATTCTTTATCGATTTTTAAATATCTACAGCAACAAATTGCCTTTTTAAAATGTCACCAATTTTCTACAAACAAAGAAGTGAAAATAACAGAGACAAGTAAAGTTTTGATTTGACAATTTTATTACCTATATTACTATTATTTTTAATAAGCCAAATTTCTAAGATTTAAATTTTTGATTTGAAATTTTCAAACTGAATGTACATGTAGATTGGAATTGTTTGGTAAAATGTCAAAATCCATTTTTACAAAATTTCGTTATAATGAAATATTTCTGTGGTCTAGTGAAGTTTGCTTTAAGGGGATTTGATTGTAGTATGTTACAGAAACACACATCCTCTTCCATTGTGAAGTATTTTGAATGCACTTTGCTATGTTTCTGATATACTATTTTGGGGTAGCGATGATAGAAACATTAACAACATAATGATGCAAAAGTTAGGAAATATTTACAAGGGGACATTTCTTTACATCACAACCACACACACACACACACACACACACACACACACCATAACACATGAGATTGAATCATTGCTTGCCACTGACTGACTAGCTAGAGAATGAATATCGTTTTTTTTCATATCAGTGTCTGCCGAAATATGCAATTCATGAGACAACCTTAAGGGTTGTCTTATGTTATAAATGTGCTTTAGATTAAATATACATAATATCTAAGGTATTGTTTACCTGATATTGACAAAGTATTTCGCACGTTGTTGCTCTGTTAGGCACGTGCTTCCGGCCCAAGAGAGGTCGATTATGTTACGGATTAAAAAATTTTAGAAATAAAACAATTAGGTTACATATTTTCAGTTCAACATTCATTCGCACAAACAAACGTTTTAAATTTACAATTAATTATAAGATTGTCGTCATGTTGTTATGGCAAGCGCTTTCAGTATTGTCTTAATTACCATCGTCGGGCCATCTACTTCCACACGAGGGTTTCTCGCGTGTGTGTAGTCGCAGGAGTTGCATGTCGGGAATCAAAGGGAAGGTTTGCGGCTTGTATATGTTAGGTGATGGCCTGTATGTGTATGGCGACACATGAGAAGCAATCACCTAACGCATACAGGCCGCAAACCTTCCCTTCGATTCCCGACATGCAGCTCCTGCGACTACACACACGCAAGAAACTCTCATGTTTAAGTAGATGGCCCGACAATGGTATTAAGACAATACCGAAAGCGCTCGCCGTAACAACGTGACGATGAACCTCTTGTGAGACGTCTCCCGACCCAATGAGTATAACTTTTTCTACTACAATCTGTTAATTAATAGTAAATTTAAAACATTTGATTGTGCAAATGAATGAATGTTGAACTGAAAATATATAACCTAATTGTTTTATTTCTAAAAAAAATTTTAACCAAAAACCCATAACATAATCGACCTCTCTCAGGCTGGGAGCACGTGCCTCACGGAGCAACAACATGCGAAATACTTTGTCAATATCAGGTAAACAATACCTTAGATATTATGTATATTTAATCAGTTTTTGCATTGTGGAAACCCTCTCTTGATGCTGAAAATAAACGCAGTCAGATACGCCACAGAGTATGCCCCCAGTGAGGGATGAATGATAAAATTACAATGATATGCACATATATATAATGAAAAATGATACATGATAATATGATATATGCAGTATGATAAGAGAAAAAATTTATCTGTCCATGTGTGGTTAAATGACTGTCACTAGTCGTTCAGAAAAACGAACATGTCAACCGGATCTGGCGGTCAATGGACGGATAAGTTTCTCCGCAACATTACCTGTTGTTGGATGAACAACGTTGGTAGTTGTTGCTGCTGGCATAGAACATAAGGAATCCTGTAAAAGAAATGGAGGTTTAACACGATCTACGGAAATCTTAGTCTTATGACCATTAAGATCGATAGTGATTGTTTTGTCATTTCTTTCAAGAACCTTGTCTGGTCCTGTATATGGTTGAGATAATGGTGGACAATTTGCATTGACTCTAAGAAAAATGTGGGAAAAGTTATGTGAAGATGGATGAACAAAAATCATGGTGTCACCATGAGCAGATGTTGTGGATAATTTAATTTTGTTCATATGGTCATGAAGATAAGAAACAAAATTAGCTTCATCTGGGGGTGAAGTTTTACATTGGAGCACATATCTGCAGGTGGTCAAAGAGAAGTGCTATAAACAAGTTCAGCATGAGATGCTTGTATGTTGAGTTTTACTGCAGAGCTAATAACTAGAAGAACAATGGGTAGTGCTTCAGTCCATTTGAGTTGTTTATGAGCTGTTATGGAAGCTTTGAGATGCCTGTGAAAGCGTTCTACCAACCCATTAGATTTTAGGCAATATACAGTTGTGCATATCTGATTAGTTCCAAGCATGTTAATAAGCTGTCTGAATAGTGATGATTCAAATTGTCTTCCTTAGTTTGTAGTAATGGTTGATGGACATCCAAAGTGAGAAATACAGATGTGAAATAAGGTGCAACAAACTGTGTCAGCTGTGATGTCAGATATGGGAACTATCTCAGGCCATTGAGTGTAGCGATCAATAATGGTGAGACAGTAACATTTTCCATTGGATGGTGGCAGTCAACCAATTATATCTAATGTTGATGTCTGAAAAACATGCATCAGGCATGGCAAAAGTTCCCAAGAGTGCCTTTGTAAGGTATTGGAGTTTGGAGCATTGACAGGCATGGCAGCTTCGAATCCATCCCTTGAACATCTTATTTATATTCGGCCACACATAACGAGCGCTAATGAGTTTTGTGTTACCTGCTATACCAGGATGTGAAAGTCAGTGGAAATGGTCAGAGAGGCATCTTTGAAAGGCATGTGGAACAAATGGACGAGGTGTTCCAGTTGATATGTCATAAAACAGTTCTGTGTCTGTAAGTGGGGGTAGGGTTGCTTCTTTAATGGAGGTGAAGAATTCTTTTGAAGAATTTCTTGAATCTCGTCATCTGTTGATTGCAGTTGGGTAAACTCTTGAAAGTCAAATGAAGTGGCAGTAGTAATAGAATCAATTTCAATGTGTGAGAGAAAATCAGCAACAGTATTACTTGTGTCAGAGACTTGTCTTATATTAGTTGAAAATTGGGAAATGAAATCCAAGTGTTGTGGTTGTCTTGGACTACACTTGTCAGGTTTCGGTTTAAAAGCATAAATAAGAGGTTTCTGGTTTGTGAATATGACAAAATCACAACCCTAAAGCATGTGCCTGAAACATTTGATTGCTGTGTAAATCACCAATAACTGGCGATCATGTTCTGACCATTTATGTTGACCGGCACTTAGTTTGACTGACATGAATGCTATGGGTTGCCAACCATTTTCTACAAGTTGCATTAAGGATCCTTCCAGTATTACTTCCGATGCATCAAAAAAGATACTCAATTTAGCACCAGGCATCAGATGATGTAGTAGAGTGGTTTGAGCAAGTGCTTCTTTGGCATCAGAGTAAGATTTCTCGACTGTATCAGTCCACTGTAGAGTGTCCTTTGGCTGACAAGATGAAACACAGCAAGATTTTTTTTTTTTATTCTTGTGTCCTTCAAGAAATTGTACCAATGGTGCAAGGATGTCAGAAGCTCTGGGACTGAAGCATCTATAGAAGTTGATTAGACCTAGGAAACGTCTAAGTTGAGTTAGGGTGTTTGGTTGTGGAAAGTCTCTTATAACCTTAATGTGATCTGGAAGTGGTTCAATGCCAGCTTCAGAAATTTTGAATCCCAAGAATTCAATGGAGGGAACTCCAGAGATATATTTGTAAGGTTTTGAGAAGACCATATTGATGGAGGTGTTCGAACAATGTTCTCAAATGTGCCAAGTGTTCTTCCAGTGAGTTTGATGCTACAAGGATGTCATCAGCAAAGACATATATGCAGGCCTCGTTTTATAACTGGGCAAGCTGAGCAAATGTCCAGGGTGCCAAATTTTAGGGGCGCAAGAGGACGATATATATCATCATCATCATCGTCAACCATTATCAATCCACTGCTAGACGACGGTCTCCCCAAGTTTCCTCCACAACGGTCTGTCTTGTGCCAGTCTCCTCCATGTCACTCCGGCATACTTTCGAATTTCATCCACCCATCTCCCATGTGGTCTTCTTCTAGGTCTTTTCCTGTCCCTTGGAATCCAATCTAAAATTTTGGCTGTCCATCGATAGTCTGTCCTTCTGGCACTATGCCCAGCCCATTGACATTTCAGGGATTTAACTCTGATCATGATGTCTTCCACTCTTGTCATTTTTCTGATCCACGAGTTCCTCTTCTTATCTCTCTTGGTTATACCAAGCATGCGCCTCTCCATGCTGCTTTGAGTTGTCTTCAGCCTTTGCATGTCTCTTTTAGTTAAGGTCCATGTCTCTGCACCATACGTAAGCACTGGAAGGATGCATATATATATTTTAAGGCAGGATTTTCACAAAATTGTTTAATCCTGTTTTTTTCAATTTCAAGGATTCCTTGAGTGAGGAAACGACTCTACATATGGGCAGTTATAACTTTATAAGAACAGGAAAAAACAGAATTATAAAAACAAGCTAGTCACAAAAATAAATCCAAAAACGGTACATAAGAAGGAAGCAAAGGAGGGAAAGTTATTAGAAAAAGTAAGCATAAAGTGACATGTTTAGATGGACCACACACACAAGCCCAATGCCACACCTCCCATGCCGGGTGCGCAGTCAGCTCATTCCACTCTTATAATTGTGTTTGGGTTTTTTATAATTCAGTTACGCTTACGCATTTAAAAGGGCAACACCTCCACCTTCCACGCCGGGCACCGAGCAAGACTTCTATTTCCTCACCTGCCCTGCGTATGCTTGGCGTTGGCACCAGCCGCTCCTGTCAATTGGCGCAAAGCATACACATGAGCATTCAGCATATTCGACCCCTGGGCCACTGGTTCTAATGTTCCACTCGTGTTTCGTGTGTTTTTATTAACCTTGTATGTGTAATGCGGCTTCCACAAGTGTTTTTGGTTAGATAAGTTTTCCTGCTGGATTGTTTAAACATGAGTAAGAAAATAAGTAATGCTGAGTTTTGAAAGCTTGCTGCTAAAAGACAGAACGATGAACTTAAGCTACTAAAAAAGTACCAAATGTAGGCTCGTTTTTTTACATCTACCACCACCCCTTCTGCTTCTGCCTCATCCACTTCTATTGAACGTCTGGACTTATCCTCTCACCCAGGCCCAGGACCATCGTCGGCTGTGCAGGCCCATCAAGAGAGTGCAAAATGTGATGAAGCAGCTTGTTTGAAGCAGACCTAAATAAAGATGAAGAGCTTTCTAACCTACAAATCAACATGGTAGGCCTACTTCCTTACACATTTTCATTAGAAGATCTACAACTTGGGATATGAATGTAAGTTATGTAACTGAAAATGTCTTAAAGAATCCTCCAAAACAAAACTTAGTCATATTTTTCAAGCTCTGAGCGTATTTATAATGATGCCAAACGCACTCTATCTGCAAAGATGTTAAGAGGTACACTCCCTAATGGAGAAAATTTTATAAGAGGCTGGCTGCTCTTCTCTCAATCAACTGGAAAGGTTTTTTTGTGTTCCATGTTGCCTGTTCCAACCATTGAACAAGAAAACACATTTTGCAACAGGATTCAATGATTGGAAGCATGGTTATGAATTAATTAAACAACATGAGCAATCAGCTGATCACAGAAATAACATGCTTACATTTATAACTAGGAAAAAAATAACCATGAAAGTTGATACCATGCTAACGACACAGTATGAAGAAGAGGTTAAGTACTGGCGAGATGTCCTATCAAGAATCATGTCTGTTGTCAGATTTCTTTCAATTTGGGGTTTACCTTTCCAAAGGGATGATGAGCAGATAGGATCTACCTCCAATGGTCTGTATCTTGGATGCCTGGAGTTGATAAGTGAATATGACCCCTTCCTTGTACAAGATATTACAAAATATGGAAACAAAGGCAAAGGACATGTCTCGTACTTATCTGCTCAAACGTGTGATGAGTTTATTCATATTATGGGTAATTGTGTACTACAAAAAATTCTCTAAGTCAAACATGCTCCGAACTTCTCCCTCTTTGTTGACTCGACCCCTGACTGTTCTCACATCGATCAGTTGGCTTTAGTCCTGTGTTATGTCTCCCTAGTTGAGGCAGTTCCAAAAGAACGTCTGTTAAAGCTTCTCCCCGGAAATTCAAAGTCGTCTAGCTCCTTAGAAGAGGCTGTGATGAATTGTCTTTCAGAAATGGACTTGGACATTAAGTTTTGTCGAGGACAAAGCTATGGCAATGCATCTAACATGTCTGGCTCCTACTCAGGACTCCAAGCTAGATTTTATAAACCACAATTCGCTAGCTGAATATGTTCCCTGTGCTGCCCACTCACTGAATCTTGTGGGATCTGCTGCTGCTGAATGCTGTACTGAGGCTGTAGTGTATTTCAGATTTGTTCAGGAGCTCTATAATTTTTTCTCAGCATCAACCTACAGGCGGGATATTTTAAAATGGTATCTTGCAAAAAACAATACCCCTGTTGTAAAATCTTTATTTGAAACTTGTTGGTCTGCCAGAAAAAATGGCACTAAAGCTTTAGTATGAGGCTTTAAGGATATTCAAAACAGGATTTGTCTGAGGGTTCTTCCATGAAACCAGCAACTCGGTTGGAAGCTCAATCTTGAGCTCAGGTTTCATAATTTTAAAACTGCTTTCCTTTCTGTCTTCTGGGATGATATTTTAGAGAGGATCAGTAAGTGTAGCAACAATTTACAAATACAAACTCTCAATCTTGTAACAGCCACAAAGCAACTTCAAACATTGGAGGGGTTTTTGAATGAAAAGAGCAATGAATTTGAATGCTATGAAAATTCTGCTTTGATTACTTGTGGATGTGAAACACCAAAGTACAGAGAGAGTAAGGAACGTAAAGTGTTAGCAGATGAAAGGCGAGGCATTGAAGACACTTGTAGATGCAAGAACAAAATTCAGAACTGGTGTATTTCTCAAAATCATTGATTCATTGATAACTAACTTGGCAAGGAGGAAAGCCTATGAGGTATTGACTAATCGCTTTGAGGTGTTGTCTCTTCTGGTATCACTTAAGGCAGCAAACCAAGATATTATGGAAGCTGCACTGAAATTAGCACAGTGCTATCCAGAGGACATTAATAGTGATTTGGGGAATGAGTGCTCTCATTTCAAAATGTACGTTGAGCTAGAAACATTGAGAACGATACCAGAACTGTACTGTTAATAAGACACAACAACATCCAAAATACTTTCCCTAACCTGGAAATTGTGGTAAGGACTTTCCTTACTTTACCAGACACTAACTTGTACGGCAGAAAGAGGGTTTTCTGTCCTAAGCAGAGTGACGAATGCTAAAAGATCAGTTTTTGTGGACAGTAAAGTGAATGCGCTAGTGTTACTATGCTCTGAGAAGGATGTAATGCTACAAACAAACTTTTCTGATGTCATAGATAGATTTGCTCAGGCCAAAGCAAGAAAAAATCTTTAATTTAAATTGTTCTATGAGTATTTCTGTAAGTTTTACTCTTGCTTTGTAAATAAAAATTCTTCTTTACATACAAGGCATTTTCTTTTAAATTATAGTAGGGCTAACTAAAATTTCTATCATGTCTATCAATAATAATAACAAAAAAATCACATGGGTACTAGATATTGCCAAGGGAACAAGTTAAGGGGAGGGGAAGGAGGCACCTGAATTTACTTTGCCCAGGGTGCCAATCATCTAAGCCCGGGGCCTGCATATATATGAATGGAAGACCACAAATAACTTCATCGATGAAGCGTTGGAAGGTAGATGCGGCATTGCATAATCTAAACTGCATTCATGTATTTTGGATTAGACTAAATGATGTAGTGATTGCTGTTTTGTGTATGTCAGCAGGGTTAAAGGGAATTTGGTGATAAGCCTTGACAAAATCTATGCACACAAATATTTTTTTCCATGCAGATCAGACATGAAATTTAAAATGTTAGGTACTCCATATCGATTGTTGATCCTTTGTGCATTTAGTGCAGAATAGTCTCCTACTGGTGGTCCAATTGGGATGTTTTTTTTTTTTTTTTTTTGGAACCAAGTGAAGTGGTGACACATAGTTGCTTTTGGATGAACAAATGTGTCCAAGTTATAGCATGTGTTCAAATTCAGTTTTAGCAATGCGAAGTCAATCTGGAGACAATCTTCATTGTTTTGCTGTTACTGGTGGACCAGTAGGTTCTGTATAATGTACAACACTGCATTTGATTGGTTGATCTTGGCGAGGTAGTTCTGTGATACCAGGAAATTCACATAGCAATTTATGATAAATGCTATCGCCTGTTACCAGTTTCACTGAATGGATTTTATCTGGCAGCAACTTTCCATGAGAGGTTAGTTTAGTTTTTGTGTCTAATAGGAATTGGCTCCATATAGATCAGGAACCATTGAAATGATAAAGGAAACTGGCACCAATTATTGGAGTAGAAACTTTACCTACAAGAAATGACTATTTAAATACCCGACAGAGATTGAAATCAAGTGCTAATATAGACTATCTACCAACAAGTAATTGGACACCTGTGATAGCAAAGGAAAACAAAGTTTATTCACTTTCAATAGTTAGTGGAGCCTCCACGAGCGGCGATTACAGCTGCGGGCCTCCGGGACATACTCTCAACCAGGCGTTGTGCGACGGCTAGCGGTATTTTCTTCCACTCGGCTTGGAGAAGACAGGTCAGTTCCTTCACCGATTTCGGACGCTGAGGGAACCCCTTAAGTCGACGCTTCAACTTGTCCCAGAGGTGCTCGATAAGGTTAAGGTCCGGGCTCTGCGCAAGGCCAGTCCATTTGATTAACCTCATTCTCACCATAACAAGTCATGGTGGACCTCGCAACATGAAGGTGGCATTGTCATCCTGAAAGTAGCATGGGTCCACCCCGTAAAACTGCCACAACGTAGGAAGTGCATGGTCATCCAAAATGGTGCAGTAGGTCTCGGCGTTGAGTCAACCAGGAATTGCGACCAAGGGTCCCGTGCCATACCAGGAGAAACACCCCCATAGCATAATTCTACCACCGCCGAACTTCACAGTTGGCACAATACCTTCCAGCAGGAGGCGTTCTCCAGGCAGACGCCAAACCCAGACCCTGCCATCCGAACGGTAGAGGGTGAACCTTGATTCGTCGCTCCAGAGAACCTGTTTCCACTGTTCAACGGTCCAGTGTCGACGTTCTGTGCACCACGTTAGCCGAGCAGCACTATTGGACTTGGTTGGCGCTCTTTGGCCAAACATGGCCCTTGCGCCATAAAAATCAACCAACCAACCTATTGGACTTGGTGATCAAAAGCTTGTGGACAGCAGCACGTCCATGATAACTGAGCTGATGGGCTTCCTTACGGATGGTATTCATCAAAAGAACACTCCCCGATGCCTGTTGAAACTCCTTGCAGATGTGGGCCATCGATTTGGTGCGGTTCTTCCGAATTTCTCTGGCCAGCACCCGTCGGTCTCTAATGCCCAGTTTTGTAGGTCTGCCGGATCGGGGCACATTCCGACAGTCACCTCTCATCTTCCACTTGCCAATCACGTAGGCCACTCTCGATTTTGGGTACTTCAATTCGCTGGATATGTCACGTATGGATCGGCCATTTCTGTGATACCCGACGATTACACCTTTCTTGAAATCGGAGAGCTCCGAACTGCATGGCACCTTGCATGCGACTGGTTGCGTTGTTGTTTCCCCCATGATATTTAACGGCGGTGGCCGTGACGTGTATCAGGACCACAGATATCGTTGATTGCAGGGGTGTCCAATTACTTGTTGGTAGATAGTGTATTTTGAGCATACACTTTTATCTCTGAAGTGTTTGCAGCATATGATGTCATCATAGGTTTCTTTTGCCTGTGCAAGGAAGAAATTGGCAAAATAGAAACATCAGAATCAGCATCCACTAAGAAGCTAGTGTTAGAAGATTTGTCGCTAACAAAAAGATGACAAGATTTGGTTAGCAAGGCACATGTCACCTCTACACAGTGCCTTTCTCATTTTTCTTTTTTTTTTTTTTTAATTTGCATGGCTGTTTACATTTTTGTGCCTTTTCTCCAAATTGGTTATGATCATAAATCAGTGGTAGGCAATGCATATAACCAAAAAACAAGTAGATTTTTATGGTAGTTGGAAGCACGCTTAAAGTTATGTATAATGGTTTTTAAGGCAAATATATTTCAGCCATTGCTATGGCCATCAGTGTGACTAGTCACACTTACATGTCATGGAGCTATTTCACTAACATGGTCAGCTACTTCTGCCACCTTGTCCAGAGTTAGGGGAGTTATGGCTGCCAATGTAGTTTGGACAGAAGTAGGCAAATGTTGTATGAAAAATTCCAACATGAGCTCATCCGGAATTTTATAAGCTTCAGCTCATATTTTCATAACGCAAAGTAATTAGGGAAGGCTTCCTATGATAACTTGATGTAGAACACACCCTGGAAGAAGACACCATATATACTGGGCAAATAAGACCTGCACAAACTTGAACACTGGACAGAGATCCAGAAGGCAACACACTATGAGCTGTAGAAGAGACAGATGAATTACTATGCTGAGAAGAAGCAGATACTGGCACAACATGAGAAGGTGATCCAAATCACACACTGGCTAAAGAAGCAGAAGATTTGGGAAACATAGGAGCACTCACTGTAGAGAATGATCTACTCTGCCCTAAGAAGGCAGATTGGAAATAGCACTGCACTGGAAATTGAAGAAGCCTTACCTCTTGATGATGGCACAACACTGTAGGACACACTAGTTTTAGACACTGAATGCAGTGGCAGACGAGAGATTTTAGATGATACCGATATAGTAAGGGAAGATGACAATTAGGTAGTATCTACTTGTCAGCTGATAATTGTGCACTGTCTTGTTTTTTGGTGCAATAATCTTTTTGTTCTCTCTGCAGAAATACTTTTGACACTGTTCAAATATGTGCAGAGGCTATTGTCCCATCTCTTTTCTTTAACTTTGCATTATTCCTTCTAAGTTCAGTGATCCAAATGGCCCTTCAAACAGGGTTGCAAACTTGTCCACTAATGTATGAGCAACAGATGATTAGATATGTGTAGTAAGCAGGTTAAAATCCTCCCACTTTTAAGTCTGTTTCTAAACATCAGGTATTATAATTTGGGGCTTGTGTTGCATGGCCTTTCATCATTGACTGCTGAGCTCTATATACTAAGTTATTACATCATTAACTTCATTTAAACCTTTTTTCCCCACATGGTACCTGTTGATGTATTATATAATATACTTCAATTATAATTCAGGCTCATTGAACTGCATGCTAAAAAGGATTACTTTGCCCTAAATCATACAACAGTTGGAATGTAGTTCTGCCCATGACTAACATCTCTCCAAACTACAATGTTTCGATAAGTTCATTTATATGTTGATAATACCAACAAATTTCTTGTGTTTTATTTTGATATTTTTCATACTTTTTTATGTTGATAAGTATGGCACACATTGATAGCACTATACTAAGTAACGTGTGAAACGGTATTGCAGACAATAGTACACCTATCTATGCTTAACATGCTTTCTTATTGTTGTTTTTTTATTTTGAATAACCCTTTAACAAAAATTATTATGCATCTAGTCTTGGTCTGAATATTTGTTTAACCTTTCACAAAAAAAAAAAAAAAGTTCGGCTTCAAGATCTGTTTAAGAAGTTTTTTTGTTTCAACCTAGATTATAAATTTTCTGCAGAGAATCTAACAATCCCATTCTTGTCATACCATACAATCATGGTGATGTTCTCAGGTCTTTCTAGAGCATCTTTTTTGATACAGTAACAAAATATAAAGAACATTTCTGCCTTCTGTCCCTTGCATATAAACCTGTTAGTTCAAGGCTTGAGAATGTGCATGTTGGCAATGATTACAATAAGTTATGTGTGAAGAGTCCATGTATCCTTTCTGCATAGTCAAGAGTACATTTATCCCATTTCAACATAGCCAACAATATTTTTTCAGCTTAGTCAACAATTTGCTCTGTTGTAAGAAGACTATTGAAAAGACATGCTGAAAAAATACATATTTTTTTAAAGCTATGTTGAAAAGGTAAATATTGGTAAAAATTTAATTTATAAGCCAATTTCTAGAAAAAATAGAGAAACTGTATTCTTCATAAGAACAAAGACAATTGTGTAAAGAGTAATTAAAAGTAATCCTTTCAGAACTGTTCCCTCAAGTAATTATGAAAAATTTTCAAAACTATGATATTATCTTAGAGTTGAATTTCTTTTCGTAAATGACTTTTTGAAAGGCTTCACAAACTTACACCTCGCCTAAACAATAATATCCAAAAATTTCTTCCAAATATTAAGTAGTAAGATTACCTCCAGCTGCCAGAAGGTGTGATCTATGAAACAGTGTGTTTGTATGAACATTTTTACATAAGAGAAATGGGAATGCCATTGAAGACTTATTTGGAAGAACGTATGGCTACATTAAAAAAAGGCTTCAAGCAAAGCAATGCTAGATAGATACATTCAAATAATTGAACACAAAAGAATTGGACCTATACACTGAAGAGCAATTGAATTCGAGATACCTGTCTAGTAATGTGTAGCACCACCTTTCGCCCTGATGATGGCGGCGATTTATCTCGGAATAAACTCGACAAAACACCGGAAGCGTTCGGAAGCCATACGGATCCACAACCCCTGAACAAGCTCCCACAGTTCACGAAGATTTGATGGAGGGGAGGGGGTCAGAGCCTCGAACATCTCTCTTGATGGCATCCCAGATGTGCTCAATGGGATTGAGGTCAGGTGACCTAGCTGGCCAAGGAAGCGAGGTCTCGTCGGTGGAGTGTTCATCCAACCATTCGGATACAATTCGGGAGCGATGGCACGGTGCATTGTCTTGTTGTAGGATGAGGTCCCCAGTGGGATGTTGAATTTCTGTGTTGATTTCCGCCGTCTTTACACGATCATTATTCTAAAAACAGAATCAAATAAACACATTTGACTGTTTAGATGATTTATTGTGATGAATATAATTATTAAATTCATATGGAAGACATTAGAACTTTCAGGCCCGCAACGGACCCATCTTCATATGTTATTAACAGAATGGAACTGAGCATGATTTAAATACATTAATGTTATGTGGTTTTCTTGATATTGTGACCTGCTCGTGATGGACATCATATCTCGTGAAAGGTTTGCTAACATCGATAAATATATTACGTGTCGAGCAACGTATTAAAAACTATGTTTGAAGGAAATAATTGGTGTAAGTCTCTGCATGTTATAACTCATTAAGCACCGTTTTCCAAGGTAAAGGGATGTGACAAGGAGTATCATCATTGCAGCATTCTTCACCATACTTGTGAATAAATAGACTTTCTAGTAGTAGGATTGATGCTTTTGAGTAGGGCGTGGCGAGGATGTTGGCTTCGTTCCAGCATGGGTAATGAGATCCTTTGCATGATAGCCTTGATAGGGAAGTCCTTGATGAGTTTGTCTTTATGTTATATTGGTGCTCTTTTAAACGAGTTTTTAATGAGCGAAGTGTAGATCCAACATATATACGATCTTCATCTTCAATGTCTATTGTCTTCATTGGGATGACATATACTCCATATCGGTTGTCCAAAGGAACAACGTCTCTATCATTTTTTATTCCTGAAAGTACATTGTGTGTTCGTACACTGAAGCCAATATTGTGACGATGACAAACGTTTTTGAGTATATTGATGATGCTGGGAATGTATGGATGTTGAAGACGCACAAACGGGAGCAAATGGTCGTCCATGATATCCCGGTAATGTTGACCTGTGAGGGACGATGTCACACGTACCAGGGGTCCTATTTCAGTCCACGTAAACAGTCCCCAGACCAGAATGCCACCCCCACCAGCTTGAAGAGTACCCTGCTGGCAAGAAGGATCCATCGCTTCATGTTGGGTGGGCCGTACTCGTATCATGCCATCCGCATGTACCAACGTGAATCTCGACTCATCAGTCCAGGCAACATTTTTCCGCATGTCTAGGTTATTGCAGTTATAATTCCCATGCCAATCTTTGCACCCTGTGATGTGCGGTCAGCAGGGGTACCCTCGTGGGACGATGGCTTCTATACCCCATAGCAAGGAGATGGTTCTGGATGGTGTGGCTACTTACACGTTTTTGTGCACCAGCGTTAAATTGCTGAGTGATTTCTTGCACTGTGGCCCATCTATCTGCTGTTACAATGCGAGGTAGCCGACGATGACTCGGCTCATCCATACGCTGTTGTCCATGGCAATTGGCCCTTGCAGGGATGGTTTTACCGGATTCGATGTACTCACAGTGCACCCACGACACAGTGGCTCGTGAAAATTCCAGTGCCTACATGACTTCCGAGATGGAGTGACCCATTCGTCGGGCCCCGACAATTTGCCCACGATCAAATGCACTTAGATCCTTCATCTTACCCATACTGCGTCCGACTCTTACTGATTCCCGTCGCATCACTCCTTCTATTGTCGGATCGCTGCATACGCTATGTCTTTTCCGTTTACAGGGCCGTCCACAGCGCCACATTTGCCTAATGCCAGATGTCTCTAATTCAATTGCTTTTCAGTGTATGTCAATATTGTGTACATACTCAATTCGTAAAGGCACTTACCATTTATATCCACAATGCTTGAAAACATTTCTTGCACGTAATGTTATGCAACCCGAGAGAGGTACATGCTCGTTCATGACGCTTGACATAAAATACACGAAAGTAACTACACTGAATTCATCAAATATACAACTCAAGGAACTGAATTCATCAAATATACAACTCAAGGAACTGAATTCATCAAATATACAACTCTGCGAGAACACCGGAAAATTTCCACCAACAACTCTTCAGAATGCTCGTGAATTAAAATTCCCTAGAACTATAACTAACGTTATAAAACCACAAAACAGCTAAAAATTATTTCACTCATAAATAGTTCAGGACACAGAGACACGAAAAGCATAAACAGGGTTCCCACTCAACCTGGAAAACAAGGAAAACCTGGAATTCTCAGGGAATTTTAAAATGGTTCCAAAAATCAGGGAAAACTCAGGGAAAGTTACCCTTTTTTTCTTTTTTTTTTTTTTTTTTTTTTTTTTTGTAAAAATCAATAGATACTAGATGATTTTTACAATGGATACTTTATTTTGCCAAAAAAACTTATTGCAAGCCAAAGTTTGAAATCTTGAAAAAATTACTGCCTGCCTAGAATTTGGTAGATCGTTCTTTCAGTTATATTAAGTATTTCCTTTATTCTCTAAAAAAAGATGCAAAATTGAATTTTTAAAATTGCCAGTTTTTAAGCTTTTGTTCAATTTCTGCAGACAGTTGTTATAACATGGAACAATTAGGCACAGTGGCTCCTGCTTGAAGAAACACTTCACAAGAGAACCAACCAAATGATGGATCAAAGTTCTTTGTCTGTTGGTTCTCTTGAAACATGTTTCTTTGAACAGAGCCATTCCATCATTAAGCTTAGCTGCATTGTGTTATAGAAAAACTGAAACTATTCAACTGACAGATTTTTTCTTGCATATGACCTATTTCTATGGGAATGTATTTACAAATTCTGTGTGGGTAGTATTCACAAAAGTTCACTGAACTTTGGTACAGAAAATAATGTGCACAGTTAGTTGTTATTAATGAAAAGCAGGTAATTTTATAAAGACAAATTACTTAAAGAATTTACAAGTGTGTGTGCTTTGGTGAGAAAAATGAATGAAATGGAATGAAATATAACAATTCTTTATAACATGCCACTCTGGAAAACTTTAAAAATCACCTGGAGAACCTGGAAAAGTCAGGGAATTTTTTTATTACTTTTGAGTGGGAACCCTGATAAAGTCATGACCAGATTATATAATACAATTCATCTAATATACATCACATGGAAAACAGAGAAGAAATTATTTAAATAACACAAAATACTTCAAAGCCCTCAAGGAAACAAAATTCCATCAAACAAACGTATGATATCACTCGATACAAAACGACTAAAAACATTTTTTCACAAACCAAAGTCACTTCAACTTAAATGTCCTTGCCAAGATTTATGTGAAAACTTAATAGACCTGTTTAAAAAACAAGTCCTAAATCCTGAAGAACTTCATGAAAACTGTCTCTCACCGACACGAAACTATGTAGCTCGAGGCCTTTCACCGCTTTTTGCGGCATCATCAGGAGCTCCAACCGAACTCCTTGGTGAACACAGACAAATTGATGTCAATGTTTCTGTGCTCTTCGGCCACTCCCATGAGAACACGCACATACCGCCGCAGAGGCTCCATCTGGTGTCAGTAAACTAGATCTCTCCACTTCAGATGTTATGATTTCTTCTCTACTTAAATTTTTATTTTTTCCTTCTTCCTCCCCCCTTTTCTTTTGTCCCAGAGTAGTGGTAATCGAAAAAAATCAGGGTAACATTTGTAACCATAATGAAACATTTAATTTGCCAATACAATGAAAGGAATTAATAAAAAAAAAAAGGACAGCTACTCCGGGACAAAAGAAATGAGGGGGGAAAACAGGAAGAAAGAAAAAAATAAAAATATAAGAAGAGAAGAAATCATAACATCGGAATTGCAGAGATCTCGTTTACTGACACCAGATGGAGCCTCTGCGGTGGTATTGGCATGTCCTCACGGGCATGGCCCAAACAGCACGGAAAATTTTACATCAATTCATCTGTGTTCACCAAGGAGTTCGGTTGGTGCTCCTGATGATGATGCAAGAAGCGGTGAAAGGCCTTGAGCTACATAGTTTTGTGCGGGTGAGAGACGGTTTTCACGGAGTTCTTCAGGATTTAGGACTTGTTTTTTAAACTGGTATATTAAGTTTTCCCCCAAATTTTGGCATGGACGTTTGAGTTGAAGTGACTTTGGTTTGTGAAAAAAAAATTTTAATCATTTAATATCGAGTGATATCATGCGTTTTTTTTTTTTTTTTTTTTTTTTTGTGGAATCTTGTTTCCTTGAGGGTTTTTAAGTATTTTGTGTTATTTAAATAATTTCTTCTCTGTTTTCCATGTGGTGTATATTAGGTGAATTTATTTTATCAGAGTGTTCGAGAATTATTGGACACATTACAAAATTATATTAAAAAAAGCATTATAAACAGATAGAAAAAAACTGACTGTACTAACTTACAATGTAACTACACAAGTTAATAAATTTCGATGTGAGATCCCTTGGTTGCTCGTAGTAAGTCCAAGCGATGCTCAATTTCATGCCATGTATTGACAAGCATCTGAGGAGTTATGGAATTAATTGCAGCTGTGATACGCTGCTTCAGTTCCGGCAAATCAGTACAAGGCATCTGATATACACGATCCTTCACATAACCCCACATGAAATAATCCCATGGAGTGAGATCTGAAGAGTAGAGGAGACCATGGAATGGAACCACCACACCCAATCCATCTGTTGGGGAAATGCTCATTTAGGCACTTACGTACACACATTGACCAAAGCGAGGCGCGCCGCCTTGTTGGAAAATGACGTCATATCTTTTGATCTGGGGTATAGCGAAATCTTCTAGCATATCCAAGTAAATGTCGCCATTTATGGTTTTTTCGCAGAAGAAAGGGCCAATCACTTCTTTTTTTTATATGGCGCACCACACATTAACTTTTGGAGAATCACGTTCCAGTTCAGTAACAGCATGAGGTGGTTCACTTCCCCATATCTTACAGTTGTGACGATTCACAATACCTGATACATGAAATGTGGATTCATCACTAAAAATTACAGTACTGAGAAAGTTTTCGTCGTTTTCCACTCGATTCAGCATATCCACAGCGAAATCGTATCGCAGAGTGTGATCATTTACATGCATCTTTTGCACTATTTGAATTTTATAAGCATGAAACTTTGATTTCTTGTGCAAGATATCATGAACTGTCAGTTTCGGAATGCACAGTTCTCTGCTTTCTTTACGAACTGATTTCCTGGGGCTTCTTCAGAAACTTTCATTAACTTGGTCAACCGTCTCGCCGCTGACGCTAGGCCTACCGGCTCCTTTACGATGTTCAACATTACCAGTTTCTTTAAACTGTTTCATCCACCGCTTAATTGAATTCGTTGACGGAGGATTACAACCATACTCTAAACAGTACCGTCTTTTAACTTTAATGACAGACTTTAATTCTGCAAGCCATAACACATGCATCGCCTTCTGCTGTACGGATGACATGACTACTGATTGCGCATTTCTCATACATTCCTCATCAGGCCACACCCAGTGCCATCTATCGGATTCTGGGAATAACAGTTCTTCAAAACAAAAAAAATAGAAACTATGTTAGTAATATGTGACATAGAAAAACAGACAATGTTCATAGTTTTTTTTTTGTTTTTTTTTTGTACATAATTTTGTAATGTGTCCAATAATTCTCGGCCAACCTGTATAATCTAATCGTGACTTTGTTTTTCATGTCTCTGTGTCTTGAACTATTTATGAATGAAATAATTTTCAGCTGTCTTGTGGTTTTATGACGTTAGTTCTAGGGAATTTTAATTACAATGTAAAAATAAGTCTTGCAGAGATGCAATAATCCACAAAAGTCAGTAGCTGTCAATACACAATACACTCACGAATACATAATCCACAAAGTAAAAATTTACTATAACACGTTAAAAATACAAGATCTTTTGGTTCAGTAGCTGAACCATCATCACCTAAAAGACATCAAGAACTTACAAGCGGTTGGTTGTTAAATACAATCCAGACAGTGTTCATGACATATAAGAGCATACTGCGCAATCGCAAAGGGGTCTTTACCATTAGTTACATGGACTAGTTCATTGTCTCATCCTCACTAGTGGGATGGGGAAGAGTAGATCATGAATTGCATGTGTATTTGGTTTCTTGACAAGTGATTTCCATGTTTGCGGGATGTTAAAAGGTACATCATCGTTGAAACACTGATTTCCCATTTGATAAATAAACTTTCCATTACAAATTTGCTTGATTAGTGTTGGATGTTCCCAAGATTGAAGCATTGTCCCACTTGGGAGTGTGTGAGCCTGTGTTCTTGAGACGTGAAAGAGCAGTGGCATTGGAATGCATCCGTACATCAGGTTGATGGAACATAAATATGATGTATGGATGCATTCCAATGCCACTGCTCTTTTGCATTATGTATTATTGTATATCAGGTTGATGGAACATAAATATGATGTATGTATGCATTCCAATGCCACTGCTCTTTTGCATTATGTATTATTGTACATCAGGTTGATGGAACATAAATATGATGTATGGATGCATTCCAATGCCACTGCTCTTTCACGTTTAGATTATGTATTCGCGAGTGTCTAGTGTATCGTGTATTGACAGCTACTGACTTTTGTGGAATTTTAATTCACGAGCATTCTGAAGAGTTGTTGGTGGAAATTTTCCGGTGTTTTTGCAGACTTGTATATTTGATGAATTGAGTTCCTAGATCTCAGACATGAAGAAAGATTTACTTAACGACGCTAGATGGCAGCAGAATCTGCATTGAATTTGAACGTGGTTGGAGAATATTCCGATGCTCTTAACACACACATGCTTGCGAATTTGCCGTCGTGGGTGGTGCAATGGATAGCGCGCTCGAACGGAAATCAGGCGATGCAGGTTCGATTCCCGCTCCACGGCGATGAAATTTTCAAGTTTTCTGATGTGATTTAATTCACGTGTAAAACAGTAATTACAGTCAATTTGACGATGTCCGATTGCTGTGTTAATTATCATGAGTTCCTTGATATTGTGTAGTTACTTTCGTGTATTTTATGTCAAGTGTCATGAACAAGTGTGTACCTCTCTCAGTTTGCATAACATTGTGTGCAAGTAATGTTTTCAAGCAATGTGGATACTAATGGTGCCTTTATGAATTGAGTATATACACAATTTTGACATATTGGTTACTTAGTGCACGTTTTTATCAACTATTGCCAAGGAGGATTATCCTGCAGCTAAAGTCAGTGATTTGGACCTGCTTGAAAATCATAGCTCGCGAACTAAATTTCTTTAAAAGAAATTACAAAAAGGATTGAAAATTGGAAAGGAAATTAAGTATCATAAAGGTTGGTCATTACAGTCAGTGTGGCAACATCTACTTATATGATATACTCCTGAGCCCCATAGCAGAAAGTTCCTGATCAGTCTGCGACAGATATCATGGTAGTACAAAATAATTTGCAGGTGCTCACTGGTTAAGATAACTACCAGATTCAAAAAACAAAAGTTTGCACAAGCAAAATTTTAAAAGAAAGAGAGAACTGGTCATCTTATATTACTTACAAAGAAAAAAAAAAAGCCTAACCTAAATACTAAAAATTGCTGACAAGATCAAGAACACTCTGTCCTGTATACCTAGAATTTTTTACCTCCATTTTAAGGCTGAAACAAAAGATTTATGGAATCAAATTATATTTAACAGTTACAATACTTAAAAAAAAAAAAAGAGAACAGCGCTAGAAAAAAATGATTACGGGAGAAATCTTCACTCCGTCCTACTTCCGTTTTCAGAATTTTTTCCGTCATTTTCAATCTTAAATACAATTATTTATGCGGTTAAATTATGTTTAAAGAATAATGTAATGCAGGGAAAACACCATGCAGAAAAATAATCAATAAAAAAAAAAAGAATTTTGGGAGAAATCTTTGCTGCTTTTATTTTAGCTTCTGTTGTCAAAAATTTTTTACCTGTATTTTACGGTTACAGAACAAATTTCTCCTCCGTCCAAATTTCGTTTTCAGAAAAATTTCCTCCATTTTAAATCTTAAGTACAAACATTTATAATAAAATTATATTTAACAACCATATGGGGCAGAGGGCACATCGCGAGAAAAAGAATTGAAGATTACGGAGCTTGGTCTAACTTCCATTTTTGGAAATTGTTGCCTCTGTTTTCAAACAGAAACACAATGCAATAAAATGGTATTTAACAATAATATCAAAAAAAGGAAACGTCACAAGAAAAGAAAAAATGTTCCTGGAGAAATCTTCACTCTGTTTAACTTCCATTTTCGGAAAGATGGAATTCTGTCCGAAGATTAAAATTTGCATCCGTGATTGGGAGTTCGCAAGAGAAGATTGGGTTCTGGAGAAATCGTTTTTGTCTGTGCAAAACCAAAGTAAAATCTGTGCCGTAAGTCAGCGGTCGCCGCAATTCTGCTATGAGTCCTAAGGCCAAGCTGGTATATGACTAAAACAGTCAACAACTGGGATATATTAGCCAAGAAACCTCTTCATACATACATATCACTAAGCTGTTCTCTAAGATTCAAAGGTTAGCTCCACAAAGAAATACAAACTACTAGATAAATCTTTAACTGATTATTTACTTACTGTTGCTGTATCAAACTTCTCCTTTTACAGTGATCTTGATACACAACTCGGGCGTCACTGGCATCCATCAGACTACGCACACAAGATCTTCTGTACTTCATACTCATAATCTTTTTCTCATGCAGACACTCCTGAATCTGATCCTCCCATGACTCCTTGGCCTTCCTCTGCCTTTCCTTCCTGCCACTTGGGCAAAAAATATTTTCTTAGTAAGCATCTCATCATGCATTCTTCCAACATGGCCAAAACCACCAAAGCATATTCGTCTCCACCTTGCTAACAGCATTTTGCTTCACATTACACAACTACAACACATCTTTATTCCTCACACAGTCAGAATGTGTCTTGCCACAACCCCCCCCCGGTAAGTAATGCATTTCTCCAGCACACAGACGACTCCTATGTTTCTTCTGCATTACCCAGGTTCCACTGCCATACATCAGAGTAGGAACAATTACACTCTCATACACTGTCATACGGGACTCTCTTGAGAACCATCATTCCTGTGAACAACTCCCAAAGCTGCTGCTATGACTTTCAATGAACAATTCACTCGCCTACTAATTTCACCATCTAATTTGTTCTTTCTGTCAAACATGCTTCCTAAATATACAAACTCATTCACCTGGTCAATCACTGTGCCATTTAGACTTACATTACATTCAGTACTAACAGTTCCTCAGTCAAAAACCATAACTTTGTTGTTTCCCTTATTTATACTCAGTTTAAATTTCATGCAAACTTCGTACATCCAGGACAGCATACTCTGCAACTCACTTTTACTCTCTGCCAACAGGACTGTGTCATCAGCAAACTGCACACACAGGTATTACCAAGACACAAACCAGTATTGTCTATCTTGGCATCAAGCTTGCATGCATCCATAAATACATGTATATTAAACAGCCATGGTGACATTACACCCCCTTGTCTGATTCCGGCACCAATAGAAAACAATTTTGATAAAACAGCATTCACTCGTACACAACCTCTACTGCCAGCATACATTGCTTTTTGCACTATTAAGTAGATTCCCAATAACACCATATTTATTCAAAAATACCTTCCACAAAAGTATCCTATTTACTCTGTCATAAGCTTTCTCTAAATATATGAAGGCAGCAAAAACTTTCTTACCAACAGCCAGATACTTTTAAATCATGCGTAATGCGAAAATTTGGTTAGTGCAGCCTTTACCAGGCATAAAACCACTCTGAACATCCCACACTTTTTCTGATGTAAGACTTCGTACTTTTTCAATAATGACCTTACCAAACACTTTCCCGGTCACACTCAGTAGGCTAATACCACAATAGTTCTTGCAGTCAGTCTGATCACCTTTTCCCTTATACAAGGGAACAATGATAGCATCCTTCCAATCTCAAGGGACCATTCCTAACTCCCAGCACAACTGGCAAATTTCAGATAACCAGTCAATTACAGAGTCACCATCATATTTCAACATCTCAGCAGTTATGCCATCAACTCCCGGAGCCTCACCATTCTGAAGAGATTTTAGAGCTTTACACACCTCTTCTCTTAAGATCCTTCGTGTGCTTCCATCCTTCACTGTGACATCATCTGCTTCTGCCTCAGAATAGCCTTTGCTTTCTTGATCTAATAACTCACAAAAGTATTCACCCTATCTCTCACTTAACTCATTGGGCTCCCATATCATTTCCCCAACCCTATTCTTCACACAACTTAGAACTTTGTTTCCCCTCCCTATTTTTCCTGAGAATCATATACTTCCAGAAAGTCTCCTATCTTTCCAAAAAGCCAATTCCTGCCTTTCCACCTTCTCCTTTCTATCTTTTGCCTTACTCTGGTGAACTAGCGTAGCTGCTTCACGCTTCTTACAGTGATATTCATCCACAGAAACTCTACCTTGCAACATCCCCAAATAGGCTTCCAGTTTTCTCTATACTGCCTCTTCAATCTCACTATTCCACCAAGCATCACCTCCATTGTTACCCACTATTGGGATGCCACAGACTTCTTGAGCAGCAGTGACAACACAGTTAACACATTCCCACTTCTTTTCTACATCCCTCTCACAAGACTTCAGCTCCTTCAGTCATTCTTTGAGTAAGTTAAAGTAATGCTGATGATCTTCAAGGAGCCTTTCAGCTTTTATTCTTTGCATCCTAAGCCTATTCCTTTTCCTCCAACCAACATTCAATTTCATTCATGACACTACCAAGTAATGATCAGAGCCAACATCCGCACCCCTCATCACACAAGTGCCAACAACTAAGTGCTTCAGATGCTGATCATAAACAACAAAATCTATAACACTCTTTTGACCAAAAATACAATTTTCCCAAGTATAGGTGTGAATATGCTTGTGGTTGAAAAATGTGTTAGATACACACAAACCATTCTCACTGCAGAGTTCAATTAATCTTTCACCATTATCATTCACACAAGCATCATTAAACTTACCCAGAACATTATCAAAATTGCATTCTGCACACCTTCTCTAGCATTAAAATCCCCTGCTATTATAAGTTTCTCTTTAGCACCAAACTGGCTCAAAACAGCTTGTAGCTCATTCCAGAAATCTTCCTTCCTATCAGAAGTTTCCGAGTCACAAGGAGCATACACTACAACAATTACTATTCTCTAAAGTTTCACTTTCAAACGAATCCGAAGAATTTTCTCACTTATGCAGCTATAGTGAATCAAGTTGTTTTTCATCTTTTCACTTAAAATCAAACCTACACCAGCCTGTCGTCTCACATTATCCGATACTCCAGACCACACACTCACCATTCCATTCACTTCTTCTATACCAATTTCCTTCTTTTTAGTTTCACTTACACACAGCACATCCAATCTACATTTATTCATTTATTCAATCACCTCATTCATCTTGCCATTTATACCTCTAGTATTCCATACGCCAATCTTACACTCACTCAAACGAGATCTCTTTCTGATATACCTTTTTCCATTTCTGAATCGTTTTCGTGGTGGACCATCCTTCTGAAGTGTGGTAGGTCCACCATATCCCACACTAGAGTCCTGTAATTTCTCTCTTTGTGTCTTTTTAGTCAGGTAAGTACATCAGTGTGGTGGATTAGCCTACAGCTGGCAGTTCCAGTTGGTCATTCAACCTAAGGATTCTGGAACAAAACCCAGTGTGTTGGGGACTTTTGCCAATGTCACACAGAACTAGCTGATACTTCTCCAAGATTCACAGAGCCCCTTGTTGCTGTTCTGTGCGCCATTGTTGCCCATGGAGCGTGCTGAGGTGGCAAACACATCTCTCACTAAGACCGCCCACCTCTTCAATAAGGGTAATTTTTTTTACTGTTGAGGTAATAAAGGTAGTCATAAATGATCCTACCTCAGTTTTATTTTCAAGATAATAAATCAGTTTTTGCTATTGAAAGGTATCCTGGAAAATACAAAGTGAGAAATGGTCAGTAGCTTTGCACTGCTTATTAAAGAACACTTAGGAAAAAATTCTAAATAGCTGAACGATATGAAATGAAAATGCTAGAAAGTAAACAGAAAAACAAATGCATAATCATCAGACCCTGGACTTTGATGACATTTGCATCTAGATAGATTTTAAATCAAAGATTATACTTATTAAAATGCCAGTGAAGAAACTATTGTAGCACCATAGTTTCAACCGCTAGGACTCTCGTCAGCCATCAGATTGCGCTTGTTGGTCTGTTCTTGATCAGCTTTTGAATCCTGTATCACAGGGTTGTGGTCCTGTGCTGCCATCTCTTGGCTGGAATTTGTTGAATTTTCGGAAGTCTTTAATTGTTCATTAATATTTTGTGAAAATGATGAGAGAAAATTATCCCACATTTTGTTAATTTTGAGGGATGGGTCCTTGTTTCAAGCTTGAAAATTGGTTGAAATTTCGATAGATTCTCGAATAAGAGTGTTTCCAACTTGTGTAAAGTGAAATGACTTTTGCTTCCTCCCAAACAGGTGTAAATCCTTCTTTAATAACTGTTTTAACTAGATCTGTAGTTTTTTGAGAATATTTAACATTTTGTTTATGCTCCTTAATGTGGGTTGATAAAGCTCTTTTGGTCGTTACTATGTATTTTTTCTTAGTGCAACCACCTGGTGAGTGTAAAGAGGTATAAAGTAAACTCCATTTTTGTTCTCAGATTTTGATGGGTCTTTATTGTTCCTTAGTTGTTGTGCAATTGAAGCACTTTGTCTGATGTGAATTTTGATATTTTCTTTTTTGAGCCTAGTTGGTAATACCTGGTATATGCTGAATAGAACCTGTATATTTATATTTATTTTCCATAACGGCAGAACAGGATTTAGAGCACTTAGAGGGTTTGGCAATGATATTGGGACTGTAACCATTGCATAAAGAAATTTCTTTTTAAATTTTGAATTTCAAGCTGTTTCAGATTTGAGTTGCTGATGACATTATTGGCTCGGTTTACATAAGATCGAAAAGATGCTTTTTTGTAAGACCAAGGTGAATAAGATTTTGCTGGAATAATAGGGAACCAATTGTGCTTTCTAATTAATACAGACATTTGACGTGGACCAGGAACATCAAACAAAGGTCTTCGCTCTTTCCACGTTTATAAGTGAGTCACAGAAAAATTCTCATTGGCCGTTACACAGTTACACAGCAGCCTGCCAAAATGGCTTGGCAGTTAGCGTGTGTGAGTCTGGAGGAATTTGAGGCTGCTGTGGTGTAGTGGAAGCATATACGGCGCATAACTGGAAGACCCTGGGTTCGATTCCCGGTGGCGGCCAATGAGAATTTTTCCGTGACTCACTTATAAACGTGGAAAGAGCGAAGACCTTTGTTTGATGTTCCTGGTCCACGTCAAATGTCTGTATTAATTATTTATTCGCCTTCTAATTATTTATTCTGTTGCTGCTTACCATCTTTGACGAATCCCCAGCATTGTGCGCGGCTCCAAGTAGCAACCTGCCAAAATAGCTTGTCAGTTAGTGTGTGTGAGTCTGGAGGAATTCGAGGCCACTGTGGTGTAGTGGAAGCATATCCGGCGCGTAACTGGAAGACCCTGGGTTCGATTCCCGGTGGCGGCCAATGAGAATTTTTCCATGACTGACTTGTGAACGTGGAAAGAGCGAAGACCTTTGTTTGATGTTCCTGGTCCACGTCAAATGTCTGTATAAATTAATTATTCATTTGCCTTCTAATTATTTCTTCTGTTGCTGCTTACCATCTTTGGTGAAGCATTGTGCGGGGCTCCAAGAAGCAACCTGCCAAAAATGGCTTATCAGTTAGCGTTTGTGAGTCTGGAGGAATTCGAGGCCACTGTGGTGTAGTGGAAGCATATCCGGCGCATAACTGGAAGACCCTGATTTTGATTCCCGGTGGCAGCCAATGAAAATTTTTCCATGACTCACTTATAAACGTGGAAAGAGCGAAGACCTTTGTTTGATGTGCTTTCTAAATACTGTGGTATTGATTTCTTGATTGTTCCTTGTAATCGGTACATCCAGATGAGCTAAGGTTTGGTTATTCTCTCTTTTCATACTGAATTTTAGATTTTTGTGTATCTTGTTTAACATCTGATGTAATTCAAGCATACTAAGGTTATACTGAGAAGACCAAAAAACAAGGATATCATCAACATATCGAATCCACAAAATTGGTTTCACCTGTAGGTTGTCAATAAATTTATTTTCCAGGATTATAAAGAAGAATTCACCAAGAGTTGCTGACAGTGACGATCCCATGAGTGCACCTTTGGATTGACTAAAATTTACCATTAAAAAGGAAATGGTTAAATTTTGTAACAAGGTTTAATGCTGTATGGATGCCATTTATGTAATTTTGTTTGATATTATTTTGTGAGAGAATTTGAAGAATATGTTGAATGGCTTCCTGGGTATCAACAGATGGATATAGAGAATCTATATCAAAGCTACACATAAGGAAATGTTCTTGCATATTTAGGCTCCTAATAGCTTGTATATCTTGAAACATAAAATTGATTGTAAAGGTGGATGGAGGTAAAAAAAAATTGTTTTTAATTGTTTAGAGATTTTTCCAAGTCAGCAGTGGCACAGTTTTTCTTGCTAATAATTCCTCTCATAGTTATAACCTTGTTTATGTAATTTCACTTGGCCAAACAAATATGAAGCAGCGAAATTGCTTGGAAGGCAGTTATTAAAGACATCTGGAAGACATTTACTTTTGAGTAAAATTTTAACTTTTTCCTGTATTTTCTGTGTAGGATCCTTGTCAAGTACATCAGCATCAACCTTTTCTATGTAATTTTGCATTTTACATAAATAACCAGATTTATTCAAAATTACAATTTGGCCTGTTTTATCAGAAGTGGTGACTGTGATATTAGGGTTAGTTTTTTTATTCATTATTGTTTTAACATCTTGTGTAGAGGACTTGAACTGTAACTGTTTAAATTTTTTGATGCAGCCGATTCTGATTTCATTTTTTAAATCAAAATACGCTTCACTGATGACTGTTTCAACATCCGCTACGAAATCCGTGATGCTAGGAATATAAGGTAAAATAAACTTTGGACCAAGCTTCAAGATGCTTTCTTCGTAACTGCTAAAATTGTAGTTTGATAAATTGACAAAAGGTATTTCTGAGATAACATTGAATGAAACATTTTTTCCTTGTTTTCCTGCAAGCCATTTTAGTTTTTTATTCAAGAAAAAATTTAACTTATCTTCATATGATGATGTATGGTTTTGAATAGAAATAAGATGTGATTGATAAGAGTTTGTTTTTCTAAGCCCTTGTTTTATTTTCATTGACTCCTTTTTCAGGTATTCTAAAGAACGAAATTTGGTTTAAATTGCAATGTTCAAAACTTTTAGCTGGAATTTAGCTGTGATCAATTTAAATTCCTTTGTAAGTTTCTGATTGCAAATCAAAATGAAAAACGGGATAATTTTGTACTCCTCACATTTTCCTAGGAACATAAGCTGACTGTGTTCTCGAGCTCATTTCATTTCAATCTTGAATAGTCCTATATAGCTTGCGGGGAACATGTTTGAAACAAATTTAAGTGGATAATAAATTCCTTGAATCGAAAAAAATCCTGAATATGATGTTCCAGCTGTAAGATGAGCAAACAAAGCTGACAGTCCTTTGCAAGATGTAAACAAATATTCAACTGTTAGTAGTTCAGCTGACGTGAAAACCGTAAATGGTGTTAATTTTATAATAAATCAAAGCAAAAATTGCTAATGGCGTTTCTTTATACTTAGATAGATTTTAAATCAAAGATTATACTTATTAAAATGCCAGTGAAGAAACTATTATGGGACCATAGTTTCAGCCGCTAGGACTCTCGTCAGCCATCAGATTGCACTTGTTGGTCTGTTCTTGATCAGCTTTTGAATCCTTTATCAGAGTTGTGGTCCTGTGCTGCCATCTCTTGGCTAGAATTTGTCGAATTTTTGGAAGTCTTTTAATTGTTTGTTAATATTTTGTGAAAATGATGTAGAAAATTATCCCACATTTTGTTAATTTTGAGAGATGGGTCCTTGTAAGCTTGAAAATTGGTTGCAATTTCAATAGATTCCTGGATAAGAGTTCATTTCCAACTTGTGTAATGTGAAATGACTTTTGCTTTCTGCCAAACAGGTGTAAATCCTTCATTAATAACTGTTTTAACTAGATCTGTAGTATTCTCTTTGATTTAAAATCTA
Source organism: Macrothele yani (assembly GCA_039090855.1). Taxonomy (NCBI): domain Eukaryota; kingdom Metazoa; phylum Arthropoda; class Arachnida; order Araneae; family Macrothelidae; genus Macrothele; species Macrothele yani. The sequence goes on from CM077017.1 coordinate 83,230,790, forward strand.
TCTAAGTATAAAGAAATGCCATTAGTAAATTTTGCTCTTATTTATTATATAACATTTGCATTTTGGAACTTTTTTTTTTCTTTTTTTTTCTTTTATAGCATTTTTTAGTTTTTAGGGTATTTTTGAGGTTTGGGGACATTTTTTATATTTTTGGAGCATTTTTTTTTTTTTTTGTCATTTTTTTGCATTTCCCATCTTTTTTTTTTTAAATAAAAATTTTATTTTCATAAGGATTATCTTTCAAATTGCAACACTCAAATCCAGGATTGCCAGATGACCAAAGCAACAAACTTTCAAAAATACCTCGTTCTGACAACTGTGTTCAAGACATTTTAGTGCTATCCAGTTTTGGGGAAAGTGAATCCCAATTGTCCACTTTTGAAAGGGACTGTGGGGAAGGGTAGTGAACAAACGAATTCAAATTCAGAGCTTCTTATCTTGTACTGTTGCTGACATTCCAAACCCTCTATGCACTCCCTGGCAACTGGTTCTGACAAGATTTTAGGGTGCAATATTTCTCCTGCACACCTGAGAACTTTGGGAAAATATCACTTTCAATTTGGAAAGGAAAGTAGCAGTTGTTTAATTTAAAAGATTTCTTGCCATTTACAAAAAGTAGTTATGGAATTTGGAGAAGATATTTTCCCTACAAACGGTGTAATTCTCTTTTGCAAAGTGTGTGAAATTAAATTTGCAGCAGAGATGTGGTTTACTGTCACACAACATATTAGAAGAGACAAACATATAAGAGGTCTTGAGGTGGCAAAGGAGTCACGGGCATCTCAAGTTTTGTTTGCACAATGCAGCTTATCAACACCATCCAAGTAGTCACCATTTTATGAAGAGATGTGTGATGTTCTAGTATCAGCTAATACACCATTTAAAAAGCTGAATAATCCAAAATTTAAAAATTTCTTGGAGAAACATACTGGACACATTATACCTGATAAATCTGTACTTTGAAAAAACTATCTGCATGAGTTATATGATGAAACAATGGAAGCCGCCCCGGTGGCGCAGTGGTCTAAGGCGCTAGCCTCTGATCATTCGTCCGAACGGGGTCCGGGTTCGAATCCCGGTGAGGCATGGATGGTGTGTTTGTCTTACGGCACTGGCTCTCTCCCTTCCCTGGAACCAGTGACCCTAAATTAGGGACGGGCGACTGCTTATAGCCCATTGAGTTGCTCGCGGTGGTCGTTAAACCTCCAATCAAAAAAAAAAAAAAAAAAAAAAAGAAGCAATGGAAAAAATAAGGAACCATGTACAAGAAAAGAAATTGTGTCAATTGATGAAACAAATGATGTTGACATATGTCCTGTTGTGAAAGTCATGATAGGGATACTTGAGCCAGATTGTCCTGGTAAAATATTTTTATTGAATTCAGTGGTACTTTAAAAAAATATAATACAAACTGTGTTAGAGGAATTTTTCCTTCAAATTTTAAGAGCACTGTTTTGATTTTAAAGGGTATTTTGTCATCTTTTTAAGAAAAAATTTTTGGTCATCAGCATCTGGGCCCTGGTAATCATAAACAATTTTTTTATGTTTGTAGTTACAAATATCAGTTTTCAGGAGTATATAAAATAGGAAAGAACTTCATAGACTACTTAGCTTTTTTTTTTTTTCCTCTCTCTCTGGCTGGTGCACATTTCTAAGAATCTATCCATCTTCTCAGCATTTTTCTCTCGGTGGGGTAATTTACCCTTCTGGTGAAAGTGATCCCCGCAAAAAGGAAAGTTTCTGGTAGTGCTAGTGATAAGAAAAGGAAGTGAAAGATAAGAATTAGAGAATACTCAACATGAAAGCCAAAATGCTTGATCTATTAAAGGGTGTATTTTTCAAACAGTAAAGCAGCTAGGAGGAATCACAAGAATGAGCCACAATATAAAACGTAAAGGAGAAAGCAATAGCTATTCATAAAGCCTTAGCAACAAGTGCTACAGCCACTGAAAAAACATTATTAACCCTTTAAGCAGCCGATGTATATTTGAACCAAGTGGTGCCCGAAATTTTCTGCCCTCCTCAAACAGAACTATTGATATAGTTGCCAGGTTATACAAAAGCTATGGCAGAAGTATTCCTTTCCCTCTCTCATCTCAGCAGAATCAACTATGTATTCGTCGCTTGTAGTAAGTGTTCCCTTATGGTTCTTAAGTCTCATAGTCTATAGTCTGATTTCCTTATAGTGCTTTATTCTCTGCTATATGACCCAAGAAATGATTTGGAATGGCTAATCCCCCTGACACAGACATCATGCCTCTGGGTAGAAGCAAGTTACTCAAACATCTTTTCTTTCCTTTCTTAGGTTCTTTGCCATTTTTGTAGTATTTTTGGGAGAATAGGTGATGTGATAGGAAGGATTAAGGAAAATCATTCCCCATAAATGACCACTTTTGAATGACAAACCTGAAGGAAAGGCAACGCTTTCTGATGTGCAGGTTCACTCGTTCCTGTCAAGTTCAGCCCTCTTCTTAGACAGCAAATATATATATATATCACAGGTAGTGACCATAGATTGGTGAGATGTAAGATGCACCTCAACACTAAACTTGAACGTGACAAGCTCATAAGACAAACAAAATCTATTGACATAACCAACCTTAAAAAACACCATAATACCTTCAAGTTAGAACTGAAGAACAGGTTCTCTGCTTTAGAAGGCCTAACATCGGAAGAAGTGGACATCTCTGAAGTTAACAGAAAAGTAACCAAAGCTATTATGGAAACAGCAACAAAATTAGCTGGGTCTAAGAACAAGTTGCATGTGAACAAATTATCAGGAAAAACCAAAATGTTGATGCAAAAAAGAAGAGAGATGAGGACAACTAAAGAAGATGTGACTTCTAAAGTGGAATATATAGAGCTATGCAAGACAGTAAGAAAAAGTATCACTGAAGACGTAAGGAAATTCAACTGTGAACTAGTGAGGAAAGCAATTGAAAACAACCAAAGCCTAAAGATAGCAAAGGGACATCTCAGTAAGGGAAGAAAACAGATTATGGCACTGAGAAAAAAAGATGGTTCTGTAACAAGAAATAGAGGCGAAATTTTGACAAGAGTGAAAGATTTCTACTCCAAATTATATGAAAGGGATGATATATGCACTCCAGACATCATGAAAGATACCAGTACCAGAGTTCCTCCAGTCCTTCCAGCAGAAGTTGCACATGCAATCAAGAACATGAAGCGAGGAAAAGCTCCAGGAGAAGATGGAATTACTGTAGACATCATACAAGAAGCAAGTGGAGAAATCGAAACAGTACTCGCCCAAATTTTCACTCGATGCCTTAATGAAGGAAAGATTCCTGAGGATTGGAACACCGCTACAATGATCCTGCTACATAAGAAAGGTGACATTGAGGATCTCGGAAACTACAGACCTATCAGCCTCCTATCAGTAGTTTATAAAATCTTCACTAAAGTTCTTTCACACCGCTTGAAGGTAACACTGGACATGGCTCAACCGAGAGAACAAGCTGGATTCAGGAGTGGCTACAGCACAATAGATCATATCCACGTGCTGAGAGAACTAATTGAAAGAGCGAGGGAATATGAACTTCCATTGTGCATGGCTTTTATCGATTATGAAAAAGCCTTTGATTCGGTGAAACCATCAGCAGTTACAATGGCTCTGAAAACCTGCGGTATTGAAGATGCATACATTAATATTATTAATAACATCTATGAAAATGCAAGTGCAAAGATTAGGCTGTTTGAAAATACAACACACATAAAAATTGGAAAGGGAGTGAGACAAGGTGACACCATATCTCCGAAGCTCTTTAATGCCACATTGGAGGGTGTTTTTCAGTCGCTGAGCTGGGAAAACAAGGGGATAAAGATTAATGGAGATTATCTAACCCACCTTCGTTTTGCTGATGATGTAGTCATTTTTGCAACTACCCCATCAGAGCTGCAGAGTATGATCCAGGAACTTGCTGACAAGAGTAAAGAAGTGGGATTAAAAATGAACTTTCAGAAGACAAAAGTGATGTTCAATGCTTTTACAAGAAATGAAGATTTATCGATTGATGGAGAAAAGCTGGAGATAACGGACACGTACGTTTATCTTGGACAGCAGATATCAAGTGAGGGTCACATTGATGAAGAAATTAATCGGCGTACAAAACTTGCCTGGAGAGCTTTTGGAAGAAACAGCATAATTTTCAAGAGCAATATGCCATTATGTCTTAAAAGAAAAGTGTTTGATCAATGCATCCTTCCAGTGCTTACGTATGGTGCAGAGACGTGGACCTTAACTAAAAGAGACATACAAAGGCTGCAGACAACTCAAAGAAGCATGGAGAGGTGCATGCTTGGTGTAACCAGGAGAGAGAAGAAGAGGAACTCGTGGATCCGAAAAATGACAAGAGTGGAAGACATCATGATCAGAGTTAAATCCCTGAAATGGCAATGGGCTGGACATATTGCCAGAAGGACAGATCATCGATGGACAGCAGAAATTTTAGATTGGATTCCAAGGGACAGGAAAAGACCCAGAAGAAGACCACATGGGAGATGGGTGGATGAAATTCGAAAGTATGCAGGGGTGACATGGAGGCGACTGGCACAAGACAGACCGTTGTGGAGGAAACTTGGGGAGACCTTCGTCCAGCAGTGGATTGATAATGGTTGACAATGATGATGATGATGATATGTATATTTTTTTATTTTTTTTTTTTTCGTTCGAGCTGATTTTAAACAATTTTGCTAACCCCGAGTTAATTCATTCCAGCTGGTTAAAGGGTTAAGCATGAGATAAGACCACTGTAAAGAAAATGGAAAAGGCCCTGAAATTGTGGCTTTTCAACATATTTTGATCTAAAAGTTCACTTTGCTCTTATCAAAGGTTAGCTCAATAATTAACATAAGCACCATTCTCTACATAACATCAAGTTATAGGGTGCAAAATCAACTGAAAAAATTTAGAAACAAAAGTTTTCATCAACAAGAATGGGTGTAGTATAGAAAATGGACTTACACTGAAAGGAATGTGTCATATGAAATGGACTTACACTGGTGAAATGGACTTACACTGAAAGGAAACACCCACATGGACATAACTCTTCCATTTCACATTATCCACAGATCCTGACTTTGAGAGGTGAGCACCGGATCTCAGATGTTGAGAGGAGAGCACCGGATCTCAGATGTTGAGAGGAGAGCACCGAATCTCAGATGTTGAGAGGAGAGCACCGAATCTCAGATGTTGAGAGGTGAGCACCGGATCTCAGATGTTGAGAGGTGAGCACCGGATCTCAGATGTTGAGAGGAGAGCACCGAATCTCAGATGTTGAGAGGTGAGCACCAGGATTTGAGATGAAGGACCAATTGACGCTACTTGTGTGTGCAATAACGCAGCTAGTCACATGTTCAGACTAGACTTGTACCAGTCTGCAAGCAACAAGGTACTGGGTGACCAACATGAAACCAGCCACTCTCAAAGTATTAACTGCATATTTCAAGATTGCTCATGAGGGGTTAGGGCTGCTTGTGTCGTGCCGCTATTTCTTGCATGTTATGCTTCCAGTTTCCTGTCAGTCAAATAATAGTCTGTGTAGAGTTAAGGTGCATTGTGCTGTTTTCTCCAGGATGCCATACACGTGGAAACAAAGAATTTCCATCCATAGTGGGTGGAAGCCATGGTCGTAGCTAACAGGAGAGCACTTGCCCTCCCAGAACAATCATACCGTTGGGTTGGGGGTAAATTTGTGCTCTGAGGGACACAAAAGTAGATATGCACAAAGTGTGAATAAATTTACTGAAGATTTTAACTAAAAAAAGAAAGTTACATGATTTACTATTTCCTTTTTTAAAATACTAGTTAGAAGAATAGACTATTTTGTGCAGCTAATCAGGGTCCAGGGTAACCTACTCTGTTAGGTGTGGACCTCTCATATGCATGAAAGGAACTATTCAAAACAAAACAGCAGAGAGAGCCATATAAAATGATATGCTGATGTAACTAACCCCCTTGTCCTTTCCAAATAGACTGAAGAGCTAATTAGTCATCTGTACTCTGATGCAGAAAGTCCCTCGGAGCACTTAACCTTCAACGGAATTTTTTTACAAAGCCCGACCTGAAACCATCTTCTTATTGTTATGTTCTCTATCTGATACTCATTCGTTCTGTGCTGGTTCATTTCTTATTTTGCATTTCTGCAGAGTGCTGTATTGTCAGCATTCACATAACTTAGATTTTGCTTGACTCTTGGATATTTATCTACTTTGCACATTTGAAGTAAAATTATACCCAAAAACCAGAAGTTTGATTTTTGAATGATCATTTAAAAACTTTCCTATAATAGAATTATGATGAAGTAAAAACTTTGTATTATTTGAGTGGGAATAGGGAACTTTTAAACTTGAGGGGCATAATTTCAAGCCTTGCCCTTCCAGATAAATAAAGCTTGCTTCAATCCAGGTGGAAACATATATGTGTACAGGTTCTATTAAGGAAACATGAGAAATCTTTGCCAAGCAGTTTCCTGATGCCCCCATTCCAGCTAAGAGCTGCATTTTCAACTTTATTGTGAAAACTAGTTAACTGTTTTATGGGATTTATTTAGGTAAATTCTTAAAATTTCTGCAAATTTTCGGAGAGAACTCCTCGCCTTCATCAGGCAGTCTTTCGTTCAATCTCCATCACTGTCTTCGGTTACGGTCAACTTTGGTGGTTACGGCGATTCTGCAAAATGTCTTGCCAAATGTTAGGCAGTGAAAACCCCTTACAGTCATTAATGATGAAGTTCTGGTATTTTCCAATTTCAAGTCCCTCTTTCAATTTTCACTTCAGGAAGTTGGATTGATGTCTAATGACAGTCAAAGAGTCCCAGTCCATGCGGTGTCCTGTTTCTCTAACGTGTCTGTCTAATCCTGTCTTGTTTGAAAAAATTTTTATTGCCGCCTTGTGCTCCGCGATGTGAGTTTCCAGTCTATGACCTGTTTCTCCCATGTAGTATTTTCCATAGCTGCAGGTTACTTTATAAATGATTTCTTGCATTTTTAACAAATTTTCTTTTTTTTTTTAATCAAGCTTGGTCAAAAGATTTTAAGTTTGTTGTCTAAACTGGGAGCTAATCTAACATATTTACTGCTTATTCTCTTTAAAGATTAAAAAAAACCTTTTTTGATACGTAATTTTTCTTGTGAACCTAAACTCCTGCTTGCTTGAATTTTTTGTTTATCTTGATTGAGTAATTTATCTATTTCCTTTTTTGGGTAGTTATTTTCTGTTAGCATTACTTCCAGTTCATCCTTGTGTATCATTCATATTCAATGAAGAAAAATGTTGCAAACCAATTTTTAGAAAAAATAAATAATTTAGTCTCTTCAGAAGATATGAAAAAAGCATGGATGAACAGCATGGATGAACTGGAAGTAATGCTAACAGAAAATAACTACACAAAAAAGGAAATAGATAAATTACTCAATCAAGATAAACAAAAAAAAAATGCAAGCAAGCAGGAGTTTAGGGTCACAAGAAAAATTATGTATCAAAAAGGTTTGTTTGAATCTTTAAAGAGAATAAACAGTAAATATGATGTTAGATTAGCTCCCAGTTTAGGCAACAAACTTAAAAAAATTTGCCCTAGCTTGATTCAAAAAGAAGAAAATTTATTAAAAATGCAAGGAGTCATTTATAAAGTAACCTTCAGCTATGGAAAATACTACTCAGGAGAAACAGGTCGTACACTGGAAACTCGCATCGTGGAGCACAAGCCAGCAATAAAAAAATTGTTCAAACAAGACAGGATTAGACAGACACGTTAGAGAAAAAGGAGACCGCATAGACTGGGACTTTTTGACTGTCATTGGACATCAATCCAACTTCCTGAAGCAAAAATTGAAAGAGGGACTTGAAATTGGAAAATAATAGAACTTCATCATTAATGACTGTAAGGGATTTTCACTGCCTAACATCTGGCAAGACATTTTGCAGAATCGCCATAACCATCAAGGGTAACCAGAGGCCGTGAAGGAGATTGAACGAAAAACTGCCTGACGAAGGAGGGGAGTTCTCTCCGAAAAATTGCAGAAATTTTAGGAACTTACCTAGATAAATCCCATAAAAAAATTACTTAGTTTGAATATAATCATCTAGGAAGCCACATAACAAAGATGAGTTTGATTTACAGATTGATTATGAAGTGGTGCACAGCAGGATCTGTGAATAACGTGAAATGGAATAGTCCTGTCTGTTCCCACACCAGCTGTAATTTTCAGTATTCCACAGAAGATTACAAGAGGTCCCAGGAAACTGACATGAAAATTAGTGCAACAAGCCATTGCGAATCGAATATCATGCCAACGTGTACTGCATTCTCTCAATTTGAAGCCATATTGTGTAGCATGTGTCCAAGAATTAAAGGAGACAGATAAGGAAAAATATGTGACATGTTGTCTGTGGCTCCTCAACATGACATATCATCAAACTTATCCCAAAAGATAGTTTCATGGTTAAACGTGCTTCTAAGTAAACTAATAAGTAATGAAGGTATTGCATACCTATAATTGGAACATATGCAACATGTTACAAACTCCGTGAAACACGTTCTCCCACCCCGACAGAAGCCTAACATAAGTAACTATTCTGTGTTATGTTATTTATGTCAACAAATCCGCTGTCATATAATTCACTGTTTCTCATGTTATCACTAAATTGAGCACGGGAAACGTCAATATTATAAATATATACCAAAATTTCAACATGTTACTCACATTCCTTCACGTGGTCCCCAAAATATTGCAGATTTTCAGCAGTTGAAGTCGTCAAACGGATATGGAAGAAGACTTCATATGGATATTTAAAAGGCAGCGTAAATGTGACCAAGTCTTCAAATAAGTAGATAAAAAGCAGCAAGTGATTATCACTATTTCAGATTCGTCATTTAAAATATGACTTATGAACTTTAAAAGAATTAAAACATCGGAACCCCATGAAGGTGAGTCGAATTGGCTATAAAGTATTTTGTATCGATGACGGTTCAATCTTCATTTCCCGTAGCACAAGTATCCATACTAGTTTCAATTACTATTTGTAATCATCTTCAGTGGATATAAATGAGTTATTTCTCATTCATGTTGTTTCTTGGCCACTTAAATCAAATCTACTGGCAGAGTCCGATGTTCCATGTTGGTCGAACTACTGCACATTCGGTTTTTGGTCTCATTACACATCTCAAGTCGTGTGCGTTTTCAATTGGATCGTTTGAATTTTCTTCCGATTCCAATTTGTTAGGTGTTGCCATCTGTTTGTTGATAGATTTATATTTTATCCTGTTTCTGTATTTTTTTTTATTTTTTATTATGGTTCTTTTCTTTTTCTTTTTCTATTAGGTACCTCCAAGCATATGGAAGATCCATTGGGTGTTATTATTACAATTTGTTTCCTTAGTTTTTTCAATCATTACTGCTTCCGATGTTAAAATTTGATTCTTTGTTTTATGTGATGTTATTAATTTTGCTTCTGACCAATCTGGGATAGCCTCATTTTCTATGCAATGCTGAATTAAATATGTCTTGTTCTCTTTTTTGTTCCAGTTGGATATATGTTCACCCAATCTGGTCTTAAATCTTCCTTTAGTACTTCCGATGTATACTTTATTTTTTTCTCATTTCTTTTCGTTTCTGTAGAGTTTTTTGTTGTTGGTATGCAGTATACATCTTCTTTATCAAGTATTGATCTTCGTTCGTTTCCCGCTGTCAATATGGTTTCGTTATCTGTAATTGTTTCCCCTAGTATCATTTTTTCTTTAGCGCATTCCTTCTTTAGTATATTCGTTATTGGAGGAATGTAAGGAAATTTACCTTCAGCATGGGGTTCTGATGTTTTAATTCTTTTAAAGTTCATAAGTCATATTTTAAATGACGAATCTGAAATAGAGATAATCACTTGCTGCTTTTTATCTACTTATTTGAAGACTTGGTCACATTTACGCTGCCTTTTAAATATCCATATGAAGACTTCTTCCATATCCGTTTGACGACTTCAACTGCTGAAAATCTGCAATGTCTTGGGGACCACGTGAAGGAATGTGAGTAACATGTTGAAATTTTGGTATATATTTATAATATTGGCGTTTCCCGTGCTCAATTTAGTGATAACGTGAGAAACAGTGAATTATATGACAGCGGATTTGTTGACATATAAATAACATAAATTGTAACCACGTAAAGAATTCGACAAATAGTATTTGATGAAAAGATATAATTTAGTGCAAAACTGGAGATTTGAATGGCTACTAGCGTCAAGTTTGTGGTATGAGTCTGAGTTGCACAGGTGGAAAAAACATATATATATATAAAGACAGAGCAAAATGAACATCCAAAGTATTAAAAACTTTAAAAAGAATAAAATTCTACTAAGTAAAGAAGTGGAATACTTGAACTTTTTGACAACTTGTAAAAACAATGGAATAACACCGAAATTTTTGCAAATTAGAAACAAACCAATGAATTATAGAGACAAAGCCATTTTAAAAACTTGCGAAGTTAAAATATTAAGAACCTCTATAAGAGAAAAAAGAAAAGACATTGATAAACTAAGTAAGAAGAACTACAGATTATATAACCAATGTATGCAAGAAAATGATTAAGAAAGAATGAAAGTTGCATTAATTAAAATATTTGCTATTATAGACAGACAACAACTTGTAGATATAAAAGAGACTCATAAAATTGAAAATCTTATAAACGACCAACATAATGGCAAAAAAGAAAAAATGACACCACTAGAAGACAAACCAATGCTCATTAATAAATCTAATAATGAATTGACATCTCTGCAGATTAAAGCACTTAATAGAGGCATGAGATATGCATATCAGCAGAAAATTCCAAAAACTGAGATTATAATTCCATACATTGAAGACGTCATCAAAAAACTACCGAAAAAAAGACAAAACCCAACAAGATTCAAAGTAATGAGAACAATCAATAGCAAAGAAAAAGAAGAGCAAATGTCAGCTATAAAATACGAAAGACAGGAATTGATGAGCCTCAGGAACAACCCAACAATTAAATGCATAAGCGCTGATAAAGCAAAACAAGTTGTTATACTAGACAAAGGAGAATACGATTTAAAAATGAAAAAGGCTATAGCGGAATTACATGTAGAAGAGACTAATTGTGATCAGACAGACAGAATTTTAAAAAAGATGGCTAATATAAAAAACCATGGCCATTTACCAGATAATATTAAAAACAGAGCCTTTCCACGTGTAGGAACATTTATTCCAAGCATATTCAGCAAAATCAAAACACATAAAGAAGAACCCTTAAGACCAATAGTGAATAAAACAGTTGCTCCAACTATCCTCCTAGAAAAAGAACTATTTAAACACTTAAAACAATATTATAATCAACATGAATATACGATTAACAACTCTATCAAAGTTATTAATAAAATCAGGGAAATAAAAACAACCGAATTTATTATGATCAGTTTAGATATAGTCTCGCTGTATCCAAATACTCCAGTTTATGAAGCAATTAAATTATTAGATCAGAGATTAAAGGATTGAGAAATACCTGAATCACAAAAGAATTGGTATTATCCAGGCAGTAAAACCAGTTGCTGATAACAATTACTTCACGTATGATAAAAAAATTTACCGACAAAAACAAGGTGCACCAATGGGGTCCCCAATTTCAGGTCTTGCTGAAATAATATTACAGGACATAGAAAATAAACTCATTAAGCCACTCAATCAAAATAAGCTGTTAATATATGTAAGATACGTTGATGATATCCTTATCTTCTGGAAGCAATCTGAAAAAGACCTTAATACATTCATACAAAAATATAATAGCTTTTATCCATCAATACAAGTTACTATGGAAAAAGAAATTAACAGACAACTACATTTTTTAGACATTTCTTTATTTAGAAACAGTAATATGGTTGAATACAAAGTCTACAGAAAACCAACGTTTATTCCAGCAATTATTCCGATCGATTCAAATCATCCATGGAAATATAAAAGATCAGCACTTCAATTCTATGTAAGAAGAGCTTTAACCCACTCATGTAATAAAAATAAAGACATTTTAGAAATTAACTGGATAACCGAAACTGCTTGGAAATTTGGATACAGAAAAAAGGTTATTGAAGAAATACTTGAAAATACGAAAAAATCTTTTAGTAAAAATAACACTAAACATAAAGCTGAAATAAAATTTGTGAGTAAATTTCCCTACATTCCTCCAATAACGAATATACTAAAGAAGGAATGCGCTAAGGAAAAAATGATACTAGCGGAAACAATTATAGATAACAAAACCATATTGACAGCGGGAAACGAACGAAGATCAATACTTGATAAAGCAGGTGTATACTGCATACCAACAACAAAAAACTCTACAGAAACGAAAAGAAATGAGGAAAACAATAAAGTATACATCGGAAGTACTAAAAGAAGATTTAAGACCAGATTGGGTGAACATGTATCCAACTGGAACAAAAAAGAGAACAAGACATATTTAATTCAGCATTGCATAGAAAATGATGCTACCCCAGATTGGTCAGAAGCAAAATTAATAACATCACATAAAACAAAGAATCAAATTTTAACATCGGAAGCAGTAATGATTGAAAAAACTAAGGAAACAAATTGTAATAATAACACCCAATGGATCTTCCATGTGCTTGGAGATACCTAAAAGAAAAAGAAAAGAACCATAATAAAAATTAAAAAAAAATACAGAAACAGGATAAAATATAAATCTATCAACAAACAGATGGCAACACCTAACGAATTGGAATCGGAAGAAAATTCAAACGATCCAATTGAAAACGCACACGACTTGAGATGTGTAATGAGACCAAAAACCGAATGTGCAGTAGTTCGACCAACATGGAACATCGGACTCTGCCAGTAGATTTGATTTAAGTGGCCAAGAAACAACATGAATGAGAAATAACTCATTTATATCCACTGAAGATGATTACAAATAGAAATTGAAACTAGTATGGATACTTGTGCTTCTGGAAACGAAGATTGAACCATCATCGATACAAAATACTTGATTGCCAATTCGACTCACCTTCAAGCATGGGGTTCCGACGTTTTAATTCTTTTAAAGTTCATAAGTCATATTTTAAATGACGAATCTGAAATAGAGATAATCACTTGCTGCTTTTTATCTACTTATTTGAAGACTTGGTCACATTTACGCTGCCTTTTAAATATCCATATGAAGACTTCTTCCATATCTGTTTGACGAATTTAACTGCTGAAAATCTGCAATATCTTGGGGACCACGTGAAGGAATGTGAGTAACATGTTGAAATTTTGGTATATATTTATAATATTGACATTTCCCGTGCTCAATTTAGTGATAACATGAGAAACAGTGAATTATATGACAGCGGATTTGTTGACATATAAATAACATAAATTGTAACCACGTAAAGAATTCGACAAATAGAAGTATTTGATGAATTGATATAATATTCTATGTTAGTTAAAATATTTACAAACTAAAACTTTTGGTTAAAATTACTTTATAACACTCAATTAAATACATACCCCCAAAACATTCATACGTCTAAAAATATCCAATGTTTAAAAATTTATAACACTTCAGAACAAACAAACTCATCGGGTTGGGAGACACCGTTCACACAGAAACACTTCGTCAATGTTGTACCCCGCAAGCACTTTTGTGAACGCGCTGTTCATATCGTCAGGCCATCAAAACCGCACGAGGACACCCTTGTGTGTTTTCGGCATTCGAAGTTGCATGCCGGAATCAAAAGAAGGGGTGTGGCACATTTACTGCGTATCAAGGTGAATCACCTCAGTGCCGCCATCTATTGGAAGAGTTGGTAAATATAACTGTCGTAAGTACAAACTCATTTTCTTTTAATATAGAGATAAATATGTTATTAATCTTTTGTTAAACAGTGTAATTTTTAAAAAAAATCGTTTTTTTGTCTTTTCCTATGCATTTTTTCCCTTTTGATAAATGACTTCCAAGCTGTATCGAGAGTATTTGGGTCCTGTAAATTACATATTTTTTTTTTTTTTTTTTTGTTCGATTGTTACACTCTCTGAAATCCTCAATTCTTTTTCTTTAGTTTGAGTAGTTAACTTTTTAATATTTTCAAAATCAGGATATTGTTTATGATTAATACAATATTGAATAAGTGTAGTTCAAAACTGGAATAAAAAAGAAGAAAGAACTGCACTTATTCAATATTGTATTAATCATAAATAATATCTTTAGAACAAATAAACAATATCCTATTTGTCTAAAGTGTTATAAATTTTTAATCATTGGATATTTTTAGACGTATGAATGTATTGGGGGTATGTATTTAATTGAGAGTTATAAAGTAATTTTAACCAAAAGTTTTAGTTTGTAAATATTTTAACTAACAAAGAATAGTTACATACGTTAGGCCTCTCTCGGGGCGGGAGCATGTGTTTCACTGAGTTTGTAACATGATGCATACAATAAAATCTTCGTAGTTCTAATTCTGATATCATCAGAAAACTACTGTCCTTTAAACGTACATACGTTCATCATATTAGATATTTCAGCTAGATAATGCTTACCTTTGCATTTCTATCTTGCTTGACTTTACATTCCTGCACGTGGTCCGGTTGTCGCTGATGTTATCGTTCCAATCGTCCGTTTCAGGTATAGTTGTTCTTGGCGCTATTCTCGTTTAATGCAGGTTTGCTTCACTAAACTTCTATTAGGTTCTGTTAATACCAACTTTTACAGTTTTCTTTGCTCGAAATTTTTCGCCCAAAGCTTTGGGCATCTTCAGGAGCGTGGCAATTTTGCACCTTTGCTTGTGGGTGCCTTCTCGCTTACTGGGGTTTGCTAATCCCCGTTGCCATTCTTCGTTCGTCTCGGATACGCAGTTTGATCGTTTCTACCCTGTCGCCATCTATGTTTCCTCTTTGGACATTTTTTTTATATATATATGATACGCTATCTTGTTTGTTTTCCTTTACTTTCTTCTATCTTTGTCTTTCCTCCTTTTCTGTTGTGTTTTTTGGGCTCTTTTTCTTGTCTAATAAGTTCTTTCCATAGGTTAGACAACGTGCTCGGGTCGTTCTGGTTCCATACTCTATTTTTATTTTTATATATTAAAATTGCTTCTTCCATCCTCAATCGTTTTTCCGATTTTTTAATTTCTTTTTAGCAATTTTAGTTCGTCGAATTTCGGGAACGTTTTGTTTTCCAAACAGAACTGTACTAGCGCTGTTTTTGCCTCTTTTTTTGCCAGTTGGTGATATGTTGCTTCAACCTTTTTTTAACCTGTTTTTTGTGCTCCCTATGTATGATATTGGGGGGTGCTATTGAGATTTCATACGTTCCCAATTCTTCAAGCATTTTTTCCCCTGTTTTTTTGTTCACCATCATATTCTTTAATGTGTTCACAGACATCCCTAGTTTTAGATCGTATTTCACACATTGCTTGTTAACTTCTTGGCTGACACCTTCTATGTATGGTAAGGCCCCTATGTATTTCACTTCCTTATCCATATCGCTTCCTCCTCAGCTTTCCTTCCTCTGATTCTTTATTTTATTTTTTGTTTCATTTATCCACTTTTTTATTAATTTATTTGGGTACTCATAATCATGTGCAATCTTTAATATGAATTCCAGTTCTTGGTTCTTAAGCTTATTATTAGAGGTGTGCATGTATGCCCTCCTTATGATGTTGATAACGCTATTTTTTATGCACGTTTGGATGGTGCGATGTGTATGATATCATTACTGGTATATAGGTAGGTTTCCTGAATACTGAGTATTCAAACTTATTTTTGTTTTGTTTTTTGCCATCACATCTAGGAATGGCAGACCGTTGTCTTCTTCATATTCTAGCGTTAGTTCAATTGAATTACATATTTCCGTGAACTTACGGGCCAGCTCTTGTAGCTCCGTTTTTTTTAGCTTGGAGATGATTATGATATCGTCTACATACCTTGCGTACATTATTGGTTTTTCTTGCATGGTTTTTATGATTTTTTCTTCTAAGTACGCCATCGCAACTTCTGCGCATATGGCTGACAGCGGTGATCCCATCGGGCCTCCCTGCGTTTGCTTGTATATATTATTTCCAAATTTGAAAATGTTGTTCTCTTTGATGAAATATAGGATTGTTTTTAGTTCGTTCATTTGGGTCAAGTTTAGCTCTTTTCTGCTTTTGAGTTGTTCCATAATTATCTCGATGGCCAGTTCTACCGGTGTGTTTGGGTCTGCCATTCCTAGATGTGATGGTAAAAAAAAATAAGTTTGAATATTCAGGAAACCTACCTACATACCAGTAATGATACCATACACATCGCACCATCCAAATGTGCATAAAAAAATAGCGTTATCAACATCATAAGGAGGGCATACACGCACACCTCTAATAATAAGCTTAAGAACCAAGAACTGGAATTCATATTAAAGATCGCACATGATTATGAGTACCCAAATAAATTAATAAAGAATCAGAGGAAGGAAAGCTGAGGAGGAAGCGATATGGATAAGGAAGTGAAATACATAGGGGCCTTACCATACATAGAAGGTGTCAGCCAAGAAGTTAACAAGCAATGTGCGAAATATGATCTAAAACTAGGGATGTCTGTGAACACATTAAAGAACATGACGGTGAACAAAAAAACAGGGGGAAAAATGCTTGAAGAATCGGGAACGTACGAAATCCCAATAGCACACTGCCCCCAATATCATACATAGGGAGCACAAAAAACAGGTTAAAAAAAAAGGCTGAAGCAACATATCACCAACTGGCAAAAAAAAAAGGCAAAAACGGCGCTAGTACAGTTCTGTTTGGAAAACAAAACGTTCCCGAAATTCGACAAACTAAAATTGCTAAAAAGAAATTAAAAAATTGAAAAAACGATTGAGGATGGAAGAAGCAATTTTAATATATAAAAATAAAAATAGAGTATGTAACCAGAACGACCCGAGCACATTGTCTAACCTATGGAAAGAACTTATTAGACAAGAAAAAGAGCAACAAAAAAAAACACACAACAGAAAAGGAGGAAAGACAAAGATAGAAGAAAGTAAAGGAAAACAAACAAGATAGCGTATCATATATAAAAAAATGTCCAAAGAGGAAACATAGATGGCGACAGGGTAGAAACGATCAAACTGCGTATCCAAGATGAATGAAGAATGGCAACGGGGATTAGCAAACCCCAGTAAGTGAGAAGGCACCCACAAGCAAAGGTGCAAAATCGCCACGCTCCTGAAGATGCCCAAAGCTTTGGCCGAAAAATTTCGAGCAAAGAAAACGGTAAAAGTTGGTATTAACAGAACCTAATCGAAGTTTAGTTAAGCAAACCTGCATTAAACGAGAATAGCGCCAAGAACAGCTATACCTGAAACGGACGATTGGAACGATAACATCAGCGACAACCGGACCACGTGCAGGAAATGTAAAGTCAAGCAAGATAGAAATGCAAAGGTAAGCATTATCTAGCTGAAATATCTAATATGATGATGCATATGTTCCAATAATAGGTATGTGATACCTTTATTACTCATTAGTCCTCAACATGATATTGCAGACAAGATGTTAGAATCCCAAACTGCATTTCATGAGTAACAAAGCCTAGTTCCATCTCTTACATTATGTAAATTCTCAGAATACCAGGTACTGGTTAATGGAAAACCTGCACTTGGTCCACCAGCAACCACTTCAAGATGAAAAAATCAGTGGGTAGTGAGAAGTATTGGCAATGCTAAATGTTGGTCCCATATTTTTCAATGACTATGTAGACACTAATGCATATCTGGACATGTTTCAGAAGTTTAAGCACTTATGAGAGTAGTACTGCTTCTTTCTACAGGATGGAGTGACATGTGATGCATCTAGAAATGCTGTCCCCAAATTCATGAGGTGTTCACAGAACAAACTGTTAGCAAAGGTCGGTGCCCCCCCCCTCATGTTTCTTGGACTTGTCTACATGTGACTTTTATCTGTGGGGCTATTTGAAAACCCAAGTGTATAAGACAAATTCACGCACTTATAGTTGAACTGAAGGAGAACATTTGAAATACTATCAGGAGAATTGAGGTCAAAGTTTTGCTTCAGGTGTACCTGAACATAACATGTGCACAGAAGTGGATTGATGCATAGGGAGATCATTTTCACCACCCATTGTAAGGGTAAGTATGCAAACAATGTTTACTTTTGTATTCATGATGATATACACCGGATCACTTCATGGTACTTTGTCACAGAGGTGGACCAGTTTTATGTGGTCCACCCTGTGTTATACAGTACAAGAAGAATAAGAACCTATTTATCATTTACTGACAGTCAAATAAGAGAGCTTGAGTGACTATGTAAATATTTCTGTACTAGTTCTGTAAGGGCTTTGTACTAGAGCTCAAGAAAAGTATTGCCTTCTAGAGACTCAAGGTCTTTCACATCCTTAAACATCTGGAGAATTTTGTCTCATCACACATCCAAAAAATCTGAAGGTTACCAGTAAAAATCAGGAATTTTTCTCCCTCCCCCAACATAACCTCACTTCTCCACCTTCTTAACTAGGGTACAATGCACATCTTCATGATTGTTAGAAATTCTAAGTAGGTTCATGCAATGATCTCAAATGACGGATTTAACAAACGAAAGAGAATTCTTGAACTCACAGAACGAATGGTTAAAAGCATAAAGAGTACTTACCACCTTTAAATTGATAATCCTTTATCTTTTAATCAAATGAGTATATTCACATCACACTGAATATTAAAACATCTAAAAAACACTAGAGATTTTAAATCACACGCTATCTAATTTTATATTGGTTTTGGAACAATAACACAAACGCAGTACGTACACACATAACTCCATCTTTTAGTTTCGGTTCTCACAGGAAGAAGATAGTTTTTCTCAGGTTGAAGGTCAGTGCATCACTACTTCTTGCCTTGGAGTGAGAATGAGAGTTTTCTTTTGATTTCCAAATAAGTTTGCTTAATGCAGCAACGCCATCTTTTTTTTTTCTTTTTTTTTTTTTGTGGAACTTGAGCGGACACATTGCACTCTTTTCAACAATGATTGTGTGGGATTGATTGTGTGGGCCACCAATTGATCAATAATAAAGCAAATAACATAGTGAGTGCTATTGACCAAGTGAGTGGTAAAAATTTTATGAACGTAAATGACTGCAGGAAGAACTGCCTGGTAGACTCAATAATGAACTGACAGATTACCTTCAAGGTCTTGAAAATTGTAAAAAGTGCTAAAGGAGATGAAACTGGGGACACAGAAAAACACTAGAATTAATGACTTCATGGCTTCCTCTTATTACTTTCTGTATTATAAATATTTAACGGGAATTATCGAGGATAAATTTATTAGGTACATTACCTCTCAAATTTTCGATCTAAGCACTAGATCTTCGTCAGGAGTTCTTGCTTCCTTCTACTTCCACAGGGACTCCTTAAAAGTGATCAAACATCAATCCCATGCAATTATCCGGAAATTAGAGGAATCCCTGGAAATTTACAAGACACAAGGTGGCAACATCAATGACCATGCTGGATGGAAAATCCATCAGGCTTGGTCACCAGACCTGTGGAAGTAGAAGGAAGCAAGAACTCCTGACGAAGATCTAGTGTTTAGATCGAAAATTTGAGAGGTAATGTACCTAATAAATTTATCCTCGATAATTTCCGTTAAATATTTATAATACTGAAAACACTAGAGTAAAGAAATTTGTAAATAATTAACAGAAAGCAAAATGCCAGTCATGATTTTTTTTTTAAATCAAATCACCTGCTTTTATCTTTGTAGAAGCCTGCTAATATGCTCAAAACTGTTAACTCCTCTCACTGCAGCAGAACCAATCTCCCAGTTGGCTCTAACTTGATATACACTGAAGTAGCAAATTATTCAGAACACCTACCTAATAATGTGTTGGGCTGCCCCTGGCCTTCAAAACAGCCTTGATTTGATGTGGCATGGAGTCAACAAGATGCAGATATCTTTCTACAGTTATGTTCAGCCAAGTGAATGTGATCATGACTGTCAGTTGCCAAATGTTTTCTGGAGAAGGATCTCTGGTATGAATGGCTCTCTCGTTCTGATCTCAATTGGGTTACATTCTGTGAACTGTGGGAGCCGTTTTAACACTTTGAAGTCTCTGCCATGCCACTGGAACCACTGTGTAATGATCTGAGCCTTGCATCATGGGGAATTATCCCACTGGAAATAGCTCTCTCCATCAGGAAACACCATGCACATGTATGAGTGCAGCTAGTCCGCAATGATGATAAGATACCTTGTACACACATCGGCCACTGAATTCAAGACTTTTATTTAATACCGAGTTGGACCTGCTTTAGCCCAAATTACAGCATATATGCAGTTTAGCATAGATTCCACAAGGTGTTGGAGTGCATCAATATCTACAGAATATCAGGCATTCACCAGACAGTCCTTTAATTGGCTTGGATATGGTGGAAGAGGACTTTGCTCCTGGATCTGTTTTTCTATAACATGACCTATACATTCTCAATGGGGTTTGGATCTGGGCTTTTTGGTGGCCAGGTAAGATCGTGGAAGTCGCTGTCATACTCACTGAACCACTGCTGAACACATTTTGTGCGATGGACAGTAGCATTTATGTCCATGAAACAGCTGTCACCTGCTGTTTAAAATGTCAACATTGCGGGATGGACTTGGTTGGCAACAATGTTCAGTTAATCTGTAGAGAACACCTGACTTTTCAGCAATGCCAAGGGACCCATGCTGCACCAACATAACATTCTCAATACCATGACACCACTTCCAGAACCTTGAGTTGTGTTTACAAGGTGAGCTGCTTCCATTGGTTCTTGGGGCTCACGCTAAATTCTCTGGCTACCATCAGTACAGAACAAAATTTGTGGCAACTTATCAAACCACATAACTTTTTTCCAGTGTCCAGTCACTATGTTCTTGACACAAACTTTTCGGTTCTTCCCAGAAATCAATGGTTTCTGTATAGGCATGTGACTCCCAATACCTATCCTCTTCAATTCTCTGCACATAGTTCACTGAGATATGGGTCAAGAACAGCCTTCATTGAATGCTCCAGTCAATTTCTGCACACAGAAGATCCTGTTTCTCCATACAAGCCTTCTCTGATGACAGTGATCTTGTTCCTGACAGGTTGTCATCATGCCATAGTTACGCCTCTTAGACAAGCAATGTGGGTTATTTTTCCATTGATTAAAGACCCAGGATATCTCACCTTTTAAGAAACCAGTAAGCTTTGCTGTTTTAAAATTGTCTTTATAGCAAGATGGACACCCACTGTAAGCCCTTTATCAAACTCCAAAAGATCCGTTGTTTTCCCCATTGTGATCAATGCTACTGATTATTATGATGAGTAGCAGTCTTAAATAGTTTTCTGGATCATGTGATTCACATGATCACTTATTTTGCATAAACACTGCATAAGCGATGTTTATGTACATCTGCATAAAGGTTTCTAATTCAGTAGCTGGTGTGTGTAGCATTCAAATGCTGTTCCAGTGGTATTAAGGAACTCAATGGCCACCCACCATGAAAACAGACCCCAGACCATTGCACCACTTTCACCAGCTTGTATAGTTAACACTTGGCAGCTGGGATCTATTGATTCATGCTGTTGACCATATTCTGGCCTGTCCATCAGCATATATTAACTGAAGACATGATTCATTAGACCAGGCAACCTTTTCCCAGTCCTGAAGTGACAAATTTGTCAGTTTTAGCAGAGATCAGTGGTACGCAAAGGGGGAGTATGCTGTTATAGCCCATTCACACTAGTGTGCAGTGGGTTGTGTATGCTGAAATCCTTCTGTCAGCACCGATGTTGTACTGTGTGGCTGCTTGATGCAATGGAGCATGTCTGGTACCTCATACAATATTCTCAAGCTGCTGTTGCCCTCAAACATCGACAAGCAGTCAGTGGTCTTCCCACAGGAAGACCACTGACTGCTTGTTTTGCTGTTTGTGCACCCTTGATACTGCTGCTCTTGCATAGCCAAGAAGGTTTTCCGCTTCTGAGATGCTTACACCTGCCTCGTAGCACCCACTATCCTACCTCTTGCAAAGTCAGTTAAATAAAGATTCTTTCCAATATTGCCACTATCTATACTTCATATGAGTCTGTATCCTTTGCAGCAAGCTATTTATGAAGCCAACATCATGGTTGCATACATAAGTGAAGATGGTATGTGTCCGATTGCTGTTGGGTGTTCCTAATAATTTCCTACTTCAGTGTGCATCTGGAGGAACAAGACCATCCAGAAGTGTTGCAACTGCCCTTGCACTTCATCATTCATGATGTTATACAGCAATCACCATCATAATAATCATTTGGTATTGTAGATTCAGGTAAACGTAAGGCTAAATTAGCTCATTGATAATCTTTTAGATGCTTGTTTTAGTTTCATAAGTTCATTTTAATTATTTTTGACAAATTTGAAAGGATATTTATTTAGAAGTGCTATACAAGTCATATGGCATTTGTCCCTTTGTTCAGTTAATGCCTTGTCGAGAAGATTTTCCACAGGATTATTTGCAAATTTTGACATTTTTTATGGTGAATGTTGAGAGGCTTGTATTTAATCAGTGAAAAATGGTGTTATCCTAGAATAAAAACTTCAAACCAAAATATTATGATCTATTAAATATTAAGTGCTACAGCTCATGGCACCTTGAAAATATGTTTGAGTCAGTATTAAGACTATGTCTTCAAGTTGCTTTTGATGATGGATGAACTAGTATAAAACTTATAATTAAAGATTATCTGTTGGTATTTGTGATAATCCGAATAGTCATTTCTTCCCAGTAAATTACTTGGGGAAGTGAAACTCAACAGTAGTTTCATGTTTCTGAACTTAGTAGAAAATGTCCTTCAAATTTTGCCATGAAGGTTAGAGATATTAGGAAAAGATTACTTAGCAGTGAACTACTACACAGGTGGGAAAATAATACAGGATTATTGAAAAAGTGTTGCGTTGCCCACTATATGTATCCATTTTATCCAAATGGAACATATTTGACTCTCGAAATATTCAGTTCATGAGGCAACTTTAAGGGGATGTCTTATGTTATAAACGTGCTTTTGATTAAAAATACATAATATTTAAAGTATTAATTACCTGATATTGTCAAAGTATTTTGCACATTGTTGCTCTGTGAGGCACGTGCTCCCAGCCAGAGAGGTCTTTTTGTTACGGGTTTTTGGTTAGTTATAAACAATTTTTTTAGAAATAAAACAGTTAGGTAATATATTTTCAGTTCTACATTCATTCATTCATTCATTCATTCATTCTCACAATGAAACATTTTAAATTTACATTAATTAAAAGATTTTAGTAGAAAGAGTTGTACTTGTCGGGTCAGGAGACGTATCACACGGGGTTCGTCGTCACCACGTTACGGCGAGCGCTTTCGATAATATCGTACTACCATCGTCGGGCCTCTACTTCTACACGAGGGTTCCTCGTGTGTGTGTGTAGTCCTGGAGTTGCTTGTCGAGAATCGAAAGGAAGGTTTGCGGTTATGTATGTGTTAGGTGATTTGTTTCTCGTGTCGCCATCTATTGCATGAGTTGGTAAGTATCAGTCGTAAGTATAAGTCATTTTTCCTTTTTGTGTAGATATTTTTGGGCTGTTATTATTTATTTGTAGAAACAGGTGTATTATTTTTAGTCCTTTATTTAATGGTGTGATTTTTTGTAATGTTCTTTATTTTATTTTTTTTGTCTTTTTTTTTTTTATGGGTTTTTTCTTTTTTTTATAAGTGATTTCCAGGCTGTGTCTAGTGTCGTGAGGTCTTGTATGTTGCACATTTTATCTTTTTTTTTTTTTTTTTTTTTTTTTTTTTTTCAATTATAACGCTTTCAGAAATCCTTAATTCTTTTTTGTTTGTGTGGGTGGTTAGTAATTTAATATTTTCAAAATCAGGATATTGTTTGTGTGTAATGCAACGTTGGATAAGTGCAGTTTTTTCTTCTTTTATGTTCCAGTTCTTTATATGTTGATGTAATCTTTTTATTAATCTATTTTTTGTGCTTGCCAGTGTAAGAAACGTGGTCCCCAGAACTCTGTGAAACAATAGGAATTTCATATACACCTGCTGATTGTAGTATACTATTGTTATATTTTTTCCTTATAATTAAGTCACCAATATTCTGAACAGAATGACCAAAAATAATGTTGTATTTCTTCATTAATCTTAAAAATTTTCCACTTAGTCCTCTAATAAAAGGGAAAGCACCTGAAAATCTGTATTTCTTTTTTGGGATGTTTTGACTAGACTCTTTTAATTTCTTTTTGTATTCAAAAATCAGCTTTTTAACTGTTTTTGTGTCATATCCATATTGTTTGGTTGTGTTAATAATCCATTGGATTTCTTCTCTGTATTTTCTATTTGAGGAATGTGTGAAGGCTCGTTTTACCTAATTCCTAATACCATTTACTTTGAGTTTTTGGGTGTTGAGATTGATATGGGGTCATTATAGGTACATAGGTTGGTTTTCTAAAAAAATCTGTATTCACAATTTAAGTCTTTTTTTTATTAGTTCGATATCTAAGAAGAAAATTTTTCTTCTTGTTCAAATTCCAGAGTTAATTCAATCTCTGGGTAACAAGTGGTAAATTTATTCTTCAATATTTCAAGTTCTTCTTGTTTTAATTTAGACAAAATAAAAATGTTGTCGACATACTTACAATAAATGATGGGTGGGTGTGGTAGTTTTTTAATAATTTGGTTTTCAATATCACACATGATTATTTCTGAAAATAAAAAAGATAATGGGGATCCCATTGGGGCTCCTACTTCTTGCCTATTGATTTTTTTGTCAAACTCAAAGTAATTGTTATTAGAAATATAGATTAAAATGTCAATTACAAAGTTATATAACTTTTTAACCTATATTTTTAATAACAATTTGAGTTTGACAAAAAAAATCAATAGGGAAGAAGTAGGAGCCCCAATGGGATCCACATTATCATCTTTATTTTCGAAAATAATCATGTGTGATATTGAAAACCAAATTATTAAAAAACTACCAGACCCACCCATCATTTATTGTAGGTATGTTGACAACATTTTTATTTTGCCTAAATTAAAACAAAAAGAACTTGAAATATTGAAGAATAAATTTACCACTTGTTACCCAGAGATTGAATTAACTCTGGAATTTGAACAAGAAGAAAAATTTCCTTCTTAGATATCGAACTAATAAAAAAAGACTTAAATTGTGAATACAGATTTTTTAGAAAACCAACCTATGTATCTATAATGATCCCATATCAATCTCAACACCCAAAAACTCATAAAGTAAATGGTATTAGGAATTAGGTAAAACAAGCCTTCACACATTCCTCAAATAGAAAATACAGAGAAGAAATCCAATGGATTATTAACACAACCAAACAATATGGATATGACACAAAAATAGTTAAAAAGCTGATTCTTGAATACAAAAAGAAATACACATTTTCAGGTTCTTTCTCTTTTATTAGAGGACTAAGTGGAAAATTTTTAAGATTAATGAAGAAACACAACATTATTTTTGGTCATTCTGTTCAGAATATTGGTGACTTAATTATAAGGAAAAAATATAACAATAGTATACTACAATCAGCAGGTGTATATGAAATTCTTATTGTTTCACAGAGTTCTGGGGACCACATTTCTTACATTGGCAGCACAAAAAATAGATTAATAAAAAGATTACATCAACATATAAAGAACTGGAACATAAAAGAAGAAAAACTGCACTTATCCAACACTGCATTAAACACAAACAATATTCTAATTTTGAAAATATTAAATTACTTAACCACCCACACAAACGAAAAAGAATTTCTGAAAGCATTGTAATTGAACAAAAAATAGATAAAATATGCAACTTAAAAGACCCCACCACACTAGACATAGCCTGGAAATCACTTATAAAAAATGAAAAAATCCATAAAAAAAGACAAAAAAAAAAAGAACATTACAAAAAATCACACCATTAAATAAAGGACTAAAAATAATACACCTGTTTCTACAAACAAATAATAATAGCCCAAAAATATCTACACAAAAAAGAAAAATGACTTATACTTACGACAGATACCTACCAACTCATCCAATTGATGGCGACACATGAGAAACAAATCACCTAGCACATACATGACCGCAAACTTTCCTTTTGATTCTCGACAAGCAACTCCCAGACTACACACACACACGAGTAACCCTCGTGTAGAAGTAGAGGCCCGACGATGGTAGTACGATATTACCGAAAGCGCTCGCCATAACATGGTGACGATGAACCCCGTGTGATACGTCTCCTGACCCGATAAGTATAACTCTTTCTACTAAAATCTTTTATTTAATGTAAATTTAAAACATTTGATTGTGAGAATGAATGAATGTAGAACTAAAAATATATAACCTAATTGTTTTATTTCTAAAAAATTGTTTATAACTAACCAAAAACCCGTAACAAAAAGACCTCTCGGGCTGGGAGCACATGCCTCACGGAGCAACAATGTGCAAAATACTTTGACAATATCAGGTAAATAATACTTTAGATATTATGTATTTTTTCTATTTGACTCTGTAACCCTCTGTAACTGTTCCGTGGAACGTGCACTGGATCACTTTATATATATATAATCATCATTGTCAACCATTATCAATCCAATGCTGGACGAAAGTCTCCCCAAGTTTCCTCCACAACGGTCTGTCTTGTGCCAGTCTCCTCCATGTCACTCTCGCATACTTTCAAATTTCTTCCACCCATCTCCCATGTGGTCGTCTTCTAGGTCTTTTCCTGTCCCTTGGAATCCAATCTAAAATTTCGGCTGTCCATCGATGGTCTGTCCTTCTGGCAGTATTTCCAGCCCATTGCCATTTCAGGGATTTAACTCTGATCATGATATCTGCTCATTTTTTGGATCCACGAGTTCCTCTTCTTATCTCTTCTGGTTGGTTGGTTGGTTGATTTTTATGGCGCAAGGGCCATGTTTGGCCAAAGAGCGCCAGACACAAGACAAACATACAGTATTAAAAAACGTGGCATAAATCCCCAAATCTGGCTGACTAAGTAAAACCGAACCATGAGAATGATGGAAGGGCCAAAAAAAGACAATGAAACAAACAGTATTAAAAACATGGTACAATGGTTAGAAACTAGCTGATTAAGTAAAACTGAGGAATGAGAATGATAAAACACATCACGAAAACGAACACAACTACACATAAGATGAGTCACAGGAGAGGGACGAACTGTCACTCTCCTCCCCCCTATGTTCCTCTATAATGTTGGTTGAGGGTGGGGACCTCGCTGAGTCTGAGACAGTTGCAATGTTGGTCAGTTGGACCGCGACAGTTGGATGGACACTGCACACCTTTGCGGATTTAGGGCCGGGTCTTCCACACGTGCAGGCTTTCTGCTGGGAACTGGAAGAGTCGGTCGTCTTCAAAAGAGAAGGCGCAGAGTCAGCTGGTCGAATAAGCTGGAGCTCGGTGAAATCCACCTGTGTCGCTTGTTCAGCTGTAGATCTCTTGGCAAGTGCGGCGAGAGCTACAGGGCGCGGGACAAAGGGCTGCACGGGTTGTGGCTGAGACTGAACTACTGCGGCAAAAGTACGCTGTCGGTTGTTGGGAATACCCAACTTGGCCTTGGCAGCAGGGTACGAGTGGCCTTCCAGGGTCTTGAGGCGCTGGATCGCCATCTCGTCTTTCCATTTCATACAGTTGCGGGAGTAAGCTGCATGGGCCTCACCACATTTAACACAGCAGGCCGCAGAAGTGCAACCTTCCCCGTCATGTTCACTGGAGCCACAATTTGCGCAACGAGCGGAGCTGTTACATGAACGTTGTGAATGCCCGTACCTCTGGCACCTGAAACAGCGCAGAGGACTGGGAATGTACGGGCGAACTCCACAGACCAAGTAGCCAGCCTTGATTTCGGTCGGAACTTTTGGGGAGTTAAAAGTCAAGATTACATTTTTAGACTTAATCAAAGAACCATCGCGCCGGAACATCATACGACGTGCAGCAATAACACCCTGATCTGCAAGTTCACTCACCAATTTGTCCTCACTGCACGCCAAGAGATCAAACTCCGAAATAACACCCCGAGAGGTGTTAAGAAATGGGTGAGGTGTCACTTTGACAGGAATGCCTTGAAGACTAGTGAGGTGCAGAAGAGTGTTACTCTGAGAAACACTGCAAGTTTGGACAAGCAGGTCCCCAGAGCGAAGCTTCCTCACAGACTTCAAGGAGCCAACCGCAGCGTCTAAAGCTTTAGAAATGAAAAAGGGAGATCTGGTGGACAGTCTCTCATTCGGATCGATGGATTCCACAACTAAGTGTGTAGCATGCGTATTCACAGCAATCGAGGGAGACTACGCTTCGGAGCGACTGGTACAGCTGCCGAAGAAGAGGTTTCACGTTCTTGGTCTAGGTCATGATCTAAAGATCGTTTACGATTATGGGACTTGGTAGGTTGAGAAGACGAAGGAGAGTCGTTGTCAACTATCATTTTCTCAGGTGACTTGAATTTGGAGTTTTTGTTTTTAGCCATGGAAAAAAGGAGGAGGATTCGTCTGCAGACTACTCCACCCACCACCGAGCCCTACAAGGGAGAACTGGAGGTCTGCAAGCCAAGAAAATGACGCTGGACACAGTTCTGGAGCTTATACGTTGCAGATATAGTCCGTTGGCTGTGATCACACGCACTCGGCGGACACTTTGGCCTCCGGGTACCGTCATGCCAACGCCTTTGGCAGGATCCCACAGCCCCGGGCTTACCCTGCCGTGCTATACGACAAAAAAGCCGCTAAAACCCTGTACACAACTTGGTACAAGACTTCTGACTAGAGGTGGGTTAATCTCTAGCCTCCCCTTTACAGTGAAGCCGGGGTCGAAGAAGAGTGTTGGTACACAGGAGGCACTTCTCCGGTCTCCTGCGACCTCAGCCGCCAGACATCCCATTTCCGCCTCACGGGTCTCCGCATGCGGCAAACATGCAGGTAGGTCTAGCACCCAAACCAGCTAAAAGGAAAAAAGTAATCCAAGGAAGACAAAACCCTGGAGTGGAACCTAAACGGAATCTCAGCAACCTACGAACTGAGCGGTTAATATAAAGCAGTTAGTAGTGGAGGGTAACAAAACCACAAGACCGGGGTGTTAGTACATAGCATGGTAGCGATTAGGTAGAGTATACAACACGGGCAACTGGCCAGTGCAGAAAATAAATAAAAACGAAAAGCGAGACACAAGACCAGCTCGGGATCGTGGGGCCGCGACTCCCCAACAGCTAGATGAACAGCCGTCCCTGCAAACTCCAACAGCACCGAAATAAAAAACAAGCGGTGGCATGACATCAGATGTTGACCAGTCACAAGGTCAGCTCGGGCCGTGGGGGCGCCGCTTCCCAAATAACTGGAAAACCAGTTATTCCCGTGCGGGCTATCTCTTCTGGTTACACCAAGCATGCACCTCTCCATGCATCTTTGAGTTGTCTGCAGCCTTTGTATGTCTCTTTTAGTTAAGGTCCACATCTCTGCACCATATCTAAGCACTGGAAGGATGCATTGATCAAACACTTTTCTTTTAAGACATAATGGCATATCACTCTTAAAAATTATGCTGTTTCTTCCAAAAGCTCTCCAGGCAAGTTTTTTACGCCGATTAATTTCTTCATCAATGTGACAATCACTTGATATCTGCTGTCCAAGATAAACGTACGTGTCTGTTATCTCCAGCACTTCTCCATCAATCGATAAATCTTCCTTTCTTGTAATAGCATTGAACATCACTTTTGTCTTCTGAAAGTTAATTTTTAATCCCACTTCTTTACTCTTGTCAGCAAGTTCCTGAATCATACTCTGCAGCTCTGATAGGGTAGTTGCAAAAATGACTATGTCATCAGCAAAACGAAGGTGTGTTAGATAATCTCCATTAATCTTTATACCTTTGTTTTCCCAGTTCAGTGATAGAAAGACATTTTCCAATGTGGCATTAAAGAGCTTCGGAGATATGGTGTCACCTTGTCTCATTGCCTTTCCAATTTTTTATGTATGTTGTATTTTCAAACAGCCGAATCTTTGCACTTGCATTTTCATAGATGTTATTAATAATATTAATGTATGCATCTTCAATACCGCAGGATTTCAGAGCCATTGTAACTGCTGATGGTTTCACCGAATCAAAGGCCTTTTCATAATCAACAAAAGCCATGCACAATGGAAGTTCATATTCCCTCGCTCTTTCAATTAGTTCTCTCAGTACGTGGATATGATCTATTGTGCTGTAGCCACTCCTGAATCCAGCTTGTTCTCTCGGTTGAGCTATGTCCAGTGTTACCTTTGAGCGGTGTGAAAGAACTTTAGGGAAGATTTTATAAACCACTGATAGGAGGCTGATAGGTCTGTAGTTCCTGAGATCCTCAATGTCAGCTTTTTTATGTAGCAGGATCATTGTAGCATTGTTCCAATCCTCAATGTCACCTTTTTTATGTAGCAGGATCATTGTAGCGTTGTTCCAATCCTCAGGAATCTTCCCTTCATTAAGGCATCAAGTGAAAATTTGGGCAAGTACTGTTTCGATTTCTCCACTTGCTTCTTGTATGATGTCTACAGTAATTCCATCTTCTCCTGGAGCTTTTTCCCGCTTCATGTTCTGGTACCTTTCATGATGTCTGGGGTACATGTATCATCTTTTTCATATAATTTGGAGTAGAAATCTTTCACTCTTGTCAAAATTCCACCTCTATTTCTTGTTACAGAACCATCTTCTTTTTCAGTGCCATAATCTGTTTTCTTCCCTTACTGAGATGTCCCTTTGCTATCTTTAGGCTTTGGTTGTTTCCAATTGCTTTTCTCACTAGTTCGTAGTTGAATTTCCTTACGTCTTCAGTGATACTTTTTTGTACTGTCTTGCATAGCTCTATGTATTCCACTTTGGAAGTCACATCTTCTTTAGTTGTCCTCATCTCTCTTCTTTTTTGCATCAACATTTTGGTTTTTCCTGATAATTTGTTCACATGAAACTTGTTCTTAGACCCAGCTAATTTTGTTGCTGTTTCCATAAGAGCTTTGGTTACTTTTCTGTTAACTTCAGAAATATCCACTTCTTCCGATGTTAGGTCTTCTAAAGCAGAGAATCTGTTCTTCAGTTCAAACTTGAAGGTATTATGGTGTTTTTTAAGGTTGGTTATGTCAATACATTTTGTTTGTCTTATGAGCTTGCCACGTTCGAGTTTAGTGTTGAGGTGCGTCTTACATCTCACCAATCTATGGTCACTACCTGTGTTGAACTTGTTTAGCACCCTGCAGTCTTCTATGACGAATTTTTTGTTACACATAATAAAATCAATTTCACTTGTCATCCCATTTGGATGTCTCCATGTCCATTTCCTGTGTAGCTTTTTCTTGAAAAAGGAGTTCAAGATGAAAAAACCTTCTGCCTCTGCAAACTCAACGAGAGTATTTCCATGCTGGTTTCTGTTGCTGTGACCGAATTTACCTACTGAAGTTTCATTCTGTTGCTGTTGCCCTATTTTTGCATTGAAATCTCCCATAATTATTTTCAAGTGCTGCTTACCTTTATTATTTAGATGACGAATTTCCTCATAATATTCTTCAATTTCTTCTTCAGGATGACTTGTGGTGTGTGCATAGGTTTGAATAATCTGAGCCTTGTATCTTCTCGATAGTTGGATAACGAGTCGTGCAGCTCTGTCACAGTTATTACTCAGTAAGACAAACTCTTCCTGTAATGACATCTTAGTTATTACTCAGTAAGACAAACAGCCATTACAGATCACAACAACCACCGGGATGATGGGTGTTGCCAATCACGTTTATTCATCTACAAATTGACATATTTTCCTGTATTCTTATATAGCTAACAATATATGACATCTTTCTTTTTTTTTTTTTCTTTTTCAAAGATTTAGTTTATCAGGTGGATGAATTTTTCGTCCTGAACGAGTGGTCACAGAATTAGACAACTTAGTAGGTGTGCCAATGCACTGAGAAAAACGAGATGGTAATTGTGATTCAGGTATAGTAACATGATGTTTATCTTTAGTTGGAGAGTTCTGAGGAAGGAGCAACCAGTTAGAATCGGGTATAGTAATCTTAGGTGTATCATAGTTTTGATAGTTCTCCAGGGAAGACGAAACTGGTGGGCACTCAACTACAGGCTTTTTCGACGTGAATAGAGCTTTTGTTGGACGAATACACTCTGCATTGCGTTGAAGAGTGGTGCCATCCTGAGTGGTAACTGAATAGGAGCAAGGAGTATCAAGCTTCTCAGATACAGTAGCAGGAATCCAGTTGTGATGTGTCATTTTAAGTTTTATAGATTGGCCCTGTACCAATGATGGTGCTTGGATATGAGTACCAGTTGTGTTATGAGTACCCGTTCATTCATCTACAAATTAGCTATATAAGAATACAGGAAAATGTGGCATTTATACGTTGGTTCTCTCTGGAGAACTGGAGGCGAGCAGAAGTTGAGGCCCGAGGCAAACGTACCAGAGGATGTAACAGGATCATTGTTCGTGTACGACGTCCAAATAGACGTTGAGCTGGAGAAGGTAAGTCACCGCAAGGAGTATTCCTCCATTTCAATAGTGCCAGATGTAAGTCAGATTGTTCTAGATCAGTACGCTTTAATATTAACTTAGCGATTTGCACATACCGTTCTGCCAAACCATTTGACTTGGGATAATGAGGGCTGGATGCGAGATGTTGTATCTTCCAGTCTCTTGTAAAATTACAAAATGCCTCAGAGTTATACTGTGGACCATTATCAGTTTCTAAGATATCAGGAATACCATGAGTGGCAAAAGTAACTTTTAAATACTTAACCACAGCTTGAGACGTTGGCTGACTTAGTTTTTTAAAATCAAAATATCCAGAGTAACTATCAACTACAAAGCAATAATGGTCACCCTTGAAGTCAAATAAATCTGATGCTATTCGTTGCCATGGAAAACAGGGAATAGGTTTCATCAGTAATGGTTCTGTGTTAGGAGCACGAGCAGTTTGTTGACACGTCGGACATTTTTGAACAAATAGTTCAATCTCTTTAGACATTCCATGCCAAAATATTATTTCTCTTGCATGATGTAAGGAAAGGCTAGTACCCAGATGACACTGATGGATAAGTTTGAGATATTTAGGTTGAAGTACTCTAGGAATATTCAGTCGTTCAGCCTTGAACAACAGATTTTTGTATACAGATAATTCTTCTCAATAATACCAATACTTTTGTAAAGAAACGGGCACTTCCTTTATTGTTGGTGACCAACCTTCAAGGATAACTCTCTTGAGTTGTTGTAATTCTTCATCTGAATTTGTTGCTGCAATCAACTCTTGAAATGTTAATGAGGGAAGCGGTATATCGAGTAATGTTTCAAAAAGTTCTTGATCTTCACCAGCTGTCTCCAAAGACTCCACACTACAGTCATGACTTGGAGCGTCAGGGATTGGAATATCAGTACCATGTTTAAATATTATTTTCGGCGAATACTGAAGCACATCAATAATTAATCGCTGTAATCTAGATGGAGTTGTATGTAAGGGTTTCTTCGCGATGACTTCTAAAGGTTTGTGATCCATTTCAATGGTAACAGACTTGCCATAAATATAGTCATGAAATTTTTTGCACCCATTACGAATGGCAAAGGCTTCTTTTTCAATTTGAGGATAACGCTGTTGTGCAGATGTTAATGCTTTGGTAGAATATGCTACCGGTCTACCATCTTGGAGAAGTACAGCACCAACTGCATGAGAACTGGCATCCACAGAAAGAACCACTGGCTTGTTTACATCATAATGAGCCAACTGTGGAGTATTTTGAAGAGATTCTTTTAACTTACAAAAGGCTTTTTCTTGGTCAGAAGACCACTTCCATATGGCATCTTTCTGTAGAAGTCTGCGCATGGGTTCTGAAATACTTGAATAATTAGGTATGAATTTAGAAACATAATTAGTCATACCCATAAATCTCTGCAACTCAGTAATAAAAGTAGGTACTTTTAATTTTCCAATGGCCTCAACTTTGGATGGGTCAATTTCTATTCCACTTGGTGTAAAAATGTGACCTAAGAACTTAACTCTTGTTTTCTCAAATTCACACTTGTCTTTATTCTACCGAATTCCATTCTCTAAAAGTCGATCAATGACCTTCGATGTTAAATTACGTAACTCCTTGAGCGTGTTTGCCCAGATCAGAATATCATCCATTGAGCATTCAGTATTGCCAATGCCCTTCAATATTGACTCCATAACCTGTTGGAAAACTTCGGGTGCCGAAGCAAGTCCAAAAGGTACTCTCAAAAATGAGTATCGACCCCAGGGTGTATTAACTGTCAAGTAATCCGAAGTACGTTTTGTTACACGTAATTGCCAAAAACCCTTTTCTGCATCAAGTAGGGTAACAAATTTTGCTGTTTTTACTCTAGCAGCTATATCTTCCACAGTTTTGAGTGGAAAGTGACATCTTTTAATAACCTTATTTAGATCAGTAGGGTCTAAACGCAAACAAATTTTGTCTTGTTTCTTAACAATTACCAATGGGCTTACTGCAGGAGTAGGATGAGCAACAGGTACGAGAATTTTCATCTGCACCATCATGTCAATCTCCTTCTTTACCTTCTCACGAATTGCATAAGGTGTTCACCGTGGTGGATGTATAGTTAACAAAGCACCTTCTTGCAGCTCTATATCATATTTAAAATTCTTTATGCAACCAATACCTTGAAAAATCTTTTCTGGAATAGGACTTACAACTTCATGAACTTGAATGAAATCCTTATTTCTTACTATTAAACCCAAGTTTTCACAAGCATAGCATCCTAAAATACAATTGAATCTACCCTCAACCACTAGAAAATTAAGGGCAACAGGTTTGGTTTTTATAACGCACTTAGTGCTTATCTCTCGCATAACTGGTGTATACGTATTATTAAAAGACCTAAGTCGTTTAACTTGTGAATTTGAAATATTCACTGATAGTTGTCTTGCCAGTTCTGCAGTTATGACATTCCCTTCTGCACCAGTGTCAATCTTAAAATTAGCACAAATTCCTTTATCAAAAAGCACCTTTGTATACCATTTACCTTGGTAATTATTTGAGAAATTAATCACTCAACTGATATGTAAAGTATCACAGGTATATGTAGTAATGCCCTCCAAATCACTATCAGATTCGCTAATCTCATGAACTTCCTTATTTCGTGACTTAAGGGTTTTCATATTAGCTTTGCATTGGCGCGCATAGTGTCCCTTCTTGGAACAGTAATTGCACGTCACGCTGAAAGCAGGACACTTCCAAAATTGGTGCACGAAACCACATCGCCAACACATTCATTTCGCTTTGATGTCCACTGTGGGCTTCGATCATTCGCGCATTTCTGAGCAATTGAATTCTGTAGGAACCCTTTTTTTTTTTATTCTTAACAAAAGAACTTCTTTACCTTTATTCATCACTGCCCTCATTTCCTGAAGTTGATTCGAAGCCCGTTCACTAGCTCTGCTTATATCAATCGCCTTACTCAATGCCAACTCTCCCTCAGCTAATAATAATTCACGAACTTTATCTGAAAGAACACCACGCACAATCTGGTCATGCAACAAACCATCTTGTAAATTACCAAAAGCACAATCAATAATCTTCGTTCGAAGTTTAGTTAAGTAAGAATCGAAATTCCCTTGCTCACCCTGCACACAAGTAAAAAATAAGTAGCGTACATAAGTCTCATTTGGTTTTGGGGCAAAGCAATCATCAAATCTTTTTTTAATCACAGCCACATTGCTCTGCTGCGCCTCAGACAAATTAAAAGTATTAAAAATCACAGTTGCCGAAGTTCCTATTGCTGACATAAAAGTAGCGGCTTGCACATGTGGTGGTTTCTCAAAAAGTTGCATAGCAACTGCATAAAATTCGAATGATTGCTTCCACAACTTCCACTTTGCGTCCATGTTGTCAGCAGTTACTTCCAACTCTCGAGAAATACGAACGTTAGCAGAATCCATATTACTTGAACTTATAAACTTAACACAGTTGCCTCAAATTAGTCAAAACACTACAATATTTACTATCCCACAATTCTGACACCATGTAATGACATCTTAGTTATTACTCAGTAAGACAAACAGCCATTACAGATCACAACAACCACCGGGATGACTGGTGTTGCCAATCACGTTTATTCATCTACAAATTAGCTACATACGAATACAGGAGAATATGGCAACAATATATGACACTTCCCACTAAAGAATTCTGTTAAGCTACTAACCTGCTACCATTACAGTCAACAACTGGGAAGACTAATTTTCAATTATAAGCAAACAGTTCTGGATATTGATAAATTTTCTGAAAATAGGGACAAACTCTGTCTATGCCAGCAAAGTGTATTTCACAGATTTGTGGACCCGCACCACAAGCACATTATTACTGGAAACCCAGATATTGTGCCTTGTAAGGAACTGTGTCAAGTGATGCTTCTAGGATCTAAATACAGATTACCTCAATGACTATACCCCAGAGCTTGTACTTCCATTCTGAAATCTGACCTACTGTATTTTGTACTACAGCTATCTTACGAATTCGACCTCCCCTTTGAAGCCTTTCATGAATGGATGGACACCACTCTCAAAGATGTCCTGTATTTTCTCCAAGGGTTGCCTCCAGCATCAGATTTTTCTACGGATGTCATCAATAAGAATAAGATCTTGCAGCAAATAAAGATATTCAAATAGATGTTTACAGTCACACCAGTTCATAAAACCGACAATAATTTTGCAGTCATCTGCAAAAAATTTTACATGGAGCTCATGATTAAAAAAATGAATAACACAGAGACTTATATAAATGTCTCAAACTCCAAGCTTCTAACGTTAACTATCCATTCATTTACGGCATTCCAAAATTCCATAGACAGCCGATATCCTTTCGTTTCATCACCAGTGGACATAATTGTTATAACAGCAAAGCAGGTAAGCTATTCAGTAGCTTCCTTTTGGAAATAATGAAAATAATAACTTCTACCTGGATTATTTGCAGCAATGCTAGGGTCATTGAAACCTTAAATACGCTTAATTGTAACACCTCTGTCAATACCTACGATTTCAAGAACCTGTTCACATCCATTTCACTATCAGGCTTACTCCTAGTAATGAAAGACCTGTTGTTGTTTTTCACTGAATAACAGCATCACTTCGCAGTACTGGCATTACCTCAGACTTCTGCATTAGCCATAATTTATGCAGTCGTAGGAAACGAGCTCTACCAGCAGACTCGTGGGATACCAATGGGTAGCAGTTTTTCAAGCAGTCTGGCCAATCTTTACCTGCACCACTTCGAATCTACATTCCTTGCTACTCAGTCTGATGATCCCAGAATCGTTATGAGATACATTGATGATATTATTGTCTTCAATAACCCTTGTTTCTTACAAGTGAGTGAAGCAATTTATCCCAGTGACCTTTCCCTGGAAAAAACTTACAGTACATCCAATCATGTGAATTTTCTGGACCTTGACATTGTAATCAACAAAAAAAAAAAAAAAAAAAAAAGTGGGTTTTCGGATCGACCTCTATGACAAAAGACAAGGTTTTAATTTTGATGTAAAATTCTTCACCCACTGGTCTTCCAATGTCTCTAACGCTATACAGCGTAACGTCATTATTTCTCAGTTTCACCGTATTGTCAAAATATGTTCTAACACAGAAAATATTATCAAAAACCTCAACTTAGTAAATTTAAAAATAATTATTTTCCAATCCACTTTCACAGATGTTACTTATATCAATTAATTCTTAATTTTAATTCTACCTCTCTCAGCTATAAATTGCACATCAACACTCTGTACTAACACAGGACTTTACAAATTTAATTTCAGCAGGTAATACCAAGTGCCACTTGACACGTCCCCTGTGGCTGAAGAGCATCTACATTATTAGCCTTTCAACCTGACCATGGTATATGTAGTTTCTCTGTTTCTATTGTATTGCTTTTTGAGCTTACGATGCAATATATGACATGGTTTTTGAGGCTAACTTTAATTTTGATGTAAACTTTGCATTGCTAATCTTTTTATAATGGTCACCATTGAACTGTTTGCAATGCATAGCCATTGAACATCTGGGACTGAACAACTTGTGGTAATATACGAGAGAAGGAATGATGGCGACCTCGGGATGAATATATGTGAGTAATTGTTCTTACCTTCTTTTTTTCTTTTTTAAAATAAAAAAAGTGATAACTTTCTGCACCACCATAATCACAAGTCCACGTTTTGACGTGTGCAATAGTAATTCTACAGAGATACTGAATCTCTTTATATCATCTACATACACAGTCTTGCATCTATTTTACGCTCACTGGTTCTAAGGTAGGTAGAATGAGAGAGGTAGGTCAAAGATTGTAAACAAACCGCGGGTGGTCTCCTCTCGCGGAGGGCTTGTGACGTAGCTGGTCCCCAGCAGTCTTTGGGCGTGGTGGTAATGAATGGTGAAATGCGTGATTCTTAGTTCAAATTAAAAGGTTTTAAAAACACATAAGCAGAATTTTTACAATATGAATTACAGAATTAAAACAAAACTTACCGATTATTAAAACTTGGAACTTTCCCTCCATTGTTTCCTTTTTTTTTTTTTTTTTTTTTAACTCCCTGGAATTCAATGCATGTGCTTGGTTTTTTCTCTTCCTTAAGTTTTGTTGGTTGACGTCGTTAATGTATTTAATACAAAACAATGTTCTTGCTCTCGCATAGGTTTTAATGACACCCACATCAACTTCTGAAAAGTTTAATTTCAATTTCGATTGAAGTTTGTTTATGGCCCCTTAGGATTTACATATATGCCTGCTCCATGAAATTCTGAAAAAACTGATTCAAACTGTTTGACAGTTTCTATCCAAATGTTGTTTGATATCATTAGCCCACCTCATGATAAAGTCTCAATCCAGCCGTTATTTTTGGTTCCCCGTTAAGTAGGAAAACGTTCCCAATTCTTTATCCTTGTGACGAAATGCTAAATATCCAGCAAAATAGCGTATAGCTTCTTCCTCTTAAGGATTAGCGAAATTGCAAGTATTAATTGACACATTGTCCATCTCACAAGCATTCGAATTTTTTTCCTCGTCTTGTGTTTCCATTAAATTAAAAAATAAATTGGCGCTCATTATTTTGTCTTCGTCGTTTTTAACGTTACCATTTGCCGGCAGCGGAAGCTTTGATCCAAACAACAGCATTTTCATTCTGTGCTTGAAATCAGTTGGTAACGCACGATTATAAAAATTTCCTAAACCCCGAATTTGGGAGAAGAGGGTTTTCTCTAATGCATCCTGGTTGAGCCGACTAGTCATGATGCTTTTTATTCCATACTCAGCAACATCTTGATGCAAACCTCTCAAACTAGAGATAGATACAAGTAATCCGTTTTGAAAGGGAAGCATCTTTAATTTGCCGACTCGCAATTCTGTGATGGCCCTCTCCATTCTGTTCAATACTTTATCTTGTGCTTCCATATCATTTCCATGGGCAGAACGAATATTATTATTGGAATCAATTGGAACCCTTGAGTTAAAAACGTCAAAAAACTTGTTAACTGTTCAAAAAAATCGCTCATAATTTTTTCTTCTGGCAAAAATGTTTTCAGTGCACAGGCTGTATGATGTGAAAATAATTGCACTGCATAACATACTCACTGCCTTTGGCTGCCTCTAACCTCAATATGTTTTGATTTTAATTTTGGACAAAGCCTCATTTCATTTCAGTCTGTTTTTAGTATTTCTTCGATTTCTCCCTTTTGCATTATTTTTCCACCTAGTTTTAAGCCACTGTCTAAAAAGTGATTTCTTATTAATTTGATCATATGAGGAATATCCGCAAATGCCCACACTTTTCTTTGTTCATCAACTGGATTATTAAAAAAGGATTTAGTAGAGTTAATGCCCAGTTGTTTCCACAGACTTTGATTTCTGGCCCTTAAATCTGAAACAATAGCAACAACTTTGAAATCAAAATTTTCTAATTCTGTAATGACATCAAAGAGCACAGGTTTTGTCATTTCGTCAAAATAGTAGTAAATTGGTTGCTTCCAATTATGTGTTAATCCTCTAGCTAAAATTACTTGAGAGTTTTTAAAAGGGCCTAAAATGCAATCGGTGGCATGATCATAAACAACATCACTCTTTATGTTCATCTCATCGAAAGACAAAACTGTAATTTTTTCCATTGCTGTTAAAATTTTACCTTGCATATCCATCATTAGAATTACTTGAGACAGTATTCCAGGGGAACAGTGGAAACCTCGAGTCCAAAGTTTAAGGGTGCTTATGCTTGGTAGTGGAATCTTCAGTTGCTCCCTTATGTATGTATATGCCTTACTCGAAATTGCTCGCAACATTAACGCTTTTGCAACATCTGCATCTTGCCAGGGTGTTTTCATGTCATTTAAGAGCCGTGCAATTTTCCCGAGTGTAAAACATTGCGACAATAAACGCACAGTTTCCTTATATGCTAGTTCTTCCTTTTCCAGCATTTCACATTTTGAATGCCAAAATCTTTTTGCAGTTCCTCATTTTCTCTTCTTAAATCTTCAATTCTACTTTCAAGAACCTTATTTTTCATTTCAGAACCATGCAATGCTTCTTTCAATTTCTTTAATTCAGAATGTAAATCTTGATTTTCTTTATACAAGTGCTGATTTTCTATATTGGGATCATTTGGAAAGGACACAATACCTTAATTTTGAAAGCTGTTCAGAACTGGATCCGAATTCTCCGAAGTATTGACGTCATTATTAAAGTTTATTAAGTTATTGATTTCTTTTTTCTGCATGCGCCGATCATGCCTATTATTTCTTCCAGAGTCACCCGATGCATTGTGGTTAATCACAGGTAGTAACAATGTTGGTACGGCATCTGGTTTCAAACGTTTTTTGAAGGTAGGTCTAATAATTCCGCTTGTAAGTCACTCAAATAAGATGCTTCGTCA
This sequence comes from Macrothele yani, assembly GCA_039090855.1. NCBI lineage: Eukaryota > Metazoa > Arthropoda > Arachnida > Araneae > Macrothelidae > Macrothele > Macrothele yani. The sequence goes on from CM077017.1 coordinate 83,271,784, forward strand.
AAATGCGCAGAACAAACACGTGCATTTTCGACACGAAAAAAAATCTTGTCTTCGAAATCTCAAAGTCCACAGTTTACGCAATTCAGCATTTTGCCGAAAATGGTGAAACGAAATTCCTTTACTGGACTTTCCGTTTTTGCATAAAGCGACAGCACAATAAACCATTTTCAGAAGTTGTTGATTAAACAAAGAAATATAACTTCCTTGATCTGAAACGAATTCAAGATACCAAGTGGACGTCTGCACTGGGGAGCAAGAGCGTTGGACGGCTCCACGAGGGTTTCACTGACGTCACTGATTCCTGGAACCCTGAGCCGGAGTGGGTTGGGCGAACTCATTGACCTACTTTCTCTCATTCTAACTACCTTGCACTGGTTCGGCCAGTTAGGTTCCCCTTATTTGTTTAACCTTTAATTACACCGATTCCATTTTATTTATTTATTTTGTGTTCCTTCCATTCATATTTCAGTCGCAGTAGTTATTCAGCTTGCTTAGTCCGGCTGCAGGGTTCACACTGTCTTCAAATGAGTTATTGTTCCCTTATTTTCTATAGTTTTGTAACATTTGGATGTTTCTTATTCTACCTGGTTTGGATTTAGTGGCTTCGGGAGCATGGTCAGTCCACTATTAGTTTTTCCTAGTCGTTTACTGATACCAGAAAAGCCACTCCCCCAGGTTGATGCTCTCCTGATGAAGGCAACCTGGTTTTTTCAGTTTTAATTTTTATTTTTGTTTTCCATATTCTTGCATTAAAAAAAAAATTCTTTGATATTCCTTTGTCGTTTTTTCAAAACTCTCTGTATATATACACTATATTGACAAAAGTCATCGGACACCTAGAAGAGAAACACAACATAGCATTTATTGACATACATTAGTACGGTGTCGTCCACTTTTGGCCTTAATGCATGCACTGACCCATCGAGACATGCTTTTGATAAGGTTTTGGAACACAGCGATAGGTATGCGCTTCCATTCAGTACATAATGCTGTCGCTAACTGTTGCTTAGTAGTAGGCCTTTTTTCCAAACTTCTTACGTGGCACTCTAATTCATCCCATAGGTGCTCTATGGGATTAAGATCAGGGCTCTGTCCTGGCCAGTCCACACACGATATGGAATTATCGTCAAACCATGCTGTAACAGTCCTTGCTTTTATGGCTTGGTGCATTAACCTGCTGGTACCAACAAGGCTTGGTTCCATAGTATTGCCACAGAGTTGGTAGAGCATAATTGTCCAGAATATCAAGGTAGACTTGCTGGTTAACAGGTTTGTCTACACCAATGGGCCTGGACGATACCACGAAAAACACCCCCACATGAGTACACTGCCAGCTCCAAACTTGACCATAGGAACAGTACACTGTGGTAAATAATGTTTCCCCGGCTGCCACCATACCTACACACAGCCATCAGACTGATGGATCGTATATCTGGATTCATCAGTCCATAGGGCCCATTTCCATTGATCTACAGTCCACGATAAATGTTCTTTACACCATGTTAAACAACGAGTAGCATTCCAAGTGGAGATGAAAGGCTTTTGAGCAGCCACAAGACCATGGTAACCCAAGGAATGAAGTTCTATGCGAATGGTACGTGTACATACCAAGGTTCCAACATTTTCACTCACCTGTACACTGAGGTCTTGTGCAGTAGTACTCCATCGATTAGCTGTAACGACACTCCTGAGCCTTCAATGTCCTCTATCGCTGATTTTCTTTGGTCTTGCGGTACGTTTTGCTGCTTCAGGCATGCCATGTGTCTTCCACTTATTCATTACATTCGGAACAATTGACTTTGGTATGTTTAAACGCCTCTTGGTTTCTCTTACCCACTAATATAACACCCAACAATCTTTCCTTTCTCAAAGTCAGTTCTCTCTCACCGTGACATTTTCACTCAACCTCACAGTGCGATATAATCGCGGTCAGCTGCATGCTTGTTTTTATACCGTTTGCAGCTGTACAGCACATCTTAACAATGCAGAGGATCCGTTCATGTGCTTTTGAAGGGGTGTCCAGTGACATCTGACAATATAGTTTATATACAGTATATAGGTTCCTTGAATTGGAAAAGGAACTGAAAAGAATCAAGTTGGACATTGTCAGTCTAAGTGAGGTAGGAAGAAAAGGAGATCTCATTGAACTGAAAAGTGGACATCTCTTCTACTATTGCAGGACAAATACTGGCAGAACTAGTGGTGTTGGATTTATAATAAACGAGAAACTGAAGGACAATGTTCTAGAAGTTGAAAGTTCCTCAAACAGAGCTGCAGTACTCATTATCCAACTCTCAAAAAGATACCAGGCTTAGATTATTCAAACTTACTCACCCACCACAAGTCATCCCGAGAAAGAAATTAGAAAATTTTCCAATGAAATTTGGCTTCTAAATAACAAAAGCGAGCAACACTTGAAGATCATCATTTGTGATTTCCATGCAAAAATAGGGCAACAGTGACAGAACGAAACTTCAGGAGGTAAATTCAGTCACAGAAACAGAAACCAGCCTGGAAATACCCTCGTAGAGTTTGCAGAGGCAGAAAAGTTTTTTATCATGAACTCCTTTTTCAAGAAAAAGCCACATAGGAAATGGACATAGAGGCATCCCAATAGTATGACAAGTGAAATTGATTTTATGTGTAACAAGAAATTTGTCATTGAAGACTGCAGTGTGCTGAGCAGATCCAACATAGGGAGTGACCATAGAATGATGAAATGTAAGATACACCTCCACACTAAATTCAAATGCACCAAACTCATAAAACAAACAAAATGTACTGACATGACCAACCTTGGAAAGCATCATATAATACCTTCAAATTTGAACTGTGGAACAGATTCTCTGCTTTAGAAGGCCTAACAGCGGAAGAAGTGGACATTTCTGAAGTTAACAGAAAACTGACCATTCTTATGGAAACAGCATCAAAAATAGGTGGTACTAAGAACAAGTTGCATGTGAAGAAAATATCAGGAAAAATAAAAGTGCTGATGCAAAAGAGAAAGGAGGTGAGGACAAATAAAGGTATCTCTTCCAAAGTGGAATATATAGAGGTATGCAAGACAAAAGACATTGAAAGACATTGCAAATGTCTTTTATTGATTATGAAAAGCAAGACAGTACGAAAAAGTATAACTGAACACATAAGGAAATTCAACTATGAACTGGTGAGAAAAGCAATTGAAAACAACCAAAGTCTGAAGAAAGCAAAGGGGCATCTCAGTAAGGGAAGAAAACAGATTATGGCACTGAGAAAAGAAGATGGCACTGCAACAAGAAACAGAGGCGAAATTTTGACCAGAGTGAAAGATTTCTACTCGAAACTATATGAAAGATATGATACATCTACTTCATACATTACGAAAGGTACCAGTACCAAAGTCTCTCCAGTCCTCCAGGCAGAAGTTATGCATACAGTTAAAAACATGAAATGGAGAAGAGCTCAAGGAGGAGATGGAATTACTGTGGACATTATACAAGAAGCAAGCAGAGAAATTGAAACTAGACTCACCCAAGTTTTCACTAGATGTCTCAATGAAGGTAAGATTCCTGAGGATTGGAACAATGTTACAATGATCCTGCTACATAAAAAAGGTGACATTGAGGATCTCGGGAACTACAGGTCCCTCAGCCTTCTATCATTGGTTTATAAAATCTTCACTGAGGTTCTTTCACATCACTTGAAGGTAACACTGGACATGGCTCAACAGAGAGAATAAGCTGTATTTAGGAGTTTCTACAGTGCTATAGATCATATCCATGTTCTTAGAGAACTAATTGAAATAATGAGAAAATATGAACTCCCGTTATGTACAGCTTTTATTGATTATGAAAAGGCCTTTAATTCTATGAAACCAGCAGTTACAATGGCTTTGAAATACTGTGGTACTGAAGATGCATACATTAGCATTATTAATAACATCTGCGAAAATGCTAGTGCAAAGGTTCGACTATTTGAAGACACAGCAAAATAAAAATTGGAAAAAGAGAGTGAGACAAGGTGACACCATATCTTTCAAACTCTTCAATGCCACATATATCCCTTTGTTTTCCTAGTTCAATGATTGAAAGACATTGCAAAATGTCTTTCAATCATTGAACTGGGAAAACAAAGGGATAAAGATTAATGGAAATTATTTAACTCACCTTTGCTTTGCTGATGACATAGTCATTTTTTTTACCACTGCCCCTTCAGAGCTGCAGAGTATGATCCAAGAACTTGCTAATAAGAGCAAAGAAGCAGGGTTAAAAATAAACTTTCAGAAGACAAAACTGACGTACAGTGCTTTTATAAGAAATGAAGATTTATCAATTGATGGGGGAAAGCTCAAGGTAACCAATACCTACATTTACCTTGGACAGCAGATATCAAGTGAGGGTCACATTGATAAAGAAATTAATTGGCATATAAAACTTGGATGGAGAGCTTTTGGAAAAAACAGTACAATTTTTAAGAGCAATATGCCATTATGTCTTAAAAGAAAAGTGTTTAATTAATGCATCCTTCCAGTGCTTACATACGAAGAATAGACGTGGGCTTTAACTAAAAAAGACATACAAAGACTGCAGACAACTGAAAGAAACATGGAAAGATGCATGCTTGATGTAAGCAGGAAAGATAAGAAGAGGAACTCATGGATAAGGAAAATGACAAAAGTGAAAGACATCACAATCAGAGTAAAATCCCTGAAATGACAATGGGCTGGATATATTGCCAAAAGGACAGACCACTGATGCAAAGAATATCTAACGCTTAAAGAAGATCAACTCTCATAGAGATAACATAAAACAGGCGGCAACAGCGCCACCATATCTTAAGAGATAATATGCTCTGCAGGAAAGTTAACATTCAGGAGCAAAACACGTTAGGGGGGACTACGGCAGGGAAGCTTTTATTTGATCCACGATGGTTTCCTTCGATCTGATGACTATTTGCTTAGAGCAGTTTTTTGTTTTTGTTGTTTTCTAATATCCCGCCCATCCCTTATTTTGGTGAGAAAAATATGCAATAACATTAGTATTACTATTTAAATTAAATTTCAGCAAATATTACAGTTAGGCCTAAGGATCTGTACAAAATGCAGACATTCTCTAGTATTTGGCATTACTGAAAATATTTCTGAAAAACTGAAGAACAAACAAAAGCCTTAACTAACTTGATTGGCGTAACAAAACTAACACATCCGATTTGCGAAGTGATTATGCTACCGAGAAGGTTACAATCACGTGCTGGGAGTCTGAGTAGCTTGGCTGACGGCTGACTGTTCTTTACCCAAAGAATTCAAGTCAACAGAAATACGCATGTGCAGTCTGTTCCGGCATCAGCTGATAAGCCAGTATGTTGGCTTCTTTGCACTGCATATTCTCCCTGAAGATATGGCTGCGCTAGTTACGTCTAGCTGAGCCTTAACTTCTTCTCGTTAGATATTCTTTGACTGATGGACAACCAAAATTTTAGACTGGATTCCACAGGACAGGAAAAAACCCAGAGGGAGATGGGTGGATGAAATTCAAAAGCATGCAGGAGTACAATGATGGGGATGATATATATATATATACACTGCTGGCCACCCAAAATGCAACACCAAGGACACGAGATAGCAAAGCTAGATTTACTGGACACATAACAACAGATACAAAGATGAAACGATTGAGCTTACAGGCCCGTGTGACTTGCGGAACACGCAGACATCAATAGTTTGTGTGGCCCCCATGGCTGGCAATAACGGCCGCTACATGCCGCGGCATCGAACGAAAGAGGCTTTGGATGTGGGCTTGGGGTATGTCGGTCCAGGCTGCTTCCACACGTTGCCACAGTTCATCAGGCGTAATCGCGGGTGGTGCTTGCCGGGCCACTCTGTTGCCGATCAGCAACCAGACATGTCCGATGGGCGACATATCGGGAGAACAGGCGGGCCACGGCAGCAGTGACACCCGGTAGGCCATGAAGAATTGTTGCACGATGCGTGCAACATGCGGGCGCGCATTGTCCTGTTGAAACGTGGCCGCTGGCAGGTCCTGTAGGTAAGAGAGGACTACAGGCTCCAAAACGTCGGAGATGTAGCAGTGGCTGTTTAGTGTACCGGCGATGCGTACCAGAGGAGTGCGGGTGTCATATCCAATTGCACCCCAAACCATAACGGCAGGCGGCGGACCGGTATGGCGATGCATAATGCAGGCGTCATACAGTCTCTCGCCATGGATCCAACCCTCATGGTGTTGCAGGCAGAAGTGAGATTCGTCTGAGAAGACAATGTCGTGCCCTTCCGTAGTCCAGGTGCGGCGTTCAACGGCCCAATGCCGCCGCACTCGCCGGTGGTGTAACGTCAATGGTAATCGGAGCAATGGGTACCGCGCGACAAGTCCCCGCTCCTGCAGACAACGTCGAACGGTACGTGCTGACACAGGTTGTTGCGCAACACACCCTGATTCCTGCGCTAACGTTCCTGATGTGGCCGTGCGAGCCATCAATTCCCCGCCGCACAACATGCCAGTCCTCTCGTTCGGTGGTGTGCAGTGGCAATCGCTCACGTCGGTCCGTCCGTCCCTGCTGCACCCACCGAATCCATACTCAAATCACTGTGGCTGGATGTCATCCCACACAGGTGGCGATGTCTCGATACGATAAACCGCTGTCGCGATAAGCCACTATTCGTCCTCTGTCGAACTCCGAAACATGCTGGAATGACTGCCGTATTCAGCGATGAGGCATCAGGAAGCTTCCCACGCACAGGTCCAGCAGCACAACACACTTCCACTACTTACATCCCGCCTTTTGCGCACCCTTCTTATAGTGCTTCTCTGTGGCGTGCCAGCCGCACAGGATTTGCATATGCCCTGCAATGCTAATCGTTTGCCTGTCCTATCGCGGGCGACGCATGCTGCGAATTTCAGGCCAATCGGATGCTTCCTTCTTGGTGTTGCATTTTGGGTGGCCAGCAGTGTATATATATACACTGACGGAAAAAAATCCCAACACCAAGAAGGGGTTGTGTTAGATAAACTACAGTTGGTAGGCGGTGAGAGTACATCTGTAAGATGACGTCTATGCAAATTTCGCGCTCGGCGCATACGTGTGACGCTAGTAGCGCCCTCGGAACATGCAAAGCAGGTTTGCTGTAAATACGCGCTGTAACGTTCGTGAGCATTAGTTATCGTTGAGATTCGACGTAGTGTGCCTTTGTCAGTCAAGAATGCCTTTAAGAAGACGAAGAAGCCATTATCAACAGCTCACGGAGTTTGAACGAGGTCGTATAATAGGGCTATGAGAAGGTGGATTTTCTTTCCGCAATATTGGAGAATGACTTGGCAGGAATGTAGCCACTGTGCATGATTGTTGGCAACGGTGGTCAAGGGAAGGTACTGCCTCTAGAAGACCGGGTTCCGGCCGGCCACGTGGCACTACTGCAAGGGAAGACCGCCGTGTACGGCGTATGGCCGTGGCGCATCGTACCGCGTCTGCGGCAGCAATTCGAGCTGCAGTTGCCACCACAGTGACACAACGAACTGTTATAAATCAGTTACTTGAAGGACAGCTCCGAGCCAGACGCCCTGTAGCGTGCATTCCACTTACTCCAAACCACTGCCGTTTGCGACGTCAGTGGTGTTAAGCTAGAGCTCATTGGAGGACGGAGTGGAGATCTGTTGTGTTTTCTGATGAAAGCCAGTTCTGCCTGGGTGCCAGTGATGGCTGTGTGTTGGTTAGAAGGAGGCCAGGTGAGCGCCTGCAACCAACCTGTCTGCAGCCGAGACACACTGGACCTACACCTGGAGTTATGGTCTTGGGAGCAATTTCCTATGACAGCAGGAGCACTCTCGTGGTTATCCCACGCACCCTGACGGCACAGTTGTATGTCGGTCTGGTGATTCAACCTGTTGTGCTGCTATTCATGAACAGCATTCCAGGGGGTGTTTTCCAACAGGATAAAGCCCGCCCGCATACCGCTGTTGTAACCCAACATGCTCTACAGAGTGTCGACATGTTGCCGTGGCCTGCTAGATCACCAGATCTTTAACCAATTGAGCACATATGGGACATCATTAGACAACTCCAGCGTCACCCCCAACCAGCATTAACCATCCCTGTATTGACCTACCAAGTGCAACAGGCATGGAACTCCATCCCACAAACTGACATCCAGCACCTGTACAACACAATGCATGAGCGTTTACGTGCTTGCATTCAACATTCTGGCGGTTACACTGGTTATTAATGTACCAGCATTTCACATTTAAAATGGCTCTTCTCACGCTTACATTAAGCTGTGATCTTGAAACCTTAATCGATTAAATATGTTACCTATACAAATGTATTGCCGCCATTTCATTCCTCTACAACTATTTTTTCGTGGTGTTGGGATTTTTTTTCTGTCAGTGTATATATATATAATGAATTTATATACATATCATCATCATCAGATGTGTTTATCAGATAACTTGTGATATATGTCATATAAAGTATATTGGACAGACCTCCACCTGTCTGCATTTGAGAATCAATGGACACAACAAGTCTGATATAAGAACTTTCAAAAATCCTAATGATATCGAACTGGCCCATTTTCAGGAACATAGTTTCGATAATGTTGTTATTTCAATTTTGGGTATAGAATACAATGAGCAGATGAGAATCACAATGTAAAGCCATGAAATATTAATGCAGAGGAGCCTTTATCCTTATGGACTCAATAACCTCTTCAATGGAACAAGAATGGTACCTTATGATGAAGAAAGGAACATTCAAAATGTTTTCTGTAGTGCCTTTAGAAATTTAGAGAATACAGAAACCCCTAAAAAGAGAGGTTGTAGGGGGAGTAGAAAAAACAGGCAAGCTTATTTTGACTTAGATAAGTTCTTGATGGAAATTGAAAACTTGGCAAGTGGTCCCCATGGTATCAAGAAAATTGTTGCAGCAATGCAATACCTTAATTTTGCAAAGACTAGATCATTGTTAAGAAAAATAAGAGTCTATTCTTTCAAAAATAAAAATATTAGGGATCTCCTAATTGACATCTGTTACTAAAAGAACAATAAGAAGGATTACGAAAAATGCAATTCATGAGACAACCTTACAGGTTGTCTTATGTTATAAACATGCTTTTGATTAAACTATACATAATATCTAAGGTATTTTACCTGATATTGTCAAAGTATTTCTCACATTGTTTGCTCTGTGAGGCACGTGCTCTCGAGGCCGGGAGCACGTGCCTCACAGAGCAAACAATGTGAGAAATACTTTGACAATATCAGGTAAAATACCTTAGATATTATGTATAGTTTAATAAGAAGGATGTTACTTCTAAACAGCTACAAAGAAAATATTGTGTCATCAGATTCCAAGCAAAATTTTTTGAGAGGATTCCTTTTCGAAGAATATTATTGAGGTTTGCTTCAGTATTCCCAATTGGCAACATTTGTGAGCTGGTTCCTGCATTTAAACTTGATCCAACCCTAGGTAAAAGGATTTTTAACTATAATGCATTTTGCAAGAACCTAGGTGACACTGATATGGAGACTTTACCCTGTTTTTGCCATGAAGATAGTTGTTCTCAATTTGTTGATGAATATTATGGACATGTAATTCTTTGTTTGACTAGTCACAGTATCACTATAACTAATCAAAAAATTTACGTGCCTACAATTACCTTAATAAGAGCAATGAGAGTGAACTTACCCTTACCAGTAGGTCCGTTCTCTCAGATAAGCAGACATTTCTTTGCACGTTAACTTCCATTTTAATATCCACGGTTGGTTTTGGCCTTTGGTGCGGTGGTTTTTATGGTGTCTTCAACATGTTCTTTTATTTGACTGAGTGAGCAATTTATTAACTTATTCTGCAGAACTGATACGTTGGTCCAAGAAACCTCTTTTATACTTTAAAAACCCTATATTTACATTGACTTGAATAACCCTAACCGGTAATCTAATTGGCTTAAAAAAAAAAAAAAAAAAAAACCCTAATGACATGAACATTCAGAAAACCATAAACAAACTTCCTATTTACAAACACCAAAACATCTGAACAAAACATTTAAAAGCCTAAAATTCAATTATTCACAACAAACTTATCTCATTGCCCTCTATTTACAAACTCATCTCACACACTCATTCATGCACCACACCTCTGCCGTTCCTAATGTAGATTGCCCCAAGCAGTTTTCCACCCATCCAGGGTCATCATCTGGAGGCCAGTTGGTATCAGCCCTGCTATCACAGTGCAAGTGAGTGAGAGAAGCGATTTCTTGCGTCGGCCTCATGTCCCACGTCATATTGAACACATGGCCACCGTGGCTCCATCTGTTAAGAACTGTAGTTAATATTTTATTTTCTTCTGGAGTATGTTTTCCTTTTTTGTTCTATTTTTATTAGTTCTTTCCATTTTTCATTAAGTATATTTGGGTCATTATGATTACATACTTGATCCCTATTTTTTTCGATCAGTACTGATTCTGCAATACGCAAATGTCTTTCATTGTTACATGATTTAATTATTTTGATGTCTTCAAATTTTGGGTATCTTTGATTATCTAAGCAGTATTGTATCAGTGCTGTTTTTGCTTCTTTTTTTTTTTTGCCAATTTTTTATGTGTTGTTGTAGGCGATGTTTTAATTGGTTTTTTGGTACTCCCTTTGTACGATATTGGTGGGATGCCTGTTATTGGAATTTCATACACACCAGCTTTTTCCAAGATACTGCTTTTTTCCGTATTATTAATTATCATATCTTTGACCGTTAGTACTTTGTTTCCCATCTGAATACCATATTTGTGGCATAACTTATTTATCTCTGTTGATATTCTTGGAAGGTAAGGTAAAGCACCAACATATTGTAATTCCTTTTTTCTTTTTGAGGTTGTGGTATCTTGAATCTTAGCTTGTACTTCATATATCCATTTATTTATTTTTTGTGGTGGGTATCCATAACTAAATGAAATTTCTTTAATGTACTTGATCTCATCATTCTGAAATTCTTCTTTAGAGGAGTGTGTAATTGCTCTTTTAATTAATGTTTTAATGCTATTGCATTTTTGTGTATAAGGGTGTGTTGATGAATATGGAATCAGAACAGGAACATATGTTAGTTTTATATGTACTTTATATTGCATATGGTCATTTTGTTTTATAAACCTTTACATCCAGGTAAGGCAATGAATTCTCTTCTTCATGTTCTATTGTTAATTTTATTGATGGATAAATACTGCTAAGTTGTTGTGTCAATGCCTCCAGCTCATCTGTATCCATTTTGGCCAAGATAAAGATATCATCTACATATCTACGGTATATCAGAGCAGGGTCTTGAAATTTGCTAATAATTTGTTCTTTTATGTTATTCATGATTACTTCAGCAAACAGATTTGATAGTGGTGAGCCCATTGGTCCACCGTAATTTTGTTTGTATATTTTATCATTATATTTGAAGATATTATTTTCATATATATACAATAAAGTTGCTTTTAACTCTTGTAGTTGTATGTCATTCATTGATTGGTCCTGTTTCAATTTTTCAATAATGATATCCACTGCCTCTGGTACAGGTGTACTTGGAAACAATGACTTGACATCCATACTCGCCATTCTGTAACTTCTTATATCTTGTTTTACATTCTTCAAAATTTCTATAAATTTGTACGTATTCTTTACAGTGTATTTTGTTTTCATAAATTTTAGTGATAAGAACCTGTAAATATTCTTCTCAAGTTCAATCAGTGGTGAGTTCTTTTTGGACACTATGTGTCTCATGGGTGTACCTTCTTTATGTGTTTTAATTTTAGCAAACAATTGTGGCACTTTTGTTCCTATTGGTGGTTTTGCATTTTTAATCTCATTAGGTAGGGTGCTATGGTTCCTGATATTTGCCAAGTATCTTACTTGGCTATCTGTTGGGTCTTTTTTCAACTCAGAACACTGTAATTCCTCTATTGCTAGTACTACCTTTTGGTTATATTCCTCTGTATTCAGAATCACTATCTGACCTGTCTTATCTGCCTCACAGGCACGAATCACTATCTGACCTGTCTTATCTGCCTGTAGACACATAATTTTTTTGATTTAGTTATAGTGATACTGTGACTTATCAAACAAAGAATTACATAGGAAGACATGCAAATTTTCAAGTGAGGTAGGCGGAAGGCTGGGAACGCCCGGTCTCTTTGCGTGATGGAGAATGCGCTACTGTGAGCCCTTTCAAAAGCATGAATTGCATAGATTGAGAGAGTATAAAAAACTAAAAATAAAATTAACAAAGTTTGAAATACAGGTGAAATTTTTGATAGCATGCAGGGACTTTGATCTAACCCTAAAATATATAAGAATAACGAACTCCCCAATGAATAAGAAAGACGAGAGTATAATAAAAACGTGCCAGAAAAAAAGATTAAGTGCAGAAATCGTTAATAAAAGAAGGACAATCTTCGGTCTTCAGTCCAAATGTTTAAGATTATGGAAAGATATCAGTAATACCACGTACAGAAATTTCTATGGAACATGGAAAAAGGAAATTTTGGACACTACTTTCAGAGAGTTTTCCGAGATTGTTGAAAATGAAAGAAAGTCAGCAAATAACAACGTTACTTCGAAATTGCATAAATTATTGGACCAACATACAGGTCAGGGGCAGAAAGAAAATAATTATGAAGTTTTTCAGAATATGTCAAAGCACGAACTAAATTATTCACAGAGGGCAATACTACTGCAGAGAGGAAAGAAATATGCTTTCCCACAGAAGATAACAGAAACAGAAGAATTAATACCAAATTTCGAAGATATCATCAGAAACATCCCAAACGAAGACAAAGAGGAATTCAGTGGTAAACTATTTAGAATAACATTAAAAGAATATAATGAAAAAAATAATAGAAATTATTATTTAAGGAAACTAAAATATGAAAAAAATCGGCTATTGAAATTAAAGGAAGATAGGAACATCAAATTCTGTGAGGCAGATAAGACAGGTCAGATAGTGATTCTGAATACAGAGGAATATAACCAAAAGGTAGTACTAGCAATAGAGGAATTACAGTGTTCTGAGTTGAAAAAAGACCCAACAGATAGCCAAGTAAGATACTTGGCAAATATCAGGAACCATAGCACCCTACCTAATGAGATTAAAAATGCAAAACCACCAATAGGAACAAAAGTGCCACAATTGTTTGCTAAAATTAAAACACATAAAGAAGGTACACCCATGAGACTCATAGTGTCCAAAAAGAACTCACCACTGATTGAACTTGAGAAGAATATTTACAGGTTCTTATCACTAAAATTTATGAAAACAAAATACACTGTAAAGAATACGTACGAATTTATAGAAATTTTGAAGAATGTAAAACAAGATATAAGAAGTTACAGAATGGCGAGTATGGATGTCAAATCATTGTTTCCAAGTACACCTGTACAAGAGGCAGTGGATATCATTATTGAAAAATTGAAACAGGACCAATCAATGAATGACATACAACTACAAGAGTTAAAAGCAACTTTATTGTATATATATGAAAATAATATCTTCAAATATAATGATAAAATATACAAACAAAATTACGGTGGACCAATGGGCTCACCACTATCAAATCTATTTGCTGAAGTAATCATGAATAACATAAAAGAACAAATTATTAGCAAATTTCAAGACCCTCCTCTGATATACCGTAGATATGTAGATGATATCTTTATCTTGGCCAAAATGGATACAGATGAGCTGGAGGCATTGACACAACAACTTAGCAGTATTTATCCATCAATAAAATTAACAATAGAACATGAAGAGAATTCATTGCCTTACCTGGATGTAAAGGTTTATAAAACAAAATGACCATATGCAATATAAAGTACATATAAAACTAACATATGTTCCTGTTCTGATTCCATATTCATCAACACACCCTTATACACAAAAATGCAATAGCATTAAAACATTAATTAAAAGAGCAATTACACACTCCTCTAAAGAAGAATTTCAGAATGATGAGATCAAGTACATTAAAGAAATTTCATTTAGTTATGGATACCCACCACAAAAAATAAATAAATGGATATATGAAGTACAAGCTAAGATTCAAGATACCACAACCTCAAAAAGAAAAAAGGAATTACAATATGTTGGTGCTTTACCTTACCTTCCAAGAATATCAACAGAGATAAATAAGTTATGCCACAAATATGGTATTCAGATGGGAAACAAAGTACTAACGGTCAAAGATATGATAATTAATAATACGGAAAAAAGCAGTATCTTGGAAAAAGCTGGTGTGTATGAAATTCCAATAACAGGCATCCCACCAATATCGTACATAGGGAGTACCAAAAAACCAATTAAAACATCGCCTACAACAACACATAAAAAATTGGCAAAAAAAAGAAGCAAAAACAGCACTGATACAATACTGCTTAGATAATCAAAGATACCCAAAATTTGAAGACATCAAAATAATTAAATCATGTAACAATGAAAGACATTTGCGTATTGCAGAATCAGTACTGATCGAAAAAAATAGGGATCAAGTATGTAATCATAATGACCCAAATATACTTAATGAAAAATGGAAAGAACTAATAAAAATAGAACAAAAAAGGAAAAAATACTACAGAAGAAAATAAAATATTAACTACAGTTCTTAACAGATGGAGCCACGGTGGCCATGTGTTCAATATGACGTGGGACATGAGGCCGACGCAAGAAATCGCTTCTCTCACTCACTTGCACTGTGATAGCAGGGCTGATACCAACTGGCCTCCAGATGATGACCCTGGATGGGTGAAAAACTGCTTGGGGCAATCTACATTAGGAACGGCAGAGGTGTGATGCATGAATGAGTGTGTGAGATGAGTTCGTTGTGAATAATTGAATTTTAGGCTTTTAAATGTTTTGTTCAGATGTTTTGGTGTTTGCAAATAGGAAGTTTGTTTATGGTTTTCTGAATGTTCATGTCATTAGGGTTTTTTTTTTTTTTTTTTTTAAGCCAATTAGATTACCGGTTAGGGTTATTCAAGTCAATGTAAATATAGGGTTTTTAAAGTATAAAAGAGGTTTCTTGGACCAACGTATCAGTTCTGCAGTATAAGTTAATAAATTGCTCACTCAGTCAAATAAAAGAACATGTTGAAGACAACATAAAAACCACCTCACCAAAGGCCAAAACCAACCGTGGATATTAAAATGGAAGTTAACGTGCAAAGAAATGTCTGCTTATCTGAGAGAACGGACCTACTGGTAAGGGTAAGTTCACTCTCATTGCTCTTATTATGGACATGTTCTGACAGGGAATTCGAATATAGTGACCAATACTTCAGGTGATGCGTAACATAACAGCCTCTCCTTGACAAATGTCAACCCCGCCTTCTCGTGGTACATCCTGTTCCCACTAAAGGGGCTCTGACGACCGCCAATAGCGGTATAACTATACCATCGGGATTAGAGGAAATGCTATCCCACACTCACCAACCCGCTTGGCCAGCGTGGTGAGTTATGGCCAAACCCCTCCAAAATGACTCCACAACTTAAATCTTGGCCCTCAGTCTCCGGCAGCTGGAATGTACCTGGCCAAGGCAGCGGCCAGTGCGACATGAAGGCAGAGGGTGCTAAGAATCCCCGGAGGACCGGACTAGGCTGCCATCTGATGCTGACCTTGGCTACGTACAACGGACGCTCCCTATCTTCTGATTCAAGGCTTCTTGAATTGGAAGAGGAACTACAAAGGATCAAGTGGGACATCGTCGGGCTAAGTGAGGTAAGGAGAAAAGGAGAAGATCTCATTGAACTGAAAAGTGGACATCTCTTCTACTATCGTGGGACAGATACTGGCAGAACTAGTGGTGTTGGATTTATAATAAACAAGAAACTGAAGGATAAAGTTGTAGAAGTTGAAAGTTCCTCTGACAGAGCTGCACGCCTCGTTATCCAACTCTCGAGAAGATACCAGGCTCAGATTATTCAAACTTATGCACCCACCACAAGTCATGCTGAAGAAGAAATTGAAGAATTTTATGAGGAAATTCGTGATCTAAATAATAAAGGTAAGCAGCACTTGAAGATAATTATGGGAGATTTCAATGCAAAAATAGGGCAACGGCAACAGAATGAAACTTCAGTAGGTAAATTCGGTCACAGCAACAGAAACCAGCGTGGAAATACTCTCGTAGAGTTTGCAGAGGCAGAAGGGTTTTTCATCTTGAACTCCTTTTTCAAGAAAAAGCCACACAGGAAATGGACATGGAGACATCCAAATGGGACGACAAGTGAAATTGATTTTATTATGTGTAACAAAAAATTTGTCATAGAAGACTGCAGTGTGCTAAACAAGTTCAACACAGGCAGTGACCATAGATTGGTGAGATGTAAGATGCACCTCAACACTAAACTCGAACGTAGCAAGCTCATAAGACAAACAAAATGTATTGACATAACCAACCTTAAAAAACACCATAATACCTTCAAATTGGAACTGAAGAACAGATTCTCTGCTTTAGAAGGCCTAACATCGGAAGAAGTGGATATTTCTGAAGTTAACAGAAAAGTAACCAAAGCTCTTATGGAAACAGCAACAAAATTAGCTGGGTCTAAGGACAAATTGCATGTGAACAAATTATCAGGAAAAACCAAAATGTTGATGCAAAAAAGAAGAGTGATGAGGACAACTAAAGAAGATGTGACTTCCAAAGTGGAATATATAGAGCTATGCAAGACAGTACGAAAAAGTATCACTGAAGATGTAAGGAAATTCAACTGTGAACTAGTAAGGAAAGCAATTGAAAACAACCAAAGCCTAAAGATAGCAAAGGGACATCTCAGTAAGGGGAAAAAACAGATTATGGCACTGAGAAAAGAAGATGGTTCTGTAACAAGAAATAGAGGCGAAATTTTGACAAGAGTGAAAGATTTCTACTCCAAATTATATGAAAGGGATGATACATGTACTTCAGACATCATGAAAGGTACCAGTACCAGAGTTCTTCCAGTCCTTCCAGCAGAAGTTGCACATGCAATCAAGAACATGAAGCGGGGAAAAGCTCCAGGAGAAGATGGAATTACTGTAGACATCATACAAGAAGCAAGTGGAGAAATTGAAACAGTACTCGCCCAAATTTTCACTCGATGCCTTAATGAAGGGAAAATTCCTGAGGATTGGAACAACGCTACAATGATCTTGCTACATAAAAAAGGTGTCATTGAGGATCTCAGGAACTACAGACCTATCAGCCTCCTATCAGTGGTTTATAAAATCTTCACTAAAGTTCTTTCACACCGCTTGAAGGTGACACTGGACATGGCTCAACCGAGAGAACAAGCTGGATTCAGGAGTGGCTACAGCACAATAGATCATATCCACGTACTGAGAGAACTAATTGAAAGAGCGAGGGAATATGAGCTTCCATTGTGCATGGCTTTTATCGATTATGAAAAAGCCTTTGATTCGGTGAAACCATCAGCAGTTGCAATGGCTCTGAAATCCTGCGGTATTGAAGATGCATACATTAATATTATTAATAACATCTATGAAAATGCAAGTGCAAAGATTCGGCTGTTTGAAAATACAACACACATAAAAATTGGAAAAGGAGTGAGACAAGGTGACACCATATCTCCGAAGCTCTTTAATGCCACATTGGAAAATGTCTTTCAATCACTGAACTGGGAAAACAAAGGAATAAAGATTAATGGAGATTATCTAACCCACCTTCGTTTTGCTGATGACATAGTCATTTTTGCAACTACCCCATCAGAGCTACAGAGTATGATCCAGGAACTTGCTGACAAGAGTAAAGAAGTGGGATTAAAAATGAACTTTATGAAGACAAAAGTGATGTACAATGCTTTTACAAGAAATGAAGATTTATCGATTGATGGAGAAAAGCTGGAGATAACAGACACATACGTTTATCTTGGACAGCAGATATCAAGTGAGGGTCACATTGGTGAAGAAATTAATCGGCGTACAAAACTTGCCTGGAGAGCTTTTGGAAGAAACAGCATAATTTTCAAGAGCAATATGCCATTATGTCTTAAAAGAAAAGTGTTTGATCAATGCATCCTTCCAGTGCTTACGTATGGAGCAGAGACGTGGACCTTAGCTAAAAGAGACATACAAAGGCTGCAGACAACTCAAAGAAGCATGGAGAGGTGCATGCTTGGTGTAACCAGGAGAGATAAGAAGAGGAACACGTGGATCCGAAAAATGACAAGAGTGGAAGACATCATGATCAGAGTTAAATCCCTGAAATGGCAATGGGCTGGGCATACCGCCAGAAGAACAGACCATCGATGGACAGCCGAAATTTTAGATTGGATTCCAAGGGACAGGAAAAGACCCAGAAGAAGACCACATGGAAGATGGGTGGATGAAATTCGAAAGTATGCGGGAATGACATGGAGGAGACTGGCACAAGACAGACCGTTGTGGAGGAAACTTGGGGAGACCTTCGTCCAGCAGTGGATTGATAATGGTTGACAATGATGATGATGATGACTTATTTAAGGAAAATCATGGATTCTGGTGTGAAGTACAGACCACAGATCTGCATTTCATTTGATACCATAAAAAGAAATATTACCAAGGATTTACATTGCTTTATTTATTATTTGTCTGACAGATTTAGAGTTCCTGTACAAAAACATTTCCACTGGGTTACAGCTGTACTTAAGAAGATATTTGCATATATTGAGAGGTTCTGTAACAGAAACCATTTCTTAAAGGTTTGGAAAGAAATCAAAGAAGTTATTGAACAGCTAAAAAGCAAGTATGTTATTACACCCATTGATAAGTGTGGGGGTAATTTTGCTTTCATATACAAAAAAATATATTATGAAATTTTGACAAAAGAGTTGAGTAATGAAAATACCTATCAAACTGAAAACTGTTCTGATGTCAAGGTTATACAGAAGAAGATTTTGAGTTTTTTTAAACTACTAAAAATTAGAGAATTCAAGATTGAATTTCCATATATATTTGCAACTCCCAAGTTCCATAAAGTTCCATGTGTGCTTCAGATTCATCGCCTGTGGTTTCAATAGTTACAATAATAAAGCTGGTAACATTTTTCTAGATCTGTCACAGATTAATTACAATAATATTCAAGATTCAACTTGGATTGTTACAGATAATAAAAAAATCTTAGTTTATCAAGAATAATCAACCTTTTAAGGATGAAATTAGTACATATGATTTCAACAATCTGTTTACTTCTATTGATTTACTGGATCTACATACAATTCTCCAATGGTGTTATGATGAATTTAGTCACCTTTTGAAGGTAAGCAGGGAATACTGGGGACACCTATGTAACTTTCATGTATTCCACAACTATATATGTGATAAAAATATAATAATGATTCAAAAACAAGGTATCCCCATGGGTACTTCATTTTCAAGCCTGTTAGCTAATTTATTTCTGCATTTTTATGAGAGAAAGTTTGATATAGAACATGTAAATATTTTTATGTTGATGACCTCATCTGTTTCTGTGTTCAAAACAAGACTTTTAATGTGCAAGATTGTTATCCCCCAAGCTTGGTTCTGGAAAAAAAAAAAAAAAAGGAATTCTGTGATTGCTTTTGTGGACTTACAGATTACACTAAGGTGTGGAAGATTCTCAATAGATGTATTTGATAAAAGAACAAGTTTTGATTTCAGTCCTAAATTACTGAGTGTTTGGACTTCAAGAATTCCAAGATCAATACATAGAAATATTACTATATCTCAATTTCTATGTATCACTCGCATTTGCAATAACAGAGATAACACCACCAAACAGTTGAAAAAGCTTTTTTCCACTTTGAAAAATAATTCTTATCCATTAAAATTTTGTACATTTTATTTTTGTAATCTCTTATCTACTTACAATCTACACTCGTCCTTCAAGATTAGACTTTGTAACATTACACCCTAAAATATCATTGGAGTAACCACTTCTTACGGCCACACTTGAAATTTTTTTCCTCCGAGTAGCCCCGGAGACTTAAATACTTGTTCTTTATATCCACTAAAAACATTTGTTCGACATTGCAAAAATTGAATTATTTTAGAACATACCTAGGAAATTGCAGCTAAATTTGTTCACTGAGATTTTCGAACACACCTGGAGTTTGATATTCCGACTTAGATTTGAGTCTTAACCGTGACTCTCTATGAATGTTTGCATTTGTGTCAAGGGAGGTTTAGTGGAAGGATTTAACTGATTGTGGCTATCTTTTAAAGGGATTACAATTCTTGTCAGGAGTTTTATGGCTCGTTTTTAGTTTTAGTGGTTTTTCTTCATTTATACAACAGTTCAGGTAGTATTACTGTTTTGGTAAGGAGGTTTTATAGTTTATTTTTAGTTCCAGTGACTCTTTTTTGTATATTCTACAGTTCAGGTAGGGAAGACAGAATGCATTAAATTTATAACACAACATTTTAGAATTCACCAACATAACGGTAAGTTCAAAAATGCAATTTTAGAATGGACGTCTGTTATTGCTTTTTTCGAGATTTTTGGCATTCTCGTGAAACCTGAACTGAATTTATATGCTCAGGGCCACTGGATGTATTTCCCTGAAGAGTGGTCCAGGGGTTCTGAGTGTCTATTTATAATAATTTACTTAACATTATTTTGTCATTTTATAATTCTTTTTACTGTGCTTTTTTTCATCTGGAAGTCATAAGGCCCTAATTATTTGTTTATGAAGGTTGGTTGCTTGTGTGTTAATATTCTTTTACACATATATATATATATATATATATATATATATATATATATATATATATGTGTGTGTGTGTGTGTACGTACATACATACAGTATCTTGGGACATCGTCAGGTTAAAAGAACAGTAAACTTAAAAAAAAAATCCTCGAAAATATGAATTTTTGCTTTCATGTTATTGCGGGTGACAGGATGATGCTTATAGAGCCGAAATTTGTTTCCCTACGGCCATTGGGAGCTGAGTAAACAGCTGACAAAGTTTCTGGTGATGACATCACACTAGACAAGCGGTCAGTCAGCCACTTCTTGCACCAGCGATATCTGTGTACTCGGTGCAGTAGGGGTTGTGAGGGGAAGTACGAGGTAAATAGTGTCAGGAATTTCTCTGCTTATGTTGCACGCATCCTGTTCATTAGTCATCAAACTTTCTGCTGCAATTTACACAACTGGAATGAATTTTAAGCAGTTTACGGTTTTTGCTGAAGCCCTTGGGTTACAAGCACTCAGTAGCACTACTTTTTACAAAGTGGTGAAATTTTTAGTTGGGCCAGTAATCAAATTTATGTGGCACAGTATGAAAAAACAAATTACTTGTGATTTAAAATTATGTGATTCCGAAATTTGGGTGAGCGGAGATGGACAGTTTGATTCGCCAGGTTTTTGCCCCAAATACTGTACGTATTTACGTATTTCATTATGGATATTCGTAAGGGAAATATTGTAGATTGTATTGTTGTCCAAAAAGGTGTTTTTGACGGGGACTTGGAAAATAATGCGTGCAATTTATTACTCCTCAGGCCTCTATGAAGAAATAAAAATATCAGTTGTTTTTTTTATCAGATAGACATAGAAGCATGCGTGCCCTTGTGAAGAAAAAATATCCCAAATTGATCATCACATTGACAAAAGTTTAACTAAAAATCTAAAAGTTCCTGAAAAGAAAGCTCCTTTACTAGATAGAAGCATGGCAGTCCAGTATAACCAACCATTTATGGTGGTCAGGTCAAACATGTAATGGAGATGCTGAACTGCTGGTAGAAATATTTCTTTCTCTGACTAACCTGCCATACAGTAATAACAGTAGAAATAACAGTTAGATAAACTGCCTTTTTATCTAACTGTTATTTCTAGAGCTATATATTATGTTCAACTATTGTGGTATTTTTATTTTTGCAGGGGGTGGTCATTTATGGCTTTGCACTTGGACTACAAGGAATACTCATAAAGTTGTTTCTCCCATGACAATAGGAGAAACTTAAATATATATATATATATATATGCATGCACTTAGTTCAATGAAAAATAAATATATGCACTTAGTTCAATGAAAAATAAATATATGCACTTAGTTCAATGAAAAATAAATATATGCACTTATACTCATTATATAGACAGTAGCTGACAAATCTATAGTGACAGTGGGAGTTAGTCAAAATAGTCTGTGTATCATTTCCAGAGCAACAAACAAAACTCGAATACTGTTGTTCATTAGATTCAGGAAAACATTCTAACAACACAAGAAGGGATTACTTTTCTGATTTTTCACTCTACAGGAATCCAAGCATTCACCCAATATACAAATTGTCTGTACGCAACGTGTCTTCATAGTTTGTTACATACAAGTTCATATTTTTTTATCGTTTTTTTCTGCCCGTAGAATCATTTGATAACAACTTGCCTGTAAAGTGTGGATGTTTAAAACAACACTGTTGAATGATTCGTGGTTTATTATACATTGGGCACTACCTTTTATTTTCATCATCTGATCACTCTCGTTGCAACACAAACACGCAGCGTCTGTTGACATTCTCTCGCAGTTATCACAATAGCACCAATCAAGATCACCTTTTCTACCCTCAAAATTGTTTTCACATTCCTTGTTAAACATTCGTACTGTGCCGGCAGAATATGGTGGTTCAAATGAATAAGGATTTACACCAGCCATTGTACAAATTGATGGGATCGACTGCGCATCACCAAACGGTAAACAACACCGACATTAGCCCTCCGCAAGCTGACCGCCCACTCTCTTGTCTAGTGTGATGTCACTGCTGGTTTTAAAAAATGCTCTAGCGGGAGAAGTACTTATGATAAAGCATTTCTGGTTGCATCATTTTTCATGTCTCTTTCGACATTACATTTTTGCGCAGAGAAAAAAAAATGCTCGAAATGAATTTACTGTTCCTTTTAAGTGAGGTAAGAAGAAAAGGAGAAAATCTCATTGAACTGAAAAGTGAACATCTCTTCTACTACCGCAGGACAGAAACCAGCAGAACTAGTGGTGTTGGATTCATAATAAACAAGAAACTAAAGGACATTGATTGTTCTAGAAGTTGAAAGTTTCCTAGGACAGAGCAACTCGTTATCCAACTCTCAAAAAGTTAGCAGGCTCAGATTATTCAAGCTTACATGCCCACCACAAGTCATCCTGAAGAAGAAATTGAAGAATTTTACGAGGAAATTCCACACCTAAACAACAAAGGCAAGCAGCACTTGAAGATCATTATGGGGGATTTCAATGTGAAAATAGGGCAACAAAATGAAACTTTAGTGGGTAAATTTGGTCACAGGAACAGAAACCAGGGTGGAACTATTCTTGTAGAGTTTGAAGAAGCAGAAAGGTTTTTCATCATGAACTCCTTTTTCAAGAAAGAAACCACATAGGAAATGGACATGGAAGCACCCTAATGGAATGACAAGTGAAATTGGTTTTGTTATGTGTAACAAAAAATTTGTCATTGAAGACTGCAGTGTGCTGAACAAGTTCAACACAGGAAGTGATCATAGAATGGTGAGATGCACGATGCACCTCAGCACTGAATTTGAACGTGGCAAGCTCATAAAACAAACAAAATGTATTGACATGACCAACCTTAAAAAGCATCAGAATACTTTCAAATTGGAACTGAGGAACAGATTCTCTACTTTAGAAGGCCTAACATCAGAAGAAGTGGGCATTTCTGAAGTTAACAGAAAACTAACCATGTCTCTTATTTTGGAAACAGCAACAAAAATAGGTGGTGCTAAGAACAAGTTGCATATGAAGAAAATATCAGGAAAAGCAAAAATGCTGATGCAAAAGAGAAGGGAGATAAGGACAAATGAAGATGTCTCTTCCAAAGTGGAATATATAGAGGTATGCGAGACAGTACGAAAAAGTATCACTGAAGACTTAAGGAAATTCAACTGTGAACTAGTGAAAAAAGCAATTGAAAACACCCAAAGTCTGATGTGAGCAAAGGGGCATCCCAGTAAGGAAAGAAAACAGATTATGGCACTGAGAAAAGAAGATGGCACTGTAACAAAAAATAGAGGTGAAATTTGGACAAGAGTGAAAGATTTCTACTCAAAACTATGTGAAAGAGATAATACATCTACTCTAGACATTATGAAAGCTAACAGTACCAAAATCCTTCCAGTCCTCCTGGCAAAAGTTACACATGCAGTTAATAACATGAAATGGGGAAAAGCTCCAGGAGAAGATGGGATTACTGTGGACATTATACAAGAAGCTAGTAGAGAAATTGAAACTAGACTCTCCCAAGTTTTTATTGCATGTCTCAATGAAGGGAAGATTCTTGAAGATTGGAACAATACTACAAAGATCCTGTTACATATAAAAGATGACATTGAAGATATCAGGAATTAGATGCCCATTAGCCTCCTATCAGTGGTTTACAAAATTTTCACTAAGGTTCTTTCACATTACTTAAAGGTAACACTGGACATGGCTCAACCAAGAGAACAAGCTGGATTCAAGAGTGGCTAGATCCGGGGATCGTGGAGGTCACGCTACGGGACCACCATAACCGATGATCTGTTGCCCGAAAGTGTCTGACAGGAAGTGCTGTACCGCTGTTGGTTGATGTGCCAGAGCGCCATCATGCTGAATCCATAATTAGCGTACATCTTGCAGAGACAGATCATCTAACCACTCAGGTAATGTGCTTTGTAATAGCTGCAGGTATCTTCGTCCATTTAATGCGCCCTCATAGAACACAGGCCCAACAATTCGGTCCTTCCAGATGCCACACCAGACATTGATCGACCAGTGCACCAGATGCCTCATTTCCCATGCAAAAAAATGGATTCTGAACTACCCAGTAATGGATGTTTTGTTTGTTCAGCACCCCGGCGCGTGTGAACTGCGCCTCATCAGTCCAAAGGATGTGTGATAGAAAAGCCGCATTTTCTTCTGTGGTGTTCATTACAAAATTGCACCAATCTAGACATCATTGGTTATCCCCTGGCATCAGCACGTGCAGCGGTACTGTATGGTATGGGTGGACCCCATGCTGATGCAAAATGTTCCACACACGGGATTGTGATAAGCCACATGCCATACTGACTTCCCTCGTACTGGTGTGTGGGTTGGCCAAAACGTATTCCAGAACATTGACTGGTTGCACATCCCTACCCATTCCGGTGGGTTGGCCCGAACGTGGACGCGCTGCAATACTGCCTGTCTCTCGTAGCCGTCGAACCGCACGACTGATGGTTCACGCTGTCGACGATGGATGAGTCGGAAATCGTAAGCCATACTGGCGTGATGCTTCCCTCGCATTGCGTCCGAATTCTCCATATAGCAGTACCATCTTGCAATACTGTTCATTCGAATAGCCTGCAGTGCTCGTTCTTTACCCGATACTCATGTTACGAATGGCATAGCTCCTGATCGACGATCCTTTATAAATTGCCATGCCGTGCCTCATACGGCAGGTGAGGCATTATGTCACACCAGAATTTGCGTACGACACTCACAAGCATGCAGTTGCATACGTCATACATTTCTCTCTGCTAGACTGTTACCGCGACAACACGAACCGGCTTCGCACAAGTTCGGGTTTCCAGCCTTCTACTTACCCCAGCCGTTTCTACCATATGTCATTTCCTACTAATTCGTTGATGCTCTACAAGTTTCTAATTGATCTCTTTCCCGTATCTCTCATGGTTTCCGAGATAGGAGTGCTAACTTCCACATTTTGCCACTAGGGGCGCTGCAGTCACTCTCATCCGATATCGCATGGTTGTTTTACTATACCATACCTTACTTCCATAGCTCTAGCTGTCTTTGTTCCCAAGTTATTTAGGTGACTTAGGACTTTAGGAATCACCCTGTATATATACTTAAATGGGAGCTTTGCTAGTTTCCTGGCCCTCCAGGCATCTCAATTGGGTCTTGTGTACACTCATGAAAGAGTAGTGTTACTGCACTTTATAAGAGAAGTGTTATGCATAGTAACTGAGGATGTTTAATGCAAATGTAGATAAAAATGTAATTTCTTATTTTCCATATTCATTGTAAAATTTGTGTTTTCACTTATTTTTATAGCTTGTAGAGTGTGTGTGTGTTCTCCTTTCTTTTAGTGAATTTCCTGTAAGAAGGAAAAATTTAAATTCGATGACAAGTGGCTGCTACAGAAAGATACTAGTGATTTTCAAGTATCATATTAGAGTCAGACAAGTTTCTGACTTGGGTGGCCAATAAGAAAAAAAAAAAAAAGAATTTTATGACACTTCTCAGCATGTAGACTTATCTAAACATAAGACAGCAGGCAATGATGTCCTTGTTATGGTCAGATGCATTTAGCAGCCATTTTCCCCAACAGTTCACCAGTGAGTGAAAATTTCGATATATTGCCTCAAGATTCAGTCGTTTTTGCTGCCAGCAAGGACAGTTTATCTACTGCTGAGTTGATCGAGTTGATTTGGACAATGAAGGCAATGTGTAGTAAGTATTCAGAAGCTAGTTGTAAAAAATATTACTCAAACATTGAATGTTATAATTATTTCCAGTACTTTTCATTGAGCCAAAAGAAACTGACACATATTGACAGTAGATGCAGTATTTTCTTGACACCCTGCAGCAGGAAGTTTGATCATCATGTTACACTGTAAGCTATGATTAAGCAATAAATGCAGAAGACAAAATGAGAAGTTCAAATAAATATATGACCTGTCAGATCACAAACAGGAAATTGTGTCAAGGCATTTAATTTTTTTAATTCATAAAGCTCACTCCATTACGTTATGCAACAAAATTAAGTTTGATGCAAATTTTCCACTTGAGAACTTGTTAATGATTGACTGTGATGGGCCTAATCTAAATAAAAAAAGATTTTCAGCTTTTAATAAATGTTCTGCCGGTATCAATAAATTTTAAAGAGTAAACTGGCATAACACATGCATGCATTCATAAATACATTAAACAGCCACAGTGACATTACACAACCTTGTCTGATTTCTGAGCCAATAGCAAACCATTTCAATTAAACACCATTCACTCATACACTTACACTAATGCCAGTATGCATAGCTTTTCCAATTTTAAGCAGATTCCCAGTTTTACCATAATTATTCAAGACCTTCCATGAAAGTATCCTGTTTACTTGCTCATAAGATTTCTTTAAACCTATAAATAAGCAGCAAAAATTTTACCAATAGACATACTTTTCACTCATCATACATAATGCAAAAATTTAGTTAGTACAGCCCTTACCAGGCATAAGGTCATTAGCGTACCTTATGTCTAATGACCTTTCCCAAACACTTCCTGGCACTCAGCAAGCTGATACCAATGATAGTTTTTGCATTCAGTCTATAAATATAATCCCACAAACATGATCTACTTTCTTTAAAACAAATAATTGAACAAAATTATCTGCTTTCATTAAACCAGATCGCTGAACAAAACTATTTGCTTTCATTAAAACCAATCACTGAACAAAATTATCTTCTTTCATTAAAACAGAGTACTGAATAATACTATCTGCTTTCACTAAACCAGATCACTAAACACAATTTTTTGTTTTAATTAAAAGAGATCATTTTTAGTATTTAAGTCAAATTTGAACAAATTTAAATTTACCAGAACAAGATGAATTGATTTTCCTGAAATGGGTTTAGTCATGTTATGTTTAAAATATAATTTGGAAAAAGCACTTATCTTATTTTAAGAGCAATATGCCTGATAAAATCCTTTGTATGTTTATAATGAGAACACAGAGTGGCACAACAAAGTTGCTATGATATCATGAAAATTTCAATGTCATTACCTTCTGATGATGTTGAAAAATATTTGATTGATTAATGGAAAATTCTTCAGCTAGAAAAAGATGTCAAGTGCAGCCCTCAAATAATTATAAGTTATCAGATTCAGTTTTTCACAAAATGTAATGTTAGTGCCATTCCTTTTAGAGATGAAAACTAATCTCGACTACATGAAATTGCAGCTTGAACAAGTATAACATCAGAAAATTAAAAAAAAAGGTTTACACAAATGACCGTTGAAGACAATATAATTTTTCTTGGATGAATATATCTTTGAGGTGATATGCATTGAGGTGAATATGCTCTTATTGCATCACAGTTACACAAACACTTTTTTAGATCTTTTGTTACTGGTGGGGTAGTCATAGGTGAGAGGTTTTGAGTTTTAGTTTACAGTTTTTTTTTCTTTTTGTAGTAGTTTCTAGAAAATATGCATGCTGCAGATTTTAATAAGATCTGGCATGTGATGCACCAAAACAGTCAGCTTGACTTGACTCAAGAACTAAACAAGAAGAAAAGTCTGAGCTCAAGTAAGACATGTTTAACATTCCTAAACATCTAACTGTTATTCAGGTATTTCATGTTTGACTTATTTTGTCTCATAAAGATGCAGATATGGAATGGCGATTCTCAATGTAAGATGTGTTCTTATCCTACTGTCATCTTAAAAATATTGTGTGATCAGTCATTTGAAGAGCAACAATAAGAGTAACAAAAAAAAATGTACTACTTCAGTTGGTTATTATTATTTCCTGAAAGCTTCTTTATTCTCAAGATACCTTGCACAGCTCAACGTGAGCAGCAGGCTTGACACTTAGCAATAAATGAGTTAAGAAAATCATTTATGTCACTGTATCAAGATTAAAAATAAAAGATTCCTTGTTGACATTTGACATCAATGAGGAAATATTATTAAATGGTTTTGCTTTCATAAGTGATTTCTATAAAATAAAACAGCTGAAGCATGCTTTGTTAAGCCTAAATATATATGTTGCATCATTGACAACCTGTTTTTGTTGTAAAAAAAACAGGTTGTCAATAATGTATTTGTTCAGTAGTTTGGTGTTTTCATATATGTGTGCAGAACAAAATACATTTTTTCCTTATTTTCACAGCTGAAAACTGATACTAGTTCTGTCTTGAAGAATAATTTCTTATAATAAAACTGAAAAAACAAATGGGGTAATGAATTAGATTGTATGAAATAACAAGAATAAATTATAGGGATCCTATTTATAACAACTTACAGTGTACTAGAGTTATTTCTAAGTGATGTTGCATTTTGTATTCAATTGAAAGATTATTTTATCATGTGCTTAGTGTCTCATAGTGCTGAAATGAATGCAATACTTGTATTACACTTAAAAATGTTCTAAATCTTTACAGTTATTTAAATTCTTATAAGTGCACTTGCTTGGCAGTTTGAAAGAATATCCACTGCATGCTTCTGTTATTGTATAATGACAAGGAATGACAGAAATCCATGTAACAAAATGACAATGGAAAAATTTATAAAGTGAAATAAAACAGCATCCCAATGAAAGACAGTCGTTAACTGTTTGTCTGGTTTCTGGTTTTCATGTTTATTGTCTCATCAGTAATATAAATTTGGTTCTACTGATTGAATTTAAACATTTCAGTATCTACATTTTGACCATGTCATTCCTAAACTTTTGAACCATTACTGATACTTTGGAGCATTAGATATTATCTATATCAGCACAAAACTTAAGACTTTCATTTTTAAGTTTCATACATGGATTTTTTTTTTTTTTAGGATTTTGTAAGCACAAGAAAAAACAGTACCCAACTGGAGTCCTGTAGTCATGATAATATCTCCATCCACAACAGTGAAAACTGGACCAGTCAGGCAGATTTCTTGTCAAATCACAAGCCATGGTGTAATTATCAGGTAAATGTACACAATGTTATTTTTTCACATGTCTTTCATGAAAATCTTTCACATCAACATTCCATTCTTAAAATACAGTATGGCCCCAACTACAGATGGAATATAGTCAAACCTTGTAAACATCTCGGGACGACCCCAAAATTTGTTTGTGTTAAAAGCAGTTTGTTGTCTTGATGTGTAATTAACTGAACAACTACACTGATGAGCCATTACATTATGACCACCTACCTAATAAGCTCTAGGACCCCCTTTCGCCCACAAAACAGTGGCCACTTGGTAAGACATCGATTCGATGAGGTAGCAATAGGTATCCTGGGGTATCTGGTACCATAATGTCAACAGCAGGTCCTCCAGTTCCTGTACATTTTGGGGGGGGAGGGGGTGATTTAGTGTAAACCCGCTTTTCTAAGTCGAACCACAAATGTTCGATTGGGTTCATGTCAGATGAATTTGGAGGCCAGGGCGTTAACAGAAAATCACCAGCATGTTCCTCGAACCAGTCCTTGACGATTCTGGCAGTGTGACATGGCGCATTATCTTGTTGGTAATGGCCATCACCAGCAGGGAACACGGTTACCATGAATGGGTGAACTTGGTCTGCAACGATGTTCAGATACCTGACAGCTGTCAAGGATTGTGCTATTGGGGTAATGGGGACTGAAGTGTCCCAAAAAAGTATCACCCATAGCATAACACTGCCGCCGCCGGCCTGTTTCCGCCCAACAGTGCATCCAGGTGCCATAGCCTCCATTGGTAATTGGCATATCTGTGCTCAGCCGTCTACATGATGCACCAAGAATCGTGATTCATCAGACCAGGCCACTTTCTTCCAATCATCCAAGGTCAAATCTCAATTATCTTGGGCTCATTTCATGCATTGTTGGCAATGATGTGCAGTGAGCATGGGGACCTGGCTGGGTCTCCTGCTACGCAGGCCCATGCGCAGAAAGCTGTGATAAACTGTGTGCTGTGACACATTGCCCTGTTCACCACTGTTGTAACTGCGGGTGATTTGTCGCACTGTGGCCCTGCAGTATCTGAACAATGCGCGACAATCTCCTCTTCCCTTTGGCATCAGTGAGCTGCGAACAACACACGGATGGAAGACGGTTCGTCATTTGGCCATATGTACACACTACAGTGGCACGTGAACAACCCACAAGCAGTGCCGTTTCCGAGATCGTAGTTCCGAGGGCAGTGCCGTTTCCGAGATCGTAGTTCCGAGGGCAGTGCCATCCCAATTTGTCCTTATCAAACTCTATTAAATTGGCAGCTTTTCCCATTCTGACTCCTAATACTCTACTAACCAAAAGCCGGCCCTCAGATTGCATATATACTGCTCTGCGAACTTCACCTGCACCACCGTTTGGTCTCTAGGCAGGCTCATTTCTCCAGGCTGTGGGTAGTCATAATGTAACGGCTCATCGATGTAAATACGTACCAAAATATGAAAAATTATACAGTACAATTAAAGGAAAGGTTATATACATACCTTTTGGCTTCTAAAATATTAATTAGATTATGTTTTTATGCTTTTTACAAAACATTACACAGTGAATATAAAATAATGCATAGGGCTGTAGCACTGTATACTGTAATACAATATGTATGAATAAAAAATAATTTTTACAGTACATTTCAGTAAGAGTTGGAGTTAAATAATTGTGTTATCAGAAGCTACTTTATGTTCTTATCAGAATAATACCTCAAAAATTCTTCCAGTTCATCCACATACTCTAAATATGTTGAAGTATCTGCCTCTTCCATCCCAAAATGATGCATAGTTTGTAATGCAGCAAAAGGTTCATGAAATTTCACAGTTGTGTCAGAGATTGATTTTCATGTCTTTGTCTTCATCAGTATCGGATACATTCTGAGATTTCACCTTTATGCCATTTATCACATAGTCCACAATTTCCACATATATCAAAATGTCTGAAGTCAAGACATTGTCATCCTTGGAAACATACTCCTCGAACATTGCAGATGTGGGGATAACTCCACATACATGTATCTTTTTGTCCATATCACAGGGAATTTCATCAAGCACAGTTTCATCTAAAGCTGACTTTTTTCAAAAGCAAATCCTGTCTGATAGAAACAGTTTCTAATAGTATTTGAAGAAAGACATTTCTAAGCAGTCCCTAGCAAAGTCTAAGCATCTAACAGAGTAGCAATGAGTGGAATCTTTTGATCAAAACATTGAATATTCTATAATATGCATTCCTTCATGCCTCTAATTGTTCCTTGTTTGCATCTTAGCTATTGTGTTTAAAGAAGGGAACATTATCTTAACTGCTTCAAAATTAGTGATTTTACAGTGGGTGCTGCAGTTATCCAAAAGCAAGCATATGCTTCTTCCTTGCTGTAGAAACTTCTGGTCCAGTTGCTTTTCCCATTTGCTAAAAATAGCTACATTCATCCATGTCTTTTTACTAAAATCATATTTCATAAGTAACTTTTAATGCCCTTAAAACATCAGCTTTAGTGGATTAATCTTACAAATTGCAAGTAAAAGCAACTTTTCTGAGCCTTCTATGCTGCACACAAATAAAACTGTCAACTGTTTTTACTACATTTTCCACCTATACATTTCATACCATTTATGGATAGGATAGGATCAGGAAGAGCTTGCCAAAACAGTCCTGTTTCATCTGCACTAAAAATATCACAACTGCACTGCAAAAAGTATTTCTGATTTCTGTATTCACTGTTGTTTCCTCACCAGATACTTAGTTACTGATGATGCCATGTTGCTCATTGAACCACTAGAGCCAACTAGTTGAACACTGAAATTCATACATTTAGAGCACCAGTGTAAACCCTCACCATTTCTTGCAAAATAGCACCATTTAAGGAAATGTTTTCACTTCATGCTTCTTTAATCCATCTCATTAGTGCAATTTTGACTTCATCTTTTTGCAGTTTGCATATGTTTCCAAACAGATTTAAAGTGAATGTTAGCACAAGCAGTTTCAATTTTCTTATTTAGAATTGTCAACAATGTTCATTTTTGCAATGACAAATTTTGCAGCAACTTTAGTTTTATTTAAAATATTGTCTACTTCATCTAAAACTTGCTGTCTTTTCTCTAAGCTTAAAGTTTGCTCAACTTTACGACTCATGTTAACATGAACAGCATGTACAAAAAATGGCGAGAAAATAAAGTGCTTTCAGAACAAAAACAAGAACAGGAGTGTTCCCAAGACATCTCTTTCCTTAGTGGGGA
Source organism: Macrothele yani (assembly GCA_039090855.1). Taxonomy (NCBI): domain Eukaryota; kingdom Metazoa; phylum Arthropoda; class Arachnida; order Araneae; family Macrothelidae; genus Macrothele; species Macrothele yani. Next base: position 83,304,651 of record CM077017.1, read on the forward strand.
GGAAATTAGAGGGATTGAGAGGAGGAGAATTGCCCTCTCCCCAAAGCCTCATCTTTCCTGAAATGACCACCACTAGTGAAAGTACCCTCCCTGCAACTCCATCTACTGTCCCCTTTCTATTATTTGCATAGTTTGGAACAGAAGATGAGCCAAGTGCCCCAGTGGGCTTCAAAATGAATGGGATTAAGCAGTACATTAACAAGTAGAAAAAGCAGTTGCTGGTTCACCCTTAGAGAATGACTTTTTCTATGCTGATGATATATGTGACCCTTGTTATTCAATTTATATATTAATGGTATATTTAGCATAACATCAGAAAATGATGTTATGCTATATGCAGATGACACAACATTACTTTTTAGAGGACACAATATAAATGACATTAGTACTAAAGCTAGCACTCACTTGCAGCTATACTCAAATTGTCTAACTACCAATGAACTGGTTATTAACTCTTCTAAAATTAAAGCTATGGTCTTCTCCAGACAGAGATCTGAATGGGGTCATAATATAAATTTATTATTAGAAAATGAAATAATTGATATAGTACCACATTTTAATTATTTGGGAGTGAATTTACCCCTGACTTACAATGGACTAAACATATAGAAATACTTTTGAATAAATTATCTAGAAATATTGGCCTCATTAGTACAATATTGACAACTCTTTCAGTTAAAACACTAATTATCTTGTATTACTCATTAATTCAGACTCACATTAATTACTGCTTTTTATCTTTGGGTCAGACAACTAAAACAAATTTAAATAAGTTACAGGTATTACAAAAGAAATATATTAGATTAATAGACCTATTGTACATTCAAAACGAAGCACCACTATGACTACACACATACATCTACATCCTTCCCCGAATGATTTTTGATTATTAACAAACATCAACGTTTCTATTTATAACCTTGGCAAAATCATGTTTCAGAGACTTAAAAACAATTTGCATATAGATTTAATTGAAATTAATTGCAATAGACACAACTACCAAACAAGAAATAAATTACCGCTTTGCCTAATACAGCCTAAAACTCAGCTATTAAAACAAAGTCTAAACTATGCTGGTCCAGATTATTGGAATTCATTGCCTCTGGATTTAACAAATATTAATAATCAAAATCTCTTTAAAAAACACTTTAAAATATCTACAGAGTTAAAAAATAAAATGTATCTTCTTTAGTTAAATCCAAATAATAATACTCATTATTTACTAAAAATAGTTCATGATAAGGTCAAACTCCCTTGTCTCATACTTTTGAGGGAACTAAGGGCTATGTCAGTACTCCTAAAAGGCCTTTTCTTTTGTTCCATTTGCTGTTTAATACAGTGGCGGCCCGTCAGATGAGGCAAGTGAGGCGCCGCCTCACCTGAAATTCCGCAGAATGAGAAGTGAAAGAAAAAAAAACTTCTGTCAGTAACAAAGATATAAGAACTTTGCAGGATAAATGAAACACTGAAATTCACATTGTGATTCATGAATTAGGTTAAAGAAAGGCTTTCGAGAAGAGGAATGAATCATTATTTTTGCATAGCAGCTGCATGTTTTAAGCGTTTAGAGGCGACCGGCTGAATCATCTCGATGAGAAGCCGGTTTTGGGAACTGGGGATCAGAGAAGAGCCCTACAGAGTGAACCCCCCACCCCCACGGTCCGAGGTCTACCTAAAAAGTGCCGGACTTCCAGTAAGAGAAAGGAAATTTCTGAGGCGACCCTCCATTTCGCTTAAACTGGAATCGCATCTCCGCTGTTATTGGAGAACCCAAGGATTGTGTATCCAATGGGCGCTGGAAAATGAGCAGATGACCTTTGTGAAAAGTGGTTTCACAGGCGATGACGCCGTTCGCATCTATACGCTTTGGAGTACGATTATTTCTACGTAGCTTTAACTATTAGTCAGAGTGTATTTGAGTCTAACTTTCTTTAGTGTTTTTTCAATCCTCTCTTCTGCGGGTGTTTGCTGGTTCATAGTAATGTTGAGTTTTTCTTTTTTTATTTTGTTATTGTTACTAAACAGCATATTTTGATTTTGGTTGTAAAATATGAATGGCCCAACAAACGACGTGATTTGTGTTCTGGAAGAAATTCCTTTTAAACACTGGAAAGATTATGATAAAAGGGATGTTTTGATATCTAGTAGACCGACACCTATAATAAGTTCAATATCTAAAGATAAGAAGTGCGGCAAATCGTTTTTTTAGGTCTTTCAATAAATCATGGTACGAGATTTTCCCTGGCTTTCTGGTAGCTATTACAAGCAAACTCTCTTTTGCTGGCCATGTTTATTTTTGAGCAATAAGAAAAATGTGTGGAATACAACGGGTTATTTTGATCTAAAAAACTTTTCTCGTAGTGCAAAATTGCACGAAAGCTCTAAAGAGCATAGAACTAACCACGTAGGTCTAAAACGAATGGAAAAAAACAAACACTATTCCTGATATGCTCAAAGAAAATGCTGCTCTTCATAAAGTCAAGTTTAATGAAAAGGTCAGTCTAAATAGGCTTTTTATGGAACATATAATCGGTTTAGTTGTCGTTCTAAGCAAGCAAGAACTGCCTTTTCGAGGACATGATGAATCTATTTCCTCATTAAATAAAGGTAATTTCAAGGAAATGTTCCAAATGTTACTTCGTAGGAACACCCCAGAATTAAAAGCGCATTTTGAAGAAATACGAAGCTTTTTTCTGGACAATCTAAAACGATACAGAATGATTTAATGGAGTGTATTCATGAATATATAAAAGTCCAAATAAATACCAGATTTGAAGATATGGGAAAGCTCGAGTTTCTGCAACTAGTTGACAGCTCAAAATACCATAGTTATTCAGAGTCATTTCCATCCAGTGCCCTTAACACTCTCAAAAAAATTTATCCAAACATTTTACAAGACACACAACGACTAAAAAACGAATTAGATTTTTTATATAATGATAACAACTTCAGGGAATTCAGTTTTCAGAAAACCTTGAAAACAATGAAAGAAAACGAGCTGAAAGATGTGTTGCCAGAAGCCTACAAATTATTTTCTCTTGTATTGACACTGGCGTCAACAAGTTCTTCTGCTGAAAGGAGTTTTTTTCTTGTTTGAAGAGAATTAAGACTTACCTCCGTAATACAACGGCACAAGATCGTTTGTCTTCACTCGCTAAAATTTCAATCGAGAAAGAATTGCTGAACCATCTAATGTCCACTCAACCATTTTATGATCTGATCATAGACAAATTTGCAGCCAAAAAGGATCGCAGAATTGAACTTATTTATAAAACATAAACTGAAAGCATTCTGTTCGAGACCAAAGCAAATTAATATCGTATTCCTCTGTTTTTAATTCCAGGTTTAAATTATTTAATACTTTTTTATATAGAAATGTGCTTCCTTAGCTTGACTTCTCCTATACATAGTTATCACGAGCCTGGACTTCAGTTTGTGACCTGTGCTAAATGCACCTTCACTAATATGCCAATCAAACTGTGACTTTTATTCAAGCTCAAGAAACACTTCTTGAGAAAAATAATTCCATTCAAATGATTTACTTTGAATTTTTTAAGAAGTGGATCTCCGACTGGCGTTGGGATGTGAGTGACGCATTGACTAGCTAAAGAAACCGCGCAAATTGCGTATTTTCGCTCAAGTGTATTACATAAAAGAATACTGGTGAAATATTTCTTTCTTTGTTGTAAAATTATCGAATAATTGTTTTCATAAAAATATTGTTGCAAAAGTAGCGTATATTACACACACACACACACACACACACACACACATATATATAGAGAAGTATATGTACATTTTTCCTCTAAAATTTTTGGATTTTTTCGTGAAGAAAGACTCCCCACGCAGTGTTTCATATATTTCTATAATTTTATTCCATTACTGTTGAATAATATTTGTATATAAGGGCTAAATGGCATGGGATGGAGCCCTAAGGGATGGGGTTTACAGCTGTTAATAACAAGGCGCCGCCTACCCTGGACCAATGGCTTAACGAGACTTCCGAATCTCAGCGAATTTTAATGATTCAGCCGACTCGAACCCAGGACTTCAAAGATATCCAATGGGTGATACTGCCTTTGACATGAAACTTTTTGAAGGGGGAGGGGGTTCTGCACTTCTGCTGTATAACTGTGTATAAGTACGTATAACAATTTTTTGGGGGGGGCGCTTCGACAAATATTTTCCTATTGGTATGTACGCACAGGGATGTAAGGTCAGGTGATGCGTAACATCACAGCCTCTCCTTGACAAATGTCAACCCCGCCTTCTCGTGGTGCATCCTGTTCCCACTAAAGGGGCTCTGACGACCGCCAATAGCGGTATAACTATACCATCGGGATCAGAGGAAATGCTATCCCACACTCACCAACCCGCTTGGCCAGCGTGGTGAGTTATGGCCAAACACCTCCAAAATGACTCTACAACTTAAATCTTGGCCCTCAGTCTCCGGCAGCTGGAATGTACCTGGCCAAGGCAGCGGCCAGTGCGACATGAAGGCAGAGGGTGCTAAGAATCCCCGGAGGACCGGACTAGGCTGCCATTTGATGCTGACCTTGGCTACCTACAACGGACGCTCCCTATCTTCTGATTCAAGGCTTCTTGAATTGGAAGAGGAACTACAAAGGATCAAGTGGGACATCGTCGGGCTAAGTGAGGTAAGGAGAAAAGGAGAAGATCTCATTGAACTGAAAAGTGGACATCTCTTCTATTATCATGGGACAGATACTGGCAGAACTAGTGGTGTTGGATTTATAATAAACAAGAAACTGAAGGATAAAGTGGTAGAAGTTGAAAGTTCCTCTGACAGAGCTGCACGACTCGTAATCCAACTATCGAGAAGATACCAGGCTCAGATTATTCAAACTTATGCACCCACCACAAGTCATCCTGAAGAAGAAATTGAAGAATTTTATGAGGAAATTCGTCATCTAAATAATAAAGGTAAGCAGCACTTGAAGATAATTATGGGAGATTTCAATGCAAAAATAGGGCACCGGCAACAGAATGAAACTTCAGTAGGTAAATTCGGTCACGGCAACAGAAACCAGCGTGGAAATACTCTCGTAGAGTTTGCAGAGGCAGAAGGATTTTTCATCTTGAACTCCTTTTTCAAGAAAAAGCCACACAGGAAATGGACATGGAGACATCCAAATGGGACGACAAGTGAAATTGATTTTATTATGTGTAACAAAAAAATTCGTCATCGAAGACTGCAGTGTGCTGAACAAGTTCAACACAGGTAGTGACCATAGATTGGTGAGATGTAAGATGCACCTCAACACTAAACTGGAACGTGGCAAGCTCATAAGACAAACAAAATGTATTGACATAACCAACCTTAAAAAACACCATAATACTTTCAAGTTGGAACTGAAGAACAGATTCTCTGCTTTAGAAGGCCTAACATCGGAAGAAGTGGATATTTCGGAAGTTAACAGAAAAGTAACCAAAGCTCTTATGGAAACAGCAACAAAATTAGCTGGGTCTAAGAACAAGTTGCATGTGAACAAATTATCAGGAAAAACCAAAATGTTGATGCAAAAAAGAAGAGAGATGAGGACAACTAAAGAAGATGTGACTTCCAAAGTGGAATATATAGAGCTATGCAAGACAGCACGAAAAAGTATCACTGAAGACGTAAGGAAATTCAACTGTGAGCTAGTGAGGAAAGCAATTGAAAACAACCAAAGCCTAAAGATAGCAAAGGGACATCTCAGTAAGGGAAGAAAACAGATTATGGCTCTGAGAAAAGAAGATGGTTCTATAACAAGAAATAGAGGCGAAATTTTGACAAGAGTGAAAGATTTCTACTCCAAATTATATGAAAGGGATGATACATGTACTCCAGACATCATGAAAGGTACCAGAGTTCTTCCAGTCCTCCCAGCAGAAGTTGCTCATGCAATCAAGAACATGAAGCGGGGTAAAGCTCCAGGAGAAGATGGAATTACTATAGACATCATACAAGAAGCAAGTGGAGAAATTGAAACAGTACTCGCCCAAATTTTCCCTCGATGCCTTAATGAAGGGAAGATTCCTGAGGATTGGAACAATGCTACAATGATCCTGCTACATAAAAAAGGTGACATTGAGGATCTCAGGAACTACAGACCTATCAGCCTCCTATCAGTGGTTTATAAAATCTTCACTAAAGTTCTTTCACACCGCTTGAAGGTAACACTGGACATGGCTCAACCGAGAGAACAAGCTGGATTCAGGAGTGGCTACAGCACAATAGATCATATCCACGTACTGAGAGAACTAATTGAAAGAGCGAGGGAATATGAACTTCCATTGTGCATGGCTTTTATCGATTATGAAAAAGCCTTTGATTCGGTGAAACCATCAGCAGTTACCACGGCTCTGAAATCCTGCGGTATTGAAGATGCATACATTAATATTATTAATAACATCTATGAAAATGCAAGTGCAAAGATTCGGCTGTTTGAAAATACAACACACATAAAAATTGGAAAGGGAGTGAGACAAGGTGACACCATATCTCCAAAGCTCTTTAATGCCACATTGGAAAATGTCTTTCAATCACTGAACTGGGAAAACAAAGGGATAAAGATTAATGGAGATTATCTAACCCACCTTCGTTTTGCTGATGACGTAGTCATTTTTGCAACTACCCCATCAGAGCTTCAGAGTATGATCCAGGAACTTGCTGACAAGAGTAAAGAAGTGGGATTAAAAATGAACTTTCAGAAGACAAAAGTGATGTTCAATGCTTTTACAAGAAATGAAGATTTATCGATCGATGGAGAAAAACTGGAGATAACAGATACGTATGTTTATCTTGGACAGCAGATATCAAGTGAGGGTCACATTGAGGAAGAAATTAATCGGCGTACAAAACTTGCCTGGAGAGCTTTTGGAAGAAACAGCATAATTTTCAAGAGCAATATGCCATTATGTCTTAAAAGAAAAGTGTTTGATCAATGCATCCTTCCAGTGCTTACGTATGGTGCAGAGACGTGGACCTTAACTAAAAGAGACATACAAAGGCTACAGACAACTCAAAGAAGCATGGAGAGGTGCATGCTTGGTATAACCAGGAGAGATAAGAAGAGGAACTCGTGGATCCGAAAAATGACGAGAGTGGAAGACATCATGATCAGAGTTAAATCCCTGAAATGGCAATGGGCTGGACATACTGCCAGAAGGACAGACCATAGATGGACAGCCGAAATTTTAGATTGGATTCCAAGGGACAGGAAAAGACCCAGAAAAAGACCACATGGGAGATGGGTGGATGAAATTCGTAAATATGCGGGAGTGACATGGAGGAGACTGGCACAAGACAGACCGTTGTGGAGGAAACTTGGGGAGACCTTCGTCCAGCAGTGGATTGATAATGGTTGACAATGATGATGATGATGATGATGTACGCACATCTTGAATATTAATACAAAATGAAGCTAATTTAATAAAATGAAGAAAATGCAATAAATTATAGTTGTTTTAATAAAAATTTAATAAAGCAACTTCTTTGGCCGCTTTGCTTTACTTTCTCTTCTATTATCAAGAAATTACATTGCTTTCCGAGTTATATAAAAATCAATGAATTTAAATAGGGAAATTATCTATAAAACGTACTTAGAAAAAGCTAACTGTCTCGCCTAATAAGGGGGTGCAAACCACGACCCCCCGGTTACGCCACTGATATATATATATTCGTATAACGTTATACGAATTTATATATTTTTCAATAACATATGTTTTACTGTTTTACATTTACATCAAGACCGTTCGCCTCACCAGCATTTTACACCACGAGCCGCCACTGGTTTAATAGCCTTTGTATATGTATAACTTACTGTAATATTCGTATGTTATGTAACAGCATAAATAAGTAAATAAAAATAAATATCAATTCATTTAAAACTGTATTCCACACTAAGCATTATCATGTTAAAAGAATTAAAAAAGAAAAACTTATAATATGTATGAAAATTATTGGGGAATTAAGAAACAATTTGTGGTAAAAGTAATTCACATTATTGAGGTTCAGCATTTATAATTCTTTCCTTTTGTACTGATATCAAAAGAAACAGGAAATTACTCAATCATTAGTAAACTTCTTGTGATACCTAAATTTGCCCCTGCAGAATTCAAATTTATTTTGTATTTAATAGATAAAGTAACATCCTCTATCTAAAAGTTTCTACACATTTCAAGCATGCTATGTGCCACCTTTAAAATGTCAATTTTTTACTTGAAAGCTGTAGGACATTCATTGTTGCTGCTATGTGATTTTCTCATTTTGATTTGTCAAAACGAATTTTAAATATTATTATTGCTAAAATGTTTCAAAATTTCTCCAATATTACAAAAATCTTCAAAAACAAATTAGTTGTGTTGTTGAGTTTGAAACCTGGCACATGTAAGTCACCTTATTAGAGACTGCACTGGAAGTCCATGTCTGAATTTCTTGCATCTACTGGAAACAAGATTTCCTAGTCTACTTTGGTCAGCATAGCCGCCTTTTTTTTTTTTTTTTTTTTCTTTGTAAATACCCCAGGTTCAGTTTTTCAGATTATATATTGAGTATATATGCACTTAGTGGGCAAAGTATTATTTATACCCTAATAACAATATGCAAAGCAGAAGTATTGTGTCCACTTACATGGGATGCTGAAACTGGCAATGCTTATAGAGTAGGTCTCTATACATCGGAAACCTATCGCAGAAAAGTAAGCATGGTTAAAGGCAGCGACATAAGTGAGTTTGACCATGGCCATATAGTAGATGTGAGGAAGGCCAGTTGTTCAATCATTACAACTGCTGAACTGTTAGGATTTCTGCATCACGTCATCGCTCATGTATACCAAGACTGTGCACTTAACTCTCGAGGTGAGCACAGACTGTCCCCACACATTACAAGGTACAGCACGGCTACAGTGGAGAAAATAACATCACAATTTAGCGAGGGCATATCCACAAGTGTATGCACGAAGACTATCCATCATACCGTGAATAAAATAGGCCATGGCAGTTGATGTCCACATCATGCTTCCTTGTTGACTACAAGGCACTGAAAGATTAGGCTGAAGTTTGCAAAGGCCTATTGAAACTGAAGTGCAGAGGACTAGAAATACATCATCTGGTCTGATGAATCACTGTTTCAGTTGCATCACACCAATGGAAGGGTGCTTGTGTGGTATAAACTGCACTAAGCCATTAACCCAGCATGTCAAGTTGGGGTCATACAGGCAGGTAGAGATGGTGTAGCAGTTTGGGGTGCATTTTCATAGGCTTCCTTGGGGACCCCTTGTACCCATCAAGACTTCATCAATGGCACAAGGTATGTGAACATCCTCCCCAACCATCTACACCCTTTTGTAAAGATTATCTTTCTGCACAGTGACACCATCTTTCAATCGGGCAATGCCACATCGCATACTTCCTGAGCTATAACCAATTGGCTCCAGGTGCATTCAGGTGAGTTAACCACATTCAAATGGCCCCCTTGATCACTAGACCTCAAACCCCATTGAGAATTTATGGGACAAATTAGAAAGATCTGTTTGAGCCCACCAACCTCCACCAGCAATTGTGGATGCTCTACAACAGGTGATCCTCGCTTCATGATCAGCAATACCACCTACATGTTTTCAAACACCACAGAGTTCTTACCAAGATGTCTGGCTGCTGTTATGAGAGCAAAAGGTGAAGCAACACATTATTAGGTAGATGTATGTATATACTGATTTGTCCATTCAGTTTAGCTTCAGGTTCAAAGATCTCTATTGAGCTTGATCAGCTTGTTCGAGTTTTCCCTTCATGTGGCTGACTTTATGGATAAGGGGTAATGTTATGTAAATAAGAATGATGCTCTGCATACCTTCGATGTTCTTATTATTGTGGATGTTCAAAAAGAGTTCAGCTGTTTTAAAGAGGTGTCATCTATTTGGGAAGATTTGAAATATGGGTAGTAGTTTTTTAGTTTGAAATTTCTCAGCCAATTTGTCATCTCTTTCTTTTTTGGTCTCTTTCTTTCTATTTTTTTACTTTTATTTTTAATTATTTATTGTTTACCTTTTTGGATTTTTTTTCTTTTTCAGTAAGTAGCTCCAAGGGATATATGGTTCAATATTATTGTGCTTGGTGTTTTTCTGTTGTTTCAATTAGCAAAGATTCTAATCAACCTCATAGTTATCTTTCCAATTTGTAGTTTTTTAGCAATTTATTATTTACAAAACCTGGAAAACAAATTATTTTCTCAGCAAAATTTGGTCATGAAGTTTTCTGTTCTGGTTTATTCCAGTTAATGTGTTACTGTAATTAATATTTTAAAGAATTTTTTATTCTGCCTATGTAACGGGCAATTTTTTTATTGTCTTCTGTAATAGTCGGAATTGGAATTTCATCCACACCTATCTTTTCTAGAATACTGTGTTTCTCCTTGAAGTTTACAATTTAATTAAATTGCATTTTAGAAAAGGCAGGAGTTTATTAAATTCCAGTTTTTTTCAGAAGATAATAAACAAACCATCAGTTACACTAGCAGCATAAGAAATGCTTTATAACATTGATTACTGCAATACATAGTTATTTGGAATAAATATGAAGAGAAAACTTCGCATTTGTAGAGCAAATAATCATTCTTCATATTCTGAAAATGGTAAATTGTGGAAAAATCAAGTCAGAAAGAGAACTACATTATGTTGGAATTTGTATATATTAAAAAAGGTAATACAAACAGTAATAATAATAATTCTATGGAACTGACATACCCCCTGAAAAAGAAAAGAAAATCCAAGTAAAAAAAATGAATAAAATAATAAAAAATCAAAAAGAAGAAAAAGAAAGTAGAAAGAAAAAAGAATAACAGTGATGGGACTTTTCATATTTAAAAATTATGCAGATATTTCAAAACTTTCCATGTACGTAGGTCGTTCAAAAAATAAGGAGACTAATGTCATAGTGCCAAAACAAACCCACGCAGAAAAATACAGCAGCCTGTGTCAGAACACTTGCAAGGTCAGTCACATGGTGAGGCGGCATTACAGCACTATGCTACTTCATTCTTGTAGTAGATGGCATAGATCTTGCAATAAATCAGGAGTGGAGGTTGGAGTATGACGTTGGATGTGTAAGGATCAAATTAACTTGATTGCTTCTCTATAGGCAGGTGGAAAGTGAAGAGAAATCAGTGAGTAATGGTCCATCAGAATATAAGCTGAAATGGTGAAAGCCAGGTTCGATGGGGAAATGAACATATTCAAGATCTCAGTTGCAGCTGTTGGTATATCAAAAATCATTCTCAGAAAACGGATAACTTGAAAAGAAATATATTTTTGTTGGATGGATGGAAGATTGACGTCCCCATAATGAAGGGAGTAACATAAAACAGATGCTTTGACATAGTGAACAGATTTCCAAATAAAATTGACAAATACTGCTTGGATGGAATTAACAAACATTGTCAGTGGTATATGAGGAATCCATGAATGGCATCAAAAAGGTTTGAATAATAGCTGTTTTCTGAGTGTACGATACAGATATCTCAAATAGAATACAAGAAAAAAACTAGAAACGAGGTTTTATGTGTTTATTTTGAGGGCTGTCATATTTTAAAGTTTTTTTCTTGCTTTCCAATTGAGATATATATATATATTGTTACGGTACCGGGCCGAGCTAGGTTATGCATTCACCGCTCGCCACCCAAATGTTACGACAGTGTGTCATTATTTCACCGCTGTCAATCAATTTAACAACCGTAGCTGAACAATTAGTATATTTCTTCTCTGAGGTTCTTCGGCGTAGTTATTGGCACGAAAACTGTATTATATGGGCATACACTTAAACAATTTGAACCAATCATATGCGTACACATAATGTGTTCTATGACTGCGCTGACTGCCTAAACAAACATTTAATTGGCTATAAAAACATAACAATGGCACACATACGAATAAAATTTAGCTGTCTTTTGAACATAAGTATTGGATCAACTTTGACCTAAATCAGTTCCCACGAGATAGTTTTAATGAACTTAAATTCCACAGTTCAGTCTTACTATTTCTCAGTTCAGTTCTTGCAATATATTAGTTCAATTCCTCAACTAATTGCGTAGCAGATGTAACAATAAAAATAAAACGTTTCTACATACATGGATGCTGTCAAAAATAAATCCAAACTTTGATTGCACCAGTAAAGTAATACAATCCTTCCTTTTTACATGGAAGATTTCATTGCAGGAGCTGCGTCCCCTAGCACTGCCGTACTCATACACACACACACATCGAGGCGTTTGTTGAGGGAGCCTCGCTTCGCCTCGTAAGATAAGCTCGACTATTCACTTCCTCCAGAGTAAGGGATGAGGGGGGATGATGATTCCACACTGCAGTGGTTGGTATTCGAACCCGAGCTTCGCTTCTCATTAGAATGACCACTGTCCACTTGCAGACTTCTTAATTCCTCAGTAACTTTGCTTTCATTGGGCTAACCAGTCGCTAATTTCCATTAGGCTCCCAGCCTAGAAATTGCTGCTTTATCAAGCGGATTTAGGCATTCCGCTGTCTTTATGGCAAACTGGCATCTCTAGCTGCCCCGAGTTGTCGTCTCCATTTCTTACCAAATGCAGGGAGTTTTGCTGCTTCATTGCCCAATTCATATAGCATCCAATCCAGCCTTTCACATCGGAGAGCGTACAGATAACTGAACTTTCTTCCTTATTTTCACGCTAAGTGCGAAATCTTATTTTTCTGCATGGACCACACACACAGATAGCAATTGTTCTCGAAAATGCCCCCAAACAATCGACAAATTTACAATTATTTGCTAAACCTTTTGTCCCCCATCTTCATTCATTTCTACAAGGGGCCCTCTTCAATACGTGCCTCTTTCCCTGTTTAGACTGGCCGCCAGCTGCAACCTTCGGTTTACGACCTAACAGAGCGCTAGGAAATCTAGACCACCCAGCCAGAGGGAATTCTTCACCTCCTTTCTGTCCTATCCCCAGATAAACTTTCTCTGCTGTTTACACTTTGACTCCAATCAAGCCTTGAACATGATTAATACTTAATTAATTTCATACCTCCACTGCGCCCATTAATTATTAAATTAATGGCGGGGGGGTCGTAACATCTGCCCCTCCTCAAGAAATCCAGAAGTCCTCTTCTGGGCCTATCGCTTTACTCCTAACAATTCCCGAAGCAACCATTGAGTGCTACCTTTTCCCACAGGTGGAACCAACTCAATCAAACACCATTAGCCCAATCAACCCTTAAGTTGTAGTTTCCTCTATCACCACATTCGCTCACATTTGGGCGCCTACGGCTCCTCCCCAGATACCTTTTGTAATTTCGACAGGCCTCACCTGAACCCTTTCCAAGGTCATCTGACCTACCTCAACAACATCTGCCCTTCCGTACCCGTACTATGGTACAAAGCACTACACAGTAAATTATCACTAAACCATTACTTACTATACACAATCCACAAATACTACACCAACACTGTACAGGCACTGTACACACACTTTACAAGCACTACACTAGCACTATACAAACACTGAAAGCAAATACCACACTAGGCCAAGTTCATATTACATCACTGGAAAAGAAACACTTTCCTATTTGCTTGGAATTCCTCATCTCAACACCCTCACCTCCGGAGCCACCAGGGAAAAATTCAAACATTCGGATCTCCACAGTACCCCTACTGAACCACTGGCGCGACAGTTACATTTCCGACACCTGGCAAACCACATCAATAACCCAAGAAAATCAACACAATTTCCTTAACAGCCTAATACCAGGATGCTTCCGACATCCAAAATTCACACAGGGCTCACTCCCTAAAAACCGTGTGAACATCCATGCACAAGAAACGCATTGCTAGGTACGTTTCAGGTGCAACGTCTACGACTGAACAAGATTTAGTAGTGCGGTAGATACGGCATCGATATTCGTTAACTTTGCTCGCATCAAAATTTCGACAGCTTACCAAGAACACCTGTCTCCTTCTGACCCAGCCACTGTGCCACGCTCACGAGGGAAACCTCTACCTCATCCATCCGTGTACAGAATTTCCTTGCTGCAGGACCAAGCGTCTACCATTCCGATGCGAAGAAAAGTCTTGACCAATCCAGGATTGGCAGAATAGGTCGATGTCGATCAGTAATACACGTGACGCCATTTCCAGCGCATGGAAATTTCTTCCGTCCGAGCATTCTACAGTCGGCGTGTGCGAAGCACATCGAGAGTGGCCAACACCACTGCTCAGAAATGAACACCTGTTGCGTCGAACAAGCCGAAACCATAACTCGCTATAAACGCTATGCCTTCACATACTTCGCAATACACTTCTGGTTAAACCGACCCATTCCTGTTTCGAAATTCACCTTCTGTAATGATTAACCTGAACGTACTGACTCTCTGCCATTTGGGTTAATTCTCTATAACAATTTCTTTCAATCCATAACTGGTAAGTCGAACTACTGACAACTGCGCTTAGTGACTACCGATTCTCGTTTCTCGAACAGGCTGACCACTGCTATTCAGTTTGGGAACTACGTTCTCTCTCAGACTAACATCTGCCAAGACGAAGAACCTTTCTCTCTCTACATAACTCGCACACATTAGGCTTACAACACGTTCTGATTCAGTACATCTCCTAGTACTATCCGGATTATATCCTAAAAAAATTATAATCCCAGCCCCTGCGCCATCTTTTCTGAATTTAACCCTTTGCCTACGCTCCGTGACAGATGTGAGATACTTGCCTACATAACACATGCAACACATTTTTATACAAACTCAATATGCTTAGAAATTGTTCCAGAAAGAATTCTAGACTCATTCAATGAATTAGATGATTCCCTTAAGTTCACTATTGAACTTCAAAAAGAAAGAAGAATAAACTTCTTAGATATTACTATCTGTTATGAAGATGAAAAATTCCTCACTAGTTGGTATAAAAAACCAATGAATACTAAAAGACTACTGGATTTCAATTCCTATCATCCAGTTTCTATTAAGAAAAATGTAGCAAGTCAGATTTTAGAAAAAATTAATAAAATAGTTTCTACTGCAGATAAAAAAGAAGCCCATAAAGAAGAGCTTAAAGTCATACTTGCAGAAAATAACTATCCTAAAGAAGAAATTGAGAAGCTTCTGAATTTTAATGGTACGAAGAACCCACAAAAGCAACAAGTAAAATTCACTAGAAAAATTTCTTATCACAAAGGTTTATTTGAGTCCTTAAAGAGAATTAGTAAGAAATAAAATATTAGGCTAGCCCCAAGTTTAGAGAACGAAGTTAAAAAAATTTTCCCTAAAATAGTTCAAAGAGAAGAAGATATTTTAAAAATGCAAGGAGTAGTTTATGAAGTAAATTGTAGTTGTGGACTATCTTACATAGGTGAAACAGGTCGCAGACTAGAAACTCGTATAGCTGAGCATAAAGCAGCTATAAAAAATTGCTCCAACAAGACTGGATTTAGATAGGCATGTTAGAGAAACTGGGCACAGCATGGATTGGAATTCCCTTAAAGTAATCAGTTTCCAAAGCAATTTCCAAAAAAGAAAACTGAAAGAAGGAATAGAGATTGAGAAAAATCAAAATTCCATCATCAATGACTGCAAAGGATTTTCCCTGCCTAACATCTGGCAGGATTTGTTGAAAAATAACCTAAACCGTCAAGGTTAACCGTAACCGTCAAGGTAAACCGTAACCGTGATAGTGATAAGTAAAAAGTGACAACAACAAGACAGCCTGAAGAAGGAGAAGAGTTTTCTCCGAAAATTTGCTATTAATGAAAAAATTTCCTAGTAAAATACCCATAAAAGATGCTTTAGATTATTAATTCAATATGCTATTTACAATTCCAAAATCGTAATCCTTTTCCCGGTCCGCATCAGTTCCGAAGGATAAAGACACTTTATCCGTCATTAGTTTCTTCGTTTAAAACATTTCTTCCAACGGACCCTCTTCACGTTCCATCGCTTGAACTGATCGAACCCTAATCCTGTTGCATCTCCCTCGCTGTGTTTACTGACACCAACGCAACAAGAAAAACAGCCAACCGAATTTTTCTTTTTCCGTCTACGCCTCTCCCAAAAGTCACTTTCATCGGTTGGGGCTCCGCTGTAGTCGCTACTACCACATATCTCATCTTCACAGGTAGAACTCTTCAACACGGAAAGTACACATTCAATTATGACTGCTTCTTCCTCATCCCCCTTTATACTCGGGATGGTTTCTACACAGCTGAGTTTGACAACTCCCTCACAGACAACCTTTCCATCGCTCCGAGGACTACCGAATTCAGATTCTAGCCCTACGCCCGTCACTAAGGTTGAATTCTCATTCCCTTCAAAATCCTTATCTATATAGGTCCCTGCACCGCAAATTCTTCACGCTGAGTGTGACATGCAATGTGCATTTCAGCATTCAACCGAACTTCACTATTATTGACATGCTCATTAACTACACTAATCTCAGAATTTGCTTCTTCACTGGGCTGCAATATCTCTGTAGTGAGCTCTTTATTTCTTTGGGCTTGTTCTCGTCTACGTGATTCTGTCTGTTCTATGAGAGCTTTTATTTCTTCTCTTCGCGCCGTAACCTTCTATTCCACCGCTTGTAGCTTTTCTGCGAGGGCCTCCAACCTCTGCTTCTCTTCAGCTAACGCTGTTCTTATGTCCTCCATTTCTGGTGTTATCTTACTCTTGAAATTTCATTCACCTGTGTGATTACTTTCAGTTTCTTTTCAGATAGCTGAGCTCTGTCTTCACGCTGCTGTACCGAATCATCGCACCGTACAGTTAACCATTGCTGAAGTGCAGCGAACCTCTCATTTATTCTTGCAGTCAGCTGATCGAATAGATCATCTATTGGATCAATCAATTCAGCATTCTGATTCACTAAAAATTCTTTAATTTGTGCCATTGTTATACAGCAGGATTTAATTCCAATCTGCACTGTCAAAAGCGTCTTCCTCTTGTTCTTCCTTTACTTTAACGTTTAAGTGCCCCAGTCTTCTTTGGCATTAAATACTTAGCTAAACTTGCCGTTATCTTCTTGCCATACGCTATCCCATAAGCTGCCACCAAAAATTTTACAGTACCGGGCCGAGCTAGGTTATGCATTCACCGCTCGCCACCTAAATGTTACGACAATGTGTCATTATTTCACCGCTGTCAATCAATTTAACAACCGTAGCCAAACAATTGGTATATTTCTTCTCTGAGGTTCTTCGGCGTAGTTATTGGCACGAAAACTGTATTATATGGGCATACACTTAAACAATTTGAACCAATCACATGCGTACACATAAATAATGTGTTCTATGACTGCGCTGACTGCCTAAACAAACATTTAATTGGCTATAAAAACATAACAATGGCACACATACGAATAAAATTTAGCTGTCTTTTGAACATAAATATTGGATCAACTTTGACCTAAATCAGTTCCCACAAGATAGTTTTAATGAACTTAAATTCCACAGTTCAGTCTTACTATTTCTCAGTTCAGTTCTTGCAATATATTAGTTCAATTCCTCAACTAATTGCGTAGCAGATGTAACAATAAAAACAAAACATTTCTACTAACATGGATGCTGTCAAGAATAAATCCAAACTTTGATTGCACCAGTAAAGTAATACACACCTCCCTTTTTACATTGAAGATTTCATTGCAGGAGCTGCATCCCCTAGCACTGCCATACTCATACACACACACATCAAGGCATTTGTTGAGGGAGCCTCGCTTCGCCTCCTAAGATAAGCTCGACTCTTCACTTCCTCTACAGTAAGGGATGAGGGTTGATGATGATTCCACACTGCAGTGGTTGGCATTCGAACCCAAGCTTCGCTTCTCATTAGAATGACCACTGTCCACTCAGAGACTTCTTAATTCCTCCGTAATTTTGCTTTCATTGGGCCAACCAGTCGCTAATTTCCATTAGGCTCCCAGCCTAGAAATTGCTGCTTTATCAAGCGGATTTAGGCATTCCGCTGTCTTTATGGCAAACTGGCATCTCTAGCTGCCCTGAGTTGTCGTCTCCATTTCTTACCAAATGCAGGGAGTTTTGCTGCTTCATTGCCCAATTCTTATAGCAGATCCAAGGCATTCAATCCCGCCTTTCACATCGGAGAGCATACAGAAAACTGAACTTTCTTCCTTATTTTCACGCTAAGTGCGAAATCTTATTTTTCTGCACGGACCACACACACACACACAGAGCAATTGTTCTCGAAAATGCCCCAAACATTCGACGAATTTACGATTATTCGCTAAACCTTTTGTCCATCTTCATTCATTTCTACAAGTGGCCTCTTCGATACGTACCTCTTTCCCTGTTTAGACTGGCCGCCAGCTGCAACCTTCGGTTTACGACCTAACAGAGCGCTAGGAAATCTAGACCACCCAGCCAGAGGGAATTCTTCACCTCCTTTCTGTCCTATCCCCAGATAAACTTTCTCTGCTGTTTACACTTTGACTCCAATCAAGCCTTGAACATGATTAATACTTAATTAATTTCATACCTCCACTGCGCCCATTAATTATTAAATTAATGGCGGGGGGGTCGTAACATCTGCCCCTCCTCAAGAAATCCAGAAGTCCTCTTCTGGGCCTATCGCTTTACTCCTAACAATTCCCGAAGCAACCATTGAGTGCTACCTTTTCCCACAGGTGGAACCAACTCAATCAAACACCATTAGCCCAATCAACCCTTAAGTTGTAGTTTCCTCTATCACCACATTCGCTCACATTTGGGCGCCTACGGCTCCTCCCCAGATACCTTTTGTAATTTCGACAGGCCTCACCTGAACCCTTTCCAAGGTCATCTGACCTACCTCAACAACATCTGCCCTTCCGTACCCGTACTATGGTACAAAGCACTACACAGTAAATTATCACTAAACCATTACTTACTATACACAATCCACAAATACTACACCAACACTGTACAGGCACTGTACACACACTTTACAAGCACTACACTAGCACTATACAAACACTGAAAGCAAATACCACACTAGGCCAAGTTCATATTACATCACTGGAAAAGAAACACTTTCCTATTTGCTTGGAATTCCTCATCTCAACACCCTCACCTCCGGAGCCACCAGGGAAAAATTCAAACATTCGGATCTCCACAGTACCCCTACTGAACCACTGGCGCGACAGTTACATTTCCGACACCTGGCAAACCACATCAATAACCCAAGAAAATCAACACAATTTCCTTAACAGCCTAATACCAGGATGCTTCCGACATCCAAAATTCACACAGGGCTCACTCCCTAAAAACCGTGTGAACATCCATGCACAAGAAACGCATTGCTAGGTACGTTTCAGGTGCAACGTCTACGACTGAACAAGATTTAGTAGTGCGGTAGATACGGCATCGATATTCGTTAACTTTGCTCGCATCAAAATTTCGACAGCTTACCAAGAACACCTGTCTCCTTCTGACCCAGCCACTGTGCCACGCTCACGAGGGAAACCTCTACCTCATCCATCCGTGTACAGAATTTCCTTGCTGCAGGACCAAGCGTCTACCATTCCGATGCGAAGAAAAGTCTTGACCAATCCAGGATTGGCAGAATAGGTCGATGTCGATCAGTAATACACATGACGCCATTTCCAGCGCATGGAAATTTCTTCCGTCCGAGCATTCTACAGTCGGCGTGTGCGAAGCACATCGAGAGTGGCCAACACCACTGCTCAGAAATGAACACCTGTTGCGTCGAACAAGCCGAAACCATAACTCGCTATAAACGCTATGCCTTCACATACTTCGCAATACACTTCTGGTTAAACCGACCCATTCCTGTTTCGAAATTCACCTTCTGTAATGATTAACCTGAACGTACTGACTCTCTGCCATTTGGGTTAATTCTCTATAACAATTTCTTTCAATCCATAACTGGTAAGTGGAACTACTGACAACTGCGCTTAGCGACTACCGATTCTTGTTTCTCAAACAGGCTGACCACTGCTATTCAGTTTGGAAACTACGTTCTCTCTCAGACTAACATCTGCCAAGACGAAGAACCTTTCTCTCTCTACATAACTCGCACACATTAGGCTTACAACACGTTCTGATTCAGTACATCTCCTAGTACTATCCGGATTATATCCTAAAAAAATTATAATCCCAGCCCCTGCGCCATCTTTTCTGAATTTAACCCTTTGCCTACGCTCCGTGACAGATGTGAGATACTTGCCTACATAACGCATGCAACACATTTTTATACAAACTCAATATGCTATTTACAATTCCAAAATCGTAATCCTTTTCCCGGTCCGCATCAGTTCCGAAGGATAAAGACACTTTATCCGTCATTAGTTTCTTCGTTTAAAACATTTCTTCCAACGGACCCTCTTCACGTTCCATCGCTTGAACTGATCGAACCCTAATCCTGTTGCGTCTCCCTCGCTGTGTTTACTGACACCAACGCAACAAGAAAAACAGCCAACCGAATTTTTCTTTTTCGTCTACGCCTCTCCCAAAAGTCACTTTCCTTGGTTGGGGCTCCGCGGTAGTCGCTGCTACCACATATCTCATCTTCACAAGTAGAACTCTTCAACACGGGAAGTACACATTCAATTATGACTGCTTCTCCCTCATCCCCTTTTATACTCGGCATGGTTTCTACACAGCTGAGTTCGGCAACTCCCTCACAGACAACCTTTCCATCGCTCCGAGGACTACCGAATTCAGATTCTAGCCCTACGCCCGTCACTAAGGTTGAATTCTCATTCCCTTCAAAATCCTTATCTATAGGTCCCTGCACCGCAAATTCTTCGCGCTGAGTGGGACATGCAATGTGCATTTCAGCATTCAACCGAACTTCACTATTATTGACATGCTCATTAACTACACTAATCTCAGAATTTGCTTCTTCACTGGGCTGCGATATCTCTGTAGTGAGCTCTTTATTTCTTTGGGCTTGTTCTCGTCTACGTGATTCTATCTGTTCTATGAGAGCTTTTTTATGTCTTCTCTTCGCGCCATAACCTTCTCTTCCACCACTTGTAGCTTTTCCGCGAGGGCCTCCAACCTCTGCTTCTCTTCAGCTAACGCTGTTCTTATGTCCTCCATTTCTGGTGTTATCTTACTCTTGAAATTTCATTCACCTGTGTGATTACTTTCAGTTTCTTTTCAGATAGCTGAGCTCTGTCTTCACGCTGCTGTACCGAATCATCGCACCATACAGTTAACCATTGCTTGAAGTGCAGCGAACCTCTCATTTATTCTTAGTCAGCTGATCGAATAGATCATCTATTGGATCAATCAATTCAGCATTCTGATTCACTACAAATTCTTTAATTTGTGCCGTTGTTATACAGCAGGATTTAATTCCAATCAGCACTGTCAAAAGCGTCTTCCTCTTGTTCTTCCTTTACTTTAACGTTTAAGTGCCCCAGTCTTCTTTGGCATTAAATACTTGGCTAAACTTGCCGTTATCTTCTTGCCATATGCTATCCCATAAGCTGCCACAATAAATTTTACAGTACCGGGCCGAGCTAGGTTATGCATTCACCGCTCGCCACCCAAATGTTACGACAGTGTGACATTATTTCACCGTTGTCAATCAATTTAACAACCATAGCCGAACAATTAGTATATTTCTTCTCTGAGGTTCTTCGGCGTAGTTATTGGCGCAAAAACTGTATTATATGGGCATACACTTAAACAATTTGAACCAATCACATGCGTACACATAAATAATGTGTTCTATGACTGCGCTGACTGCCTAAACAAACATTTAATTGGCTATAAAAACATAACAATGGCACACATACGAATAAAATTTAGCTGTCTTTTGAACATAAGTATTGGATCAACTTTGACCTAAATCAGTTCCCACGAGATAGTTTTAATGAACTTAAATTCCACAGTTCAGTCTTACTATTTCTCAGTTCAGTTCTTGCAATATATTAGTTCAATTCCTCAACTAATTGTGTAGCAGATGTAACAATAAAAACAAAACGTTTCTACTTACATGGATGCTGTCAAGAATAAATCCAAACTTTGATCGCACCAGTAAAGTAATACACACCTCCCTTTTTACATGGAAGATTTCATTGCATGAGCTGCATATCCTGGTACTGCCATACTCATACACACACACACACATCGAGGCGTTTGTTGAGGGAGCCTCGCTTTGCCTCGTAAAATAAACGCGACTCTTCACTTCCTCCACAGTAGGGGATGAAGGGGGATGATGATTCCACACTGCAGTGGTTGGCATTCGAACCCGAGCTTCGCTTCTCATTAGAATGACCACTGTCCACTCAGAGACTTCTTAATTCCTCCGTAACTTTGCTTTCATTAGGCTAACCAGTCGTTAATTTCCATTAGGCTCCCAGCCTAGAAATTGCTGCTTTATCACGCGGATTTAATCATTCCGCTGTCTTTATGGCAAACTGGCATCTCTAGCTGCCCCGAGTTGTCTCCATTTCTCACCAAAAGCAGGGAGTTTTGCTGCTTCATTGCCCAATTCATATAGCAGATCCAAGGCATCCAATCCAGCCTTTCACATCGGAGAACGTACAGAAAACTGAACTTTTTTCCTTATTTTCACGCTAAGTGCGAAATCTTATTTTTCTGCACGGACCACACACACACACAGAGCAATTGTTCTCGAAAATGCCCCAAACAATCGACGAATTTACGATTATTCGCTAAACCTTTTGTCCATCTTCATTCATTTCTACAAGTGGCCCTCTTCGATACGTACCTCTTTCCCTCTTTAGACTGGCCACCAGCTGCAACCTTCGATTTACGACCTAACAGAGCGCTAGGAACTCTAGACCACCCAGCCAGAGGGAATTCTTCTGTCCTATCCCCAGATAAACTTTCTCTGCTGTTTACACTTTGACTCCAATCAAGCCTCGAACATAATTAATACTTAATTAATTTCATACCTCCACTGCGCCGATTGATTACTAAATTAATGGCGAGGGTGGGTCGTAACAATATATATACAGTACAATGCCGAAAATTTGCACTCTTAAAATCCGCATGGATTCGAACACCAATCACAGTTACAGTTAACAGACATGTAAAAAAAAAAAAGGTAAATCTTTTTTTATGTGTTTTCTCTATTTGAAAATTATTAATGATATAATTTTTTTTATCAAAAACTATGGTGTTCAAATAAAGCACATATCAAGCAGGCAATCTGGCAATTTAGCATTGCGTGTTTACATTTTTTCCTGGTACACGTGCTGTGAGAATCTGTTTTTTTTTTTATGTCTTTTTTCACGTCTTAAGGTGAAATTTTTTGGATAATTGTTTGGAAATTTGAGAAAAGGGCAGGAGTGAAGAGAGAGCACAGCTCTTTAACGATTCAGCAGAAAGTGGATTTGTTGCAAAAACTTGATAATGGCAGTGCACCAAAGCATGTTGCAGAGATTTTTAGTATTGCTGTTCCGACTGTGTACGATATTAAGAAAAACAGACAAGATATTGCAATTCTATGCAATGAGTAATAGCAATTCTGGAATTGCTGATCCCAAAACGATGCATGAAGCCAGAAACTCCACCCTCGATGCTGTTGTTTACGAGTGGTTTCGGCAAAAGCGTAACGATGGTATGCCAATTACAGGCCCACTCTTATGCGAAAAACCAAGCTATTTCATCAGCAACTGAAGATTGATGAGCCTTGTAATTTTTCAGTTGGATGGCTATCCCACTTCAAACAAAGACATGGAATTTGTTACTTGAAATCCTGAGGGGAGCAAGAATCAGCAGATAAGGTAGCTGCAGAAGAGTTTCTGGATGTGTTTGCAAATTTGTCCAGGAGGAAGCTCTTTCTCCTGATCAAATTTATAACATGGATAAAACTGAACTTGTCTGGCATCGTCTACCAAGACATACTCTAGTGTGTGCTGATGAAGTAGGACCAACCGGTGTTAAGGAAAGCAAACAAAAAGTAACAGTTGCTCTTTGTTCCAATGCCTCTGGAAATCATAAATGTATGCCATTTGTGATTGGAAAAAGTGCTTGTCCTAGGGCTTTGAAGGGCTTACCTGTGGTCTATCGCAGTAAAAAAAAAATCATGGATGACCAAAGAACTCTCTACAGACTGGTTCAATAATCACTTTGTTAAAGATGCCAGAAGGCACTGTGTGTAGGTCGGACTTGCTCCAGACTGTAAAATTTTGTTGGTATGGGACAACTGCATGGCACATCCTGAAGATTTAACTTCAAATAATATTACAGTTATGTTCTTACCCCCAAACACAACTTCATTAATTCAGCCCATGGAACAGGGCATAGTTAACAGTTGGAAGTGCAACTACAAAGGAGAATTCCTAAGGAAACTGTTGAACTCTGATAAATCGTTTCAAACAATCAAAACATTCATTAAAGATTTCACAATGAAGGACTGATAGCAGGTTCATGGAACAATGTGAAACGTTCTACTCTTATAAATGCATGGCATAAGTTATGGCCAGCATCAATATTTATTGACTCTGAACCCGAGGATTACGAGTTTAGGCCAAATCAAAGGCTACGCAGCTTCTAGCATATGCCAAACAAGCAAATGTGTCAATGATTAATGCTTTTAGAAGAAGATATAATTGAATGGATGGAATCTTCAGACAAGAGTGAAGTCCAAACGATGACTGATGATGAAATCATAGCTAGTGTGATTAATCCTGATGCAGGTGATTTAGACACTGACAGCAAGGATTCTACTACAAATAAAATATCCTTAGGTGATGGAATTTTGTTGGAAGAACAATACATTATTTTTTTAGAACAGCAGAAATGTGTTTCAGCACAGGAAATAATGATGATTTATAGACTTCAGGAAAAACTTCAATGAGAGAAACCAAATTTAAAACAATTGACCATTGATGGAATGTTTGCCAACCAGAATGTTTGATTGACATATACAGTATTTGGTAAATAAAAATTCAATTAATTAATACAGTACTGTTTTATGAATTTGTTCCCTATATTTTACTTACTTATTAAACACTTTATATATCTATATAAATTCCAAATACTACTAATTACAGTATTAAATACATATTACTAATTAATTATACTAATTATTAAACAAATGAAAGCCTATAATTCATACATACATACCATCCTATTTGAACTAGTATTATACAGTACGTATGTACTAGTAAACACACATATGTTCTCTAAAATCTGCAAAATTCTACAATCTGCACAACCTCTAGAACCAAGTTGTGCAGATTTTTGGAATTGTGCTATATATAAATATCAAAATTATTGATATATATATATCAATAATTTTGATATTTATCTTCAAGAAAAAGCTGCAAAGGAAATGGACATGGAGGCATCTCAATGGATGGACAAGTGAAATTGATTTTATTATGTGTAACAAGATTTTTGTCATGGAAGACTGCAATGTGCTGAACAAGTTCAACACAGGTAGTGACCATAGAATGGTAAGAGGTAAGATGCACCTCAATGCTAAACTCGAGCGTGGCAAGCTCATAAAACAAACAAAGTGTATTGATGTGACCAACCTTAAAAAGCATCATAATACCTTCAAATTGGAACTGAAGAACAGATTCTCTGCCCTAGAAGGTCTAACATCAGAAGAAGTGGACATCTCTGAAGTTAACAGAAAAGTAACCAAAGCTCTTATGGAAACAGCAAAAAGATTAACTGGATCTAAGAACAAGTTGTATGTGAACAAATTATCGGGAAAAACCAAAATTCTGATGAAAAAAATAAGAGAGATGAGGACAACTAAAGAAGATGTGACTTCCAAAGTGGAATATATAGAGCTATGCAAGACAGTACGAAAAAGTATCACTGAAGACGTAAGGAAATTCAACTGTGAACTAGTGAGGAAAGCAATTGAAAACAACCAAAGCCTAAAGTTAGCAAAGGGACATCTCAGTAAGTTAAGAAAACAGATTATGGCACTGAGAAAAGAAGATGGTTCTGTAACAATAAATAGAGGCGAAATTTTGACAAGAGTGAAAGATTTCTGCTCCAAATTATATGAAAGGGATGATACATGTACTCCAGACACCATGAAAGGTACCAGTACCAGATTTCTTCCAGTCCTTCCAGCAGAAGTTGCACATGCAATCAAGAACATGAAGCGGGGGAAAGCTCCAGGAGAAGATGGAATTACTGTAGACATCATACAAGAAGCAAGTGGAGAAATTGAAACAGTACTCGCCCAAGTTTTCACTCGAGGCCTTAATGAAGGGAAGATTCCTGAGGATTGGAACAATGCTACAATGACCCTGCTACATAAAAAAGGGGATATTGAGGATCTCAGTAACTACAGACCTATCAGCCTCCTATCAGTGGTTTATAAAATCTTCACTAAAGTTCTTTCACACCGCTTGAAGGTAACACTGGACATGGCTCTACCGAGAGAACAAGCTGGATTCAGGAGTGGCCACAGCACTATAGATCATATCCACATACTGAGAGAACTAATTGAAAGAGCTAGGGTATATGAACTTCCATTGTGCATGGCTTTTATCGATTATGAAAAGGCCTTTGATTCGGTGAAACCATCTGCAGTTACAATGCCTTTGAAATCCTGCGGTATTGAAGATGCATACATTAATATTATTAAAAACATCTATGAAAATGCAAGTGCACAGATTCGGCTGTTTGAGAATACAGCACACATAAAAATTGGAAAGGGAGTGAGACAAGGTCACACCATATCTCCCTAGCTCTTTAATGCCACATTGGAAAATGTCTTTCAGGCACTGAATTGGGAAAACAAAGGGATAAAGATTAATGGAGATTATCTAACTCACCTTAGTTTTGCTGATGACGTAGTTATTTTTGCAACTACCCCATCAGAGCTGCAGAGTATGATCCAGGAACTTGCTGACAAGAGTAAAGAAGTGGGATTAAAAATGAACTTTCAGAAGACGAAAGTGATGTACAATGCTTTTACAAAAATGAAGATTTATCGATTGATGGAGAAAAGCTGGAGATAACAGATGTGTACGTTTATCTTGGACAGCAATCAAGTGAGGGTCACATTGATGAAGAAATTAATCGGCATATAAAATTTGCCTGGAGAGCTTTTGGAAGAAACAGCATAATTTTCAAGAGCAATATGCCATTATGTCTTTAAAAAAAAATGTTTGATCAATGCATCCTTCCAGTGCTTACGTATGGTGCAGAGACGTGGACCTTAACTAAAAGAGATATAAAAAGGCTGCAGACAACTCAAAGCAGCATGGAGAGGTGCATGCTTGGTGTAACCAGAAGAGATAAGAAGAGGAACTTATGGATCAGAAAAATGACAAGAGTGGAAGACATCATGATCAGAGTAAAATCCCTGAAATGGCAATGGGCTGGACATACTGCCAGAAGGACAGACCATCGATGGACAGTCAAAATTTTAGATTGGATTCCAAGGGACAGGAAAAGACCCAGAAGAAGACCACATGGAAGATGGGTGGATGAAATTCGAAAGTATGTGGGAGTAACTTGGAGGAGACTGGCCCAAGACAGACCGTTGTGGAAGAGGCTTGGAGAGACCTTCGTCCAGCAGTAGATTGATAATGGTTGACAATGATGATGATATATATACAGGGTGGCGACAGACCTGGAAAATATGAAAAATCGGGAAAAGTCAGGGAATTTCCTTCGATCGGGAAAAGTCATGGAAATTTGTGGCAAATTGAACGAAGTCTGGAATTTTTATTTCCGTCGTCCTAGCTCATCTTGCCAGCGATAAAATAATAAAACATTGGATGTTGTTTCACCCAAATACACTGACGGTAAGAAGAAATCCCAACACCAAGAAGGGGTTGTGTTAGATAAATGACAGTTGGTAGGCGGTGAGAGTACATCTGTAAGATGACGTCTATGCAAATTTCACGCTCTGCGCATACATGTGGTGCTAGTAGCGCTCCTCGGAACATGCAAAGCAGGTTTGCTGTAAATACGCGCTGTAATGTTCGTGAGCGTTAGTTATCGTTGAGATTCGACGTAGGGTGTTGATGTTAGTCAAGAATGCCTTTAAAAAGACGAAGAAGCCATTATCAACAGCTCACGGAGTTTGAACGAGATCGTGTAATAAGGCTACGAGAAGGTGGATTTTCTTTCCGCAATATTGCAGAACGACTCTGCAGGAATGTAGCCACTGTGCATGATTGTTGGCAGCAGTCGTCAAGGGAAGGTACTGCCTCAAGAAGACCGGGTTCCGGCCGGCCACGTGGCACTACTGAGAGGGAAGACCGCCGTGTGCGGCGTATGGCCGTGGCACATGGTACTGCGTCTGCGGCAGCAATTCGAGCTGCAGTTGCCACCACAGTGACACAACGAACTGTTACAAATCGATTACTTGAAGGACAGCTCCGAGCCAGACGCTCTGTAGCATGCATTCCACTTACTCCAAACCACTGCCGTTTGCGATGTCAGTGGTGTCAAGCTAGAGCTCATTGGAGGACGGAGTGGAGATCTGCTGCGTTTTCTGATGAAAGCCGTTTCTGCCTAGGTGCCAGTGATGGCTGTGTGTTGGTTAGAAGGAGGCCAGGTGAGCGCCTGCAACCAACCTGTCTGCGGCCGAGACACACTGGACCTACACCTGGAGTTATGGTCTGGGGAGCAATTTCGTATGACGGCAGGAGCACTCTCGTGGTTATCCCACGCACCCTGATGG
Organism: Macrothele yani; assembly: GCA_039090855.1. Classification (NCBI taxonomy): domain Eukaryota; kingdom Metazoa; phylum Arthropoda; class Arachnida; order Araneae; family Macrothelidae; genus Macrothele; species Macrothele yani. Next base: position 83,333,276 of record CM077017.1, read on the forward strand.
CACAGTTGTATGTCGGTCTGGTGATTCAACCTGTGGTGCTGCCATTCATGAACAGCATTCCAGGGGGTGTTTTCCAACAGGATAAAGCTCGCCCGCATACCGCTGTTGTAACCCAACATGCTCTACAGAGTGTCGACATGTTGCCGTGGCCTGCTAGATCACCAGATCTTTCACCAATCGAGCACGTATGGGACATCATTGGACGACAACTCCAGCGTCACCCCCAACCAGCATTAACCGTCCCTGTATTGACCAACCAAGTGCAACAGGCATGGAACTCCATCCCACAAACTGACATCCAGCACCTGTACGACACAATGCATGAACGTTTGCGTGCTTGCATTCAACATTCTGGCGGTTACACCGGTTATTAATGTACCAGCATTTCACATTTAAAATGGCTCTTCTCGCGCTTACAATAAGCTGTGATCTTGAAACCTTAATCGATTAAGTATGTTACCTATAAAAATGTATTGCCGCCATTTCATTCCTCTACAACTATTTTTTCGTGGTGTTGGGATTTTTTTCCGTCAGTGTATATTTGCGAGCTTTTATGTCTGCATACTATTTCATTAAAACGATGTAGTTTTATCGTCTAAATGGCCATGTTTTCTTTGACTCGGGCTCCAACGCACCCTTGTTCAATCAATCCACAATTCCGCATCTGCCCCTAATGCCAGCACGGTGTTTCTGGGATGGCTTCCTGTTGTTGTAAATATACATAATTCAGACTGAATTATGTGTGCGCACTCGATAAAAAAATCGAAAAGAGATATAATAATTTGTTAAAAAAAAAAAAGGAAGGAAGCAATTTCGGAATCAGATTGTTTTTAATTCATGTTTATAGGTCGTATTTTCTGTTTTATTTACGAAGTGTAATAGTATAAATTATTTACTTTGTGTGCTTTGAAGTACCTTTTGCATCGGACGGACGCCCGCTGTGTGCATTATTTCTTTTTCCTTCTGATTGTTTGGGTACAAAAGTTCGATATCGGGATGTTACGTACGCTTCGCATTTTCTCGGGTTCGGCTTTAAGGAGTGACCTTGAGGAGACATCCTTTGCGCAAGACGAGCCGAACCGGGTTTTCAGCAAATTTCGCAAGCTTTGTCTTTTCAGCACGTCTTTTGTAAAAAAAGATTGTGCTTCTGTTATCGGTATGTCCAGGGCTCGACAAATTCCTTGCACCAGGTCGCCCAGGCGCCTAAAATTCGGGCTGTGGCGCCTAATTTTCTTCTTAGTAGAGATTTCGTAATATATTGCAGTAAATGCCGTAATTTCTGTTGTGTAATCCATAGGTTATCTATTAAAAAGTTATAAATTTAGGTGCTGCAGATACCGGTAAAGAAAAACAAAACTGTGCGTCGTTTTAAAAAGTCCGCGAGGTAATTGTCAGGAGTGGTAGGTGGTATTATTGGGAAAGTACCAAAAATGCGATAACAGAAAAAAATATAACGTAACAGCGAGATAGAAGACTGCAAAGAGATTGTAAGAATATATATTTTTTCTTTTACTTAGAAGTATTTTGACAGAAAATATGACGCAAGGAAGGCGTTACTATTGCGCGTGGGAAAGCCTACGCGGTGTGAGAATCTGTGACTCTGGAATCGCGCAGAGCTATTCCGTAGCGTGTAGCCATTCTGCGAATCGCATCCCCTAGTTTTGGTGCGCTGATTGTTTTAGTTAAGGTTTTTTCGGTATTCAGTTGAAACGTATTCAGAAATAAGACAATGCTATGGACTGTCCGCAATTTCAACGGATTTTTTAGTCTAACTAATGAACTGCGATAATGCGGCAACAGCTAACAATTTTAGTTCTTTTTTTACTTAAAAGTAACACAAAAGTACTTCAAAATGACAGTTACTGTTTCAATAAGATCATCATTTCTTTCTTGCATCTTTGGATTTCTGAGTCGGTCCTGTGAATCGCAGTTTTCTGTCGGAAATTACGATTCACGATTAACATTACATGATGGGTGCGGATCACGTGGTGCTGATTATACGACTGCTATGCATGCCAATTACCACGGAATGTTCGTATTTTCTACCGATTTAGAGTTCTAACTACGGATTCTACGAATTTTCATTTGTTTAAAAAAATATTTTGCTATTATTTTATGTTATACATAAGATTCTTAAGCGGATTCGCAGAATTCTTCGGTTGTTTTTTTTTTTTTTTTTTGTAGTTATTTAGATCGCTATCATGATTGATGCAAAACTGAAGTGAATTTGGGGGTTGGGTCATTTTCCGTCTGGGGACTGTATTTCGTGTTTCAAAGTTTTCGAAAACAGTAGTTAAATGGAGTAAAAAGAATTTGCCCTAATCGTAATTTGTTTCTCCAGAAGTTGCGTTTGTGTCTAGTTAGTATTCTTGTTAAATATCATTTTATGGCATATATGTTCGTATTTCAGCTTGCAATTCTACAGGCAATAATTTGTGGAAACGGAAGTTAGACGCCGCGAAAATTGCCTCCTAATCTTCAGGCTTGAGGTTCTACCGCGAATTCGAGAAATTCCTCCTTTTTCATGTTGGCCACTCCGGAGATCGATGCACAAGTAAAATTAATCGTGTGGGGGGGGGGGAGTAGATGTTCGTTGGAGGACGGAATTCCATCTTTACGAAACTTTCGAAAACGGAAAGTCGACGGAGTTCAGATTTTTTCCGTAATCGTAATTTCTTTTTTCTCGCGATGTTGCCTGTGTCCTGTATTTTTAAGTAATTTTTTACTGCATAAATTTTTGCATTTCACCTTGAAAATAGGAGAAAATTTTCCAAAACCGGAAGTCAGACGGAATTCCCGTAATCGCCCCCCCCCCCTCCCGTTATGTTCCCACTCTCCAGCCTTGTTAAATATCCCCTGCCCCCATAAGTTTTTGCATTTAATTTTGGTAAGGGAAGAAGGAAATTCCCGAAAACGCAAGCAAGTGACGAAGTTGCAAAATTTGTAAAAATTTATTCATGGTGTTCAAAAGTATTAATATTCCCAAAGCTACACCATTTGTCTGAAATAGTTGAAGCTTTGATATCATGTGCTCATGGTCCTCAGGCCGACGGTTGTTATCAGAGAACACAAAAATCAAGAAAAGAAAGAGAAGCGACAATGAAGAATTAGGGACAGAGAATGCAGAAAGAAAAATTAAGCAATCGATGTTGTGCAGTTGCAGAGTCAACAAAACACAGACTAACAGCAGTAGTCTGCATTCTTGCTGTCTGTTTTGATTTTTCACCAGTTAAAATGTTCAGGCCGCCACGGTGGCGCAGTGGTCTAAGCGATGGCCTCTGATCATTCGTCCGTAAGGGGTCCGGGTTCAAATCCCGGTGAAGCATGGATGTTGTGTTTGTCTTACGGCACTGGTTCTCTCTCTTCCCTGGAACCAGTGACCCTAAATTAGGGACGGGCGACTGCTTATAGCCCATTGAGTTGCTCACGGTGGTCGTTAAACCTCCAATAAAAAAAAAAAAAAATAATAAATAAATAAAATGTTCAGCTCCCCCCCTCCCTCGCTTTTGGTCTCATCTTGTCAGAAACTGCAATTTTAGAGGCAGTATGATCATATGGTAAGTGGAGGTTCGTGCACTGCGCGTTCGCTTTCTTGGGTTTCCTGTCTGTCAAGCATTGTGGAATTCTGATTTTTATCTCTACGTGTTGAATTCCCATTTTTATTTCTACACTGAATACATATTTCATTTCCATTAAGCTTCCCTCAAATATTCTAATACTCTGCTCATTTCTTTTTTTTTTTTCTTTTTTTTTTTTTTGATGAGGCTTCCTTTAAAAAAAAGGAATATGTATAATTTTTTTATTCTTTAGAATTGTAGACATTGTGCTTTCCAGTATTACAAAATGCTGTACAATTTATTTATTTTTTAGCTGCCTTCAACATCTTTAATAAATGATTTTATCAGCAAAGGACAATGTGTTCAACTTGTGATTTGAAGCCACAAGTTTAGAAAAATAAGTTTTATGAAACAAAGCTTGAATTTGTTCAGAACAAGAGTATGCAACATTAACAAAAAGTGCTACTGAACACCATCTGTCTATTTGGTCGAATGGTAAGATGCCAGTCTGAAATTCTTTTTGAATGTTAATTAAAGATGACTTTTTGATTACTTATTGGTGGAAATTGAAGATGTGCTGCAAGGAGTGTAGTTGCAGTCTGTCCCTGGCTGAGTGGTGGCAGAATTATTTCAGAGGGAGGTCACTTTCCAAGGTTAAAGTGGTCAGCGTGGAATGTTTGCTTTTGTTGTCTATTGTTATGAATGAGTTGTGCATCAAATCCTTATGTTGTTTGCATTTTATGGGCTATTTTTTATTTTTAAACAAGAATATTTTGAGTTATCACGTTGGCCACTAAATTTTTTTGACTTATCAAGACCATAACTTCATTATATGCCTAGGGCATTTGCAAGGAATTTTACTTTTTTTCAGTTATCAGAAATTCAGTGTTATCAAAGGTAAGAGTTATCAAGAGTTGACTTCATTTGTAAAAATAGAAGTAAGAAAGTTTTTATATTATTTGCCTTTGCATTCATTAACTTTTCTGGTTTGTATGCAGTGGTCAGGGAAAAAAGTGCATTTTAACCTGGAAAAGTCAGGGAATTTTTTGTTCATGATTTTGTAGCCACCCTGATATATCAAAATTAATAATCAAAGAATTATAGCAACCAACTATTATTTTTGCTCTACAGCATTGAACATCTTCTGTGCCTATAGCTTCTAAAAAAGAGCATTAAAAAGGAAAAAAATAATAAACAAAAAACATTTACTAACCCAAAAAATTCTCATAAAAAAGAAAAAGATTTATTCAAAAACTTAAGCAAATTAACTCAACTAGGAGGACAGAAGGAATTATTGCGGAACAAGATGGCAGCTATCACCTATGGCTTTATCAAGGGGAGACACATATCATAGCTCTACACAGACCAAAGTGTGGGGTTCTGCGTCATTTGGTTAGCACCTCAGCCCCCCAAAAAATTACATTGGACAGGAAAAATAACAATAAAAAAAATACTAAATACAAAAAATAAAATAAAAAATAAAATAAATAAATAGACTTACCCAGCAACTAACTATCAAGCCAAAGGGCAAGATACCCACCCATAAAACACGAAAAGCTACAAGAGGATTACAAAAATAACTAATAAAACAGGTATAAATTGCTTAGAATCCCCTTCCACCCACAAAAAACAGCACAAACCAGATGACCCGTGCCCAACTCGCACTAAACCTCTGCTATATGAGACGGAAGCCAAAAAAACTAATACGATGAGCATTACAATGCACAAATAAAAATAGAAAACCTTCAAGGATAAAAGTTATTTAATCAAATGCTTGTATCAAGTTACTATATACAAAATATTGCTAAAGTTGAGTATTATAACACCTACAACGTAAGTAAGCGGAAAAAACTTATGAACAGAAATTCAAACAACAAAAACGTGGTTGCTAATAAAACAAGGGACACCGTAAGAAAAACTCCAAGAAAGCTTAAAAGACCCAATCTGCTAAAACAAGCAAACAAATAAACAAAAAAAAACTCAAAAAAATCAAAACAGTACAATCTAATTAAAAAACGAAAAAAAAAACTTACCCCCCTCCCCTCTCCGATAAAAAGGGGAGAACCCTGAGTGCATGGTGCACCAATGAACTCCCAATGAACTCTTTGGACGAAATGGCCACCAAAAACGTTCGTATCTCCTTCTAGGGGCCAACTGCCAAAACCTAAAAGTTTGGGGAAAGAGGTTATGGCAGGAATACTGCCAAACTTTGAAAAACAAGTAAAACATGGCTGTTACTGAGTGAGAGCTAAGACCTACCCAGAATACTTAAAACATCTCCTTGTGATAAGATTTTCTCATATATATCAAAATTAATCTACCCAGAATACTTAAAACATAGAATACTGATCAGATTTTCTGCTCACAAGCGTTGAAAGTATTAAATCACCCGAAAATACAAAACCCTTCCCAAACCCATAATAATTATAGTTATACTATTTTTATAACAAATTTTATATATTTTATATAACATTCTTTAATAAAATATAAACTTTTTTACATTATTTTTTAATAGATTTTAAACTTTTTTTAATTAAAGAAATGAGAACAGATATTGCATTTTAGGTTCCAAGCTTGAAAGTGAACCACATCATCATCTAAAGTTCTATGAGATAGCTTTGATTTAGATGATTCATTCGTTCACTCAGAAATTAAATTGGGTCTACAATCCTAACATTTTACTTAAAAACTACTGTCTTTAATGCTCGTATTAAGAATACTTTGGCTACTTGGTTTTCAATAAACTGACTGATAAATGCTTTAACATGTATTTCAAAATCTCATTGTAAATTACATGTCCTGGCATACCTTAAGACCTGTGAAATAAAAACATTCTCAATAACCTTGTAGGAGATGTTGCTGCACTACATTATAAATTTTACAATCTTAAATTTAGTCATTTTGCTTGTCAAACAGACTAATAACTGGGTTGCCATAATTGAGTTTAATAGATAAATCTAAGAAGTTAAGTTCCTGGTTACTGGTGTTAGTTTTATTTAATTTAAGGCAGCAAGGTAAAATATCCATGAAATCTTGCTCCAGAATTCCTGAATTATTTAAGCAAAGCAAGTCTTCAATATACCTGTAAGTATATAAGTAGCTATCACAACTTAAAGATTTATATTTAATAAACTGATATTCTTTAAAAAACAGGAAGAGATTACATACACTAGTTGAATGGGAGCATCCCATAGGAATTCCATTAACCTGCTTGTAGAACTTATTGCCAAAAAGGATAGTTATTTTTAATGCAGCAATTTAATAGAATATGCCAAGATTTTTCAGAGACAATGGTAGAGACCTAAAACTCTACAAACAGCAATTTCAGAGTAGTAGTAATATCATCTATTGGGAGGCTAGTATGCAAATTCTCAAAGTCATAGCCATTGAAATCCACAAGCCTAATGTTAATTATATCTGAAATCACCTCTGAATAGCTCTTAATAATCTAAAAATCCTTACAATCAAATTTAGTACTATTTTTAACAAGTATTAAAACCTGCTTCAAGACTGATTCAAAATACTGATCTATTGCTTTCTAATAACTTTTAACCCCGCTAGCTATGAACCTAAATTTAACCGGTTCTTAAAGAAATTTGGCAGTAGCAAAAAGATAAGGAAATTCGGGTTCACAACTGCTTGCCAGCCTAAGCTGTCTGTAAAATGCCTTGAACTTATCAGCAAGTTCATTACCTGAAGCAGGAACTGGAAGATATGTTACCTTATTATTGAGTTCTCAATTAATTAATTCCAAATAGAACGTTTTACAAATTATGGAAAAGTTATTGTTAGCTTTATCTGTGGTGGTAAAAATGTATTCTTCTTGTAGACTGGTAAGAGACTGTTTTAATTCTTTGGAGAGAAAAAGCTATTGTCATGAAAAACTTCTAAATTAGACAAATAAAGCTTAAAATCTTTCAAAATATTACATTTCCACTCGGCAAAGGCATCTATTGACAAATTGTAGGCTAAACTAGTTCTAACAATATATTTATTCAAATCCTGACAAAATTCATACTTAATCTTCTCTTTAGAGAGGTTGAAGGAGGGTCTAAACTTAGCACCAAACCCCAAAAGCTTTCTAAGTAAGGGGTTATCCACAAAATCTAAATTACCTGTGATAATATGCTTATAAAAACTGTTGTAGAAAAGAGTACCTTGAAACTTATTACAATTACAGCTAAAATTAAGACAGTTAGATTACGAGGTATGTGACTCATAATTTTTGATACTAGTTTTTGCATATTTAAAACTTACAACGTGTTTGGTGTTTAAAAATAGGTAAGCTGCCTGCATTATAATAGAAGAGTTTTCTAATCCTAAGATAATCGTAGCACTTATTAAGAAATCTAACAGCAATGAAGTTTTTGGAGATTGGCTTAGACAAAATTTTTCCTTTGAGAATAAATTTAAGCAAATCCAAGACCAGGTAAAAAACATGGGAATCTATATTACATGCAAGAGAATTCCAGGTTTTAAAAAACCATTTAAGCACAGAATGCTTAAAAGTCCTAAGAAGAGACACTGTAAAGTTTGGACTATTCTTAAAAGTAAGAAGAGACTGCCTTAATACTTCAAAATCTACAGAATTGGAGGACTTAACTAGCCTCTTCCCTCTATTACCTCTGGAGCAAGCTTCGGGGAAAAACAATGGGAAAAGTTCCCTAATAGAAAAAGCTTGGGGGGGGGGCAATGAGGAAAGTTCCCTAACAGCAAAATCTAGTGAGTTTATTATTCCCTGGGGTTAAATTTAGCCCATAGGGGAAAAGAGACTGATGTTTAATAATTTAAAGGGATTCAGTGGCAAGTCTATCCTCAAGATTTGGAACTATGTGCAAGATCTGTATTTGCACATTGTCAAATCCATGCAGATGAAAGTGTTCCAGCTCATGAGTGGAATATAGGATAGAGAGATGTAGAGAATTAGCCATTTTTGGCTGAAATTTGCCCACTTGAGACCTGTGACCATTAACCCTAAGGTGAAGAGAGTTCTTAGACTGACCAACATATACAAGACCACACGCTGTGCAGGAAAGCTTATAAACAGTATTAAAAGCTTTGCGAAACTTATTGCTGAGTGTTTGTTGTTGATGCCCATATAGTGAAGGATTCACAGCCTTACAAGTTATGCAACATTTGTCGCCACATAAAACCAATTCCTTTTTGCCAGTTAGTAAATCACAAGGGTTAGGGAGTTAGCCTAACCAAGTTGGAGATAAGGAAAATCTCGTACATGGGATTCTTCTGCAGATTCGCGGAATTCCGCTTTTTTTTCCGGGGGGGGTCATTCTTGAGATCGAAGCAAAAAGGAAGAGAAATTTGTTTGGGATTAATGGGGGAAGGGTGTCGTTTCTCTTATCTGGGAATGGTTAAACAAAGTAACGATTTTCCCCATAATCGTAATTTTTTATTCTCATGACGTTGCCTTTGCCCCGTATTGTTGTTAAATATGATTTTATTGTGTAAATTTTTGTATTTCAGCATGAAACTGAGAGCAACGATTTTCGAGAACGGAAGTTAAGACGGCGTGATCATTTCCTCAGTCTTCAGGCGTGAGATTCTTCCGTGGATTCGAGGAATTCTGTTATCATTTAGGGCATTCTCGAGATCGATGCACACCTGAACAGAAATTTTGAGGGGGTTGGTTTTCCTTTTGAGTACAGAATTTCGTCTTTCGAAACTTCCAAAAACGTAAGTTAGACTGAGTGAAGAATTATCCCGTAATCGTAATTTTTTCTTTTGCGATGTACCTTCTACTCAGCAGAATCATTGTTACACATCCTTTTATTCCGTTAATATTTGCATCTCAGCCTAAAAATAGGGAAAAAGTTTCTGGAAACGAAGGTTGGAAGAAGCTAAGATTTCTTCCATAATCGTAAATCCCCCTCCCCGTGATGCTCTCATGTGTTGTTGGTTGTTAAATGCTACTTTCCTACATAAATATTTGCATTTAAGCTTGATAAGCGAGAGGAAATTTGTTCAAATTGATGCATGGTGTTCAAAGTAATCATATTTTCCAAGTTATCTAAAATAGTAAAAGCTTTGATATCATGCATTCATGATCCTCAGGCTGAGAGTTCTTTCAGCATGATGGATAAAATTGTCATCTGAGGGAATTAAAAAAAAAAAAAAAAAAAAAGGTAAGCAACAATGAAGACATGGGAAGGAAATCATATCAACAGAAAATAAAATTGAGCAATAAATGTTGTGCAGCTGCAGAGTCCACAAAAGACAAATATGGCCATGGAACTTGTTCAGAAGAAAGCAATACTTGAGCGGGAGAACTTGAGTTAATATCCTGGCAAGTAAAACAACAAAACAAAACAAAATACTGTATTTAAAGCAATGTCTTAAAAACTTAGTATTTTGTTTTGAAATCAGTAATTTTATATTGTGAATACAATGATGTGCTCCAATAATCAGTAATCGTCTTCGCACACAAGTCTATTATAAACCCACATCAGTACCTAACCTGAGGTTCCGCAACTCATTCTGCCCCGCTGACTACAAGATAGCTTTATTTCGTTCTCGAGTCCAAGAGCCTTTGCAGTTTCCTCAAATATTCCTTCTAGGCAATGCGAATTGAGAAAAGTTATAGAGTTGGCCACTGAGGCAGGATACGCCCCGAACTTGGTACATCGCTACACCGAGAAAACCCGAACCAGTCGTACTAATCTTTCTATGTCGCAGCTACGCTACCTGGGCTCGATTCCCTATATACCAAATGTTTCCTATCAGCTCAAGAAGATGAACCTCCGTGTTGGCATCAGATCTCCGACATCTTTATATACCATGCTTAAGGGAGACACTGAGAAGTACCCACCTTCCAATGAAGCAGGTGTTTATGCCATTCCTCTACTATATCCTGACGGCTCCACGCGATACTACATTGGAATGACTAAACGTTCATTTAGAAGTAGAGTTAACAAACATAAAAAGGACATAAAGAACGACAAGTAACCACAGCCCTATCCAGAAAAGTCAAGTTCAAGTCAGCTGCTCCTATGTGGGATGATGTAAAGAAATCAGCTTTTCTACTCCACCCCAAAATCTACTGCCATTCATGAAACTTTGGAGATCATAACCAACAGCGAGTCATGCAATGATAGCATCTCACTGGAGTTGCCATGAGTTTGGAACCAGTTCTTCGAATAGTGATTGCCTCTTGGTTTTCCTTCCATATTCCGCGTGCTAAACAAGCATAATGCTTCATGTCTTTGAATACCTGATTACGTTCGCATCTATTCGTTATTGTCAAGTCAAGTCACCACGTTCAAATTGTTGAACCATTCTATTATTCAGTTTGTAGTTAGCTGTCTACCTTCCTTGAAAAAGCCATTTGGTTGATGTGCAAAAGCTTGGAAACTTTGGTTTCTATTCTACGCCAAGAAATTTCGGATCACTAGTAAAGTTATACTACACTGCTGGCCACCCAAAATGTAACACCAAGAAGGACACAAGATAGCAAAGCCAGATTTACTGGACACATAACAACAGATACAAAGATGAAACGATTGAGCTTACAGTCCCGTGCGACTTGCGGAACACGCAGACATCAATAGTTCGTGTGGCCTCCATGGCTAGCAATAACGGCTGCTACACGCCGCGGCATCGAACAAAAGAGGCTTTGGATGTGGGCTTGCAGTGGCGGATTTCCAATTAGGCACGATAGGCACGTGCCTATGGGCGCAGTTCCATGAGGGGCGCAAAAATTTCAGTGAGGGTCAGTGGCGGGCGGCTCGTGGTTGAAAAAATAGGTGAAGAGCTACAAGAGCAATATGAAAAGATATCTACTGTGTTCAATAAAAATCACTATATGAGGACTGACCTATTTTTTGTATATTAGATCAATTCTTCTTTCTTTTAAAGCTGTAAATTTGTCGATTATGTCGTCATAGAATGGTTGTTTCTTCGTGAGCATCAATAAAATATCTTTCTGAATAGAAATAGGTATTTTTTTAGGAATAGGGACTTGTTGGGAGCACAAAACTATAAAAACTTTTGCTTAGAAAGTGGCGGGGTGGGTGGATGCAGCACAGCTGCATCCTGCTAAAAACTGGGCCCCAGGCATGTACGCAGAACTTAATTTCAAGGAGGGACCAAGCTTCAAGAGGGTACGCACAAAAACGGGTATGCTCAGCCAATATATGAATATATATGTTTGACCATGAAGTCGAACATTTAGGGGGGGGGTCTAGGCCACCTGGAGCTGGGCCTCCCATGAGTACGACTCTGCCGGTCCTGATATCAGAACGAGAACGGGTGATGAGCTCCTCCACAGGGGGCGCTTGAAAAATTTGTACCTATGGGCGCCAATTCTGTAAGTCCGCCACTGTGGGCTTGGGGTATGTCGGTCCAGGCTGCTTCCACACGTTGCCACAGTTCATCGGGCACAGCCGCAGGTAGTGCTTGCCGGGCCACTCAGTTGCCGATCAGCAACCAGACATGTTCGATGGGCGACATATCGGGAGAACAGACGGGCCACGGCAGCAGTGACACCTGGTGGGCCGTGAAGAATTGTTGCATGATGCGTGCGACGTGTGAGTGCGCATTGTCCTGTTGAAACATGGCAGCTGGCAGGTCCTGCAGGTAAGGGAGGACTACAGGCTCCAAAACGTCGGAGAGGTAGTGGTGGCTGTTGAGTGTACCGGTGATGCATACCAGAGGGGTGCGGGTGTCATATCCAATTGCACCCCAAACCATAATGCCAGGTAACGGACCGGTATGGCGATGCATAATGCAGGGGTCATACAGTCTCTCGCCGCGGTGCCACCACATGCGGATCCGACCGTCGTGGTGTTGCAGGCAGAAGCGGGATTCGTCGGAGAAGACAATGTCGTGCCATTCCATAGTCCAGGTGCGGCATTCAACAGCCTAATGCCGTCGCACTCGCCGGTGGTGTAATGTCAATGGTTTTCGGAGCAATGGCCGCCGTGTGACAAGTCCCCGCTCCTGCAGACGACGTCGAATGGTACGTGCTGACACAGGTTGTTGCGCAACACACCCTAATTCCTGCGCTAACATTCGTGATGTGGCTGTGCTAGCCGTCAATGCCCGCCGCACAACATGCCGGTCCTCTCGTTCGGTGGTGTGCCGCGGCTGCGGAAATCGCTCACGTCAGTCCGTCCGTCCCTCCTGCACCTAACGAATCCATACTCTCTTCACTGTGGCTGGATGTCGTCCCACACGGGCGCCGATGTTTCGGTACGATAAACCGCTGTCGCAATAAGCCACTATTCATCCTCTGTCGAACTCTGAAATGTGCTGGAATGACTGCCGTATTCTGTGACAAGGCATCAGGAAGCTTCCCACACACAAGTCCGGCAGCACAACACACTTCCACCACTTACACCCCGCCTTCTGTGCAACCTTCTTATAGTGCTTCTCAGTGGCATGCCGGGCGCACATGATTTGCATATGCCCTGCAATGCTAATCGTTTGCATGTCCTCTTGCGGGCGATGCATGCTGCTAATTTCAGGCCAATCGAATGCTTCCTTCTTGGTGTTGCATTTTGGGTGGCCAGCAGTGTATTTCAGTAATTTTATATTATGAATACAGCGATGTGCTCCAGTAATCAGTAATTTCATATTGTGAATACAGCAATGTGCTCCAGTAATCAGTAATTTCATATTGTGAATACAGTGATGTGCTCCAGTAATCAGTCATTTTATATTGTGAATACAGCGATGTTTTCCAGTAATCAGTCATTTTATATTATGAATACAGTGATGTGCCCCAGTAATCAGTAATTTTATATTGTGAATATAGCGATGTGCTCCAGTAGTCAGTAATTTTATATTGTGAATACAGCGATGTGCTCCAGTTTAATACACAGTCGAGTTACATTATTATGACCACCTACTTTTATTGTCAGCAGCGCGTAGCCTTGCTGCTGTTCGTGCTGCAGACAGTGGTTACTCTGGATATTAACTGGTGTTCACATTAATGTGACTCGACCGTGTATTTGCGTAAAAATTACAGTGAACGATTCCATCTCATGCTGTGTTTTCACATTTTCGCGTCACAAGTTCTGATTTTTCATTCGATTAAAAAGTTCAGCTTTTTTGTTTCTTAGTCGGTCTCATGTATGAAATCTGAATTGGACTCCACCCCTATCATTGTCAAGGACAAACACAAAATCAGCCAAAGGCAAACCGGCCAAGTTGCTCAATCCAACCTGGCTCTACCTGATAGATGAGAACCAGAAAATTAAAAAAAAAAAAAAAAATTTAAGGACCGAACAAATTTTGAAAAGTTTTCAACTAAATTTGCGCCTCTGCTGCAAATTAAAAATTGAAAATTAAAAAGATTAAAATATGTTGGTCAGTCTAAGAACCCTCTTCACCTTAGGATTAATAGACACAAGTCTCAAGTGAGCAAATTTCAGCCTAAAATGGCTAATTCTCTATATCTCTCTATCCTATATTCCACTCATGAGGTGGAACACTTTCATCTGCATGGATTTGACAATGTGCAAATTGAGATTTTGCACATAGTTCCAAATCTTGAGGATAGACTTGCCACTCCCTTTAAATTCTTAAGCATCAGTCTCTTCACCCGTATGGGCTAAATTAAAAACTATATGGGCTAAATTCAACCCTAGGGGATAATAAATTCTTTTGGGTACATTTGCTATTAGGGAACTTTTTTCATTAATTTCCCCCAATGCTTGTTCCAGAGGCAATAGAGGAAAGAGGCTAATTAAGTCCTCCAATTCTGTAGATTTTGAAGTATTAAAGCAGTCTCTTCTTTCTTTTAAGAATAGTCCAAACTTAATTAAAAATACAGTGTCTCTTCTTAGGACTTTTAAGCATTCTGTGCTTAAATGGCTTTTTAAAACCTGGAATTCTCTTGCATGTAATATAGATTCCCATGTTTTTTACCTGGTCTTGGATTTGCTTAAATTTATTCTCAAAGGAAAAATTTTGTCTAAGCCAATCTCCAAAAAACTTCATTACTGTTAGATTTCTTAATAAGTGCTATGATTCTCTTAGGATTAGAAAACTCTTTTATTATAATGCTAGCAGCTTACCTATTTTTAAACACCAAACAAGTTATAAGTTTTAAATATGCAAAAACTTTCGGATCTAGTATCAAAAATTATGAGTCACATGCCTCGTTGTCTGTCTTAATTTTAGCTGTAATTGTAATAAGTTTCAAGGTACTGTTTTCTACAACAGTTTTTATAAGCATATTATCACAGGTAATTTAGATTTTGTGGATAACCCCTTACTTAGAAAGCTTTTGGGGTTTGATGCTAAGTTTAGACCCTTTTTCAACTTCTCTAAAGAGTAGATTAAGTATGTGTTTTGTCAGGATTTGAATAAATATATTGTTAGAACTATTAAGAACACAGTTTGCCGTCTTTACACGATTCTAAAAAATTACGGTTAAAATGATATTGTTACGACCCACCCCCGCCATTAATTTAGTAATTAATGGGCGTGATTGATGTGTGAAATTAATTAAGTATTAATTATGTTCGAGGCTTGATTGGAGTTTAAAAGTGTAAACAACAGAGAAAGTTTTATCTGGGGGTTTGGAAAAAAAGAGGCGAAGAATTCTCCCTCTGGCTGGGTGGTCTCAGAATAGCTCTGTTAGGTCATAAATATCAGGGCGCAGCTGACGGGAAGCCTAAGCAACACGGAAAGGGAAAGAGGTACATTTCGAAGAGGGGTCCACTTGAGTAAATGAATGAAGATGGGGACAAAAGGTTTAGCGAATAATCGTAAATTCGTCGATTGTTTGGGGCATTTTCGAGAACAATTGCTCTCTGTGTGGTCCGTGCAGAAAAATAAGAGTTCGCACTTGGCATGAACATAAGGAAGAAAGTTTAGTTGTCTGTACGCTCTCCGATGTGAAAGGCTGGATGCCTTGGATCTGCAAAAATGAATTGGGAAAAATGAAGCAGCGAACCTCCCCGCATTTGGTAAGAAATGGAGACAACTCGAGGCGGCTGATGGAGATGCCAGTTTGCCATAAAGACAGCAGAATGCCTAAATCCGCGTGATAACGCAGAAATTTCTAGGCTGGAGCATAATGGAAATCAGCGACTGTTTGGCCTAATGAAAGCCAAGTTACAGGGGAATTAAGAAGTCTGCGAGTGGACAGTGGTCATTCCAATGAGAAGCGAAGCCAAGCAAAGTCGGGTTCGGATGCCAACCACTGCAGTGTGGAATCGTCACCTCCATTCATCCCCTACTGTGGAGGAAGTGAAGAGACGCGCTTGTCTTACGGGGCAAAGCGAGGCCCCATGTGTGTGTGTGTGTGTGTGTGTGTGGTCACGTAAGCAGCGAAGCCACTACGTGTAAGTGCGACGGGATAAAAACATGGTGAAAGAAAAATATGAGCGTAAGAGCGGTGGCTTGGATACCTAAGAAATTTACAGGTGAAAAGTTAAATCACAATTTGTATTTATTCTTGACAGCATCCATGTAAGTAGAAACATTTTGTTTTTGTTATAATTTCTGCTACGCAAGTTAGTTGAGGAACTGAACTAATATATTTCAAGAACTGAACTCAGAAATAGTGAGACTAAACTGTGAAATCTAAGTTCATTAAAACCATCTCGCGGGAACTGATTTAGGTCAAAGTTGACCCAATACTCATGTTCAGAAGACAGCTAAATTTTATTCGGATGTGTGCCATTGTTATGTTTTTAGAGCCAATTAAATATTTGTTTAGGCAATCAGCGCAGTCATAGAACACATTATTTATGTGTACGCATGTGATTGGTTCAAATTGTTTAAGTGTATGCCCATATAATACAGTTTTCACGCCAAGAACTCCGTTGAAGAAGATCAGTGAAGAAGTATGCTTATACCACTCGGCCCGGTATCGTAACATTTGATTGACAGCGGTGGGATAATGACCCACTGTCGTAACAATTGGTGGCAGCGGCAAAATTTCGTAACATTTGGTGGTCAACGGTGGGATAACTAAACTACCCATGGTAGATCTGATCAATTGGTGGCAAGCGGTGGGATGATTAACCCAGCTCGGCCCGGCAGATCGGATCAATATATACATTAGAACATGAGCACTTTCAAGTCCACTGTGGACCCGTCATCAGATGGTGTGGTTGCATTATGCCCTGGGAGGGTATATATTATGTAGTATGCACACTGACGAAACAGTATGTTTTGGCATGCACATGCTCACTACACAATCATGTCGTTTCATTAGAGCAGCCGGTATTGTCTCTTTCGCTATAATAGTTACAAAGTAGTTTCCATGGCAACGGTATAATGATAGGGGTATCGTCGTTACAGCATTCTGCCCTATGTTTATGTATCAATAGGCTTTCTAACAGGAGGATAGATGAACAGGTAGTCGGCGTATGTAACATAGTCCCAGATAGGTTGGTGTTGAGCCTTCAGGCATAGTCTTGAAAGGGCGGTGGAGGTGGAGCATGTTTTAACATTATATCTATGTTCAGAGATACGTAAATTAATATTGCGACGGGTCGAACCTATGTGTATCTGGTCGGTTACATCTGCATAGCTTTTAGTGGGATTGCGTACACACCGAATTTGGAACCATGGGGAATCTGATCCCTGTCATTTTTAATATGGGCGAGAATGTTGCACGTTTTTATGACCAAAATCAAAATTAAATGGACGACATGCGTTTTTTAGGATATTTGTGACAGCAGGGATGTATGGTAGTTTGCCGACGTATGAAGTGCTTGGTCTCGTTCTTGGTAATGTTGAGTATGATGCATTAAAGACACGGCGCATTATGGAATTAACTGTGGTAGATGGATAATTCTGCAATATCCATAATTTTTGCAACTTCTAGGTCTCTTTGATCGGTTGAGGATGAATGTGTAACTGCTCGGTGAAACATAAAGTGAAGGGCTGAGAGTTTTTGCCTGAGTGGGTGGTAGGAGTTATAGGGAATCATAGATATTGTTGCAGTTGGTTTTCTATAAACATAGTGAGTTACTTCGTTCGTATTAGGGTTTCTTTCCAACAAGATGTCCAGATAGGGTAATGCATAATTGGTCTCGAATTCTGTAGAAAATTTTATGGAACTGTATTTTGTAGACAACAAGCTGGTGAACTCGGTAAGGCTTTCAAGGGTGGACTGCCAAAACAAAAGCACATCATCCACGTATCTCAGGTATAAAATAGGTTTCACATGAAAGTTTGCGAGGACTTCGTTTTCCAGGTCTTGTAACAACTCAGATAGAACTGCTGAGAGGGGTGACCTCATAGGGGCCCCTTCCCGTTGACGATAAATAGTTTCATTAAATCGAAAAAATGTTCTGTTGTACACTAGTCTTAAGGCATTAACAATGCCTTGAATTTCATTATGGGCCCCTATGGGGTCACCCCTCTCAGCAGTTCTATCTGAGTTGTTGTTACAAGACCTGGAAAACGAAGTCCTCGCAAACTTTCATGTGAAACCTATTTTTATACCTGAGATACGTGGATGATGTGCTTTTGTTTTGGCAGTCCACCCTTGAAAGCCTTACCGAGTTCACCAGCTTGTTGTCTACAAAATACAGTTCCATAAAATTTTCTACAGAATTCGAGACCAATTATGCATTACCCTATCTGGACATCTTGTTGGAAAGAAACCCTAATACGAACAAAGTAACTCACTCTGTTTATAGAAAACCAACTGCAACAATATCTATGATTCCCTATAACTCCTACCACCCACTCAGGCAAAAACTCTCAGCCCTTCACTTTATGTTTCACCGAGCAGTTACACATTCATCCTCAACCGATCAAAGAGACCTAGAAGTTGCAAAAATTATGGATATTGCAGCATTATATAATTATCCATCTACCACAGTTAATTCCATAATGCGCCGTGTCTTTAATGCATCATACTCAACATTACCAAGAACGAGACCAAACACTTCATACGTCGGCAAACTACCATACATCCCTGCTGTCACAAATATCCTAAAAAACGCATGTCGTCCATTTAATTTTGATTTTGGCATAAAAATGTGCAACATTCTCGCCCATATTAAAAATGACAGGGATCAGATTCCCCATGGTGTTCCAAATTCGGTGTGTACGCAATCCCACTAAAAGCTATGAATGCTGATGTAACCGACCAGATAGATATACATAGGTTCGACCCGTCTCAATATTAATTTACGTATCTCTGAACATAGATATAATGTTAAAACATGCTCCTCCTCCACCGCCCTTTCAAGACTATGCCTGAAGGGTCAACACCAACCTATCTGGGACTATGTTACATACGCCGACTACCTGTTCATCTATCCTCCTGTTAGAAAGCCTATTGATACATAAACATAGGGGAGAATGCTGTAACGACGATACCCCTATCATTATACCGTTGCCATGGAAACTACTTTGTAACTATTACAGCGAAAGAGACAATACCGGCTGCTCTAATGAAACGACATGATTGTGTAGTGAGCATGCGCATGCCAAAACATACTGTTTCGTCAGTGTGCATACTACATAATATATACCCTCCCAGGGCATAATGCAACCACACCATCTGATGACGGGTCCACAGTGGACTTGAAAGTGCTCATGTTCTAATGTATATATCATTTTAACCATAATTTTTTAAAATCGTGTAAAGACGGCAAACTGTGTTCTTAATATCCTTCAGCACAAAAAATTGACTTCCTATGGTTGTTAGAACTAGTTTAGCATACAATTTGCCAATAGATGCCTTCGCTGAGTGGAAATGTAATATTTTGAAAGATTTTAAGCTTCATTTGTCTAAGTTGAAAGTTTTTCATGATAATAGCCTTGTTCTCTCCAAAGAATTGAAACAGTCTCTTACCAGTCTACAAGAAGAATACATTTTTACCACCACAGATAAAGATAACAATAACTTTGCCATAACTTGTAAAAAGTTCTATTTGGAATTAATTAATTAAGAACTCAATAATAAGGTAACATATCTTCCAGTTCCTGCTTCAGGTAATGAACTTGCTGATAAGTTCAAGGCATTTCACAGACAGCTTAGTCTTAAGCTGGCTAGCAATTATGAACCTGAATTTTCTTATCTTTTTGCTACTGCCAAATTTCATTAAGAACCGGTTAAATTTAGGTTCATAGCTAGCAGGGTTAAAAGTCATAAGAAAGCAATAGATCAGTATTTTGAATCAGTCTTGAAGCAGGTTTTAATACTCATTAAAAATAGTACCCAATTTTGATTGTAAGAGTTTTTGGATTATTAAGAGCAATTCAGAGATGATTTCAGATAAAGTTAATGTTAGGCCTGTGGATGTCAATTGCAATGACTTTGAGAATTTGCATACTAGCCTCCCAATAGATGATATTATTACTACTCTTAAATTGCTGTTTGTAGAGTTTAAGGTCTCTACCATTGTCTCTGAAAAAACTTGGCATATTCTATTAAATTGCTGCATTAAAAATCACTTTTTCCTCAATCATGAAAGTTTAAGGTAGCAGTCTTAAAAGCACAATAATTAAAACAGTACACAAGCTTCCGATGAAGTGAAGAACTTAAATTAAAAGATTAAAAATAAAGCCATAAGAACTTTCGTTCTTCAGATGGAAGTACTAAAAGAGCTTTTTGGGTGGGGAGACATATAAGTAACCTACAGGCAGGACGTGATGTATTGAATAAGTGATCATGTCAAATCCAAATATGATAGTTTTAAATTGTATATGAATACAAACAATCAAGTGGTCAAATTATCGAATAAATAACATAAAAAAGGAATAAATGAATGAAGTAAGACAAATACATACAATAAGGAGGCAATCTTATGTAACTTATCTACAATAACCGGATGATATGCATACTTAGGTCCAACCACAATATGACAAAAAAGTTTTAAATATATTAAATATTTTCGTTCTCCACAACTAGAGGGGAAAGTTTTAATAGTTGTGTCCAAGGTTTCGGTATGTAGACAGGAGTATTGTCATTACAACATGAAGTTCCATGGTCAGCAATAATCAAACTTTCGGTGAATAATAAGGAGGAGATAGTACTTGGTGTTATAATGATTTTTGCCTCTTTCCAATTAGGATAATGTTGTCCATCATTCACTAGTCTTTCAAGAACAGTATTTGATAGGCCATTCTTAATGGCATATTTATGTTCATTGAGCCTAATTCCCAATGATCTTTTGGTTGATCTGATGTATTGGCTGCAAGGGGGAACTTGATTCAAACTATCAAGTGGGATAGTATGCACACCAAATTTGTTAGCTTCTGGAACTAGGTAACGATCTTTCTTGATCACTTTGATTAAGAAAGATTGTTACCTAGTTCCAGAAGCTAACAAATTTGGTCACTTTGATCAAGAAAGATCATGACCTAGTTCCAGAAGCTAACAACTTTGGTCACTGTGGGCAAGAAGGATCGTGACCTAGTTCCAGAAGCTAACAAATTTGGTGTATATACTATCCCACTTGATAGTTTGAGTCAAGTTTCCCCTTGCAGCCAGCCAGTACATTGGATCAACCAAAAGATCATTGGGAATTAGGTTCAATGAACATAAATATGATGTTAAGAATGGCCTATCAAATACTGCTCTTGCAAGACTAGTGAACAATGGACAACATTATCCTAATTGGAAAGAGACAAAAATCATTATAACACCACGTACCATCTCCTCATTATTCACCGAAAGTTTGATTATTGCTGACCATGGAACTTCATGTTGTAATGATAATACTCCTGTGTACATACCAAAACCTTGGACACAACTATTAAAAATTTCCCTCCAGTTGTGGAGAACAAAAATATTTAATATATTTAAAAAAATTGTCATATTGTTGTTGGACCTAAGTATGCATATCATCCAGTTATTGTAGGTAAGTTATGTAAGATTGCCTCCTTATTGTATGTATTTGCCTTACTTCATTCATTTATTCTTTTTCTACGTCTTACTTGTCTTGTATGTTATTTATTCGATAATTTGACCACTTGATTGTTTGTATTCATATACAATTTAAAACTATCATATTTGGATTTAACATGATCACCTATTCAGTACGTGACGTCCTACCTGTAGGTTACTTATATGTCTCCCCACCCAAAAAGCTCTTTTAGTACTTCCATCTGATGATGGTCTTTAGGAAGACCAACAGTTCTTATGGCTTTATTTTTAATCTTTTAACTTATACATTAAATAAGTTCTTCATTTCATCGGAAGCTTGCATGCTGTTTTGAATAACGTGCTTTTAAGACTGCTACCTTAAACTTTTATCATAATATTTGCACCTTTAAAGTATTAAACTCCAGCAAAGTGCGCATATTTACGTGCAATTCATTAATGACATATCATTAAATGGCCAATCACTTACATGAAGGTTCTTGGTCATTTTTTCCCTTTACACTTCAAGCACGTCAATTATCATCATGTAATATAGTTGGCCTTCAAAGGTTGAAAAACTCCTTGCTTATGGGATTCGTTCTTCTGGTCATGAAATATCTTTTATATATATATATATATATATTTTTTTTATTCACTGAACAAAAAATGCAGGTTTCATTATGCCGTCTGAGATGTAAACATAGCTCGTCATCTCCATAAAAACCACACAAATATACACACCATACAACTCATTCATACATTCAATTAAAACCACTATGTACATAATTACACTATTTACATTCTCAGGCAGTTAAACCTTTGTCAACTGTGACTAAAAAAGTGCTCCATCCGCTTCAAACACCGTACTAACCCTACCGCAAGTGCCAACCTCATTCAGCCCGTCATACACAATCCTCTAGCACTTTCAACAGAACTTCTGTCGTCATCAGGAGGCCAATGTGTCACTCTGCCCACCACAGCTCAAGTGAGCAAAGTCATTGAGGTTCCGGCTTCAGTCGCAATCTCTGCATCTTTGTGTCTCTGGTACCATCTATTGTCAGTGCTGCTCTCTTTTCTTTTTTTCTCTCTTAACTGTTGTTCAATCTTTATTAAGACCTTCCATTGTTCGTTTAAGTTGCTTGGCTCATTAATGTTACCCAATCTTATGGGGTTTTTTTTCAATTAATACTGATTCTGCAATTCTCAACTGCCTTTCGTTTTTACAGCTCTTAATAATTTTAATATTTTCAAACTTTGGATATTGGTGATTTTCCAGACAATATTGGTTTAATGCAGTCTTAGCTTCTTTTTTATTCCAATTACTTATATGCTGGTTCAATCTATACTTTAATTTGTTCTTGGTGCTGCCTATATATGACACAGGTGGTTGCTGGTTTTTAGGAATTTCATATATACCTGCTCTATCCAATTGGCTGATTTTTTCATTTTTTATTACTAAATTTTTTATAGTATGTACTTGATTTCCTACTTGTATGTCATATTTGCTACAAACCTTATTAATTTCAGCAGAAACACCCTCAACATATGGGATTGCTCCTACATATTTTAAAAGTTTTTTTATTATTATTGCCCTTATTATTTGCGTGAGTTACTTCATAAATCCATTTCTTTCAAAACAAATGATAATATGCAATACAGAGTGCATAGAAAATCATCATATATTCCTGTATTAATACCTTTTCAGTCATCACACCCATTAACACATAAAAGAAATAGTGTTAAAACACTAATTAAAAGAAGTTTAACACACTCATCAATAGAACAATATAAAAAAGAAGAAATTGAATATGTTGAAAAAAATTGCACATGATTTTTGTTATCCTAAACAGATATTAAAGAAATGGATTTATAAAGTTACTCAAGCAAATAATAAGGGCAATAATGATAAAAAAACTTTTAAAATATGTAGGAGCAATCCCATTTGTTGAGGGTGTTTCTGCTGAAATTAATAAAGTTTGTTGCCAATATGACATACACTGACAGAAAAAAATCCCAACACCAAGAAGGGGTTGTGTTAGATAAACGACAGTTGGTAGGCGGTGAGAGTACATCTGTAAGATGACATCTATGCAAATTTCGCGCTCGGCGCATACGTGTGGCGCTAGTAGCGCCTCGGAACATGCAAAGCAGGTTTGCTGTAAATACACGCTGTAACGTTCGTGAGCGTTAGTTATCGTTGAGATTCGACGTAGGGTGTTGATGTTAGTCAAGAATGCCTTTAAGAAGACGAAGAAGGCATTATCAACAGCTCACGGAGTTTGAACGAGGTCGTGTAATAGGGCTACGAGAAGGTGGATTTTCTTTCCGCAATATTGCAAAACGACTTGGCAGGAATGTAGCCACTGTGCATGATTGTTGGCAGCGGTGGTCAAGGGAAGGTACTGCCTCAAGAAGACCGGGTTCCGGCCGGCCACGTGGCACTACTGAGAGGGAAGACCGCCTTGTACGGCGTATGGCCGTGGCGCATCGTACCGCGTCTGCGGCAGCAATTCGAGCTGCAGTTGCCACCACAGTGACACAACGAACTGTTACAAATCGGTTACTTGAAGGACAGCTCCGAGCCAGAGGCCTTGTAGCGTGCATTCCACTTACTCCAAACCACTGCCGTTTGCGATGTCAGTGGTGTCAAGCTAGAGCTCATTGGAGGACGGAGTGGAGATCTGTTGTGTTTTCTGATGAAAGCCGGTTCTGCCTGGGTGCCAGTGATGGCCGTGTGTTGGTTAGAAGGAGGCCAGGTGAGCGCCTGCAACCAACCTGTCTGCGGCCGAGACACACTGGACCTACACCTGGAGTTATGGTCTCGGGAGCAATTTCCTATGACAGCAGGAGCACTCTCATGGTTATCCCACGCACCCTGACGACACAGTTGTACGTCGGTCTGGTGATTGAACCTGTTGTGCTGCCATTCATGAACAGCATTCCAGGGGGAGTTTTCCAACAGGATAACGCTCGCCCGCATACCTCTGTTGTAACCCAACATGCTCTACAGAGTGTCAACATGTTGCCGTGGCCTGCTAGATCACCAGATCTTTCGCCAATCGAGCACGTATGGGACATCATTGGACAACAACTCCAGCGTCACCCCCAACCAGCATTAACCGTCCCTGTATTGACCGACCAAGTGCAACAGGCATGAAACTCCATCCCATAAACTGACATCCAGCACCTGTACGACACAATGCATGAACATTTGCGTGCTTGCATTCAACATTCTGGCGGTTACACCGGTTATTAATGTACCAGCATTTCACATTTAAAATGGCTCTTCTCGCGCTTACAATAAGCTGTGATCTTGAAACCTTAATCGATTAAATATGTTACCTATACAAATGTATTGCCGCCATTTCATTCCTCTACAACTATTTTTTCGTGGTGTTGGGATTTTTTTTTCCCGTCAGTGTACAAGTAGGAAATCAAGTACATACTATAAAAAATTTAGTAATAAAAAATGAAAAAATCAGCCAATTGGATAGAGCAGGTGTATATGAAATTCCTATAAACCAGCAACCACCTTTGTCATATATATAGGCAGCACCAAGAACAAATTAAAGTATAGATTGAACCAGCATATAAGTAATTGGAATAAAAAAGAAGCTAAGACTGCATTAACCCAATATTGTCTGGAAAATCACCAATATCCGAAGTTTGAAGATATTAAAATTATTAAGAGCTGTAAAAACGAAAGGCAGTTGAGAATTGCAGAATCAGTGTTAATTGAAAAAAACAGATCAAGATTGTGTAACATTAATGAGCCAAGCAACTTAAACGAACAGTGGAAGGCCTTAATAAAGAGTGAACAACAGTTAAGAGGGAAAAAAAGGAAAGAGAGCAGCACTGACAATAGATGGTACCAGAGACACAAAGATGCAGAGATTGCGACTGAAGCCGGAACCTCAATGACTTTGCTCACTTGAGCTGTTTTGGGCAGAGTGACACATTGGCCTCCTGATGATGACAGAAGTACTGTTGAAAGCGCTAGAGGATTGTGTATGAGGGGCTGAATGAGGTTGGCACTTGTGGTAGGGTTAGTACGGTGTTTGAAGCAGATGGAGCACTTTTTTAGTCACAGTTGACAAAGGTTTAACTGCCTGGGAATGTAAATAGTGTAATTATGTACATAGTGGTTTTAATTGAATGTATGAATCAGTTGTATGGTGTGTATCTTTGTGTGGTTTTTATGGAGATGACGAGCTATGTTTACGTCTCAGATGGCATAATGAAACCTGCGTTTTTTGTTCAGTGAAAAAAAAAAAAAAGATGTTTCATGACCGGAAAAACGACGAATCCCATAAGCAAGGAGTTTTTCAACCTTTGAAGGCCAACTACATTACATGATGATAATTGACGTGCTTGAAGTGTAAAGGAAAAAAATGACCAGGAACCTTCGGGTAAGTGATTGGCCATTTAATGATATGTCATTAAACTTTTATGATTGACTCATTCCACATGAGAACCTGATGTCTTAACTTTATCCTTTTTGGCAATATGTTCTACAAACATTTTAATGGAATTCTTATAGGATGCTCCCATTCCACTAGTGTCTGTAATCTCTTCCTGTTTTTTAAAGAATATCAGCTTATTAAATATAAATTTTCGAATTGTGATAGCTACTTATATCGTCGTCGTCGTCAACCATTATCAATCCACTGCTGGACGAAGGTCTCCCCAAGTTTCCTCCACAACGGTCTGTCTTGTGCCAGTCTCCTCCATGTCACCCCTGCATACTTTCGATTTTCATCCACCCATCTCCCATGGGGTCTTCTTCTGGGTCTTTTCCTGTCCCTTGGAATCCAATCTAAAATTTCGGCTGTCCATCGATGATCTGTCCTTCTGGCAGTATGCCCAGCCCATTGCCATTTCAGGGATTTAACTCTGATCATGATGTCTGCCACTCTTGTCATTTTTCGGATCCACGAGTTCCTCTTTTATTTCTCCTGGTTACACCAAACATGCATCTCTCCATGCTGCTTTGAGTTGTCTGCAGCCTTTGTATGTCTCTTTTAGTTAAGGTCCACGTCTCTGCATCATACGTAAGCACTGGAAGGATGCATTGATCAAACCCTTTTCTTTTAAGACATAATGGCATATTGCTCTTGAAAATTATGCTGTTTCTTCCAAAAGCTCTCCAGGCAAGTTTTGTACGCCGATTAATTTCTTCATCAATGTGACCCTCACTTGATATCTGCTGTCCAAGATAAACGTACGTGCCTGTTATCTCCAGCTTTTCTCCATCAATCGATAAATCTTCATTTCTTGTAAAAGCATTGAACATCACTTTTGTCTTCTGAAAGTTCATTTTTAATCCCACTTCTTTACTCTTGTCAGCAAGTTCCTGGATCATACTCTGCAGCTCTGATGGGGTAGATGCAAAAATGACTACATCATCAGCAAAATGAAGGTGGGTTAGATAATCTCCATTAACCTTTTATCCCTTTGTTTTCCCAGTTCAGTGATTGAAAGACATTTTCCAATGTGGCATTAAAGAGCTTCGGAGATATAGTGTCACCTTGTCTCACTCCCTTTCCAATTTTTATGTGTGTTGTATTTTCGAACAGCCGAATCTTTGCACTTGCATTTTCATAAATGTTATTAATAATATTAATGTATGCATCTTCAATACCGCAGGATTTCAGAGCCATTGTAACTGCTGATGGTTTCACCGAATCAAAGGCTTTTTCATAATCGATAAAAGCCATGCACAATGGAAGTTCATATTCCCTTGCTCTTTCAATTAGTTCTCTCAGTACGTGGATATGATCTATTGTGCTGTAGCCACTCCTGAATCCAGCTTGTTCTCTTGGTTGAGCCATGTCCAGTGTTACCTTTGAGCGGTGTGAAAGAACTTTAGGGAAGATTTTATAAACCACTGATAGGAGGCTGATAGGTCTGTAGTTCCTGAGATCCTCAATGTCACCTTTTTTTATGTAGCACGATCATTGTAGCGGTGTTCCAATCCTCAGGAATCTTCCATTAAGGCATCGAGTGAAAATTTGGGCGAGTACTGTTTCGATTTCTCCACTTGCTTCTTGTATGATGTCTACAGTAATTCCATCTTCTCCTATATATATACTTACAGGTATATTGAAGACTTGCTTTGCTTAAATAATTCAGGAATTCTGGAGCAAGATTTTATGAATATTTATCCTTGCTGCCTTAAATTAAATTAAACTAACACCAGTAACAAGGAACTTAACTTCTTGAATTTATCTATTAAACTCAATGATGAGAACCCAGTTATTAGTCTGTTTGACAAGCAAAATGGCTTTAAATTTAAGATTGTAAAATTTATAATGTGGTGCAGCAACATCTCCTGCAAGGTTATTGAGTATGTTTTTATTTCACAGGTCTTAAGTTGTGCCAGGATATGTAGTTTACAACCAGATTTTGAAATATATGTTAAAGCACTTATCAGTCAGTTTACTGAAAACCAAGTACCCAAAGTAGTCTTAATACGAGCATTGAAGAAAGTACTTTTTAAATATAATGTTGAGATTGCAGACTTACAGTTAGTTTAATTTCTGAGTGACCGAATGAATCACCTAAATCAAAGGTATCTCATAGTAGTTTAGATGATGATGGTGTTCACTCGCAAGCTGGGAATGTAAAATGCATAATCTGTTGCCATTCCTTTAATTCGAAAAAATTTTAAAATGTTATGTAAAAATATATAAAATTAAAACTTGTTATAAAAATAGTATAACTATAATTATTATGGGTTTGGGAAGGATTTTGTATTTTTGGGTGTTTTAATACTTTCAACATTTGTTGTGAACAGATTTTCTGATCACGAGAAGATGTTTTTAGTATTCTGGGTGAGTCTTAGCTCTCACACAGTTACAGCCTTGTTTTACTTCTTTTACGAAGTTTGGCAGCGTTCCTGCAATAGCCTCTTTGCCAAAACTTTTAGGTTTGGCAGCTGGCACCTAGAGGGAGCCAGGAACATTTTCGCCTGCTATTTCGTTCGAAGAGTTTGTTGGTGCAGCATGCACTCGGGATTCTCCCTATTTTAGGAGAGGGGGGAGGGGTAAGTTCCTTTTTTAGGTTGTTTTTAGTTAGATTGTACTGTTTTGATTTTTTTTTTTTTTTTTTTTTTTTTGCTTATTTTAGCAGATTGGGTCTTCTAAGCATCCTTAGAGTTTTGCTTAGGATGTCCTTTGTTTTGTTAGCGACCACATTTTTCTGGTTTGAATTTCCGTTCCTAAGTTTTTTTCGCTTATTTTCGTTGTAAGTGTTATACTCAACTTTAGCAATATTTTGTATATGTAGTAACTTGGTACAAGCACTTGAGTAAATAACTTTTATCCTTGAGGGTTTTCTATTTTTATCTGTGCATTGTAATGCTTACCATATTAGTAGTTTTTTCATAGTGTTTTCTGGCTTCTATCTCGTGTAGCAAAGGGTTAGTGTTAGTTGGGCATGGGTCATTCGGTTTGTGCTGTTATTAGTAGGTGGAAGGGGATTCTAAGCAATTTATACCTGTTTTATTAATTAATTTTGTAATTCTCTTGTAGCTTATGTTTTATGGGTGGGTATCTTGCCCTTTGGTTTGCTAGTTAGTTGCTGGATAAGTCTATTTAATTTTTTTATTTTATTTTATTTAATTTTTTTTTAACATTTAGTATTTTTTTATTGTTATTTTTCTGTCCAATGTGATTTTTTGGGAGGGCTGAGGTGCTAACCGATTGATGCAGAAACCCACACTTTAATCTGTGTAGAGCAATGAGAGCTATGATCTGTGTCTCCCCCTGATGAAGCCATAGGTGATAGCTGCCATCTTGTTCTGCAATCCTTCCTTCTGTTCTCCTAGTTGAGTTACCTTGCTTAAGTTTTTGAATAAATCTTTTTCTTTTTTATAAGAATTTTTTTGGGTTTGTAAATGTCTTTTGTTTATTACTTTTTCCTTTTTGAGTTTGATTTTTTTAATGTTCTTTTTTAGCAGCTATAGACACAGAAGATGTTCAATACTGTAAAGCGTAAGTAATAGTTGGTTGCTATAATTCTTTGATTACTGATTTTGATTTATATAGAAATATATATATCAGTGGCGTATCTTGGGTCCGAGACCTGGGCTATCTCACCCCTTCCCCTCCCCCAGTACCATTTTTTTTTAATAGTGAAGTTTCATTTTTAATTGTTAAGTAATAGAAGTAACTTTTTTTTTAAATTCTATGTACATGCCATTGCAACATGATACCAAATAATTATGAGGATTAGGATTTGAACACTTATTTCTACATGAACTCCATTCTTCTTCTGAATACTTTATTTATACATTAACTCCATTCTTCTTCTGAATACTTTATTTGTACATGAACTCTGTTCTTCTCCTTTTGTGTGAACTTGAGTGCTACGTTTTCATAAAATGTTTCTTCTGAGTACTTTTTCATATTTAAAAACAATGTTTTTCTCTATTGACAAAACAGCCAAGTTTTTCGAATGTGCATGTCCTTGTGTGGCTCTAAGATATATCTTGATTCTTTTTAATGCTGAAAAACTTCTTTCAGCTGTTGCAGTTGTTGATGGAAAGTTTAATATGAGGTCTGCTAATTTGTACACCTCACTAAACACTATGTCGAATTTATTCAACTTTATGTAACACGTAATGTCTCTTACTGATTTGTTTTTGTATTCATCAAGGGAATAAAACACCTTCAGTTCATTTTTTAGTCGAGCTGTATCAAATTTGAAGCATAGAGTTCTTTAAGTTCTGACAGTAGATATTCAGAGAAGCTTTCACAAAATTTATCAAAACAGTTTGAATCCAACAAAGCCACGAATTTAAGATATAATATCTCTGATTTTAATTCATTGACACTTCACAAAAACTGAAGCAACTCTCGCGAAACACTTATGGGCGGGAGTATGCGAGGGACTGAGTTAGTCTAACTCTTCTTTTTTCTGAGTGAACCGTTTCCCAAAGCAATGGTGCATTCCCCTCTACCAGCAGATTCATGTTGTCATGGAAACACTAGCAGGTGATTGTATGGAAGGTTTTCGCATCAGAACTGCGAAGACTCTGAAAGAGCTGCTTGCGTTATGCCGTTGGTTTTTGCTTGCCAGACTGAGTCAAAGAAGCGAATCCACACGCGTTTTTTTAGCACCAAAAGCATCGACCTATTTTACTACCATTGATAACTGACTTTTATTTGTGTATATTTAATTCAGTTTTATTTGTGCATTCTCTGGGCTTTGCAGCTAGCCTAGCTAGCCCCGAATATATGCCACTGATATATATATATATAAGCGGACGTTCTGCTGATTTGGCAACACTGAACAGAGTTCTTCAGGTTCACGCGTTGGCGCTATGCGAATGAACATTGATGTGACCCCATCTAGTGTGTCACAGAGTAAAATATCATATTACTTTCTTTAATGTCTCTTTTGTTCAATTATTATTAGTTCTTTCCAGAGTTTGGGTAAAATATTTGGATCATTATTAGTGCATACTGTTTCTTTATTTTTTTCAGTACAACCCGATTCTGCTATCCTTAATTTCTTCTCATTTTTATTTGTACTTTAGAGTTTAATATCTTCAAATTTTGGGAATTCTTTATTTTTCATGCAATACTGTATTAATGCACTTTCTTCTTTTTCTTAATTTATTTTTAGTGCTACTGATATATGAAATATGTTGTTCTGATGTCCTCAGGGAAATTTCATACATGCCAGCGGAATTTAATATTATATATGTAAACTTGCATATTTTAAATACATTTTGAGTGTGTGTCTACCTAAAATTGAGTATTTATTTCCTTGTGTCAGTTCTGACAAATATGCCTTTTTGAGTTTGCTACCTGACAATCCTAGAAACTCTTTGCACAAAAATTAAAATTTTCTCCATCTCATGGTAAAGCTTTCACAAGTTATTTCATTGAGCTAAATTTATATGTAAATGAGACAAGAAGACCTTTCCTAGCTGAACCAAACTCTCTTGTACAACATTCTTTGTTCCTGACGTAAGCCTACTTCTGTTTGACAACTGTTTTGGTGTCCAGTGTGAACTCATTGCTCTACTAAAGATACACAAGAAACATGTATCTTGACTATTGCCCAACCAGCATATAAAGTACCTTTAAATCCCTACAAATCAACTACCTATGGTTTTCATAGTTAATTTTAGTTAGAATAGGTGGATTTTCATAATTTTCCTTCAGTTGCACCCAATGGCTCACAGGAAAAAAAGTGTACTTGTTACCATTGTGTAAAAGAACTGCCCTAAGACTTCATTTTGAAGATTCATTAACATCATGCGCACTCAACAACAAACTTTTGTGTTAAACCAATAGCATCTAGGTAGTGAGACTACATCACTTTCTTGAGTAAAGTATGAAACAAATTCTTTCTCCCAGTTCTGATACTAAGTAAATGATATTCCAGGTGCTAATATATATATTTTTTATTTCAGTCTGGAACCTAAACTCCATGCAGAATCTTTAGCAAGGCCTAAGTCTCTCACTAGATCATTAAGCTCACTTTGAGACAAAGCTTGAGGTTCTGTGTTATAGCTATTACCCTGGAATTCTGGGTTTTCATTATATCTTCTCTCATGAGAGCAGTGATAATGAAACTCTGAACGATCAAAGCTTACAAGAGCATCTTCAAGGGTTTATGAAGGTATTGGCGCTGGTATACCTGGTCCATGAGCAATAGGTCATATAGCAGATGGAAGGTTTGGATACAAAATCTTTTTTTGCTTTCATGTTGTACCCATGTACGTTACAAGAGCAAAAGTAGCAGCACTAGGATTTTTTTGTCTCTCTTCAGATCACTGGCACAACAAAATGAATGGATTTTTTCTTACCTTTTGTCCTGTCTCATGTCTTAAACACATATAGCACTAACCTTATGTGGTGCCCATGGTTTTTCCTGGTCCCCAAATGTCACTCCAAAGTGTACATAATGAGCTACACTGCTGGAAATTAAAAGTGCAACACCAGGAAGATCACATCCCAGAGGCTTGAAAGTCAGCAAAAGGGCAGAACTCGGGACACATGAAAATGATTAACGAGGCAGCACATATGGAAATCATGTCAGACAGTAACACCAGAAAGATCACATGCCAGGGGCTTGAAAGTTGGCAAAAGGGCAGAATTTGGGGCACATGAAAATGATTAACTGGGCAGCACATATTAAAATCATGTGGGACAGTAACGCCGCCTAGAAGTCATATAAGAGGAGTGAACAAGGAGTCGGTGTTAAGCACTCGAAGTGTGTTTGCTCGCCGTTCCTGGCCACAGACAGCTGCAGCATGCCCCATCAAAGACAACGGCAGCCCCACCAGTAGGTTTCCGACTTTGATCACAGGGAGAAATGTGGCATATCAGTGTTGTGGATTATCACTCTGAGACATTGGTGCTCGTGGTGGGGACGGCATGTGGCCACGGTAGGGAGAATATGGCATCAGTGGGTAGCAGAGGAATGAATACACTGACGTGCAGGATCCCAACGGCCGCATCTCACCATTGAACGAGAGGACTGACATCTGGTGCTCATGTCTCTGATGGATCGCACAGCCACATTGACCACCGCAGCTCAACAATTTGGGTGTGTGGCACAACACCCAGTCTCTGCACGGATGGTTCAAAGTCATCTGCATTAGCGGGGCATTTTTGCATGGCGCCCATTGCTTTGGCTACCTTTGACCATACTACACCGTGTTTGCAACTGCAATGGTGCCGAGAATGTTGCACATGGAGGAGCAAATGGCAAAGCATCGTGTTTTCCAATGAATCCTGCTTCAGTTTGCAGCACCATGACAGACAAATCCGTGTCTGGTGGTACCATGGTGACCGGCTGAGTGAGTCCTGCATTATACTGCCCTATACCGGTCTGGCACCTGCCATTATGGTATGGGGTACCATTGGATTCCACTGCCACATGTGCCTTGTCCGCATTACCAGTACGTTGAACAGCCACGGTTACATCACTAAGGTGTTAAAGCCTGTTGTTGTTCCATATCTTGAGGGACTGCCTGGTGCCATTTAACAACACAATAATGCACAACCGCATGTGGCATGCAATGTCCAAGACTTCCTGAATTGTCACCTTCTGCCACGTCTTCCTTGGTTCGCGCAGTCCTCAGATATGTTGCCTATTGAACACGTGTGGTCCATGATCACCAGATGACTGGCATGCCAACGATCACCCCCAGCTACAATGGAGGAACTGTGATATCGTATCGAAGCTGCGTGAATTGACATTCCCCAAACACACATCCAATGTCTCTTCCTTTCGATGCCGGGCCATGTAGCAGCTAATTGCCGCCCATGGTGGCTACATAAGATACTGATTGTTATGTGTTCCCCTCATCTCACCGTGCTGTATTTGTAATCGATTCAGCCTTGTATCATCTGCTTTCTGTATAATAAATATGGCTTTGATATCTCTTTTTTCTTTCGTGGTATTGCACTTTTAATGGCCAGCAGTGTATTTTTATAGTTTGTAATGCTACTCTGTAGCTTTTTAATGACAAACTCCCCACAAATATAGCAGACTGTCTGCACATTTAACATACCCTCCTTTAGCCATTGTCACAAAAAATGCCATTCACTGCATTAAAACCAACACGTATAGTAGACAACTAATAGACAGCTTTTCAGTGCAAAGACACAATTCAAGCTGGCTGTTTTCAACCTTAAAGAGAGGTGCAGATGGGCTCAAATGCAAGTTCATACATGTTTGACTCTGCTTCCACATGTTTTGCTGCCCTATTACCCTTCCTTTCCTTCTCAGTACTGATTCCTCTTCTTCCCAAGTGTTATTTATTACATTCATGTTGAAACCTGTTACATAACAAGCTTGAGTGGCAACATTATTTTGTTATCAGTAACTCATGAAACCTTTATATTTTTCATAACCCAATGATTTAAAAAATTCATTTTATGGAAAATTTTATGTGGTAGACAGATTTGAGCACAATTTTTGAAATCAAATACATCACAATTACTAAGAAACAGGCAACAACTCTGAAACAATAAAAATGTTGTAGATGTGCCTTATTCTTTTGAAGGATGATGCATGTTTTGTGAAAGCATATATATTCAAGCCCCATCTTAGGAGTTTTCAATTTTTCACAGGAAAGGGGGGGGTACCTTGCTTTTGAATATACTGGTGGACCAGTAATTTCCATAAAATAAATGATATACCTGAGTGTTTGAAATGTGGTGATCCAAGGGTTGGATATAAATTAGTGGCAACAATGTCCCCACATTGCTGATGCACACGTGAGGGCATTGCTGTTCCATGCACACATAATTTTGTCAGTGCAAGGCTTAGGGAGGAAAGTTTACACAACATTAAAGTATCATTGTTAAACAGGACCACCCTAAAGATATGTTTTCTAAGTTATAACAACGTGCATGTATCAAAATCGAGGTGGCACATGGAAAAAATGCAACGGAATGTTGTCAAGGTCTTCAGAAAACATGTGATAACCAAGCATTACCATATCGAATGGTGGCACAATGGGTGACAGTGTTCTGCCAAGGTCACAAGAGGGGTGAAGGATATGGCACGTTCAGATCAACCTGGCATCCAAGACCAAGATCATCACATGGAGTTGATGCAGTCATTGATGGTGGTGGATCGATGATGGACAGCAAAACAGTTATCCAAAACTGTTTTGTGGCATATTCCAGAGGTAGGAAAATGCCACAAAAGTTTTGCACATGTGAAAAAACGTGCTTGGTTACTGCAAAATTGCAGCATAATGAGTGCCTCATCACCTTACGAAGTTCAGAAATGGCACCGCTACGTCCTTGGTAGTGAGCATTTGGAACATTACGCGACGGAAGATGGAACGTTCCTAGAAAGGATCATCAGTCTGGATGAAATGCTGGTGAGGTTGTACAAACCAGAACTGAAACAAGTCTAATGAATGACGGCATCCATCATCTTCCTGGCTAAAAGTTTGCCATAAACCCAGGGATCTCAAAGGGATGCTTATAGTGGTGTATGATGTCCAGGGTCTGATACTCCATCATGTATTTCCACAGCACTAGACTGTTAATGCTCAGTACTAAAAATATTTTCTAGAACATCATCTTTGCCCTGCTCTGTGGCAAAAGTGGACAGATTTCCAAACAAATGTGCCTATTATATATAATTCAAGACTACACACTTGTGATGTTGATTTAGAATAAATTATCAACATTTATTCACAATTAAATGTTTTATTAACATCGACTATGTAGTTTCGCAGAGCGTTTGGCTCAGCATCAGCAGGATGAATGATGCCAAGCCAAATGCTCTGTCTTGATGATGCTGAGCCAAACGCTCTGCAAAACTATAGTCGATGTTAATAAAACATTTAATTGTGAATAAACGTTGATAATTTATTCTAAAATGTGCCTGTTGTCTTGCATGACAACACATGATGTCACACTGCTGCTCCTGTAAGGAATTTGTTAACACTGTGGCAGTGGGAGTTGCTTGAACATCTGCCCTGTTCCTCAGACATGAGCCTATGTGACTTTGATCTCTTCACAAAACTTAAAAAAACACTATGTGGGAAGCATTTTCACACAAGAGTGGAAATCCTCCAAGTGGTAGGGAGCTCATACGCTGACATTAGCAAAAACAGCTCTGCTGACAGCATTCAGTGCCTTTCAAATGTGTGGCAGAAGATTATCAGTATAGGGGAGATTATATTGAAGGGATACAAACTTATTCTGCACTGTGAATAAATATTTTGGGACATACAGGTATGTTGTCACTATTTTATATCCAACCCTCATTTACCTGGTAATCTCAGGAAAATTTATCAGAAGTGGATGATGAATCCCCAGGGGGAAAAAATTAGTGATGCTAATGGTAGGGCCTGTAAGAATGTGGCTATCAGATTTTGAGTGTGTCTACTAAAAGGTTTCTTTTTTATTCTGTGTCAGCAAGGAGTCCAGACTTTTGAAAAAAGTCAGTGTAAAGATTTAAATGTAAGTAAACATTCACCATAAGCACGTGTTGTACAGCAATTATCAGCAGAAATATTAAACCCTTTAGATGAATCGTATATCTCTCTCTCTCTGCTTAATAGAGAAGTCGCTGATATATCAACTCCCATATCAATGGGAAATTGTATCCGCTTTGTTTTTTAGCCAGTAGCAGTCAACTAACTGAAAAGTCATCATTGCTAAGAGCTGTGACCAATGTTTCAGAAGTTTTACAAATAAAAGCAACAAGCTAAAACACATTTCTGCAAATTTTCCATGATACCAACTTTGGCCATTTGTTCCAGACTTAGTTTCTATTCAGTGACTATACATTTGATGAGGAGCAAGCACAATGTTTATGGGTGTACAAATGATTGCATTGACTAAATGAGGGAAAGGAAACAAGTACTGTATTTACTCGAATTAAAGAGCCCCCGAATGTAACGCGCACCCCCAACTCCAGGCTGCATTTTTAGGAATCAGAAAAAATATGCACACATACTCAAATAAAAATGAAAATCTGCAAAAATACTGACAACAAGGCATTTTTGTCTTATTTCCGATACATACTAGATGAAATGCACCTGACTGCAAAAAAAAAAAAAAAAAAAAAAAGCCAGTCACTAACAAGGTTTCTACTTTCGATTGTTTATTGTCCAAGCTCACTTCAAACACTAGCATCTTCTGTTTCATCTAAAGAATTCGAAATTCCACACTTAAGAAAGGATTTTTGCACAAGTTCATTTGGAATGGATTCCCAAGCAAGCAATAATCCATTCGCACACAGTCGAAAGGGTGCTCTTTTAGCGCAGCCAGTCTTTGTTAGTTCCGTTTCTCCCAATGAAAGCCAGGCATTATAAAGTCGACGAGCGGCAGCCTTAAATGGGCGGTTGATACAAACATCAAGAGGCTGGATTTGTGATGTCATCCCTCCAGGAATAATGGTGAAATCGCTGCAATTTTCTTTCATTTTTTCTTTACTGCATCTGCTACATGTCCCTTAAATGCATCTAACACTAGCAGGGATCTCAACTTCAGTAGACCTTGAATTCGTCATACCCAAACTTTACTTTACCAGTCTAAAACCAAATTTGCAGACATCCAGCCATTTTCCTGCACTGCAACATATGTAGATTTCTCTTGGAAAAGTCACTTTTTTTGGGGAAAAGTTTTTCTTTTGAAAATGACGTAGGGTGCAAGTTTATTTTCATCTGCAGTAACACAGAGCATTACTGTCATTCTGATTTTATCGCCACTCGTCAGTAATTTCACTTGTTTTGTTCCAACATTGTCCACTGTGCAGTTTGAAGGCATATCGAAATAGATCGGTGTCTGATCGGCATTGCCGATCTGACCCAAGTCGTGTGTCATGTCCTTTGCTTTCGAGTGGCAATTAAATGTTTTTGGAAAGCATTCAACTGTTCTTCAAAGTCAGCTGACAGCCTTTGGCAGATGGATGTCTGCCGTCTAAGAGAAAATCTCTTTCTCTTCATGAACCGCGTTATCCAACCACAGGATGCTTCAAATTTTCCCTGTAGCTGTAGCTGACAATGAATTTATTTAGCTTTAACTTTAAGGATTTCTGTTGTTACTGGTAATCCACCTGCCTGCTGTTAATATTCTGTTATCCTCAAGGATAATCTTCAGGAATAATTCAAAATATAATAAGAAATCTTACCTTGTAAAAAATTCGACGTCATATGAGCTTTAGATATACACTGGCGGAAAGTGAAAAAAGAACACCAAGAAGGAATTGGCGGACGATCATGAAATTTACATATGTTAATGGGGTCAAGTTTACGTAGGTGTGATGTTAATTTCGGGACCAACCGGTGAGCGCTTACGCCACAACACAGCATAATATGCAAATTATCGTCAGTGGTATTTAAGGAGTACGGCAAAGTGAATGTAATCAGTCGTCGGCGTACGGACACGTGCGAAGACCCTGAAGAAGCTGCAATGCCTGGACATGGAAGACTTGTACGATTTCAGCAGTTATCGGACTTTGAGTGAGGTCATCTAGTCGGACTCAGCGAGGCCGGGTGGTCTTATTGTCGTATTGCGGAGCTAATTGGACGGTAAGTATCGGTGGTGGTACGATGGTGGCGTAGATGGTCCGAGGAACATTCCCACACGAGAAGACGTGGAACCGGGAGTCACAGACAGACTGATGAGCGGACCGATCGACGCATAAGAAGAGCGACGTTGTCAAGCAGAACATCCACTGCGATGCAAATCCAAGCTGCCGTTGCACCTGGGGTGACTGTGCAAACAATCCACAACTGTCTTCTGGATGCAAGACTACGTGCACGTGTGCCTCTGGCATGTGTACCTCTGACTCCAGCCCACCATCAGGAATGGCTGCAGTGGTGTCGCCAACGTCTGCACTGGAGAACACAATGTCGATCTGTCGTGTTCAGCGATGAAAGCAAATTCTGCTTGGGAGCCTCCAATGGCCATATGCGTGTTCGCAGACGCACAGGGGAGCATCTCCACCCTTCTTGCATCCCCCAGCGACACACAGGGCTGACACCTGGTCTCCTGGTGTGGGGAGCGATCAGCTATCACTCCCGTACACAACTAGTGTTTGTACCGGGTGCGTTAAACAGCACCTCCTACATCAGCAACATCATTCAGCCCGTTGTTGTGCCATTTGTAAGGTCGGTCCATCGTGGTGTTTTCCAGCAGGATAACGCACGCCCACACATGGCACGTGCAACGCAACATGCTCTTCAGAGTGTGAGACAACTTCCATGGCCTGCACGTTCACCGGATTTGTCCCCCATTGAGCACGTGTGGGATTTTATGGGAAAACGACTTATCCGGTCTACACGGCCAGCCACGACCATCCCCGATTTACGCGTCCAGATTGAGGATGCTTGGAATTCAATACCCCAAACTTACATCCAACATCTGTACGACAGACTCCATGCCAGAATTGCACAGTGTGACGCAGTTCATGGTGGTTCAACCTCGTACTAACCATGTTACATGGAAATGTTATTTTTCAGTTTACCAGCAAATACAGCTGTATTTTGCCATAATGTTTTAATCACGTTATCCTCTGTATTCTGTTATTATGCTGTATAAATTTTGTTGGTATCAGACGTCTCCTTTTTGGTGTTTTTTTCACTTTCTGCCAGTGTATATTCATGGATCTGCTGAATGGCCTTCATTACTTGAGTTTAATGTGTTGAATAAAAACCTTGTATAAAAACTTTAAAATTGATATATGAATGCTACTGAGTAAAAGTTGTAAAATCCAATATTTAATTCAAGCAAAAAAACCCGAAAAAACTGAAAAGGGCAACGTTCCTGAAAATCTTTCATTAAAAGCATAAAATCCACATGAACAAGAAAGCTCCAGAAGATGTGTAGCTCAATCCTTATGGAAAACAATGTTGTTCACCTCCCTCAGACCGACATCGTTTCTCCTTTTCGCAAGGACCGAGCTATACTATACGTCTTCTGAAACTTTCTTGTCCATGTGAATTTTATGCTTTTATTGACAAATTTTTAGGACTGTCTCCTTTTTCAGTTTTTTTACTTGAATTAGATATAAGGTTTTACAACTTTTATTTGATTGCTTTCGTATAACAATTTTAAAGTTTTTATACATGGTTCTTATTCAATTCACTGAATTCAAGTAATGAAGATCATTCAGCAGATCCAGGATATATATATGATATAAATATACATGTAAAGCTGGTATCACATGGAATTTTTTACAGGTAAGAAGATTTCTTATTATGTTTTGAATTATACATAAAGCTCATCCTTGAGGATAGTAGAATATTATACTCAACAGCTGACCTTATATATAAACGTGTTAAACATGATACTTTCGAACAAATATTGTGGTACAATTTTGACGACAGTATTTTGAAAACAGTTTGCTGATTTGCTGACAGCTAAATCTGCAAGCAAATTAGATTTGTATTTTGAATGCAAAATACTTACCTAAGATCAAGTTGGTACATTTGAGTCACACTCGCCCTGTCAGTTTGGTGAACACACTGATTAAAGTGAGCTGCACGTTCTGTAATTCAAAAGATAAAGCAAAGTTTTAATTAATAGCTTTAAAAAGGAAATGCCATGCAAAATATATCATAATGGTTAAGAACAACATAACATAATGGTTGCATAAATGTTTTAACTCCTAAACGACACTTATCTTCGACTTGTTTTTCCTTTGCCTTTTCATTTTTGTGTCATTACCTATTCAACTAGGTGTATTTAGACACCAGTATCCATCCAGTGGAGCCATTACTGTGTGCAAATTAAACTGTTCAGCCCAAATTCATTAGTGTGTTCCCATGTAGAATACAAAGAATACACAAGGGGTTAATGCATTCTGTTCTCTTTCTTTATTGACTTGTTAAAAATGTTTTCATGCAAGTGAGCATTAGGTAAATTTTATCAACATTTACTCTGATTCTTTAATATTTCATTTGCTGTTACTGTTCAATTTTACAGGGTTATGTAAACAGATCCCAAAACCTCAGGCCAAAGTGCTACTGCTCACCAAAGAAAAGTTTTGTTGACTCATTGCATGACCCTTTATTGAGCCGAGATTGCCGACTGAGACATAGTCTTCCAGAGTCATGCTTATCACGTCCATCATCAAACAGAGAACATCATTCTCAGTATCCTTGGAGAGATTGGAATAGTGTACACGAAGAAACAACTGACACAGAAAATGATGAGGATATCAATTACAAACTGGATGTTCATCAAATACTTCAATTCCGACCACCATCTCATTCTTTGAAAAATAAATCTTGCCAAGAAACTTCTACCAGTGGAGAGTATGTTACATTTTTCTATGCACACTCATACACCTGCCATGATACATCTGGTAATGATGCAGGATCTCTTCTCAGTGTTGGGGGATCAGAGCCAGAACCACGAGTCACAAAGGTTTACTGATGATCCTGATGATGTAAGCTTACCAACAGCAAACCCTCTGCCTTCTGCATCTATTCAATTTCCTAAACAAAAAAATCGAATTGGTATGTGGTCCAAGCTTAAGGGTAGTCATCATAAAGATCAAAGTTTAGAATGTGGAAGCTCAACATACTCATGGAAGCAAAATGCTGCTATTCGTAGAGTTCAGTCTTTCACAGGTATGGCTAGAGCAAAAGTTGCTAGTATTCAACACAGTCTGCCATTTCGTCACCAGTTCAGTTCCTGGAGTGAGCCAAAAACTTCTCAGGGGCCATCAGATTTGCCACTGGACTCAGTATTACCAAATGATTGTGAACAGATTAGTCCTACAACACCAGCTGCATGGCTAAAACGACAAGAGAAGCATCTGGCTAATGGAGCCAAAAAGAGTGGATCTCTACCACGGAGTTTCCAGCTTGCTGCTGATTCTGCAGACAGCTCTTCAGAATGCAGTACTGCTGTTTTGCCTACACAAAATAATCAAGTGAGAGTACGATCTGAAGGGATAAGATGCTCCCACAATGATCAGAGGCCTTTTACCATTGCATCTGATAAGCCATCACAAGCAGATTTTTCTGAAGACATTGAAAATTATATTGAACAACTACCAAGTGCAGATTCCCACTATAGATTTTGTAGTGATTCATGTGAACCAGATACAACTACTGGTTGTACCAATACACCTGCAATCAGTATGGAGAACATTCATTCTATTCACCCAAAACATAAAATATATCATCAGGCAGCTTCCAAATATTCAACTCTGAAACATGTGCTATCAAGTATGGGTTTGAAAATAGCAGGTTTAAAGGCAACCTTAGCAAATCCATCACATGATCAGACTGACTCTTGTTCCAATGTTTCTATTGAATACGATCAATCAAAAATGATGATTGGCCAATCCTACAGTCATGGTAATGTTAAAAGCGAAAGTGATCTTAATCCTAAAGTGTTCACGGCAAAACTTGTTCATTCTGTTGCAAAAGCATACTCCAGTGTTATGAGGCACAAATCAAAGAAGGTAGGTAACAAATGTGCAAATAAAAATCATGAAGATGTGAAACAGGATATAACACCAATTTATAAATCTGAAATTTCAGTTATTGGTGCACGTATGGCTTATCCCCTAGAATCAGAGTATGGTGTACCAAAATATTGTCTTCAACCATGTTTATTGAAGCACTTGAAAGAAGAGGTTCGACCTGATAGCTTGTTTTCTGAATCATCAAACACATCTTCCAGTGATGGAGACAAAAATTTAATGGGGTCATCATTGTTAGATTTTAAGCATGATGATGGTGATGACACTACTTCCAATGCTAGCGAGTCTTCAGCAGATAGCTACTACGAAAGAACATTTGATGCAATTGAAAATGCTATGGCTGAAGATCTGTTTCGTGATTCAGCCATTTACAGTGATCCAGATGATGCTGACTTTAGCACTGTAGAGCAACCAAATAAATGTAAAGATGAAATTAGTTCTACTCATGGTTACCACACTCTTACTGAGAACAGTATAAGCAAGTCATCATGCTTTCATCAAGAATTTGCGTGCAAAAAAGGCATCAACCCTACCATAAAGGACAGGTTAAAAATATTAGAAGAGAATGTGAAATCTTACAATGAAGATTCTAGGCATCATGATGGTTCTAAGACTATAACTTGGAAGAAACTAAATCCTGAAAAATGGTGTGCAAATGACTGTGAAGAAAGTGAGACAAGCTCAGAGCATTCATCATCAACTGTAAATACTGTTATGGAATTAGGAAATGGGATTTCTGAAACAGTCAGAAATCCTGAAAATGTGAAAGCTCGACCACGGATTAAAGGCTGGGTGAAACATGTTGTTGATAAACTTCAAGGTGAAGGTAAGGTGTGAAAAATGTAGCCATAAGTTGCACACATGATCTACAGAATACTGCCAAAAAATGTGCCTTTGATTTCTAATACAGAGTGCCAAATGAAAGAAATGATAAGCCACTAAAATGTGTGTAGTATAAATAATATGCATTTAATATTATGATTCACTTTAAAAACATTCCTCTATTAATCTGTACAGTATGAAAGAGATTGTTGTTCTTAAAATAACAGTACACTCAGTATATTAATTGCATAATCAAAATTTAGTATGTTTATGAGCAGTTTCCCCTGTTTATGGCATTGCAACCAGTGGTAAATTAATCATGTCATTTGTATCATGAATTCAAATCTCATGAAAGTTATTTGTTTTCATTCCAAGTTTATAACTTAAATAGAAATGATCTAGCACTTTAAAGTGCTGAGTCCTGTTAATTTTTTGGTATACAGCATTTGATTATAAAATAATATCTGTATTTGTTGGATCCACATGTGATTATTTGGACAGTCTTAATATTCATACCATTCAACTATTATTATTCCAGCACAATGTGTCATTACTCAGAAAAGTTTACATCCATTGTGTGTGTACTGGTGATATTTCATGTTATTTAACTTTTCTCAAAGTTGTTCCTAAAGCTATGTTTGTGTTTGTGGTATCATGAAACTTTATATATACATATTATAATCATAGTTTGACATGCATTTTTAATTTGTGTTGTATATATGAAAATCCATGTGGAACGCTGATAAACTTGAATAATTAAAGTAATTTTCATTGTTACTATATATGTTCTTCAGCAAGTAACAGAAAATTCTGCTTTCTTATAATACTGAACTCTTACTTACAAAATATCACTTGATAAAAGCTTAGAAGTTGAATTCTGTTTGTTAAATTATTGTGGGAAATACATACTCTCTGAAATGTTTCTGGATTTGCCAGATCCACTTCATTCTATAAAATATTTATTACAGGCATTGATTACCCAGATATATAACTGTTCTTATGGAGATAGATTTAGGAGACTCTGACAAATTTAATAACAATTTTCCAATAAATATTTAATGTTTTTAAGTGAATAACTGAAAGAAAGGTTTTCATTGTAGTGATGTTCATCATGGTCATCTGAAATTCTACCTCACTAGGAGGCATTTAATGATGGTATTTAAGCCAGAACACTTAAAGAGTAGTGTTTGATGCCAGCATCACCA
Organism: Macrothele yani; assembly: GCA_039090855.1. NCBI lineage: Eukaryota > Metazoa > Arthropoda > Arachnida > Araneae > Macrothelidae > Macrothele > Macrothele yani. The sequence continues at coordinate 83,377,597 of CM077017.1, forward strand.
AGTTTATGCACAAGAACTGTAAATTATAATATTGAATGTTTAGAAATATAATAAATATGTACAAGTATATCACATTTCTAAGCATTCAATATTATGTGATTAACTTTTATCAATTTTGCAATTTAGTATTTTGCATTTGTTAGAACTTAAAATTATTTTTACTGTGTAATAATATTTACCTCAGATGATTGTCAATGAAGTTCTTTTGATATAGCATAACCCACTTTGCAGAAAGCTGCAAGCACATTCATTTTGAAGATATAAAGAATATTTTTACAGAATTAGCAAATTCTGAAAGATTTTTAATTTTTTGATCAAATGTCAATCATTCCACACTGGTAATATCAAACCTCTCAGAACATGTATTTTGTTTCACTTCTTCTCTCAATTTCCAGCCCCTTCTCTATTTTTCTTTTTAAAGCATGCTGCTGCTATGTTAGAATTTCTAAAGGGTCCCATTTTATTTTATTATGTCTGTTTTGAACATGTCTATGTTTGGAACATTCCTCATTGCAGTTTCCAGTCTTATTTTGAATATTTATTGTTATTTATGTCCCCACAATATAGTCACAGTGCCCACAATTTGAACACATAGATCTTACAGAAGAAAGAATGAAAGAAGATTTAACACTTTCGTCACCAGCGGGCGCACGTGCCTTCTGTAGAAATTGCCCTGGGCGGCCAGATAAGCAGAAGTAAATATCTGAAGTTCCAGTAATGGGATTCCCAAAATATTTATACCACCTACTAGTTGGCTGACCACAAGTCCATTTATAGCAAAACATGCAGAAGTTGCGTGCGACCGACGTGGCCCAAAAGTCAAATGTGATGTTGTATACGCCATGGACAACTTCATACAAGCTTATGTAAACAAGTTAGTAAAATCATGCAATGCATTGATTGTGATATGCTTTCCAACATACCAGAAATCATTACTCAAGTTATGAGGAACATGGCTGTAGAATAAATCTCGCTCCTATGCCCTGACCTTTGACCCCATTTCAATGATATTTAAACAGAACCAGTTAAGTATACTTCCGGAACAACATGATAAAGTTTTGTCTCAATCGAAACATTTTTACGTAAGTTATGATGCATAAGGGCGATGGAATGGATCCCGCTTCTATTTTTTACCTTTGACCCCATTTATCCCATTTTCAATAGTTTGTCCCTAGGTGGTCCCCTACCACATACTAAAATTTCATCAAAATCAAACCATATTTATGCAAGTTATGACGCATAAAGGCAATGGAATGCATCCCGCTCTTATGTCCTGACCTTTGACCCCATTTCGCCCATTTTCAATAGGGTTCATCCCCAGGTGGTCCCCTACCACATACTAAAATTTCATCAAAATCGGACCATTTTTACGCGAGTTATTGTGCGGACAGACAGACAAAGCTGGAGTATATACGCTTCTTCAGCCTACGGTTGGATAAAAGAGTCTAGACAAAACATCCCAAAAAAGAAATACAATTTTTCAGGTTCTTTAAGATTAATGAAGAAACACATTATTTTTGGACATTCAGTTCAGAATATTGGTGACTTAATTATAAAGAAAAAAGTAACAATAATATACTACAATCAGCAGGCGTATATGAAATTCCTATTGTTTCACAGAGTTCTGAAAACCACATTTCATACATTGGCAGCACAAAAAATAGATTAATAAAAAGATTACATCAACATATAAAAAACTGGAACAAAAAGAAGAAAAAACTGCACTTATCCAACACTGTGTTAAACATAAACAATACCCTGATTTTGAAACTATTAAATTACTAACCACCCACACAAACGAAAAGGAATTAAGGATTTCTGAAAGCGTTATAATTGAACAAAAAAAAGATAAAATATGCAACATACATGACCCCACCACACTAAACACAGCCTGGAAATCACTTATGAAAAAAGAAAAAAATCATAAAAAAAAGGCAAAAAAAAGAACATTGCAAAAAATCACAACCAATAAATAAAGAACAAAAAAATACACCTGTTTCTACGAACAAATAATAATAGCCCAAAAATATCTACACAAAAGAAGTAGGTAAACCTTCCGAAAGTGGCCCAAAAGTAGTTTCTGAAGCGACGATAGATGGCGACACGTTATCGCTAAATCGTGAAGCGTAGCGTAACGTTGTGAAATGGGCAAAGGAAGTGAATAATATGGATTTTAGGTGGCCCTTAAAAGGGCCTTTATGAATGTACATTCTTGCATATGTATGAAATATTTATTACGACAGAAGAGTGAGTTTTCCTCATGAATCTGAAACTGTCTACCTAGCAGAATAAAAGCCAGAAAAGCTTTATCTGCCAGGGAAAGAACTGCCTGATCGCACGAATCAGGACTTCAAACCAATGTTCTGAGGAAATTCGGCAATTCCGTCGGAATAAATATTCCATAATATGGTCTGCCAAGTACATTTTGTGGTTGCCCTGTGTTAACTTATGCTTAAGGGGGCGCCAATTGCTCTCTACTCCTTGTGTATGCGCCCCTGTGATGGGATCAATGAAGTTGAGGGAGTGGTTGACTGTGAAATGTGCGTAGCCTGAGCGCCATCTATCTGAGCGGGCCACTTTCAGAAGGTTAGCCAAAAAGTATACTTACGATTGATGCCTACCAACCCATCTAATAGATGGCGACACATTGGAAACAAATCACCTAACACATACAGGCAGAAAACCTTCCTATCGATTCCGGACATGCAACTCCAAAACTACACACACGCGAGGAACCCGCGTGTAGTGTAGAAGTAGAGGCCCGAAGATGGCGGTTAAGCACCGCTGAAAGTGCTCGCCGTAACAGACGTTTCCTGACCCGATGAGTATAACACTTTCTACTAAAATCTTTTAATTAATAGTACATTTTAAACGTTTGATTGTGCGAATGAATGTGGAACTGAAAATATATAACGTAACTGTTTTATTTCTGCAAAAAAGAATTTATAGCTAACTAAAGGTCCTCTCTCGTGCTGGGAGCATGTGCCTCACAGAGCAAACAACGTGCGAAATACTTACCTTAGATCTTATGTATATTTTAATTAAAAGCACGTTTATTACATAAGACAACCCATAAGGTTGCCTCATGAATTGCATTTTTCGTAATTCTTCATTTTGTGTGATTTTGCTCTCAGTTTTTATGGAACGGCCATTGTATTTATTTGTAGTACACTTTGACACACCTATGCAAGTCTCAGCTAATAACATCAGAAATGAAAGAACTGTAGACGCTCACAAAGTGATGCACTAAATATGAAATGTCACCACTGTTTCTTTGCTGTAGTTGTAAAACTCTTTCTCTTAATGGGTAAAATTGCTTCACACCATGCTTGCAGAGAAGGAAGGGGGTGAAAGGCAATGAGTGTTTCACAGCGGGACATTTGTTATCAAAACTGCTGCTCTGGGGCAGGTAATTAGGAACTGCAAGGAGAATGTTTTGTGTAGCTTATGGTTTGCACCTACAGAATGGTTTATGTGCTTGAAAGAGGGAGGCACGTGTGGGTTCTTTCTGTTGCATGTTCATTGACTGTATTATGACCCAGGCAGGAAAAAAATAAATCACGTTTTTCTGTCTGAAATAGGAGGCAAATCAGCTATTGGTGATACCATAATTTCTCAATTCAGATGCCCAAGTTTTTCCTTCTTTCTTTCCATTTTTTTTAGGGGGAGGGGCATATTAAAAGGAAAAGTACGGAGGTTTCTAAGTTGTTTCATTTTGAAAGTTTACTCTTATGAAGTTGCTCGTTTGAAAAATATTTATAACTGTTTTCTGTTTTTCAGTCTCAAAATTTTTGTTATTAGATGAGTTCGTAAAAATGATGATACCCTTTTTGCCACACAAGATGAAAAGTTGTGGTGAGTGTCAGTCTAGAACATTTTTTGCAAAATTTGTTTACGATAAAAACTAAATGAGATCTCTCCAAACAACCTAGTCATGTATAAACACGAATATTTCAAGACTTGATGTCATTTGCTAGATCAGATCTGATGTAGAGGATTTTAGGAAGGGAGTGTCTGATGCCAGGTCTTAAACAAACCTTAGAAATTGGAAGCTAGGAGATTTGGGCTAGAGTGCCCAATATGAAAGTCGCACGGAAGCGAAGTAGAAAGGGGGATGAAGATGCCCTTGTTTATTACCGGGGGCCAGTACCTGGGGTCCGACGGCTTAACGTACCCATCCGACGCACGGCGGATATTTAGTGGATCGAGCGTTCGTACCTGGCTGGGATCGAACCTCTGAGGTCTCCAGGGCAGTCACGAACATTGCCCACTAGGCCACCACGGCCCCATTTGCTAGACCACAAGACACCCATGCTAATAATGATCAATGAAGAGACAACATGCCACCTCCTCTTATATCCCAATATCTATAACAAATGAGTTATGAGGTGTGTTTTTTTCATTTATCATGAACAGCAGTTGGAATTTATGAAGTTACTGAAAGCGTTTATAAGCTGCACCTAGTTAAATACCACATTTCAGAGCAGCGTGTTTGTAAAATCAAGTTCCGCACCACTGCGTGAAATCAGAAAATATGGTGTTTTAGGCAAAAGAAAATCTGTCAGATTACCATTTGGACAAAATCTTTACAGATCTTCCTTCTTAAAAAAAGAAAAAAAAAGAGGCTCAGAACGGAAAAAAAACTTTTTTGAATACCTAAGATAGAACATTCTTTAACGGCAAATCTACACTGCTGGCCACCCAAAATGCAACACCAAGAAGGAAGCATCCGATTGGCCTGAAATTCGCAGCATGCGTCGCCCGCGAGAGGACATGCAAATGATTAGCATTGCAGGGCATATGCAAATCATGTGCGCCCGGCACGCCACTGAGAAGCACTATAAGGAGAGTGCCCAGAAGGCGGGGTGTAAGTAGTGGAAGTGTGTTGCGCTGCCGGACCTGTGCGTGGGAAGCTTCCTGATGCCTCGTCGCAGAATACGGCAGTCATTCCAGCACGTTTCGGAGTTTGACAGAGGACGAATAGGGGCTTATCGCGACAGCAGTTTATCGTACCGAGATATCGGCGCCCGTGTGGGACGACATCCAGCCACAGTGAGGCGAGTATGGATTCGGTGGGTGCAGGAGTGACGGACGGACCGACGTGAGCGATTGCCGCAACCGCGGCACACCACCGAACGAGAGGACCGGCATGTTGTGCGGCGGCCATTGCCGCACAACATGCCGGTCTTCTGGGGTGTGTTGCGCAACAACCTGTGTCAGTTTGACGTCGTCTGGAGGAGCGGGGACTTGTCGCACGGCGCCCATTGCTCCGATTACCATTGACGTTACACCACCGGCGAGTGCGGCGGCGGTGGGCTGGTGAACGCCGCACCTGGACTACGGAATGGCACGACATTGTCTTCTCCGACAAATCCCGCTTCTGCCTGCAACACCACGATGGTCGGATCCGCGTGTGGCGGCACCGCGGCGTGAGACTGTATGACGCCTGCATTATGCATCGCCATACAGGTCCGTCGCCTGGCGTTATGGTTTGGGGCGCAATTGGATATGACACCCGCACCTTTCTCGTACGCATCGCCGGTACACTCAACAGCCACCGCTACATCTCTATCTTTTCGGAGCCTGTAGTCCTCCCTTACCTGCAGACCTGCCAGCGGCACGTTTCGACAGGAAAATGCGCGCCTGCACGTGGCACGCATCGGGCAACAATTCTTCACGGCTCACCAGGTGTCACTGCTGCCGTGACCCGCCTGTTCTCCCGATATGTCGCCCATCGAACACATCTGGTCGCTGATCGGCAACCGAGTGGCCCGGCAAGCACCACCCGCGGCTGCGCCTGATGAACTGTGGTAACGTGTGGAAGCAGCCTGGACCGACATACCCCAAGCCCACATCCAAAGCCTCTTTCGTTCGATGCCGCGGCGTGTAGTGGCCGTTATTGCCAGCCATGGGGGTAACACGAACTATTGATGTCTGCGTGTTTCGCAAGTCGCACGGGCCTGTAAGCTCAATCGTTTCATCTTTGTATCCAGGGCCGGATGCAGATCTCGCGGGGCCATGGGCGAAATTTCATTGTGGGCACTAAAAAATAAATCTCATATTTTAATAAAGTCGTTTCTGAAAATTATCGTTCGTGAGGAAGACACACGAACACTACCGTAAAGACAAAATGATTTTCTCAAAGAAGTATTTGATTTAAGCTTAAGAAAGAGGCCGTAATACGGACTGAAAGTTCAGAGAGAGAAAGAGAAGTAGAGAGAGGAGGAAGGAAGAGAGATAAAGAGAAAGAGAGAGGGAGAGAGAAAAAGAGAGGGATAGAGAGAAAGTAAAAAGTGTTAAAACCTACGATTTTCTTTCCCGGGAGAAGAGGTTTTAGGTTGCATTGTGAACCCTTATAACAGCTTATTCACAAAATGATAAAAAGATACCTGCTTAGAGAATATTTTCTCATTGCGAATATTTTTGTATAGGAAATATAATAAGAATCCCTCTAAAATAAATTGGTATAAACAGTTTTTTCCCCTGATACATTTTAGTGATTGATTTTTAATGCACAGTGGAGTAACTGACAAAGTAGTGACATTCTAAACTTTTATACGCGTTCATATATGAAAGTTGCCTTTTTTTTTTTCAATTTCTTGTAATGTTGGAAAAGTGGCCTCCATGTGTAGTCCGAAAGTAACTTGGATATTGTTCTTTTTATTTCCTTAAATTTAAGTATCAGGTTTTCACCCAAATTGTTGGATATATAAAAGTAGGGGACCACAAAATGATGAAATTTAATTTGCTATTTCATGAATGCGGAAAAGATTAAGGTGGCCACAAAAATCATTTCGAATCTGCAAATCTCATCTTTGTATCGAGGGCCGGATGCAGATCTCGCGGGGCCCTGGGCGAAATTTCATTGTGGGCACTAAAAAATAAATCTCATATTTTAATAAAGTCGTTTCTGAAAATTATCGTTCGTGAGGAAGACATGCGAACACTACCGTAAAGACAAAATGATTTTCTCAAAGAAGTATTTGATTTAAGCTTAAGAAAGAGACCGGTACGACGAACAGGGGGGATAACGTATTAAAAAATGATGAGATTGGAAACAAACAAAAAACTTCAAAAATATATTTTTATGGGGCCTTGCGCCCAAAAAGTCACAAAAAAAAATGTAGTTAAATTTTTTGTACCGAAAGTTATTTTGGTTTCTAAACTGCTGGGCCCCTTGAATGCGCGAGGCCCGGGCGACTGCCCGGTTGCCCCTATGGTCTAGCCGGCCCTGTTTGTATCTGTTGTTATGCGTCCAGTAAATCTGGCTTTGCTATCTCGTGTCCTTCTTGGTGTTCCATTTTGGGTGGTCAGCAGTGTAGATATCGCATCCGTGTGCTCTAACATCAATCACAGTATAGATTTCCAAGCAGAAGATTTAGCTAAAAAAATTTCACAAAATTGCCATCAGAAATTATGAACTACTGCTGTTTTCTTTCAAACAACTGTTTTCAGTTTCAGACCAAAATGTTCTGGAAAAATCAGGCTCAGCAGTGAGTTTCCCATTAAAAATATTTCTGGCCAACTACATTGAAGTGCTAAAAGTCATGGGATAGCAGTATCCAAATTTTTAACTGACGCTGCTGTCGTATAATTGCTTCAATGCACGCCACGATTTTATCAAGGGCCACAAATGGCCTAGTGGTCAACATTCGTAACTGCTATGGAGAGGTCTCAGGTTCGATCCCAGCTGTTACGAACGCTCGAACCACTAAATATCCGCCGTGCGTCGGATGGGCACGTTAAGCCCTTCGCTTCCGTGTGATTTTCCTGTCGGGCACTCTAGCCCAAATCTCTTAGCTTCCTACTTCTAAGGTTTGTTTAAGACCAGGGGTCAGACACTCCCTTCCTAAAATCCTCTACATATGATCTGATCTAATTTTTATCAGTTGCGAGGTGTCATCTCATGAGTCAGGTTGAACAACCGCCAGAAAGATTATGGCAAGCTGACGTGAATTATCAGAGTTTGAACGAGGCATGGTAATGGGAGCCAGATGGATGAGATATTCAATTTCTGAAGCTGTGCGAGTATTCAACATTCCTTGATCAATGGTGTCACGTGTGTACTGAGAATACCTCATGGAAGGCATTACCACGCACCATGGACAGTGCAGTGGCCGACCATGGGTGCTGAATGACCGTGACCAGCAGTGTCTGACCAGGATTGTCCATGCTAACAGACAAGCGACACTGGCTCAAATAACATCTACATTCAATGCAGGAGGTAACAGAGACATATCCATCAGGTCAGTGCAGCGTAATTTAGTGCCCATTGGGTATGGGAGCAGAAGACCCACTAGAGGCCTTTGTTAATACCACGACATCAGACACAGCGCCTCACCTGGGCTCGTGAACATGGTAATTGGACCCTGGAAGACTGGCAACATGTGGCATGGTCCGATGAGTCACGCTACCAGTTGTTACGAGCTGATGGTAAGGTTCGGGTGTGACACAGACCCCATGAGGCCATGGACCCAAGCTGTCAACAAGGCACTGTGCAAGCTGGTGGTGGTTTCATAAATGTGTATGGTGTATTTATGTAGCAAGGTTGAGGTTCTCTCTGGCCCTTGTAAACACATCATTATTTGGTAATCGCTTTGTTGCTCTGCTTTGTGACTATTTGCAACCCTTCATGGACTTCATGTATCCCAACAACAATGGGATTTTCCAGGTGGACAATGCACCATGTTATCAGGCCCAAGTTGTCCAAAATTGGTTCGAGGAGCATTCTGGATAGTTCCAATGAATGGTGTGGCCACCACGTTCGGCTTGTTTGCCCAATATGAACCCAATAAAACACTTATGGGATGTGGTGGAAAGGTCCATTCATACCCAATAGTATATATGCAGTACATATGTATTTCTGTGGAAAGATTCTTGGCAACATGACTTTTTAGGTTCATTATGACCCAAATAACACAAAAATTCTTGTTGCCATTTTTTCAGCCACCATCTTGAATTTAAAGATGGCGACATTCTAACAAAATACAATTGCTTATTATATCTCTTTTTTCAGTTTTGTTGAAAAGTGTGTAGAGAGAAATTATTTTTAGAATGCAGTTGTTTACTGATGGGAACACTGATTATAAAATTCAGCTCAACCACCATCACGAATTATGTAGATAGATATTTTATTTCAAACGAAATTTTATTTTTGAATACCTGTACTGCTATTTTCAGGTATTTTATGCACTAAAAATGGAAATGAGAGATTTAACACACCTGTTTCATACATTTTTTTACATTTAATACCCTAAATCTCAAGCTGAATATCTTCCGAATCATCATAAGTTTCTCCATTTCTACATATGTCTTCATCAACTTCGCAAATACAGACAGCAATGCACACTACATTGTCTTTTTTAATTGCAATTAACACTGCATTGTGTTTTTTCACAACTACATCTTATTAATTTGGTGACAGAATCCGGAGCAGGAGGCAAAGCTGACCAAATTGGTACATACTAATTTTTTTCAAGCAACCAGCCAAGTTTGGTCGCATCCAACACCTTTGGCTGAATAACTAATACCTGTTTCCACACATGACACTGTAAATGAGCTCTCAATATCATTTGGATCATTGAGATAATTTCTCACCTGTTCTGCGCTGTCTGGTATTAACTGGTATTAACTCCTTGGTGAGGCTTCTGCTTTGTGAAACAATTCCAGTGAAGTTCTGCTGCAGTAGAATAGTTTTGTATGTTTGTGCTTAACAATGTACACCAAAATTTCTCACATCCAGAAAGAACATCCGTTGTTGGTTCATCTCCAATTCCTAATCTTGTCATTGCACTTACGACATCAGCATCTGCTTTCAGAAATTTCTTGAAATTGGCTTGTTTTTTTCTTTGATATGCCCTGTCATATCACAGCCTGTTATAGAATGGAAACCACACAAGGCTGCACTCTTTCAAGCCCAAGTACGCCGCCCCGGTGGCGCAGTGGTCTAAGCGATGGCCTTTGATCATTCGTCCGAACGGGGTCCGGGTTCGAATCCCGGTGAGGCATGGATGTTGTGTTTGTCTTACGGCACTGGCTCTCTCCCTTCCCTGGAACCAGTGACCCTAAATTAGGGACGGGGACTGCTTATAGCCCATTGAGTTGCTCACGGTGGTCGTTAAACCTCCAATCAAAAAAAAAAAAAAAAACAAGCCCAAGTACATTGTAAAATTACTAGGAGTTGCGCGAACAAAGAGTTTGTCGCTTTCAGAGATATTTCCTTTGAATCTACCTTAATCTTCAAACTTTTAAAATTTGCATTCCATCCATGTAATTTAACCTTTGTCATCTTGTCCCACAAATACGTTCACTTACAAAGTCTGTGAAAGCTCTCTCGTTGCAGGGAACAATATCAAGTACAGACTTTTGGATGCCCTCACGTAACATTGAATTTGTCATCAAATTAAACAATTTGAACCGATTTCCATCTTCCAACAATGAATATCTAAAAGGATTTGCTTCTGATAGTATGGCTTTTTATTGTTTAACTGATTTTTCTTGATGTAACATTGATGCAGGAGACTGTTGATGATGTTTCGAACGCTTAGTCTCTACCATCCCAACCATATTTTCAAATTCACATGAAAGTCTAGATAACACTGGGGCACTTAAACATTATTTTAACATAGCGTATTTGTTTGTAGTGATACCTTTCAATCCACCATATCCCTTATGAACTTTATTCATGTGCTCTTGGATTTGGTCTACTCCAATTGCTGTGAAAGGAGTTATATTTGTTATTACAGTAAGCTTTCCATTGGTAAAGTTTCAAAACACCTCTGGATGGCTGATATCTAATTCTTGTATCCTTGCAAGATACTCCGGAATGTTTTGTGCATAGACTAATCTGTTGTATGAGAAGAAATACACACACATTTCTTCTCGGATTTTGAACTTGCATGTCTCGTCGATAGTTCCATCATTGCTATTTCTTGCTTGAAAACATTAGATTTGGAAGGGCGACCTTTTTGCTTCTTAAGCGGTGAGATTGACTTTTCTGCACGAGCTTTTTCAAATCGAATCCGTGATCTGTTCATGTGGGTTACGTTAGTTGCATTTCGAGTAACATTTGCGATGTCATTTAGCATGATGATATTTTAGTTCATCAACTGTATTACTACCCAGTCTTCTGTTAATTGGTAAAAATTCAGGGTAGCCCATTTTAGACAGGGCACGAACACACTGCAAAAACTTTGAATACGCAGCATTACTGGGTTCATTTACGAGTACATCGGGAGATATTGTTTGACACTTGACACAAAGTTTAAAGTCTGTATTTATGCTTTATGCACAGTTTTTTATGAACAGGTTCGTCAATTTCTGTTTCTTTTATTACACTTTCCTAATCACTGAACTGCTTTCTGCTATCTAAAATGAAATAAAAAAACAAAATGCAGTATCAGTCAAATAAATTCGTTAAAATTACAAGAATAAAATCATTAATAAAATCACTATTCTATGAACTTAATATATTTTCATTCAGAAAACAATATTAAACGTCATTATGAGAATCTCATATAAAATTCAAGATGGCGGCCGAAAAAATGGCCACATGAGTTTTTGTATTATTTAGGTCATAATGAACCTAAAAGTCATGTTGCCAAAAATTTTCACAAAATTTTCATGAAATATTAATTTCCTACATATATACATACACTACAAGATCCTGCACCTACAAATACCAGCGTTTCATGCTGTGGGCACACAATGTATGTCCAGTTTAAACAAAAAAATCAGTTAGAAAAAAAGGAGGGCACGAAACGCTATATACAGTAATGTACACTGAAATGGCTTAATGAAGCCGTAAAACATAAATTGACATCACGGCAGGTGAACAGAATCTTCGAATCATAGTGGCCGAGGAAAGAAAACAGTCAAAACACAAGACTACATGTGATAGGAAAGTAAACAGCACAGACGAGTGGAACCACATCGGTTCTCAAACAGAATAAATGCTTAAGTGCAGTAAATACAGTAGCAAAGGTAGTCTGAAAAAAGATGATAAACGCATGGTATATACCAGTGCTGTCGCATGCCCATTTAGGTTGGGTGTGCGCTGGTATGGGAAAAAACAAGCATCTGACAGCGTTTTCTTCTGAAAATGACTTCAATGCCTTGTGTGTACAAGTGTGAATCAGATGGTGCTATCCAAGAAAAATAAAATAAAAGTAAAGCATCCCATAAATACACAATGCGACCCAACACTACGAAGACATAAATCCATCTATGCTCAGGTCTAGAAAGGGGCTTCAAATTTATCAGGGTACACATTTCAAAAAATTCTTCTCTCTTATGAGCAGTTTTTAGATCAAAATAAATTCTATCACAAAGTATTTCAACATGCTTAAGGAAAGAATAGAAAAAACCTTTTTGCACAGTTGTTTGCTGTGTGACAGGTGTTCCCATCTACACTATCTACCAACAAGTAATTGGACACCCCTGCAATCGACGATATCTGCGGTCCTGATACACGTCACGGCCACCGCCGTTAAATATCGTGTGGATAACAACAACGCAACCAGTCGCATGCAAGATGCCACGCAGTTCGGAGCTCTCTGATTTCGAGAAAGGTGTAATCGTCGGGTATCACAGAAGTGGCCGATCCATACGTGACATATCCAGCGAGTTGAAGTACCCAAAATCGACAGTGGCCTACGTGATTGGCTAGTGGAAGATGAGAGGTGACTGTCGGAATGTGCCCCGACCCGGCAGACCCACAAAACTGGGAGTTAGAGACCGACGGGTGCTGGCCAGAGAAATTCGGAAGAACCGCACCAAACCGATGGGCCACATCCGCGAGGAGTTTCAACAGGCATCCGGGAGTGTTCTTTCGATGAATACCATCCGTAAGGAAGCCCATCTGATCGGTTATTATGGACGTGCTGCCACCCACAAGCCTTTAATCACAAAGTCCAATAGCGCTGCTCGGCTAACGTGATGCAAAGAACGTCGACAATGGACCGTTGAACAGTGGAAACAGGTTCTCTGGAGCGACGAATCAAGGTTTACCCTCTACCGTTCGGATGGCAGGGTCTGGGTTTGGCGTCTACCTGGAGAACGCCTCCTGCCGAAATGTATTGTGCCAACTGTGAAGTTCGGCAACGGTGGAATTATGCTATGGGGGTGTTTCTCCTGGTATGGCACGGGACCCTTGGTCGCAATTCCTGGTAGACTCAACGCCGAGACCTACTGCACCATTTTAGATGACCATGCGCTTCCTACGTTGTGGCAGATTTACGAGGTGGCCCCATGTTACTTTCAGAATGATAATGTCACCTGTCATGTTGCGAGGTTCACCATGGCTTGGTATGGTGACAATGGGGTTAATCGAATGGACTGGTCTGCGCAGAGCCCGAACCTTAGCCCTATCGAGCACCTCTGGGACGAGTTGGAGCGTCGACTTAAGGGGAGCCCCCACTGTCCGAAATCTGTGAAGGAACTGACCTGTGCCGCCCGGTGGCGCAGTGGTCTAAGACACTGGCCTCTGATCATTCGTCCGTAAGGGGTGCGGGTTCGAATCCCGGTCAGGCATGGATGTTGTGTTTGTCTTACGGCACTGGCTCTCTCCCTTCCCTGGGACCAGTGACCCTAAATTAGGGACGGGCGACTGCTTATAGCCCATTGAGTTGCTCACGGTGGTCGTTAAACCTCCAATCAAAAAAAAAGTGACCTGTCTTCTCAAACCAGAGTGGAAGAAAATACCGCTAGCCGTCGTACAACGCCTGGTTGAGAGTATGCCCCGGAGGTTCGCAACTGTAATCGCCGCTCGTGGAGGCACCACCAACTATTGAAGGTGAATAAATTTCGTTTTCCTTTGCTATCACAGGTGTCCAATTACTTGTTGGCGGATAGTGTGTATATATATATATATATATATATATATATATTTTTTTTTTTTTATTGGAGGTTTAACGACCACCGTGAACAACTCAATGGGCTATAAGCAGTCGCCCGTCCCTAATTTAGGGTCACTGGTTCCAGGGAAGGGAGAGAGCCAGTGCCGTAAGACAAACACAACATCCATGCCTCACCGGGATTCGAACCCAGACCCCTTACGGACGAATGATCAGAGGCCATCGCTTAGACCACTGCGCCACCGGGGCGGCGTATATATATATGTATATATATAGCACACCCGTATATATATATGTATATATATATATACGAAATTTTAGATTGGATTCCAAGGGACAGGAAAAGACCCAGAAGAAGACCACATAGGAGATGGGTGGATGAAATTCGAAAGTATGCAGGGGTGACATGGAGGAGACTGGCACAAGACAGACCGTTGTGGAGGAAACTTGGGGAGACCTTCATCCAGCAGTGGATTGATAATGGTTGACAATGATGATGATGATGATATATATACATATAAAGTTTTAAATACAGCATGAGGCTTACTTTCTTTAACCCGCTTTATACAATCTGCAAAATCTCTGGCAGAAAATGGGACACTTCGTACATCATCTACCTAAATGGATGTCAAAATTCAAATTGTATAGTTAAACCTGTGCTCATAAACACGCCGATTCACACAGAGATGAAAAGACAGAAAAACAGTAACTCGTAGCAAAATGTTAAAATGTGTTTGACTCCACGCTGTTCCAAACGCAAACAAGTAGGACCAGTGGTGCTTTTTTAAGCTGGCACACCCTGGGAATTTAAATCTCTGCGTTGAAACCACGAGGAGCCGCCCGGTGGCGCAGTGGTCTAAGCGATGGCCTCTGATCATTCGTCCCAAAGGGGTCCGGGTTCGAATCCCGGTGAGGCATGGATGTTGTTTGTTGACTACTTATAGCCCATTGAGTTGCTCACAGTGGTCGTTAAACCTCCAATCAAAAAAAAGAAACCACGAGGAAATAAAAACATGATGTGCAGCGCTATCTGGATAGCTTTGAATTACAGTTGACGACTTGGAGGCGGGGGGTCCCCTGGTAAAATAGCACTCCTGCAGCTGCAAATATTACTTACTACGTTTTGTTTACTGCACAAAGCAACGAACCTTCTCCTCTTAACGAAAATAATGCACAAGGGAATTAAGTGTACTGGACAAACTTCAGCGAGTCTTATTGGAAATACATAAAATAAAAACATAATAACAACTCGTACCACATCATTGAATTGCACTGCTCCGTGAAACTCAAGCAGTGCTCATTTTGGGTAGCACACCCTGAGAGTTCCGCTGTTAAGTTTTAAACCACGGAAATAAGAACGTGCCCTGCAGCGCCATCTGGAGTGCGCTTGTACCGCAGCTGCTTAAGGTCGTCGGATGTGCGTACACGAAACAGCACACCCCAGGATTCTAGCACGAATGCGATATGCTTTCTGAAAGAACATTTTCTTAATGAAAACATTATGTGGGGAAATTAATTTTAACCGCCACTCGAAACCTTAGGACGAACTCTGGCGAGTTTTATTAGAAATAAATCCGAAAAAGTGGTATAGGTTAAATTGCGACTCTGTGTATGTGTGCGCTACACACCTAGCACACCCCGAATAATCGCCCCTAGTATATACTATGCAAGAAATACAAATGCGTCACTGAAAAAAATAGTATAATATACACATACACTATATTGACAAAAGTCACCGGACACCTAGAAGAGAAACACAACATAGCATTTACTGACATACATTAGTACGGTGTCGGTCCTCCTTTGGCTTTAATGCATGCACTGACCCTTCAAGACATGCTTTCGCCAGCGACAGATATGCGCTTCTATCCAGTACATAATGCTGTCACTAACTGTTGCTTAGTAGTAGGCCTTGGTTCCAAACTTCTTACGCGGCGCTCTAATTCATCTCATAGGTGCTCTATGGGATTAAGATCAGAGCTCTGTGCTGGCCAGTCCACACATGATATGGAATTATTATCAAACCACGCCATAACAGTCCTTGCTTTATGGCTTGGTGCATTATCCTGCTGGTACCAACTACCAACAAGGCTCGGTTCCATAATGTTGCCACAGAGTTGGTAGGGCATAATTGTCCAGAATCAGGCTGTTTCTGTTCCGGGTTTTGGCGATCTTTCATACCTGGAATTCCAGATGTTTA
The DNA here is from genome assembly GCA_039090855.1 of Macrothele yani. Taxonomy (NCBI): domain Eukaryota; kingdom Metazoa; phylum Arthropoda; class Arachnida; order Araneae; family Macrothelidae; genus Macrothele; species Macrothele yani. The sequence goes on from CM077017.1 coordinate 83,393,650, forward strand.
GCTTTGAAGACATTTTTAAGACTTAAATTTTGAGTTCTAATAAGCGACAAAGCAAACAAACAAAAAAATTTTAGACGATTCATGACAAAAGTATTTGCTAAAAAAATTGCTTTTCGCCAATGAATTAATGTGATAATAATATTGTCTTCCTCGCCGATGCAGCAGACTCGAGCTTGATGCCTGAAGTCTCTACATGAAGCCGGCAGTTTGTGCTGTGGTTGTTCTGTGGGAAGGGCATGCACGTAAATTCTCAGTCATTTTGTCTGCGCTTCTGCTTGTCGATGCAAAAAAAAAAAAAAAAAAAAAAAAAAACGGTTTTTCGCTCTGGTGAATGATGTGGGATTGGAACTTGGAGATAACGGGGAGCGAGGTAAAGCAAATAAAGTACGTCACCCAGGCGTCTGCACCTACGCGCGGGATGAGGTGTCTTTGTTTCCCTGCTGAAACATTTATGGTTTTTTGTTTAGGCAAAAGTGATGGGGGGGTTTTTTGTGCGTGTGTGATGTATGAATGTTTTAGGGATTTGAAAGTTTACACGATTTCAGTTTAAGTTAAGTTCGTCATCAACGATGAAGTTTTTAACCAAAACTGACGATCTCAAGACATTAGAGGCCTCAGTCAAAAATAAATTCCTGTGGGATGGGCTAGAAAAAAAAGACGCCCAGAAGGAGAAAGCTGGGATATGGTGTTGGAAAATTGATACAGATGAGTCATGTTTCTGCATATCTTGCAACATCTCCATTCGCTATAATAGTGAAGGAGTTAAATTACTGATAAAACACTGTGCTTCTGAGTCCCATCGCCAAGCCTGTTCTTCAGTGAAAGGAACCCAATTTTTGAATTCTGCATATGCCATTTTGAAAGAAGGTCTGTGTGATGGCAGTAGAACTATTGACCTTGCTACAAAAAAAGCAAGGTCAGAGGCTCTTGTGTGCTCTTTCATTGCAGAACATTCCCTGTCATTTGCTATTGCACCTGAAATTGTTGAGCTTGCTAAAACCTTAGCACAGGAATATGTTGCAACTGAGTCGCTCTACTGCATCATACAAGCTGAAGTATGGAGTTGCAAAAACCATTAAAGATCAACAGTTTTCCCAGTTAAGACGTGAATATTTTTCTCTGAATGTTGATGGGAGTACTAATAAAGCCTCGGAATCTGTGTTAGCAGTATTAGTACGGTATTACTGCCAAGATCAGAATAAAGTTGTTTTGAGACATTTGGCCTCAGTAAAGCTCCTGCATGCAATTCAGAAACAATCTATTTGGCAGTGGTCTCCTTGATAGGAGAAAATGGCATTCCATGGCAGCATTTACTAAGTATAATAATAGACTCCTGTCAGGGGCGCAACTAGACATTTCTGCGCCCGGGGCAAACCGCAAAATATTGCGCCCCAATCTCTCTTTTCTATCTCTCACTCTTTTCCTTTCACTCTTTCTCTCTGTTTCACTCTCTCTCACTCACTCTCTCTCTCTCTCTCTCTCTCTCTGTTTCACTCCCCCCCTCTCTCTCTCTCTCTCTCTCTCTCTCTCCCACACACACACACACACACACACACACACACACACTCCAAAAGAACAAAATACAGCATTAAAAATCTAAGCGAGCACAAGCTATAGAGAAGAATTTTTAAGAACAATAGCTTTAAATTAAAGACAGCAAAAAGCAGATACAATCTCAGAAATATTACAGTACTACAAAGACTTCCTAATCAAACTAGGTGTAAAAATGCATTTCTAAGTTCTAACAAAACTAGGCGTAAAGAAGGCACAATCAAAATGTGACTGTTTTTACAGCTCTTCGCAACTGCTTCGGAGTTCAGACCTTCGGCACCGCATCAAGCGGACCGAATGTAGCTGACAGTCGTGTCATGCAGCCACAATAAAGGCTGAATAGCCTCCAGAGAATCTTCAAATATGTAAACATCCTTATCTTGCAACGCACGTATAAGTCCATCCAACTAAAGAAATACTGGGGACCCCATTGTTGTAGAAAGGGGCCATGGTTCTTCTTCAGTTGGACGGATTATACAACCACACCTTCATTACTGAATGTGAGCAACTAACAATTCCTGAACATTTTGAGGAAGAAATTATAATTTTAATTGTGCCAAAAAACTTGTGAAAAAGTTTCAGTTCCAATTGTAATCGCATTCCAAACGGTGATTTCTGCGCTCTCTCTTGAGCGGCGCGCGGGGCAGACTGTTGCCGCTCAAAAACATTATGCTCCTGTAACACTATGCGTGGAAGTGAAGATCAAAAGCCAAAAAGCGTCTCATCTTTTAAATATACACTATCTACCAACGAGTAATTGGACACCTGTGATAGCAAAGGAAAACGAAGTTTATTCACCTTCAATAGTTGGTGGAGCCTCCACGAGCGGCGATTACAGCTGCGACTATCCGGGGCATACTCTCAACCAGGCATTGTACGACGGGTAGCGGTATTTTCTTCCACTCGGCTTGGAGAAGACAGGTCAGTTCCTTCACTGATTTCGGACAGTGGGGGGCACCCCTTAAGTCGACGCTCCAACTCGTTCCAGAGGTGCTCGATAGGGTTAAGGTCCGGGCTCTGCGCAGGCCAGTCCATTCAATTAACCCCATTGTCACCATACCAAGCCATGGTGGACCTCGCAACATGACAGGTGGCATTGTCATCCTGAAAGTAACATGGGTCCACCCCGTTAAACTTCCACAACGTAGGAAGCGCATGGTCATCCAAAATGGTGCAGTAGGTCTCGGCGTTGAGTCTACCAGGAATTGCGACCAAGGGGTCCCGTGCCATACCAGGAGAAACACCCCCATAGCATAATTCCACCGCCGCCGAACTTCACAGTTGGCACAATACATTCCGGCAGGAGGCGTTCTCCAGGCAGACGCCAAACCCAGACCCTGCCATTCGAACGGTAGAGGGTAAACCTTGATTCGTCGCTCCAGAGAACCTGTTTCCATGCACTGTTCAACGGTCTATTGTCGACGTTCTTTGAACCACGTTAGCCGAGCAGAGCTATTGGACTTTGTGATTAAAGGCTTGTGGGCGGCAGCACGCCCATGATAACCGAGCAGATGGGCTTCCTTACGGATGGTATTCATCGAAAGAACACTCCCGGATGCCTGTTGAAACTCCTCGCGGATGTGGGCCATCGATTTGGTGCGGTTCTTCCGAATTTCTCTGGCCAGCACCCGTCGGTCTCTAACTCCCAGTTTTGTGGGTCTGCCGGGTCGGGGCACATTCCGACAGTCACCTCTCATCTTCCACTTGCCAATCACGTAGGCCGCTGTCGATTTTGGGTACTTCAACTAGCTGGATATGTCACGTATGGATCGGCCATTTCTGTGATACCCGACGATTACACCTTTCTCGAAATCAGAGAGCTCCGAACTGCGTGGCATCTTGCATGCGACTGGTTGCGTTGTTGTTATCCACACGATATTTAACGGCGGTGGCCGTGACGTGTATCAGGACCGCAGATATCGTCGATTGCAGGGGTGTCCAATTACTTGTTGGTAGATAGTGTAGATGGGAACACCTGCCACACAGCAAACAACTGTACAAAAAGATTTTGCTATCCTTTCCTTAAGCATGTTGAAATACTTTGTGATAGAATTTATTTTGATCTAAAAACTGCTCATAAGAGAGAAGCATTTTTTGAACTGTGTACCCTGATAAATTTGAAGCCCCTTTCTAGACCTGAGCATAGATGGATTTATGTCCTCGTAGTGTTTCAAAGTAAGGATGCACGTCTTCATGAGTTGCATGTACAACTCTTTAACCTCACAAAAGAATTTCTAGTCTTTTTTATGAGACATGAGGTAATTTCAAGTTACAAAACATATAAGGACATACTGAAACTTGATGTGCAAGACAAAAATTTACAATTGTCTGACAAATTCCTTTTTACTTGAGAAGCATCCAAATCATAAATAAATCCTCAAAAGGAGACCACACTGGGAAAATTTTCAAAGATATTTTGAGGGATGCATATATTTTATGTGTTCAATACATGGGAGCCAAATTGCCACTGAAGAACTCCTTATTTGTGAACTTCACTGGACTGAACCCATCATTACGAGGTTAAACTACAACATTTCCCTCACTAATGAGGTTGGCAGATGACTTGCCAAATGTTGTAAAGCAAGAAGAGAAATACTGCCTGGATTTAGAGCTTCATACACTGCTGGCCACCCAAAATGCAACACCAAGAAAGAAGCATCCGATTGGCCTGTAATTCGCAGCATGCGTCGCCCGCGAGAGGACATGCAAACGATTAGCATTGCAGGGCATATGCAAATCATGTGCGCCCGGCACGCCACCGAGAAGCACTATAAGAAGGTTGCATAGAAGGCGGGGTGTAAGTAGTGGAAGTGTGTTGTGCTACCGGACCTGTGCGTGGGAAGTTGCCTCATCGCAGAATACGGCAGTCATTCCACAACGTTTCGGAGTTCGACAGAGGACGAATAGTGGCTTATTGCGATAGCGGTTTATCGTACCCAGACATTGGCGCCCGTGTGGGACGACATCCAGCCACAGTGAGGGGGGTATGGTTTCGGTGGGTGCAGGAGGGACGAACGGACCGACGTGAGCGATTGTCACAACCGCGGCACACCACCGAACGAGAGGACCGGCATGTTGTGCGGCGGGCATTGACGGCTCGCACCACCACATCACGAACGTTAGCGCAGGAATTAGGGTGTGTTGCGCAACAACCTGTGCAGCATGTACCGTTCGACGTCGTCTGCAGGAGCGAGGACTTGTCGCACGGCGCCCATTGCTCCGATTGCCATTGACGTTACACCACCGGCGAGTGCGGCGGCAGTGGGCCGTTGAACGCCGCACCTGGACTACGGAATGGCAAGACATTGTCTTCTCCGACGAATCCCGCTTCTGCCTGCAACACCACGATGGTCGGATCCGCGTGTGGCGGCACCGCGGCGAGAGACTGTATGCCGCCTGCATTATGCATCGCCATACCGGTCCGTCGCCTGGCGTTATAGTTTGGGGCGCAATTGGATATGACACCCGCACACCTCTGGTACGCATCGCCGGTACACTCAACAGCCACTGCTACATCTCCGACATTTTGGAGCCTGTAGTGCTCCCTTACCTGCAGGACCTGCCAGCGTGCCACGTTTCAACAGGACAATTCGCGCCCGCACGTGGCACGAATCTTGCAACAATTCTTCACGGCCCACCAGGTGTCACTGCTGCCGTGACCCGCCTGTTCTTCCGATATGTCGCCCATCGAACACGTCTGGTCGCTGATCGACAACTGAGTGGCCCGGCAAGCACCACCCGCGGCTACGCCTGATGAACTGTGGCAACGTGTTGAAGCAGCCTGGACCGACATACCCCAAGCCCACATCCAAAGCCTCTTTCGTTCGATGCCGCGGCGTGTAGCGGCCGTTATTGCCAGCCATGGGGGCCACACGAACTATTGATGTCTGCGTGTTCCGCAAGTCGCACGGGCCTGTAAACTCAATCGTTTCATCTTTGTATCTGTTGTTATGTGTCCAGTAAATCTGGCTTTATATCTCGTGTCCTTCTTGGTGCTGCATTTTGGGTGGCAAGCAGTGTTGTTATCAGATTGATAGCTGCTTAGTTGAAATTGGAGCCAATTGTCACGATATTGGTATTTACTGGTCAACAGTATTTAATTTGCATGCAGTAGGTAATATTAATAATCCGATTTTATCAAAGATGGTTTAAGCTTTATTATCTTGTTTTCATGGGCCATTAGTTGAAGGTGTTTTCAACTTCATGGGGGATATTGTTAGCTCAAAGAGAACATCTCTTAGTATTGAAGCTTTGGATTCAATGCAAACTGTCAAATACTATTTACTGTCATTAAATTCATCCAGTCGCCTAGTTTTTGGTTCTAAAAATCCACATAAAGATCCATTAAGCAAGGATTTCACTGTGAACCTTATGAATAGCTGAGCTGCATAGCAACAGTCACTGAATGAAACAGAAAACAAAGATGAGCTTTCTGCCAGTGGTTTAAATGGAATACGTGCTACAGTTAAGCCTCCAAAACCTGTTGAAACAGTTATAACGGCTACTTGTAATAGTAAAGGCTCTTCTTCCTCTTCGGTACACAAACAAGATACTGCAAATGAAGGATGTTGTAAACGTAAGCGTAAGCCTGATAGCTTCTCCGCTAAAAAGCAAATGAATATTGCACAATTTTTTAAGAGACAGTGTTATTGTATTAGTAAATATAACTTTAGATTAACACCACACCAGACATATGTTTTTTTAAATTAATAAATGGAACTTTAGATCAACATCCAATTTGCTAAATATACTGTTATTTTATTAGTAAATAGAACTTTAGATCTATACCACCTGACTGAAACTGAACGACTAAAATTTCCGTTAAAAAAGACCAATGTCCTATGAAAAAGAGGAGTTGCCCTTCTAGTAACATAAAAACTTGACTGCAGATTTTCTTGTTTTATTTATTTGCCAAATGGGTAATTTTACAATTGGAAATAAAGGCAAAACATTTTTAAAAGCTATGTTATGTGTGTAATTGGTTTACTTTATACAAATGCAAAACTTTTATTAGCATTCTTAGTGTGGTATATGTTAAAGACAATATCATGTAATTGTTGAAATCAAAGTTACTTAAAGTTCACTTAAGGAATTTATTTTTTAGCAACAAATTAACACTGCAAGCTCAACCCCAAAATAATTTACTGTTGTGAGCGAAAGGTATAGGTAGATAGGAAGTACTTCCCAAAGTGAAACCATTTTATCTTTCGAAGTATCGGCAACAGCTTTACTCATAAGTATAGTAATTAGAGGTACTAATAGTAACAAATAATTTTGTTGTGCTAGGGTGGGGGAATTACCCACATATGCTCATTTATGTCTCGAGTTTACGCATTTGTGCCGTTGAGAGACGCCAATGATTTCAGGGTTTCGTGCCTTGCCTTGCAAACACCTCTGCAGAATATCGAGGTAGACATGCTGGTTAACAGGTTTGTCCACGATAACCAATGGGCCGGGACCATACCACCAAAAACACCTTCACACGAGTACACTGCCAGCTCCAAACTGGACCGTAGGAACAGTGCACTATGGAAAATAGCGTTCCCCGGCTGCCTCTAAACCCACACACAGCCATCAGACTGATGGATCGTGTATCTAGATTTATCAGTCCATAGGACCCGTTTCCATTGATCTACGGTCCACGATAAATGTTTTTTACACCATGCTAAACAACGAGTAGCATTCCGATTGGAGATAAAAGGCTCACGGTAACCCATGGATTGAAGTTCTCTGCGAATGGTACGTGTACATACCGAGGTTCCAGCATTTTTACTCACCTGTACACTGAGGTTTTGTGTAGTACACCATCGATTAGTTGTAACGACTCTCTTGAAGCTTTGACTCCTCTATCACTGATTTTCTTTGGTCTCGCGGTACGTTGTGCTGCTTCGGGCACGCCATGTGTCTTCCACTTATTCAGTACATCCAAAACAGTTGCTTTGGGTATGTTTAAACGCCTTTCGGTTTCTCTTATGGACAACTCACTAATATAACACCCAACAATATTTCCTTTCTCAAAGTCAGTTCTCTCCCGCCGCTACGTTTTCACTCGACCTCACAGTGCGATATGATCGCGGTCAGCTGCAGGCTTGTTTCTATACCGTTTGCAGCTGTACCGCACATCTTAACAACGCAGCGCTTCCGTTCATTTGCTTTTGAAGGGGTGTCCGGTGATTTTTGTCAATACAGTGTACATTAACTTACGTAATGCACCGAATAGCTCTGGGGCCGCTACAAGCTTAAATTAGCCGCCCCGGTGGCGCAGTGGTCTAAGCGATGGCTTCTGATCATTCGTCCGAGATGGGTCCGGATTCGAATCCCGTGAGGCATGGATGTTGTGTTTGTTTTACGGCACTGGCTCTCTTTATCTTCTCTGGAACCAGTGGCTCTAAATTAACGACGGGCGACTGCTTAGAGCCCATTCAGTTGCTCACGGTGGTCGTTAAACCCTCAATAAAAAAAACTTAAATTAGGAGAGACGCCCTATCATCACGCTTCTGAAACCACGAATCCCGGGGTGACCAGGTGGAGTAAAACGATGACAGGTACCCCCTCCCCATCGCAAGAAGGTACTCTGAGTCAATGCGTTCAAGAAGTGCAGATCAGAAAAGGTCGACCAAAGAAACTTGAGCGGAAGAGTGGGAGAAGTAGAGGCATGTCTGAGGGAAAGGTGTAGTAGATAATAGAACTCTTTGCTAAAATGAAGAAGTAGGGACATAGAGGGGAGCAAGAGGTAGAACGGGATTGAGGAGGAAGAAGAAAGTTGAAGTCCGATAGGGAGTGAATGGTAGGACAGGAAAGAGCAATAGTCTGTGGAGGAGACAGAGGTTGTAGGTGTGGAAGAGATCGCTGTTAGACGGACAGAAGCAGCAGTGGTCAGAGGAGAGTAGGCCAATGCGATGGAGAGTAACGGGAGTAGGTCGACGATCATGGAGGAACCTCCAGTGAATATCGCGGTCAACTGGAAAAAAGAGAGGGGGACGACCATATGGGGCGAAGAGCAGAGGGAGGGAGTGAAGAAATAGATTGGGCTAGGCAAGAAGTATTCGAAAGTAGAAGGGAAGAAACAGAAGGTTGGGCATGGAGACCAGTAGAATCCGCAAAGGAGTGGGAAAGCTGGCAGATCGCCGAACGGAGAAGAGGGAGGATGGCCGGATTGGTAAGAGGAAGATGTTTGACCTGTAAAAGGGATCCCCAGGCACCGGCGCAGTGATCTAAGCGATGGCCTCTGATCATTCGTCCAAGATGGGTCCCGGTTCGAATCCCGATGAGGCATGGATGTTGTGTTTTTCTTACGGCACTGGCTCTCTTCCTTCCCTGGAACCAGTGGCCCTAAATTAGGGATGGGCGACTGCTTATAGCCCATTGAGTTGCTCACGGTGGTCGTTAAACCTCCAATAAAAATAAAATCTCCAGGTGAGGTCCCGAAGAACAAGTGCCGCCCCGGTGGCGCACTGGTCTAAGCGATGGCCTCTGATCATTCGTCCAAAAGGGGTCCGGGTTCGAATCCCGGTGAGGCATGGATGTTGTGTTTGTCTTACGGCACTGTTTCTCTCCCTTCCCTGGAACTAGTGACCATAAAATTAGGGACGGGCGACTGCTTATAGCCCATTGAGTTGCTCACGCTGGTCGTTAAACCTCCAATCAAAAAAAAAAAAAAAAAAACAATTTGCGAGATGGAAACAATTCTTGCCCGAATAGACAAGGAAGAGAGACCCCGCCATAATATGAGAAAGTTGATGAAACCGAGAAAGACGATTTGGAATAAAAGTAACATAATCCATCTTTAAAAAGAGAAGGAAAGTGAACGCAGGAATGCAAGGACATCGACGGGAAGGTGAGGGAGACTAAGAAAGAAAGGATAGACACAAAATTTGCTGAACGAGAACTAAGTCACATCAGTCATAGAAGCACCACCATAAAAAAGCAGAAGGGTGTGACCCAGTGGGTCCGGTTTCATACAGAACGCACCAGGAGCCACATCGCACTCTATAGAAAAGATTTCGAGGCTAGAAGAACAGACCAGGTATAAGAGAGAAGAAGATGAAATACATTGGCAAGGAAGACTCGTTGATGTGTAGAGAACCTAGACTGAATTCCGCCCCAATGGAAAAGAGAATAAGAGAGCTTCTGCAGGCGGGGATTCCAAGTAAGAGAAGGGATAAAGAAGAATCACCCAGGGGAACCCCAGAAAGCGCTGAAAATCAGCTGATCAGGAGGCACCCTATGGGCAATCCAGTCGAGAGCGCCAGATGCTACACCAAAGCCCAGCGCACCTTGCTCGGTTCAGTGAGGCACCAGACGCTGAAGCATAGATAGAATAGAGATTTGAAAGTGTGTCAAAGTCTGGGGAAGAACGAAGGAAAAGAGTTAGGGCATAGGCAGAGAGGATAATCATATGATGTTGGGTAGACGGTGTAAGGTCCGCAGGATTATGGGAGAGATGTGAACGGATCAAAGACAACAGAGGCTCAAATGCTAGTGCAAAGAGCTGTTCTGACAGGACACCCTTGACGGATGCCTCTATCAAAGGGGGCAGCTGCTGTAGTGAAAGTGCGGGTACGAACTTGTGGACAACCGCACCACGATAGAGGTCTATAAGAAGAGAAAATAACCCGAGTGGAAAACCAAAAGCCTGGAAGACACGGAAAAGGTAGGAATGGGAAGTCGCATTGAAGGCTTGGCGCTGATCAAGATTGGACACCGCCAGTGCCTCCTGGTGGCGATTGCCACGGAAAATAATATCACGAGTAATATGAAGATTATGAAAAATTGGACGTCCAGGAATAGTGTATGATTGGTCAGGGTGAATCAGAAACGGTAAAAGAGGGTTGAGCCGTGAAGAGAGGTTACGTGTAAAAATCTTATAGTCAGAATTTGGGGTACTGATAGGGCACCAATTCGAAAGTTGGAGAACATTACCTTTTTTCGGGAAAAGACTAATAATTGCGACTGAGAAGTCGGACGCAATTGAAGGAGCAAGAAGAAGGGCATTAAAACAAGAGAGAAGCAGAGAAAGAAAAGACTGAAAGAAACGACGATAAAACTCAACGGTAAGACCATCTAAGCCGGGAGCAGTTTTATGATTGAGAGAGAAGAAAGCAGTGCGAAGTTCAGTTGGAGAAATGGGAAGGAGAAGAGAGGAAAAGTATGGCGATGGAACCTGAGAGAGAAAGTGAAAAAAAAAGATGACGTAGAAGACGAATCAGAGAAACGCAAATCGAAGGCCAAAAAATGATGAAGAAAGTACTCGTGAACAAGAGGGCAGAGAACCGCAGGACCATCGGTAACATCGCCGTTAGGAAGGGCCAAACGGGAAAGGGAATTGATCTTGGACCGCCCGCTATCGGCATCGTTAAGCGAATCAATTGGGGGATTGTGTCAATAAAATCATGAAGTTTAAGTGTGGTAGAAAGCACACTTCGCTGCCTCAGAATATTAGATATCTGCGAACAATAGGAAGAATCAGAAAGAAGAATATCGGAGAAGGTCCAGGTAGAAGGAAAGCGGAAGAATGAGAGAAGCAGAAAAGAAACAATGATCAGAAGAAACACAAATCTGATGAGAAGAACTAAGACGTGGACGGAGAGAGGTAAAACCTATCTATCGAGCAGCTGCTGGAACGGAACGAAAAGACTGCCATGTGAAGATTCTTCCGTCAGGACGCAATGCACGGAAGGCATCAACTAGATGATGAGAGTATAAATAAATAAACAAATACATCGCGTTTTCCACGTTTTAGCAACACAGCAACCGAAAAATTGTTATTCGGTTACCGCCGGGGGATGATGAGTATGAACGATTCTGTCATCATTCCATGCTGAGTATGGACAAGATCACTCTTCCGAAAAGCATAACTTTTTTCAATTCAGTGTCATCCTAGTAATCCCTGTATTACTAAGTTATATTTTAAAAATATTTCATCACTAGGATTTGCTTCATTGATACACAGGATTAAAACAGATTACTGGTCAACAATAATGCAAGCAATTAAACTTGAGAGAAGTTAGGGAACATCAAAGTCCCAACTCCATTTATTTAACAAGTGCAAAGAAGCAGACTTCAGTCCACCATCTTTTAAATTAAAGGAAAATTTGACAAAATTACTGTTGAAAGTTTTTGTAAAAAAAAAAGGAGAGCAAAAAATAGTAATTGGAAGCTACAAGAGAAAAATATAAATATTTGGCCAATTGCAAAAATGTGTAAGATCATATCTGGAACTCCAATCTGAAACGTTTAAATGAAGCTACTGAAATTGAAATTAATAGTTGGTTATTTAGGGCTGTTTCTGAGAAAAATTAAAATTTCTAAGATAAATTAATGAAAAAAGAAAAAGGTGGCTAAATGAATATACGAAAGTAGAAAATCCTCAAAATGACTCCTCATTAAACACGGCATCGATCTTACGGAGGAAGAAGTAGATGAAGAATTAAAAACAATCCTGAATAAAGGGAGTAACTTTTCATTTATCTTCTAGAAACATAAACAAAAAGCAAGTAATTATTAAATTAGAAAGCGTTTGTATCTCCGTTGAAAAACTGGATCCTATAACTGCAGGTGAAATTTGAGCTGAGCACTCCTATGCTTCCAATATGTTACCAAATTTCTGAAAAAATAAATTTAAAAGCAAGATAATGGAAATATTAGAAACCAATTCAACCTTCTAAAAGAATTCAAAAATAGTGAAGAAATTATTGCCTTGAAAGCAGATAAAAACAAAGTCATAGTTTTATTTGAAAAAGAAAAATATTTTAATAAGACGGAAGATGAAATTAAAAAAACATATAAAGAGGTCAAAGAAAATCCAGTAGGCAAACTATCAAAAACTTTCCAAAATTAATCAGATCACTGAGAAAAAATAACCAGCTTTTTGAAAATTATTTTTTTTAAATTATGCCTCAGAATTCTTCAGCTATACAGCACAAAAAAATTACACAAATTGGGTACTGCCATATGCCCTATAGTTGACAAATATTCCTCAGTGTCAGACCTCTTTACTACCTCCCCTTGATCACTTGAAAAAACTTTTTTCTACTCTTTTGGCAATAAGAAAAAATTCAAAAGAACTGGTCAAAAAGTTAAAAGATCTCCCTGTTATGGAATGCCCTGTTCTTTCAAGTCTGGATGTAGTATTTATGTAGACAAACATTAACCTAAACCTTCTTATAGAATCTCTGGCAGAAATTGGCATACAAAATTGTTTTCCTGGGATGTAGTAAAAAAATTCTCTGGACTGTATAAACTTATATTATTTATTTTCAAATATAATTTGTTTCAGTTTAAGGAAAAATTCTACAAATAAGCCTAAGGTATGGCAATGGGTTTTCCTTTGGCTCCTTTTCTGGCAAACTATAATTTGGAGAAACTTGAAAATAAAATTATCCTACCCCAACCTTCATTATTCTGCCTGAATAAGAGATATATGGATGGCATTCTCATAATAGTTCACAGAAATTATGAAATTCTGCCAGTAAATATCCTCAATCTATGCAAAAAATTCCATTGATTAAAGATGTCATAACTGTTTCTGATTAAGTTAATTTAATAAATGAGTTACTATGGGTATTTACGGAAAAAACATTTATTAAAAAATTAATGTTCGACTTTCTCTAGACCTAAATAATAAAATTAAAAAACTCTTTCTTCCCATTAAGCAAAGAGAAAACACTGTCCTGGTACAAGGAGTGGTTTACAGTGTAAACTGCAGTTGTGGGAACACCTATGTAGAAGAAACTGGAAGACAACTTCGAACCTGTATAGCAGAACATAAAGCATTAAAAGGAATGTTTCAAACAAAACAGGCTTTGACAGACACATCCAAAGCACCAGCCACTCAATTAACAGGGACTCCATAAAAATTCTTTCACATCAACAGCACTTTGTGAAAAGGGATTTGAAAGAAAGTCTACAAATTGAAAGAAGAAGAAATGCCACAATTAACAAACAGAAAGGCTGGGTATTACCGCAGAAATGGCAGCACCTACTCTCTTGAGTCTGTCCCTATGACGAACTGGTGTGCAACATGAAAATCGGACAACAAGGTAAATAAGTGTCATCCTAGTGATCCCCATGTTACTAAGTTATATTTTTAAGATATTTCATCACTAGGATTTGCCATGACTTCATTAATACACAAGAAGATCTTAAATTCTCGCACAATGTGCAACCAAAAATTTTACTAAATTATTTTGAAAGAACTGAATGAAGTTACAGAGTTTTAGAGGTTATGATAATGATATTCCTTAATTTGTCAAATTTTCAATTAACCTATAAAATATATAAGTTGTATTATATATAACTTATATGTATTAGCTTGTCATCAGTATATATAAATCAAGTAAACATATTTTAACCTCTAAAAAATCTGTAACTTCATTTAATTTTTTCGGTTACACAAATTTATCACCATCATTTATCATAGTAAATTACACTATCTACCAACAAGTAATTGGACACCTATGATAGCAAAGGAAAACGAAGTTTATTCACCTTCAATAGTTGGTGGTGTCTTCACGAGCGGCGATTACAGTTGCGAACCTCCGGGGCATACTCTCAACCAGGCGTTGTACGATGGCTAACGGTATTTTCTTCCACTCTGCTTGGAGAAGGCAGGTCAGTTCCTTCACCGATTTCGGACGGTGGGGGCACCCCTTAAATCGACGCTCGAACTCGTCCCAGAGGTGCTCGATAGGGTTAAGGTCCGGGCTGTTCGCAGGTCAGTCTATTCGATTAACCCCATTGTCACCATACAAAGCCATGTTGGACCTCGCAACATGACAGGTGGCATTGTCATCCTGAAAGTAACATGGGTCCACCCCGTAAAACTGCCACAACGTAGGAATCGCATGGTCATCCAAAATGGTGCAGTAGGTCTCGGCGTTGAGTCTACCAGGAATTACGACCAAGGGTCCCGTGCCATACTAGGAGAAACACCCCCATAGCATAATTCCACCGCCGCCGAACTTCACAGTTGGCACAATACATTCCGGCAGGATGCATTCTCCAGGCAGACGCCAAACTCAGACCCTGCCATCCGAACGGTAAAGGGTAAACCTTGATTCTTTGCTCCAGAGAACCTGTTTCCACTGTTCAACGGTCCACTGTCGACGTTCTTTGCACCACGTTAGCCGAGCAGCGCTATTGGACTTGGTGATCAAAGGCTTGTGGGCGGCAGCACGTCCATAATAACCGAGCAAATGGGCTTCCTTACGGATGGTATTCATCGAAAGAACACTCCCGGATGCCTGTTGAAACTCCTCGCGGATGTGGTCCATCGATTTGGTGCGGTTCTTCCGAATTTCTCTGGCCAGCACCCGTCGGTCTCTAACTCCCAGTTTTGTGGGTCTGCCGGGTCGGGGCACATTCCGACAGTCACCTCTCATCTTTCACTTGCCAATCACGTAGGCCACTGTCTATTTTGGGTACTTCAACTAGCTGGATATGTCACGTATTGATCGGCCATTTCTGTGATACCCGACGATTACGCGTTTCTTGAAATCAGAGAGCTCAGAACTGCGTGGCATCTTGCATGCGACTGGTTGCGTTGTTGTTTCCCATACGATATTTAACGGCGGTGGCCGTTATTTAACGGCGGTATCAGGACCGCAGATATCGTCGATTGCAGGGGTGTCCAATTACTTGTTGGTAGATAGTGTATCATAATTTGACTCTAATAATAAAGGAGGAGCTGAAGCACATTACTATAAAAATCTATTAAAAATAATAAAATGATGTGTTGTTGGTTTTATCGTCATTCCATGTTTAATTGAATGTGGCCTCATAATTTTGGTTTAGATAAATGCAGTGAATTTTTGAGAAGTTATAATAATATCACAAAAAGAAGTGCAAAAAAAGTCATCCTGGAAGAAGATAATCACCCCTCCTTCCAAATAAACATCTTTTGGAAAAATGGAAAACTAAGAGGAAATTCAGAAATAAATGTTTATATATTATAAAAGACTGAGAAACAGTAGGGGATAAGCACAAAATTCCTTGTAAGATTGGCAAAAAAATGAAAAAAATATATTTACCTAACGTTAAAAAAAAAAATATCTTTTTACAGAAGGATATTTTTTTCCCCTTAACGTTAGGTAAATATATTATAAATATTAATGTGGTCTCAGCAGTACAGGAGAAAAAGGCAGGCAGCTTAAGACAAGAGTCACAAAATATAAAGTAGTGTTAAAGACTTCAACATAAGACTGAATTAGATAGACATGTACAAATTATAGGTCGTGAAATAAAATGGAATTCTTTAGAAATTCTGACACATCAACAGCACTTTTTAGAAGGAAAATGGAAAAGGAACTGGAAATTGAGAAAACAGGAGAAATAACAGTGCATGATCAGAGATGTCAGAAATAATGAAATAGCAACTCCTACTCTGTTGACATTATCCTGGGAAAGGAACACTGTTGTTGAATCCAAAAATCAGATATGTGAAAATTAAAATCTTAGTAAATTTTGTAATAAGAACACACTAAAATTTAGTACAAAATGAATTGTCACGACATCTTTCATTACTGTATAAATAATTCAAATCTGTGGTGTGAAGTTTTAATAGATAGTACGAAGAAACATATACAGTCATACAAAGGTGAGATTCAGTCTGCATATAAATTGTTCGAATATAATTTTAAAAACTCCAGGGAATTTAATTGATTCTCAAAATTGATTTTGTCGAAGTCGCATCAGTAGACACTTCCACTATTTTATTCATTATTTATTTTTCACTTAAATAATATTAACTGGATTTCTTATAAAAATACATTCTTATTGACTTAAAGATTTCAGTCGGTTCTCATTCTTCTCCAGGATTTTTTTCTGTTTTTTTCCTGCTGAAGACATTCTAGCCTAAGCACTAAGCCTTGTTCTCAAAGATTTATTTTACTTATTAAAGCCTGATGGACTGAATGAATTCTAATTTTTTTAGCAGATTCATATTTAGATATTAACACTATTGAAAATAAAATATAATTTAAGGTGCTTCCTAAATACTAATTGTTGTTATTAAACAAAATAAAAATACAACTTATATATTTTGTAGGTTCATTGATCCCTGATAGAGTAGCTCTAAGTTTGTAATCCAAATTTGAATTTTATTCCACAGTGGATTGTTCTTGCATTTTTTAATGTAGTATTTGGCTGCTACACTGCTGTGGCCTGTTTTTCTTAGTAGTCATTGTGTGCTTTTTAATCCTCTCTTTCAATTTTCATGCTACCTGTCCAATATTATTTGTCACTGCAGTCCAATGATATCTGTTAAATAACACTCCTTTTATTTCATGTTTTCTCCTTTAAGATGGTTGACCTATTTCTATTTGTGAATTTTATTATCATCTTTTGGGTTTTGTTGCTATCTTCATTTGTTGCTTTTTTTTAAGTGCTTGCTCATACTACTGTTTCGACTTTTCATAATTTACCATATCTTATTGGTTTATTTTTTATTGTAGGCTTACATTTGTGCTACTGTGATTTTCCTTCCTTTATCTCCTGTAATTTATTAATTATAGTTTCTTTTCGGGTAAAATCATTATCAGTCAAAGTTTTAGCCATTTTTGTAACTGCATTCAGTTGATCATATTTTGAAAATAGTAATTGAGCTCTTATTAAATTTCTCACTGTGTTAATTTCAATTAAACTTGTGTATTAAGATATATAATTTAAAATGATACTGGATTTTTCTTTCTTGAAATTAGAACACAATCCACGTGATCTGTTTGTCTTCTTGTTTTTACATCCAGAAAACTAAAGAGGATATCCTTTTTTTTCAGTTTAAACTTAATACTCTGATCCAATTCCCTGAAGTTATCCAAACTTTTCTGTGTAGTATGCAGTTTTGAGTCCTATAAATCAGAATATCCTTCCCATATCTTGCATAGAGTACCAGTACCAGTTTTTTTTGTTGTTGTTTTTTTGTAAATATTTCTCTTTTCTTGAAGGTAAATTGCATAAAATTTTGCTAGTTTTGCCAAAGTTGCTGATCCAACTAGAAGTCCTTTCTTTTGTCTATGTATGTAATCATTAAATTTTGAAGATATAGAACTTCAGTATGAATTCAAATGAAATACAGAGTTATTTGTTGAAATCCCATGGTTTTTTATGATGAAATAATTGATTTTCTTCTTTAAAAAGTAATTTGTACTTGCAAGTAGTTTTTGTAAAGGTAGTGAAGGAAAATTTTTAGTAGCAAACATTCCTGTGCAAGTTTGTTACTGTTGTCTTTGACTCGATGATACGATGTCAAAGACACCTAAAAACATTTTTTGGGGCAATTATAACGTGCTGAAAGGAATTTAACATTTGCAAGTTAATTAATGTGTGAAATACACATATACTCATACTACAATCATTGTAGGACTAACACTATTTTATAGCACGTTTTTTGTTTTGCTGTTTCGCGATATGAATCACGCGTACTTCGTCTTTTGTTTGGAATTAAAAAATAAATATTTAGAATGACCAAATGGTAATATTTTATTATACTGTAATAAAAAATATTTGGTTTAAGGAAAATACTGTTACATATTAATAATATTTAAATTTAATTTACCTTAAAACCACGTGATTTGTCTTCAAAATAAAAAAAAATTCGAAATTTGATAAAATAAAATTGATTTCGACTCATAAATCTGAAAAAGAATTGCGATTTTCTGAATCTATATCGATTGAAATACTAAAAGATAAAGTTTGCAATATTCATAACCCAGCAGCCCTTCCCGAAGTGTGGAAAAAGATAATTAAAAGAGTAAAAACTTTTCAAAACAAAAAGAAAATTCTCTACCAAAAGTAAACAACAATAAATAATAATAATAATAATTAAAAGGAAATAAAAAAATATTTAAAAAATATAAAAATATAAAAACATAAAAATAAAAAAGCACGAAGAAAAATGCAATAACAAACACAACAGTGAAAAAATCATAATTAAATACACGGAAGTTAAATTAATAAAAATTAATGAGAAGCTCATAGTCATCCATTAAATTTAAAATTAAAATCAAATCCATTTCCGACAGCTATCGTACATTTATAATCCATTAAAGTTAAATTAAATCAATTTTCAGATTGGTATTGAACCCAATAGAAGACGCTCGAAGTGAGAATCTCTCATATAGACAAAATAACGAACAGCACCTGCGCATCGATAATGCCGGTAAAAATCGAAATGAGGACAAATACTCGCCATTTCGCAATTTCTTGACGTGTGTTCGGGAGCACGGAAGAACAACTCTGAAGATGCTGACAAGACCAGCACCGAAAACCTGGGTTACGAGATCATAAACTGCATTCGCGATTGAACTTACTGTGTACCTCATCTGCCCATATTTTAGGTTAAAATTTATTAAAAAACGACTGATATAAAAAAACGTATTCGAGAATTAATAACACTACTAACCAAGTAAGTATCCTAAAACCATGTGGTTTTAAGGTAAGTTAAATTTAAATTTTATTAATATGTTACAGTATTTTCCTTAAACCAAATATCTTTTGATTACAATATAATAAAATATTAACATTTGATCCTTCTAAATATTTATTTTTTTAATTTCAAACAAAAGACGAAGTACACGTGGTTCATATCGCGAATCAACAAAACAAAAAAGGTGCTATAACATAGTGTTAGTCCTACAATGATTGTAGTGTGAGTATATGTGTATTTCACACATTAATTTACTTGCAAATGTTAAATTCCTGTGCATTTACTGATGCAGCTATAATTTTTTTAAATATTTCCGATGGACTCTTGACTGTATATGAAAAACAATTCAGTTTTTTTTTTGTTGTTAGGTAAATATTGTTCCACCATACATATAAAGTATATCTTCCTTTGCAGTGACTATCCAGCTCATTGGTTAATCTTGCTGTAAATTTTAACAAATCCAAATAATTCTAGAATATGTTATGACTATTTCAATAGATTATATTCACAGCAATCAGAATTATCTACTGAATTGCATGTAGTTTGCTGGTCGCCATGTAACATCTCAGAAAATTTGAAAATTACATTGCCCTGGAGCAGGAATCGAACCTGCATCTCCCTATTTTCGTTCGATCACACTATCTACTACATGAACGGAAATTGAGAATTCGCTCAAATGGAAATTGGGAGAGCGAGTTCGATTCCTGCTCCAGGACAATATTATTTTCATATTTTCTGAGATGTTACATAGTGACCAGTAAACTACAAGCAATTCAGTACACAATTCTGATTGCTGTGACCCAGGGAATTTCCGATGTATATTTATGAGGAATATTTCTTCCTTAATTTCTATATTCTTTTGATGTTCTTTACTTCTGTAGATTTTTTATTTTTCTGTTACTTCATATTTGTTGTTGGTAATTTCTTTGATAAACAGCTCATTTACTGATATATCTCATGTGATTCTATCATAAAGTTCATGTACCATTACGTGACTACAAGGTTCTTCACAAAGACGCTTTAACGTCTGTAAGTTTTCTGTTTTACACGTTATAAGTGGGTATAGTCTGCGGCGGTGCATTAAGTTATACAATTCAGATATAATTCAGTTAAAAGTCCTAAAAATGTTACTTACCGAAGTGTGTCTTCGGTCCCACATCGGTAGTTTATTCAGAGCCTTTTGGTCAAAAGTTGTATCATACTTCTATACGGTTGTATGTGATGTCCAATGATAATAAAATGTCGTTTTTTTTTATTTGTCACTCGGAACCGAGTTGGCCCTAATGGCTGGACATCACATACAACCTTATAGAAGTATGATACAACTTTTGACCAAAAGGCTCTGAATAAACTACCGATGTGGGACCAAAGACACGCTTCGGTAAGTAACATTTTTAGAACTTTTAACTGAATTATATCTGAATTGAATAGCTTAATGAACCCCGCAGACTGTGCCCACTTATAACGTGTAAAACACAAAACTTACAGACGGTAAAGCGTCTTTGTGAAGAGCTCATTTACTAGCATTTATTGTGTTTATTTTTTAGTTATATTGATTTGTCGAAATAACTCCTTCAATTATAAAAAACATTTCATTTAGTTTTTTTATTTGTCACTCCTGACAGTTAGTAGATTTTTTGCTGGTTAGCTCCTTTTTTTATTTTACTGTACTGTGCACTCTTTTTCATCTCGTGTTATGTTCATATATGATTTAAGTGATCAGGAGGTTGATGTCACAAATCAAAAAGTAAAAACTTTTCACACATGGTTGTGATGAGTGTTTTAATATCCTTCATTTATTCATTTTGAAGTTTTAGTTCAATTTTACCTGATATAAATGCTTCTCATCTTAAATTTATTGAGAAACCACGTATCTACTCAACTGGTAATGTAGG
This sequence comes from Macrothele yani, assembly GCA_039090855.1. Lineage (NCBI taxonomy): Eukaryota > Metazoa > Arthropoda > Arachnida > Araneae > Macrothelidae > Macrothele > Macrothele yani. Next base: position 83,414,518 of record CM077017.1, read on the forward strand.
GTCATAAATATATCATAAAATATTATTTGCACTGATCATCTACCATTGGCTTGGTCTGACTGATATCACAAACTGTCATTTAATATAACATCCGTTTGTGTAATTGAAAATATGTTACATATCAGAATTTCTTTTTGACTCTGTCATGTACAAAAGTACATAGTATTACACTATTAAACAAATAAGAATTAAAGTAGAAAATTATATACACTATCTACCAACAAGTAATTAGACACCTGTGATAGCAAAGGAAAACGAAGTTTATTCACATTCAATAGTTGGTGGAGCCTCCACGAGCGGCGATTACAGCTGCTACCCTCCGGGGCATACTCTCAACCAGGCGGTGTACGACGGCTAGCGGTATTTTCTTCCACTCGACTTGGAGAAAACAGGTCAGTTCCTTCACCGATTTCGGACGGTGGGGGCACCCTTAAGTCGAAGCTCCAACTCGTCCCAGAGGTGCTCGATAAGGTCAAGGTCCGGGCTGTTCGCAGGCCAGTCTATTCGATTAACCCCATTGTCACCATATTAAGCCATGGTGGACCTCGCAACATGACAGGTGGCATTGTCATCCTGAAAGTAACATGGGTCCACCCCGTAAAACTGCCACAACGTAGGAAGCGCATGGTCATCCAAAATGGTGCAGTAGGTGTCGGCGTTGAGTCTACCAGGAATTGCGACCAAAGGTCCCGTGCCATACAATTAGAAACACCCCCATAGCATAATTCCACAGCCGCCGAATTTCCGAATTTCACAGTTGGCACAATACATTCCGGCAGGAGGCGTTCTCCAGGCAGACGCCAAACCCAGACCCTGCCATCCAAATGGTAGAGGGTGAACTTTGATTCGTCGCTCCAGAGAATCTGTTTCCACTGTTCAACGGTCCACTGTCGACATTCTTTGCACCACGTTAGCCGAGCAGCGCTATTGGACTTGGTGATCAAAATCTTGTGGGCTGCAGCACGTCCATGATAACCGAGCAGATGGGCTTCCTTACGGATGGTATTCATCGAAAGAACACTCCCGGATGCCTGTTGAAACTCCTCGCAGATGTGGCCCATCGATTTGGTGCGATTCTTCCGAATTTCTCTGGCCAGCACCCGTCGGTCTCTAACTCCCAGATTTGTGGGTCTGCCGGGTCGGGGCACATTCCGACAGTCACCTCTCATCTTCCACTTGCCAATCACGTAGGCCACTGTTGATTTTGGGTACTTCAACTAGCTGGATATGTCACGTATGGATCGGCCATTTCTGTGATACCCGACGATTACACGTTTCTTGAAATCAGAGAGCTCCGAACTGCGTGGCATCTTGCATGCGACTGGTTCCGTTGTTGTTTCCCACACGATATTTAACGGCGGCGGCCGTTACATGTATCAGGACCGCAGATATCGTCGATTGCAGGAGTGTCCAATTACTTGTTGGTAGATAGTGTAGTAGCATACTGATCATACAAACTATGGTGCATCAGAATTTTCAGTGATTTCATAAAGAATATCCACAAGACATTTTTAAATTAAAATGCATAAAATCCATTTTCCATTAATAAGGTAAATTATTTTTTTTAAATTGTGGAAACTCAACTAATGTGGTAAATGTTGCAATACTCATGCTTACTGCCTGCATATTACTATGCATTACCTATCCAAGCCAAAAAGTATAAATAACAAACAAATCAGTACAGGTTTATGCAAACTTTCCATTGTGCTACTGTGCAGGGTTGGCTTTAGTGTAGTGTAACAGCACCAGGCACCAAGCATAACTTTTTTTTTGTGTGAAATGGTAGAGTATGTAAAAATAGGAACAAAATAACCTGTGAATGTAGTAATTCAAGATGATGAGCGATGATGATGGGAGGTGATGAAATGTCTCGCTGTCATTGGAACAATCCAAATTACCACAATAGAGTAATGTTACAATTGAGCTCAAAATGGAGATTTGTTTATGGTGTCAACAAAACCACTTTTATTCCACTTTTGTCACCCTTCCAAAAAAAAATTTTCTCACGTCGAGCTTCAGCCAACAGAACGGCTGTCTGACTTCAGACTTGGCACGGGCCGTGGAGCTTCTTGATAGTTCTACGGAAATCTATTTTTCTGACAGCAAATATAAAAGACAGCTATTCTCTCATGAGAATGGAGGGATGCGATTGGCCTGGTGGTTAGAGCAACTGTGTCCTCTGACCAAATGGTCACAAAATCGATCCCAGTATGTTGAGTTGCTCTGAACCACTGAACAGTTGTTGTGTGTCAGATGGGCAAGCTAAGCCATCGGGCCAGCGGTATCGGACCCTCCGTTACAAATGAGGCCTTCTCAGGGCCGGCGTAAGGCATGTGCGAAGTGTGCCAACGCACAGGGTGGCGTTCTTTGGGGGGCGGCAAAATTGCCTTCTTTTTTTTTTTATTAACAGCGGAGAAGCGTAAAAAGGAGAAAGCAACCTATCCCATTTGTAAAGGACTTCTTTCATCCAATATTAAAAAGCAGAAAGAAAAGAGTTGGGTTGTTTATCCTTTTAGTGTTGTTTATATGAAAGGAAGCAATAGGTTGGTTATTTGGTTTATTAATTTTATTGGCGCAAGGGCCATTGTTGGCCGAAGAGCGCCAAACAAAAGACATCAAAACAAAACATAATCAATAAAAAACGTACACAAGGTTAAAAACAGGCTGATATGGTAACAATGAAACATGAAAGTGAACAAGTTAAAATCTAGATGAGGTTAAAAAAGTCAATTTCTCGTAAAAACGAAAACACTGCTTTCATGTCGCAGGCTTCGCCAATAATAGTTTGCAGCGTAGCTGCTCCTTCGTCCAACATGTTGAGAGTGAAAATGACGAAAACGATGATCACAAAACCGAACACAAGTACACAAAACATGAAGGACAGTGAGACGACAGTTGCACGCCTCACACACCGGGACAACCTCGCCACATAGCAAAAAGCGGTGAGTAAAACGACAGTGTCCAATGCGGAGACGTGCGAGAACAACTTCCTCACGACGGTTCTTCCGCAAACTAGACTTCCATAGTCCGATCTGTGGTTTGATAGAATGAAGCTTATTGCTGCCCTGCTGAGACCACAGGGACTGCCACTCGTCCATGAGAAATGTCCGGATCAAAGGTCTAAAATCGCGGAAAGACAGTGGCAGCCGAGCTGGTGACATGGCGGAAACAGACCTGGCAGAGAGATCTGCCAGCTCGTTACCCCGGATCCCAACATGGCCAGGAACCCAACAGAATCGGACCAGGAAGCCATCACCCTCCAAAGTTCCAAGAAGACGACGGACATCACGGATGACAGGTGAGTCCGTGTCCTCTGGAGAAGATAAAACTTGGATGACGGACTGGGAATCAGAGAAAACCATAGCGCGACGATGTGATCGAGACTGTATGTGGCACAAAGCGAGGTGTACCGCACGCATCTCTGCCGAAAAGACGGATTCAGGCGGAAGCCTCTCAGCATGTGAGGCATCGCCACACACAAAAGCGGATCCAACGACAACCCCGGATTTCGAGCCATCGGTAAACACAGGCACGAAATCCGAGTAGACAGACTGTTTTTCAGCAAAGAGCTGCTGGTACACCAGAGCAGGAGTGGACGACTTAGGCCACACACAAAGAGAAAGGTCAGCCGTTGCTTCAACGGGCTGCCAAGGAGGTTGATTAAAAAAGGTGGTTAAACCAATTCCAGACAAGTTTAGACCAGCATCGCGCACTATGGCAGACATCGGAATCCCGAACGTCGGAACACAGGAGGGGCGGTGGGAAAACAAGCGGGCACAGTCCGGTTGGAAGATGGAACCATGCAGTGGATGATCAGGAAGAGATTTCAGTTTTGTATAAAACTGAAGAGACAGCTGCTTACGAGGGATGCATAACGGCGGTTCATGGGTCATACAGGCTATGCACGGGAGAGGTACGGAAAGCACCAATGCATAGCCGCAGAGCCTGGTGATGGACAGGATCCAGAGGCCGCAACACGGAAGGACGTGCCGAACCGTACGTTATGCAACCGAAGTCTAACTTTGACCGAATCAGAGAATGGTAAATGCGAAGCATTGAGCACCTGTCAGCCCCCCAAGATGTTCGAGAGAGGACCTTCAGGATACTCAATGACTTCGTGCACTTCACCTTCAAAGACTGGATGTGAGGCCGGAAGGTGAGCGCTCGGTCAAAAGTAAGCCCAAGGAACTTGACTTCTGACACCACAGGGATGGTAGAGCACCCCAGGCGGAGGCTGGGGTCTGGGTGAAGACCCTGTTTGCGGCAAAAATGCACGCAAACGGTCTTCTGCGTCGAGAAGCCAAATCTATTATGGGAAGCCCAGATAGAGATCTTAGTAATGGCCGACTGCAGCTGCCTCTCAATGGTGCGCATGTTGACAGATGCGCAAGAGATCTGCAGATCATCCACGTACATGGAGCCACGAACTGTCGGAGGAAGTAGAGTGAAAATATGATTAACACGAAGGATGAACAATGTCACAGAAAGAATGGAGCCTTGAGGGACACCCTGCTCTTGTGGGTATAACGCAGAAAGGGTCGATCCGACGCGCACACGGAACATCCGGTTCTGGAGAAATCCGGCAATGAAGGTAGGTAAATTTCCCCGCAATCCGCAGTCACGCAGATCACGGAGAATGCCGTATCTCCAGGTTTGATCGTAGGCCTTTTCCATGTCGAAGAACACGGAGACCATGTGCTGACGCCGGACAAACGCCTCCCTGACAGATGTCTCAAGGCGAAGATGGTGATCTGAGGTGGATCGGAATTTCCGAAATCCACTCTGATGAGGTGAAAGCAGGTGACGTGATTCCAAATAAAAAACCAAACGAAAATTGATGATGCGCTCTAGGACTTTGCAAAGGCAGCTCATCATAGCAATTGGTCGGTAGTTCAACGGGTTAGCGGAATCTTTATCAGGTTTGAGAACAGGAATGACAATGGCAGTGCGCCAAGATTCGGGAAAGTCACGCTCGTTCCAGATCCTGTTAAACAGGACCAGCAGACATTCAAGAGAGGACGGAGAAAGGTGCTTCAGCATTTCATAATGGATGTTATCCGGTCCGACAGATGTTCGGCCGGACCGATTCAGGGCAATCATCAGTTCGACGGCAGTCAGCGGGCTGTTATAATCGGCAGCGGAAAACGGTCCAAAGGAAACCTTGGACAGTTCAAGCCGCGGCTGTAACTGCCGGAACGAAGCAGGGTAATTGCTGCTGCTGGACACCGAAGAAAAAGCGGCGCCCAGACAGTCAGCAATACCCTGAGCGTCAGCAACCGTTCCTCCAGCACTCTCAAGAATGGAGATTTCCCCAGATGGGTACTGTCCCCGAATCTTACGGATCCTGCTCCAAACGATCTTAGAGCTAGTATTGGTGTTAATCCCGGATACATATTGTATCCAGGACTCCCGTTGACTACGCCTACGAACCAATCGCGCGTAGGACTTGGCTTTCTTGAAAGCAAGTAGGTTCGCGTCGGTGGGGTACCGACGAAACCTACCCCAAGCCCGATCTTGGGCCCGACGAGCTGCCATGCAAGTGGAATTCCACCAATGTCTCGGGCAACGTGGAAGTTTAGTCGACGTCCTGGGGATGGTAAGTTCTGCCGCTTGCACAATACAATCCGTTGCCGCCGCAACAGCGTCATTGACCTCTTCTGAGGTCACCATAGCTGGAGTAATAAATGCCGAAGCCGTGAATGTGTCCCACTTGGCTCGATCAATATTCCATCTAGCAGGGCGAGTAGGGTAACGGTACGCGCCACTCGCTAGACTGAGGAATATGGGAAAGTGATCGCTGCCAAGGGGATCACCAGACACGCTCCAGGACCAGGCAGGATATAATGATGGTGAACTCAGAGACAAATCAATGGCTGAGTACGAGCGGGTGGGTTCATGGAAATAAGTGACTGCCCCGGTGTTGTGGAGACAGAGGGACGTGTCGGAGAGAAGGGTCTCAACAACACGGCCCCTGGAGTCTCGAGTGGTAGAACTCCACAACGGATTGTGTGCGTTGAAATCCCCTAAGATGAAGAAAGGATGCGGCAGTTGGTCGACCAAATCTTCCAGATCCGAAAGGCTCACAGCTTCATCTGGTGGTATGTAGAGGGAACACACCGTGAACAGAGTGTTCACAGATAGTCTCACTGCCACTGCCTGCAAAGTCGTCCGAAGGGCAACTGCAGTGACAGGAACATCATGAGGAACAACGACGGCCACTCCTCCGCAGGCGATAATGCCGTCCTGGTGATCTTTGCGGAAAAGGGAATGTCTCCGCAGCGAAGGAGTGTCCGTCGTGCGAAGCTTTGTCTTCTGGAGACAAACGCACACAGGTGTGTGCGAAGACAGTAAGCCTTTCAAATCATCAATGCGTGATCGCAGACCTCGGCAATTCCACTGAATGAGTGTGGTCATAATGAAAAATGAAATGAAAGAATGAAAAAGACAGACGACTAGAAAGTCTCAATGTCGTCCATCACCTCCAATCCATCCGCAGTGTCTGGAGGTGACACATGGCTGTGTTTACCCCCTGTGTTGAGAGGTGATTTTTGCCTGCTCTGTTTCGGGGAGGATGATCCTGGTTTCAACTTCTCCGGCTTCTTGTTTGCAGAGCCCTGGGTCCCTGTGCTGGCAGAAGATGTTTTCGGCATTGAGGAAGGTTTAGGCGACGATGTTGATGTCGCCTTGGAGGCAATGCGACGAGACTTCTGTGCCTCCAATCCAGCAGCAACGATGTCCTCAAAATCATAAGGACAGCGCGCTGGGATGGTCACCTCAGTCTGGACCGCCACTGAGGCCTTCTGCACCACAACTGAAGCATATGACCGCCGGCCTGGTGGTAAAGGGGCGATCCGCCGTCTAGCTTCGGGATACGAGAGATGCTCAGTTGTCTTCAGGCGTTGGATTGCCTGTTCCTCTATCCACTTTGGACACTGCTTAGAAGATGCAGGATGAGTTCCTTCGCAGTTGACACAATGATCAGACTCTGCAGAGCATTCCGCCAAAGAGTGTTCTGTGGAACCACAGCGACCACACTTTGCAACATTACGGCAAGACTGCTGGGAGTGAACGTAATGCTGGCACCTGAAACATCGCAAGGGGCTCGGGATATACGGCCGAACATCAAGCCGTAAATAACCTGCCTTGATGGAAGTAGGCAGGGTTGGGGAGTCAAAAGTTAGGATGATGTTACGGGAGGGAATAGATTTCCCATCCCGCCTGAAAAGAATCCGCCGAACCCCAATGACATGCTGTTTACCAAGTTCCTCCAACAATTCCTCATCGCTGCATTCAAGCAGGTCGCGGGAGTTGACTACACCGCGAGAGGAATTGAGATAACCATGGGGAGAAACCTGAACAGGAACGCCAAGCAAAACGGTCGTTTCCAGCAAGGTGTCACTGTGGCGTGGAGTAGAGTTTTCCACGAGAAGATCCCCGGAAGGGAGCTTCTTGATACTCTTTGGAGAGCCAGCAACGGCTTGCAGAGCCTTGTTGATCCAGAAAGGACTCTTGCTACTGAGTGACTGTGAAGAGTCACCAGATTTGATCAAAAGAAACAGAGCATTGCAATTAGATGTGACAAGTTTCTTTGTGGAGGAAGGTGTACTTTCCTCCACAGGGCGCTTTAAATTGTTAGCATGGGAAACACTTTTGTTTTCCATGAAGAAGTGAAAAGATTCGTCCGCCGACCTCCCCACTAACTACCGAGCCCAACGAGGGAGAACCGGAGGTCCGCAAACCCAAGAGGACGCAGGACACGGCTCTAGGGATAGTCAGCGGATATAGCAAGTTGGTAGGGCAGACACACGCTCGGCGTGCACCCAGACTTTCCCGTGCCCGGAGAACACCTCTTTGGCATGCCCACCCTACCCCCAAACTCACCCTGCCGAACAGAACGACAAGCCGCTAGAAGTCTGGACACCCTCGGCCACAGACTTCCTGACTAGGAGTGGGTTAGCTCCCAGTCTCCCGTTTAGGGTGAAGCAGAGGGCAAAGAGGAGTGTTGGCATCTGGAAACACTACAACCCGGCCCCCAGATACCTCAGCCTCCAGCATCCCCATTTCCACCTGTACGGGTCACCGCACACGGCAAACGTGCAGGTAGGTCTAAGCTAACCAGCTCCGGAAAAACAGAAAAAGTAACATAAAAGAGAAAATACAGGGAAGGGAACGAGAAACAAAACCCGGAGCTGGCGCCTCATCACAACCTCAGCAGCCTACAACTGAGGCGGGTACATGTCAATAGATGAACGAAAGACGAAAAAAGCAAAATTATAAGAGAAAATCGGCTGGGGCCGTGGGGACGCCATCCCCCATCAGTTGGATGAACAGCTGTCCCTTCGGTGATGTTATCGTTCATGAGTAAACGAAAAGTACTCCGTCACAAGGTGAGCTCGGGCCGTGGGGGCGCCGCTCCCCAAATAACTGGAAAACCAGTTATCCCCGTGCGGGCGAAGCAATAGGATCATGCGCGCTTGTCCACAGCAAACGTAGGTGCGTTCGCGCCCTCGCGTGCGAGATGAAATAGGAAGGGGGAGCAAACAGTTCACTTATGAAGGAGATAATGAGCCTATTGAAAATCTAACGATGCGTTACAAAGTTGAATTTTACTTACACCTTTTAGACATTATAACTACTTTGCAAGAAATATTCATACAATTGAAATCTCACTGTGATACCTTTGCTTTTCTTTATATTGGGTTGGTGCGAATGAAATGTCAGGCACGAACGAGCAGTGCAGACAGGGGTCCACCACAGTGGAAAGGAACCACCCACAGGTGTTGGAATATTACGTCACAGAGTTACTATGGATAGCTTGCACGTGTATGAACAAGGTTCAGGCATGGTTTGTGTGGACGTAACGTGTCTTTCAAAGGAAACGTGCAGACGCCGCATTCGAGAGTCATCTTCCTGTATGGTTTTAAACTGGACCATTCTGCAGGAATTGCCGCTCGAAACGTTAACAAAGCGTTTGGGGAGAATACAGCCAACGAACGAACCATTCGGCGATGGTTTGTGAAGTTTCGAAGCGGAGATAATTGTCGGTACTGATTCATGGAGCAATATGGTAGTTCATGAGTCAAAATAATGGGTAGACTTAAAAAAGCCAAGGAGGTGGTACGGATACAGACATCGAGCACAAAGCGATTTTCCGGCAAAGATGTTCTGAAATCCGTGTCTACCCATATTTATCTTAAAAGAAACAACGATTTACCGGTGCTGGTTCATGGATAAAAATTGTAGTTCACGAGTCAAAATAATGGGTAGATTTAAAAAAGGCATCTATTCAACGAGGTGGTACCAATACAAACGTTGAGCACAAAGCGATTCTCCGGCAGAGAAGTTCTGAAATCTGTGTCCACCCACATTTATCTTAAAAGAAACAACGATTTACCGGTGCTGGTTCATGGATCCAAATGGTAGTTCACGAGTCAAAATAATGAATGGACTTAAAAAAGGCATCTAATCAAGGAGGTGGTAGCAATACAGACATCGAGCAGAAAGCGATTCTCCGGCAGGGATGTTCCGAGATCCGTCTCCACCAACATTTTTCTTATAAGAAACAACGAATTGTCGGTACTCATTCATGAAGCAATATGGTAGTTCATGAGTCAAAATAATAGGTATACCTAAAAAAGGCATGCATTTAAATAGGTGGTACCAATAAAGACATCGAGACAAAGCGATTCTCCGACAGAGATGTTCTGAAATCCGTGTCCACCTACATTTATCTTAAAAGAAACAACGATTTACCAGTGCTGGTTCATGGATTAAAATGGTAGTTCACGAGTGAAAATAATGGGTGGCCTTAAATAAGGCATCTATTCAAGGAGGTGGTAGCAAGAAGACATTGAGCACAAAGCGATTCTCCGGCAGGGATGTGTCGTAATCCCTGTCCCATTCACATTTATCTTAAAAGAAACAACGATTTACCGCTACTGGTTCATGGATCAAAATGGTAGTTCACGATTCAAAAAATATGTGGACTTACACTGCTATCCACCCAAAATGCAACACCAAGAAGGACACGAGATAGCAAACCCAGATTTACTGGACACATAACAACAGATACAAAGATAAAACGATTGGGCTTACAGGCCCGCGAGACCAGCGGAACACGCAGACATCAATAGTTCGCGTGTCCCACATGGCTGGCAATAACGGCCGCTACACGCCACGGCATCGAACGAAAGAAGCTTTAGTGTGGGCGTGGGGTATGTCGGTGCAGGCTGCTTCCACACGTTGCCACAGTTCATCAGGCGTAGCCGCAGGGATGTTTGCCGGGCCACTCGGTTGTCGATCAGCGACCAGACGTGTTCGATAGGCGACATATGAGGAGAACAGGCGGACTACGGCAGCAGTGACACCTGGTGGACTTTGAAGAATTGTTGCAGGATGCGTGCCACGTGCGGGAGTGCATTGTACTGTAAAGCGTGGCCGCTGGCAGGTCCTACTGGTAAGGGAGGACTACAGGCTCCAAAACGTCGGAGAGGTAGCGGTGGCTGTTGAGTGTACCGGCGATGCGTACCAGAGGGGTGTGGATGTCATATCCAATTGCGTCCCAAACCATAACGCCTGGCCACGGACCGGTATGGTGATGCATATTGCAGGCGTCATACAGTCTCTCGACACGGTGCCGCCACACGCAGATTCGACCATCTTGGTGTTGCAGAAAGAAGCGGGATTCGTCGGAGAAGACAATGTCGTGCCATTCCGTAGTCCAGGTGCGGCGTTCAACAGACTACTGCCGCCGCACTCGCCGGTGGTGTAACGGCAATGGCAATCGGAGCAATGGGCGCCGTGCGACAAGTGCCCACTATTGCAGACGACGTCGAACGGTACGTGTTGACAAATGTTGCTGCGCAACACAGCCTAATTCCTTCGCTAACGTTCGTGATGTGGCGGTGCGAGCCGTCAATGCCCGTCGCATTACATAAAGGTCCTCTCGTCTGGTTTTGTGCCGCGCCTGCGGCAATCGCTCACGTCGGTCCGTCGCTCCCTCCTGCACCCACCGAATCCATACTCGCCTCACTAGGGCTGGATGTCGTCCCACACGGGCGCCGATGTTTCGGTACGATAAACCGCTGTCGCGATAAGCCACTATTTGTCCTCTGTCCAACTCCGAAACTTGATGGAATGACTGCCGTGTTCTGCAACGAGGCATCATTAAACTTCCCACGCACAGGTCTAGCAGCACAACACACTTCTACTACTTACACCCCGCCTTCTGCGCACCCTTCTTATAGTGCTTCTCGGTGGCGTGCCGAGCGTACATGATTTGCGTATGCCCTGCAATGCCAATCGTTTGCATGTCCTCTCGCGGGCGACGCATGCTGCGAGTTTCATGCCAATCGGATGCTTCCTTCTTGGTGTCGCATTTTGGGTGGCCAGCAGTGTAAAAAAGGAATCTATTCAAGGAGTAGGTACCAATAAGACATTGAGCACAAAGCAATTCTCCGGCAGAGATGTTCCAAAATCCCTGTCCCATCCACATTTATCTTAAAAGAAACCACGATTTAACGGTACTGGTTATGGATCAAAATGTTTGTTCATGAGTCAATATAATGGGTAGACTTAAAAAAGGCACCTATTCAAGGAGGTGGTACCAATGAGACATTGAGCACAAACCGATTCTCGGGCAGGGATGTTCCGAAATCCCTGTCCCATCCACATTTATCTTAAAAGAAACAACGATTTACCGGCACTGGTTCATGAATCAAAATAGCAGTTGACGAGTCAAAATAATGGGTAGATTTAAAAAAGGCATCTATTCAAGGAGGTGGTACCAATACAAACATTGAGCACATACCGATTCTCCGGCAGAGAAGTTCTGAGATCCGTGTCCACCCACATTTATCTTAAAGAAACAACGATTTACCGGTGCTGGTTCATGCATCAAAATTGTAGTTGTCGAGTCTAAATAATGGTAGGACTTAAGAAAGGCACCTATTCAAGGAGGTTCTGATAATAAAACAATGAGAACAAAGCGATTCTCAGGCAGGGATGTTTCGAAATCCCTGTCCCATCCACATTTATCTTAAACGAAACAATGATTTACCTGTGCTCGTTCATGGATCCAAATGGTAGTTCACGAGTCAAAATAATGAATGGACTTAAAAAAGGCATCTAATCAAGGAGGTGGTAGCAATGCAGACATCGAGCAGAAAGCGATTCTCCGGCAGGGATGTTCCGAGATTCGTCTCCACCAACATTTTTCTTATAAGAAACAACAAATTGTCGGTACTCATTCATGAAGAAATATGTTAGTTCATGAGTCAAAATAATAGGCATGCCTAAAAAAGGCATGCATTTAAATAGGTGGTACCAATAAAGACATTGAGACAAAGCGATTCTCCGACAGAGATGTTCTGAAATCCGTGTCCACCTACATTTATCTTAAAAGAAACAACGATTTACCAGTGCTGGTTCATGGATTAAAATGGTAGTTCACGAGTGAAAATAATGGGTTACCTTAAATAAGGCATCTATTCAAGGAGGTGGTAGCAAGAAGACATTGAGCACAAAGCGATTCTCCGGCAGGGATGTGTCGTAATCCCTGTCCCATTCTCATTTATCTTAAAAGAAACAACGATTTACCGCTACTGGTTCATGGATCAAAATGGTAGTTCACGATTCAAAAAAATATGTGGACTAACACTGCTATCCACCCAAAATGCAACACCAAGAAGGACACGAGATAGCAAACCCAGATTTACTGGACACATAACAACAGATACAAAGATAAAACGATTGGGCTTACAGGCCCGCGAGACCAGCGGAACACGCAGACATCAATAGTTCGCGTGTCCCACATGGCTGGCAATAACGGCCGCTACACGCCACGGCATCGAACGAAAGAAGCTTTAGTGTGGGCGTGGGGTATGTCGGTGCAGGCTGCTTCCACACGTTGCCACAGTTCATCAGGCGTAGCCGCAGGGATGTTTGCCGGGCCACTCGGTTGTCGATCAGCGACCAGACGTGTTCGATGGGCGACATATGCGGAGAACAGGCGGACTACGGCAGCAGTGACACCTGTTGGACTTTGAAGAATTGTTGCAGGAAGCGTGCCACGTGCGGGAGTGCATTGTACTGTAAAGCGTGGCCGCTGGCAGGTCCTACTGGTAAGGGAGGACTACAGGCTCCAAAACGTCGGAGAGGTAGCGGTGGCTGCTGAGTGTACCGGCGATGCGTACCAGAGGGGTGTGGGTGTCATATCCAATTGCGTCCCAAACCATAACGCCTGGTCACGGACCGGTATGGTGATGCATATTGCAGGCGTCATACAGTCTCTCGACACGGTGCCGCCACACGCAGATTCGACCATCTTGGTGTTGCAGAAAGAAGCGGGATTCGTCGGAGAAGACAATGTCGTGCCATTCCGTAGTCCAGGTGCGGCGTTCAACAGACTACTGCCACCGCATTCGCCGGTGGTGTAACGTCAATGGCAATCGGAGCAATGGGCGCCGTGCTAGAAGTCCCCGCTCTTGCAGACGACGTCGAACGGTACGTGTTGACAAATGTTGCTGCGCAACACAGCCTAATTCCTTCGCTAACGTTCGTGATGTGGCGGTGCGAGCCGTCAATGCCCGTCGCATAACATAAAGGTCTTTTCGTCTGGTTTGGTGCCACGCCTGCAGCATTCGCTCACGTCGGTCCGTCCGTCCCTCCTGCACCCACCGAATCCATACTCGCCTCACTAGGGCTGGATGTCGTCCCACACGGGCGCCGATTTTTCGGTAAGATAAACCGTTGTCGCGATAAGCCACTATTCGTCCTCTGTCCAACTCCGAAACTTGATGGAATGACTGCCGTGTTCTGCGACGAGGCATCATTAAACTTCCCACGCACAGGTCCAGCAGCACAAAACACTTCCACTACTTACACCCCGCCTTCTGCGCACCCTTCTTATAGTGCTTCTCGGTGGCGTGCCGGGCGTACATGATTTGCGTATGCCCTGCAATGCCAATCGTTCGCATGTCCTCTCACGGGCGACGCATGCTGCGAGTTTCATGCCAATCGGATGCTTCCTTCTTGGTGTCGCATTTTGGGTGGCCAGCAGTGTAAAAAAGGAATCTATTCAAGGAGTATGTACCAATAAGACATTGAGCACAAATCAATTCTCCGGCAGAGATGTTCCAAAATCCCTGTCCCATCCACATTTATCTTAAAAGAAACCACGATTTAACGGCACCGGTTATGGATCAAAATGTTTGTTCATGAGTCAAAATAATGGGTGGACTTTAAAAAGGCACCTATTCAAAGTGGTTTTACCAATTCAGACATTGAGCACAAAGCGATTCTCGGGCAGGGATGTTCCGAAATTCCTGTCCCATCCACATTTATTTTAAAAGAAACAAAGATTTACCGGCACTGGTTCATGAATCAAAATGGCAGTTGACGAGTCAAAATAATGGGTAGGTTTAAAAAAGGCATCTATTCAAGGAGGTGGTACCAATACAAACATTGAGCACATAGCGATTCTCCGGCAGAGAAGTTCTGAGAAGTCCACCTATATTTATCCTAAAAGAAACAATGATTTACCGCTGCTGGTTAATGGATCAAAATGAAAGTTCACGAGTCAATATAATGGGTGCACTTAAAAAAGGCATCTATTCAAGGAGGTGGTACCAATACAGACATTGAGCATAAAACGATTCTCCGGCAGAGATGTTCTGAACTCCGTGTGCACCCACATTTATCTTAAAGAAACAACGATTTACCGGTGCTGGTTCATGCATCAAAATTGTGGTTGACGAGTCTAAATAATGCGTGGACTTAAGAAAGGCACCTATTCAAGGAGGTTCTGATAATAAGACATTGAGAACAAAGCGATTCTCAGGCAGGGATGTTCCGAAATCCCTGTCCCATCCACATTTTTGTTAAGCGAAACAACGATTTACCAGTGCTGGTTCATGGATAAAAATGGAAGTTCATGAGTCAAAATAATGGGTGCACTTAAAATAGGCATCTATTCAAGGAGGTGGTACCAATAACACATTGAGCACAAAGCGATTCTCCGGCAGAGATGTTCTTCTGAAATCCGTGTTCTCCAGCAGTGATGTTCGGAAATCCGTGTCCACCCACCTTTATCTTAAAAGAAACAACGAATTGTCGGTACTGGTTCATAAATCAATATGGTAGTTCATGAGTCAAAATAATGGGTAGACTTAGAAAAGGTATGTACTCAGGGAGGTGGTAACAATAAAGACATTGAACACAAAGCGATCCTCCGGCAGAGATGTTCTGAATTCCATGTCCAACCATATTTTTCTTAAAAGCTACAACGACTTACCGGTGCTGGTTTATTTATCAAAATGGTAGTTCACGAGTCAAAATAATGGATGGACTGAAAAAGGCATCTATTTATTGCTACCAATACAGACATTGAGCACAAAGCGGTTCTCCTGCAGAGATGTTCTGAAATCCGTGTTAACCCACATTTATCTTAAAAGGAACAACGATTTACCGGTGCTGGTTCATGGATCGAAATGGTAGATCACGAGTCAAAATAATGGTTGGACTTAAAAAAGGCATTTATACAAGGAGGTGGTACCAATAAGACATTGAGCACAAATCAATTCTCCGGCAGAGATGTTCCAAAATCCCTGTCCCATCCACATTTATCTTAAAAGAAACCACGATTTAACGGCACCGGTTATGGATCAAAATGTTTGTTCATGAGTCAAAATAATGGGTGGACTTTAAAAAGGCACCTATTCAAAGTGGTTTTACCAATTCAGACATTGAGCACAAAGTGATTCTCGGGCAGGGATGTTCCGAAATCCCTGTCCCATCCACATTTATTTCAAAAGAAACAAAGATTTACCGGCACTGGTTCATGAATCAAAATGGCAGTTGACGAGTCAAAATAATGGGTAGGTTTAAAAAAGGCATCTATTCAAGGAGGTGGTACCAATACAAACATTGAGCACATAGCGATTCTCCGGCAGAGAAGTTCTGAGAAGTCCACCTATATTTATCCTAAAAGAAACAATGATTTACCGCTGCTGGTTAATGGATCAAAATGAAAGTTCACGAGTCAATATAATGGGTGCACTTAAAAAAGGCATCTATTCAAGGAGGTGGTACCAATACAGACATTGAGCATAAAACGATTCTCCGGCAGAGATGTTCTGAACTCCGTGTGCACCCACATTTATCTTAAAGAAACAACGATTTACCGGTGCTGGTTCATGCATCAAAATTGTGGTTGACGAGTCTAAATAATGCGTGGACTTAAGAAAGGCACCTATTCAAGGAGGTTCTGATAATAAGACATTGAGAACAAAGCGATTCTCAGGCAGGGATGTTCCGAAATCCCTGTCCCATCCACCTTTGTGTTAAAAGAAACAACGATTTAGCGGTACTGGTTCATGGATCAAAATGGTAGTTCATGAGTCAAAATAATGGGTAGACTTAAAAACGGCATCCATTCAAGGAGGTGGTACCAATGAGACATTGAGCACAAACCGATTCTCCGCCAGAGATGTTCTGAAATCCGTTTTCATCCACATTTATCTTAAAAGAAACACGATTTACCGGGGTGTTGATTCATGGATCAAAATGGCAGTTCACGAGTAAAATTAATGGGTAGCGATTCTCCGGCAGGTATGATACGAAATCCCTGTCCTATCCACAATTATCTTAAAAGAAACAACGAAGTGTCGGTACTGGTTCATGGATCAATATGGTAGTTCATGAATCAAAATAATGGGTAGACTTAAAAAGATGCATGTATTAAGGGAGGTGGTACCAATAAAGACATTGAGCACAAAGCGATTCTCCGGCAGATATGTTCTGAAATCTATGTCCAACCATATTTGTCTTAAAAGCAACAACGACTTACCGGTGCTGTTTCATTGATCAAAATTTTCGTTCTCGAGTCAAAACAATGGGTGGACTTAAATAAGGTATCTATTCAAGAAGTTGGTACCAATACAGTCATTGAGCACAAAGTGGTTCTCCGGCTGAGATGTTCCGAAGTCCTTGTCTCATCCACCTTTGTCTTAAAAGAAACAACGATTTGGCGGTGCTGGTTAATGGATAAAAATGGCAGTTTACGAGTCAAAATAATGGGTGGACTTAAAAAAGGCATCTATACAAGGAGGTGGTAACAATAAAACATTGAGCACAAAGCGATTCTCCGGCAGGGATGTTCCGAAATCCCTGTGCCATCCAACTTTGTCTTAAAAGAAACAACGATTTGCCGGTGCTGGTTCATGGATCAAAATGGTAGTTCATGAATCAAAATAATGGGTAAACTTAAAAAAGGCATCTATTCAAGCAGGTGTTACCAATTAGAATTTGACTACAAAGCGATTCTCTAGCAGTGATATTCGGAAATCCGTGACCACCCACCTTTATCTTAAAGGAAACAACGAATTGTCGGTACTGGTTCATAAATCAATATGGCAGTTCATGAGTCAAAATAACGGGTAGACTTAAAAAAGGCATGTATTCAGGGAGGTGGTACTAATACAGACATTGAGTACAAAGCGATTCCCCGGCAGAGATGTTCTGAAATCCATGTCCAACCATATTTGTCTTAAAAGCAACAACGACTTACCGGCGCTGGTTCATTGATCAAAATGGTAGTTCACGAGTCAAAATAATGGGTGGACTTAAAAAAGACATCCATTCAACGAGGTGGTACCAATACAAACGTTGAGCACAAAGCGATTCTCCGGCAGAGAAGTTATGAAATCTGTGTCCACCCACATTTATCTTAAAAGAAACAACGATTTACCGGTGCTGGTTCATGGATCCAAATGGTAGTTCACGAGTCAAAATAATGAATGGACTTAAAAAAGGAATCTATTCAAGGAGTATGTACCAATAAGACATTGAGCACAAATCAATTCTCCGGCAGAGATGTTCCAAAATCCCTGTCCCATCCACATTTATTTTAATAGAAACCACGATTTAACGGTACTGGTTATGGATCAAAATGTTTGTTCATGAGTCAAAATAATGGGTAGACTTAAAAAAGGCACATATTCAAAGCGGTTTTACCAATTCAGACATTGAGCACAAAGCGATTCTCGGGCAGGGATGTTCCGAAATCCCTGTCCCATCCACATTTATTTTAAAAGAAACAACGATTTACCGGCACTGGTTAATGGATCAAAATGAAAGTTCACGATTCAATATAATGGGTGCACTTAAAAAAGGCATCTATTCAAGGAGGTGGTACCAATACAGACATTGAGCATAAAGCGATTCTCCGGCACAGATGTTCTGAACTCCGTGTGCACCCACATTTATCTTAAAGAAACAACGATTTACCGGTGCTGGTTCATGCATCAAAATTGTGGTTGACGAGTCTAAATAATGCGTGGACTTAAGAAAGGCACCTATTCAAGGAGGTTGTGATAATAAGACATTGAGAACAAAGCGATTCTCAGGCAGGGATGTTCCGAAATCCCTGTCCCATCCACATTTATCTTAAACGAAACAACGATTTACCAGTGCTGGTTCATGGATAAAAATGGAAGTTCATGAGTCAAAATAATGGGTGCACTTAAAATAGGCATCTATTCAAGAAGGTGGTACCAATAACACATTGAGCACAAAGCGATTCTCCGGCAGAGATGTTCTTCTGAAATCCGTGTTCTCCAGCAGTGATGTTCGGAAATCCGTGTCCACCCACCTTTATCTTAAAAGAAACAACGAATTGTCGGTACTGGTTCATAAATCAATATGGTAGTTCATGAGTCAAAATAATGGGTAGACTTAGAAAAGGTATGTATTCAGGGAGGTGGTAACAATAAAGACATTGAGCACAAAGCGATCCTCCGGCAGAGATGTTCTGAATTCCATGTCCAACCATATTTGTCTTAAAAGCTACAACGACTTACCGGTGCTGGTTTATTTATCAAAATGGTAGTTCACGAGTCAAAATAATGGATGGACTTAAAAAAGGCATCTATTCATGAAATTGGTACCAATACAGACATTGAGCTCAAAGCGGTTCTCCTGCAGAGATGTTCTGAAATCCGTGTTAACCCACATTTATCTTAAAAGGAACAACGATTTACCGGTGCTGGTTCACGGATCGAAATGGTAGTTCACGAGTCAAAATTATGGTTGGACTTAAAAAAGGCATTTATACAAGGAGGTGGTACCAATAAGACATTGGGCACAAAGCAATTCTCCTGCAGGGATGTTCCGAAATCCCTGTCCCATCCACCTTTGTGTTAAAAGAAACAACGATTTAGCGGTACTGGTTCATGGATCAAAATGGTAGTTCATGAGTCAAAATATTGGGTAGACTTAAAAACGGCATCCATTCAAGGAGGTGGTACCAATGAGACATTGAGCACAAACCGATTCTCCGCCAGAGATGTTCTGAAATCCGTTTTCATCCACATTTATCTCAAAAGAAACACGATTTACCGGGGTGTTGATTCATGGATCAAAATGGCAGTTCACGAGTAAAAATAATGGGTAGCGATTCTCCGGCAGGTATGATACGAAATCCCTGCCCGATCTACAATTATCTTAAAAGAAACAACGAAGTGTCGGTACTGGTTCATGGATCAATATGGTAGTTCATGAATCAAAATAATGGGTAGACTTAAAAAGATACATGTATTGAGGGAGGTGGTACCAATAAAGACATTGAGCACAAAGCGATTCTCCGGCAGATATGTTCTGAAATCTATGTCCAACCATATTTGTCTTAAAAGCAACAACGACTTACCGGCGCTGGTTCATTGATCAAAATGGTAGTTCACGAGTCAAAATAATGGGTGGACTTAAAAAGACATCCATTCAATGAGGTGGTACCAATACAAACGTTGAGCACAAAGCGATTCTCCGGCAGAGAAGTTATGAAATCTGTGTCCACCCACATTTATCTTAAAAGAAACAACGATTTACCGGTGCTGGTTCATGGATCCAAATGGTAGTTCACGAGTCAAAATAATGAATGGACTTAAAAAAGGCATCTAATCAAAGAGGTGGTAGCAATACAGACATCGAGCAGAAAGCGATTCTCCGGCAGGGATGTTCCGGGATCCGTCTCCACCAACATTTATCTTATAAGAAACAACGAATTGACGGTACTCATTCATGAAGCAATATGGTAGTTCATGAGTCAAAATAATAGGTATACCTAAAAAAGGCATGCATTTAAATAGGTGGTACCAATAACGACATTGAGCACAAAGCGATTCTCCGGCAGGGATGTGTCGAAATCCCTGTCCCATTCACATTTATCTTAAAAGAAACAACGATTTACCGCTACTGGTTCATGGATCAAAATGGTAGTTCACGATTCAAAAAAATATGTGGACTTACACTGCTATCCACCCAAAAAGCAACACCAAGAATTACACGAGGTAGCAAATCCTGATTTACTGGACACATAACAACAGATGCAAAGATAAAACGATTGCGCTTACAGGCCCGCGCGACTAGCGGAACACGCAGACATCAGTAGTTCGCGTGTCCCACATGGCTGGCAATAACGGCCGCTACACGCCACGGCATCGAACGAAAGAAGCTTTGGTGTCGGCGTGGGGTATATCGATGCAGGCTGCTTTCACAAGTTGCCACAGTTCATCAGGCGTAGCCGCAGGGATGTTTGCTTGGCCACTCGGTTGTCGATCAGCGACCAGACGTGTTCGATGGGCGACATATGCGGAGAACAGGAGGACCAAAGGCAGTAGTGACACCTGGTGGACTTTGAAGAATTGTTGCAGGATGCGTGCCACGTGCGGGAGCGCATTGTACTGTAAAGCGTGGCCGCTGGCAGGTCCTGCAGGTAAGCAAGGACTACAGGCTCCAAAACGTCGGAGAGGTAGCGGTGGCTGTTGAGTGTACCGGCGATGCGTACCAGAGGGGTGCGGGTGTCATATCCAATTGCGCCCCAAACTATAACGCCAGGCCACGGACCGGTATGATGATGCATAATGCAGGCGTCATACAGTCTCTCGACGCGGTGCCGCCACACACAGATCCGACCATCTTGGTGTTGCAGAAAGAAGCGGGATTCGTCGGAGAAGACAATGTCGTGTCATTCCCTAGTCCAGGTGCGGCGTTCAACAGACTACTGCCGCCACACTCGCCGGTGGTGTAACGTCAATGGCAATCGGAGCAATGGGCGCCGTGTGACAAATCCCCGCTCCTGCAGACGACGTCGAACGGTACGTGTTGACAAATGTTGCTGCGCAACACAGCCTAATTCCTTCGCTAACGTTCGTGATGGGGCGGTGCGAGCCGTCAATGCCCGTCGCATAACATAAAGGTCTTCTCGTCTGGTTTGGTGCCACGCCTGCAGCATTCGCTCACGTCGGTCCGTCCGTCCCTCCTGCACCCACCGAATCCATACTCGCCTCACTAGGGCTGCATGTCGTCCCACACGGGCGCCGATGTTTCGGTACGATAAACCGCTCTCGCGATAAGCCACTATTCGTCCTCTGTCCAACTCCGAAACTTGATGGAATGACTGCCGTGTTCTGCGACGAGGCATCATTAAACTTCCCACGCACAGGTCCAGCAGCACAACACACTTCCACTACTTACACCCCGCCTTCTGCGCACCCTTCTTATAGTGCTTCTCGGTGGCGTGCCGGGCGTACATGATTTGCGTATGCCCTGCAATGCCAATCGTTTGCATGTCCTCTCCTGGGCGACGCATGCTGCGAGTTTCATGCCAATCGGATGCTTCCTTCTTGGTGTCGCATTTTGGGTGGCCAGCAGTGTAAAAAAGGAATCTATTCAAGGAGTAGGTACCAATAAGACAGTGAGCACAAAGCAATTCTCCGGCAGAGATGTTCCATGATCCCTGTCCCATCCATATTTATCTTAAAAGAAAACACGATTTAACGGTACTGGTGATGGATCAAAATGTTTGTTTATGAGTCAAAATAATGGGTAGACTTAAAAAAGGCACCTATTCAAAGCGGTTTTACCAATTCAGACATTGCGTACAAAGCGATTCTCGGGCATGGATGTTCCGAAATCCCTGTCCCATCCACATTTATCTTAAAAGAAACAACGATTTACTGGCACTGGTTCATGAATCAAAATAGCAGTTGACGAGTCAAAATAATGGATAAATTTAAAAAAGGCATCCATTCAAGGAGGTGGTACCAATACAAACATTGAGCACATAGCGATTCTCCGGCAGAGAAGTTCTGAGATCCCTGTCCACCCACATTTATCTTAAAAGAAACAAGGATTTACCGCTGCTGGTTCATGGATCAAAATGAAAGTTCACGAGTCAAAATAATGGGTGCACTTAAAAAAGGCATCTATTCAAGGAGGTGGTACCAATACAGACATTGAGCATAAAGCGATTCTCCGGCAGAGATGTTCTGAACTCCGTGTGCACCCACATTTATCTTTAAGAAACGACTATAATGAATAAAAGCTTCTAATGCTTGTATTTGTTAATTATATCATGAATAAACTTTCCTGCTAGTAGTGTAGTAATAATAATGAACAAGCTTTTAACTGCTAGTAATGTTGTAGTAGTAATTAAGATGAATAAAGTCTTATGCTGGTTGTTAATAATAACAACTAATGAAATAAACTTAACAGCCAGACAGAGATCTGACAAAACTATGAACTGAGAAAAACGTACTTACAACAAAAGCTTTATTCAGAGAATGTCCTGGTATCCTCCAACATACAACGAAGCTCTACTCACATAAACGAAGATCTCTTTACACATAAAAGCTCTCTCACGTAACACAAACAAAAGCTCTCCTCCACATAAACAAACGCTCTCTGGCACATAAACAACAGCTCTCTCTCTACGCACATCAACAAAAAGCTCTCCTCGGTATCGTTGAACGCGCCTATTTATACTGGCTACCACCACGTCATGACTTACACTCATTGCCAGATCTCATTCAGCGGGAGAAATAACATCTCGTTCAGTAAGAAGATAATTTACATAGTAAAATAAAATAACCAGAGATAGTAAAATCAAAAGGAAATTGAATCTAGAGTATACGTTACATCATCTCCCCCTTATTTTTTTTTTTTCGAAAAACTTATCAATTTTGGAGTGTAAGTCTTACACTTCGTTGATTGACGTTTATCGACCTCTTTTTTGTTGTTGTTTTTGTGGCAGCAGTATGTACAATATCAAACTTGGCATGACAAAATCAAGAAATCTGTATTCGTCTGTGAAACACTTTGTATACTTGAACAAAACAAAAGTGCATCGGCATACCTTCATTTTATTCTGCCTAGCAGGAATCACTTTTTTAATTTCAAATTACGTTCTCATATTATCGTTGAATACAAACCAACTGTATCAGCAGCGAAGATTGCCTGTAGCTGCCTAACAGTAACAATTTTTATTATTTTACCCCTAAGCACATATATATATATAAAAAATTTGGATTAGTAGATGGACATAGAAGAAATAAAAAAAAACACACATATATACACAAAAAGAATGCATAGGCCCACACGAAAAAAAAGAAATTGTGACACGCCAACTGGTCGTGCAGGAAAAACAACAAACGGAGAAAAGAACCTGTCCACGAGAACTTACTTATCTCGAGGACGCATAAAAAACTCTAGTACGATAACGTTTTCCAGGCCTAATCGGACTGGTAAATTCAGGTGGCGTAGAGCGTTTCAAGGACTTGAATGGATCTGGAACATCTGTAGTCTGTCGGTCAAGAAATCCCGGTGGCTGACAGGAACGGTCAGGAACGGCTGAAGTCTGTCGGTCAGGAAATCCCTGCAGCTGACAGGAACGGTCAGGAACGGCTGAAATCCGTCGGTCAGGAACGGCTGAAGTCTGTCGGTCAGGAAATCCTTGCGGCTGACAGGAACGGTCAGGAACGGCTGAAGTCCGTCGGTCCGGAAATCCCTGCGGCTGACAGGAACGGCTGAAGTCTGTCGGTCCGGAAATCCCTGCGGCTGACAGGAACGGTCAGGAACGGCTGAAGTCTGTCGGTCCGGAAATCCCTGCGGCTGACAGGAACGGTCAGGAACGGCTGAAGTCTGTCGGTACGGAAATCCCTGCGGCTGACAGGAACGGGCTCCCCCAGGCTTCTGATATGTAGTCCCTTTGTGCTGGGGCCCGTGTTGTCCTTCCAGTATTCTTTTGGAGGGACGTGGCTCCGGCCACATCGTTTGTTTTCGCTTTCTACCTCGTGGCATGAGAGTAGAAGCAGGCATCGGCCCTGTTTGCCCTGAGCGTAGGTTCCAGGGGCGAAACCCGGGCGGATGCAAGGATCTCTGCCTTCGTCGCTGTTGCGGCGAAGCAGATTGGGGAGACAAGTTACGTTTTCGACCAGCTTTTGGTGTTGCTGGACGGTTTGTAATTTGTGTCTGACGTTTAGGAATAGTCAAATTATTGTCCATAACTGATAAATCAGAAATATCTGAAGACTCTGAGTCGCTGCTGTAAGTTAGTGGTCGTGCAGGCCGATGTTTATTTCTGCCTATAGGAATACTCTCTGACGAGGTATTCAAGGAAGTTGGAGCTTGTGTTGGTGCAGAGTTATCAGGAAACGGTGCAGCAATAGTCTTGGCAATGGTTGGAGGGAAAGGAACGATACTAGTATTTGAAGAACTCGATTCGAGCCTTCGTCTCATGGGAGAATCAGGTTGCGTGTTTGGAAGCCCGTCCGGTGGAGGGGAGGGTGAAGAAAAAATCACTGGAGATTCTTCAAAAATGTTTGTCGGTTCGTCCAAAATTTCTGGAGGTTGATCGTGAGATATAGACTCTTGTGTCTGTGGAACAGAAGGTTGAGTAGGGTTGATTATAAAATCCATATTTCGTTCATGATACTTGCGACACTGAGCAACGTGTACGTATTGAAATTGATTGTCAGGTTTTTCAAGAACAATGTTATTTTCAAACACATTTGCCACCCGATATGGACCTTCGTAGCTGGGTGCAAATTTCTTCACTAAAGTATGAGAAACAGAAGACTGGAAGTGCGTTTCCACGAGAGTGAGATCTCCAACGACAAGATCTGGTTCCCGACGCCTAGTATCATAGTATCTTGCTTGAGCCGCTTGTGCTCCTAGCATTGCAACACGAGATTTTTCAGCCATGATTCGTACTGATTGCGGAGTTGGTCGCTGGTTTAGTTCGTCGATAATCCCCGTTAAATTTTCAAAAGGGGTCTTAATTTTGCGACCCAGAAAAAGTTCTGCAGGAGTAATTTTAGTAGATTCGTGAACAGACGAGCGGAGGGCGAGCGAAAAAGCTCAAGATGTTCATCCCATCGCTCGTGATGATCCATGACAAATGTAGCAATCATTTTCACTAGCGTGCGGTTTACTCGTTCCGCAGGATTACTCTGGGGATGATATGGGGAAATGAATTTATGCTTAATGTGTAGTCTCGCACACATTCTTTCAAAAATGTCAGAAATAAATTGGGGACCATTATCCTACTTTATTAGGTGCACCATATCTAGAGAATACTTCATTAATTAATACATTACAAATAACTTCTGCCGTAGCGGCTTTAATGGGAAAAACTTCAACTCATTTAGAAAAATTACCAGTTAATACTAAAACGTAAGGAGCTTTGTTTTTAACAGATAAAGGATAAGGTCCCAATAAATCTATTGAAATAATATCAAAAACATGAGAGCTTGAACTAGATTTCAAGTGACCGGCCGGTCTTATATTACGGTAATTATTAATCTGACACAAGTGACATGATTGAACGTATGCGAGCACACTTTGGTACATGCCAGGCCAATAGGCAACATCCCGCAATTTACAACGGGTCTTGCGAATACCTAAATGGCCTGCAAGAGGTTTGTCATGAAATTCGTTTAAAAGGGCCATTCTAAGGGTTCGCGGAATACATGGGCGAAACTCTGCCCTAGTAGTCCTAGATTTCGTATAGTAAAGAAGACCCTCTATGACTTCAAAATGCTGTGACCTCCCAGCCAGAGAAGGATCACTTAGTAGGGGCAAACCCGCAACAAAAAATTGTAGATATCCCCAAAATCTGGATCATTTATTAATTCTGCCATTATCTGCTCTCTGGATGTTATATCAGCTATTAGAAGTAAATGCTGACATCCAGGAGTAGTTTCCGTGGGGACCCCACTAACCGGGACGCGAGACAATGCGTCCGGTAATTGATTCTTATGACCTGGCTGATACGAAATTTTTATATTGCTCTCTTGTAACTTCAGAGCCCACTTCATAAGTCTTTGAGATAGGTGCTTAGCAGAATTCAAATACTGAAGGGCAGAATCATCCGTAACTGTCAATTCATTAAGATAACATTAAAATTTGTCAAGAGCATACACTACAGCAAGACATTCACGTTCCGTAGCTGAATAATTGCGTTCAGCTTTGGCTAAAGTACGAGACGCAAAAGCTATTGGATGCCCAGCTTGTGACAAAACGCAACCAAGACCAATTCCGGATGCGTCAGTATAAATATCAAATTCCTTAGTATGATCCGGGAAAGCCAACACAGGAGGCTGAGTCAACGCAGACTTCAGTGTTTCAAATGCAGCGTTAGCCTCAGGTGTCCAAACAAACTTCTTGTATTTACGTTTCAAAGCATACAATGGCTCACAGATTGTAGCATAAGCGGGGACGAACTGCTGATACCATCCGGTCATTCCCAGAAAGCGTGATAGTTCTTTTGCTGTTTTAGGCCGAGGAAAGTCAACAATAGGCCTAATCTTTTCATTATCCGTAAATAAGCAGTGGGGAGTGATTTTCAACCCCAGATATACAATCTCGTCCCTCGCTATCTGGCATTTACTAGGTTTTAACGTCAAGCCAGCATTGTATATGAGTTGGAACACCTGTTTGAGCAGAGAAAGGTGCTCGTCAAAAGTCTCGGATGTAATAATAATGTCATCCAAATATACATGCACATGGGGACCCAGAACAGGTCTGAGAACCGTATCCATAAGCTTTTGGAAAGTAGCAGGTGCAGAAGCTAATCCAAAGGGCATACGCAGGTATTCATAAGCCCCAAAAGGAGTCACAAAGCCTGTTTTATCGACGGAGTCCGGATGTTCCGCCACCTGCCAATATCCACTCGCCAAATCCAAAGTTGACATCCATTTAGTTGATGACAGGTCATGCAAAATATGCGACATGACAGGTAGTGGATAATTGATCGTTCTCGTGACTTGGTTGAGCTTGCGGAAATCTGTCACGAAACGAAATTCTTTGGGTAGTTTCTTTGGAACCAAAAAGGCAGGAGCAGCGCAGGCGCTTGTTGATTCCCTGATTATGCCCTGTTTAATTATCTCAGAAATTTGACGTTGCATTTCCTGTTTCTTATGGGGAGCACAAGGGTAAGGCTTCGTCGCTATCGGTTTCGAACCCTCAGTGTCAATGACATGATAAACCACCTGTGTGAAACCAGGTTAATCAGAAAATAAACCAGGGCTTTCCTGCAAAAGTAGAGAAAGCTGGTTTCGTTGCCTCTCATTCAATTGGTTACTCAATAACAAACTCGTTATATCTATAGGAACCGTAGGAATCACTTCGATAGGTTCCGGAAAGGAAATCACATGTTGTACGAAATTCAGAGTAACTTGAAAAGTATTGATAAAGTCCATTCCCATTAGACATTTAACAGGTAGTTCGTCTATAAGCAGGAAGGAATGCGTAATTACGAAATTGTGAAGAATGCATGGGTACGTGTAGATCACTTATATCAAAGTGAGCCCCACAGGCTTCTTGCAGATGGTCGAAATTAATCCCATCACCATCGAAATTTGATTTAGGGTGAAAAATTGAAGTTGTCTCAGGTAAGGAAGACATGGGTAATAATTGTCAAGATCTCGTGTTCGAGAAAAGTTCGGGCGCCAATTATAATGAATAAAAGCTTCTTCTAATGCTTGTTGTTTGTTAATTATATCATGAATAAACTTTCCTGCTAGTAGTGTAGTAATAATAATGAACAAGCTTTTAACTGCTAGTAATGTTGTAGTAGTAATTAATATGAATAAAGTCTTATGCTGGTTGTTAATAATAACAACTAATGAAATAAACCTAACAGCCAAACAGAGATCTGACAAAACTATGAACTGAGAAAAACGTACTTACAACAAAAGCTTTATTCAGAGAAAGTCCTGGTATCCTCCAACATACAACAAAGCTCTACTCACATAAACGAAGATCTCTTTACACATAAAAGCTCTCTCACGTAACACAAACAAAAGCTCTCCTTCACATAAACAAACGCTCTCTGGCACATAAACAACAGCTCTCTGGCACATAAACAACAGCTCTCTGGCACATAAACAACAGCTCTCTGGGACATAAACAACAGCTCTCTCTACGCACATCAACAAAAAGCTCTCCTCGATATCGTTGAACGCGCCTATTTATACTGGCTACCACCACGTCATGACTTACACTAATTGCCAGATCTCATTCAGCGGGAGAAATAACATCTCGTTCAGTAAGAAGATAATTTACATAGTAAAATAAAATAACCAGAGATAGTAAAATCATAAGGAAAGTGAATCTAGAGTATACGTTACACAACGATTTACCGGTGCTGGTTCATGCATTAAAATTGCAGTTGACGAGTCTAAATAATGGGTGGACTTAAGAAAGGTACCTATTCAAGGTGGTTGTGATAAGACATTGAGAACAAAGCGATTCTCAGGCAGGGATGTTCCGAAATCCCTGTCCCATCCACATTTATCTTAAACGAAACAACGATTTACCAGTGCTGGTTCATGGATAAAAATGGAAGTTCATGAGTCAAAATAATGGGTGCACTTAAAATAGGCATCTATTCAAGAAGGTGGTACCAATAACACATTGAGCACAAAGCGATTCTCCGGCAGAGATGTTCTTCTGAAATCCGTGTTCTCCGGCAGTGATGTTCGGAAATCCGTGTCCACTCATCTTTACCTTAAAAGAAACAACGAATTGTCGGTACTGGTTCATAAATCAATATGGTAGTTCATGAGTCAAAATAATGGGTAGACTTAGAAAAGGTATGTATTCAAGGAGGTGATAACAATAAAGACATTGAGCACAAAGCGATCCTCCGGCAGAGATGTTCTGAATTCCATGTCCAACCATATTTGTCTTAAAAGCTACAACGACTTACCGGTGCTGGTTTATTTATCAAAATGGTAGTTCACGAGTCAAAATAATGGATGGACTTAAAAAAGGCATCTATTCAAGAAGTTGGTACCAATACAGACATTCAGCACAAAGCGGTTCTCCTGCAGAGATGTTCTGAAATCCGTGTCCACCCGCATTTATCTTAAAAGGAACAACGATTTACCGGTGCTGGTTCATGGATCGAAATGGTAGTTCACGAGTGAAAATAATGGGTGGCCTTAAATAAGGCATCTATTCAAGGAGGTGTTAGCAAGAAGACATTGAGCACAAAGCGATTCTCCGGCAGGGATGTGTCGAAATCCCTGTCCCATTCACATTTATCTTAAAAGAAACAACGATTTACCGCTACTGGTTCATGGATCAAAATGGTAGTTCACGATTCAAAACAATATGTGGACTTACACTGCTATCCACCCAAAATGCAACACCAAGAAGGACACGAGATAGCAAACCCAGATTTACTGGACACATAACAACAGATGCAAAGATAAAACGATTGGGTTTACAGGCCCGCGAGACTAGCGGAACATGCAGACATCAATAGTTCGCGTGTCCCACATGGCTGGCAATAACGGCCGCTACACGCCACGGCATCGAACGAAAGAAGCTTTGGTGTGGGCGTGGGGTATGTCGATGCAGGCTGCTTTCACACGTTGCCACAGTTCATCAGGCGTAGCCGCAGGGATGTTTGCCGGGCCACTCGGTTGTCGATCAGCGACCAGACGTGTTCGATGGGCGACATATGCGGAGAACAGGCGGACCACGGCAGCAGTGACACCTGGTGGACTTTGAAGAATTGTTGCAGGATGCGTGCCACGTGCGGGAGCGCATTGTACTGTAAAGCGTGGCCGCTGGCAGGTCCTGCAGGTAAGGGAGGACTACAGGCTCCAAAACTTCGGAGAGGTAGCGGTGGCTGTTGAGTGTACCGGCGAGGCGTACCAGAGGGGTGCGGGTGTCATATCCAATTGCGCCCCAAACCATAACGCCAGGCCACTGACCGGTATGGTGATGCATAATGCAGGCGTCATACAGTCTCTCGACGCGGTGCCGCCACACACAGATCCGACCATCTTGGTGTTGCAGAAAGAAGCGGGATTCGTCGGAGAAGACAATGTCGTGCCATTCCGTAGTCCAGGTGCGGCGTTCAACAGACTACTGCCGCCGCACTCGCCGGTGGTGTAACGTCAATGGCAATCGGAGCAGTGGGCGCCGTGCGAGAAGTCCCCGCTCCTTTAGACGACGTCGAACGGTACGTGTTGACAAATGTTGCTGCGCAACACAGCCTAATTCCTTCGCTAACGTTCGTGATGTGGCGGTGCGAGCCGTCAATGCCCGTCGCATAACATAAAGGTCCTCTCGTCTGGTTTGGTGCCACGCCTGCGGCATTCGCTCACGTCGGTCCGTCCGTCCCTCCTGCACCCACCGAATCCATACTCGCCTCACTAGGGCTGGATGTCGTCCCACACGGGCGCCGATGTTTCGGTACGATAAACCGCTGTCGCGATAAGCCACTATTCGTCCTCTGTCCAACTCCGAAACTTGATGGAATGACTGCCGTGTTCTGCGACGATGCATCATTAAACTTTCCACGCACAGGTCCAGCAGAACAACACACTTCCACTACTTACACCCCGCCTTCTGCGCACCCTTCTTATAGTGCTTCTCGGTGGCGTGCCGGGCGTACATGATTTGCGTATGTCCTGTAATGCCAATCGTTTGCATGTCCTCTCCCGGGCGACGCATGCTGCGAGTTTCATGCTAATCGGATGCTTCCTTCTTGGTGTCACATTTTGGGTGGCTAGCTGTGTAAAAAAGGAATCTATTCAAGGAGTAGGTACCAATAAGACAGTGAGCACAAAGCAATTCCCTGGCAGAGATGTTCCAAAATACCTGTCCCATCCACATTTATCTTAAAAGAAAACACGATTTAACGGTACTGGTTATGGATCAAAATGTTTGTTTATGAGTCAAAATAATGGGTAGACTTAAAAAAGGCACCTATTCAAAGCGGTTTTACCAATTCAGACATTGCGTACAAAGCGATTCTCGGGCATGGATGTTCCGAAATCCCTGTCCCATCCACATTTATCTTAAAAGAAACAACGATTTTCCGGCACTGGTTCATGAATCAAAATAGCAGTTGACGAGTCAAAATAATGGGTAGATTTAAAAAAGGCATCTATTCAAGGAGGTGGTACCAATACAAACATTGAGCACATAGCGATTCTCCGGCAGAGAAGTTCTGAGATCCCTGTCCACCCACATTTATCTTAAAAGAAACAAGGATTTACCGCTGCTGGTTCATGGATCAAAATGAAAGTTCACGAGTCAAAATAATGGGTGCACTTAAAAAAGGCATCTATTCAAGGAGGTGGTACCAATACAGACATTGAGCATAAAGCGATTCTCCGGCAGAGATGTTCTGAACTCCGTGTGCACCCACATTTATCTTTAAGAAACGACTATAATGAATAAAAGCTTCTAATGCTTGTATTTGTTAATTATATCATGAATAAACTTTCCTGCTAGTAGTGTAGTAATAATAATGAACAAGCTTTTAACTGCTAGTAATGTTGTAGTAGTAATTAAGATGAATAAAGTCTTATGCTGGTTGTTAATAATAACAACTAATGAAATAAACTTAACAGCCAGACAGAGATCTGACAAAACTATGAACTGAGAAAAACGTACTTACAACAAAAGCTTTATTCAGAGAATGTCCTGGTATCCTCCAACATACAACGAAGCTCTACTCACATAAACGAAGATCTCTTTACACATAAAAGCTCTCTCACGTAACACAAACAAAAGCTCTCCTCCACATAAACAAACGCTCTCTGGCACATAAACAACAGCTCTCTCTCTACGCACATCAACAAAAAGCTCTCCTCGGTATCGTTGAACGCGCCTATTTATACTGGCTACCACCACGTCATGACTTACACTCATTGCCAGATCTCATTCAGCGGGAGAAATAACATCTCGTTCAGTAAGAAGATAATTTACATAGTAAAATAAAATAACCAGAGATAGTAAAATCAAAAGGAAATTGAATCTAGAGTATACGTTACATCATCTCCCCCTTATTTTTTTTTTTTTCGAAAAACTTATCAATTTTGGAGTGTAAGTCTTACACTTCGTTGATTGACGTTTATCGACCTCTTTTTTGTTGTTGTTTTTGTGGCAGCAGTATGTACAATATCAAACTTGGCATGACAAAATCAAGAAATCTGTATTCGTCTGTGAAACACTTTGTATACTTGAACAAAACAAAAGTGCATCGGCATACCTTCATTTTATTCTGCCTAGCAGGAATCACTTTTTTAATTTCAAATTACGTTCTCATATTATCGTTGAATGCAAACCAACTGTATCAGCAGCGAAGATTGCCTGTAGCTGCCTAACAGTAACAATTTTTATTATTTTACCCCTAAGCACATATATATATATAAAAAATTTGGATTAGTAGATGGACATAGAAGAAATAAAAAAAAACACACATATATACACAAAAAGAATGCATAGGCCCACACGAAAAAAAAAGAAATTGTGACACGCCAACTGGTCGTGCAGGAAAAACAACAAACGGAGAAAAGAACCTGTCCACGAGAACTTACTTATCTCGAGGACGCATAAAAAACTCTAGTACGATAACGTTTTCCAGGCCTAATCGGACTGGTAAATTCAGGTGGCGTAGAGCGTTTCAAGGACTTGAATGGATCTGGAACATCTGTAGTCTGTCGGTCAAGAAATCCCGGTGGCTGACAGGAACGGTCAGGAACGGCTGAAGTCTGTCGGTCAGGAAATCCCTGCAGCTGACAGGAACGGTCAGGAACGGCTGAAATCCGTCGGTCAGGAACGGCTGAAGTCTGTCGGTCAGGAAATCCTTGCGGCTGACAGGAACGGTCAGGAACGGCTGAAGTCCGTCGGTCCGGA
Source organism: Macrothele yani (assembly GCA_039090855.1). NCBI lineage: Eukaryota > Metazoa > Arthropoda > Arachnida > Araneae > Macrothelidae > Macrothele > Macrothele yani. The sequence continues at coordinate 83,447,515 of CM077017.1, forward strand.
AATCCCTGCGGCTGACAGGAACGGTCAGGAACGGCTGAAGTCTGTCGGTCCGGAAATCCCTGCGGCTGACAGGTACGGTCAGGAACGGCTGAAGTCTGTCGGTCCGGAAATCCCTGCGGCTGACAGGAACGGTCAGGAACGGCTGAAGTCTGTCGGTACGGAAATCCCTGCGGCTGACAGGAACGGGCTCCCCAGGCTTCTGATATGTAGTCCCTTTGTGCTGGGGCCCGTGTTGTCCTTCCAGCATTCTTTTGGAGGGACGTGGCTCCGGCCACATCGTTTGTTTTCGCTTTCTACCTCGTGGCATGAGAGTAGAAGCAGGCATCGGCCCTGTTTGCCCTGAGCGTAGGTTCCAGGGGCGAAACCCGGGCGGATGCAAGGATCTCTGCCTTCGTCGCTGTTGCGGCGAAGCAGATTGGGGAGACAAGTTACGTTTTCGACCAGCTTTTGGTGTTGCTGGACGGTTTGTAATTTGTGTCTGACGTTTAGGAATAGTCAAATTATTGTCCATAACTGATAAATCAGAAATATCTGAAGACTCTGAGTCGCTGCTGTAAGTTAGTGGTCGTGCAGGGCGATGTTTATTTCTGCCTATAGGAATACTCTCTGACGAGGTATTCAAGGAAGTTGGAGCTTGTGTTGGTGCAGAGTTATCAGGAAACGGTGCAGCAATAGTCTTGGCAATGGTTGGAGGGAAAGGAACGATACTAGTATTTGAAGAACTCGATTCGAGCCTTCGTCTCATGGGAGAATCAGGTTGCGTGTTTGGAAGCCCGTCCGGTGGAGGGGAGGGTGAAGAAAAATCACTGGAGATTCTTCAAAAATGTTTGTCGGTTCGTCCAAAATTTCTGGAGGTTGATCGTGAGATATAGACTCTTGTGTCTGTGGAACAGAAGGTTGAGTAGGGTTGATTATAAAATCGATATTTCGTTCATGATACTTGCGACACTGAGCAACGTGTACGTATTGAAATTGATTGTCAGGTTTTTCAAGAACAATGTTATTTTCAAACACATTTGCCACCCGATATGGACCTTCGTAGCTGGGTGCAAATTTCTTCACTAAAGTATGAGAAACAGAAGACTGGAAGTGCGTTTCCACGAGAGTGAGATCTCCAACGATAAGATCTGGTTCCCGACGCCTAGTATTATAGTATCTTGCTTGAGCCGCTTGTGCTCCTAGCATTGCAACACGAGATTTTTCAGCCATGATTCGTACTGATTGCGGAGTTGGTCGCTGGTTTAGTTCGTCGATAATCCCCGTTAAATTTTCAAAAGGGGTCTTAATTTTGCGACCCAGAAAAAGTTCTGCAGGAGTAATTTTAGTATATTCGTGAACAGACGAGCGGAGGGCGAGCGAAAAAAGCTCAAGATGTTCATCCCATCGCTCGTGATGATCCATGACAAATGTAGCAATCATTTTCACTAGCGTGCGGTTTACTCGTTCGGCAGGATTACTCTGGGAATGATATGGGGAAATGAATTTATGCTTAATGTGTAGTCTCGCACACATTCTTTCAAAAATGTCAGAAATAAATTGGGGACCATTATCCTACTTTATTAGGTGCACCATATCTAGAGAATACTTCATTAATTAATACATTACAAATAACTTCTGCCGTAGCGGCTTTAATGGGAAAAACTTCAACTCATTTAGAAAAATTACCAGTTAATACTAAAACGTAAGGAGCTTTGTTTTTAACAGATAAAGGATAGGTTGGTTGGTTGGTTGGTTGTTGGATTTTATTGGCGCAAGGGCCAGGTTTGGCCAAAGAGCGCCAGACTAAGAACTATCAGCCACAGATTTTTAAAAAACGTGGAAAATGATTAAGAGCAGACAGGCTTGGTAAAAGTTGAAAAAGAGTATGATGAAAGCTGTGAAGACCAGGTAGTTAATTAGGTTTATATAAAAATTTATTAATTGACTATTATAATTATAATTTTTTTTTAAACAGAACTACACAAAGGATGAGTCACCCTCCTCCCCCCACACTCCTCTGCAATGCTGGCAGAGGGCGGGGACGAACTGTCACTCTCTTCCCCCCATGTTCCTCTGCAATGTTGTTTGAGGCTGGGGACGAACTGTCACTCTCCTCCCCCCTATGTTCCTCTATAATGTTGGTTGAGGGTGGGGACCTCGCTGAGGCCGAGACAGTTGGATGGACACTGCACACCTTTGCGGATTGAGGGCCGGGTCTTCCGCACGTGCAGGCTTTCGGATGGAAACTGGAAGAGACGGTCGGCAGCAAAAGAGAAGGCCCAGAATCAGGTATTCGAAAAATCTCGAGCTCGGGGAAAAACACCTGTGTCGCTTGGTCAGCTGTAGATCGCTTGGCAAGGGCGGCGAGAGCTACAGGGCGCGGAACAAAGGGCTGCACGGGTTGTGGCAGAGACTGAACTACTGCGGCAAAAGTACGCTGTCGGGTGGTGGGTATACCCAACTTGGCCTTGGCAGCAGGGTACGAGAGGCCTTCCAGGGTCTTAAGGCGCTGGATCGCCATCTCGTCCTTCCATTTCATACAGTTGCGGGAGTAAGCTGCATGGGCCTCACCGCAGTTAACACAGCAGGCCGCAGAAGTGCAACCTTCCCCGTCATGTTCACTGGAGCCACAATTTGCGCAACGAGCGGAACTCTTACAGAAACGTTGTGAATGCCCGTACCTCTGGCACCTGAAACAGCGCAGAGGACTGGGAATGTACGGGCGAACTCCACAGACCAAGTAGCCAGCCTTGATTTCGGTCGGAACTTTCGGGGAGTTAAAAGTCAAGATGACATTTTTTGACTTAATCATGGAAATATCACGCCGGAACATCATACGACGTGCAGCAATAACACCTTGATCAGCAAGTTCAGTCACGAATTCGTCTTCACTGCATGGCAAGAGATCAAACTCCGAAATAACACCCCGAGAGGTGTTAAGAAACGGGTGAGGTGTCACTTTTACAGGAATGCCTTGAAGACTAGTGAGGTTCAGAAAAGTGTTACTCTGAGAAACACTGCAAGTTTGGACAAGCAGGTCCCCAGAGCGAAGCTTCCTCACAGACTTCAAGGGGCCAACCGCAGCGTCCAAAGCTTTAGAAATGAAAAATGGAGATCTGGTGGACAGTCTCTCATTCGGATCGATGGATTCTACAAGTAAGTGTGTAGCATGCGTAGTCACAGCAATCGAGGGGAGACGACGCTTCGGAGCGACTGGTACAGCTGCCGAAGAAGAGGTTGTACAGTCTTGGTCCAGGTCATGGTCTAAAGAACGTTTAAGGGTATGAGACTTGGTAGGTTGAGAAGACGAAGGAGAGTCGTCGTCAACTATCATATTCACAGGTGTCCTAAATTTGGAGTTTTGTTTTTTGTTTCTACCCATGGAAAAAAGAAGGAAGATTCGTCTGCAGACTACTCCACCCACCACCGAGCCCTACAAGGGAGAACTGGAGGTCCGCAAGCCGAGAAAACGACGCTGGACACAGTTCTGGAGCTTATACGTTGCAGATATAGTCCGTTGGCTGTGATCACACGCACTCGGCGGACACTTCGGCCTCCTGGTACCGTCATGCCAACGCCTTTTGCATGATCCCACAGCCCCCGGGCTCACCCTGCCGTGCCATACGACAAAAAAGCCGCTAAAGCCCTGCACACAACTTGGTACAAGACTTCTGACTAGAGGTGGGTTAGTCTCTAGCCTCCCGTTTACAGCGAAGCCGGGGTCGAAGAGGAGTGTTGGAACACAGGAGGCACTTATCCGGTCTCCTGCGACCTCAGCCGCCAGACATCCCATTTCCGCCTCACGGGTCTCCGCACGCGGCAAACATGCAGGTAGGTCTAGCACCCAAACCAGCTAAAAGGAAAAAAGAAATCCAAAGAAGACAAATCCTGGCTGGGAACCTAAACGGAATCTCAGCAACCTACGAACTGAGCGGTTAATATAAAACAGTTAGTGGTGGAGGGTAACAAAACCACAAGACCGGGGTGTTAGTACATAACGTGGTAGCGATTAGGTAGAATACAACACGGGCAACTAGCCAGTGGAGAAAATAAATAAAAACGAAAAAGCGAGACACAAGACCAGCTCGGGATCGTGGGGCCGCGACTCCCCAACAGCTGGATGAACAGCCGTCCCTGCAAACACCAACAGCACCGAAACAAAAAACAAGCGGTGGCATGACATCAGATGTTGACCAGTCACAAGGTCAGCTCGGGCCGTGGGGGCGCCGCTCCCCAAATAACAGGAAAACCAGTTATCCCCGTGCGGGGAGATAAAGGATAAGGTCCCAATAAATCTATTGAAATAATATCAAAAACATGAGAGCTTGAACTAGATTTCAAGTGACCGGCCGGTCTTATATTACGGTAATTATTAATCTGACACAAGTGACATGATTGAACGTATGCGAGCACACTTTGGTACATGCCAGGCCAATAGGCAACATCCCGCAATTTACAACGGGTCTTGCGAATACCTAAATGGCCTGCAAGAGGTTTGTCATGAAATTCGTTTAAAAGGGCCATTCTAAGGGTTCGCGGAATACATGGGCGAAACTCTGCCCTAGTAGTCCTAGATTTCGTATAGTAAAGAAGACCCTCTATGACTTCAAAATGCTGTGACCTCCCAGCCAGAGAAGGATCACTTAGTAGGGGCAAACCCGCAACAAAAAATTGTAGATATCCCCAAAATCTGGATCATTTATTAATTCTGCCATTATCTGCTCTCTGGATGTTATATCAGCTATTAGAAGTAAATGCTGACATCCAGGAGTAGTTTCCGTGGGGACCCCACTAACCGGGACGCGAGACAATGCGTCCGGTAATTGATTCTTATGACCTGGCTGATACGAAATTTTTATATTGCTCTCTTGTAACTTCAGAGCCCACTTCATAAGTCTTTGAGATAGGTGCTTAGCAGAATTCAAATACTGAAGGGCAGAATCATCCGTAACTGTCAATTCATTAAGATAACATTAAAATTTGTCAAGAGCATACACTACAGCAAGACATTCACGTTCCGTAGCTGAATAATTGCGTTCAGCTTTGGCTAAAGTACGAGACGCAAAAGCTATTGGATGCCCAGCTTGTGACAAAACGCAACCAAGACCAACTCCGGATGCGTCAGTATAAATATCAAATTCCTTAGTATGATCCGGGAAAGCCAACACAGGAGGCTGAGTCAACGCAGACTTCAGTGTTTCAAATGCAGCGTTAGCCTCAGGTGTCCAAACAAACTTCTTGTATTTACGTTTCAAAGCATACAATGGCTCACAGATTGTAGCATAAGCGGGGACGAACTGCTGATACCATCCGGTCATTCCCAGAAAGCGTGATAGTTCTTTTGCTGTTTTAGGCAGAGGAAAGTCAACAATAGGCCTAATCTTTTCATTATCCGTAAATAAGCAGTGGGGAGTGATTTTCAACCCCAGATATACAATCTCGTCCCTCGCTATCTGGCATTTACTAGGTTTTAACGTCAAGCCAGCATTGTATATGAGTTGGAACACCTGTTTGAGCAGAGAAAGGTGCTCGTCAAAAGTCTCGGATGTAATAATAATGTCATCCAAATATACATGCACATGGGGACCCAGAACAGGTCTGAGAACCGTATCCATAAGCTTTTGGAAAGTAGCAGGTGCAGAAGCTAATCCAAAGGGCATACGCAGGTATTCATAAGCCCCAAAAGGAGTCACAAAGCCTGTTTTATCGACAGAGTCCGGATGTACCGCCACCTGCCAATATCCACCCGCCAAATCCAAAGTTGACATCCATTTAGTTGATGACAGGTCATGCAAAATATGCGACATGACAGGTAGTGGATAATTGATCGTTCTCGTGACTTGGTTGAGCTTGCGGAAATCTGTCACGAAACGAAATTCTTTGGGTAGTTTCTTTGGAACCAAAAAGGCAGGAGCAGCGCAGGCGCTTGTTGATTCCCTGATTATGCCCTGTTTAATTATCTCAGAAATTTGACGTTGCATTTCCTGTTTCTTATGGGGAGCACAAGGGTAAGGCTTCGTCGCTATCGGTTTCGAACCCTCAGTGTCAATGACATGATAAACCACCTGTGTGAAACCAGGTTAATCAGAAAATAAACCAGGGCTTTCCTGCAAAAGTAGAGAAAGCTGGTTTCGTTGCCTCTCATTCAATTGGTTACTCAATAACAAACTCGTTATATCTATAGGAACCGTAGGAATCACTTCGATAGGTTCCGGAAAGGAAATCACATGTTGTACGAAATTCAGAGTAACTTGAAAAGTATTGATAAAGTCCATTCCCATTAGACATTTAACAGGTAGTTCGTCTATAAGCAGGAAGGAATGCGTAATTACGAAATTGTGAAGAATGCATGGGTACGTGTAGATCACTTATATCAAAGTGAGCCCCACAGGCTTCTTGCAGATGGTCGAAATTAATCCCATCACCATCGAAATTTGATTTAGGGTGAAAAATTGAAGTTGTCTCAGGTAAGGAAGACATGGGTAATAATTGTCAAGATCTCGTGTTCGAGAAAAGTTCGGGCGCCAATTATAATGAATAAAAGCTTCTTCTAATGCTTGTTGTTTGTTAATTATATCATGAATAAACTTTCCTGCTAGTAGTGTAGTAATAATAATGAACAAGCTTTTAACTGCTAGTAATGTTGTAGTAGTAATTAATATGAATAAAGTCTTATGCTGGTTGTTAATAATAACAACTAATGAAATAAACCTAACAGCCAGACAGAGATCTGACAAAACTATGAACTGAGAAAAACGTACTTACAACAAAATCTTTATTCAGAGAAAGTCCTGGTATCCTCCAACATACAACAAAGCTCTACTCACATAAACGAAGATCTCTTTACACATAAAAGCTCTCTCACGTAACACAAACAAAAGCTCTCCTTCACATAAACAAACGCTCTCTGGCACATAAACAACAGCTCTCTGGCACATAAACAACAGCTCTCTGGCACATAAACAACAGCTCTCTGGCACATAAACAACAGCTCTCTGGGACATAAACAACAGCTCTCTCTACGCAAATCAACAAAAAGCTCTCCTCGATATCGTTGAACGCGCCTATTTATACTGGCTACCACCACGTCATGACTTACACTAATTGCCAGATCTCATTCAGCGGGAGAAATAACATCTCGTTCAGTAAGAAGATAATTTACATAGTAAAATAAAATAACCAGAGATAGTAAAATCATAAGGAAAGTGAATCTAGAGTATACGTTACACAACGATTTACCGGTGCTGGTTCATGCATTAAAATTGCAGTTGACGAGTCTAAATAATGGGTGGACTTAAGAAAGGTACCTATTCAAGGTGGTTGTGATAAGACATTGAGAACAAAGCGATTCTCAGGCAGGGATGTTCCGAAATCCCTGTCCCATCCACATTTATCTTAAACGAAACAACGATTTACCAGTGCTGGTTCATGGATAAAAATGGAAGTTCATGAGTCAAAATAATGGGTGCACTTAAAATAGGCATCTATTCAAGAAGGTGGTACCAATAACACATTGAGCACAAAGCGATTCTCCGGCAGAGATGTTCTTCTGAAATCCGTGTTCTCCGGCAGTGATGTTCGGAAATCCGTGTCCACCCATCTTTACCTTAAAAGAAACAACGAATTGTCGGTACTGGTTCATAAATCAATATGGTAGTTCATGAGTCAAAATAATGGGTAGACTTAGAAAAGTTATGTATTCAGGGAAGTGATAACAATAAAGACTTTGAGCACAAAGCGATCCTCCGGCAGAGATGTTCTGAATTCCATGTCCAACCATATTTGTCTTAAAAGCTACAACGACTTACCGGTGCTGGTTTATTTATCAAAATGGTAGTTCACGAGTCAAAATAATGGATGGACTTAAAAAAGGCATCTATTCAAGAAGTTGGTACCAATACAGACATTCAGCACAAAGCGGTTCTCCTGCAGAGATGTTCTGAAATCCGTGTCCACCCGCATTTATCTTAAAAGGAACAACGATTTACCGGTGCTGGTTCATGGATCGAAATGGTAGTTCACCAGTCAAACTAATGGTTGGACTTAAAAAAGGCATTTATACAAGGTGGTACCAATAAGACATTGGGCACAAAGCAATTCTCCTGCAGGGATATTCCGAAATCCCTGTCCCTCCCACCTTTGTGTTAAAAGAAACAACAATTTAGCGGTACTGGTTCATGGATCAAAATGGTAGTTCATGAGTCAAAATAATGGGTAGACTTAAAAAATGCATCTATTCAAGGAGGTGGTACCAATGAGACATTGAGCACAAACCGATTCCCCGCCAGAGATGCTCTGAAATCCGTTTTCATTAACATTTATCTTAAAAGAAATACGATTTACCGGTGCTGGTTCATGGATCAAAATGGCAGTTCACGAGTAAAAATAATGGGTAGACTTAAAAAAGGCATCTATTCAAGGAGGTGGTACAAATAAGACATTGAGCTTAAAGCGATTCTCCGGCAGGTATGATCCGAAATCCCTGTCCCATCCACAATTATCTTAAAAGAAACAACGAATTGTCGGTACTGGTTCATGGATCAATAAGGTAGTTCATGAATCAAAATAATGGGTAAACTTAAAAAGATGCATGTATTAAGGGAGTTGGTACCAATAAAGACATTGAGCACAAAGCGATTCTCCGGCAGATATGTTCTGAAATCTATGTACAACCATATTTGTCCTAAAAGCAACAACGACTTACCGGTACTGTTTTATTGATCAAAATTCTAGTTCTCGAGTCAAAACAATGGGTGGACTTAAATAAGGTATCTATTCAAGAAGTTGGTACCAATACAGTCATTGAGCACAAAGTGGTTCTCCGGCTGAGATGTTCCGAAGTCCCTGTCTCATCCACCTTTGTCTTAAAAGAAACAACGATTTGGCGGTGCTGGTTAATGGATCAAAATGGCAGTTTACGAGTCAAAATAATGGGTATTCAAAGTTGTGGTACCAATAAGACATTGAGCTTAAAGCGATTCTCCGGCAGGTACGTTCCAATATCCCTGTCCCATCCACATTTATCTCAAAAGCAACAACGACTTACCGGTGCTAATTCATTAATCGAAATGGTAGTTCACGAGTCAAAATAATAGGTGGACTTAAAAAAGGCATCTATACAAGGAGGTGGTAACAATAAAACATTGAGCACAAAGCGATTCTCCGGCAGGGATGTTCCGAAAACCCTGTGCCATCCAACTTTGTCTTAAAAGAAACAACAAATTGCCGGTGCTGGTTCATGGATCAAAATGGTAGTTCATGAATCAAAATATTGGGTAAACTTAAAAAAGGCATCTATTCAAGCAGGTGTTACCAATTAGAATTTGACCGCAAAGCGATTCTCTAGCAGTGATGTTCGGAAATCCGTGACCGCCCATCTTTATCTTAAAAGAAACAACGAATTTTCGGTACTGGTTCATAAATCACTATGGTAGTTCATGAGTCAAAATAACGGGTAGACTTAAAAAAGGCATGTATTCAGAGAGGTAGTACTAATACAGACATTGAATACAAAGCGATTCCCCTGCAGAGATGTTCTGAAATCCATGTCCAACCATATTTGTCTAAAAAGCAACAACGACTTACCGGCGCTGGTTCATTGATCAAAATGGTAGTTCAAGAGTCAAAAATAATGTGTGGACTTAAAAAAGGCATCTATTCAAGAAGTTGGTACCAATACAGACATTGAGCACAAAGTGGTTCTCCGGCAGAGATGTTCTGGAATCCGTGTCCACCCACATTTATCTTAAAAGGAACGATTTACCGGTGCTGGTTCATGGATCGAAATGGTGGTTCACAAGTCAAAAAAATGGGTATACTTGAAAAAGGCATCTAATCAAGGAGGTCGTACCAATAAGACATTAAGCACAAACCGATTCTCCGCCAGAGATGTTCTGAAATCCGTTTTCATCCACATTTATCTTAAAAGAAACACAATTTACTGGTTCTGGTTCATGGATCAAAATGGCAGTTCACGAGTCAAAATAATGGGTAGACTTAAAAAAGGCAAGGAGGTGGTACAAATAAGACATTGAGCTTAAAGCGATTCTCCGGCAGGTATGTTCCGAAATCCCTGTCCCATCCACAATTATCTTAAAAGAAACAACGAATTGTCGGTACTGGTTCATGGATCAATATGGTAGTTCATGAATCAAAATAATGGGTAGACTTAAAAAAGCCAAGGAGGTGGTACGAATACACACATCGAGCACAAAGCGATTTTCCGGCAAAGATGTTCTGATATCCGTGTCTACCCAAATGTATCTTAAAAGAAACAACGAATTGTCGGTACTGATTCATGGAGCAATATGATAGTTCATGAGTGAAAATAATGGGTAGACTTAAAAAAGCCAAGCAGGTGGTACGAATACAAACATCGAGCACAAAACGATTCTCCGTCAGAGATGTTCTAAAATCCGTGTCCACCCAAATTTATCTTAAAAGAAACAACGAATTGTCGGTACTGATTCATGGAGCAATATGGTAGTTCATGAGTCAAAATAATGGGTAGACTTAAAAAAGCCAAGGAGGTGGTACGAATACAGACATCGAGCACAAAGCGATTTTCCGGCAAAGATGTTCTGAAATCCGTGTCTACCCATATTTATCTTAAAAGAAACAACGATTTACCGGTGCTGGTTCATGGATAAAAATTGTAGTTCACGAGTCAAAATAATGGGTAGATTTAAAAAAGGCATCTATTCAACGAGGAGGTACCAATACAAACGTTGAGCACAAAGCGATTCTCCGGCAGAGAAGTTCTGAAATCTGTGTCCACCCACATTTATCTTAAAAGAAACAACGATTTACCGGTGCTGGTTCATGGATCCAAATGGTAGTTCACGAGTCAAAATAATGAATGGACTTAAAAAAGGCATCTAATCAAGGAGGTGGTAGCAATACAGACATCGAGCAGAAAGCGATTCTCCGGCAGGGATGTTCCGAGATCCGTCTCCACCAACATTTTTCTTATAAGAAACAACAAATTGTCGGTACTCATTCATGAAGAAATATGGTAGTTCATGAGTCAAAATAATAGGTATACCTAAAAAAGGCATGCATTTAAATAGGTGGTACCAATAAAGACATTGAGACAAAGCGATTCTCCGGCAGAGATGTTCTGAAATCCGTGTCCACCTACATTTATCTTAAAAGAAACAACGATTTACCAGTGCTGGTTCATGGATTAAAATGGTAGTTCACGAGTGAAAATAATGGGTGCCCTTAAATAAGGCATCTATTCAAGGAGGTGGTAGCAAGAAGACATTGAGCACAAAGCGATTCTCCGGCAGGGATGTGTCGTAATCCCTGTCCCATTCACATTTATCTTAAAAGAAACAACGATTTACCGCTACTGGTTCATGGATCAAAATGGTAGTTCACGATTCAAAAAAATATGTGGACTTACACTGCTATCCACCCAAAATGCAACACCAAGAAGGACACGAGATAGCAAACCCAGATTTACTGGACACATAACAACAGATACAAAGATAAAACGATTGGGCTTACAGGCCCGCGAGACTAGCGGAACACGCAGACATCAATAGTTCGCGTGTCCCACTAGGCTGGCAATAACGGCCGCTACACGCCACGGCATCGAACGAAAGAAGCTTTAGTGTGGGCGTGGGGTATGTCGGTGCAGGCTGCTTCCACACGTTGCCACAGTTCATCAGGCGTAGCCGCAGGGATGTTTGCCGGGCCACTCGGTTGTCGATCAGCGACCAGACGTGTTCGATAGGCGACATATGCGGAGAACAGGCGGACTACGGCAGCAGTGACACCTGGTGGACTTTGAAGAATTGTTGCAGGATGCGTGCCACGTGCGGGAGTGCATTGTACTGTAAAGCGTGGCCGCTGACAGGTCCTACTGGTAAGGGAGGACTACAGGCTCCAAAACGTCGGAGAGGTAGCGGTGGCTGCTGAGTGTACCGGCGATGCGTACCAGAGGGGTGTGGGTGTCATATCCAATTGCGTCCCAAACCATAACGCCTGGCCACGGACCGGTATGGTGATGCATATTGCAGGCGTCATACAGTCTCTCGACACGGTGCCGCCACACGCAGATTCGACCATCTTGGTGTTGCAGAAAGAAGCGGGATTCGTCGGAGAAGACAATGTCGTGCCATTCCGTAGTCCAGGTGCGGCGTTCAACAGACTACTGCCGCCGCACTCGCCGGTGGTGTAACGTCAATGGCAATCGGAGCAATGGGCGCCGTGCGACAAGTGCCCACTATTGCAGACGACGTCGAACGGTACGTGTTGACAAATGTTGCTGCGCAACACAGCCTAATTCCTTCGCTAACGTTCGTGATGGGGCGGTGCGAGCCGTCAATGCCCGTCGCATGACATAAAGGTCCTCTCGTCTGGTTTTGTGCCGCGCCTGCGGCAATCGCTCACGTCGGTCCGTCGCTCCCTCCTGCACCCACCGAATCCATACTCGCCTCACTAGGGCTGGATGTCGTCCCACACGGGCGCCGATGTTTCGGTACGATAAACCGCTGTCGCGATAAGCCACTATTTGTCCTCTGTCCAACTCCGAAACTTGATGGAATGACTGCCGTGTTCTGCAACGAGGCATCATTAAACTTCCCACGCACAGGTCTAGCAGCACAACACACTTCTACTACTTACACGCCGCCTTCTGCGCACCCTTCTTATAGTGCTTCTCGGTGGCGTGCCGAGCGTACATGATTTGCGTATGCCCTGCAATGCCAATCGTTTGCATGTCCTTTCGCGGGCGACGCATGCTGCGAGTTTCATGCCAATCGGATGCTTCCTTCTTGGTGTCGCATTTTGGGTGGGCAGCAGTGTAAAAAAGGAATCTATTCAAGGAGTAGGTACCAATAAGACATTGAGCACAAAGCAATTCTCCGGCAGAGATGTTCCAAAATCCCTGTCCCATCCACATTTATCTTAAAAGAAACCACGATTTAACGGTACTGGTTATGGATCAAAATGTTTGTTCATGAGTCAATATAATGGGTAGACTTAAAAAAGGCACCTATTCAAGGAGGTGGTACCAATGAGACATTAAGCACAAACCGATTCTCGGGCAGGGATGTTCCGAAATCCCTGTCCCATCCACATTTATCTTAAAAGAAACAACGATTTACCGGCACTGGTTCATGAATCAAAATAGCAGTTGACGAGTCAAAATAATGGGTAGACTTAAAAAAGGCAAGGAGGTGGTACAAATAAGACATTGAGCTTAAAGCGATTCTCCGGCAGGTATGTTCCGAAATCCCTGTCCCATCCACAATTATCTTAAAAGAAACAACGAATTGTCGGTACTGGTTCATGGATCAATATGGTAGTTCATGAATCAAAATAATGGGTAGACTTAAAAAAGCCAAGGAGGTGGTACGAATACACACATCGAGCACAAAGCGATTTTCCGGCAAAGATGTTCTGATATCCGTGTCTACCCAAATGTATCTTAAAAGAAACAACGAATTGTCGGTACTGATTCATGGAGCAATATGGTAGTTCATGAGTGAAAATAATGGGTAGACTTAAAAAAGCCAAGCAGGTGGTACGAATACAAACATCGAGCACAAAACGATTCTCCGTCAGAGATGTTCTAAAATCCGTGTCCACCCAAATTTATCTTAAAAGAAACAACGAATTGTCGGTACTGATTCATGGAGCAATATGGTAGTTCATGAGTCAAAATAATGGGTAGACTTAAAAAAGCCAAGGAGGTGGTACGAATACAGACATCGAGCACAAAGCGATTTTCCGGCAAAGATGTTCTGAAATCCGTGTCTACCCATATTTATCTTAAAAGAAACAACGATTTACCGGTGCTGGTTCATGGATAAAAATTGTAGTTCACGAGTCAAAATAATGGGTAGATTTAAAAAAGGCATCTATTCAACGAGGAGGTACCAATACAAACGTTGAGCACAAAGCGATTCTCCGGCAGAGAAGTTCTGAAATCTGTGTCCACCCACATTTATCTTAAAAGAAACAACGATTTACCGGTGCTGGTTCATGGATCCAAATGGTAGTTCACGAGTCAAAATAATGAATGGACTTAAAAAGGCATCTAATCAAGGAGGTGGTAGCAATACAGACATCGAGCAGAAAGCGATTCTCCGGCAGGGATGTTCCGAGATCCGTCTCCACCAACATTTTTCTTATAAGAAACAACAAATTGTCGGTACTCATTCATGAAGAAATATGGTAGTTCATGAGTCAAAATAATAGGTATACCTAAAAAAGGCATGCATTTAAATAGGTGGTACCAATAAAGACATTGAGACAAAGCGATTCTCCGGCAGAGATGTTCTGAAATCCGTGTCCACCTACATTTATCTTAAAAGAAACAACGATTTACCAGTGCTGGTTCATGGATTAAAATGGTAGTTCACGAGTGAAAATAATGGGTGCCCTTAAATAAGGCATCTATTCAAGGAGGTGGTAGCAAGAAGACATTGAGCACAAAGCGATTCTCCGGCAGGGATGTGTCGTAATCCCTGTCCCATTCACATTTATCTTAAAAGAAACAACGATTTACCGCTACTGGTTCATGGATCAAAATGGTAGTTCACGATTCAAAAAAATATGTGGACTTACACTGCTATCCACCCAAAATGCAACACCAAGAAGGACACGAGATAGCAAACCCAGATTTACTGGACACATAACAACAGATACAAAGATAAAACGATTGGGCTTACAGGCCCGCGAGACTAGCGGAACACGCAGACATCAATAGTTCGCGTGTCCCACATGGCTGGCAATAACGGCCGCTACACGCCACGGCATCGAACGAAAGAAGCTTTAGTGTGGGCGTGGGGTATGTCGGTGCAGGCTGCTTCCACACGTTGCCACAGTTCATCAGGCGTAGCCGCAGGGATGTTTGCCGGGCCACTCGGTTGTCGATCAGCGACCAGACGTGTTCGATAGGCGACATATGCGGAGAACAGGCGGACTACGGCAGCAGTGACACCTGGTGGACTTTGAAGAATTGTTGCAGGATGCGTGCCACGTGCGGGAGTGCATTGTACTGTAAAGCGTGGCCGCTGACAGGTCCTACTGGTAAGGGAGGACTACAGGCTCCAAAACGTCGGAGAGGTAGCGGTGGCTGCTGAGTGTACCGGCGATGCGTACCAGAGGGGTGTGGGTGTCATATCCAATTGCGTCCCAAACCATAACGCCTGGCCACGGACCGGTATGGTGATGCATATTGCAGGCGTCATACAGTCTCTCGACACGGTGCCGCCACACGCAGATTCGACCATCTTGGTGTTGCAGAAAGAAGCGGGATTCGTCGGAGAAGACAATGTCGTGCCATTCCGTAGTCCAGGTGCGGCGTTCAACAGACTACTGCCGCCGCACTCGCCGGTGGTGTAACGTCAATGGCAATCGGAGCAATGGGCGCCGTGCGACAAGTGCCCACTATTGCAGACGACGTCGAACGGTACGTGTTGACAAATGTTGCTGCGCAACACAGCCTAATTCCTTCGCTAACGTTCGTGATGGGGCGGTGCGAGCCGTCAATGCCCGTCGCATGACATAAAGGTCCTCTCGTCTGGTTTTGTGCCGCGCCTGCGGCAATCGCTCACGTCGGTCGGTCGCTCCCTCCTGCACCCACCGAATCCATACTCGCCTCACTAGGGCTGGATGTCGTCCCACACGGGCGCCGATGTTTCGGTACGATAAACCGCTGTCGCGATAAGCCACTATTTGTCCTCTGTCCAACTCCGAAACTTGATGGAATGACTGCCGTGTTCTGCAACGAGGCATCATTAAACTTCCCACGCACAGGTCTAGCAGCACAACACACTTCTACTACTTACACCCCGCCTTCTGCGCACCCTTCTTATAGTGCTTCTCGGTGGCGTGCCGAGCGTACATGATTTGCGTATGCCCTGCAATGCCAATCGTTTGCATGTCCTCTCGCGGGCGACGCATGCTGCGAGTTTCATGCCAATCGGATGCTTCCTTCTTGGTGTCGCATTTTGGGTGGGCAGCAGTGTAAAAAAGGAATCTATTCAAGGAGTAGGTACCAATAAGACATTGAGCACAAAGCAATTCTCCGGCAGAGATGTTCCAAAATCCCTGTCCCATCCACATTTATCTTAAAAGAAACCACGATTTAACGGTACTGGTTATGGATCAAAATGTTTGTTCATGAGTCAATATAATGGGTAGACTTAAAAAAGGCACCTATTCAAGGAGGTGGTACCAATGAGACATTAAGCACAAACCGATTCTCGGGCAGGGATGTTCCGAAATCCCTGTCCCATCCACATTTATCTTAAAAGAAACAACGATTTACCGGCACTGGTTCATGAATCAAAATAGCAGTTGACGAGTCAAAATAATGGGTAGATTTAAAAAAGGCATCTATTCAAGGAGATGGTACCAATACAAACATTGAGCACATACCGATTCTCCGGCAGAGAAGTTCTGAGATCCGTGTCCACCCACATTTATCTTAAAAGAAATAATGATTTACCGCTGCTGGTTCATGAATCAAAATGAAAGTTCACGAGTCAAAATAATGGGTGCACTTAAAAAAGGCATCTATTCAAGGAGGTGGTACCAATACAGACATTGAGCATAAAGCAATTCTCCGGCAGAGATGTTCTGAACTCCGTGTGCACCCACATTTATCTTAAAGAAACAACGATTTACCGGTGCTGGTTCATGCATCAAAATTGTAGTTGTCGAGTCTAAATAATGGTAGGACTTAAGAAAGACACCTATTCAAGGAGGTTCTGATAATAAAACAATGAGAACAAAGCGATTCTCAGGCAGGGATGTTTCGAAATCCCTGTCCCATCGACATTTATCTTAAACGAAACAATGATTTACCAGTGCTCGTTCATGGATCCAAATGGTAGTTCACGAGTCAAAATAATGGTGCACTTAAAATAGGCATCTATTCAAGAAGGTGGTACCAATAACACATTGAGCACAAAGCGATTCTCCGGCAGAGATGTTCTTCTGAAATCCGTGTTCACCGGCAGTGATGTTCGGAAATCCGTGTCCACCCACCTTTATCTTAAAAGAAACAACGAATTGTCGGTACTGGTTCATAAATCAATATGGTAGTTCATGAGTCAAAATAATGGGTAGACTTAGAAAAGGTATGTATTCAGGGAGGTGGTAACAATAAAGACATTGAGCACAAAGCGATCCTCCGGCAGAGATGTTCTGAATTCCATGTCCAACCATATTTGTCTTAAAAGCTACAACGACTTACCGGTGCTGGTTTATTTATCAAAATGGTAGTTCACGAGTCAAAATAATGAATGCACTTAAAAAAGGCATCTATTCAAGAAGTTGGTACCAATACAGACATTGAGCACAAAGCGGTTCTCCTGCAGTGATGTTCTGAAATCCGTGTCCACCCACATTTATCTTAAAAGGAACAACGATTTACCTGTGCTGGTTCATGGAGCGAAATGGTAGTTCACCAGTCGAAATAATGGTTGGACTTAAAAAAGGCATTTATACAAGGAGGTGGTACCAATAAGACATTGAGCACAAAGCAATTCTCCTGCAGGGATGTTCCGAAATCCCTGTCCCATCCACCTTTGTGTTAAAAGAAACAACGATTTAGCGGTACTGGTTCATGGATCAAAATGGTAGTTCATGAGTCAAAATAATGTGTATACTTAAAAAAGGCATCTATTCAAGGAGGTGGTACCATGAGACATTGAGCACAAACCGATTCTCCGCCAGAGATGTTCTGAAATCCGTTTTCATCCACATTTATCTTAAAAGAAACAAGATTTACCAGTGCTGGTTTATGGGTCAAAATGGCAGTTCACGAGTCAAAATAATGGGTATACTTAAAAAAGTCATTTATTCAAGGAGGTGGTACAAATAAGACATTGAGCTTAAAGCTATTCTGCCGCCCCGGTGGCGCAGTACTCTAAGCGATGGCCTCTGATCATTCGTCCAAACGGGGTCCGGGTTCGAATCCCGATGAGGCATGGATGTTGTGTTTGTCTTACGACACTGGTCCTCTCCCTTCCTTGGAACTAGTGACCCTAAATTAGGGACGGGCGACTGCTTATAGCCCATTGAGTTGCTCACGGTGGTCGTTAAACCTCCAATTAAAAAAAAAATAAAAATAAAAAAAAGCGATTCTCCGGCAGGTATGTTCCGAAATCACTGTCCCATCCACAATTATCTTAAAAGAAACAACGAATTGTCGGTACTGATTCATGAATCAATATGGTAGTTCATGAATCAAAATAATGGGTAGACTTAAAAAGGTACGTATTCAGGGAGGTGGTACCAATAAAGAC
Organism: Macrothele yani; assembly: GCA_039090855.1. Classification (NCBI taxonomy): domain Eukaryota; kingdom Metazoa; phylum Arthropoda; class Arachnida; order Araneae; family Macrothelidae; genus Macrothele; species Macrothele yani. Next base: position 83,465,766 of record CM077017.1, read on the forward strand.
ATTGAGCACAAAGCGATTCTCCGGCAGATATGTTCTGAAATATATGTCCAATCATATTTGTCTTAAAAGCAACAACGACTTACCGGTGCTGGTTCATTGATCAAGATTTTAGTTCTCGAGTCAAAATAATGGGTGGACTTAAATAAGGTATCTATTCAAGAAGTTGGTACCAATACAGTCATTGAGCACAAAGCGGTTCTCCGGCAGAGATGTTCCGAAATCCCTGTCCCATCCACCTTTGTCTTAAAAGAAACAACGATTTGGCGGTGCTGGTTAATGGAAGAAAATTACAGTTTACGAGTCAAAATAATGGGTATTCAAAGTTGTGGTACCAATAAGACATTAAGCTTAAAGCGATTCTCCGGCAGGTACGTTCCGATATCCCTGTCCCATCCACATTTATCTTAAAAGCAACAACGACTTACCGGTGCTAATTCATTAATCAAAATGGTAGTTCACGAGTCAAAATAATGGGTGGACTTAAAAAAGGCATCTATATAAGGAGGTGGTAACAATAAGACATTGAGCACAAAGCGATTCTCCGGCAGGGATGTTCCGAAATCCCTGTCCCATCCACCTTTGTCTTAAAAGAAACAACGATTTGGCGGTGCTGGTTAATGGAAGAAAATTACAGCTTACGAGTCAAAATAATGGGTATTCAAAGTTGTGGTACCAATAAGACATTAAGCTTAAAGCGATTCTCCGGCAGGTACGTTCCGATATCCCTGTCCCATCCACCTTTATCTTAAAAGAAACAACGAATTGTCGGTAATGGTTCATAAATCAATATGGTAGTTCATGAGTCAAAAAATGGGTAGACTTAAAAAAGGCATGTATTCAGGGAGGTGGTACTAATACAGACATTGAGTACAAAGCGATTCCCCGGCAGAGATGTTCTGAAATCCATGTCCAACCATATTTGTCTTAAAAGCAACAACGACTTACCGGCGCTGGTTCATTGATCAAAATGGTAGTTCACGTGTCACAATAATGGGTGGACTTAAAAAAGTCATCTATTCAAGAAGTTGGTACCAATACATACATTGAGCACAAAGCGGTTCTCCGGCAGAGATGTTCTGGAATCCGTGTCCACCCACATTTATCTTAAAAGGAACGATTTACCGGTGCTGGTTCGTAGATCGAAATGGTGGTTCACAAGTCAAAATAATGGGTGGACTTAAAAAAGGCATCTATACAAGGAGGTGGTACCAATAAGACATTGAGCACAAAGCGATTCTCCAGCAGGGATGTTCCGAAATCCCTGTCCCATCCGCCTTTGTCTTAAAAGAAACAACGATTTAGCGGTACTGGTTCATGGATCAAAATGGTAGTTCATGAGTCAAAATAATGGGTAGACTTAAAAAAGGCATCTATTCAAGGAGGTGGTACCAATACAGAATTTGAGCACAAAGCGATTCTCCGGCAGAGATGTTCTGAAATCCGTGTTCACCCACATTTATCTTAAAAGGAACAACGATTTACCGGTGTTGGTTCATGGATCGAAATGGTTTTTCACAAGTCAAAATAATGGGTATACTTAAAAAAGGCATCTAATCAAGGAGGTGGTACCAATAAGACATTGAGCACAAAGCGATTCTCCGGCAGGTATTTTCCGAAATCCTTGTCCCATCCACATTTATCTTAAAAGAAACAACGAATTGTCGGTACTGGTTCATGGATCAATATGGTAGTTCATGAGTCAAAATAATGGGTAAACTTAAAATAGGCATCTATTCTTCGTGTTTATGAAAACACATAATAGATAGATGTCTCTTACCACAGTGTGAGCAGGTAATTTTTACCTTACAAGAACGTGACACGTGTCCTGCTTTAAGACACCTAAAACTGCATCCTTTTTTTAACAGAATAGATTTGCTTTCCTCCAGAGACAGATTTCGAGCTTCTTTGCGCTCAGAGTTTGCGTGCGGCTTGTCACAAAAAACACACACGAGTTTTTTCTTTTCTTTCAGTTCAGTGCTGAATAGCCCTCATGCTGTCGGTGTCTTTCCCTTTTCTTTCGAGTCACGTGAGAGCTTCCGGCCACAGTCACCTGACCGAGGAGCAAGGGAGGCTGGAAAACTGTGGTGCCAGTCTCTGGTTACCGAAACACTAGCACTAGTAAACTCCCTAGAGGTAAATTCCTCCCTCAAAAATTCAATCAAATCTTTGATGTCATAACTGTCATTGGTACTTTGTTTGTTGAATTCTAAGATCAGATCAGGGGGAAGAACTTTCAACAGCATCGGATACATAAGATTTCCATACGTTTCTGACAAAACTTCCAGCTACTCTAAATTTCTTATTTGCGTTTGAACATTATCAAACAACTTTCGAAATGTTCCGATATCAGAGGAATTCCTGAGAGGGGAAAGATCAAGCAAGTTACTCATATGTGCATTTATTAACAAATCCTTTCTCCCAAATCGCTCTTCTAACATGTTTACCGTAATATCGAAATTTTCCGGCGTGATCGTAAATCCGTGTACAGCGTTTATAGCCGTTCATCCTAAGTGAGCTTTAAGATAATTAAATTTATCTATTGTGTTCAAAGAATCGTTCTTATGAATCGCCGATTCAAAAGAATTCCAAAATGTAAGCCAGTGACTTACATCCCCGTAAAACTTGGAAATAGATAGCTTCGGCAATTTTATAGTCACAGAGTCCCTCACTCGTTGTTTTATTTTCGATTCATGTAGCTCGGGGCTCTGACCAAGAGACACGTCGTTATTCACAACATTTTGGCTTAATATATGAACTCGTTTGGACGCTCTATATCTCTATGTAGTTATTTTTTCACGATATTCTTCAGCACTTTCTAATTCAGACTCCAATGCCCCTGGGTCTAAAACCTTTTCTAGCTCGGAATAAATTAATTTTAGTTCTGTTGATTTTTCATTAAGATGCTCTAAAAGTTCTTCAAGATTATCTATATCCACATCAGATAGTTTAAGTTCCGATTCCAATCGCTTAGCAATTTTGGTAACGGAAGTTCTCATCACGCCGCGTTTCTGTCTCAATCTAGCTCTAATTTCTTCGGCCATCTTTTCGTTCGAAACGATATATCAGAATGTCAACAAACGGAAGAATTCTCTCGGTTACGAATTCTGTGCTATATGTTCAAAATACCTCAACTCAAAGTCCCGGCAGGGATGCCATATGTAACGTGTCGCCGTTGAAATCAATCAGGAATGCACAGTATTGAAGAAAAAGACTTCTTACCTGCCATTCATTTTTGGACGACGGCTCTTGAGTGCCGGGTGTTGAAGTCGTTATATATCAGTTGACAATAGCACATTAATCCAAAGGAAATAAATGTTTCCGCTGTTGACACAAGGAATGCACACGAGACTCAAATAAACATCTAACATATAATTAGCACAAACACATGACCGACCGCACACAGACTAAAAGATACGTAACATAAAACACAGGCATTATTTTTCATCTTGAGTTCCATCTTGTTCAAAACACACGACCTCTCCTTTTCGAGTTCAAATCGCGCAATTTTTTCCTCCTCTCGCTTCCCACGGAGTGACAGCTTCCTCTATCAAAATCGTTTCCACAGCTGCTCGGATTTTATTTATTTTTTCTCTTCGGGAGTTTTTGTTCTTCCGACAAAAGCAATAAAAATATGCAGGGCAACCTTACCTTTGTACATCTTCTAGTGTTTGAAACAATGAGATGAGCTTAGCCACGTGTGTTTCTCTTGCACGACAAACACAGCTCGAGTGACATCACACACTTTCTGTAGACTACGACCAGGGCCGGCTAGAGTCTACGGGCCTGAGCCTGCCACGCCCTCACTGCCGAAAGGAGTCCGATCGCCAAAGATCACAGCGGTATTTCCGCCGCTATAAGCTTGTTTTGTGTCGTCGCTTAGTTAAAATTTTCTCCGATTCTTACGATTTATTTTCAAAATAACGGGATACAGCCGACTTATTTCTTTACCTGTTACAATTTGAATGTGTCAGCATAAACAACGGGAGTAATTTTTACATCGTTTATATAGGTATGAATGTTAACCTAATTTGTGTACCCACACACCAAGAAAACAAATCTGGAAAATATGACTAAACAGATGAAATGATGTACATAATCATGCATTGATTTACTCTTTTTTAATCAAAAACATAACAGCTGCCTGAGCAATCGATTTTCAGTACGCAATTTTAATATCAGGAATGCAGATAACAAAGTTATCGCACTCGACTTTTCATTCCGTTATTTCCGACTATTTCAGTTCTGAAATAAAAGATGGGGTAATGAACACAAATTTCAGAAACAGGAAAAAAAATCATTATTACACTGATAGTTAGGAATACTTCATTTAGCATACCAGGACAATAAGAATGCAGGAAAATTTTCAATATAACTTTGTTACCACACACACAATTCCTTGCCATGACACAAACTGATTTACTATTTTACTTTACCTGCAAAGGTCTATATATTTTGAAGCACTTACTAAATGTTTGGACTTCAGAGTTTCTTTCTAGTAGTCTCAAAACAAAGCCACACAAAAGATATTTGAATGATGTTTTTGACGAGGAAAATCCAGGTGATACTGTGTATAAAAATTCAGGTATGACTGTGTATTATTGATGAGGAAAATCCAAGTGATTTTCCTCATCACCTTTACACAGGGCATGTTGGGAAAATCTGCCCCATTCTTATATTCACCCACTTAATAAAATTCATGTGCAGTGGATACGACAAATATATATATATGGAATTAAGTTTGAAACTGGGTGTTATGTTATATGTATACATATCCCTTTAAGCACAACTTCACAGGCTTCACACAAGATTTGGGTTTCCCGCCACCTTTTCAGATGACATCTGGGAAAATTATTTTATTCTTATGATCCCCCACTTAACAAAACCCATGTGGAGTGCCACTGATACATGAAACATACACACGTCCATATGAAGGTCTGTTAAGCGGATACAACAATACATACACCCACATCCATATAAGTCTGTCACAGGGATATGACAAATACATATAGAATTAAGTTTGTAACTGGGTGTTATGTTATATGTATACATATCCCTTTAAGCACAACTTCACAGGTTTCACACAAGATTTGGGTTTCCCGCCACCTTTTCAGATGACATCTGGGAAAATTATTTCATTCTTATGATCCCCCACTTAACAAAACCCATGTGGAGTGCCACTGATACATAAAACATACACACGTCCATATGAAGGTCTGTTAAGCGGATACAACAATACATACACACACATCCATATAAGTCTGTCACAGGGATATGACAAATACATATAGAATTAAGTTTGTAACTGGGTGTTATGTTATATGTATACATATCCCTTTAAGTACAACTTCACAGCCTTCACACAAGATTTGGGTTTTCAGTCAAAAATTATTTCATTCTTATGATCCCCCACTTAACAAAAATCATGTGGATCATCACTGATACATAAAACATACACATGTCCATATGAAGGTCTGTTAAGCGGCTACAGTACATACACACACATCCATATAAAAGTCTGTCACATGGATATGAAAAAACAGATGGAATTAAGTTAGTAACTAGATGTCATGATTGTAAAATTTTGCCAGCACTTTATATAAAATATTAAAGAAAAAAAAAGCTGTGTTCCATTTGGCTTTTTGAAAGCCACTTATTACAATTATTTAAATGTTTTAGTGGGACCGTTTTTGTGGTGGTGGTGGGGGGCGGGTTGCTTTGTTAGGATATTTCGGAAAGCTCACCATGCACGCTTTACCATGATCACTCTCTAAAAAATTATTTGCAACAGTATCAAGTAGTAAAGTGCAGTGAATTATGTAGTATTCAGCTACACAAGCAAACTGTAAGAGCAGCCATTTGAATTTTTAATTTGTTAAATAAGATGTTACAGGAAGATGGGTGCCAATTTAATCAAAACACATCCACAGTAGCTTGGGAGCTCCTTGTTCAGGGTGGGTAATAGTAACATATACTCATACATAAATCTGGAGATGCGGGTGAACTTCCTAATCCAGGACAACATAATTTCCAAGTTTTTGGAGGCATATCTACTTGCATTCTTAATCTGTTGTTTTATTTCTCTTTTTTGAATTTCTTTTGTTAGTTTCTGTGATTAGCCACATTCTTATCATAGGCTGCTTTACGTGTTACTTGTTTTTTTTGCTCTTTGTTTGCAGTTATATTCCTCCTCTTAGGGACTTTCTCTTGCACTTGACCACTTGTGTTATGTGCAGTGGCAGGTTTAAGAGTAGACAATTTTCTCTTCGATTTTGATTTGTTCAGTTGATCGTTTCGTGCTTTGCAATAATTATTTAGCAAAATATTGACCATATGGTTTATGCTTATTTTGGCCAACTTTAGTGAACTATTGCTACAACTGCAGTTAAATTTTGATATGGTATCAGAAGTTTCAAGCTTTTCTACAGTAAGTTGACAAACAAGTTGTTTCTGCTTACCACATTCAATGAAGGCCTGCTCGTGCTCTTCCTGAAGAATAGCTTGAAACACCTGAAACGTTTTTAATACAACCTTCACTGTGAACTCCTCTGGCCATGTGAGACCCCCCTATCTATAAGCTGTAAATATTTGAAAACTTCTTCATCAGAGCATTCGTAATCCAATTTCCTATCACAGTCCAAAGTTTTTTTACAATCTGGGCACTGTATTTTTTAACTTTATTTGCTATGTAACCAGCTATGTATACTAAAACAGACATAACTGATTCAGATATATCTACACTATCACACAAGTGCAAAATATTGTCAAATGTGTGAGAGAAACAATGCTGCTCATCATTTACTTCTTCTTGGGGAAAAGAGAACTGTTTCAGTTTAATTTCACCACATTTGTATGATTGCATTTGAACCAAACTCATGACTTTTAATTTTCTTTCTGACTCAAGAACTTGTATCACAGATATATTATAATTCCCCCCCCCCTCAACTGCCTGTACTGTCCAAAACGAGCTTCTAAGCAATCTGTTTGAAATTTCCCAAACAAAATGTATGATGGTTTTAAAGTTTCGAACATATAATTTGTTAAATTAACAAGACAATCTGTAGTATGTTGAAGTGCAAACTGTGTTTCTTTGGATAAACAACCACCTTTTTCAGGCACAGCAAAACCTGATAAAGTGGATGTATCTTTACATCTATATATATTGATCCAAGCTTGTAGCCATGAACTGAACTTCTTTAGAAATGTAATATTGTTGTCAAGTATGTTGTGTACTGGATCACAGCTACTGTCACGTAGATGTTTTCCCTTAGTTGGATATTTTACATTTACAATTTTCCACCATGTGCTCATTATTGTAATAAATTCTTTGGTCTGTAATAAATCACTACCAAACTCTTTTGCAGTACATTCTAAAGCAGCTATATTTGTTTCATGAAAAATGTCAACAGCATGTTTAACATTTTGCCGTTCAACAGATGTTGGGTACAAAACTTTCCGGGAGAGTTTTGGTGCTTGTTTAATGTTAAGATTTTGTTCTTTATTGTATATTTTTTGAAGATGTGTGAGACTAGCAACACAAACTTTCTTAAAGTCATTCATAGATGGATAAAAGAAAGTCTGATTTGTATTTGACTGATTGAGCCAATTATTACGAACTGCTTTCAACAAATGAACAGTGTCGAACAACAAAAACAAGCGCAAATTCTCATTAATGGAATTAATGATACTGGATACAAGGTTACCACCACATAGAAGTGTGAACATATTGCGATTAATCCTATAGTTATCAGATATTAATGCAAGTACCTGGTATCCAGAATCATTAAGAATTTTCAAAACCTTAACTGTGAATGTCTGTAATTGTTCAGCAGTTACTTTTTTTACAGGAATAAGTGCAACAATGTCTTTATTTTTGGAAAACACAGATGTTATCATGAATGCTTGTATTGTTGTGGCTTCAGAAGAGATGTTTTGAGAAATGCCTTCTATTTTCCCTCCTTTAAAACCCACACCAGGGGAAACATAAATTTCATCCAGTAGAACATTTACTACCAGTTCTCTTTCCTCAAGAAGTTTTGATTTCTCTTGCAGATAAAGCACATGCCTATTAATAATACCACTGCCACAAGTATCTAACGTGGGAGCAATTTTTTTCAAATAGACTGGATGGGGCAAGCTTAGAGACTCGCTGTTTCGTAACATAACATATGCAGATGGATGACAAAAATGAATTTTTGCAGCAAACAGTAACAACTGAGGGCTATAGCGGTACTGTTTAGCAGTTAAAAGTTTTAATTGCTCTATGATAAACAGTATTTTCGAAATAATTGAATTAGAAGATTCTTCATTTTGTTGTATGTCATCTGCATATGCTTTTAACAATGAAAGAACAGTATTCAGTTTAGCCACAGGTGTGACTGTCTGTGAAGAAAAGGAACTGAGGTGTGATAACAGACATTCAAATTTTGTCCATCGATCACACTTTTTTTCACGACCCAAAACCCATATCAAATTTTTAACATTATATGGTATGCCATCATACCAAACATCTAATTGCAAATCAGAAAATATTTTAAAATAAATGGGCATCTTAGGGCAGTCAGAAGAATCAATCTTATAAAAAAGAATGAAATCATCATTTTTCAAACTGAAGAAACCATTTAAATTTTTATTTCCATAATGAGTAACAAAATCATTAAATGAATTTATTACATCATTTTCATTCCAGTTTTTAAAATTGTGTTCATCACGTTGTTGCATTTGAAGCATGCGTGTTTCTGGTGTTTTTCTTTTGGGGGGTGGCTCATATGATAAATATGAGGGCTGGTTAGGGAAGATTATTGGATGAGCATCTTTGGCTAATGCCAGGTGTGTACGCGGCACAACCAATAAACTCCCATCACCCCTGGTAATACGATCTTCAATAATCACAAACTGCTCACTGAAGTGCTCAACGCACACAACAGAATTGTCATTGGGTTGAAAATCTTTCCGGTTGATTTGGCGGATCCACTGAGCTCGAAGTTCTGGGTCTTTTGGAAAACGGAAAGATGAAACATAAGCGCTTGCTTTCCCCGGGTAGGTGTAGTTGGATTTGCATCCAGGAACACAACATCTCCTAGGCATCTACACATTAAATAAACAAATATCAAGAAATAAATTTATTAATGCATAAAACTGATGAACATTAGTGTTCTCCCTAGATTTTTTTTTACAGCTAGGTGGCAAGTAATTTTAGCTGGGTGGTACTTTTAACGACCCCTTCTCCAATAAAAAAAGTTTTCCTTAACATTATTATACTTATTAAACATCTTAAGTGGTGTGGTTGGCATTAATGCAACATAACATGATAAACAGTTAAAAAATTGTGCAAAAATGGTTTAAAAAATGAGTATTTACTAACAAATAACATTTGACACAGATTTCTTTTTTTTTTTCTTGGAGGTTTAACGACCACCATGAGCAACTCAATGGGCTATAAGCAGTCGCCCGTCCCTAATTTAGGACACTGGTTCCAGGGAAGGGAGAGAGCCAGTGCCACAAGACAAACACAACATCCATGCCGCACCAGGATTCGAACCCGGACCCATTTCAGACGAATGGTCAGAGGACATCAGAGACCACTGCATCCCCGGGGCGGCTTTATATATATATTAAAGGTTTAATTACCACAGTAAGCAACTCGATAGGCTATAAGCAGCCACTTGTCCCTAATTTAGGGCCACTGGTTCCAGGGAAAGGAGAGAACAAGTGCCGTACGACAAACACAACATCCATGCCTCACCGGGATTCGAACTTGGACCCTTCTCTGAAGAATTGTCATAAGCCAGCGCTTAGACCACTGTGCCACCAGGGCGGTAACACAGATTTTAGCCAGTTTTCATCAACACTGATGGTGTATGTGGAAATAAGTTTTTCATTCTTACTATTATGTGCTATGTGAAAACATTCGTTAAAGGAAATATAGCTGGGCAGCAGACAAAATTAAGTGACAGGGCCGCCCAGTAAAAAGGCTCTAGGGAGAACACTAAACATAAAATTATTGCAATTGCATGGGGTTTCATTTTAAATTATATGATATCAAGTTACGTCTTAAAATATTTTTTAAATTGAGGCAGAAATTTTTTTCACATGTCTCTGCTCTATCCTGTTTGTTTGAGGCCTTAACAACCACCATGAGCAACTTGATAGGCAATAAATAAGCAGTCACTCATCTCAAATTTAGGGCCACTGGTTCCAGGGAAGGGGACAGGCCAATGCCATAACACATCAACTGCTTCATCAGGATTTGAGTACAATATGTTATGATGCAAGAATTAATGCGTGCATCATAACATATTAAAATATCCCAAACCCATCTTGGATGAATGGATCAGAAAGCAGTGCTTAGACCACTGCATCACTGGGGCAGCTACAGAATGTATTTCATATAAATTAACTTGAAGTCTTCCCTTTGTATTAGAAAATTCATTTAGTAAACAGTTACATTCAATTTTGTCGTTAATATTACTAAGCATATTTAGAGAAGAGTAATACCATAGCTTCCTAGCAAAATTCCCATTCTTGTGTGCTATTTTGGGGAAGAAAACCCTATTAATGCTCATAAAAACAGACATGCAAAACCATTTTAAGACAGCAGTTTATCAAGGCGTTGCTTTAAAATCGATTGGGTTTTGATGAAACATTTTGCTGTTTCATGTTGCTAAGAAAGCTATTTTGCAATGGTCATTCGTATGTCAGTCTCACGATAATCCAATTTCAGGTTATTCATGATAGTGTTATAAAAAGGTTCGAGAGCTTTGAGCCAAGAGAAAGAAATATGCATTCCTGATTTTCTATTACCACAGAGACATTCACTAGTGAGTAGCGTTCCCCCACGGTCAAAGCGAGTACACGCTTTGCCCCACGGTAAGCCTAACCATGTGCTTCAACATAAATAAACGATAAGCAATCAGATTCGTCTGTTTATCGTTAGCAACACAATAATACGACTCGATTAACTTCAATTAACTTACCTTTAATGTCGAAGTTTTTGTGTATCCAACCAATTAAAACTGCTGTGAGAAATCGCAAAACACAGTCACAATCACTACTCAAATGTGCAATCAAAGCGACCGCTCTACTCTCGTCAGGCAGGCGTTGGGGCTCTCTCGTACGGACTCCTCTGCTGACGTCATAACGCAAACATTACTCCAATGCTCTGGCCCGTCAGAATCTAGTTTGGCCCTGCTACGACCAAGGAGGTTATATTACTGGAGACACCACTGGCTCTACCGCCATAGGTCACAGCTAATCTGTGGTGTGACGTCACAAGCAGGCAAAAACGAACTAAATTATACCATTGATAAAACAGTAAGCTTGTGTATCATTGGTAAAGATTATTGAATTACTCATTTTATCTGTTTATACGCTTAGAAGCTTTTGTTCCATTGATTTCAAAACAGCTTCTTTTCTGCGGCTGCTTCGTGTCTGCCCATGACGTCATTTGCAGCACGGACGGTAACTTATGGCGGCCAATGTTGCGTGGATAGGAGTGGTGTCTCCAGTAATATAACCTTCTTGACTACGACGCTTTGCTACGACGCAGCCTGGTGGTAGGAACGGGATGTTTTTTGTTCATCGGACGGTAATGTAAATAAAGATCGGGACAGATGTTTGGTGATGAGTAAAAAAGTGCGCCATAAATCTTACTTGTGGGTATGTTTTATGATTCTCCAATACTTTGTACACTGCTTATAGCAGTTTGAGGAATTTAAATGAAAAGAGATAAAAATGTGCTTTTCCAAACATTGAAATTGATGCGAAGAACACTGGATGGTAATGTGAAATGACACATTCATGCACGGTTTTGAGCATCAAATTGAGTACAGCAAAGTGTTTTCATGATTTATTCTTCAAGATAACATATTATTTTAATAGAAAATTACATTTATGCACAATTAAAGGTTAATCTAGATTTTTTAAGACCCGAGGATCTACTTTGGCCCTCTTCTATCAGTACTACTCACTTGTAGATGACGCAACATGGCAACGGATGGTTGAAAGCGACGAATTCGGTTCTGTTCTTGCGGCTTTCACAATCGCGAGCAGTGGATGGTTTTCACCTCGCGTTCTTTCGTTTGCCCTCGGGGGTCTACGACATAACATCGCAGGTCAAAACACCGCACGACATATGATCGCCGACATAACATCGCAGGTCAAAACATCGCGGTACCATAACATCGCAGTACTAAAACATCGCAGGTCAAAACATCGCGGTACCATAACATCGCAGTACTAAAACATCGCAGGTCAAAACATCGCGGCCCCATAAAATCGCAGGTCAAAACATCGCGGCACCATAACATCGCAGGTCAAAACATCGCGGCACCATAACATCGCAGGGCAAAACATCGCGGCACCATAACATCACAGGGCAAAACATCGTGGTAACGACTAGCTGACAACCATTATCCTGTACCGTCCAAATGCGGACTCCACAGGGTAAGGAGAACTCTCTCAATAGATTTTTGGTGACGGCGTTGCGAGTAATCCTGCCTGGATCCGACATTCCTCCATCCGGACAGGATCGGTCTGTGGACCTGCAGTGCGCTGCTACCCCCGTTGCCGGCACTTCCCACCTCTCCTTTATGACCCGGGTGTGCGTGCCATTTGGGCAGGGGCTAGAAATTTTTCCTCTCTGCCCCTGACTGGAGAGTAGGAGGGTTACCTTCCACTGGATCCGAAGTCATGTCGGTACGGTTGGAAATGAACGGGCAGACCAGCTAGCGAAGGAAGCTACTGGTAAAGGGGAGATAGATTTTCAGATGCGAACGCCGCTGCAAAGTGTGCGGACGCAACTGAAATCAGCCACATTGGTGGAGTGGCAGCAGAGATGGGATGAAGGGGATACGGGTAGAAGGACATACCGTATCTTCCCCCGAATCTCGATAAGGCGCATTGAGAGTAATGGCTTCCTCAACCAAGTACTAACCGGGCACGGAGTGTCGCCGGAGTACTTCCGCAGATTTGCGGTTAGGGAGCGAGTGTGCATGTGTGGTGCCCAGACTGCAGATGTCGCACACATGATTCTAGAATGTGCTTCTCTGGCAGGGAAGAGAGCAACGTTAGTGCCAGAATTGGCAAAGACGAGGGACCTCTCGATCCTGCTCGCATACCCAAGAGCGAGACAGGGGCTCATCGAGATGGTCAAGTACCTCAAAGAGGAACAGGCGGTCTACCTAATAGAGGGGTGACCGAAGAAGAACGAAGAAGGAAGAAGAAAGAAGAAAAGAAGAGGAATGAAGAACCGAAGAAGGAAGAAGAAAGAAGAAAAGAAGAGGAATGAAGAACCGAAGAAGGGAAACAGATGACTCGAGCCCAGAGTCGTCACCACAGAACCTACCCTAGTCCTGTGGTAATGTAAATACTGTAAATATTTCAATGTGAGAGGGCCCATTGAGCAAAGGACTTGTTTCCTAAGCGAAGATGGGTTCCTCAGTGTAAGTAACAATGTTTGTATCCTGTTTGTTTAAATAAAGGGCAGATGCCCCAAACAGTTCGCGCCAGCAATTATTATTTATATAGCACTTTTATCTCTCTGACAAGGGGAGTCTTACTCCCGAATTGGCCAAGCGCTTTCAGGGCCGCTTGGCTGTCAGAGTGTATGCTATATGCCCCTTCTCCGTTCATAGCAAGCACCCAACGCAGTGCTTCTCTGATCGCCAATAACTCTGCTTGAAACACAGAGGAATTAGACGAGAGTTTCATTCGTTTCGCGTGCATCTCGTTGCCATCCGAGATCACGCAGAAACCTGCGCCGACACTACTTCCTATTTTAGAACCGTCCGTGTACAGTTCCTTCCCCTGCCCTGTGGGGAGGGCTTTATCCCAACTCAGACAAAGCTCATTGGCTGGATGGCAAGTCCAGTCCATCCTCAGCAGTTCCACCTCGGACGACCGATACTGGTGTCCCAGGAAGGAAACATCTTCCCCATAGCGTAGGGTCTGCATTGCTGCTTCCCTCGCTACGACCAGGTCCGCCGGTTCGCACCCGGCCAGCACTTGAAGCGCTGCTGTGGAGGTCGTTCGGAAGCACCTGGTCATGCCCAATAGCGCCCTGCGCTGAATTTGGTTAATACCATTTCTCATCCTGACCGTATCTGACCACCAGGCGGGACACGCATATGTTAATATGCGCTCCACCCCTCGCTTATAGAGCACCTTTTTGGCTGTCCCAGGCAGCCGCATTCCGTTGATCTTATTTAGAATGCTGGTGCATCTGTCCTTCAAGAAGCGAAGATGCGGTAGCCCTGACAATCTGGTGTCAAGGATGACCCCTAGGTACCGCATCTCTCTCACCGCTTTAATAGTATGCCCATTGAAGCGACACTTTGGTGGAGTGACCAGTTCCCCCTTCTTTGCTATTAGCATTAGTGTCGTCTTTTCGGGAGCGAAGCAGAGCTTACACTCCTTGCTCCAACTATTTAGCTGTGAGAGAGCGGTGTGTACCTTCCGCTCAATCACGTGCCTACCAGATGCTGACACTATTAGCATTAGGTCATCTGCGTAGGCTTGCAGCTGCACCCCGTCTTCCAGAGGAAGCGCAAGTGCTGCATCTGCAACCACATTCCACCACAGGGGGCCCGAGCAAGAGCCCTGCGGACACCCCTTGGTGTATTCCCTGCTAAAGGTCTTGTCTCCGACCTCGAACTCTACTCTTCTATGTGAGAGAAAATCGCTTATTAACAGGAACAGATTCCTGGGGATGCCAAGTCTTTTCAGACGGTCCAGGACCAGTGGCCACCAGACATTGTTGAAAGCGCCCCGCACATCCAAAGAAACGAGACAGGTGTGCTTTCCCTGAACACGATTTTGCTTTACCTGCTGAGTAAGGCTGACCAGCGCTTGGCTGGTACACTTCTCCGGTGTGAAACCGAATTGGCGGCTGGAGAGCTTACCTAGGCCGACTAGGTAGTGGGTTGCTCGGGTCACGAGGACCTTTTCCAGCACCTTACTCCACGCTGTCAACAGGCAAATCGGCCTATAAGCTGCGGGATCTGCTCGGCTCTTGTTTTCTTTGCTGAAGAGGACAAGCAGCGCAGTTTTCCACATTGATGGGAAACAACCTCTTTCCAGGCATTTATTAAACAGGGCAACGAAGTACCCAGGGTTGGATAGAAACACCTCTCTGATGATCGAGAGGTCCAACCCATCTATGCCTGGCGCCTTGCCTTTGTTCAGGCTATTGATTGCAGCACCTATCTCCGCCTCCGTGAAGGGCGGGTCATCAACCGTGTCTGGCGGTTCTCTACAGTGCTCTCTGATCGATGTTTGATCCGGGGAGTCTCCCGTCTCCTCATCGGAAGGGAAGTGGTGGTTTAAGAGTACCTCCACTGTGTCTTCCAGGGTGGCGGTGTTGGTGCCACTCTCTGTTCTGACGGAAGCCAGTAACAGTGGGCCGGTGATCGAGCCCTTCGCCACCTTGTACGGTACCCCAAAGGGGTTGCCGACAGGGGTGGTCTCACACAACTGTCTCCAGTGCTCTCTCTTCGATGTTATCATTGCTTTGCGATACATTGCATTATGGAGATTATATTCCCTTTTCAGGTGCTCCCTCCTGTCTGGGTCAAATCTCTCACGTTGCATTCTACGTCTGCTGCGTCTGGCCTTCCCTCGCAGAAGACTCAGATTTTCCGACCACCAGGGGAGCAGGGGTCTTGCCCTTCCCCCTGCTTTCCTGCAACCTTCACAGGTCTCTACTATCTCTTTGGTAAGATTACCAAGGTGTTGATTGAGATCTTCTACCTCATCAAGATCTGCTGCTCTTCGTTCTTTTAGCAGATCTGATAGTCGGCCTTGGAGTTCCGACCACTTGAGGTTCCGGGCGTCGAACCTGGACCTGGGTTTTTTCCCACTTTTCTCAAACCCTATCGTGAAGGTTATAGCTAGATGGTCGCTGCAGCTCACATCGTCCAGTACCTGCCAGTTCTGGAGGAGGTTGAGGACCGATGTCCTCGTGAGGGTGAGGTCGACCCACGACGTCCCAGTGGCAGCTTGGAACGTGGGAACACTGTCGGGGTCGTTCCTGATCGTCAGATCTGAGGAAATGACGAAGTCAAGGAATTCGCTACCTCGCCCATCTTCTTCTTGGTCGCCCCAGAGGGGACTCTTCGCGTTAAAATCGCCTGCAATGATTGTCTCGTGTTGCGGGTGGGAATTTAGCAGCCGCGAGACAGTGTTTAGCACGTCCGAGAGAGCACCTGACGGCGAACAGTATGCGTTGACAAGCAAAATTTTTCTGTTACTGTTCTCGATGCCCAATGCCACCACATTGGATGTGCATTCCAGCTCCAGAGCTCCCAGGTCCGGATCAAGAACGACTGTGGCTACCATTGGTTTTTCGAATCGAGAGTAGTACCTCCGTGTGGAGTTGGGAAACCCCGCTACCCTACCATGGGAGTGGTACGGTTCCTGTATCAACAGGATTTTAGCTGCAACTTCGCTGGCAGTTTTAAGAATCTGCCCTGTAGCGGCTCTCGCGTGGTGAGCGTTGAGCTGGAGTACTCTAAGACCGGTTCTTGTCCTTGGCCGATCAACCATAATTGGTTCGGCTTCTTTGCTGCTCCAACTCCCTCAATAGGGAGGGACAAGTCTTACTGAAGCTAGAATGGGCGGTTTCCAGCTTCAGTTTAAACCGCTTATTCGCGGAAGTGCAGTTATTGCACTTCGGAGCAGCAGTGCAATCCTTGTGCCGGTGACCTGTCTCACCGCACTGCCCGCACTTGTCCTCTGCTTTCTTGCAACCATTCCTAAAATAGCCGAAGCCGTTGCACCGGAAGCATCGGACTTCTCTCACAAACTCTTTCAAGCGCAGGATCGACCATCCCAAGTTTAGTCGACCGCGCTTGATTAATAGTATGTAGGCCAGGGGTTCGGCTTCCACCACCCAGTGGACCTTACCCCCTTTGGCCTTAATGGCGAAATTCGCCTTAAATTCCCCTTCGAGGTCCGGGTTTTGCTCTTTAACCCCGGCCTCGAAGTCCTCTCGCGAGACCTCCCCGTCGACGCCGTAAACAATCAGACGCGGGAGTCGCTTTTGGGGCGATTTCGAGTGGGTGCAATCCTTGGTCAGGGATTGCTCCGCAGCTCGCCTTCAAGCTTGGCGATATCGTCGCTCTTCGAGCACTCTACCGCCACCCCTCCGTTCCGCACCTTGCGGACACCTTTGACTCCTATCTGCAGTTTCGTTGGCTGCACTGCGGATAGGAGAGTAGCCTTCACGTCGTCCGACGTTTTGCCCTCATCGGTGGGATAGATAAGAAGCACGTGTCTCCTATCTGGCACCACCTTCTTCCCTGCTTTCATCTTGGGTGCCGGCACAGACCTTTGCGCCTTCGTGGCACCCATCTTGGCTACGGCGGCGTAGGACTTAGGTCCTACTGAGGGGGGCCCTGCCGCTCCACCCTCTCCTCGAGCTTGCCCTCCAGCTTCGAGGTCCGCAACCCTTGCTGATTGCAGGCGTCTTGAATCTTATCCAAGGCCGCCTCAATCTTTCCCACCGTAGCCTTGCTTGTCGTCTTGGGAAGGGTGCCCAAGACCACTTTAATATCTGAGACCCATCCCCCACCAGGGATAGAAACTCTTTGGTGGCCTCTGTTAGGGGAGTCTCATCCCCCCGTTTGACCTTCGGAGTGGGCTCCGAGGTCACCATCGGTGAGGCCGTTGGTGACTTGGAGGTACTGGGCTTAGGAGAGGGTGTCTCCTCCGCCTGGACCTCCGAGGGTTTCACCCTGGTGGGTAAGGCTGTGCCTTGCTTTGTCTTCAAAGCATTTTGGGGGAACCCCCTTCAACATCGCTCCCTTTTGGGAGGTTTGCATCTCTGTGAGAGAGATGCAAAGATTTTTCTGAGTCTTGAGTGGGCACCCTGGGGTTCTCCCACCCAAGGTAACGCTCAGAAAACCCGGGCGCGCGGGCTTCAGCCCAGTGACGGATCAAACAGTCCTATCACTGACCGAACCGGCACGGCTTCGACGTACCCGCTCTTCGTCACAAACGAGTCTTGCGGTCAATTGGGACTTCGCCCTCACAAGGGCGTTTTTATTCTAAGTCCCTAATCGAACTGACTGCACCGAAACACTTTCAATTTGAAAAAAAAAAAAAAAAAAAATGTTCTTGCCAGGGAGGAAGGAATCCTCTCTCGCAAGATGAGCGGTGCTCTTAAACGCTCAAACGCAACGAACTGAAAATCGCAATCAAACTCACAATACTCGCTCCCCGGCTCGATGACGAATCGGCCGGTCAACATCGTGGTACCTTAACATCGCAAGTCATAACATCGCAGGTCATAACATCGCAGTAATCCCTAAATAAGTTGCATTCGATAGATTTTGATGAATTGCAAAAAAAAAAAAAAAAAAAAGTATATTTAAAGGGGAGGGGGACTTCACAGAAATTGATGTCGTGATTAAATTTTGGTAGAAATTGGGGTTACCCGTACTGCTTTTCCAACAGTGCTCAGGCCCGGGGTCCACGGCCACTCAATCAAAATTATCGTAAAATCTACAGTTTTCAATTTAAAACCACCAGATATGGTATTCTATCCCATGGTGCTTTAACTTAGACGGTTGATGGTTTTTAAAAGTGGTCGGAGCGCGGGGTCGAGGTGCCCCATAGAATATTTTCGCCAAATCTACAGTTTTCAATTTTTTTTTTTTTTTATTGGAGGTTTAACGACCGCCGTGAGCAACTCAATGGGCTATAAGCAGTCGCCTGTCCCTAATTTAGGATCACTGGTTCCAGGGAAGGGAGAGAGCCAGTGCCGTAAGACAAACACAACATCCATGCCTGACCGGGACACGAACCCGGACCCCTTACGGACGAATGATCAGAGGCCAACGCCTTAGACCATTGCGCCACCGGGGCGGCAGTTTCCAATTTAGAAGCACCAAATTTGGTGTACTACCTCATGGTGCACTAACTTAGACCGTAGACTGTTTTGGGAAAGATATGGGTCCCGGGTTCAAGGAGCCTCATACGCAATATTCGCCAAATCTACAGTTTTCAATTTAAAACCACCAAATTTGGTATACTATCTCATGGTGCTCTGACTTAGACCGTAGACGGTTTTTGGAAGTGGCCGGAGCCCGGGTCGAGGACCTCCTCATAGAATATTTTCGCCAAACCTGCAGTTTTCAATTTAGAACCACCAAATTTGGTATACTACCTCATGCTGCACTAACTTAGACCGTAGACTGTTTTGGGAAAGATATAGTGCCCGGGGTCAAGGGGCCCCCATACGCAATATTCGTCAAGTATACAGTTTTCAATTTAAAACCACCAAATTTGGTATACTATCTCATGGTGCTCTGACTTAGACCGTAGACGGTTTTTGGAAGTAGTCGGAGCCCGGGGTCGAGGGGCCCCATAGAATATTTTCGCCAAATCTACAGTTTTCCATTTAGAACCACCAAATTTGGTATACTACCTCATGGTGCACTAACTTAGACCGTAGACTGTTTTGGGAAAGATATGGCGCCCGGGGTCAAGGGGCCCCCATACGCAATATTCGTTAAATATACAGTTTTCAATTTAAAACCACCAAATTTGGTATACTATCCCATGGTGCTCTGCCTTAGACCGTAGACGGTTTTTGGAAGTGGTCGGAGCCCGCGGTCGAGGGGCCCCCATAGAAATTTTTCGTAAAAGTTACGATTTTCAATTTAGATCCACCAAATTTGGTGTACTATCTCATGGTGCTCTAACTTAGACCGTAGAAGGCTTTGGGAACGGGTCGGGGGTCCGGGGTCCAGGGCCCCTCATTTAAAATTATCGTAAAATATACAGTTTTCAATTTAAAACCACCAGATTTGGTATACTATTTCATGGTGCTTTATCATAGACGGTAGACAGTTTTTGGAATGGGTGGGAGCACAGGCTGTAGGGCCCCCTCCAAAATTTTCGTAAAATCTACAGTTTTCAATTTAGAACCATCAAATTCGGTGTACCACCTCATGGTGTTCTAACTTAGACGGCAGACGTTTTTTGGAACGGACCCCTGGCCCCTTATTAAAAATTATCGTAAAATATACAGTTCTCAATATACAACCACCTCATGGTGCTCTAACTTAGACGGTAGACGGTTTTTGGAACGGGTCGGATCCCGGACTTTAGGGGCCCCCATAGAAAATTTTCGTAAAATCTACAGTTTTCAATTTAGAACGACCAAATTTGGGATACTATTTCACGGTACTCTTAGACCGTAGATGGTTTTTGGAACGGGTCGGGGCCCGCGATCAAGGAGCCCCCATACACAATTTTCGTTAAAAGTTCAATTTTTCACTCTTAAGATCTGCAACACAATTCAGCACTCCAATACCTAACCTACGGTCTAAGTTTGAGACCGTAGATGACAATAAAGTGCAAAAATATCCGGTTACTGGTGTATTAAAATCAAAAATTAACAAACGTTAGCTTTCACCACCAACGGGTGGCTTATCAGGCAGAAATACAATGTAATGTAAATAGAGAGTTCCAGATATTCAAAATTTAAAACGGTACGAAAAAGATGATCAATGCCAATGTCAAGTCGCATGCACGCGACATCACGCAGGTGCATTGCATTTCAGTGTCGCGGTTTCTCAGAAGCACAAGCCAGATGTACGGCAGTTCTATAGATGTCTCCTCGGAGATAAGTATTTCCATTCCTCTTCCTTTCTTTTTTGTTTCATAAAATTAAATTGACTAAATAAAAAAATTTAAAATAAGTTTACTGGAAAATTGCAGGAATATCTTTTTCATTCATTAATTTTTACCCGCTGAACTTGGTGATTCCACAGATAGTAATATTTACCGGGGAAATACCACCCTGCTAGTACAAATTACATTAATGATTTCTTTGCATCCAGTTCCATTAGTATGTCCATAAGAGCGTTTGGGGCCGTATGAAAACTACATAGTTGATTTCAACGTGAGCCGCTCCGGTGGCGCAGTGGTCTATGCGCTGGCTTCTGATCACTAGTCCGAGAAGGGGCCTGGTTCGAATCTCGGTGTCATGAACGTTGCGTTTAACTTCTGGCCCTGGCTCTCCCCCTTCCCTGCATGGAACCAGTGATGCAAAATTAGGAACTGCTGACTACTTACAGCCCACTGAATTGATCACGGTGGTCGTTAAACCTCCCAACTAAAAAAAAAAAAAGATTGCGACATGTCCATTGCTATCTGTTATGGAGCTATGTGAAAAGTACGTTTTTGACATCAACGTGTCCTATTCCATGTGGACTGGCCACAAAATTTTAAGGGACCGTACAAAATCACAGTTTTGTTTCACCGTGTCCGCGCTTCGGTATATGGTTGAAGATACGTATATATAGTTGGGCCATTTCAGCACGTAGTATGGTTTATATAGAAAATAAAGATAATGTTACACTTTTACTCTGCTACAATACATTAATCCCAAAGGCGATTTCTTGAAGTTTTTAATCCGTTGTGCTCATATTCACAACGTTAACATAACATGTCAAGTTATTAATGTTGCACCTTTACTCTGTCACAAAACCTTAATTGCAAGACCTTCGGCCTAGCCTTTTTTTAGGAATTTTTAGTTCGACGTATTCATAAGGTTTCGATAACATGCCAAGGTTACGGTACTGCGTTTTTACACAGGCACAAAAATTAATAAAAAGGCCTTAAGCCTTTTTATCAGTTTTCAACCTACCCCAACCGTGCTCATATGCATAAAATTTTCACAGAAAGTCAAGTTTATTGTGTTGCACTTTTACTCGAGTACAAAACTTTAAATAGCCCCTACTAGGGGCGGATCACCACACATGCGCAGGAAGCGCGCGGTTGGGGCTTCAGAATCGAAGGGGCCTCAAAATACCAAAAAGAAAACTTAACTTTTATTTTTTCATTTCCGTTGTTTTGTTAATTGACAAAAATAAAAAAAAAATAACGATAATATAGGCACATTATCACGTGTTCTGTGACGATATTTTCATAGAGGGTACCAGTTTCATGCTACGCAAGGAACCGCGTTCAGCGTCTTGTTATTCCTGGCCGCGGCTGTCGTTTCTAGGGCCCGTGTTTTGTAAGTGAAATATCCGTTAGTAGAATCTAAGAACATTCAAAACATCGGGGAGGCCAAAACTCGAATGTTCACTATTCCCAGGAGCAATGTTACAAGGTCACACAGGATGTCCCCGTATCTAAACAATAGCGCCCCCCCCCCGTTAGTTTTAGCTGTACGGAAAAGGAATGGGGCTTACAACAACGAATACTTGAACTTCAGCAAAGCCCTAAATTTGATCCACAGTACAGAGCAAAGCCGGCTGGACCATAAGGGCAACTGGAGCTTTCGCCCCGGGCCCCATGCCTTCAAGGGGCTCCGCAGTTTAGGAAAAAATCATTTTTGGTAGAATTTGTAACAATTATTTCTTTTGTGTGTAAGTTTTGGGGTGCGAAGCCTTTAAAAAGTTCTTTTCAAAAGGTTTTTTTTCTTTTTTTTTTTTTCGTTTACAATCCCTCCATTTTCGAATAGGTTATCGTCCTTCGCCGTACAAATACTTAAATTTAGGGATTTTAAGTGATTATTAAAACTAGGTTTCTATTTTCCGCATTGATAAATAGCAAATTAAATTTCATCATTTTGTGGCCCTTACTTTTATGTATTTAACAATTTGCGTGCAAACCAGATACTTAAATGTAAAGAAATAAAAAGAACAACATCAAAGTTAATTTCGGGTTACATATAGAAACCATTTATTCAGTGACTTTAAAAACATTACTGTAAATTAAAAAAAAAATAATATATGAGCGCGTATAAAAGTTTAAAAAGTTGCTAATTTGTCACTTGCTCCACTTTGCATTAAAAATCAATCACTAAAACCTTGTATCAGGGGAAAAACAACTATTTGTATGAATTTATTTTAGAGGAATCCTTATTAATTCCTACACTAAAATATTCGAAATTCAAAAAATTTCGCTAT
Source organism: Macrothele yani (assembly GCA_039090855.1). Taxonomy (NCBI): domain Eukaryota; kingdom Metazoa; phylum Arthropoda; class Arachnida; order Araneae; family Macrothelidae; genus Macrothele; species Macrothele yani. The sequence continues at coordinate 83,488,688 of CM077017.1, forward strand.
GCAGGTATTTTTTTTTACCATTTTGTAAGGAAGTTTTTATAAGAGCCATAATACAATTTCAACCCCATCTCCCCGGAAAGAAAATCGTAGATTTCAACACTTTTTACTCTCTCTCTCTCTCTCTCTCTCTCTCTCTTTCTCTTTCTCTGTCTCCCTCCCTCTTATCTCTCCCTCCCTCCCTCTTATCTCTCTCTCCCTCCCTCCCTCTTCTGGCTCTCTCTATCTCTGAACTTTCTTTATGACAGTTTTCTTTATGACATACTGCAGAGGTGAAGCACATGTCAAGACGTAGAAGTTGCAACAATAAATTATTTCGGTGTAGCTTAATTGGTAAAGCATTCGGCTCTGGAGTAGAGGGATGAGGATTCGTTGTCACCGTCAAAATTTGTGAATTTCACATCGTGTGTGTTCTTTGAGGACATTTTTCACTTAACGACTTTATTAAAATATGAGATTTATTTCCTAGTGCCAACAATTAATTTTTGGTCCAGGCTCCGCAATAAAATTTCGCCCCAGGCCCTGTAAAAGCTCCCGCCATCCGGCTGTAGTTCAGAGGGAAGAGGTCGTGTGCAGAATATTTTCTTTTAATATCGGATCAAATATTCGATGTATTGCAGCTGGAATCAAATATTGATTATACCTATTACCGGCAAAGTAAGTCTGTTATTCCTGAGTAGAATTTTATATGTTTTAACAAACTTGATATAAAATTTCTCTATCAATCACAACCCCACAACGGGCGCGGAGAAGTGGCCACCTTAGAGCTGGCTACACGGAGAACTGAACACATTGGAATTTCAGTGCCATAAAATTGTTCCTCATAAACAAATTTCGTTTGGCTATATTCCCCACTACTTGAGCAACTATTGTTCATAATTTTTTTTTTTTTAATATTTCATTTTCAGTAAGAAATTTAGACATTTCCATGATTTTCGGGCAAAAGACAAAGCGGAGAACTGGCCACCAGAAAACTGACCACCGGAGAAGTGGCCGCACGAAGAACTGGCCATAAAAAAATGTAAGGGGCCGTATAAAAATTGCGTTCTAGGCTGCTCCGTGGCTACGTCTCCCGAGATATCTGACACACATAAAATGTCCATAATTTCGTATTTTCTTATTTACGATATTTTTCTAGGTCTATAGACTACAGCTAAACAAATTATCTGCTGGTATGTGCAAACCCAGGAAACTCGTCGGGGGGGGGGGGGGGGGGGTGCCGAAAACCTAAAATATGAAATATCAAGTATTTCCAGTTCGATCGGGAGATTTTCAGCGTTTACAAGCTGTAACTCAACAAATTTTCTGAGTGCATGGGCCTACCCAGGAAACCTGTCACAGGGAGGGGGAGGGGCAATACCAAAAGTGTAAAGTGTAAAATATAAAGAATTTCTCGTTCGTTCGGGAGATTTTCACCATTTACAACCAGAAATACTTTGTTTTATATTTTAGGTATTGAACCGCCCCCTCCCCCGACAGGTTTCTTGAGTCAGCACATGCCCTCAGAGAGTTTGTTGAGATGTAGGTTGTAAATGCTGAAAATCTCCCGACCGGATCAGAAGTTCTCTATATTTTATACTTTTGGTGTTACACCCTCCCCCCTTCCCCCGACAGGCCTCCTGAGGCAGCAGATGCCTTCAGATAATTTGTTGATTTCTAGGCTCTAAATGCTGAAAATCTCCTGATCGGACCAGAAATCCTTTATGTTTTACACTTTTGGAATATACCCCCACCCCCGACAGGTTTGCTGAGGAGGCACATGCCCTCAAATAATGTGTCGAGTTGTAGCTTGTAATTACTGAAAATTTCTATTTCCCGATCGGACCTAAAAAATTTTATATTTTACACTTTTGGTATCCCCCCCACCAACAGGTTTCCTGAGTCAGCACTCAGCACATGCTCTTAGATAATTTGCAGGCTTTTGCGTACTTTGTAAACCTTGGAATCTTTTGTTGAGTTGTAGATCATAAATATTTTTATAAAGAATTACATTAATTATCGCAATTAAGAAAAGGCCGCCCCGGTGGCGCAGTGGTCTAAGCGATGGCCTCTGATCATTCGTCCGAACGGGGTCCGGGTTCGAATCCCGGTGAGGCATGGATGTTGTGTTTGTCTTACGGCACTGGCTCTCTCCCTTCCCTGGAACCAGTGACCCTAAATTAGGGACGGGCGACTGCTTATAGCCCATTGAGTTGCTCACGGTGGTCGTTAAACCTCCAATCAAAAAAAAAAAAAAAAAAAAATTAAGAAAAGACGAAATTACGGAAACTTTATATGACTCAGATAACCAACCTCTGGTGGTCGTGGCCACGAAGCGGTCAAAAAACGCAATTTTTATACTGCCCCTTGCATTTTTGTGGCCAGTTCTCCGGTGGGCACTTCTCTGGGTGGCCAGTTCTCCTACACCCCAATCACAACGGGCCTTGTAAACGCTTTGTTCCGACATATAAAAGTACTTTACCTGGGTCAATCACATGTTACCAAGAGCTCAGTGGCGCATTCTGGATTTCTTTATGGGGTATCCCAAAATATTAAAGATACAAATGAAAATACCCCGAAGAAAATGTCTCCCAAACTAATACGAACAAATGAAAATATATTCGACATCATCATTATCATCCTCATCATCATTGTCAACCATTATCAATCCACTGCTGGACGAAGAATTCCCCAAGTTTCTTCCACAACGGTCTGTCTTGTGCCAGTCTCCTCCATTTTACTCCCGCATACTTTCTAATTTCATCCACCCACCTCCCATGTGGTCTTCTTCTGGGTCTTTTCCTGTCCCTTGGAATCCAATCTAAAATTTCGGCTGTCCATCGATGGTCTGTCCTGCTGGCAGTATGTCCAACCTATTACCATTTCAGGGATTTAACTCTGATCATGATGTCTTCCACTCTTGTCATTTTTCGGATCAACGAGTACCTCTTCTTATCTCACCTGGTTACACCAAGCATGCACCTCTCCATGCTGCTTTGAGTTGTCTGCAGTCTCAGTATGTCTCTTTTAGTTAAGGTCCACGTCTCTGCACCATACGTAAGCACTGGAAGGATGCATTGATCAAACACTTTTCTTTTAAGACATAATAATGGCCTATTGCTCTTGAAAATTATGCTGTTTCTTCCAAAAGCTCTCCAGGCAAGTTTTATACGCCGATTAATTTCTTCATCAATGTGACCCTCACTTGATATCTGCTGTCCAAGATAAACGTATGTATCTGTTATCTCTAGCTTTTCTCCATCAATCGATAAATCTTCATTTCTTGTAAAAGCATTGAACATCACTTTTGTCTTCTGAAAGTTCATTTTTAATCCCACTTCTTTACTCTTGTCAGCAAGTTCTTGGATCATACTCAGCAGCTCTGATTGGTAGTTGCAAAAATGACTACGTCATCAGCAAAACGAAGGTGAGTTAGATAATCTCCATTAATCTTTATCCCTTTCTTTTCCCAGTTCAGTGATTGAAAGACATTTTCCAATGTAGCATTAAAGAGCTTGGGAGATATGGTGTCACGTTGTCTCACTCCTTTTCCAATTTTTATGTGTGTTGTAGTTTAAAACAGCCGAATCTTTGCACTTGCATTTTCATATATGTTATTAATAATATTAATGTATGCATCTTCAATACCGCAGGATTTCAAAGGCATTGTAACTGCTGATGGTTTCACCGAATCAAAAGCCTTTTCATAATCGATAAAAGTCATGCACAATGGAAGTTCATATTCCCTCACTCTTTCAATTAGTTCTCTCAGTACGTGGATATGATCTATTGTGCTGTAGCCACTCCTGAATCCAGCTTGTTCTCTCGGTTGAGCCATGTCCAGTGTTACCTTCAAGCAGTGTGAAAGGACTTTAGTGAAGATTTTAAAAACTACTGATAGGAGGCTGATAGGTCTGTAGCTCCTGAGATCCGCAATGTCACCTTTTTTATGTAGCAGGATCATTGTAGCGTTGTTCCAATCCTCAGGAATCTTCCCTTCATTAAGGCATCGACTGAAAATTTGGGCGAGTACTATTTCGATTTCTCCACTTGCTTCTTGTATGATGTCTACAGTAATTCCATCTTCTCCTGGAGCTTTTCCCCGCTTCATGTTCTTGACTGCATGTGCAACTTCTGATGGGATGACTGGAAGAACTCTGCTACTGTTACCTTTCATGATGTCTGGAGTACATGTATCATCCCTTTCATATAATTTGGAGTAGAAATCTTTCACTCTTGTCAAAATTTCGCCTCTATTTCTTGTTACAGAACCATCTTCTTTTCTCAGTGCCATAATCTGTTTTCTTCCCTTACTGAGATGTCCCCTTGCTATCTTTAGGCTTTGGTTGTTTTCAATTGCTTTCCTCGCTAGTTCACAGTTGAATTTCCTTACGTCTTCAGTGATACTTTTTCGTACTGTCTTGCATAGCTCTGTATATTCCACTTTGGAAGTCACATCTTCTTTAGTTGTCCTCATCTCTCTTCTTTTTTGCATCAACATTTTGGTTTTTCCTGATAATTTGTTCACATGCAACTTGTTCTTAGACCCAGCTAATTTTGTTGCTGTTTCCATAAGAGCTTTGGTTACTTTTCTGTTAACTTCGGAAATATCCACTTCTTCCGATGTTTGGCCTTCTAAAGCAGAGAACCTGTTCTTCAGTTCCAATTTGAAGGTATTATAGTGTTTTTTAAGGTTGGTTATGTCAATACATTTTGTTTGTCTTATGAGCTTGCCACGTTCGAGTTTAGTGTTGAGGTGCATCTTACATCTCACCAATCTATGGTCACTACCTGTGTTGAACTTGTTTAGCACACTGCAGTCTTCTATGACGATTTTTTTGTTACACATAATAAAATTAATTTCACTTGTCGTCCCCTTTGGATGTGTCCATGTCCATTTCCTGTGTGGCTTTTTCTTGAAAAAGGAGTTCAAGATGAAAAACCCTTCTGCCTCTGCAAACTCAACGAGAGTATTTCCACGCTGGTTTCTGTTGCCGTGACCGAATTTACCTACTGAAGTTTCATTCTGTTGCCGTGACCGAATTTACCTACTGAAGTTTCATTCTGTTGCCGTTGCCCTATTTTTGCATTGAAATCTCCCATAATTATCTTCAAGTGCTGCTTACCTTTATTATTTAGATGACGAATTTCCTCATAAAATTCTTCAATTTCTTCTTCAGGATGACTTGTGGTGGGTTCATAAGTTTGAATCATCTGAGCCTTGTATCTTCTCAAGAGTTGGATAACGAGTCGTGCAGCTCTGTCAGAGGAAATTTCAACTTCTGCAACTTTATCCTTCAGTTTCTTGTTTATTATAAATCCAACACCACTAGTTCTGCCAGTATCTGCCCCACGATAGTAGAAGAGATGTCCACTTTTCAGTTCAATGAGATCTTCTACTTTTCTCCTTACCTCACTTAGCCCGATGATGTCCCACTTGATCCTTTGTAGTTCCTCTTCCAATTCAAGAAGCCTTGAATCAGAAGATAGGGAGCGTCCATTATACGTAGCCAAGGTCAGCATCAGATGGCAGCCTAGTCCGGTCCTCCGGGGATTCTTAGCACCCTCTGCCTTCATGTCGCACTGGCCGCTGCCTTGGCCAGGTACATTCCAGCTGCCGGAGACTATATATATATATATACACTATCTACCAACAAGTAATTGAACACCTGTGATAGCAAAGGAAAACGAAGTTTATTCACCTTCAATAGTTGGTGGAGGCTCCACGTGCGGCGATTACAGCTGCGACCCTCCGGGGCATACTCTCAACCAGGTGTTGTACGACGGCTAGCGGCATTTTCTTCCATTTGGCTTGGAGAAGACATGTCAGTTTCTTCACCGATTTCGGACGGTGGGGGCACCCCTTAAGTTGACACTCCAACTCGTCCCAGAGGTGCTCGATAAGGTTAAGGTCCAGGCTTTGCGCAGGCCAGTCCATTCGATTAACCCCATTGTCACTATACCAAGCCATGGTGGACCTCGCAACATGACAGGTGGCATTGTCATCCTGAAAGTAACATGGGTCCACCCCGTAAAACTGCCACAACGTAGGAAGCGCATGGTCATCCAAAATGGTGCAGCAGGTCTCGGCGTTGAGTCTACCAGGAATTGCGACCAAGGGTCCCGTGCCATACTAGGAGAAACACCCCCATAGTATAATTCAACCGCCGCCGAACTTCACAGATGGCACAATACATTCCAGTAGCAGGCGTTCTCCAGACAGACGCCAAACCCAGACCCTGCCATCCGAACGGTAGAGGGTGAACCTTGATTCGTCGCTCCAGGGAACCTGTTTCCACTGTTCAACGGCCCACTGTCGACGTTCTTTGCACCACGTTAGCCGAGCAGCACTATTGGACTTGGTGATCAAAGGCTTGTGGGCTGCAGCACGTCCATGATAACCGAACAGATGGGCTTCCTTCCTTACGGATGGTATTCATCGAAAGAACACTTCCGGATGCCTGTTGAAACTCCTCGCGGATGTGGCCCATCGATTTGGTGCGGTTGTTCCGAATTTCTCTGGCCAGCACCCGTCGGTCTCTAACTCCCAGTTTTGTGGGTCTGCCGGGTCGGGGCACATTCCGACAGTCACGTCTCATCTTCCACTTGCCAATCACGTAGGCCACTGTCGATTTTGGGTATTTCAACTCGCTGGAAATGTCACGTATGGATCGGCCATTTCTGTTATACCCGACGATTACACCTTTCTCGAAATCAGAGAGCTCCGAACTGCGTGGCATCTTGCATGCGACTGGTTGCGTTGTTGTTTCCCACACGATATTTAACGGTGGCGGCCGTGACGTGTATCAGGACCGCAGATATCGTCGATTGCAGGGGTGTCCAATTACTTGTTGGTAGATAGTGTATATATATATATATATATATATATATATATATATATATATATATATATATATATATATATATATATAAACTTGGGGAGACCTTCGTCCAGCAGTGGATTGATAATGGTTGACAATGATGATATATATATATATATATATATATATATATATATATATATACACGTCACAACCGTATGTTTTGTTCTGACGTATGTCACTCTTAATCTCTTTGGGAAGAACACACTATGTAATTTTTTGAACATATAAAATAATATTTTTGCATGTTTAATTTGTGACATACGTCACTCCTGATCACTTTGAGGAGTAGCCCCGGTGCCTCAGTGGTCTAAGCGATGGCTTCTGATCATTCGCCCAACGGAGGGGTCTGGGTTCGAATCCCGGTAAGGCATGGATGTCGTGTTTGTCTTACGGCCATCCCGGTGGCGCAGTTATTTAAGTCATGGTTTCTGGTCATTCGCCCAACGGAGGGTCTGTGTTATAATCCTGGGCAATGGTTGTTTGCGTTTGTCTTTCGGAGGTTTATTCGCTGAGTTCTTAGTTCATCTATGTACATTCCTGTCGTTGAAACACAGAATGTCTATACTGTATGTATCTGTCCACCAAGTTCAGTGTGTATGTCAATGTATCTTTGGAAAACTGCTACACATAATTCGGAAACTTGGAAAACTGGCACAAATTCGAAGTGCCCCTCGGAAGAACAGCAACTCGTGCCCGGCCCCTAATGAAAAACATGTGGGAGTTTTCCTGTTTGGCGGTTTATAGTGAACCGGATCTTATATGCCATTTTCTGTAAGTAGGAATCTCCTATTATAATTTTATGCCACTATAATAACTCCTACACTTTAACAAATCTAGTACGAAATGCAATTTGCGTATACATTCCCTTATGCAATGAGTGCTGGCCACTTTATTATGACCACCCCCTCAGTACTTCGGTGGGCCACCTTTTGCCTTTAACACTGCGTCGATTCTTCGTGGCATGGACTCCACGAGATGTTGATAGGTGGTTTGTGGAATCTGAGACCATGCTTGATGAATAGCACTTTCCAGGAGTGTGAGATTACAGGGTTGTGGATCCAGCTGTCTGATGGCTCGTTCAACTTCATCCCACAAATTCTCATTGGGGTTGAGATCTGGAGATTTTGGGGGCCTCCTAAGCAAAGTAAACTCACCGGCATGTTCCTGAAACCAATCCTGTACAATACGAGCATTATGGCAGGACGCATTATCTTGTTGAAAGTAGCCATCGCCATTGGGATAAACCATCCACATGGCAGGATGCACTTGGTCCGCAACGATGTTTAGATATGATGTGCCAGTCAGACGTTGATCAACACGAATTAAAGGGCCCAAAGCATGCCAGGAAAACATTCCCCAAACCATAACGTTGCCTCCACCAGCTTGAAGGGTTGTAGTAATGCATTTGGAGTCCATGCTTTCGTGCTGTTTCCGCCAAATTCTCACTTGGCCATCGGCATGGTGCAACTGAAAACGTGATTCATCGGACCACATAATTTGTTTCCAATTATCGACTGTCCAATCCTTGTGCTCCTGTGCGAACTGGAGACGTTTTCTCTTGTTAACTGCAGACAGCAAAGGTGTTCGAACAAGGCTTCGGTTGCCATATCCCATCTGATGCAGTGTACGGCCAACAGTGCGTGCAGAGATCATTTGAGGGGATCCTTGATTAAAATGGTCTGTAATTTGCTGCACTGTTGCCTTTCTGTTGTCTGTTACCAGTCTGGACACTCTCCGTTCCGCCCGAGCAGCCACTAGTCGATGACGTCCACACGTTGCACGTAGAGACCAAGTTTTTCGGCTGACAGTCCAGTCTTTAAACACTTTAACAACAGTTGCTCTGGAACATTTCACGAATGCGGCGGTTTCGGTGATACTCGCTCCATGGCTCCAAGCTCCTACAATCATCCCACGTTGAAAGTCCGTCAAATCGCATTTTTTACCCATCTCGTCACTCAAAATCCCTTCTACTACTGTCGCAAGCCCTAAGCTTTCCCTTTTTATGCTAGTTTCTCCCTCAGGCGGCAACAGAATGCAACCATAGCTCATTTGCTGAAAACTGTCAGGTGCTCATAATAAAGTGGAGACTCAGTGTCTAAGGTGTAGGAGTTATATGCGGTGTGTTTTGCTAACGGTAGAAGAAAGAATAGGAGTTTTCCGCCAAGAGAACAGCTGTTCAACAACGACAATCACCAAAGAGGAAAGACCTTCCGTTAATGCAATTTGTATATGTCCCCGTAACGTCTCACTAACAGAAGGGTACCAATCTCCCGGGTACGAGTTTTCTAAAATTCAGTTTTAGGAAAATGCAGTGTTGCTTCAATTTGTGAAATAATTTACGAATTTGAAGAGGGGGAAATGTATCGGAATAGTTAGAAGAGGTGAAGATGATGCCAAATCCTGAAAATCAGGCATTAAAACTGAACAGGAGGGAATGGAACTGCATGGGTACGAGTTTGCTGGGCACCAATTTGCCGGGTAACAATCTCCCGCGTTCCATTATTGGATTATTCATCATTGTGTGTAAATATATTTATATTGTCTAGCATAGGCGCCGACTTCGTGGGTTCGAGACAGTTTTTGAACCCCCCAATGATTTTGTTGAGGGTTCCTCGAACCCTAATATTTTTGCGCGTTTTTCGTGGGAAAAATACACGTACGCATATGTGCATAAATTTTGGTTTTCGTTATCAATTCTTCAAGGTTTTTATTATTCATTCCCCGTTTATAATAGTATATAAAAAGTGTGTGTAGAAATTTACCCCTCGGACTGTTTATTGTGCCTCAAAAAATAATTAGTGCTTTTCGTGCTCAAAAAATTTGATGCGACAGACAATACAGCAAGTACCGTTGTTTAAGAGCATTTAAAACTTTAAATTTTAGAAAATTCTTCGGTTTTCCTGGGTTCCCACAAAAAACAAAAGTCTAGCGCTACAATCGGAGACGAGAACCTATTCGAGGTCATAATGATAAAGGTGGAAATATGTTGCACAGTCAGTTGACCCGCCCTATCTTCGGGCAGTCAGGAAACAAGAAGGTTAGAAGAGAGAGAAGATGGCATCAGCAACCGCTGTGAAGCCAAGTCTGATCATCTGGTTTCTTGGGCCCTCCGGTTGGGGAGGTTCAGTGGCGTGACGTCACTTACTGAAGACCACTTGCTAAAAACCTGTGCTAGAGCACAGGTTGATAGCGACTGTCTCTTACTCTCAGCAGCATTCCCTGAAGGTCAACAAAACTCCCACAGCTTCAGCAAGGCCGTGATTGGTTAATACGCAATATGCACTTCCACTCGACAAAGCATAATTTTGTTTAATTTTTTTAGAAAATATTAAACAGTATTTCTGTAACTTTTTGCAAATTTTTAGTTATGTGCATGTATATTTCGGTCTCATTTTTTCCTGACTGTACATGATGCACAAGTGCCTCTGAAACCTCTTCAAAGTGAACGATTTCCCCATAGTATAAGTACAGAAGCAGCCCAAGTTGAGCATCCTGGGCATACACAGCTGATACGAAATAGAGCACACGGAAAACGTAGGGCATGGGGCTGATGCCATGTCTTCTCCCTTCTAACCTCCTATTTAAACTGAGAAATCATTTGAAGAAAAAAAATTTGGAATTTTTAAAATTGGTAAAAAAAAACCTTAAAATATATTTTACATGCTTTAGTTACTTTTATAAGACAATTGAGTTGAATATTCACATAGTATTTGTGTATTGTATATGATAATGCCGCGCCTACAAAAGCAAAATAAATGAAATAAATAATTATCTAGAGAAAAAAAATCTGTAATGAACTATAATTTGCTTCATTTTAGCATTTCAGGCGTCTTATTGTGCCAGATAATCTCACTGAATGAAATTTAAATTAGACTTAAATACTCTGAAAAATGAATTGGTAATTCGATTAAAAAATTCCGGAACCCCCAATAATTTTTCAAGTCGGCGCCTGTGTTGTCTACTGTTATATAAGTGAAAAACATCTAGTAAGGATTCAATTAAAGTATCAAGTTTATGTGGTTGCAGTTCCTTTAAGTTATGACATACTGTTTTTAAGTTATTTTCAGCGAATGATAAGGACCTTTATTTTTCATTTATTAAATTCATTTTATTGACTGATCAATAGTTTGCTTCATGTATTGATTAATAAATGGTAAGATAATTGCAACAAAACATTTATTTTGTGGTAAATTGTTCTTCCGACTTTTGACTTAAAATTTGTTTTTCCACAAAACGGAAAAATGCGCCTCGTCACTGGGTGACATGTAATCTGTAAGAATAGCTCACAATTCCCAAAGCCATCTGGATTTTGGCGGTGGAACTAATGAAAAAGCATTGGTATAGTTAAGTTTTTCATCCCCCTCTATTCATGAGGGAAGCAATCTTAGTATGTGCCCGTCGCATTGTGATTCCTTCCCCACGAGACTACTTCCTCAAATGAGGACAATGGGTTTGGTCCTTAAAAGTAAACCGCAGCAAGTAAACATCTGGAGATGGAGTGGTTGTTTTGCTATTGTTCCACAGAACGGCGCAATGTGGAGGAGGTAAAAGAGCGTAAAAACTCAGGGCTATTGGTACAAAGGCTGGTTCTTTTAGCGAAGCACACTTTGCTTCCCGAAGAGGGAGGCTGTAGCATAGTTGCGGTGCCATCTCTCTTCGCAAGAGTAATCTAATCCCTCCGATATCTAAGCGCACGAAGCAAGCGTCGGAAGGAATTAAATTCATGTTTATACCCCAGTAAATCCAACGAACATCACTGAAACACATTCAAACAGAAGGAATATTTGTTTTGAAATCATTAAGCAGAAAGTTTCATATTCGAAGACCTAAAAGCTAAAATTATCAGCAAATACCCATATTTTTGACCCCTGAAAAAAAGGATTATCGAAAAATGACCTGTCCATAGAAATTTCAAGTTCTCTCCACAACGTATTGCATCATCCCAAGTCAGAAATAACTTTTAGTTCAACCCCAGTAGATTCCAAACCTTGATTTATTAAAAAAAAAGCAATATTTTTTTCATTTGTAAGTTAAAGGATATTGGCTGCTTCCATTGCGATAATAATCCACGGATTAAAAAAAATTGGGCTTTCTTGAAAGGGCAAAGAATTTTGTCCATTCTGGTGTCGTAGTATAGCCTAGAGTCAATATGAATTTCGTCAAAGCTTAAAACATAAAGCTTTACAGAGCGATTTTAAACTTTCATAGCTTTTTTTTCCCCCATCAACAAAAAGTCCACGTGTTGAATGCCTGGATTACGGGTAAATTTTGCGCCCCATCTTTTCAAAGTAATGAAATAATGTTTTCCCCCTCCAGAAGTCATATATGATTTTTCTAAAGAGAGCTCTTACTACGATGCATTTCGATATATCTTCAGGTGCCCATTTTATCCATTGCTTCCTTTCGTAAGATCACTTGGGCGTCGTAAATATATCATGGATACCTTTACCTAATCTTTCCAACGTACTGTAGTTTCTCTTAATTTCTTTTAATTGCTTCTTCAGTTGAATAATTTGTTTTGACCAGAACCTTGTAATTATGTATGCATTTCTGATTTGTGCAGAGATATTTAATAATCTCGCGTTTCTCATTCTTTAAAGCACCTGGTACACTTTCAAGATCACATATTTTTTCCTGCAGTCTTTTACTCTCCTTCATCTTTTCACATTTCACACGTGCATGAAGTTGCGGAATTACTATCTTGTTTCGTCCTAAATCGAATCTATCCCGCCGCTGATACGGGATTTTTTTAATTTAAAGTTTTTATTCGATCCAAAAACTTTCTACAATTCTTGGTCTCCGATAAGCCGTCACACACGAAAACTGCCACACATCTTTCAGCAACTTGGAAAACTGCCACATGCTTTTCATTAAGGGACCGAGCACAAATTGCTGTTCCTCCGAGGAACACTTTGAGTGTGTGTCAGTTTTCCCAGTTTGCGCGAATGTGTGTCAGTTTTTCAAAGTGCCTAATGAAGGGAAGGAGTTCTTTCGTTTATCGGAATTTCATGTCGGTTCATACGAGTTTACGGCAACTGGCCACAAAAGTTCAACGAGGGGGGGGGGGGGGTTATGAATAAAGATCACCGTTTCTTGGCGCATATATATATATATCTATTTTGGGGGGGGAGTAGAATTAGGAACTCCAAATAATTTCGAGAAAACGTTCTACGTAAGGCAAGTGAGAACCGCACTTTAATTTGAACAAACACTGTAAACTGCCGAAAATTTTATATAGAGCCCCCTCGACCACCACCACCCCCCTTTTCCCCAAACCCTCTACGGTCTAAGTTAGAGTACCATGAGGTAGTATACCAAATTTGGTGGTTCTAAATTGAAAACTGTAGATATTACGAATATTGCGTATTGGGGCCCTTGACTCCGGACCCACTACCTTTCCAAAAACCGTTTACGGTCTAAGTTAGAGCACCACGAGGAAGTATACCAAATTTTGTGGTTCTGAATTGAAAACTGTAGATTTTACGAAAATTTTCTATGGGGGCCCCTCGACCCCGGGCTCAGACCACTTCGAAAAACTGTCTACGGTCTAAGTTAAAGCACCATGAGGTAGTACACCAAATTTGGTGGCTTTAAATTGCAAACTGTAGCTTTGACGAATGTATGGGGCCCCCTTGATCCCGGGGCCCCCACCCGTTCCAAAAACCCTCTACCGTCTAAATTAGAGCACCATGAGATATTATATCAAATTCGGTGATTCTAAATTGAAAACTATTGATTTTACGAATATTGCGTATTGTGGCCTCTTGACCCCGGGCCCCCTACATTTCCAAAAACCGTTTACGGTCAAAGTTGGAGCACCATGAGGAAGTATACCAAATTTTATGGTTCTAAATTGAAAACTGTAGATATTACGAAAATTTTCTATGGGGGCCCCTCGACCCCGGGCTCAGACCACTTTCAAAAACACCATGAGGTAGTATACCAAATTTGGTGGTTCTAAATTGAAAACTGTAGATTTGACGAATATTGCGTATTGGGGCCCCTTGACCCCGGGCCGCCTACCTTTCCAAAAACCATTTACGGTCTAAGTTAGAGCACCATGAGGAAGTTTACCAAATTTTGTGGTTCTAAACTGAAAACTGTAGATTTTACGAACATTTTCTATGGGGGCCCATCGACCCCGGGCTCAGACCACTTCCAAAAACGGTCTACGGTCTAAGTTAGAGCACCATGAGGAAGTTTACCAAATTTTGTGGTTCTAAACTAAAAACTGTAGATTTTACGAACATTTTCTATGGGGGCCCATCGACCCGGGCTCAGACCACTTCCAAAAACTGTCCACGGTCTAAGTTAGAGCACCATGAGGTAGTATACCAAATTTGGTGGCTTTAAATTGAAAACTGTAGATTTGACGAATTTGTGTATGGGCCCCCCTTGATCTCGGGCCCACCACCCGTTTCGAAAACCCTCTACCGTCTAAATTAGAGCACCATGAGATATTATACCAAATTTGGTGGTTCTAAATTGAAATCTGTAGATTTTACGAATATTGCGTATTGGGGCCCCTTGACCCCGGGCCCCCTACCTTTCCAGAAACCGTTTACGGTCTAAGTTAGAGCACCATGAGGAAGTATACCAAATTTTGTGGTTCTAAATTGAAAACTGTAGATTTTACGAAAATTTTCTATGGGGGCCTGTCGACCCTGGGCTCAGACCACTTCCAAAAACACCATGAGGTAGTATACCAAATTTGGTGGTTCTAAATTGAAAACTGTAGATTTTACGAAATTTTTGTATGAGATGAGAGATTAATTAGTGCCCCTTCCTGAAATATTTTGATAAGTGCCGCATACTAGTCTTCTGCAAATTAAATCAGTGTCTGAAATTTTTCCTACCAAAAATCAAATGTTTAGAAAAATACAAAAGAAAAAAAGCCGTGTAATTAATGCCCCATCCTGAAATGTTATGGCTTGCGATGACATATGATTCGCGATGTTATGGCTTGCGATGTTTTGTCACAGCGATGTTTTGTCACCGCGATGTTTTGTGTCCGCGATGTTATGGCTTGCGATGTTTTGTCACCGCGATGTTTTGACCTGTGATGTTATTTCCGCGATGTTATGTCGCGTGATGTTTTGACCTGCGATGTTTTGACGTGCTACGGCCCTCGGCCGTCCACAGCTGGGGCCGTCGAGATCACGTCAGTCACTTCGTTCCTCACCGGGCCCAAGTATAGGTTTTGTGACGTCACGAAAAGGATCCTTTCAGTCCAGCGTTGTCGCAGCCATTGCTTCTCTACGGAACAGAAGATTCAGGCTGCGTTTTCGTGTTTAATGACGTGATCTGGATTTCGCGAATGTTGTTGCATTTCATTTGTGTTGTTTCTTCTCCAATATTCTCTAGTAAGCACTTATTGGACAGCATTTTTAGTTTACTAAGATAACACAACACGAGGATCATAGCGTTTGTTTACATTGCGTTTTGTTGACAAAATGATCGGTAACAGGCGATCTTGGCTGCAACTTTTTGGAAACTCTGAGTTAACCGATGCAAAAACAAATATAGGAAAGAAATATACACTTTATTTAGTTGTGAAAATACGATTTACAAGTTCTTGGCGTTGGCGATAAGAAAATGCGAGTTGATGAAATGCCCTGGTAAAATCAAATTGGCGAGAAGAGCAAAAAATACCCCTACTTGAATATGTTTTTAAAAATAAATCCAACTGCAATAAAAAAAATTTACATACTTCTAATACACATCACTATTACGGAGAGACGTACATAATGTAATAAGTTAATATATAATATGTGTTGCTAAAACATGGAAATAGCGATGTTTTTGTTTATTTACTGATGCCACATATTTGGAGGATTTTCACATGTAATAAGTTAATGGGTTTTAAGTAGTAAATAAAATAGGCATGCATATATGACAATGATTTCTGGGTTTCTAAAATATATATATTGCAGACCATAGACATATATACACCCAATTTACAAGCAAGATTTATTTATTTATTACTAGACAGAGGATTCATTGAGGACAAATTGTGGAGGTCATTGCTAACAAAGCGTATGTTCAACAATTTGGAATTTGCAAAAAGTTGTACTCATTTCTGAGAAATCTGATCATACCACATGTTGTTATTCAACACATCAAGGTGATCAACTTTAGCTCAAATGACAGAGAACACTGCTAACAGCAGCCCTTATGCTAATTCACATTTAACCTACTTTTTATGGTCACAGAAATTAATGGAGAGCTAGTCTTAGTGCACGAGAAAAATAGTTCATATTTTCTGCTATCAGGTTACGGTACTGAATCAGCTCTGGTCCACTGTTCTCTATGTACATCTCCAGTACCAATATCTGATTACCAAAAGTAATGTTGCCGTTTTTAGGTTGAACTGCTTATGATAATCTATTCATCTTATTAGTCAACCAACAAAGTTTTCACTAGAGTAATTATTTGTTTACTTTAGCTATAGATTACCACATATGGTAATTAACATAATAATTCACTCATAAATGTATTGTTTCTACATATAGTAATCAACATAATATATTCATTCATAAATAAATTTATTCTGTTTCTGTGTAATAGTAATTAATATCATATATTCACTCATAAATAAAATTTATGTTGTATTTTCAATTATAAAGAGGTAATTAGTTTTTTCTGTTTTTTTTTGTCATCAAAAAGCCTGGAAGCTCTTTTTCTGACTAATTATATTGCAAATTTTGGAAAAATATATCTGAATTATCACATCCTAAAGGGTATTCGGTTGCATCTTTAGTCACTCAAGACCAAAGAGACTAAATGAGCAAATCAGAATGTGAAGAAATATTTTGAGAAATTTATGCCCACGCAAATGTAAAACTTCCTGCAGTCATTAAAAATATTTGTAAGAAAAGAAAAAGAAGCTTACTCATACACCATTTGTTGCATGAACTTCAGACCTGCTTATTGCTGCAATTCAAACCATTGAAAACAAATATTCGTAGAAGACATTTTTTATATAAGTCCACTACAAAACATTTATCTCAAATAGTCAATAGTTCTTCTCTCCAAGTGACATTCTTCATTAGCTGCAGCAAAACATTTCCATTATATGCAATGTGTTCTACAGCAAGCATATGTGTTTATCCTCTTGAAAGGCTGTCCTCTAAACTGTTTAATTGAGAAGACAAAAAAAAGTAGGAAAGGGGAGTAGTGGGAAGGTGATATATGGATGCACAAGAATACCACAGGATTCAGACATGTAAAAAAAACAAAAAAAACTACCAAATATTAGGTACAAGATTTTACACTAAACTACAAAACGGTACATGCTAATCAATCACATTGTAAGATATAGAAAAATGCACCAAAACAGCCATCACGTCTTTTTTTCTTGATTGGAGGTTTAACAACCACCGTGAGCAACTCAATGGGCTATAAGTAGTCGCCCGTCCCTAATTTAGGGTCACTGGTTCCAGGGAAGGGAAAGAGCCAGTGCCGTAAGACAAACACAACATCCATACCTCGCCGGGATTCAAACCCGGACCCCTTCCGGACGAATGATCAGAGGCCATCGCTTAGACTACTACGCCACCGGGGCGGCCATCACGTCTTCACTGAGATTCCGTCGTATCTCTAGTCACACAAGATGAGAATAAATGAGCTAATTAGAATATGAACTGTTAGCAATTAAACGAATTTAAATATAGTAGCAAATGATTTGACTTCCACAAATATCTCAGCTTTGCAGAAATTATAAAGAGGTAAATTTTATATCAGTACGGTAATATAAATATCACAACCAAATATCAAGACTTTCTTTGTTTTGCTTCTTTTACTCAAATGCATGATGCACATTTTTCAAGGTGGTGTAAAAGTAATAAAAAATAAACTAAAATGATATTAAATTTATTGATGGAAATTTAATTGTGTGTGAAAAACATCCAACAGGTGCATTCACAAATTTTTACTCTTCCAATTGCATTTTCTAAGATGCCTAAAAATCAGGTTGTGCATTGTTTATTTTCATGTATGGAATCTTACTTTTTAACCCCCGCCCCCACTCAAGCCTCAAGTTCTGTTGCTGATAACTGACGAGATCTAATGTCTCTGTCCTGTACAATTGAGGAATGGTTTTTGATATAAATTTTAACTGCTGCACAAGCCTGTGACATATAGCAGCTCACAATGAATTAATCAAGCTTCTACTATTTTATTTAAGAAAAAGAAAAATACTCATTTTAAATGGGATGCTTGCTTTTGCCTCATGTATAAGTTGAACAAAGCTTAATCAATACGCGGAGATGTGGCAATGTTGTAAAAAATTATGCTTGGTACTTATAAGCAATGCAAAACTAAAACATTGTTTTATTACAAACTGCATGTAGCTTCTGTATTGAAATGCCTGCAAGCCATATATAATATAATGTTGATATATTGTACAGGCAATATATATACATGTGTGTGCAAGTAAAATGTAAATCATCAGAGGTGCACATGCATTTAAGAAAAAAAATCAGCTTTTAATATTGCAAGATTTATACCATATGGCAGCATAGAGGTCTGTACGGGCCTTATTTGGTGAGCCCGGCCCAGCCCAAGTCCATGCGTTTAATTCCCTGCTCATTTCAAATATTAGACACTCGGTCCTATCCGGCCCGGACCCTTCAATTGCAGCTCGTGATGTGCCATTTGGTATTATTTTGTTTTTCTATTGTATTTTATTAAATTGTAAAAATTAAATAATGAAATGGGATATTATTGAAAACATTTAGTTAAATGTAAGCCTTAAAATATTAACTAAACTTTAACAATCATCGAAGAATATAACCTTTAAAGAGAGACAAAAAAAGGGGGAGGATAAGCGGGTTCAAAATTTCTTTCTCTAAACTAGCAAGTGGTAACACTACAAAAATCAATCCCCATACAGATTAGATAGGAGAAACAATCATTGTCTTCCCCTTCCCACTCTCTCATACCAACGCACACACAGAGACACACCCCGTCCCCCAGTCCACACAACCCACACACTCGCTCGGAATCGGATCTTTTTGTTGTCAGTAATCCCCAAAGTGATTTCCCCATCTTAATACCTACAGATGGTAAAAACACTAAGTTTCTCTCCTTGCTTTTGTAATTATTTCTTGGGCTATGTCATGGAAGTAAGTAAAGCCAGCAAAACAATTCAACTAACCAGAAAATCGGGGAACACAACTTTTTTTTCTTTCTTTACAATTGCGATAAAAAGAATGGGTTGTCATGGCCCGGCCCTGTCCTGTCCTAAGTGTCTGGAAAAAAGCCTGTTCCGTGCAGACTTCTATGGCAGCATATAACAGATATACACAGTAAGCAAACCTGGAGAAGTTATGCATATAATAACCTTCTAAATACCTAACTTTCTCAATAACCTTCATTTGCTGAAAATTTCCCACACAAATATAATATGCATTACTAAGTATGCTGTAATGCAGAAGTTGGGTGCAAAGCAGTTCTAATGCCTTCGAATTATTTGTTTACGTTTAATATCATGGTCTAAGTTTTCTTGCTTTGCAATTAGCTAATAGATTGTTATCTTTTACCCTTCTTTTTTTATTTTTGGTGTTTGAAGTTTTCCAGAGAAATTTTTTGTGCATGCCAAAAAATAACTTTATCATACTTCAGTTGAGCATTAACTTTTCCACAGATTGTCAGTAAAAAGTTTTCAGCAGCTCTTAAAAACACTACAACCACACTGCAGATAAAAGCGTAGTGTTTGGAAACTTCAAGTTTTATGTACGAGACAGAATATGGCAAATATAAGTTTTCTTGTTTTGCCTACTCATTTTTTGCAAAACATCACTGGGCTTATAAATTCAGTTGCTTTTAAACTACCCCAAACCATACTTGATGTAAACATATACTGTTAACAAACTGCACACAAACTATAATATATATATACACAGAATATATTGTTAAATAAAAATTCCCACAATACCACTTTTAGTAGCTTCTTTGCAAATCTTACATTTTTTTTACTGAAGCACTTTCATGCTGCAGTAGTTTTGGTCCATAAATATGCCAAAAATACTACAGCATGAAAATGCTTCCATACATTTGTGTTGCCATCTATCAGTGTTTTTTTTTTTTACTTTGCTATTAAAATTTCATCAATTATTGAAATTTCTACACTGCAAATTGAATGTTCATTTAAGGACTTTCACATTTACACCTAAGCAGGTGCAAATTTCATATCACACTGAAAAATTAATTTTCAGATGACTGAAATGAACACATCAGAATGCAGAAGCTACATGATTAGCTTATATTTAGGCAATCTACAAAGAATTTAAGGTTGATAGTTTCCTTTTGCTTCTTGTTGGCTTCTGTCTGTTATTCCATACCTTACTGTAGTTATTCAGAAAACATTAAGTAGTTACAACAGAAAGGCATTTTTTTTTACTTACACTGCACAGCAGGGTGGGAAATTAACGGTCGCCAGGAGCAAAATGCGATCATAATTTTACGTTTTGCGACCAGTATTTTAAACCTGGGAGCCAATTCGCGACTGCATAAATTTTTGATTTTTCTTTTTTAACATGCGTACGTAGTAATTTTCAAATGCGGTATTTATGTTTCTTTTTTAAAAAGTTCCCAGTGGTGTGTGATTAAAAGTATATTGGGGTAGGGAGAAATAAGTTTAACCTCGCTGCTAGCATGTGCTGAACTAAGGGAGTGTACGTAAAAGTCCCGTGAGGAATGCAGGTGCGTGCTACTGTGACCTTCGATGGCACTACTGGGGGTGGGGAAGGGGAGCAAGCCTTAAGAAAGGGATGGGGGAAATCAGCTTCAGAGGTAGAGTGTGAGGGTGGAGCGGGGGAAAGAAGAGCAGCCGTTAAGGGGGAGTTATCAGCATGGGAGATTGGGTGTTTGGCATTTCCTGCCATTCTAACTAAACAGCCTGTCAAAAAAACAAAAACAAAAAATATCTATGTGAATTTTTCACGTAACTGGTAGAATTTTTTACAAACACCATATATCATTGATACGAAAGGCCATCCAAACTGCTTCTAAATTGGTTAAATACTTTTTAAACTAGGCATGGAAGTTTTTATTAAGAATTTGTTGTGCATAAAAGTTCCGTATTTTCCCTCACATAATCCGCGGATTATCTGTTCCTAAAAGTTTAAATTCTAGACACTGCCGATTATACGACGGTGCGGATAATACAGAGCTTTCTCCCCCCCCCCCCCCAACTTCAAAAGGAAGCTTTAAGAATGCCACGTGTTCGACGATAATATGCAGTGTCACCCATTAACATATCTCCGCTTGCCCCTTGGCTTTGGCAAAAATGTCTGTGTGTATGTGTGTAGACATTTCCTCTCTGGGAAGGGATTGCTGCTTTGTAAAAGTTAAGAAGAGGAAACATCAGCAAAGCGCGTTGACCTTGAATAGCGCGTTGACCTTCAGCAAAGCGCGTTGACCTTGAATAGCAGAGTGCGGTTTCCATTCCATAAAATATTGAGACGTGCCGCTCTGACCCGGGATGTCACCTCCCCCCCTCCACACACACACTTCCCGAATTTCCAACCCCACTCCCACTTGTTTATTTTCCTGTACTTCGAAGAGAATGCCTCTGGCACTTCAGCTCCAAGACTGGAGAACTTCGACACCATTACAAATTATGTACGATCAGAAAACCAGTGTTTCAGCTATTGATGTAATTTTAAACATTACTCTAGAGTTACAGCGCAATTGCCACAGAAATTAAAAATACATATCACAACCGTTTGAAAGTTGCGGGGTATCGTAACTAACTTTTTTAAATTTTCAAAAAATTTCATGATTTTATAAGTTTTTAAAATGGAAAGAAAGTATATTTATACAGTAAAACCTCGAAAATCCGGCATCGACGGGACTGGACGAGTGCCAGATTAATGAAAATTCCGGATTTCTGAAGCCATCCAAAAATTGCGTAACGGGAGCTACGTAAAGCACGTACTTACACACAACAGGTCACTAACAAAATTTTGTGTTTTGTCTTATGGCACTAGCTCTCTTCCTTCCCTGGAACCAGTGGAGCTAAATTAGGGACGGGCGAGTGCTTATAGCCCATTGAGTTGCTCACGGTGATCGTTAAACCTTCAATTAGAAAAAAAAATAATTTGCGCGCCTACGCCTTATAAATATGGAGGGGGGGGGGGGTCGCGCTGCCGATCGCATTCTTTGCAATTTGCGAAAAAGAAATCGTTTTGGCGATGGGGAAAAAAGTGTTGGTGAAAATATTGGCGATTACTTTTTTGTACTATATATATTGTAAAACTCTGTTGTGGATTACATATCTGTTTTTTTAACTTTAACTGTGAATTTTGTCTGCGGATTATACACCGACGTTTTTTCTATCACGCTGAATTTTGCCGTCTGCGGATTATATGCTGAAAAATACGGTACTCAATAAAAAAATTTGTGGGTAATTAAGAAAGTATTTTACCGATTCACATGAAATTTTCAGGGTGGGCTTCTATTATCTACTTATCCTGTGTATAAAAATTTCAGCCAGTTTTATTAAGAATTTGTGAAGATAGCTTTCCGATTTTTTTTTATCTAGTTCCATAGTTGAACAAGGTGGGGAATGTGCTAACGCCGGAGCCGGTTCCTTGCTGGGCTAACTGGGGAGCCCAGCAAGGAACGGCTCCTAGAATTTCAGATCGGCTCCTAGAATTTCAGCTATGGGAGCCATTTTGCTCCTAGGATATTTTTCTAATTTCCCACCCTGCTGCGCAGTCAGTTCTACAACTATACTTTTCCCTTGGGAGTACATCAACAAAATCTGATTTTTCAAAAGCTGACTGAGCAGCTAATTCCTTCATTGCTTATCAGTTGCTGAAAAATTCTAAAGGAATGTGTTACAATGTTTACTGTGCATTCTTGGGGCTATTTTAGTCTACCACAGTCAGTAAGCTTTATGTACTGACTAACTCCTGATTTGAGCTTTCATGTTCTGAACTGCTATTGCATGTTAACATTAGTTTGCACTAAGAACATTTGGTTTAGCTTACCTTATAGGTTATATATTCAGAAAAAGTACATGTGACCTTATAAGGCTATATAACCAGAAGTACATATGTCGTTGTACTTCTGGTTATGAAGTACATGTATACTTGTACCCATACCTCAATACATGTGTTTAATCTCTTGAAAGGCTGTCCTTCAAACTGTTCTAATGAAATGGTAACAAGGCAAAATGACACAAAACACATACACGACAAGTTAACTAAGTTATATTTTGTGAAATCTCTTTTCTATTAAAAATATCTGTGTTCCTATCACCACATATTTTTGTGACTTAGAAATAAATCTAATGCAAATAAACTGACACACTATGGTTTTCAACTGTTTATTGCACAGCAGAATATAAAGAAAAATCTGAAATTAAGTGATGCCAAAAATAACACAAACATTCACAAATTTTTTACATGGATTCCCCACCCCAAAAATAATGTAACAGCAAATATTGAATGAAGATTTTTTACACCCTGGTCAGACACATAGTATTTATTTCAGACAAAGAGGCTTTAAATAAATTTATGTTAGATTAATATGAATATCACAATCAAATATCAGGATTTCTTTGCTTTGTTTCCATTGCTCAAATGCATGCTCCACATTTTATAAGGTGGTGTAACAGTAATAAAAATGAAACTAGCATGCTATTAAATTTATTCATGGAAATTTAGTTCTCATTTGTGAACATCTGATGGTTGCAGTCACACATTTTTGCTTTTCTAATATCATTTTCCATGACACCTAAAATAATAATAAAAAAAGTTGTATATTGTTTACCCCTTGTGAAATGTTACTTTTTAGCCCCCCACCCCAGTTTTATTGCTGATAAATGAGATACCATTTCTTGCTCGCTCCAAAATCAAGGAATGTTTTTTATATAAATTTCAACAGCTGTTGCACACACTTGTGACATATATCTGTCTGCAATGAATTAATCAAACTCCTACTTTATTTATGAAGAACAAACAAAAATAAACTTGTTTTAAATGGAATCCTTACTTTTGCCTAACTGTATAAATTGAACGAAGCTTAACCAATGTACTAAGATATGTCAATATTGTAAAAAATAATGATTGGTACATTACTAACAATGTAATGTTAAAACAGGAAATACCTACAAGCCATTCATAATTATTTTTCATGTTTGAGGTAACAAATTTTGCCTTCAAATCCTTAACATATGTTGTATGTTTCAAGCTATGCAGAACATGCTCCCACTCCGATGGAGACCTAAACCCACAGGGTTACTTATCTCTAAAAATTATATACTTACAAGTTAAAATAAACTATTTATTACATATGTTTGATTGTTTAATGTATTGCATTAAAATTAATTAGGTAAGTAATAAATAGTTTACAACAGTTTATTTTAATTTGTAAGTATGTAAATTTTAGAGATAAGTAACCACGCGTATTTAGGCCTTTGTCGGGGTGGGAACACATTCTGCTATGTTACCTCAAACTTGAAAAATTGTCCTTAAAGTATGTTTAATATAAAGTTTATGGAATTCATGACCTTTATGATGTGTATATACCATTAATAATGTTGGTATATTTGCACAGTGACTATATATACATTAGAATGAGTAATGTGTGTGTATAAGTAATTTTAAATCATTATAAGTGCACATGTACTTAAGAAAAAAAAAACTTTTAATATTGCAAGATTTGTACCATATTTAAATTGCTGAAACACCCTGAAAAACTTTAGCTCGCCCAGGTTTTTAATTAATATGCATAGTATCTTTCAAATATGAAATATACTGTATAAACATTAAAGACTTATGTGCTTTTATGCTACCTCCCAATATGATTTGGTAATGGCATTTTTAATACACATGGGTTTTTTTTTTTTTTAAGACCAAGTTCTTCCATCGCCAACCAACATGTTAAACTCTACTTGAAACTAACATTCATATGATAAGTTAAGATCTTTAAAAACAATTAAGATATCTATGTATACATAATGTTAAAATATTGTATCACTGCGTTCGAATTACCCAGTGGTCCTTTTGGCGGGCCAAAACAGTGGTAAAACTTTTGTCGGGTCACTGAATTATTGATTGTAATGGCCCATATGACAAGTGAGTTTTTTCTGTTGTTTTTTTTTTCTAATTTGTCACAAGTTAAAAAATGAATTTCTATTTCTTTTACCTTGCTATATGGTTTTGTTTTTTAGTCTGCAAACTAATGATAGGTTTGAAACAAAATATTGAAAATAGTTACATTAAAATCATACATTATTTTCTACATGTATTGTAAATGTCTTCAAATGTTTTTTATTAGTTTTTTACGGATTAGTGGGCATTAAGGTGGACCAGTGGTTTGCAAATTCTAGTGGTCCGCTGGACCAGTAGATTTATTTCTAATTCTAACACTGCATCATGTTGGTAAAACATTATTTTATCATAATATCCTATATTTAATAATTATTTATACCATATGGCACCATATTAATAGATATACACTAAACAAAACTGAGTGATGCAAATAATAACATTCTAAACACCTAACTTTCCTAAATATCTCTTTCAGTATCTGAAAATTTCTCACAAAAATATTATATTCATTAGTAAATGTGCTATATAATACATAAGTTGGGTGCAAACGACATTATAAAGCCTTCAAATTCCTTGTCTTGTCATTAGCTATTACTTTCACAGCATACAGCCAAATACTTATTTTATCATAAATCATAAGACAAAGAGACAATAGCAGCTCATAAAGCACTGAACAACTACTGTGCACCAGGTAATTTACTAGTTAAAAATTGTACAAAATAAGAATAAATGCAGAAAATATGTCTAACATAAAATAAAATAAAATTCACAATATTGAATGTATTCAGACTGGCACTCAAATATATAGCAGGTATATCAGCAAGACATGAATGCAATGTCAGTAAATATGAATTCAATTAGCAATATGATAGCTAATTAATTATATACATTATTATATATATATATATATATATACTTTTTGAATAATACAGTATGTACATACTTCATATTCTGTACCACAATCTTATAGTACAGATATAAATTCAGACATGTAATAAATTGCAAAATATTAGCACATACATTTGTAAAAACACAAAACATTTTTGGTATCTCCTTTCCTATCTCTAGAAAAAAATTACTGCCTGCATATAATATTTTCACTACACTAAGAAAATTTTAAGACACGTACACTGACTGAAAACTAAAGTAGTTATCTTCAATGTGGTTTTAATTTTTAGCAGCTTTTAAAAAAAGTTATGGCTGCTGAAGATAAAAGCAAAGTGTTTGGAAACTGTAAGAATTAGTATATACTGTACATTTGTATTGCCATTTATTACAGTTTCTATACAGCATATGAAATGTTCATTTAAGGACTTTCACATTTACATTTCCAGGCAGGTGTAAATTTGATATCGCTCTGAAGAACAAATTTTCAGGCAACTGAAATTCACCTGTCATAATGCATTAACTATAGGATTAGCTCACATTTGGGCGATCTACAAAGAATTCAAGGTTGATAGTTTCCTTTTGCTACTTGTTGGCTTCTGTCTGTCATTCCATACTTTACTATAGTTATTCAGAAAAATATTGGCAACCACAGATAAGCATTTTTTTACTAATACTGCAAAGTCAGTTCCACAACTACACTTTTCACTGGGAATTACATCAATTAAATCTAATTTTTCAAAAACTAACTGAACAGCTAATTGCTTCTGACTTCCTTGCCTAAGAAAGTCTGCTTCAAATTTTTTGCTAATAAGTTGCTGAAAAATTCTGAAGGATTGTGTAACAATGTTTACAGTGAACTCCCGGGGCCATTTCAGTCCACCTCTGTCAATAAGATGCAAATACTCACAAACCTCCTTATTTGAGCTTTCATGTTCTAAATTTCTGTCACATGCTAACATTAGTTTGCACTGAGAACATTTTATATTTAGGGTTACCTTATGCGCTACATAACCAGCAATATAGATTAAAGTAAAAAATGCTGCATCTATTACTTCACCATGTTCATTGAAAGTTTCAGAGAACAATGAAGGTATTTCAAAATTTTCTGTAGTATCAGGGGCATCATTGAAGTCTAGGCTTTTGATTGTGAATTTCCCTACCTTTTCAGAGAACATATGAATTAGGCTCAGAATTTTGAGCTTGCGTTCTGACTGCACGACTTGTCTGAAGGAAATGTTATAATTCCCACCACTCATCTGGCGATATCACCCAAAACGGGCTTCTAAATTGTCAGTTTGAAATTTGCCTAATAACACATATGTCACACCAAATGTATGGAAAAGATAATCAATGATTTCAATGACAGTATCAGTAGTGAATTTAAGAGCAAAATGAGTTTCTTTAGACAACATCCCTCCCTTGGTGGGAAGCTTTAAAGCAGATTTCTGTGAAGCACTTAATTCACTTAAACGGCCCCATGCACTGAGCCAGGAGCTGAAGTGATGCAAAAATGCCACTTTATCATCTGATAAATCTTTAATAGGTTGGCAAAATTTATTCAGACTATGTATACCTTGATGTGGATGCTTAACATTTATTATCCACCACCATCTTAGAACAAAATCAATAAATTCTTTTGTACCTGTGCTTTCACAGCTTAACTCTTCTTTATGCACCTCAAGAGCTGCACTGTTACTTTCATGAAAGAGATTTAGTGCATGAGCAACATTCTGTCGTTCGGTTGCCGTTGGGAACAAAACTTTTTGTGAAAGCCGTGGGGCTTGTTTTACAACATGATTCCTTTCACTCTCATAAATCTGTTTCAAAGGTTGCAAGCTTGTAGAACACAATTCTCTATGGTCAGTAGGGCATGGATAATATAAGGTTTGATTTGTGGAAGTTTGGTTCAACCAGTTATTTCTAATGGCTTTTATTAAATGAACAGTGTCAAAAAGAAAAAACTTTTTTTCATCACAGTGAGGGTGTTGAATGCATGGTTTCAATTGGCCACCACACATAATTTCAAACATGTTTGCGATTGATCCTGTTTTTGTCTGAAATTAAGCATAAAACTGTATAACCTCAGTCTGCTAAAATGTCTAGGACTTGCAGGGTTTCAGCTGTAGCATTTTTTACCGGAACCAAGGCAACAACATCTTTATTCTTTGATAACAATGAAGAAATCATGAAAGTCTGAATTGTGGTAGCTGCTGTCTTTGAATTTACAGAAAAACCAGCAAGATGGCCTTGTTGGAAACTAACAGATGGTGTAATGTAAATTTCATCTATTAGGAGATTAACTATCTTATCATGATTTTCAAGAAGATCTACTTTCTTTTTAAAATAAGCTTTATGGCAGTTAATGTTACTTGCACCTTTTTGTTTTAGGGCTGTACCTAGTTTTTTCAAGTACATAGGATGTGGTAGTGTAAGTACAGCACTGTTTCTTATCATTGTGTATGATGCAGGATAGGAAAAATAAAGTGTAGAAGCCCACACCAGAAGATCTGAAGTCTATCTCACTTGTGTTGAGGTAATTAATTTAACTTGTTCTGTTAAAAATTTCAGTTTTAATTTAATACCTTTGTCATCTTCAGCATCATTATCCTCTGTCTCATCACAACATTGTATCAATAAATTTGTAGCTGCAGAAAGTTTTTGGGGAAAACTCATGTTTTTTAATTTATATGAAGTTAAATGGCTAATTAAACTAGCAATTTTTTTATTTTTTTTTTGATTGGAGGTTTAACGACCACCGTGAGCATTTCAACATTTTATTGACAAAAGGCATGATACAGCTCGTCACACTGGACAAGGAAAGATTACAGAGAAAAACATGAATGATACATGAAAATGATATATACATGAATAAGGGCCATAGCCACCCAAAAGGATAAAAACAAAATGCTAAAAACCCACAATGGGGACAGACCTGTGACACTGAACACACGTAAAAGACTTTAGGTCAATGACCTGTGATACAATATATAGAGCTTGAGAATACATTAAAAATACAGGATGCACAATAAATAAACAGTGAAGTTAAAGTTTCGAACTCAGCACAACATAGGAGCACAGTGCATATAACATGAGTGGTGCACATTGACATATCAGAAGATCACAAAACAGTTCAGAAACCACTTAATATACAATGCTAAGAAAAACAAGAAAAGTGAAGAGCAAGTAACATACTACACATATTTACATGCAGAAGCACAGCCTGCTGGAGCAGAACAAAAATAAGTAAAATAACTCAGTAAGCAAGGTACTAGCAAGGTGAAGAGAACAGCCAAACACCAAAACAAAGACAATCCAAAAGAGGACACAATCATGTCCCCAGTAGGATGGCAGAACCATGAATAGAAAACCACCCGTTGCGCTGGGCCCAGGTGTTCTGAAAGGTGGCGATTGTGTGTGTGGAAGTTGCAGCTGTGAGTTCCAACCGGAGGCGCGCCACAAGCCGGCCCCGAAAGCTAGCCCGCAGCAGCCCACCGGCCGACAGAAGGGATGGAAGTTCAGGAGAATTCCTGAGAGATTGATGAAATGAGTGAATCACTTGCTTGGTAAGTACGAAAAGAAAGCAGCAGGCATCCGGAAGGCGGGTGGGCGGATGTTTTGTGAGCAACAGCCACGGATATGCTTGAAACGGCAAGTCCTGGGAGCAAATTATGTCAGCTAACCGGAAAACAGTATGAAGAAGTGGCAGCAAGATAGGGCAGTGGCAGTACATATGAGCGACGTCTCCGTCAACGCCACAGAAAGGACAGAGAATAGAAGGGATAAGAGACATGCGATAGAGAAGATGGGGGACAGGGAGCCGGCGAGGAAGGAACCGCCAGTGGGTGTTACGTTCTAGCGGAGAAGAAAGGGGGAAAAGAAGCAGACCAAACGGCCAGGGAGGAGGAAGGAGAAACCCCGGAAATGGGATGGGGGACTCAGAGGGAGCTCGAAGGAGACGGTACAGGGCAGCGGTAGTAAAAGAAAGGACAGGGGCGACAGAGTCACGAAAAGGAAGAAAGAAAGGGAGAAGGAGGCTGGGGCCGTGGACGACGAGGAGGCCGTTGTCAGAAACAAGAGAAGGATAGAGAAGCTGAAGAGAGAAACGGAGAAGGGCATAGTCGTCCTCAAGGGAAGGAGTTGGGGTGGAAAAGAGTAAGTCGAGAGGTTTCCAGGAAAAATCGGGATTAATGAGGGCCTGCACGGTTAGGATGCCGGCACGAAACCATGAGAAAAAAGAAAGAACGGTTGATCGTGGGGGTGAACCAGGGTAGAGAAAAAGAGTGGTTCTGCAAGGAGATCCAGGGTGGTGGTAGGAGGAGAGCGAGAGAGAGGGAGGGAACGGAAAAGCGCTAGAGCCTCAGATAAAATAGTAGGAAAGTTTGAAGTGGGAATAGTAAAGTAGTCCATCCTGAGGAAAAGAAGAAAAGTGAAGGATGGATCGCGAAGAGAAAGAATAACGTCAAGAGAAAGTGTAAGAGAAGGAAAAGGCGAAGTGACGAGACGAAGGAAGGAGGCGATGCGGTATGCACGATAGTAACAATGAACATCTATAAGATTAATGCCCCCATGGTTGACAGGGAGATATAGCGTCGGAGCGGCTGACCAGTGCTTGGAGGCCCAGATGACTGAAGTAAAGATGCTGTTGAGTTCCGTCAGGCGGGTTGACAAGAAGACGGTGGAGGTCCAGGAATAGGTGCAGAGGGAAAGTAAGTATCGTCGAACAATGTGAGCTCGCTGACAGTAAGAAGTAATGGGAATCGCAAATCTCCAAAACGCTGCTTGATGACGTAACCCAGACTGCAAACTGGTCCATGTCAAAAGGCCCGCAGTATAGGGGTGACCGATATGGGCTCCAAGGATCTTCTGAGTCGAGGAGGACCAGACCGCATCCCAGGGAATACCGGTCCGGCCCATCCACGACCCACACCACAAACCAGTACTTTTGGTGACATTAAGCGAAGCGCCAGAAACAGTAGCGTAAAGATGGTAGGTGGAGAGAAGATTGTCGAACTGGACGTCCTGGCGGAGACAGAAGGTTGCGTCATCTGCAAACGCTGTAAGAACGCACTCATGGTGCCTAGTGCTGGCAACTGACGGAGGAAGAGTAGACAGGAGTGACCTTCGAGCAGCCAGGAGGAATGGTTCAAAGACAATGGCGAAGAGTTGCCCTGAGAGGGGGCAACCCTGCCGGATTCCTCGAAGAAAAGGTACGGTCGCCGTTAAAAAGGAGGCGGTCCGGACGTGGAAGAAAGCGCCCCGATAGAGGTTGAGAATGAGAGAAACGAAGGAGGAAGGAAGGCCAAAGCCGTGAAGAGTGGCAGAAAGAAAGTCGTGGGAGATGTTGTCGAATGCTGAACTCTGCTCAAGGTTAAACAGGGCGAGGGGTTCTGAGAGGGTGCGGGCGAGAAAAACTATGGAGATGTTGTTTGAAATGGACCGACCAGGCACAGTGTAGGACTGGTCGGGGGAGATAAGAAAGGGAAGCATAAAGTTCAAGCGGCGAGAGAGAAGTTTTGTGAAAAGCTTATAGTCTAGATTGAGAATGGAAATGGGGCGCCAGTTTCGCAAGTCCAAAAGGTCTCCCTTTTTGGGCAGCAAGATGATATGCACTACAGTAAACTCCGGCGGCAGTGCGAAAGAGGTTTGGGCGCAAGAAAAGCAAGCGAGAAGAAAAGGCATCAAAGACGGGCGGAAGGCCCGGTAAAAGGAGAAGGGAAGGCCGTCAGGTCCCGGGGATGCGCGGGAATTAAGGGAGGCAAACGCCTCCCGAAATTCAGCAGGAGAGAAGGCGGAAAGAAGAGGATCACAGAGTCGGGGTGGGACCTTAGGCAGAGCTGAAAAAAGAGGGGAGGAAGAGATAGCATCAGTAGGCACCACCGCACGAAATTTGTCCTGGAAAAAGCGCCGAACTTCCGTGCAGAGACGTGAAGGGTCAGATGAGATAGTACCATCAGACAGGCGAAGGTGGCGTAGCGTCTGCGACGTACGGTGTGTTCTTTCGGTACGTGAGAGCTCCTCGTAGGAAATCTCCGGTGAAGAAAGATGAAGCATCTTCAGCCTGCGAGTAGCCTCCACGGCGAGCGGATGGAGTTTCGCTCGTAAAGCATCCTGAACAACAAGGTAAGCGGGATCTTGTAAGGGGATTGCAGCCAAGGAGCAACGGAGATTACAAATATCCTTCGCACGTTCGTTACGAATAGCGAACGAAAGACGGCGTACGAGCAGACGAAGATCGTGTTTGATGTCTAACCATAGACGAAGGGTACTGGAAGCGGTACTGATGAGATGTTGTCTATCAGCAAGAAAACGGCGGACGTCGGCGCAAAACGCCACATCCAAGAGTAAAGAATCATCGAAGGTCCAGGAGCGTTGTCTGGAAGCCGGGAAAGAGGAAACGCAGATGGTAAGCGCCACAGCAGAATGGTCGGAAGAGGTAGATGGATGATGTCTCGCCGTAGTGATCGCTGGAAGCAGTAGTGTGATGACATATATGCGATCGAGACGTGCTGCCGCCGAACCTTGTGCTGGAGAATTCCGCCAAGTATAAGAAATGGTGTCCGGGTGAAGATGCCGGTACGAATCAACAAAATGGAAATCGGTAATAAGTTGAGTAAGCAGATCGACAAGAAGGGAGCGATGCTCCCCTCCTGTAGACGTGCGGTCAAGCAACGGATGTAGAGTGCAGTTGAAGTCACCCCCGAGGATGCAAAAGTCCCCGGGGGGACCGCCTCAAGCGCAGCCCGAAAGCAATGAAAAAGCGGAAGGAGTTGAGAGTCGTCAGTAGGAATATACACATTAAAGATATGATATGGTACACAATTGATGCAAAATGTAAAACATTGTAATTGATCGGGAAATAAGTTGGTAACAGCAACAGAAGTGATAGATGGGCGAAAACGGTGATGTATTCCGACAGCAATTCCGCCTGAACGCAGTACACGATGGGCATGATGGAAGGTGTACTGCCATCGGCGCCACTGATGGAAAGGTGTTGTTGGCGAGCACCACGTTTCCTGGAGCAGGAGGACATCGGCACAAATTGCCGAGAGGTCCTCATGCACGGCGGAATTCACCTCGGGGGATCCAAACCCCCGACAGTTGAAGGAAACTACCGTGAAAGTGCCAGGTCACCCGGCGACGCGGTGAGCCTGGTGATAGAAATCTTGAGTCCGTTGATCTGTTTACGAATGAACTTGGCCGTCTTAGCGGAAGGACTAGATAAGTAAGAAGAATTGTCCACAAGCTTATCCAGATCGGAAAGCTGTTGCAGGATTGCAGGAAGTCCAGCTTCATGGGTCTTCGCATACTGGAGGAAGCCGTGCGCTTTTTGCGTGTAACAGGTGAGAGCATGTAACTCCTCATACGTAAGAGGCAAAGACGGGAACGATGTGTCGCGAAGATTCTGATCAAAGTCTTCATATGAAACCATTGGAGAGGAAGGGTCAGAAGTGGTATCAAAGTCTTGAAGATAAGATGGTTTCTGGCGGGTCTGGGACGAGGAGCGAGTGGAGCTCCCAGCAGCTCTCCCTCGCTTGGTGATGCTGCGAGGAGATTTGGGCGCTGTCCTCTTATCTTGGCGAGCGCTGTGATCAGGCTCGGAGGTGTCACTCATAGTCTGTTCCGTACTGGTAGAAGCGCCGTCAGTATCTGCAATTGATACTTCAGTAGCTGACAAGACACGGTCGTCCGCGGAGTCAGCAGGTGGATCGGGGGCGCGGAATGTGGAGGACTCCGGCAGCACTGGAAAGTCAGTCGCGGAGAGAGATGGCTGCACACCAGTCGATGACGGAGCCCTTTCTCGTCTCAGAGGGGCTTCAGACGAAAGTCGTGGAGGCAAGGGCGAGTCAGAGGATTGAAAAGAAGTCACCTGCGGTGAATCTTGTGGGGCAGCATCAGCATTGCGACACTGCTTGTAAAAGTGCCCAAACTTCTTGCATTTGCTGCAGTGATGTTCAGTGAGCACATCAATATAGCGGATCTGGTTACCGCACTTGACTTTGAATTGAGTCGGGATGGTCTGGATGTCCTCCGGGGAAGAAAAAACAACTCTATCCACGCGCCGAGCGCCGAGCAGGGTGTTGTCGTCGGGGTCTTTAGGGGCAGCAGAATATGTCTGAATCGTTCCAACCACGCGGCCGAATGACGCAAGAACCACAAATAAAACTGTATCGGTCACCTCCGGGGGTACCGGGTAGAAGGACACATTCAATGGGCGCTCGGCAACTGGGCTGGGAAGAAGATGTTGATCACCAATGGTGAGACCGGCATTCGTCACAGCACGAGCAGAGTCGGCCTTGGAAAAGTAAACCACAATCGTTCGGCCTCGCCGAAACATGTGAGAAATGGCATGTTTTGGAAATTGCCGCTTTAAAGCGGTGGAATAATCTTTGAAGAAGGTGTTTGGCAAGGATTCAAAGACAACACCTCTGTCTAAGATCGTAGTGAAAGCAGTACCTGCTGGCGAGTCTTGGGGAATTTCCAAAGAAATGGTATTTCCGTCACGTTGTAGTTGTGATTGGAGAGCTTCGGCGCCGGCGTACATGCCTTGCGGGGGGCGTTGCACAGTGGAAGAGGCCATGGCATTGGCATACGTAAACGATGACGTCAGAGGTTTAGATGACATGGGGAAGGCACCGTTGCACGAGACATCCATTACGTCATCGTCAGCAACGAAGGTGGTGGCAGCTTGAGATGAGTGAGAAGGCAACGGAACAGCCTGAGGAAAGGGGTTGTTCACGTCACGAGTTGAGGGCAGTGCAACGCCGCCACGTGGGGAGGGAAGCGAAGCAGCACCCATGGAAGAAGAAGAGGTTGTCATCAACAGCGAAGGAACACCGGAAGTGAGATCCTGATCCGGGGCCTCACTGCCGGAAGACGCCATTTGCAATGGCGCCGACTATCGTAGCTTCGACCAGCTCGGCCGAGAGATAAACAAGTTGTAATAGCAAAAGAAAAAAGCAACTCACCAATCTGGGAGTAATCACAAACGATAGCGGAACCTTCCAAAGGGAAATGCTGCGAAACTTGGGATACACAACTCTCTAGAAACACACAAAATACGCACGAATTGACGGAGCTCAGAAGCCGCAACACCTACCACCGTGAGCAACTCAATGGGCTATAAGCAGTCGCCCGTCCCTAATTTAGGGTCACTGGTTCCAGGGAAGGGAGGGAGCCAGTGCCGTAAGACAAACACAACATCCATGCCAGACCGGGATTCGAACCCGGACCCCTTACGGACGAATGATCAGAGGCCAACGCCTTATACCACTGCGCCACCGGGGCGGCCTATCAAATTTGGTCCACCTATCACATTTTTTCTCTGGTCCCAATAGCCACTCAAATGAATGCATATCAACAGAAGTACCAGAATGCCAAATATTGACTCCCAAATTACCATTTATTTTCAGATACAACAATTTGTGGACACCCTGAATCCTCAATTTTATAAAACAACATAAAAGAATCTCTACGAAGAAACACCCAATCACCACTAATTTTAGAACCACAAGAATTAGCAAACTTCTCAAAAGAGGTGATGGCATCTTCAGAACACCACAGCATGAATATCTTTTCATCCCGGGCAATTATTTCTTGATGCCTCTTAGATGGAGATTTTCGTTTGCTGGGCATTGTTTTGGTAAGGTAAGAAGGCTGGTTTACAAAAATGGTTGGATACGCATCTGCAGTAAGTCTAAGCTTTTTCCTTGGAACTACAAGTAAAGTTCCATCACTTTTAGTTACTCTATCTTCTCTTATAATAACAGTTTCACTGAAGTGATTTATACAATCCACAGCTGTATCACTTGGACTAAAATCAGCACGGTTAATGTTACATATCCACAAAGCACGTCTATGTTCAGGAAAAAAACACTGGTGTGTAACCTTTATCAGTATTATAGTTTGATTTACACCCTGGTACACAACACTTTCGTCCCATCTAAAAATAAGAGGAAACAAATGCTTAATTTGCATGTATGAATAATATAAATATATAGAAAACCAACAGATTCAAAAGACAGCTAGTCAAAATGCATGAATACACGTTTGGTCTCAGAATATATACATGCATTATAGAAAAGGAACGAACTAAACCAGGTATAAAAAAACCAGTTGATTCCAGAAGTGAAAAGTATATGGCTGATAACTTAATTATGGCATATCAAAAGAACTGAGATCGTAAAACTTCCACTCCTTTGTAAAATATGAGTAAATAAACATTAAATTTTAGAATACCAAACATTTGCAACAACTGGAAAAAGCGAGTCCAAAGAGTCAAATCTATAAATGGAGATATTAGATACTTCTGAAATTTATGCTAATAAAGAAGTTTTTTTTTCATGAGAAGAATTCTAGCCTTTCGAATTTTATCAGCGCCGCAAGTAGTTCCATACATTTCGTGTCAATGTGTTTTCAAATATGAACGGTATAAGTGGCAATTTTGTTACGAAAATAAGATTTGTTTTATAATTTTAATTCGAATTTTTCAAGTAATACTTTATCAAAAACTATAAACAGCACAGTGACATACATATTACTTACCTTGCAGACGTGAAAATTACGTAATTTAATCTAAAGTACAGCACAAACCAACCGGCATAAACATAAACAAACACACACCTCGGCCGCCCCGGTGGCGCAGTGGTCTAAGCGATGGCCTCTGATCATTCGTCCGAACGGGGTCCGGGTTCGAATCCCGGTGAGGCATGGATGTTGTGTTTGTCATACAACACTGGCTCTCTCCCTTCCCTGGAACCAGTGACCCTAAATTAGGGACGGGCGTCTGCTTATAGCCCATTGAGTTGCTCACGGTGGTCGTTAAGCCTCCAATAAAAAAAAACACCTCGGATAACAAACGCTGCAAGTAGCAAACGGTAAGTAGCATAAGTAGGATCCTTTGTGTGACGTCACAACCCAGAATTTCTGTCTGTGCTTGGGCCCGGTAAGAAACGAGATCTCGATGGCCCCACCACAGCCCGCGTACCAGTGGGCTGTGCCCTCCTTGCCCTTGACCCATTGGCGCCAACTTTATCCGATTGCCGTGTCGCTCTGGTACAAATACCTAGCGTCTCATCCCAATTATACGCCTCGCACAACTGCTCGTACTGTGCATGGATTCGACGTTTGGTTATCCTCACAGTCCGTGGAAGTTAAATGGAGGGAGTCCTCTGAGCGAACGTCTAAGAGAGTAGTAGAAAATACCATTTTTCGTAATTATTAGTTTAAGGAGATGAAAGATAGACACATAGATAGGGAGAGAGCGATGCCTTGTTAAGTTACGAACTCAAATTCATAAGGGCCGCCCCGGTGGCGCAGTGGTCTAAGCGATGGCCTGTGATCATTTGTCCGAAAGGGGTCTGGGTTCGAATCCCGGTGAGGCATGGATGCTGTGCTTGTCTTAGGGCACTGGTTCTCTCCCTTCCCTGGAACCAGTGACCCTAAAATAGGGACGGGCGACTGCTTATAGCCCATTGAGTTGCTCACTGTGGTCGTTAAACCTCCAATCAAAAAAAAAATTCATAAGAAGCCAAGCAGCCTTACGACAGAAAATATTAAAAACATGATGTAAGCAAAAATTTAAAATGTTAGCATGTTAAAGGCCTTGTAGGTTTGTATCCATGGTTCCCAGTACTACATACATTGAATAAATACTACGTACACTCGTACAGTATATACCTTGAAACATCTTTTGTTTTTACTGGGGATAACATTATTTAAAATTTGAGCCCCCTTGTACGATACTTAGCCTTCCCCCGTTCTGAGCTTCTTGCGTCGCCACTGACAGTCCTTCGGACTTCGGAGTGACTAGTGTACGTCACTCTCACGAGGCATGCAGTGTTTCACTGCTGGCCTGGAAAAAGATCAATGTGATCCTTTTCTTGTACTTTTTAAACGTATTTAATATATCTATGACTTACTTTGTTAAATAAACATGTCTGACACTGCCAATAATGAGTGTTCCTCAGAAAAGGTGAGAATTTCATTTGTGGAGCAGCAAAGCATCTACAAGCTGTCGCACTCATAGTAAATTCGCACTGTTTTCCGTAGCATTTGCCAGGGATGAATGGTGTTTTGCTAAAGACGGTCGACGTTAAAGTGGATGGCGTTCCGGCATCATGACGTCACACCATTCGTTCAGCTCGGCGCTCGGGAAACTTGTTCGGAGATCGGGGCTTGTGACTTGTGAGTCGCAGGATGTAAGCAAATATTGTCGTTTTGTCGTTGGACTTAGCGAATTAGAAATGTTGTATGTAACTCAGTTTTCACTGTAAAATAATTGTAATAATGAACAAAGGTTTTGTAGAAGTATATATATATATGGAGAGTATTTGAATTTTAAATTTTGTAAACCAGTGAATATTTTTACGGCTGTAGACTGTCAGAAATGATATAGAACTGAATACAATTCAATTACGATTACCCTTAGTTGTTTATTTGAATGCTTTTCAATCAGCCAATAATAATTCTCTTAATAATTGTTGTTATAACCTTCAAATAATTGCCATTGCCGCATATTACATATCCGATGCCCGCATCCCTTATAGCGTTGCAAAGGCTACTACCAGTCGTAGGAAGTAAAAGGTATTTGGAGTGGAATTTGCACTGCTATTGATAGAAATGTGATTAGGTAATCGTAATGGGTACTTTGTAATGGATTATCTAATGTCAACAGCTTCTTAAGAACAAATTAATTCGTTATTATGGCCTAGTCTGCGTGACAAATAACCACCAGAAAAATGAGTGAGAAAATGTGAAGTATGAAACGAAGAGGGTGGTGGGGGGTGGGGGTGGGGGGTGCTTGGCCCACAGTGTGCCTAGAACTGAATACCAACCCAGGATATATTTTTATGATGTTTTTGCTCATGTGTATAAATGTGGTATGTTGGTGAACATTTGGTTGTGTAATGAGGGCCAGACCCCTTTGGATAATGGGCAATGATGTGGAATACTGCCAAACCGTAAATCCCATTCGGCTGCCCCAGTGGGGCAGTGGTCTAAGCGATTACCTCTGATCATTCGTCCCAAAGGGGTCCAGGTTCGAATCCCGGTGAGGCATAAATGTTGTGTTTGTCTTACGGCACTGGCTCTGTCCTTTCCCTGTAACCAGTGACCCTAAATTAGGGACGGGTGACTGCTTATATCCCATTGAATTGCTCGCGGCCGCCCCGGTGGCGCAGTGGTCATAGCGATGGCTTCTGATCATTCGTCCGAAAGGGGTCCGGGTTCGAATCCCGGTGAGGCATGGATGTTGTGTTTGTCTTAACTGGCTCTCTCCCTTTCCTGGAACCAGTGGCCCTAAATTAGGGACGGGCGACTGCTTATAGCCGATCAAGTTCCTCACGGTGGTCGTTAAACCTCCAATCAAAAAAAAAATTGCTCACGGTGGTCGTTAAACCTCCTATAAAAAAATCCCATTCGTCCCATCTGAAATATATATATATACATACATATATGAAAAACTGACCATAGATTGGTGAGATGTAAGATGCACCTCAACACTAAACTTGAACGTGGCAAGCTCATAAGACAAACAAAATCTATTGACATAACCAACCTTAAAAAACACCATAATACCTTCAAGTTGGAACTGAAGAACAGGTTCTCTGCTTTAGAAGGCCTAACATCGGAAGAAGTGGACATCTCTGAAGTTAACAGAAAAGTAACCAAAGCTCTTATGGAAACAGCAACAAAATTAGCTGGGTCTAAGAACAAGTTGCATGTAAATAAATTATCAGGAAAAACCAAAATGTTGATGCAAAAAAGAAGAGAGATGAGGACAACTAAAGAAGATGTGACTTCCAAAGTGGAATATATAGAGCTATGCAAGACAGTAAGAAAAAGTATCACTGAAGACGTAAGAAAATTCAACTGTGAACTAGTGAGGAAAGCAATTGAAAACAACCAAAGCCTAAAGATAGCAAAAGGTCATCTCAGTAAGGGAAGAAAACAGATTATGGCTCTGAGAAAAGAAGATGGTTCTGTAACAAGAAATAGAGGCGAAATTTTGACAAGAGTGAAAGATTTCTACTCCAAATTATATGAAAGGGATTATACATGCACTCCAGACATCATGAAAGATACCAGTACCAGAGTTCCTCCAGTCCTTCCAGCAGAAGTTGCACATGCGGTCAAGAACATGAAGCGGGGAAAAGCTCCAGGAGAAGATGGAATTACTGTAGACATCATACAAGAAGCAAGTGGAGAAATCGAAATAGTACTCGCCCAAATTTTCAGTCGATGCCTTAATGAAGGAAAGATTCCTGAGGATTGGAACACCGCTACAATGATCCTGCTACATAAGAAAGGTGACATTGAGGATCTCGGAAACTACAGACCTATCAGCCTCCTATCAGTAGTTTATAAAATCTTCACTAAAGTTCTTTCACACCGCTTGAAGGTAACACTGGACATGGCTCAACCGAGAGAACAAGCTGGATTCAGGAGTGGCTACAGCACAATAGATCATATCCACGTGCTGAGAGAACTAATTGAAAGAGCTAGGGAATATG
Organism: Macrothele yani; assembly: GCA_039090855.1. Taxonomy (NCBI): domain Eukaryota; kingdom Metazoa; phylum Arthropoda; class Arachnida; order Araneae; family Macrothelidae; genus Macrothele; species Macrothele yani. Next base: position 83,529,011 of record CM077017.1, read on the forward strand.
AACTTCCATTGTGCATGGCTTTTATCGATTATGAAAAAGCCTTTGATTCGGTGAAACCATCAGCAGTTACAATGGCTCTGAAAACCTGCGGTATTGAAGATGCATACATTAATATTATTAATAACATCTTTGAAAATGCAAGTGCAAAGATTCGGCTGTTTGAAAATACAACACACGTAAAAATTGGAAAGGGAGTGAGACAAGGTGACACCATATCTCCGAAGCTCTTTAATGCCACATTGGAGGGTGTTTTTCAGTCGCTGAGCTGGGAAAACAAGGGGATAAAGATTAATGGAGATTATCTAACCCACCTACGTTTTGCTGATGACGTAGTCATTTTTGCAACTACCCCATCAGAGCTTCAGAGTATGATCCAGGAACTTGCTGACAAGAGTAAAGAAGTGGGATTAAAAATGAACTTTCAGAAGACAAAAGTGATGTTCAATGCTTTTACAAGAAATGAAGATTTATCGATTGATGGAGAAAAGCTGGAGATAACAGACACGTACGTTTATCTTGGACAGCAGATATCAAGTGAGGGTCACATTGATGAAGAAATTAATCGGCGTACAAAACTTGCCTGGAGAGCTTTTGGAAGAAACAGCATAATTTTCAAGAGCAATATGCCATTATGTCTTAAAAGAAAAGTGTTTGATCAATGCATCCTTCCAGTGCTTACGTATGGTGCAGAGACGTGGACCTTAACTAAAAGAGACATACAAAGGCTGCAGACAACTCAAAGAAGCATGGAGAGGTGCATACTTGGTGTAACCAGGAGAGATAAGAAGAGGAACTCGTGGATCCGAAAAATGACAAGAGTGGAAGACATCATGATCAGAGTTAAATCCCTGAAATGGCAATGGGCTGGACATACTGCCAGAAGGACAGATCATCGATGGACAGCCGAAATTTTAGATTGGATTCCAAGGGACAGGAAAAGACCCAGAAGAAGACCACATGGGAGATGGGTGGATGAAATTCGAAAGTATGCAGGGGTGACATGGAGGAGACTGGCACAAGACAGACCGTTGTGGAGGAAACTTGGGGAGACCTTCGTCCAGCAGTGGATTGATAATGGTTGACAATGATGATGATGATGATATGAAAAACTATATATCTGAAATATATACAAATAAAATGTCTGTTTATACACACATAGTTCATCCCATTAAGATAAAGCAACATCATTTTCACCACATAAGGCAATAACACACAGAATGCATAAGATACTTTTATTTACTAACCTCTTTTCATTGAAACATATCTGCAAAATGCAGGTACAGACATAGGGAGGGATGGTTATGTTTAGAAAGAACTATTTTGCCGTACCTTGGAACTAGCTAATGCCATGTTGCCACTTTGGTAGTGTTGAATTTGGTAGCCACAGTTTCAAACTATAGCTCTTCAGCAGAATTTCCATTGTAACAGTCTTAGTCGCAAAGAATTTGTGTTTATGCTGGACCATTATTTTCTACAGGCTTTCCATAGACTGTCGATGGTTTTAGGTTGTTAATTTCAAAGTTTTCATTTTAGGAGTGCAAACCCACAGAAGTCCATTGGGAGATTTAGCTGGAATGTCCAAGAAGGTAATAGCCTAAATATACAATGTCATTGCTCTGTCCCCGTTATTTTGTAAACAACGCATAGCAACTGAAAAATTGTCGTTCCGCCATCGCTGGGATCGAACCCCAGATCTCTCAATAACTAGCCAAGTGAGTTCGCTTTTTGCTATGGTGCCATCGCTATGTGTGGTTTATTTAACATCTGTAATAGAGTGTCCAATAATAGAGTCCATCCCATTAAGCTAAAGCTGCTTTGCCACATCTGGGGTTTGATTCCAGCGGTGTTGGAACAACAATTTTTCAGTTGCTATGCGTATATAAAATAATGTGTACAGAGTGATGACATCGTCTATTTATATTGTTTCCACGTATTTAAAATATATTTACCAGTTCTTTCACCCTTTGGATTTATTGGCTATAATTAAATATCTTGTCCTGTTATGCCACCAGATGGGGACATATCAGTTGCTGAGCCCATCAATATGGATTTGTGTAGTCAGATGCTGACTGATAAACAACACATACCGCTGTGAATTGTTGGCACCATAGCGCAAAGCGAACACACTCCGCTAGTTATCGAGAGATCTGGGGTTCGATCCCAGCGGTGTCAGAACAACAATTTCTCAGTTGCTATGCATTGTTTATAAAATAATGTGGACAGAGCGATGACTTTGTCTATTTACATTATTTCGACGCATTTGAAATACACTATATTGATAAAAGTCACCGGACACCCCTTCAAAAGCAAAATCCGCTGCGTTGTTAAGATGCGGGTACAGCTGCAAATGATATAAAAACAAGCCTGCAGCTGACCACGATCATATCACACTGTGAGGTTGAGTGAAAATGTCACGGTGGGAGAGAACTGACTTTGAGAAATGAAAGATTGTTGGGGGTTATATTAGTAGGTTGCCCATAAGAGAAACTGAGAGGCGTTTAAACATAACCTAGTCAACTGTTTTGGATGTACTGAATAAGTGGAAGACATATGGCATGCCTGAAGCAGCAAAACGTACCGGCAGACTAAAGAATATTAGTGTTAGAGGACGTCGAAGCCTTAGGAGAGTCGTTACAACTAATTGACGGAGTACTGCATAAGACCTCAGTGTACAAGTGAGTAAAATGCTGGAACCTCGGTATGTGCATGTACCATTCGCAGAGAACTTCATTCCATGGGTTACCGTAGTCGTGCGGCTGCTCATAAGCTTTTCATCTCCACTCGGAATGCTAATCGTCGTTCAGCATGGTGTAAAAAACATTTATGGTGGACCGTAAATCAATGAAAACAGGTCCTATGGACTGATATATCCAGATACATGATCCATCAGTCTGATGACCGTGTGTGGGTATGTCGGCAGCCGGGAGAACGCTATTTACCACAGGGTACTGTTCCTACGATCAAGTTTGGAGCTGGCAGTGTACTCATGTGAGTGTGTTTTTTGTGGTATGGTCCCTGCGCATTGGTTATCGTGGACAAACCTGTTAACCAGCACGTCTTCCTTGATATTCTGGACAATTATGCCCTACCAACTCTGTGGCAATGCTATGGAACCGAGCCTTGTTGGTACCAGCAGGATAATGCACCGATCCATAAAGCAAGGACTGTTACGACTTGGTTTGACGATAACTCCACATCATGTGTGGACCGGCCAGCAAAGAGCCCTGATCTTAATCCCATAGAGCCCCTATGAGATGAATTAGAGCACCGCATAAGAAGTTTGGAACCAAGGCCAAACTTCTTCTAAATGTTAAGCAACAGTTAGCGGCAGCATTATATACCAAATGAAAGCTCATACCTATCGCTGTGTTCCAAAACCTTGTCGAAAGCATGTCTCAAAGGGTCAGTGCATGCGTTAAAGCCAATGGTGGACCGACACTGTACTAATATATGTCAATAAATGCTATGTTGTGTTTCTCTTCTAGGTGACCGGTGACTTTTGTTAATATAGTGCATACATTTACTATTTCTAATTTTGCCAGAGTAGGTACATATGCACATGACGCATTTGCGCTTGTCCCATGGATTTTTTATTGGATCCCTCCCTTGAAGAAATTCTGTATGCACTGCTATGTCTGACAAGATATATGATGATTGAAATTAGTCTCAACAGTGTCATACCTTGTGCAAGACTGCCTTGCACAAGAGAAAAATTAACTGCCTTGCACAAGAGAAAATAGTCTCAACTATTTTCTCTTGTGCAAGGCAGTCTATGCTATCTGTGTGTTTAATTTTCAACAGTGAAATACTGCTGGTAATCCAGCATTTTACATGGTACCAAAGTGCAATAAAATAAATGATTAAAAAATGCAGTGTCTAATTCATACAGGACTAAGGATTATATCCTCACATTGAATATTCTGTAATGTGCCCTACATTTTTTTCTTTTATCACTTATCATTAATTTTAAATGGGTGCATAATAACAGCTTTACTATATCTATAGCAGAACAAACAGCTTTTAATTTCAGATTGTTAAAAAAGAAAAAGCAAAGAATAAAGAAAGTACATTCCTATAAATTAGTAATTCATATCTTATAGGAAAGTAATTAGTACACATAATTTTACATTTACAGGAAACTAAAAAATACACAGGTTGTTTTCCTGTAAATTGTGATTCACATGCACATACTGGGCGATATGCTCACGGTATTACAAACTGGCTCTATGAGACACCGTACATTGTATGATAAATTTAAATTTTTTATGATGAATTTCAATGAGACCATATGATGAATTTCCCCTCCAAGATTAAAGTTTTAATTATCCTGTGAACTACATGATCCCATATTACAGTGCCAGACAAATATTTAAGATTTATAGAAACCAGTTGGAATTTTTAGGATCCAGCCATTGCCGTAACACAGATTTGATAACTTAACTATAACTGAATGTATGTCTCCAAAGCTTTTACTAATAGAAGACACAGACCAAAGTACCCTTAACTGTATCCCAAGTAATGGGACCACACAGGCCTGCAGAGTAATTTTGCCACCCAAATCTGGAGCACTGCTCACATTTGACATCTTAAAGCCAGTCACAAGCAGACAAGTTGGGTAAATGAGGCACTCTAATGCCACTATCATCCTAAAGTGATATCTGCATTGGCTATAGCTAAAGATGTCAAGCAAGCAAATCTCTCTCCCCCTCTGACACCTTCAAAAAATTAAGTTGCAATCCTTCAGAAATGAAGCACTTTCGACAGCCATCAACACGTGAATAAATAGTATTGTTCTTTTCTTGCCAAAGTTTTACTTATGCAGCTTTGCTTACATAATATGTAACCAATAGCATATTTTGTAAGCGGGAATTATTTTTCGTTTCTTTTTTGGCAAAAAAAATATGTAAATAGTAAAAAGTCTAGGATTTTGTCTGGGACTTTTTTTTATTTTCAAAAAAAAAAAAAGCCCACCTTGTTTTCCACACACACACACACACACACACACACTTTAGCAATAGAAGGCAAAAAGCTGCTTTTCTTGTAGTGGGGGGAGGAACCAATGCTTTCTCAATTAAATCTAACAATTTCTTTGTCACTGTTACAAAATATTTCACATCAGTTTTTATTGAATTTGCTGTTTATCTCAAAAATGTATTTTAACCCTCTTATCACAAGTGGAAGCAGGCATATAACAAGGTTATTTTTTTATTCTGTTCCTGGGCACATGCTGTTCCTGCTTACATGTTAAGTTGGCCCCCTCCCTGGAAGGGTTGAAATACATTTTCCCCGTAGTGCAACAAATTCACTTTATGAATTACAGGAAAATTAATTTTGACCATTCCAGGGGGGGGTTGTCAGAAGAGTGTGAAATTCACAAATGTATATACATAACATTACTTTCTGTAGTTGATTTTAGATTGTAAAGTATGGGCTCTACCCTACGATGCAGTGGTCTAAGCGCTGGCTTCTGACCATTCGTCCAAGGGTCTTGGTTTGAATCCCGATGAGGTATAGATATTGTGTTTGTCTTGCGGCACTAGCTCTCTCCCTTTCCTGGAACCAGTGACCATAAATTAAGGACTGATGACTGCTTATAACCCATTGAGTTGCTCACGGTGGTAGGTGTTGCGACTTCTGAGCTCCGTCAATTCGTGCGTATTTTGTGTGTTTCTAGAGAGTTGTGTATCCCAAGTTTCGCAGCATTTCCCTTTGGAAGGTTCCGCTATCGTTTGTGATTACTCCCAGATTGGTGAGTTGCTTTTTTCTTTTGCTATTACAACTTGTTTATCTCTCGGCCGAGCTGGTCGAAGCTACGATAGTCGGCGCCATTGCAAATGGCGTCTTCCGGCAGTGAGGCCCCGGATCAGGATCTCACTTCCGGTGTTCCTTCGCTGTTGATGACAACCTCTTCTTCTTCCATGGGTGCTGCTTCGCTTCCCTCCCCACGTGGCGGCGTTGCACTGCCCTCAACTCGTGACGTGAACAACCCCTTTCCTCAGGCTGTTCCGTTGCCTTCTCACTCATCTCAAGCTGCCACCACCTTCGTTGCTGACGATGACGTAATGGATGTCTCGTGCAACGGTGCCTTCCCCATGTCATCTAAACCTCTGACGTCATCGTTTACGTATGCCAATGCCATGGCCTCTTCCACTGTGCAACGCCCCCCGCAAGGCATGTACGCCGGCGCCGAAGCTCTCCAATCACAACTACAACGTGACGGAAATACCATTTCTTTGGAAATTCCCCAAGACTCGCCAGCAGGTACTGCTTTCACTACGATCTTAGACAGAGGTGTTGTCTTTGAATCCTTGCCAAACACCTTCTTCAAAGATTATTCCACCGCTTTAAAGCGGCAATTTCCAAAACATGCCATTTCTCACATGTTTCGGCGAGGCCGAACGATTGTGGTTTACTTTTCCAAGGCCGACTCTGCTCGTGCTGTGACGAATGCCGGTCTCACCATTGGTGATCAACATCTTCTTCCCAGCCCAGTTGCCGAGCGCCCATTGAATGTGTCCTTCTACCCGGTACCCCCGGAGGTGACCGATACAGTTTTATTTGTGGTTCTTGCGTCATTCGGCCGCGTGGTTGGAACGATTCAGACATATTCTGCTGCCCCTAAAGACCCCGACGACAACACCCTGCTCGGCGCTCGGCGCGTGGGTAGAGTTGTTTTTTCTTCCCCGGAGGACATCCAGACCATCCCGACTCAATTCAAAGTCAAGTGCGGTAACCAGATCCGCTATATTGATGTGCTCACTGAACATCACTGCAGCAAATGCAAGAAGTTTGGGCACTTTTACAAGCAGTGTCGCAATGCTGATGCTGCCCCACAAGATTCACCGCAGGTGACTTCTTTTCAATCCTCTGACTCGCCCTTGCCTCCACGACTTTCGTCTGAAGCCCCTCTGAGACGAGAAAGGGCTCCGTCATCGACTGGTGTGCAGCCATCTCTCTCCGCGACTGACTTTCCAGTGCTGCCGGAGTCCTCCACATTCCGCGCCCCCGATCCACCTGCTGACTCCGCGGACGACCGTGTCTTGTCAGCTACTGAAGTATCAATTGCAGATACTGACGGCGCTTCCACCAGTACGGAACAGACCATGAGTGACACCTCCGAGCCTGATCACAGCGCTCGCCAAGATAAGAGGACAGCGCCCAAATCTCCTCGCAACACCACCAAGCGAGGGAGAGCTGCTGTTAGCTCCACTCGCTCCTCGTCCCGGACCCGCCAGAAACCATCTTATCTTCAAGACTTTGATACCACTTCTGACCCATCCTCTCCAATAGTTTCATATGAAGACTTTGATCAGAATCTTCGCGACACATCGTTCCCGTCTTTGCCTCTTACGTATGAGGAGTTACATGCTCTCACCTGTTACACGCAAAAAGCGCACGGCTTCCTCCAGTATGCGAAGACCCATGAAGCTGGACTTCCTGCAATCCTGCAACAGCTTTCCGATCTGGATAAGCTTGTGGACAATTCTTCTTACTTATCTGGTCCTTCCGCTAAGACGGCCAAGTTCATTCGTAAACAGATCCACGGACTCAAGATTTCTGTCACCAGGCTCACCGCGTCGCCGGGTGACCTGGCACTTTCACGGTAGTTTCCTTCAACTGTCGGGGGTTTGGATCCCCCGAGGTGAATTCCGCCGTGCATGAGGACCTCTCGGCAATTTGTGCCGATGCCCTCCTGCTCCAGGAAACGTGGTGCTCGCATACAACACCTTTCCATCAGTGGCGCCGATGGCAGTACACCTTCCATCATGCCCATCGTGTACTGCGTTCAGGCGGAATTGCTGTCGGAATACATCACCGTTTTCGCCCATCTATCACTTCTGTTGCTGTTACCAACTTATTTACCGATCAATTACAATGTTTTACATTTTGCATCAATTGTGTACCATATCATATCTTTAATGTGTATATTCCTACTGACGACTCTCAACTCCTTCCGCTTTTTCATTGCTTTCGGGCTGCGCTTGAGGCGGTCCCCCCGGGGACTTTTGCATCCTCGGGGGTGACTTCAACTGCACTCTACATCCGTTGCTTGACCGCACGTCTACAGGAGGGGAGCATCGCTCCCTTCTTGTCGATCTGCTTACTCAACTTATTACCGATTTCCATTTTGTTGATTCGTACCGGCATCTTCACCCGGACACCATTTCTTATACTTGGCGGAATTCTCCAGCACAAGGTTCGGCGGCAGCACGTCTAGATCGCATATATGTCATCCAAATACTGCTTCCAGCGATCACTACGGCGAGACATCATCCATCTACCTCTTCCGACCATTCTGCTGTGGCGCTTACCATCTGCGTTTCCTCTTTCCCGGCTTCCAGACAACGCTCCTGGACCTTCGATGATTCTTTACTCTTGGATGTGGCGTTTTGCGCCGACGTCCGCCGTTTTCTTGCTGATAGACAACATCTCATCAGTACCGCTTCCAGTACCCTTCGTCTATGGTTAGACATCAAACACGATCTTCGTCTGCTCGTACGCCGTCTTTCGTTCGCTATTCGTAACGAACGTGCGAAGGATATTTGTAATCTCCGTTGCTCCTTGGCTGCAATCCCCTTACAAGATCCCGCTTACCTTGTTGTTCAGGATGCTTTACGAGCGAAACTCCATCCGCTCGCCGTGGAGGCTACTCGCAGGCTGAAGATGCTTCATCTTTCTTCACCGGAGATTTCCTACGAGGAGCTCTCACGTACCGAAAGAACACACCGTACGTCGCAGACGCTACGCCACCTTCGCCTGCCTGATGGTACTATCTCATCTGACCCTTCACGTCTCTGCACGAAAGTTCGGCGCTTTTTCCAGGACAAATTTCGTGCGGTGGTGCCTACTAGTGCTATCTCTTCCTCCCCTCTTTTTTCAGCTCTGCCTAAGGTCCCACCCCGACTCTGTGATCCTCTTCTTTCCGCCTTCTCTCCTGCTGAATTTCGGGAGGCGTTTGCCTCCCTTAATTCCCGCGCATCCCCGGGACCTGACGGCCTTCCCTTCTCCTTTTACCGCGCCTTCCGCCCATCTTTGATGCCCTTTCTTCTCGCTAGCTTTTCTTGCGCCCAAACCTCTTTCGCACTGCCGCCGGAGTTTACTGTAGCGCATATCATCTTGCTGCCCAAAAAGGGAAACCTTTTGGACTTGCGAAACTGGCGCCCCATTTCCATTCTCAATCTAGACTATAAGCTTTTCACAAAACTTCTCTCTCGCCGCTTGAACTCTGTGCTTCCCTTTCTTATCTCCCCCGACCAGTCCTACACTGTGCATGGTCGGTCCATTTCTAACAACATCTCCTTCCTCCAGAACATAGTTTTTCTCGCCCACACCCTCTCAGAACTCCTCGCCCTGTTTAACCTTGAGCAGAGTTCAGCATTCGACAACATCTCCCACGACTTTCTTTCTGCCACTCTTCACGGCTTTGGCCTTCCTTCCTCCTTCGTTTCTCTCCTTCTCAACCTCTATCGGGGCGCTTTCTTCCACGTCCGGACCGCCTCCTTTTTAACGGCGCCCGTACCTTTTCTTCGAGGAATCCGGCAGGGCTGCCCCTCTCAGGGCAACTCTTCGCCATTGTCTTTGAACCATTCCTCCTGGCTGCTCGAAGATCACTCCTGTCTACTCTTCCTCCGTCAGTTGCCAGCACTAGGCACCATGAGTGCGTACTTACAGCGTTTGCAGATGACGCAACCTTCTGTCTCCGCCAGGACGTCCAGTTCGACAATCTTCTCTCCACCTACCATCTTTACGTTACTGTTTCTGGCGCTTCGCTTAATGTCACCAAAAGTACTGGTTTGTGGTGTGGGTCGTGGGTGGGCCGGACCGATACCCCCTGGGGTGCGGTCTGGTCCTCCTCGACTCAGAAGATCCTTTGAGCCCATATCGGTCACCCATATACTGCGGGCCTTTTGACATGGACCAGTTTGCAGTCTAGGTTACGTCATCAAGCAGCGTTTTGGAGATTTGCGATTCCCATTACTTCTTACTGTCAGCGAGCTCACATTGTTCGACGATACTTACTTTCCCTCTGCACCTATTCCTGGACCTCCACCGTCTTCTTGTCAACCCGCCTGACGGAACTCAACAGCATCTTTACTTCAGTAATCTGGGCCTCCAAGCACTGGTCAGCCGCTCCGACGTTATATCTCCCTGTCAAGCATGGGGGCATTAATCTTATAGATGTTCACTGTTACTATCGTGCATACCGCATCGCCTCCTTCCTTCGTCTCGTCATTTCGCCTTCTCCTTCTCTTACACTTTCTCTTGACGTTATTCTTTCTCTTCGCGATCCATCCTTCACTTTTCTTCTTTTCCTCAGGATGGACTACTTTACTATTCCCACTTCAAACTTTCCTACTATTTTATCTGAGGCTCTAGCGCTTTTCCGTTCCCTCCCTCTCTCTCGCTCTCCTCCTACCACCACCCTGGATCTCCTTGCAGAACCACTCTTTTTCTCTACCCTGGTTCACCCCCCCTCCCCGATCAACCTTTCTTTCTTTTTTTCTCATGGTTCCGTGCCGGCATCCTAACCGTGCAGGACCTCATTAATTCCGATTTTTCCTGGAAATCCCTCGACTTACTCTTTTCCACCCCAACTCCTTCCCTTGAGGACGACTATGCCCTTCTCCGTTTCTCTCTTCAGCTTCTCTATCCTTCTCTTGTTTCTGACAACGGCCTCCTCGTCGTCCCCGGCCCCAGCCTCCTTCTCCCTTTCTTTCTTCCTTTTCGTGACTCTGTCGCCCCTGTCCTTTCTTTTACTACCGCTGCCCTGTACCGTCTCCTTCGAGCTCCCTCTGAGTCCCCCATCCCATTTCCGGGGTTTCTCCTTCCTCCTCCCTGGCCGTTTGGTCTGCTTCTTTTCCCCCTTTCTTCTCCGCTAGAACGTAACACCCACTGGCGGTTCCTTCATCGCCGGCTCCCTGTCCCCCATCTTCTCTATCGCATGTCTCTTATCTCTTCTCCTCTCTGTCCTTTCTGTGGCGTTAACGGAGACGTCGCTCATATGTACTGCCACTGCCCTATCTTGCTGCCACTTCTTCATACTGTTTTCCGGTTAGCTGACATAATTTGCTCCCAGGACTTGCCGTTTCAAGCATATCCGTGGCTGTTGCTCACAAAACATCCGCCCACCCGTCTTCCGGATGCCTGCTGCTTTCTTTTCGTACTTACCAAGCCAGTGATTCACTCATTTCATCAATCTCTCAGGAATTCTCCTGAACTTCCATCCCTTCTGTCGGCGGTGGGCGGCTGCGGGCTAGCTTTCGGGGCCGGCTTGTGGCGCGCCTCCGGTTGGAACTCACAGCTGCAACTTCCGCACACGCAATCGCCACCTTTCAGAACACCTGGGCCCAGCGCACCGGGTGGTTTTCTATTCATGGTTCTGCCATCCTACTGGTGACTTGATTGTGTCCTCTTTTGGATTGTCTTTGTTTTGGTGTTTGGCTGTTCTCTTCACCTTGCTAGTACCTTGCTTACTGAGTGATTTTACTTATTTTTGTTCTGCTCCAGCAGGCTGTGCTTCTGCATGCAAATATGTATAGTATGTTACTTGCTCTTCACTTTTCTTGTTTTTCTTAGCATTGTATATTAAGTGGTTTCTGAACTGTTTTGTGATCTTCTGATATGTCAATGTGCACCACTCATGTTATATGCACTGTGCTCCTATGTAGTGCTGAGTTCGAAACTTTAACTTCACTGTTTATTTATTGAGCATCCTGCATTTTTAATGTATTCTCAAGCTCTATGTATTGTATCACAGGTCATTGACCTAAAGTCTTTTACGTGTGTTCAGTGTCACAGGTCTGTCCCCATTGTGGGTTTTTAGCATTTTGTATTTATCCTTTTGGGTGGCTATGCCCCTTATTCATGTATATATATCATTTTCATGTATCATTCATGTTTTTCTCTGTATTCTTTCCTTGTCCAGTGTGACGAGCTGTATCATGCCTTTTGTCAATAAAATGTTGAAATGCTCACACTGGTTGTTAAACATCAAAAAGAAAAAAAAGTAATGAAAGGGCTAATTTATTTAAAAACATACTTTCTATAATAGATACTTTGAAACCCCAAAACATGAACTCCCGTACATTATTTCTTATTTAAAACAATAAAAAGTAAATATATGCCATCCTTAAATATATCTGCTTTGGTATTTATTCCAAATATACTATATTTGCACATAAATGCCAAACAATTTGGCATCTTAGGTAGTTTCATTGAATTATTCTATGTAGTAAAAACAATAATCAGCTGTGTTGTCTGTTTTTTTATCCAAAATATATATACATCCACTTGGTACTTCTAAATAGCATTACTTCTAATCTCATTATTCAACCTTCCTTTTCAAAATTATGTTTTTTCTTTGGGGGGGGGGGGGGGAAGCAAGGTTTTTTAATATAAAAAATGATCTTTACATTGAAACAGTAATACACAATTATGAAAAGTAAACCAACAATTTTTTCATGTAAATGAGTATTTTATTGAAAATCTTTAAATAAAACTGATGTTTTGCAGTAAATAATGCATGATTCCCAAATGTGTGCTTCAGCTCCAAATAAAAATCCAGGTTTACTAGAAGTTAAGTCTATGGTGAATTTGCAAGGAAATGTATAAAATAAAATAGTAAAATCCCCCCCCTTCCTCCAACACCAACAGCTAAATAACCTTAAAAGTGAAAATAATAAGTGAAAAGCTGAAAACACACAAAATGGTGAATCAGGGGTATGGTGTGCTCAACCTCTCATAAAAAAAAACTAGAGGAGCCAAGAATATTTGATTCTAGCTAAAAGTAAGGTTGACCAATAAACTTTTAGCTCTACAAAGGGTTACAATCCCCCCCCTCCCTGGATCAACCAGGAGCCTTCTGAGCAGATGTCCCATGAGGTGAAAAACCCATGTGCACAGAAGTGCCCACTGGATAACGAAGGATGGATTTAAGAAAAATTACAACTCACAGACTGATATTTAAAGATGCTATTTAAGAAAAACATCAGTAACAATAAAACCTACACAAAAAATCTGTCAACATTTGCTAAACTCAACAAGAAAACTTAGAATCAAAGAGTGAAACTCCTGATTGATTAAGTGCAAGTCACTGCACTTAAACAACATTGAACAAGTAGAAGCTAGGCTCTCTGTCTATCCAGGAATCACTAATATCTGGATAAAACTGACCCTTGAAAGGTTCTCTGCCCTTTGGAGAGTTTAACTCTTCAATATAAAGTGTTTTCCTAAGCTGTGGAAAGCAATTTCCAAGACACAGAAAAATTAGAGCAAAATCTGGTTATTCATGCATAGTTGAGGTAAAAAAAAAAACAATAATTGTCCTGGGATTTGCACTTTAATTTATTTATCCATAAATAAATTTAACAGCATAATCCTGGTCTCTAAACAGATCAAAACACCAAAAAGAATTTTATTTGGGCAATAATTTTAGCCATTTTTTGCTTTTCCCCAAAAAGTGTGCTCAAGCTTCAGATAAAAACCCAGGCATAGCCAGGGAGGGGTCCCCAGGTCTAGATCCCCCTTGAGGAAAGAGCACGAATTTAAAAATTTAAAGCGATATATATGCATATATGAGGTTTTCATTAATGAACCATACCCATAGATCTCCCCCGCCCCTTAAGAAATTTCTAACTAGGCTTCTGAACCAGGTGCAATAGAAACTAAATCAACGGCGGTTTGGGTAGGAAATATATAGAACAAACTAGTAAAATAAAAAAACCAACACCGACAGCTAAATAACCTTAAAAGTGAAAGTACTAAGTGAAAAACTGAAAACTCAAAAAAAGTTAGTTGGGGGAGGGTGTGCTCAAGCTCTAAGAGCCAAGGAGATTTAATTCTATTAGACATGTTGGCTATTAAACTAACTTTTAGCTTATAAAAAGTTCCAACACTCCTCTAGATTAACCAGTAACTGTATGAGTAAAAGTCCCTGGAGGTGAAAAAACTTGCATGCGCTGAAGTATCCAGTGAGAAATGAAGCAAGGAACTAAGAAAAGCTCTTACTAACAGACAAATACTGAAATGTGTTCTCTAAAAATAAACTCAGTAGCAATAAAATCCACGCAAAAAAAAACAACAACAACAGCCAATACATATTAAATTCAACAGGAAAACCTCAAATAAATGAGTGAAAAGCCTAAATCAAAAAGGGCAAATCATGGCACTCTGTGGTCATTGTAACTAAACAGCAAACACAGGCTTGTAACAGAGCTAAATAATATAATAATAATACGGGCAATAAAAAAAACTAAAAAAAAAAGACCACAGTATTCGTAGATAATATATAATAATATATTATCGTGTTCTTGCATTTTCACCTTCGTAGATAATGCAAGAACACGAAAACATGTTTTCACTAGTTAATAATTTTAATTACAGGAGATGCTTGACGAAATCAGAAATTCTTGACTTCTCATCTCAGAATGATTAAACCGAATTTTGGCACCTTTATCCGAAATATATATGTATGTGAAAAAATATCGTGCGTGTGACCTCGTGCTAAACGAATGTAATCCCCCCCCTTCAATGATGAAAGACTGGGTTGGTTAATTAGCAATGAATATTGTTAACATTTTTCCGCTATCGCAGACCGATATATTCTACTGCTTCCGCTGCTACGGGCCGACCCACTTCGAGTGTTTTCCGAGCGCCGAGCCGAACGAATGGTGTGACGTCACGATGCCGGAATGCCATCCACTTTAACGTCGATCGCTAAGGTCATAGCCATGGAGGTAGGAAATATAGGAGCGCCTTAACCGCAGATTTCTGAAGCCGACCTGTTAACTGTTATGATATCGCTCCGCGTGCTTGGTTACCCTCTAGGTCGTGTCTACCATAGGAAAGCATTGAAATTTTGTGATTTTTAGAAGCTCATATTTTTTGTTAAAGTTGTTTACCAGCGTAAATTTTGTGTGTGTGTTTGACAGCATACTTCAGTGTACTCATAATTAGTTTTGATGGGATGTTGCCTGGCATTTGGCTGTGCAAATAAATTTAAAAAGAAAACACCTGGTATCACCTTCTACCGGTTAGTATAACTTTATTTTATGTTTTCTAGGTATAAATTCTTAGGTTATTTGGAACTCAATCGTTTATAGCAATTGATTGTGATAGTTACTGCATAATTTGCTACGATTTTCTCGTTTTTAGCTTTTTATGTAGTTTTCTGAATTTGTGGCAAAGTTGCGAAGTTGATATGTTTACGAAAGTTGTAGCAAATTTTTCGGGAATAGTGTAGGTTATGTAATCGGACTCATATTCATAACTTCACGTTTTAAATTATGTTCAATATCACTGTAGCATAAAGATCGTCGTCTTTGAATTATTAGTAACACACCTAGAATCATGACTGTTCATTTCCATAAATTTCACATCACATTGACAATGATAGGGGTTAAGAATTAGCTGCATATACCAAAAGTTCATCTGTCTGTATACTAGCCCCCCCCGTTTTAGGGCTTGGTAAGTGTACTAGATTGTAGAATTGATCGTAGCCAATAAAAAATACTCATTTTAAAGTAATAGCCAAGTTATGGATAAGATCAGTTAAGTAATAGCATTGGAGTTCCTTTAATGAAAATTAAATTTCACAGTACATATACAGATTTTCTGGAGTAGCATACATACATACATACATATCTCTAAGCTGTTCTCTGAGATTCAGAGGTTAGCTCCAAAAAGAAATACAAAATGTTGTGTTTGTCTTACGGCACTGGCTCTCTCCCTTCCCTGGAACCAGTGGCCCTAAATTAGGGACGGGCGACTGCTTATAGCCCATTGAGTTGCTCACGGTGGTCGTTAAACCTCCAATCAAAAAAAAAAAAAAAAAAAGAAATACAAACTTCCAGATATATATATTTTTTTTTATTGGAGGTTTAACGACCACCGTGAGCAACTCAATGGGCTATAAGCAGTCGCCTGTCCCTAATTTAGGGTCAGCCGCCCCGGTGGCGCAGTGGTCTAAGGTGCTGGCCTCTGATCATTCGTCCGTAAGGGGTCTGGGTTCGAATCCCGGTCAGGCATGGATGTTGTGTTTGTCTAACGGCACTGGGTCTCTTCCTTCCCTGGAACCAGTGACCCTAAATTAGGGACGGGCGACTGCTTATAGCCCATTGAGTAGCTCACGGTGGTCGTTAAACCTCCAATCCAAAAAAAAAATTTAAGGTCACTGGTTTCAGGGAAGGGAGAGAGCCAGTGTCGTAAGACAAACACAACATCCATGCTTCACCGGGATTCGAACCCGGACCCCTTTCGGACGAATGATCAGATGCCATCACCTTAGACCACTGCGCCACCGGGGCGGCCCAGATATTTTTACTTATTGTTGTCGTATCAAACTTCGCCATTTACAGCGATCTTGACATACAACTCGTGCTTCACTGATATCCATTACACGCCGTACACATGATCTTTTGCCGCCCCGGTGGCGCAGTGGTCTAAGCGATGGCCTCTGATCATTCGTCCGTAAAGGGCCCGGGTTCGAATCCCGGTGAGGCATGGATGTTGTGTTTGTCTTACGGCACTGGCTCTCTCCCTTCCCTGGAACCAGTGACCCTAAATTAGGGACGGGCGACTGCTTATAGCCCATTGAGTTGCTCACGGTGGTCGTTAAACCTCCAATCAAAAAAAACAAAAAAAAACAAGATCTTTTATACTTCATACTCATAATCTTTTTCTCATGCAGACACTCCTGAATCTGATCCACCCATGTCTTCCTTGGCCTTCCTCTGCCTTTCCTTCCTGCCACTTAGGCTGAAAATATTTTCTTAGTAAGCATTTCATCACTCATTCTTTCAACATGGCCAAACCATCGAAGCATATTGGTCTCCACCTTGCTAACAACATTTTGCTTTACATCACACAACTGCAATACATCTTCATTCCTCACACAATCAGATCGTGTCTTGCCACAAACCCCACGTAAGTAACGCATTTCTCCAGCACACAAACGACTCCTATGTTTCTTCTGCAGTACCCAGGTTTCACTGCCATACATCAGAGTAGGAACAATTACTGTTTCATACACAGCCATGCGCGACTCTCTAGAGAACCCATCATTCCTGTGAAAACCTCGCAGAGCAGCTATGACTTTCAAAGAAGAATTCACTCGCCTACTGATTTCACCATCCAACTTGTTCTCTCTGTCAAACATGCTTTCTAAATACACAAACTCACTCACCTGGTCAATCACAGTGCCATTTATACTTACATTACATTCAGTGCTACCCATTCCTCTCTCAAACACCATAGCTTTGGTTTTTCCCTTATTTATACTCAGTTTAAATTTCATGCAAACTTCGGGCATCCGAGTCAACATACTCTGCAACTCACTTTTGCTCTCTGCCAACAGGACAGTGTCATCAGCATACAGCAATCTGCACACACGGATATCACCAAGACATAAACCACTATTATCTATTTTGGCCTCACGCATGCATGCATCCATAAATATATTAAACAGCCATGGTGACATTACACAACCTTGTCTAACTCCTGCACCAATGGAAAACTATTTTTGATAAAGCACCATTCACTCGTACACAAGCTCTACTACCAGCATACATGGCTTTTACACTATCAAGTAGATTCCCAGTAACGCCATATTCATTCAATACCTTCCACAAGAGTGTCCTATTGACTCGGTCGTAAGCTTTCTCTAAATCTATGAAGGCAGTAAAAACTTTCTTCCCAACAGCCAGATACTTTTCAATCATCATGCGTAATGCAAAAATCTGGTTAGTGCAGCCTTTACCAGGCATAAAACCACTCTGAACATCCCACACTTTCTCTGATGTAAGACCCCGTACTTTTTCAATAACAACCTTACCAAACACTTTCCCTGGCACACTCAGTAGGCTAATACCACGATAGTTCTTGCATTCAGTCTGATCACCTTTTCCCTTATACAAGGGAACAATGATAGCATCCTTCCAATCCCGAGGGACCATTCCTAACTCCCAGCACAACTGGCAAAATTCAGTTAACCAGTCAATTATAGAGTCACCACCATACTTCAACATCTCTGCAGTTATGCCATCAACTCCTGGAGCCTTACCATTCTGAAGAGATTTTAGAGCTTTACACACTTCTTCTCTTGAGATCCCTCCTGTGCTTTCATCCCTCATTGTGACATCATCTGCGTCTGTCTCAGAATCATCTTTGCTTTCCTGATCTAATAACTCACAGAAGTATTCGCCTCATCTGTCACTTAACTCATTGGGCTCCCATATCATTTCCCCAATCTCATTCTTCACACAACTTACAACTTTGTTTCCCCTATTTTTCCTGAGTCTCATGTACTTCCAGAAGGACTTTCTATCTCTAAGCCAGTTCATGCCTTTCTACTTTCTCTTTCCTATCTTTTGCCTTACTGTGGCGAACCAGCTTAGCAGCTTCACGCTTCTTACAGCGATATTCATCCTCAGAGACTCTGCCTTGCAACATCCCCAAATAGGCTTCCTTCTTTTTCTTTACTGCCTCATCAATTCCACCAAGCATCACCTCTATTGTTACCCACTATTGTGGTTCCACAGACCTCTTTAGCAGCAGTAACAACACAGTAAAGTTTCACTCGTGACACTACCAAGTAATGATCAGAACCAACATCCGCACCTCTCACGACACGGGTGTCAACAACTAAGTGTTTCAAACGCTGATCGTAAACAACAAAATCTATCACTCTTTTGACCAAGAGTACGATTTTCCCAAGTATATGTGTGTATATAGTTGTGGTTGAAAAATGTATTAGATACACACAAATCATTCTCAATGCAGAGTTCAATTAATCTTTCACCATTATCATTCACACAAGGATAATTAAACTTACCCAGAACATTGTCAGAAATTGCATTCTGCACACCTACTCTAGCATTGAAATCCCCTGCTATTATAACTTTTTCTTTAGCACCAAACTGGCTCAAAACAGCTTTTAGCTCATTCCAGAAATCTTCTTTCTTATCAGAAGGTTCCGAGTCACAAGGAGCATACACTACAACAATTACAATTCTCTGAAGTTTCACTTTCAAACGAATCCAGAGAATTCTCTCACTTATGCAACTATAGTGAATCAAGTTGTTCTTCATCTTTTCACTTAAAATCACACCTACACCAGCCTGTCCTCTCATATTATCCAATACTCCAGACCACACACTCACCGTGCCATTCACTTCTTCTACCCCAATTTCCTTCTTTTTGGTTTCACTTACACACAGCACATCCAGTCTATACTTATTCATCTCCTCAATCACCTCACTCATCTTGCCATTTATACCTCTAGTATTCCATACACCAATCTTACATTCACTCAGCCGAGATCGCTTTCTCATACGCCGTTTAGAAAGTCCAGGTCGATTCCGTGGTGGACCGTCCTTCTCAAGTGTGGTAGGTCCACCATATCCCACACTTGAGTCATTCTTAATATTTCTTTTTGTCTTTTTAATCAGGTAAGTACATCAGTGTGGGGGATTAGCCCACAGCTGAGGGTTCCAGTTGGTCATTCAACCTAAGGATTCTGGAACAACCCCCAGTGAGTTGGGGTCTTTTCGCCAATGTCACACAGAACTAGCTTGCACCTCTCCAAGATTCACAGAGGCCGCAGTTGCTGTTGTGTGTGCCATTGTTACCACTGGAGTAGCAGAGTGCATTAAAACAGTGACTTTTGCATGTCAGTCACTGCACTCACAGTTTCTTGGAATTATGTGATAGTGAAAAGCATAACTGTTGATATCTCCTAATCAACAACACAGCTATTTTGTATATGAAACAAAAGTTATGTGGATGAATAGGTGAAACACAAAGGAAGCACAGATATTTAAAATATTAAAAAAGAATGGAAGTAAGAGACAAATGAACAAGAAAACACTTGTAAAGCGACCAAGCATGAATGTTTTACAGTGAAGTTTTATGCTTATAGAGCTATAACGTTGTAAACATATTTTTGAGCATTATGATTTTATATGTAAATATGTATTGAACACGTATTAAAAACCTCTCAACATTCTATTGTGCACCCCACCCCCTCCAAGTATCTGCTGAAATTTTCAAAAATCATGTTTCTAACTTTTCTCACAGTTTATGAAATATATTCGTATAAAGCCTTTCAATTGTTGAAATTGACTCAAGGTACTATTTATATTTCAGTTGTTTTTTTATGTGTGCACAGATCCTATCTTACATTTCAACAAATGCTTATGAGTTTTAAATATATTTATATACAGGTTTCCAAGCAATGAAGAACAAAGAGCTGCATGGATACAAGTCATATGAAGAAAAGACTGGGAACCTTCAAAGTTCAGTAGAATTCGTTCAGAACATTTTGAAGAACATATTTTTCAGAGAAAATCACAAAAAAGTGTGTTTGAAAGAAAATGCCATTCCTAGTTATCTGCAACAGGTATAAAATATTTTTTCTACTCCTTTTCATTTACTCTTTTTATGTGGGCAAGATAGCAATTTATTCTATATGGTGCTTGACAGTTTATCCAGGAAATTAAAATGGGGGATAGTGATGAAAGAGTCGGGGGAGATGTTGGATGAAAGCAACGTTTTTTGAAGACTGAAAAGTTTTGTACTGAAATATTTAGGCTTTAAACCTGTAATTAAAAATAGGAAAATCTTTCATGCTAGAATTAACTAGTCACACAGTTAACTCCTTTTCAATTACAAATTATATTGTTACTAATAAATGTCATGATGAAAATAAAGAGTGCATATTATTTTCAGTGAGCATTAAATCATGTAAATTTTAGAGTTAGATATTTACTGTAGTTTATTTGCTCACCATTCATGTTCTAATTAGCTTAATGTAATTAGGCTGTATTGTTTTGTATGTCAGTGCCATGTTACTTATGGAGAGTTTGTGGCAAGGCACGCTAAGAACATATGGGGAATGAAAATGTGTAATGTGAGGCAAAATGTTAATAAGTTGAAGACTAATATACTTAGGTGGTTTGGATACGTTCAAAGAATATGTGATAAGGTGCTGACTAAGAGAATTTTTTCAGCCCAAGTGGCAGGAAAGAAAGGTAAATGAAGGCCAAGGAAATCATGGGGGGGGGGACCAGATTCAGAAATGTCTGCTTAAGAAAAAGATGAGTATTAAATACAAGAAGTCTCGTGTGTGACATAATGAAGCTCAAGCTGTGTGCCAAGATCATTGTAAATAGAGAAATTTGATACACCAACAGTAAGTAAATTCTAGTTCCATCAGTTAAATGTTTGCTTGCCAGACGGTCTTTCTTTGAGGAGATAACCTCTGAACCCGGAGAATAGCTTAATGATATGTATGTATGCAAATCTCTTGTACCCAATGCTTCGGTAGTTGTTACAGATTTCCTGTATTTTATTACTTTACTTTATATTTTGTAGTATTCTCCTTGTTGTGTATCCATACTTCCCCCACCCTTCTTTTTTAGTCTTCCCACCACAACTGAAAGACTAAGCCTTTCAAGAGGACAGACACACGTACTTACTGAGGCACACATTATATGTGAAGGACAACATTTTGCTACAGCTAATGGTCAGTGAAGATGAGATTTGACTATTTGAGAGAAGTGTTTTGTAGTGGATTTACATATAAATTTCCCCTGCAAACATTTCTTTTTAATGGTATGAATTGCAGCAGTAAGTAGATTTGAAGTTCTGGCTACAAATACTGTGGGTAAGCTTCTTTTTCTTTTTTTCTTTTCTCGCAAACATTTTTAACTTCTGCAGGAAGTTTTACATTTGTGTGGGCATCATACGTGCCGACTATGGGGGTGGCAAGGTTAATTTCGCCCCTCCAATAATTTTAGTGAGGGGCAGTGCCCACTCAGTATTTTGTGTCCTGTTTAATTAAATAATCACTTTGGCCTCATAGAATGGACCAAGATATCCACCTTATGAGGTCAAGGTGATTTATTTTCGAAAAGTTAATAAATAACAAAATAAAACTTTTCTCATATTCAGCATTGCTCATTTGTAAGAAACTGGATTGCCAGCCCTGCATTGTGTTTGACATGGTCTCGTGATATGTGATAAATAGTTAAAACAATTATCGAAAATAAAATAAATAAAAATCCAGAAACCATAATCTCTAGTGCCTTAATTTATCTACGCATATTTATTTTTCATGCTTCTAGCCCTTTGAGTAACCCAGCTAATTTCTCATATTTTTTATAAACATTTAGAAATAAAATCTCACTGGATATTTTTGTTAAATCACAGGCTAAATTTCCTTTTTAAAATATTAATATTCACCAAAATAATATTTCTGCTTCCTTGTTCATTTGATGATGAGCAGTTACAAATTTTGCGTTTTAAAATATATGTCAAAGCTCGTAGTTTATCATTTGGCTCTTTCTTTTTTCCTTCCCGACAATGGAAGAGGTGTGCCCCTCCCATGTATGAAATCGTCACACCTGGCCCCCAATAATTTGGTGAAGTCGGCACCCCTGGTGGGCATCAACTTGTAATATTTATTCATGTTCTAATTAGCTCATTCTCTTTTGTCTTGTATAACTACAGGTATATTGAGCTCCCATTAGGAAATGATAGTACTGATGTATTATATTTTCCACAGCTTGCAATGTACATAATTAGCATGAAATGCAGCTCACAGCTATGCTTTTGGCTGTCAGAAATGAAGAAAAACCTGAATTCAGCTGAGGTAAAAATATACCAGCGTAAAATGTGTTTATGAATCATCATCATCATCATTGTCAACCATTATCAATCCGCTGCTGGACGAAGGTCTCCCCAAGTTTCTTCCACAACGGTCTGTCTTGTGCCAGTCTCCTCCATGTCACTCCTGCATACTTTCAAATTCCATCCACCCATCTCCCATGTGGTCTTCTTCTGGGTCTTTTCCTGTCCCTTGGAATCCAGTCTAAAATTTCAGCTATCCATCGATGGTCTGTCCTTCTGGCAGTATGCCCAGCCCATTGCCATTTCAGGGATTTAACTCTGATCATGATGTCTTCCACTCTTGTCATTTTTCGGATCCACGAATTCCTCTTCTTATCTCTTCTGGTTATACCAAGCATGCACCTCTCCATGCTGTTTTGAGTTGTCTGCAGCCTTCGTATGTCTCTTTTAGTTAAGGTCCACGTCTCTGCACCATATGTAAAAACTGGAAGGATGCATTGATCAAACACTTTTCTTTTAAGACATAATGGCATATTGCTCTTGAAAATTATGCTGTTTCTACCAAAAGCCCTCCAGGCAAGTTTTGTACGCCGATTAATTTCTTCATCAATGTGACCCTCACTTGATATCTGCTGTCCAAGATAAACATACGTGTCTGTTATCTCCAGCTTTTCTCCATCAATCGATACCCAGCAAAAGCACAAGTGCTGGGAAACTGCTGGCCACCAGCTGGCAGTGATGGGTCACTGCTGGGTAAAATCTGCCGCTCACGGCCCGGTAGTGGTCCGTTGGTGGCAGCGCTATCAGTTGGCGAGCCATTGATGGCCCTGCAGCATCGCCGTGAATTGTGGGCCTCCAAGCAAGTGCCACTAGTGGCCCGTTGCTGGCAACCAATGCAACCCCCAACAGCAGGTGGAAGCATCGGAACAGCGCATGCGCAGAAGCAACACTTGCTGTGTCTCTCATAGTACCAGTTAGTTGAAGACGACGCTATCGCCATCGTGTTATTTTAGTGGATGTTAAGAAAAAATCCATATGTGGAGAGGCGAATTAATTTCCTAATGAAATTTTACGTCGACGAAGATATCAGATTAAGCCGTGAAATACTAGATTACATGCCATGAAATACACCTACTCCATTCCCATGAATAACAATTCATGGAATGGGGTGGATAAATAACCAAAAAAATTTGAAACCGCTTGAAACACATATCTTGGAAAACCATTAAAATAGCGTTTGTTGGAAAAAAAAAAAGAATTATACGCGTACAAAATTTATTAATTATTTGAAGGGAAAAAAAAAGCAACGGTATGTGGTGTACTCATCCATGGGTTGAATACACAAGACTGGGAGGAATTCGCTTCTAAAAATAACGAGAAGTAAAATAAAATATCTTTTACTCTTTAAAACAAATGTAGCTTCCGACAACGGAAAGGAAAGACACAACGTTAAAAATGTAACAGAATGTGACATGAACCCGGGTAAATATATATTTATTCAACAATCTCTTTTTAAGACGGCAAGGACAGTACAAAACTTTGGAAAGCGACTCGAAGTATGTACACGCCTTGAAAATAAGTGAAGTTCCCTTAAGGTAAAAAAAAAAAACTATCGCTACGTTGAAAAAATTAATTTATCAATTATATGAAACTGACTTTTATGAAAAATACCTCGCAATATTATAAAATGAAAGAGGGAAGCATTCGATTACAATATGCATACCAAACAGATAGCTTCCAGCACGTACCCGCACGTCGTGAATTAGTCCGGTCGGTAGCGAGCGCGGCTTCCACGTAAACGGCCCAGGATCGAATCTAGTCAGATGCAAACGTCGTTTTCCCGGTTTGTCGAGAAAAGTTCCCCAGCGCAGTGCTTTAATTCACAAGCTTCGTAAGGGTAGAAAAAAATTGTAGCTTTAGGAAACTGCGGTTATCCTTGCTTTTTTTTTATCATTGCTACTACTGGGAAATTGGCGGACAAGATTCGGCAAGCCACCAGTTACGTCACGTGGTTGCTGGCTGCCACTAACGGCCCTCTAGCGGACCACATTAGGATAGCCGTCATTTCTGGCAAGTACTTGCAGGGCCACTAAAGGGCCACTTGTGGCAGCTACTGCCTGTGATAGACCACTGATGGCCCTGTTGTGGCATATGACAACTGATGGGGTGCCAACTGTTGGCCTGAACTGCTGGCCCTTCTGTTGGCAGCCCGGACATTTTATTGACGGTTCGGCAGCGGCAACATAGTGCTGGGCCATTGTTGGCAGTGCTGGCTGCCAGCAATGGCCCACTGTTGCCCCAGAAATACTGTTTTTGCTGGGTAAATCTTCATTTCTTGAAAAAGCATTGAACATCACTTTTGTCTTCTGAAAGTTCATTTTTAATCCCACTTCTTTACTCTTGTCAGCAAGTTCCTGGATCATGCTCTGCAGCTCTGATGGGGTAGTTGCGAAAGTGACTACGTCATCAGCAAAACGAAGGTGAGTTAGATAATCTTAATTAATCTTTATCCCCTTGTTTTCCCAGCTCAGCGACTGAAAGACGCCCTCCAATGTAGCATTAAAGAGCTTCGGAGATATGGTGTCACCTTGTCTCACTCCCTTTCCTACTTCTATGTGTGCTGTATTCTCAAACAGCCGAATCTTTGCACTTGCATTTTCATAGATGTTATTAATAATATTAATGTATGCATCTTCAATACCACAGGATTTCAGAGCCATTGTAACTGCTGATGGTTTCACCGAATCAAAGGCTTTCTCATAATCGATAAAAGCCATGCACAATGGAAGTTCATATTCCTTCGCTCTTTCAATTAGTTCTCTCAGTACGTGGATATGATCTATTGTGCTGTAGCCACTCCTGAATCCAGCTTGTTCTCACGGTTGAGCCATGTCCAGTGTTACCTTCAAACGGTGTGAAAGAACTTTAGTGAAGATTTTATAAACCACTGATAGGCGGCTGATAGGTCTGTAGTTCCTGAGATCCTCAATGTCACCTTTTGTATGTAGCAAAATCATTGTAGTGTTGTTCCAATCCTCAGTAATCTTCCCTTCATTGAGGCATCGAGTGAAAATTTGGGCAAGTACTGTTTCGATTTCTCCACTTGCTTCTTGTATGATGTCTACAGTAATTCCATCTTCTCCTGGAGCTTTTCCCCGCTTCATGCTCTTGATTGCATATGCAACTTCTGCTGGGAGGACTGGAAGAACTCTGGTACCTTTCATGATGTCTGGAGTACATGTATCATCCCTTTCATATAATTTGGAGTAGAAAACTTTCACTCTTGTCAAAATTTCTGCCTCTATTTCTTGTTACAGAACCATCTTCTTTTCTCAGTGCCATAATCTGTTTTCTTCCCTTACTGAGATGTCCCTTTGCTATCTTTAGGCTTTGGTTGTTTTCAATTGCCTTCCTCACTAGTTCACAGTTGAATTTCCTTACGTCTTCAGTGATACTTTTTCGTACTGTCTTGCATAGCTCTATATATTCCACTTTGGAAGTCACATCTTCTTTAGTTGTCCTCATCTCTCTTCTTTTTTGCATCAACATTTTGGTTTTTCCTGATCATTTGTTCACATGCAACTTGTTCTTAGACCCAGCTAATCTTGTTGCTGTTTCCATAAGAGCTTTGGTTACTTTTCTGTTAACTTCAGAAATATCCACTTCTTCCGATGTTAGGCCTTCTTAAGCAGAGAACCTGTTCTTCAGTTCCAACTTGAAGGTTGGAACTGAAGAACAAAGTGTTTTTTAAGGTTGGTTATGTCAATGCATTTTGTTTGTCTAATGAGCTTGCCACGTTCAAGTTTAGTGTTGAGATGCATTTTACATCTCACCAATCTATGGTCACTACCTGTGTTGAACTTGTTTAGCACACTGCAGTTTTCTATGACGAATTTTTTGTTACACATAATAAAATCAATTTCACTTGTCGTTCCATTTGGATGTCTCCATGTCCATTTCCTGTGTGGCTTTTTCTTGAAAAAGGAGTTCAAGATGAAAAACCCTTCTGCCTCTGCACACTCAACGAGAGTATTTCCACGCTGGTTTCTGTTGCCGTGACCGAATTTACCTACTGAAGTTTCATTCTGTTGCCGTTGCCCTATTTTTGCATTGAAATCTCCCATAAATATCTTCAAATGCTGCTTACCTTTATTATTTAGATGACGAATTTCCTCATAAAATTCTTCAATTTCTTCTTCAGGATGACTTGTGGTGGGTGCGTAAGTTTGAATTATCTGAACCTGGTATCTTCTCGAGAGTTGGATAACGAGTCGTGCAACTCTGTCGGAGGAACTTTCAACTTCTACAACTTTATCCTTCAGTTTCTTGTTTATTATAAATCCAACACCTCTAGTTCTGCCAGTATCTGTCCCACGATAGTAGAAGAGATGTTCACTTTTCAGTTCAATGATATCTTCTCCTTTTCTCCTTACCTCACTTAGCCCGATGATGTCCCACTTGATCCTTTGTAGTTCCTCTTCCAATTCAAGAAGCCTTGAATCAGAAGATAGGGAGCGTCCATTATACGTAGCCAAGGTCAGCATCAGATGGCAGCCTAGTCCGGTCCTCCGGGGATTCTTAGCACCCTCTGCCTTCATGTCGCACTGGCCGCTGCCTTGGCCAGGTACATTCCAGCTGCCGGAGACTGAGGGCCAAGATTTAAGTTGTGGAATTATTTTGGAGGGGTTTGGCCATAACTCACCACGCTGGCCAAGCGGGTTGGTGAGTGTGGGATAGCATTTCCTCTAATCCCGATGGTATAGTTATACCGCTATTGGCGGTCGTCAGAGTCCCTTTATTGGGAACAGGATGCACCACGAGAAGGCGGGGTTGACATTTGTCAAGGAGAGGCATCACCTGACCGTGCATCCCGTTTATGAATATATTATATTAATTACTATATATGGAAATGTATAGTTATAGAAAACCAATAAATTGAGTGAAAACTTTATTACTAATCTGTTGTAAGAAGTTCAAGATTTAAAGGTCAACATTATTTTTGGAAATCAGATTTTCGTACTGGAGATGTTACATGGATATTAGTGAACAAAAGAGGATTCAGTACCATAATCCGATGGCAGAAAATTTGCACTTCTATATTTTCCATGCACTTCTGATTAGTTCTCTATTAATTTTTGTTACCATAAAATGTAGGTTAAATGCACATTAGCATATGGGCTGATGTTAGCAATGTTCTCTGTCATTAGAGCTAAAATGAATCCCCTTGTCGTGTTGATTAACCACACCTTATGTGAGCAGATTTTCCTATTCTTAAACATATGTTGTGCTAGCAACAAACTGCAGGATTTGTCCTCAATGCATTCTTTATTAATAAATATAACCTTGCTCATAAATGGTATACATATATTTCAGAAACCAAATTAAAAATCTTTAATATATACACACATCTGTTTCATTTACTACTTAAAAGCTATTAACTTATTACATTATGAATGTGTATAAGAAGTATAATATTTTGAATGCAGTTGGATTTCTTTTTAAAGAGATCTACAGTAGGAATTATTTCTACTGCTTTTGGAAATCTGTTTATACCAAGACATTTTATCAACTCAGATTTCCTTTACTATCAGCAGGACTTGTAAATCCTATTTCCCCAAACTAATAAATTGTATATTTTCTTTCTATATTTTGAAACTGCACCCTTTTAAAAAGTACCCCCCCCTGAAAAAAAGTTCCCTTCCTATTAAGGCTGTTGCATTCCTTCTAGTTTTAAAATTATTTACATTTATATCTTTTGAAGCCCACCACAGTTCCAACCAAACCAGTAAGAATTTCCTACCTCCATCAGAAGAAACTAAAATCAGTCAAGTGCTTAAATCAATTATAAAAAATAAAATGAAAATACAGTAACGTCATATTTTGCGTCTGATTTTTTTAAAATTTCTTTCCACAAGCTTGCAGATTCCCCGTTTTTTCTATAAAGGCTTGGAAATAAAATCTAGATATTTTATGAACTTTTGTTTTTTTTGAATAAAAATGCTCAATAAGAATATTATCTCCCTCCCGCATGTTCAGAAAATGCACCACGGCAATCTTATACGGGTTCCACGCAAGGCTGTGATTGGCTTTTCAGAGAGGTAGACGATTTGATCGGAAACAACCCGAAGCCCGAGGAGCCCGAGTACTCTCGTTCTCGAAAGTAGGGATGTATCATGTAATTGTGAAGAGGTGCATTTTCTGTAACTTCGTTGAATCGTTGTTGACATCGGCGAAGATGGTGTATTTTCTGGACGGGCGTTAACTGCATATGGATGAATAATGTTATAGGTAAGTCATATTTTGTGTGTAGAGGTAAAACACGGATGTAATTGTACACGTTAGCTGTGGTACATTTTATGTAATGCCTGCGTTGTTGACATTGATGAACGTGGTGCACTTTCTGAATGGTAGTTAAGTGCATGTTGATGAATAACATAGGTAAAGTTATATTTAATGTGTAGCACCATTTCAAACTTTTTTTTTTTTTTTAGGTTCAGGTGCACTTCAAGTTTAGCGTATATATGTAATTCAGCATGGCATAATGTACAGTGAGCACCTGCATAATGTAGGCTACTTTTCTTTTAGTCTGTCTATTATGAAGCTTTAACATCACTAAGATACCAAGAAATAGAACTATATCAAGGTAAGAGTGTCTTAAATGAAGCAGCAAAAGAAAATAGTTTGTTAGTGAATTATTAACCATTGAAGAGTCACTATTTCCCTGGGGTTGCCCCTGTGGAACATTGGTCTAAGCGCTGGCTTCTGATCATTCGTCCGAGATGTGTGGGGGGTTCAAAACCTATTTAGGCATGAATGTTGTGTTTGTCTTACAGCAGTGGCTGTCTGCTTTCACTAGAACCATTGGCCCTAAATTAGGGACAGGCAACAACGTATATCCCACTGAGTTGCTCATGATGGTCGTTAAACTCCCAATCAAATCAAATATTTTCCTTGGATTCTCTTTCGCACATATACTTGGTACCTTAGGGTGTATCTACAATATCTTCTTGCCACCTCATGTACTTCTCTTGTAATTTAGTAACATTTCTTATTTGTATACTGTAGTAGTAGTAGTGTACAAATTATGTAGTTTCTTTTTTAAATGATGTACCCTGGGGAAATTTGGGATTGTTGTTTATTCTCTATAATTTCTGAAGAACTACTACCATAAGATAACCAGGTTTATTATTACACTGAAAAAAAAAAACTGTTGGAAATGACCTTGGAAGAATTTTTTTTTACTACTAGCAGTTAAAAGCCAAAAAAAAAAAAAAAAATGAAGTACACAGAAGGAGTCATCCAATCAAGATGAAAATTGGTGT
The DNA here is from genome assembly GCA_039090855.1 of Macrothele yani. NCBI lineage: Eukaryota > Metazoa > Arthropoda > Arachnida > Araneae > Macrothelidae > Macrothele > Macrothele yani. The sequence goes on from CM077017.1 coordinate 83,558,959, forward strand.
GTAAAATGTACATGTATAAGAAAAGAAATTACAATTCCAGAGCAGTTGGGCAATATATTTGGATAAAACAGCTACACCATGGAGGCAAGTCAGTACATTGCAGCATCACCTGTGTCTTGGATATATGCGAGACATAGATACATACAGTTTATGGATGCTGTCCTGAGGTATAGCACGCCAATTGTCATAAAAACATTTGATTGTTTAAACGTGTGATCAGGCTGGCCACAGAAGGGTGTCAACATTATGAAGTCAGGCCTTGGAGAGCTATGTTGTGTGTGGCCAGGGTTTACCCTATATAGTGTGGGAAAATATTCTTATAATATGTGGCCAATACATCATGATAATTAACACAGCAATCAGACATTGCTGAATTGACTGTGATTACTAAATATACAATGTCATCGCTCTGTCCACGTTATTTTGTAAACAACGAATAGCAACTGAAAAATAGTTCTACTGACACTGCTGGGATCGAATCCCAGATCTCTCGATAACTAGCAGAGTGTTTTTGCTTTATGTTACGGTGCCAATAATTCACAGTACTATTCGTGGTTTATCAGTCAGCATCTGACTACACAAATCCATATTGATGTGTCGCCATCTAGTGGCATTCAACAAAGCAAGCTGTTTTAATTACAGCTGATAAATCCGAAGGGCGATAGAAATGTTGAATATATATTCGTTGTTTATAAAATAACGTGGACAGAGCGATGACATTGTATATTTACATTATCTTGACTGTAATTACTGTTCCACACGTAATATCAATCGCATCAGAAAACTTGAAAATTTCCCGCTGCAGGGCAATGAAATTTTCAAGTTTTTTTATGTGATTGATATTACTTATGGAACAGTAATTATAGTCAATTCAGTGATGTCTGATTGCTGTGTTCATTATCATGAGGCTTTATCCTGTTCAAAATTGCTCGGTGATGTTGCAACAGGAATGGCAACATAGACGCGCGGTTGAGCTGTAAGGGTGGCATGGAAGACTACCAAGAGTGTCTGGCTGTCGTAAAAAATGGCTCCCCCAGACCCCCCACACACACCAGTGTGTGAGCCATGCGCTGTTCAACAGTAAAGGCAGGATCCATGCGCTGGCTGGTTAGTCTCCAGACATGTATACGCTGGTCAGTGGTAGGGTAGGCAGCAGAGTGGCCTCTTTGAATGTAGTCACTGTGCTGCAAGTCATCTAGCAACAGTCTGGATAACCACTTCCATACCTGTAGATAATGCAGCATGGCCACAAATGGTTGAGAGTGAGGATTCCATTTCAGTTTATGTAACTCTTACAATCGCCCAATCCATTGGTGCCAACATTGTCAAATTGCTGCATTGCTCTGACTCTAATGCTTGGCAATACGGCAACTTGACCAACCAGTGTCTCGCAGCCCAGTTATACATCCTCTCTCAAACTTGCTCGTGTCGCGCATGGATCTGACGTTGAGGCATCCTCACAGTTAGTGGAAGTTAATGTAACTACAATGTGCTGTCTCTGCATGCGAGCTTTGATATACCCTCTTCGATGCATGGTTCCCTTGTGCTATGATGGGCTATTATTTAGTCGTTGGTTGCTATTTCTTAATTATTTGCATATTTGGCAGTGAGTACTTACATGTGGAGCTTCATCAGGATTGAACAACTTTCTGAGGGTGCTTCATTTTTTTTTTTTTTTTTTGGCAAAGCGTATATATATATATATATATATGGCATTAAAGATTATGTATTCCTTGGGTCAGCAATATAGAACACTGCTCTAGTGGTCTAAACACTAGCTTGTGATCGTTCATCCGAGTGGTCTGAGTTCAAGTCCTGAATGTGGCATGTGTGGTGTGCTTGTCTTATGACACTGGCTTTCAAAACATACATTGATAGTTTAAAAAAATGAATTTTTGCTGTTTATTTATTTTAAGTTGAAATAATGCTATTGAGAACCTGCATTGTTTTCTGATTAGTTTTATGGCTATAAAGGAAGTCCTAATAATTTCAGTGCACAGCAAAATTGGCTGCTGATGCACTTTAACTGAGAATAATCTTCACTGGAGATATTCCGATTGCACTTTGTGTTCTCAATTTCTTCTAGAGGTACAAATTATTATGTTGCCAAACCCAAGTTGTTGCTAATGCAATCTTGGAAGCACTCTTCTTCCATTAAAATTATAGCATTCCAGTCAAATCTTTTAAGTGATATGTTCATGGAGAGATTCATCTGGAAAGTGAATGCGTACTAAGATCTATATGATATGAAGCAAGAGCAGGTACGTACTGGAGGTAATACCTGATGTGATCAATGGTAAGCTCAGGAGGAATGGGTGCATTCTGCAAAGTGATGCATAAACCAGGTGGATGACAGGACATTGTGATAACGGGAGGCAGAGGATGTGGGGAGATTGGAATTTGTGGGAAAGGGTAGGAATTTGTGGCAAAGGGAAAGGGTGGAAAGAAAGTTTGGTAAACAGAATTTGCATGATTTGAATTTCTAATGTATAACTGAGGAGAAAACTAATTCTTGATTAATGTGTAATAAATTAAATTTACCATTAAGAGCAGTTGAGAACTTTTGGACCAGATACACATTTTACATGTGAAAAATAGATAAACAGGGTTTTACTGTAAAACTTTTCATCTTAGCATTATTATTTCTTTAATGGTGTGCTACATTTCTCACAGATGCTGCTGATGTGCTGCCATGCAAATTATAAGTCAGAAAAGATAGATGCAGTCGCAATGTTCAAATTTCCCAAGGATCCTGACCTGCAAGAAAAGTGGATTACTGCTCTCAACAGAGATAACTTGATACCAAATCTCAATGATGTGATTTGTATTCAGCATTTTAGTGATGAACTTATTTGAGTTAATGCAGTTTCAAGACATGATGGTCACTGGTCTCAGTTCCTTAGAAAATATTAAAATTAGCTACCTTATATTTTTTCCAAACCAACTATCATGTCTTCTCTCCAAAAGTCATACTAAAATGTAGGCATGATTTTATTTGTTTGCTTAAAAAGTGGTATTGCATTTCAGTGTCTGCTGAAATTTCTTCAAAGCACATCCAGCATCACCTTAATCGAACAAGTTTGTTCATATCAGTTTAATATCCCATTTTTTTGTGTTTTGCACTTTAGCATAAACCTGTTATTACAAATATTTTGGCAGTTTACAACTTTAGTGTATTTCATGTATCTTAAACTCGTGTTGTGCAACCTCCTCCCTCTTCTTTTTGTCTTCCCAACAGAAGTCAGGGGACCAATCCTTTGAAGACTTGTACTACTGTGGAACATATTGCATGCTGTGAAAAACATTTTGCTCTGGCTGTGTATATCACCTGTGGCAACATTGACTATTTGCAAGAAGTGTTTTGTAGTGGATTTAAATAAAAAAATTCACTCCAAACATTTCTTTTTAATGGTCTGAATTGTAGCCGTAAGCTGTTCTGAAGTTCAGGCTAGAAATACTGTGGGTATGCTTCTTTTCTTTAATGAATTTTTTATGATCAGAAAAAGTTATGCAGGAATCATTAGTTTTCAATCAGAGAAAAAAATGCTATATACATTTGGCTTTGTACAATTACTTTATTTGATATTCGTATGACCTGCATATGTATCTCTAATTGGCTTTAAAATTAGTCTACATGCAATTTAGTTGAACCTCTTTCAAATTCATATTGCCCCGCACGGGGATAACTGGTTTTCCAGTTATTTGGTGAGCGGCGCACCCACGGCCCGAGCTAACCTTGTGACGGTTTCTCTTGCCTCTGCGGCTTTAACGATAGCGTAACTGAAGGGACAGCTGTTCATCCAGCTGATGGGGGATGGCGTCCCCACGGCCCGAGCCGATTTTCTCTTATCATTTTGCTTTTTCGTCTTTAGTTTATTTATTGACATGTACCCGCCTCAGTTGTAGGCTGCTAAAGTTGTGATGAGGCGCCCTCTCCGGGTTTTGTTCCTCGTTCCCTTCCCTGTCTTTTCTCTTTTATGTTACATTTTCTGTTTTTCCGGAGCTGGTTAGCTTAGACCTACCTGCATGTTTGCCGTGTGCGGTGACCCGTACAGGTGGAAATGAGGATGCTGGAGGCTGAGGTATTTGGGGGCCGGGTTGTAGTGTCTCCAGATGCCAACACTCCTCTTTGCCCTCTGCTTCACCCTAAACGGGTGGCTGGGAGCTAACCCACTCCTAGTCAGGAAGTCTGTGGAGGAGTGGCGTCCAGACTTCTAGCGGCTTGTCGTTCTGTTCGGCTGGGTGAGTTTGGGGGTAGGGTGGGCATGCCAAAGGGGTGTTCTCCAGGCACGGGAAAGTCTGGGTGCACGCCGAGCGTGTGTCTGCCCTACCAACTTGCTATATCCGCTGACTATCCCTAGAGCCGTGTCCTGCGTCCTCTTGGGCTTGCAGACCTCCGGCTCTCCCTCGTTGGGCTCGGTAGTGGGTGGGGAGGTTGGCGGACGAATCTTTTTTCTCCCTCATGGCAACACAAAGTGTTTCCCATGCTGTAAATTTGAAGCGCCGTGGGGAGGAAGGGACCCCCTCCTCCACTAAGAAACTTCTAACTACGGACTGCAATGCTCTGTTTCTTCTCATTCATTCAGTTGATCCTGCTTAGTCTCTCAGTTTGAAGAGTCCTTTCTGGATTAATTAGGCTCTTCAGGCCGTTGCCGGCTCACCAAAGAGTGTTAAGAAGCTCCCGTCAGGGATCTTCTTGTGGAGACATCTCATCCACGTCACAGTGCCATCTTGCTGGAGACGACCGTTCTGCTGGACATTCCAGTACAGATCTCGCCCCATGGGTACCTCAATTCCTCTTGCGGTGTCATCAACTCCCGCGACCTGCTCGAGTGCAGTGAAGAGGAATTGTTGGAAGAACTTGGGGACCAACATGTCACTGGGGTTCGGCGTATTCTTTTCAGGCGGGATGGGAAGTCTATTCCCTCCCGGAACATCGTCCTGACCTTTGACTCACCTACCCTGCCATCTTCCATCAAGGCAGGGGGTACTTGCGTCTAGATGTTCGGCCATACGTCCCGAACCCCTTAGAGATGTTTCAAGTGCCAGCATTACGGTCACTCCCAGCAGTCTTGCCATAATGTAGCAAAGTGTGGGCGCTGTGGTTCAACTGAACACTCTTTGGCGGACTGCTCCGCTGAGTCGGATCATTGTGTGAATTGTGAGGGCTCCCACTCTGCGTCTTCTAAGCAGTGTCTCAAGTGGATCGAGGAGCAGGCTATCCAACGCCTGAAGACCACTGAACATCTGTCATACCCTGAGGCCAGGTGGCGGATAGCTCCTCTTTCACCCGGCCGGCGCTCCTATGCCTCGGTTGTATTGCAGAAGGCTACTCTTGCGGTCCAGACGGAGGTGACCATCCCAGCGCGGTGTCCTTATGATTTTGAGGACATCGTCGCTGCTGGGCTGGAAGCACTGAAGTCTCGCCGCATTGCATCCAAGGCAACATCAACATCGTCGCCTAAACCTTCTCCGCCGAAAACATCTTCGGCCATCACAGGGACCCAGGTCCAGGGCACTGCAAAGAAGAAGCCGGAAAAGGTGAAGAAACCCGGGCTCATTCTCCCCGAAACAGAGCAGGAAAAAACCACCTCTCAACACGGGGTAAACACAGCCCTGTGTTACCTCCAGACACTGCCGATGGATTGGAGGTGACGGACGACATGGAGACTTTCTAGTCGTCTGTCTTCATTCTTTCATTTCATTTTTCATTATGGCCACGCTCATTCAGTGGAATTGCCAAGGTCTGCGTTCACGCGTTGATGGTTTAAAAGGCTTACTGTCTTCGCACACACCTGTGTGCGTGTGTCTCCAGGAGACAAAGCTTCGCACAACGGACACTCCTTCGCTGCGGAGACATTCTTTTTTCCGCAAAGATCACCAGGACGGCGTTATTGCCTGCGGAGGAGTGGCCGTCGTTGTTCCTCATGGTGTCACTGCGGTTGCCCTTTGGACGACTTTGCAGGCAGTGGCAGTGAGACTTTCTGTGAACACTCTGTTCACAGTGTGTTCCATCTACATACCACCAGATGAAGCTGTAAGCCTTTCGGATCTGGAAGATTTAGTTGACCAACTGCCGCCTCCTTTCTTCATCTTAGGGGATTTCAATGCACACAATCCGTTGTGGGGTTCTACCACTCGTGACTCCAGGGGCCGTGTTGTTGAGTCCCTTCTCTCCAACACGTCCCTCTGTCTCCACAACACCGGGGCAGTCACTTATTTTCATGAACCCACCCGCTCATACTCAGCCATTGATCTGTCCTTGAGTTCGTCATCGTTATATCCTGACTGGTCCTGGAGCGTGTCTGATGATCCCCTTGGCAGTGATCACTTTCCCATCTTTCTCCGTCTAGCAGGTGACGGGTACCGTCATCCTACTCGCCCTGCTAGATGGGCTATCGATCGCGCCAAGTGGGACTCATTCACGGCTTCAGCGACCATTACTCCAGACATGGTGACCTCGGGTACGATCGATGAAGCTGTTGCGGCGGTAACGGATTGTATTGTGCAAGCGGCAGACTTTACCATCCCTAAGACTCCGACTAAACTTCCATGTTGCCCGCGACCTTGGTGGAATTCCACTTGCAAGGCAGCTCGTCAGGCCCAACATCGGGCTTGGGGTAGGTTTCGTCGGTACCCCACCGACGCGAACCTCCTTGCTTTCAAGAAGGCCAAATCTTACGCGCATTTGGTACGTCGTCGTAGCCAACGGGAATCTTGGATACACTACGTATCCGGGATTAACACCACTACCAGCTCTAAGATCGTTTGGGACAGGATCCGCAAGATTCGGGGTAAGTACCCTTCTGGGGAAATCTCCATTCTTGAGAGTGGTGGAGGAACGGTTGCTGACGCTCAGGGTATTGCTGACTGTCTGGGCGCCGCATTTTCTTCGGTGTCCAGCAGCCGCAATTACCCTGCTTCGTTCCGGCAGTTACAGCCGCGGCTTGAACTGTCCAAGGTTTCCTTTGGACCGTTTTCCGCTGCCGATTATAACAGCCCGCTGACTGCCGTCGAACTGATGATTGCCCTGAATCGGTCCGGCCGAACATCTGTCGGACCGGATAACATCCATTATGAAATGCTGAAGCACCTTTCTCCGTCCTCTCTTGAATGTCTGCTGGTCCTGTTTAACAGGATCTGGAACGAGCGTGACTTTCCCGAATCTTGGCGCACTGCTGTTGTCGTTCCTGTTCTCAAACCTGGTAAAGATCCCGCTAACCCATTGAACTACCGACCAATTGCTATGACGAGCTGCCTCTGCAAAGTCCTAGAGCGCATCATCAATTTTCGTTTGGTTTTTTATTTGGAATCACGTCACCTTCTTTCACCTCATCAGAGTGGATTTCGGAAATTCCGATCCACCTCAGATCATCATCTTCGCCTTGAGACATCTGTCAGGGAGGCGTTTGTCCGGTGTCAGTACTTGGTCTCCGTGTTCTTCGATATGGAAAAAGCCTACGATCGAACCTGGAGATACGGCATTCTCTGTGATCTGCATGACTGCGGATTGCGGGGAAATTTGCCAACCTTCATTGCCGGATTTCTCCAGAACCGGATGTTCCATGTGCGCGTCGGATCGACCCTCTCTGTGTTATACCCACAAGAGCAGGGTGTCCCTCAAGGCTCGACTCTTTCTGTGACATTGTTCATCCTTTGTGTTAATCATCTTTTCACCCTACTTCCTCCGACGGTCCGTGGCACCATGTACGTGGATGATCTGCAGATCTGTTGCGCATTTGTCAACTGTGCACTATTGAGCGGCAGCTGCAGTCGGCCATAAATAAGATCTCTACCTGGGCCTCCCACAATGGATTTGGCTTCTCGACCCAGAAGACCGTTTGCATGCATTTTTGCCGCAAACAGGGCCTTCACCCAGACCCCAGCCTCCGTCTGGGGTGTTCTACCATTCCTGTGGTTTCAGAAGCCAAGTTCCTTGGGCTAACTTTTGACCGAGCACTCACCTTCCGACCTCACATCCAGTCTTTGAAGGTATCGTGCACAAAGTCATTGAGTATCCTGAAGGTCCTCTCTCGAACATCTTGGGGGCTGACAGGTGCTCAATGCTTCGCATTTACCATTCTCTGTTTCGGTCAAAGTTAGACTTCGGTTGCATAACGTACGGTTCGGCACGTCCTTCCGTGTTGCGGCCTCTGGATCCTGTCCATCACCAGGCTCTGCGGCTATGCACTGGTGCTTTCCGTACCTCTCCCGTGCATAGCCTGTATGTCGAGGCCCATGAACCGCCTTTATGCATCCGACGTAAGCAGCTGTCTCTTCAATTCTTCACCAAGTTAAAGTCTCTTCCTGATCATCCACTGCATGGTTCCATTTTCCAACCGCAATGTGTCCGCCTATTCTCACACCGGCCTTCCTGTGTTCCGACGTTTGGGATTCGGTTGTCGAACTTAGTGCGCGATGCTGGTCTAGACTTGTCAAGGATTGGTTTGACCCGGTTCTACAATGAACCGCCTTGGCAGCCGGTTCAAGCAACGGCTGACCTTTCCCTTTGTGTGTGGCCAAAGTCTTCTACTCCTGCTCTGGTGTACCAGCAGCTCTTTGCCGAGAAACAGTCTCTCTTCTCGGATTTTGTGCCTGTATTTACTGACGGATCGAAATCCGGTGAGGTTGTTGGATCCGCTTTCGTGTGTGGCGATGCCTCCCATGCTGAGAGGCTTCCGCCTGAATCCACCGTCTTTTCGGCAGAGATGCGTGCGGTACACCTCGCTTTGTGTCACATACAGTCTAGACCACATCGGAGCAAATCCAGTCCGTCATCCAAGTCCTTTCTTCTCCAGAGGACACGGACTCACCGGTCATCCGTGATGTCCGTCGTCGTCTTGGAACTTTGGAAGGTGCTGGATTCCTGGTCCGATTCTGTTGGGTTCCTGGCCATGTTGGGATCCGGGGTAACGAGCTGGCAGATCTCTCTGCCAGGTCTGTTTCCTCCATGTCGCCAGCTCAGCTGCCACTGTCTTTCCGTGATATTAGACCTTTGATCCGGACATTTCTCCTGGACGAGTGGCAGACCCTGTGGTCTCAGCAGGGCAGCAATAAGCTTCATTCTATCAAACCACAGATCGGACTATGGAAGTCTAGTTTGCGGAAGAACCGTCGTGAGGAAGTTGTTCTTGCACGTCTCCGCATTGGGCACTGTCGTTTTACTCACCGCTTTTTGCTGTGTGGCGAGGGTGTCCCGGTGTGTGAGGCGTGCGACTGTCGTCTCACTGTCCTTCATGTTTTGTGTACTTGTGTTCGGTTTTGTGATCATTGTTTTCGTCATTTTCACTCTCATCTGTTGGACGAAGGAGCAGCTACGCTGCAAACTATTATTGGCGAAGCCTGCGACATGAAGGCAGTGTTTTCGTTTTTACAAGAAATTGACTTTTTTAAACTCTTCTAGATTTTAACTTGTTCACTCTCATGTTTCATTTTTACCACATCAGCCTGTTTTTAACCTTGTGTACGTTTTTTATTGATTTTGTTTTGTTTTGATGTCCTTTGTTTGGCGCTCTTTGGCCAAACATGGCCCTTGCGCCATTAAAATTCATTAACCAACCAACCAACCAACCAAATTCATATTAGCATTGTTCCTTCCAAGAACAACAAAACTGACTGATATCACTAACAGCACCTTCATAATAAATTACAATTTATACTTCAACTAAAGTTCAAATTTTAGTTTATTATGCATAAGCAAATTTATAAATAATATACTAGTATATTTGTAAATTTGATTAAGTAGCATTGCAGATGTTGACATTGTATTTTCAATGGGCTGAGTATTAGTTGTAACATATGGAATTGAGGTAAGGGGTGAATGTAATTAACAGCTATATGGAAGTCAGATTTTTTGAGGCACAGACCCACTCAAAATTGTACAATGAATATTGATTTTTGTATTCATTTATATGTCAGAAGACATGCTGAACATATGTTCTGAGTAATCAGTTTAAAAAAAAAAGGCTGAACTCATTGCTGAGTGAAGTGTAACTTTTCTAATTCCTGAAAGCCTAAATTTCTTAGGTGTAAACACAATTTTGCATCACATTTACCAATAATCTATGGATAAATAGCAAGGCTTGAAAAATACCATGCCAGAGATGCCTGGGGCATGTAAATTATTGGCCTGGGCAAGTAAAAATGAAATCTAGTTGCCCGGTCAGGCAACTAGATTTAAAGAAAAAAACAGTTTGGAATGGAGAATTTTCTGCTCTAGAAAAAAAGACGTTCGTCGCATGCATTTCATTTTACTGCAGTTGTATTATTGTTACGGAATAAGTGCCAAGGCCAGAAGAATAGCGCTTCTTTAATTATATTATGCTCTACGTCCATTAATTGGGGCCATACGTAGTTTTGCTCCAGATGTTGTTTACAGTTAACGACGGGATGCATGCATTGGACGAAACTAGCCTCCAGTGTTTAGTGACAAAATGCATAAACTGCCATGAAACAGGCGGATGCAGACTGATGGCCAAAAAAGCCATACTTTATGGGGAAGGAGTGACAACTGAATATTTATTGCACAACACCAGGTGGGGTTACGTCTCTGTCATAACTTGGTCAAGTGAGGGAGGGTAAAGTGAAAGCTTCCACCCGAGGGTGTACCCACACACCTGAACTGACAGCGGAACTACTGAAACAAAAGCTAAGTTTCGTTTAAGAATGAACCTGCGCAATGCATTCCACTTAACCAGGAGAAGAGCAAAAATTACCAACGCCGATAACTTAGTTTATCTGAGAGAACAGTTTTAGTGTTAGTTGCGATTCATGTTAGCTGTTGATATAAGTTGTATTTAGTAATGGATATTTTATTTTTTTGTTTTTTGGAAAATAAAATCCAGCAATGAGAGTATATCTCATAGTAAGCAATTATGTGAAATTCCCGATCTGTCAGCGGTAGTTACAAATTTGTTTTCCGCACTGTTGAGTGACGTAATTTCAGAATCGGAATCTACATTGTTGGCAAATCTGAAACTTATGCAAGCGGAAAAAAAAAGCTGTTGCACAGTTGAAGAATCTTGGATAAAAACATTTAATTCGCTAAAATCAAATGACAAGACTATTATGTTGTGCACTGTTTGCAAAATCCATCCTAAAATTGCTGATACCACCAGTAATTTTTTCAAGCAATGTGGGGTATCAGGCGATAATATAGTTTAATAACTAAGTGCACACAACAGTAGTCAAAAACATAAGATTTACCTTTGTTTTTTTTTTGTTTTTTTTGATTGGAGGTTTAACGACCACCGTGAGCAACTCAATGGGCTATAAGCAGTCGCCCGTCCCTAATTTAGGGTCACTGGTTCCAGGGAAGGGAGAGAGCCAGTGCCGTAAGACAAACACAACATCCATGCCTCACCGGGATTCGAACCCGGACCCCGTTCGGACGAATGATCAGAGGCCATCGCTTAGACCACTGCGCCACCGGGGCGGCAATTTACCTTTGTAACAAAACAGCAATTCTTGGGATTTTATGATGCAAAATTACTTTTGTTTGTACAAGAGAAAAGGTAAATAATTTTTACATTAAAAATTGTTGTTGAAAACTACTTAAACTGCCATACAGTTAACTATGATTATTTAATTTTTTTGTAAAACACAGGACATATATTAAAAATTCTTGAACATCACTAAATTTCTCAAATGCCATCAATTACCTTTCTTAAAACTTGAGATATATGCTTTTGTGCATTTTGAATACAGACACTTTAAAATGGTGATGCAAAAAATGTATAAAAAGTTTATCATAATTTTTAACTTTAAAAGATGAGGCTTCTGTTTTGTTATCTTAAAAGATAAATTTTTCTGGGAATGGAGATTTTACTTCTGGGCAAGTAAATATTTTCTGCACATGCCCAGCTGGGAATGTAACTTTTCAGATATTTTTCAAGCCCTGAAAAGCATTTATAGAAAAAACCCTGCCCTATTGGTAGGAAGGCCATTTCACATAATATGAAGATATGAAGAAACCAATAATGAAACAAAAAATTTGGAATTGTCACAAAAAAAAAAAAAATGCACCCTTCTCCAATAAATTTTCATTATGCTACAGAGAAAGCATTGAAATTCTCTTCAATAAAAACTTGCAATTCTGATGCATTCTCAGTATTCTGATAATTTGGAAATCTCTACTGGCAACAGCTTAAGAAACGATGTCAACCACGTGAGTACTTGCTTTTAGTGTGAACAAGGCTGGCGTTTCAAATGAAAGACCTCTTACTATTCCTAAAATTTAGTCCGTAATAAATTGTGCATAAAAAGTTTTGCTTCATTATTGGAATCGTGCCCTATTTAAATAACTAATGCGATATGAAATAGAGTGATGATTCAAGTTGTTTTATTATCCAAGCATAAAATGGTTATGTGCTATCATTACTACATCAAAACATGTACTACGTCAAATGTATATATACTACTTCATGTATATACAAAATACATCCAAGAAATATAATGCTACATATGTAAATGCATATACTACATACCTGCCAACTACAACGAAATGTCCATAGTTTCTACAGATTTTGTTGTCTGACTACAGGACTCACTGTTGAAACTATGGATTCTACAAATTTTCACATTTACTTTTTTCTATTTTGCTATTATTTTATGATATACATGATATCTTAAGTGGATTCACGGAATTCTGCCTTTTTTGCCATTTAGATCATTCTCAAGATCGATGTAAAACTGAAGAGAATTTGGGGGAGGAGTGTCGTCTTCCATCTGGGGGCGGTATTTGTGTTTCAAAACTTTTGAAAACAATAGTTAAACAGGGTAAAAAATTTGGTGGTAATCGTAATTTTCTCATTCCCAATGCTGCCTTTGTGTCCAGTATTCTTGTTAAATATCATTATATTGCATAAATGTTTGTATTTCAGCTTGAAACTGTATGCAGCAATTTGCAAAAACAGAAGTCAGACGCCATAGAAATTTCTCTGTAATCTTCAGGCATAAGATTCTTCCACGAATTTGAGGAATGTGGACATTTTCGTTGTTATTTTGGTCATCACAAGATCGATGCACAAGTGAACAGAAATGGGGTGTGTGGGGGGTGTGTGGGGGTGTTCATTGTAGGATGGAATTTCATTTTTACAAAACTTTCTAAAATGGCAGGTCGGCGGAGTTCAGATTTTTTTCGCAATGGTACTTTATTTTTCTCGCGATTTTGCCTTTGTCCAGTATTATTGTCAAATAAAATTTTACTGTATAAATATTTTTATTTCAGCTTGAAAAGAGGGAAAATTTTCGAAAACCAGAAGTTAGACCAAGCAAAGATTTTTCCTGTAAGCACCCCTAATGTTCCTGCTCTTCTGCATTGCTAAATATTCTTCATCCCATAAGTTTTTGCATTTAAGCTGAGAAGGGAGCAGGAAATCCACAAAAACGGAAGTAACGGAGTTGAAAAATTGAAGAACTTTTTTACAAATTTTGGATGTTCCGTCTGTGAAGTGTTGTGGAATTCCGAATGCGTCTGACTGATTTTACTGGTGGAAGTTTTAAACTTCAATAGCACAAAGCTGCTCAGAGAGAGAGAGAGAGAGATGCTTTGTTTCAAAGCACAAGCAGCCTAAAGTATCGTATCATACTCTCGAAAGCAAAGCAAGTTTACTCTGTCTTTGGGCTGACAACTTTGAAATGGATTTAGCATCAATGGTTTTCCCAAATAATTTTGAATTTGAAGTAGATCAAAATCAACTAAAGGTAAAAGAAATTAATTGCAAGGAAATGGCAGTGGTAGTCTTTATGCAATTCTATAAGTTTCTTTTATGTCTGGAAAAACTTAGTTCTCAGTTTTAAAACTTGCGGTCACCCAGTGAGCAAGTGGTAACAAGCACTGGCTTCTATGAGTATTTTTGAATTAATGTATATAGTTAATAGAAAATAGTTGTAGATTTGAATCAGAACAGAACTCTTTAGCTCACCTAACTGTACTTTGTTATCAATTACAGGCTTGCAGAAAGTCTGTATAAGATAGCCATTGTGCATTTTCTGGACATGGGTTTTCCATGAATATTTTTCAATGAATGTAAATAGTTGATGGAAAAGAATTTGATTTTAAGCAAAAAAGAATGTTTTTAGCTGACTTTATACTTTATTACACACATATTGTTTAAATCATTTGTTCAAAATGGGTCTGGGCTTGAATGCCTGGTGGGGCGTGAATGTTAGATTTTCCATCAATGGTCTTCCCACATAATTTGAGCAGGGACATTGCTATATCATTTCAGGAAGGGGGCTGAAGCCTCAATAATCTTGCTATCTCAGTGGCATACCAGAAAAATTCACCCCCTCCCTGCAAAAAATATCTTCAAAGCCCATTTGAAATAAAAAATCCATTTTGACTTTCAATTACTGAAATTTTTGAATTCCATATTAACTAGATTTTCTGGGCATTTTAATAATACAAGTTCTTTAGAACCTACAGCCACTTTTCATAAAACCAAAATTATTGCACTTTATTGTGTAAAATACAAATGTGACATTGTAATTGAAATGATTGCTCTTATTTTATGTGAACAAAAAATACCACAAAACACACATCAAAATTAATCGTATCATGACAAATTTTATTCTTTAACCCTTTAAGTGGCCGATGTACCTGAACCGAAAGGTGCCAAAAAAATTCTGCTCTCCCCAAACAGAGTTGTTTCCATAACGACCGATTTCACAAAAGCTAAGGCAAAACAATTTCTTTCGCTCTCTCATCTGAGCAGTAAGGACTATAAACCTGTCATGAGTGATTAGCGCTCCCTTCTAGTCCTTTATTCTCTGATTCATGACAAGATGGGGTAGGTCTAGTCCCCCTGACATGGATATCATTCAACAGGATAAAAAAACAACTCTAACATTTTCTCTTTCCTTTTTTAGGTTTGTCGCCACTGTTGTGGCACTATCAGCATCTAATCAGTTAGAAAGGATCATTGTCAATCACTTCTCTAATTGACACCTTTGAATAACAAATCAAAGGGAGGAAGTAGCATTTTCTGACCCTCAGGTATTTCAGGTAATTCCTTCAAGTGGCGTTAAGAACACTAAACCTTCCCCAAATGAATTCGTTCTAGCCACATTTCACCCACTTCTTATACAGCGAATATATCCGTCTGAGCTGACATCAGCCCATTTTGATAACCACGAGTTAACTCGTTCCGGCCACTTAAAGGGTTAAAGAACTATGGCAAACTTCCTTGAAATGCATCACGATCACACACACAAAACATGTAACTGCCACGTGACAGTGTCTTTGATATCTCTTGCATTGAGACAACATGATTTATTCCGACAACTGTTTGCCTTTTGAAGTAACTTGTATTATTTGCGGTGCAATGGTCTATGCACTGACTTCTGACTACTCATCAGATCAGTTTCAAGTCTCAGGTGGGGCATTAGTAGTGTATTTGTCTTAAGGCAGTGGTTCTCTCCCTTTGTTGGCTACAAATTAAGGACGAGCAGCTTTGTATAGTACCAAGAATTGGTTTCCGTGATTGTTAATCTGCGCCCACCCCCTCCAAAGAACAAAAAAAGAAGTAAAAATGTTATTGACGTCAAAATCATCTATATTTCACCAACTCTAAACATTGGGGCAGTTTCATACTAATAATGGCCTTTTCTGATTTATAAATGAGTAACAATTAAAGAGTAATGTTGCAAAAAAAAAAAAAAAAAAAAACTGTTTGAATTATTTACTCTTGATTGAAAAAAAAAACACTTATGTAAAATAATGCCACAATATTTTGCACATAGCAAATTTGTTTTCCTTAATTCTTGTAAAGAAACAAAGACATAGGCTCTCTGTTTCTTTGTCCACACAAAGAACATCTTTTTGTTCATTATATTTTTAAGAATGCACAGTTATGTGCAAACAATTGTAATACACCTTATTCTCAATAAAAACACTTTATTCTCAGTGGTGTAAAAATGTCATTCCTTGAACTGATATTTCTTTCACATTCTCTTATTAATATATGTACATGTATAGGAACTATTGCTATTGCTATGAAAAGGGGCTTCACATCCTCTGGAGTTGATGCTTTCCTGCCTGTCATCCAGTTTTTATAAACTTTAAAACTGTAAAAATGATTTCTCAAGATTTTACTTATTTACAAAAAAAAAAAAAAAAAAATATATTTTTCTGCTTAATACTTCATTCAAAGTTGCTGTCAAAAATTCCTAGCTATTTCTTTAAGCAGTTTCAAATTGACTAAAAAGTTTTGCAGATGTTTTTGTTGAGCCCCCCTAATGCAGGGGTCACAGAGCCTACCAGTGAGCCCCTACATAATCTACAAGGAAGTTTTTTGCTTAAGTTAAAAGAAAAATTTGTAAGCCTTTACTAAATTTCGAATAACATGATTATTATTTTAAATCAATGAACAATCATAAAAAATAAAATAAAGACAAAAAATATTGATGGTAAATTTATATTTGGCCATTGTATGTTACTAAAGGATGCATATGGAACCACCACTTGCTTTAAGACATGCCCACAGATCATTGGGTGTGTAATGCAGTTCATGCATTTTTTAGCCATAGTTTCTTCACAAGATTTGGCAGCATTGTGTGTCCCTGGTGGACATGATCAATTGGATACTTGGGCATTTTGATCGCATATGCTGAATCTTTTTTTTTTTTGTTGTTGTTGTTGTTTTATCATGTGATGTTTTCTGGTGTGCCATGTGGTGGGTTTCTTTCTTTATTGCTCATAACTCCTCTGTACCACTGCTCAATACTCCTCACCACAGCAAAGCAACTAGGGACCATCTCTGTATTCTCAAAAACCCACCAAAAAATGGGGAAAAGGTCAACATTTAAATAATATATTACTGCACTTAAATTAATCCTAAAACTGAATATCACAAGGTTACATTGGTTGCAAGTGAAATTAAATTAATTTATCTCAAATTTAAAATGCAATCAAATTAAATGACAGTTATGAATTTTAAAATTCTGCAGTTTTCTTGTTTTATTCATTATGGAAGCAAGGTAATGGGGTGAGTACAATGTAGCAAAATAAATTAAACCTTGTTTAGCACCCCAGTGTTATTAGTCTAGTGATGCTTCTGATATTGAATATGAAATAAATCAAAATCAACTAAAGGTTCCTTAGTGAAATTAACTGTGGGGGAAAAAGTAGTGCTTTGGAAAAACTTAATTCCCTGTTTAAAAATTTGAGACCCTCCTGTGGCCTAGTGGTATGATATGCTGGCTTCTAATCATTCACTAAAGATGGGGGTATGTCATGAATAGTGTGCTTGTTTTATGCTGCACTACTCATACATGAGACCGGTCGATGACAAAAAAAGCTGAACTTTTTAACTGGGTGGAAAATTGGGACACACGAACGCGCGGTGAGCAAATTCAAATACAGCATATATACAATATTTAAGAGTATGCTAGCCATATGGAATTATTTTCTGTAAATTATGTAAGTAAATATTAAAGTGAAGTACATTATTATATTCACAATAGAAAAGTAGGGATTTAAGAACAAAATAAAATGAAATATTTTAAAAAATCAGATTTAAAACTTACAAGTGAATCTTTACTAGCTAAATCCTGAGGTGAAAAGTATTTGTCTAGGAAAGTTTGTGAATTTAGTCAAGCAATTAGAAACTTGCAAGAATTAGAAACATATATCCACAGCTTAGTTTTTAGTCTTTGAAGAAGTCAATAAAGTATTTCTCAATGTAACCTTATAAAATGGCTTGCAAAATTTTTTGCTTGCATTGTGAATATGGTGACATGAATCTCCATCAACGTCAAGCAAGTGGGGAGATTTTCTCTGCCGAATTCTTGTTTTTCACCCTGTTTTTGAGCCTCCCATGACACATTCTTCCCACTTAGCTTTCAAACAAGCAAAACAAATTCCTTCTTAGAAAGAAAGAATAAAATAAAAAGCAAAAAAAACCGGAAAGCTGCGTCATGAACTTTTTAGAGGCTTCGGCCCGAAGCCGTGCCCCCCCCCCCCCCACACACACACTTAGCTTTCAAACATGCAAAACACATTCTTCCTTAGAAAAAAAAAGAAAGGAAAGAAACAGAGTTGCGTCACGAACTTTGTTCAGCGGCTTCGGGCCGACGTTATCCTAGCCGGGCGCCGTGCTTTCTTTCCACTAAGTTTTCAAACAAGCAGAACACATTCCTCCTCCTTAGAAAAAAAAACAAAAAGGTTCGTCATGAACATGGTTCAAAGGCATCGGGCAGACACAATTCCGGGCAACAGCGAAAGCACGTCCGAACCAACGTAATTCCGGATCACGGCAAAAGAAGCCCGCCAGGCCTACATAATTCCGGCGTGGCGCCATTCTTCCTTTCCACTTAGCTTTCAAACAAGCAAAAAAAAAAATTCTTTCTCTTCGGGGGAGGGTAGAACGAATTTAAGAAAAGAAAGCTGCGTCACGAACTTTATTCAGATGCTTCAGGTCGACGTAATCCCGGGCCACAGCGAAAGAAGCATGACAGGCATTTTTTTTTGTTCACACTTTGAAACAAGCAAAACAAATTCCACCACCTGAGAAGAAAAAAAAAAAAAAAGACAAAGGGCTGTGTTACGAACTTTGTTCAGAGGCTTTTACGTCGCTTATTTACAAAATCAGTAAAACTTTCTTAATAACAGCGAAAATCTGAATATCCATAATTTTTTTTGTTAGTCACCCGTAATCCCGGGGAAATCCGTAATAATTACGGAGATTCCGTATTTTTTGGCATACTCCGTAGGAAGAGGATTCACGAGTGCTTCGATTCTCGAACGATCTCAGAAAAGCGGGAACGCATTCGGGTACATTTGCAAATTACAAGAGAGAGTTTCTGGCGATGACGTCACGGATAGAATTAAGCAGATAGTTTGGTCCTGATAGAATGCAGAGTGGCGATTTCCCGCAAGACACGGAAAGGGCTGCGGTAGTTTCCGTAACGCACGAAGTAGGCGGAGCTTCCACCCTTTGCGCTGCGATGCTCAAGTGACTGACATCCCATCCATTGCTGACAGCAGTAAACGAATTGAGCGCCTGACTCCACCCTCCAACATTTCTTCTTGCCCCCGCGTCTGCTCCAAAAACAACGCTTTAAGCTAGAAAGCGCTTAGTTCTTTTACTCCACAAAAAAGCGGAATCGCGGAATTCCGCTTTTTATTTATTTTTCTATAGAACGACGACCCCCCCCCCTAAAAAATCCTGAAAAATTTATCTTCATTTTTGCAATGACCTCGAGAATGACCAAGATGATGCCGAAAAAGCGGAATTCCGCGAATTCGCGGAAGAATCTCATGTATGACTACTGCTCTCCTTGAAACAGATGGGCCCAAATCAGTGATGAGCAACTGCTTGTAGTCTATTGAGTTGCTCTTGGTGGTAGTTAAACACCAAATGAAAAAAAATGGATTTGCAGTTCAGTTAGTATATAAATTAACCGAATGTTTCTGTAATGTCTCTCACACAGTTCATTGCATTCACATGTGGCGCAAGGATCTTAAAATTGTAACTCTTTAAGTTTCGTAGTCTATTTTAAAGTTTTCCAAGAGGATTAGTGAATCCCTTTGCTGATCACTGCAAATGAAGAGTGGAATTTTGTTTACATAGTGATTTAGTGTTAAAGCTTTTCACCCATCCTCCCATCTGTCTGCTACATAAGTATTAGGCTAGTTTCTTTTTTTATGTCTTTATTCCATGTATGATAAAATGTTACACTGCAGGCATACATTTACCTCTTATTTTAGATATCACTAATTACATGGAGATCACTAATTAATGAGTTCAGTCATAGACAGATAGGAGTGAGGAAGGTTTCAGCAACTGTGGCATGCTGATAGGAGGTTGCATGTGTGGTATAGATCACATGAGGCCATGGACCTGAATCATCAAGTGGGAGTGTTACATACCAGTGAAGGTGGTGTCTGTGGTACATTTACTAACAAGCCACCTCTTTGGTCCTTTTTGCACCTACTGAGACCCCCGTCACAGCACAAGACAATGTTTATGTACTTGTTGAGCACATACTGCCACTCATGCTTACTCAATAGAAATATAGACAATTATGCATGGTCTTATTTGTTTGGCTCACATAGTGGTAAAAGTTTTATTATGTTACATAGTGAAGGAATGATGAGCCTGATTGAAAATAAACAGTTTATAATAGCAAAAGATATCAGAACAGCAACAAAACTGATCTTAGGGGAAATATCATTTTGTTGTTATTCAAAATCATCTGTCATGGATGCTTTGAATAGCATCTGTCAGTCTGTAAAGGATAGTGAAAGACTGCTAGTGCTGTTGATTTAACTTTTAGTTGGCTGGAAACTGGTGATGCCTACACAAATGTAAAACTTTCTCTAATCATTAAAAATGCATGCATGAAAAAAAGCTTACCTGCAGTATTTCTAGCTTGAACTTCAGAATCAACCACAGTTATAAAATCAAACCATTAAAAAGAAATGTTTGGAGCAAAATTTATTTAAATCCACTACAAAACACTTCTCTCAAATAGTTAAATTTGTACACAGGTGACATCCTTTATTGGCTACAGCAAAATGTTTTCCACCACATGTGACATGCTTCACAGTAGTTAAAGTAAGGTTCTTGAATTGAGTCCCCACTGGCTATTCTGATAAGACAAAAAAAAAAAAAAAATACAGGTGGTATAGGAAATACATTAAAGTTTATAAATTGCTAAGGTATTTGTAACAAGAGGTTTATTATAAAATGCGAAACATGCAGAAAATATGCAATTTTTTCAGAATACCACACAACACAAGGGGTGGTATTAGAACAGACTGGCTTAATTAAGGGGCTGCTGGAAGTGTTGTGAAGAAAAGCTACCAGAAATGTGAATGTTATCCCTCTCCTTAAGTCAAAATATGAAGTCACACCTACATTTTTGCCATAACTTTTGAAAAAAAATAATATGATAGTTGGTTTGGAAATATATAAGGTATCACATGGATAGTTAATTTCAGTACTTTCCAAGGAACTGATAACAGTGAATGACCATCCCTTGAAATTGTATCAACTTCAATAACATTTGCATTCATCACTAAAATGATGAATACAAATTATACTGCTGTGATTTGGTATCAAGTTGTCTCTGTAGAGAGCAGTAATCCACTATTCTTGCAATTCAGGATCCTTGGAAAACTTAAATCTTTTCCTACTTATAATCTGCATGACAAACTGGAGCACAAATGCAAACGTGTATTTAGTACAAAAATTCTGAATTGACCTTAATGTTAAATTTAGTAATTACACATTAATCAAATTAGCTTTATTCTCATTTATGTGT
This sequence comes from Macrothele yani, assembly GCA_039090855.1. Lineage (NCBI taxonomy): Eukaryota > Metazoa > Arthropoda > Arachnida > Araneae > Macrothelidae > Macrothele > Macrothele yani. The sequence continues at coordinate 83,580,229 of CM077017.1, forward strand.
TAAATTGTGGTGGTGTGAATAGGAAATTCAAAGCATGCAGATTCTGTTTGCCAAACTCTCTTTTCACCTAGCTCTCGTTTGCTATGAAAAAATTCTATTTTCCAATCTCTCTACTCCCTCTGCTCTCCATTCCCTATCTTCCACGTGTTTTATGTTTCACTGTGAAGAATGCACCAATTCCTTCTGAGCTAACAGTCAGATCAGTTGTCACCTATGGTAGACACCTGCTCTTGCTCGGCATCACATAGCCCTATGTTTGAATTTGCTTTCCAGACATATCTATAGGTCAAGAACATATTTCACAATTTGACTGGAATATTATAATTGGAAAGGAAGATGGGTTGAGCCTCTATGATTACATCAGCTGCAATGCGCATTTGGCAATATCAACACTTATGACTCAAGATTAAATCACTGAAAACAAAAAGTGCCATGAGAATGTCACTAGCGGCAAAAGCGATGATGATTCCCAGGTAAATGCATCAGCACTCCAACTTTGCAATGTACTGAAATCATTGGGACTTCTTTTATAGCCAAAGTACTAATCAAAAAACAATGCAGGCTTTCAATAGCCTTGTTTCAATATAAAAGTAAACAACAATAAAAAATTAATGATTTTTAAACTATCTTAATATATCATCATCATCATCATTGTCAACCATTATCAATCCACTGCTGGACGAAGGTCTCCCCAAGTTTCCTCCACAACGGTCTGTCTTGTGCCAGTCTCCTCCATGTCACCCCTGCATGCTTTCGAATTTCATCCACCCATCTCCCATGTGGTCTTCTTCTGGGTCTTTTCCTGTCCCTTGGAATCCAATCTAAAATTTCGGCTGTCCATCGATGATCTGTCCTTCTGGCAGTATGTCCAGCCCATTGCCATTTCAGGGATTTAGCTCTGATCATGATGTCTTCCACTCTTGTCATTTTTCGGATCCACGAGTTCCTCTTCTTATCTCTCCTGGTTACACCAAGTATGCACCTCTCCATGCTTCTTTGAGTTGTCTGCAACCTTTGTATGTCTCTTTTAGTTAAGGTCCACGTCTCTGCACCATACGTAAGCACTGGAAGGATGCATTGATCAAACACTTTTCTTTTAAGACATAATGGCATATTGCTCTTGAAAATTATGCTGTTTCTTCCAAAAGCTCTCCAGGCAAGTTTTGTACGCCGATTAATTTCTTCATCAATGTGACCCTCACTTGATATCTGCTGTCCAAGATAAACGTACGTATCTGTTATCTCCAGCTTTTCTCCATCAATCGATAAATCTTCATTTCTTGTAAAAGCATTGAACATCACTTTTGTCTTCTGAAAGTTCATTTTTAATCCCACTTCTTTACTCTTGTCAGCAAGTTCCTGGATCATACTCTGCAGCTCTGATGGGCTCGTTGCAAAAATGACTACGTCATCAGCAAAACGAAGGTGGGTTAGATAATCTCCATTAATCTTTATCCCCTTGTTTTCCCAGCTCAGTGACTGAAAAACACCCTCCAATGTAGCATTAAAGAGCTTCGGAGATATGGTGTCACCTTGTCTCACTCCCTTTCCAATTTTTATGTGTGTTGTATTTTCAAACAGCCTAATCTTTGCACTTGCATTTTCATAGATGTTATTAATAATATTAATGTATGCATCTTCAATACCGCAGGTTTTCAGAGCCATTGTAACTGCTGATGGTTTCACCGAATCAAAGGCTTTTTCATAATCGATAAAAGCCATGCACAATGGAAGTTCATATTCCCTCGCTCTTTCAATTAGTTCCCTCAGCACATGGATATGATCTATTGTGCTGTAGCCACTCCTGAATCCAGCTTGTTCTCTCGGTTGAGCCATGTCCAGTGTTACCTTCAAGCGGTGTGAAAGAACTTTAGTGAAGATTTTATAAACTACTGATAGGAGGCTGATAGGTCTGTAGTTTCCGAGATCCTCAATGTCACCTTTCTTATGTAGCAGGATCATCGTAGCGGTGTTCCAATCATCAGGAATCTTTCCTTCATTAAGGCATCGAGTGAAAATTTGGGCGAGTACTGTTTCGATTTCTCCAATTGCTTCTTGTATGATGTCTACAGTAATTCCATCTTCTCCTGGAGCTTTTCCCCGCTTCATGTTCTTGATTGCATGTGCAACTTCTGCTGGAAGGACTGGAGGAACTCTGGTATTGGTATCTTTCATGATGTCTGGAGTGCATGTATCATCCCTTTCATATAATTTGGAGTAGAAATCTTTCACTCTTGTCAAAATTTCGCCTCTATTTCTTGTTACAGAACCATCTTCTTTTCTCAGTGCCATAATCTGTTTTCTTCCCTTACTGAGATATCCCTTTGCTATCTTTAGGCTTTGGTTGTTTTCAATTGCTTTCCTCACTAGTTCACAGTTGAATTTTCTTACGTCTTCAGTGATACTTTTTCGTACTGTCTTGCATAGCTCTATATATTCCACTTTGGAAGTCACATCTTTACTTGTCCTCATCTCTCTTCTTTTTTGCATGAAATAGAGGCGAAATTTTGACAAGAGTGAAAGATTTCTACTCCAAATTATATGAAAGGGATGATACATGCACTCCCTCCAATTGCTTCTTGTATGATGTCTACAGTAATTCCATCTTCTCCTGGAGCTTTTCCCCGCTTCATGTTCTTGATTGCATGTGCAACTTCTGCTGGAAGGACTGGAGGAACTCTGGTATTGGTATCTTTCATGATGTCTGGAGTGCAAGTATCATCCCTTTCATATAATTTGGAGTAGAAATCTTTCACTCTTGTCAAAATCATCGATGGACAGCCGAAATTTTAGATTGGATTCCAAGGGACAGGAAAAGACCCAGAAGAAGACCACATGGGAGATGGGTGGATGAAATTCGAAAGTATGCAGGGGTGACATGGAGGAGACTGGCACAAGACAGACCGTTGTGGAGGAAACTTGGGGAGACCTTCGTCCAGCAGTGGATTGATAATGGTTGACGATGATGATGCTGATGATGATATATATATATATATATATATATTAAGAAGAAGACTTAAATCTTAATATATATATATATATATATATCATCATCAGCATCATCATCGTCAACCATTATCAATCCACTGCTGGACGAAGGTCTCCCCAAGTTTCCTCCACAACGGTCTGTCTTGTGCCAGTCTCCTCCATGTCACCCCTGCATACTTTCGAATTTCATCCACCCATCTCCCATGTGGTCTTCTTCTGGGTCTTTTCCTGTCCCTTGGAATCCAATCTAAAATTTCGGCTGTCCATCGATGATCTGTCCTTCTGGCAGTATGTCCAGCCCATTGCCATTTCAGGGATTTAACTCTGATCATGACGTCTTCCACTCTTGTCATTTTTCGGATCCACGAGTTCCTCTTCTTATCTCTCCTGGTTACACCAAGTATGCACCTCTCCATGCTTCTTTGAGTTGTCTGCAGCCTTTGTATGTCTCTTTTAGTTAAGGTCCACGTCTCTGCACCATACGTAAGCACTGGAAGGATGCATTGATCAAACACTTTTCTTTTAAGACATAATGGCATATTGCTCTTGAAAATTATGCTGTTTCTTCCAAAAGCTCTCCAGGCAAGTTTTGTACGCCGATTAATTTCTTCACCAATGTGACCCTCACTTGATATCTGCTGTCCAAGATAAACGTACGTGTCTGTTATCTCCAGCTTTTCTCCATCAATCGATAAATCTTCATTTCTTGTAAAAGCATTGTACATCACTTTTGTCTTCTGAAAGTTCATTTTTAATCCCACTTCTTTACTCTTGTCAGCAAGTTCTTGGATCATACTCTGTAGCTCTGATGGGGTAGTTGCAAAAATGACTACGTCATCAGCAAAACGAAGGTGGGTTAGATAATCTCCATTAATCTTTATCCCCTTGTTTTCCCAGCTCAGCGACTGAAAAACACCCTCCAATGTGGCATTAAAGAGCTTCGGAGATATGGTGTCACCTTGTCTCACTCCCTTTCCAATTTTTACGTGTGTTGTATTTTCAAACAGCCGAATCTTTGCACTTGCATTTTCATAGATGTTATTAATAATATTAATGTATGCATCTTCAATACCGCAGGTTTTCAGAGCCATTGTAACTGCTGATGGTTTCACCGAATCAAAGGCTTTTTCATAATCGATAAAAGCCATGCACAATGGAAGTTCATATTCCCTCGCTCTTTCAATTAGTTCTCTCAGTACGTGGATATGATCTATTGTGCTGTAGCCACTCCTGAATCCAGCTTGTTCTCTCGGTTGAGCCATGTCCAGTGTTACCTTCAAGCGGTGTGAAAGAACTTTAGTGAAGATTTTATAAACTACTGATAGGAGGCTGATAGGTCTGTAGTTTCCGAGATCCTCAATGTCACCTTTCTTATGTAGCAGGATCATTGTAGCGGTGTTCCAATCCTCAGGAATCTTTCCTTCATTAAGGCATCGAGTGAAAATTTGGGCGAGTACTGTTTCGATTTCTCCACTTGCTTCTTGTATGATGTCTACAGTAATTCCATCTTCTCCTGGAGCTTTTCCCCGCTTCATGTTCTTGATTGCATGTGCAACTTCTGCTGGAAGGACTGGAGGAACTCTGGTACTGGTATCTTTCATGATGTCTGGAGTGCACGTATCATCCCTTTCATATAATTTGGAGTAGAAATCTTTCACTCTTGTCAAAATTTCGCCTCTATTTCTTGTTACAGAACCATCTTCTTTTCTCAGTGCCATAATCTGTTTTCTTCCCTTACTGAGATGTCCCTTTGCTATCTTTAGGCTTTGGTTGTTTTCAATTGCTTTCCTCACTAGTTCAATATATATATATATATATATATCATCAACCATTATCAATCCACTGCTGGATGAAGGTCTTCCCAAATTTGTTCTACAATTGTGTCTTGGGCCTGTCACTCCAGCCAACTTTCGAATTTCATCCATCCATCTCTCATGGAGTCTTCTTCTGGGTCTTTTCCTGTCCCTCGGAATCCAGTCTAAAATTTTGGTTGTCCATCAGTTGTCTGTTCTTCTGGCAACATGTCCAGCCCACTGCTATTTCAGTGATTTCACTCTGGTCATGATGTCGTCCACTCCTGTCATTTTCCTTATCCACAAGTTCCTCTTCTTATCTTTCCTGGTTACACCAAGCATGCATCCTTGAGTTGTCTGCAGTCTTTGTATGTCTTTTTTAGTTAAGGTCCATGTCTCTGCTCCATACGTAAGCACTGGCAGGATGCATTGATTAAACACTTTTCTTTTGAGACATAATGGCATACTGCTCTTAAAAATTGTACTGTTTCTTCCAAAAGCTATCCATCCAAATTTTATATGCTGATTAATTTCTTCATCAATGTGTCCCTCACTTGATATCTGCTGCCCAAGATAAATGTAGGAATCGGTTGTCTCAAGCTTTTCTCCATCAATCGATAAATCTTTGTTTCTTGTAAAAGCATTATACATAACTTTTGTCTTCTGAAAGTTTATTTTTAATCCCACTTCTTTACTCTTGTCAGCAAGTTCTTAGATCATACTCTGCAGCTCTGAAGGGGTAGTTGCAAAGATGACTACGTCATCAGCAAAACGAAGATGAGTTAAGTAATCTCCATTAATCTTTATCCCTTTGTTTTCCCAGTTCAATGATTGAAAGACATTTTCCAATGTGGCATTAAAGAGCTTGGGAGATATGGTGTCACCTTGTCTCACTCCCTTTCCAATTCTTATTTGTGCTGTATCCTCAAATATCCAAACCTTTACACTTGCATTTTCATAGATGTTATTAATAATGCTAATGTATGCATCTTCAATACCACAGGATTTCAAAGCCATTGTTACTGCTGATGGTTTCATGGAATCGAAGGCCTTTTCATAGTCAATAAAAGCCATGCATAATGGGAGTTCATATTTTCTTGTTCTTTCAATTAGTTGTCTCAGTACATGGATATGATCTATAGTGCTGTAACCACTCCTGAATCCAGCTTGTTCTCTTGGTTGGGACAAGTCTAATGTTGCCTTCAAGCGATGTGAAAGAATCTTAGTAAAGATTTTATAAACTACCGACAGGAGGCTGATGGTCCTGTAGTTACTAAGATTCTCAACATCACCTTTTTTATGAAGCAGGATCATTGTTCCAATCCTCAGGAATCTTTCCTTCATTAAGACATCTGGTAAAAACTTGGGCGAGTGTAGTTTCAATTTCTCCACTTGCTTCTTGTATAATGTCCACAGTAATTCCATCTTCTCCTGGAGCTCTTCCCTGTTTCATGTTCTTAATTGCATATGTAACTTCTGCAGGGAGGATTGGAGAGACATTGTCACTGGTACCTGTCATAATGTTTGGAATAGATGTATCATCCCTATCATATATATATATATATATGTGTGTGTAAGTTTCATAATATACTACATCACAACTCCTTGTGCAAAAAATACCAATTATGAATGAATTAGTAGCAATGCTATGTACATACAGTATATGTACTACATACTGCATTTACAAATATTGTAAATCTATGCAATATGAATGAAATCAATAAAGTTAAAAAATAAGGATAACTGAAAATATTTTAATACTGAAGGTTTAACAACCACAATGAGCAACTCAAAGGGCTATACGCAGTCGCCCATCCCTACTTTAAGGCCACTGGTTAAAGGGAAGGGAGAGAACCAGTGCTAAAACACAATATCCATGCCTCACCGAGATCTGAACCCAGACCCTTCTCGGACGAGTGGTCAGAAGCTAGAACTCAACACCACTGTACCACCAAGGCAGCCATCAGTTTTTTAACAACTGCCACTATGTGTGCTTGTAAAGGAGGGCTAGCCTTCTGATTATCAACGCACCAAATAGTTCCGTTAGTGATGCAAGGAAGCTAGCAACAAATATTATTCAATTCATTTCTATAAAATAAATCTTATTTTTCTTTATAAAACTGCTACTTATTACTATCCCAATTTAAACAAAAATTTACATAAAATGTAAGTAAATTATCAGTGCTTATAGTTCCATTAAGTAGGCAAAGAAACTAGGAATAAATAATTATTTATTACTTAGTATTTCATTTCTATAAAACAAAGCTTATTTTTCTTTACAAAACTGCTAGTTATAAATGTTTCAATTGAAACAAATATTTGCACAATGTGTATTGATTTACTTGATGCAATGGATGAATGGAAGGCTAGCCAAAAGGGAGATTAAAAACTAAGTACATTGTTTTTAACACACATTTTTTTTTTCGATTGGAGGTTTAACGACCACCATGAGCAACTCAATGGGCTATAAGCAGTTGCCCGTCCCTAATTTAGGATCACTGGTTCCAGGGAAGGGAGAGAGCCAGCACAGTAAGACTAACACATCTCTGACTCACCGGGATTCGAACCCAGACCCCTTTTGGACGAATGATCAGAGGCCATTGCTTAGACCACTGCGCCACCGAGGCAGCTAACACACATTTGAGTAAATTTCAAAAATTTTCCATTTTACTGGGAATGGGCTATGCATCAGGGTGCAAATGTACCTTGGAAGGTCCTGATTTGCAGAATGCTGAAGAATTACAATTATAGATTACCAGGATGGGATAAACATCAAGTATACCTGATTCTCAAAAGAAAAAAATACTAGTGCTTTTTGTTAAAAAATTTTTTTTAAAGTATTTGTTCCAAATAACTTGAACTTCTGCACATAAATATTTTCAGGCAAATTTTAATATATTCTAATAAAACAAGCTTCTTTTGATTTAATGTATAAATTTCCTTTTTAAAAACATTGGGCAATGCTTTGTAACCCTGCTTTCATAGTGAAACATTCTTGAGGCCAGCTTTCAATTCTAATCAAAAAGCACTTATAGCGTTGTAAAATCTGTTTAGCCGTTCCGGTGGCTCAGTGGTCCATGCGCTTGGCTTATGACTTTTCATCTGAGATGAGTCTAAGTTCGGATCCCAGTGAGGCATGGATGTGTTCAGGATTAAGATGGGAGGGGTTCTATAGGGGCTATGGCCCAGGAGACATTCCTGGGCAAACAATAAACATTAAAACAGAGAGGTAGAGAGAGACAAAGGTTCATGAAAACTAGTTTAACTTTTGTTTTGTGATCTCCACTTGGTCAAAAACAGGGGCTGGTAGACAAACAGATTTCAAGGCAATGACTCACAAAGAGTAAAGGTTTCATGTTGCTGTGTACAGCGGGGTCGGCGCATTTTCACTACCATCTACCCACACCTCCCTGCTTGCACTTGGAACCGTTAATGGTCCAAATCCCCTGTGGCTTCACATTGCATAACAAAAAAGATGCACCAAGAAAAGTATACTGGTAAACCATTAAAAAATTCAAGACAGAAATTAGGAATCTTAAGCTTTTAACTCACATTCTTATGAGAACAATAGAAAATACAGCGAGTTATTATGAGAACTCTACAGATAATTAAAGTAGTTTGAAGAATGCACTACGTATTAATTATTACAAGCATATTTTATTTTTCATGTTTTAATGGTTTTCATAATGATTCCCCATCATAATTCTTTGAAGGCCCATTCAAATGTCTTAGCCCAGGACTCACTAGGGCCTTAATCGGACCCTGGATGTGGTTTTGTCTAACCGCACGGGCTCTCTTCCTTCCCTGGAACCAGTTGCTCTAAATTAGGGACGGGCGACCGCTTACATAGCCCATGGAGTTGCTCATGGTGGTGGTTAAACTATCAATAAAAAAAAATAAAAAAATCCGTTTATTTACTGACATAAGACATATATATATACTCCAGGCTTTCGCTCTCCACTGGGAGGCTCAAATATTTCTGACTCAAACTTTTTTTTTTTCCATTCTTATGCTTTCCTGATGTGTCATACACCATGTTCACCCAAACCACTAGCGTCTCGAGACAGTGATGTCCACATGTATCGAGTTATCTCATTGGCAGCAATAAAACCGGCACCCACCAATTGGTGAACGGCACCGAAACGGCTTTATCAATTTGGCGGTAATAATGGTGGATAATGGCTATTGCTACGCAGCGAAGAGGTAAGTTTGAGAGAATAAGTAAGTAGTTTTCTTTAAAACTTTTATCTAGTTAATATTTATATTTGGATGGATACTGCGAACAGGTTAAGTTTTTAGATTTGTGCTGTTTCATTCGGGTAGAAATACAATTTGAGCCAGATATACGTCGTCGAAGTTGTGACACAGGTTGTTTACATCTTAGTTAACATTAGTTTCTTCGTTGGCGGCTGTCAATAGTCCTGTACAATTGATATTTTAAGGTGAAATTGGATTTATTGGATGTGCTTTTATGTTTTGCAGCTTACTGTAATCACCAGACAGTGAAAAATCAGTGTTCCTTTTATAGATTTCCGAGAAACAAAGTGAAACATGCCCTGTGGACGAAAATGTCAAGGTAAGAATTTGTGGACTGACTAGTATGAACACACGGTTTAGTCATAAAATCACTAAATATAAAACATGCTAACTGGAATCCTTCCCCTCCCCTTTTTCTGTTCATAAAAGCATGGTTTGTATGCGTCCTGGAAATGTCCTAAAATTCTGTTACATGTCCGGGAATTTTATCCATTCCAGCCTTTTTGTCCCTGCTTGATGTTTTGTAGTTGAAGATTTTTCTGCTGACATAACTTATGCCTGACAAATCCCCCCCCCCCAGTGCAAAACGTGTTGGGGGGGTATTGTTTGTCTGTTAGGAGGACTGAAGCTGCGTTATATTAGCATCTTTTGGCGTCATGCTTATGTCATCAGTTTGTCTGTCCGACCGTGAAGACCATATCTCTGCAATTATTAGTTCGATTTGTAAAATTCTTTTTGTATTGTGAAGCTTAAAATGTGAGAATGATGATCTATTTGTTCCGTTTTTTTCTGATGCACAATTTCGCAGCTAGGGGGCACAAATGAAGATCATATCGAATTTAAAATGCATTTTATTTCATACATTTGCTTCTAAATATCCATTTGAAAAAAAAATTTTCATTTCGATGGCATTTATATCGAAGACTATTTTAGTTACTTTTTCAAATAATACACAAATATTCCGCTAGGGAGCATAACAGTAAATCTTGTTTTTCCCAATATCTCCGTTTCTAATAGTCCAAAAAATTCTTCTTACGTTGGATGCAGCTTTTGAGGAGAAATGTTTTGCATATAATTTCCTATTTTTGGAAAAAAATGGTTTGGCCGCCAGGGGCGTAAGTGTTTATTTTTGCTTCTTATGTATTTGCAATAAAATCTGAGCTCGAAACTTGATTGAAAAATTCCTCCGTAGACCGATACCGGCCACCTCCAAAACCTTTTTGAGAATACCTCCTGCTTAAATAGTGCATAATTTTCCACTAGGGAAGTATATCTTATTTTGGTCTATATCTGTTTCTAGGAGTAAGATTTGAAAAATTCTTTCTTTGTTGGAGAACATTTTCGGTGCAAAATGTTTCTCATATAATTTCTAATATTTCTTAACGCACAAGTGCACCACTAGAGGGCGTAAGTTTCAGTTTACAGTAATATCTACGGGACTAATAACCCGATTGACAAATATTCTCTTTCGACCAGATATTACTAACTATGAAAACTCCTTGTGTGTATTTTCTTCCCAAAATAATGCACAATTTTGCCACTAGGGGGTGCAAATATTTAATCTTTTTCCTCAATATCTGTACTTCTAAATATCTGATTAAAAAAATTATTTTAACAACAGATACCATAATTTACTTTATGGAGCACTAAGTGTGCATTTGAGGAGGTTCGTGGTTCACAATTCTGCCGCCAGGTGATGTTTATGTACTTCCAGTTGCAGCCTATCTCTGCCTCTAGAAACCCTAATGAGAAATTTCTGTTTTTACTGTATGCCATTCGCCATAATAAAGATGGAGAGTGAATACGAGTTTTGTTACAATAAAATCCTCTTCAAGTAATGTGCACTTTTTCCCCCTAGGGGTTGTAAATGTCAAAACGTTTTTCTTGCTATCTCTGCTTTTGTGAGACATATTTGAAAAGTTTTTTTCCTTAGCATAGCTTCTGCTATGAGGAATACTTTTGGCGTGTTTCAACTTTTCCTTTGTACAAAATTCTTACGCTAAAGGCAGGAGCGGCTCCTGCTGTGGGGCTGCAGCCCCCTACCCAAAGCAGTTTTTTTTTCATGCCGTAGCAAGAAAGAGAATTAAGTTTTGTGAACACCGCTGTAAGTTTTCCCAGCATAATGCCATGACTGCAGTTTTTTGAACTCAACTGGAAGTTTTTCCTGCATAACTCCACTGGGAGCGGGAAGACGTCACGGACTGCGCTCCTTACAGCCCTGACTGCTATTGAAACCAACTCATGTGGGAAACTCTGCCTATTCCCACATCAGTTCGTTTCCTTTAAATAAAACTTCCCTGGGGACTGCATTCATGGCAGCTCTCGCTAGCAGGGTTGCTCGCGAATGCAGTCTCTCGTTGGGTGGGAATGTATCGCCGGGCCTGTGTGCTTTGTTGATTAATACGGTTCTTGTGCTTCCGAATAAGATATAAAATAGGGGAATGAATGAAAAATAATGACGAATGTTGAAATAAAGTATTAAATAAAGTATGTTTGAATATATTACTCAACCTGTTTTTTTTTCCTTCTAATTTTTGGTTTGTTCCTGCTTTTATTCAACGTAATAATTCTAACAACAATGTTGCTCCCATCTAATAACAAATACTCAGTTGCCGGGACTTTTGCAAAAAAGTTTTACTTATATTTTCTCTTCTGGTCAAAATGGGCGTGTGAACAAATTGCGATTAAAAATAGAGTTCAGTATTGGATAAATTGAAACAAAAAGAGAGAGAGAGAGAGAGAGATGCTAATTTCTGCAGTGAAATACTTGCACAAAATTGATTTCTTCACTTACCCAGCAGAGCGAAATTTTCGCTTTTAAACTCACGTAAATTTTTATTCACCAAAAATCATTGAAGTCACTCCACTGGATACATTTTATTTTATTTTTCTGCTGCATCCCCCCTCCCTCCCAAAAATCAGTTGCGCATTTCAATTGAAGTAGTGTACTTAATTACTTTGAAAAGAACATTTAGTCAGATATCATTGTTTAGAAAATTTACGAAGTTGGTAAATTTTGGAAAAAAAATTTCTACACTAAATTGTTATCATGATTGCTTCAGAATTAAAACTGGACTGAATATGTTTGCAATCCGTTTTTATTAAAGAGAATGCCGGTGTGTGAGTATCGCAATAACAACTCATCGCTAAATTCTGGCAGACCCTTCAAAATTCCACAAAATGTTTTTCATTGCCGTCCAAGTTGCAGTGGTTGGTATAAAGTCGAAGTTTCAAAGGAAGTGTATCAGAAGAAAAAATATTTATTGTCATATTTCTAGGGGTCACAATGAGACACTTGAGAATGCGTAACACGTACATGACCTTGAGTGTGTCTCAGCTACCACTGGCACACGCATTTAATTTTTTTATTTTTGTCCTTATATATATATATACGTTGGAGTGTAGTTAATACTCGAGTTTTGGTAATTTCTTGGACTGCTTATTTCCTAAAAGGTTTTTCCTAGTTGGTTTGCTCGGAATTTTGTTTGTTTGGCCCAAGTGGCGTGCTAAGGACGATGAAAGGATTGGAGGTCAACTCAGATAATTTAAGTCCTCCCACTCAGTTAGGCTAGCACCCTTTCCCAAAGTGTATGAACTCGCTGGCAAAGGTAATCTAAAGTTATGAAATGACAAACGTTGTTTGACATGTAAAGCAGCGGATCCTAACCTGTATTCTTCTATTGCGGATAATTGCTCCAAATTTTGCAAAGCCTACAATACCATTTATAAGCTCACCTGTACTATCTGCAGCCTTAGCTATATTGGCCAAAGCAAAAATCCTCTTCATCTTAGGATAAATGGTCACAGGTCTCTAGTTAACAAGTTCTCTACTTCTGGTGTGAACCCTTCCACTAATGCTAACCAGTACTCTACCTTTGAATTAGAGCATTTCCATAATCATGGTTTTGACAAAGTGAAAATAGAGGTACTGCATATTATCCCTGACCTCTATGCTCGGCTTGAAACTGAATCCCTTGAGATTTTGCAGCATCAGTCTCTTTATCCCTATGGTCTTAATTCCACTCTTTCTGACAATAAGCATAATCCGCATAAATTTTCTGTACATGAACTCTTCTTTCTTGTTAACAACAAGAGCTGCACTAGAGGTAATAGAGGTTATTTCGCACTTCTGGCAAGGTTGATTTTGCTAACTTGCAAATAACTTTGGAAGGTTTTAAAAACGGTACTAGTTTTGTTAAAAATACTTACAAAATACTTAAGTCCTTCAAGCACTCTGTCCTAAAAGTTTTTTCAAATTTTGGAAAGCAACAGCTAACCATGCTGATAAACATGTTTTTGCTTTAGTTCTGGACATTCTTAAGCATATTCTTAAAGATAAAATTTCTCTTAAAGGAATTTCCAGTAATTATGTGACCATCAGGTTTCTAAATAAAACTTATGATAATCTCAATGTTAGAAAGCTGTTCTACAATAATGCAGTTTTTTTCCCATCCACTGGCACCAGTCTATTGTAAGTTTTAAATATGTTAAGACCTTAGGGTCAATAGTTAAAAACTACAAACTTAATTCTTCGAGTTCCATACCTGTAGTTACTACATGTTCTTGTGATGAATATAAAGAAACAGTTCACTATGATAAGAATTACAAGCATATTATCACTGGAAACTTGAGTTTTGTTGAAAATGACAAGCTTAGGAATTTATTAGAGTATGGTTCTAAATTTAGACCTTCCTTCAAAATCTCCAAAGAGAGTATTCTTGAGAGCTTCACTCAAGATGTTAATATGTACATTATAAAAACCAGTTTAACTTACAATCAGCCTATTGAGGCCTTCGCAGAATGGAAATATAATATAATCAATAGCTTCACTAATGAGTTGGCAGGTCTTGACTTTTGTTTTGATAGAAATCTATTTTTCTCTGGAGATGCCAAAAGGTCACTCTCCAAACTACAAGACCTATTTATTTTTACCACTACGGATAAAGCTAGCAATAATTTTGCAATTATCTGTAAGAAGTTTCATTTTGAACTGTTAACTATGGATCTCAATAATAGAGTAACCTACGAGCCCGTATGTTATTCTACCAAGCAGTTAGAAAATCGTTTTAAGGCATTCTTCAGGAAACTTAAAATTCCACAAATAAGGAGATATGGGCCTGCATTTCTATTTCTTTTTGCAACTGTTAAGTTTCATAAAGATCCAGTGAAGTTCAGGTTCATAGCTAGTGGAGTCAGGAGTCATAAAAAGAAAATTGATCTGGCTTTTGAAGCTATCTTGAAGAGGGTTTTAAAACACTTTAGTAACTGTACAAATTTGAAGTACAAGGATTTTTGGATAATTAATAATAATGCAGAAGTAATTTCCACTATACTCGAAGTAAATCCCTTAGATATTAATAGTTATGACTTTGAGAACCTATATACCAATCTGCCTCTATCAGACATAATCACTACCTTTAAAGAGCTGTATGCAGAATTTAAACTTAACCAATTTGTTAATGTAGGAGACTGGAACTCTTATCTCAATTGCTGCATAAAAATAATCATATCTTATTTAATAATATTCTCTATAAGCAAGTAAATGGAATCCCTATGGGAACGTCAACATCCACGAGTATTGCAAATCTATTCCTGTTCTTTAAGGAATATAAATTCATTAAAAATCACTCCACTTGCTCCGATAACTACCTTTACACATTTAGATATATTGACGATCTGCTGTGTATAAATAATTCAGAAGCTATAGAGAGTGATTTTGATAATATCTATCCTAGCTCTCTTAAATTATGTAAAACCAACCACAGTAATCAGGAACTTGAGTTCCTAGACTTAAGCATTAAACTTAATAGAGGTAACCCTTCTATTAGCCTCTTTGATAAAAGAGTTAATTTTCCTTTCAAAGTAATTAAATATCTACACTGGAATAATAACATATCCACCAAAGTAATTGAGAATGTACTGATTTCTCAGGTGCTTAGAATTTCAAGAATTTGCAGCAACAATTTAGACTTTAATTACCACATTAATATACTTTTAGACAGTTTTCTAGAGAACAAAATTCCTACTTCTTTCATTAAAAGAACTTTAAGAAAAATTATTCTGAATAATAGAGTAAGGTTGACAGATCTGCTTTAATTTTCTACACAGTTAATAATATGATTCTGACCAATGAAAGCCTTTTGGAAGTTGGCTAGAGGATGGTATTAACTACTAAAAGGAACCTTAGTGCTATGGATAAGAAGGTCCTATTAAAAATAAAAAATTAAATAATATAGATAAAATCACAAAAAAACTTAAAAATCTGTTTATATAAGAAAATAAAAATAAATATAAAAGAAAACTAGTTATTCACTCACCAGAATAGCTATACTAAAAATAGTAAAACTAACATTAAAATTAATAGGATTCTGAATAGTCTATAGAAGCTCACTAAGGTGATTAAATGCATGCAAAGATTATTAAATACACTACTTGTGTATTTCATGATATTTCTCATGTATTCTGGAGAGTTTATTCTACTCTTTCTGATCATACAGGTCCACAATCTTAATTATATATATTTCTTCTCGGGTTAAAATTCTCTGCGAGTAGGATTTTTTCAGGGTGTGGAGGCCTTCAGCTCCACCCACACTGCCCCCAGCAAATTGGGAGGGGCAGGGGTGTTTGGAAGTTTGGGAAAAAAGGTCGGCCATGTTTCCCCAAGTGTGAAAGAAGCAAAGTTGCATAAGAGGTAAGCTCTCTTCTTTGTCTTTTGGTTTTTAGGTATTCCGGGTTCAATATTTGAACTTCTTGAACAATTTTTCTTTTCTTGCTTTAAGTTTTTAGGCACTAGCAAGTCTATCAACTTTTTTGCGTATTTTAACTCTTACTTTTCTTGGTATTTTTGCGCGTTTTTTAGGGAACTAAGGCTAAGCAACCGCCCGTTTCGTCGTACTTGTAGTCTGCAATTAAGGACTTATTAACTACTTAATTATGCACTTAAAGCACTTCTGAAATACTTTGTACATATTGCAACTAATTGTTTATGTAACATAACCTTCACAAAGCATTTCTTTAGTTTATTATTGCCTTTATTTTATTCTCGTTTTTGTGTAGTCAGAAGTAGTGGAGTAGGGTTTTTTTATAATCCAGTTTTCTTTCAAGAATCTGTGCTTTAAAAATGTTAAGAACTTGTAATACTTTTGTATTGATATTCAGGTTTGA
The DNA here is from genome assembly GCA_039090855.1 of Macrothele yani. Classification (NCBI taxonomy): domain Eukaryota; kingdom Metazoa; phylum Arthropoda; class Arachnida; order Araneae; family Macrothelidae; genus Macrothele; species Macrothele yani. The sequence goes on from CM077017.1 coordinate 83,596,431, forward strand.
ATTCTCTCTCAGGCGAACTTGACTATTTGTTAATAACTGAACATTATTTCTAGTTCATTATGTCACTCTTACAATTTGAGTTTTCTATAATCATCTTTCTGTTTAATAGTAACAGATGAAGAGCATGGGTCGGGCCAGGAGAGTTATGGATGCAATCTAAATTGTTAACTAAAGCTAGGTCATACAACTCTGCGGAGGACATGGCATATATATTTATATTTTTAGGTGGGTTAATTACTTGCATCCATGACTTTGCAGAAACCCATTTCCAAATAGGTCTTTGTGGAAGTGAGAAAATGCAGAGTTTTTGCTGGTCCTTGATAAAGCCAAGGCTCAGTATTCTCGACACTTTCTGCATTCAGTTGTTCTTTTTTTCTTTTTACTCACACCGGTCAATACATAACCTTTTCTATGTTGTACTTAGTATGAGTTAAAAATTTTTTTAGCTTCAGTTTCTTCTTAATAGAATGTGAATTCTGAATTTTCATAACTGCTGCGTTGCACGTTTTGATCTTCAGGTTGTTTTGCAACTTTAGTTTTAAATTGTATAGTTTCTTCTTATGTATTCGGCTTTGCTCTTTAGTACAGTATATGCATGTATATATAATTTGCAACCACCATCAATCCACTGCTGGATGAAAGTCTCCAAATTTCTTCTACCAAAAACAGTCTGCCTTGAGTTAGTTTCTTTCATGCTTTCGAATTTCATGTACCTATCTCCCTGTTGTCATCTTCTGGGTGTTGTTTTTTCCCTTGCTATCCAGTTCAATATTTCAACTCTCCGTCGGTGGTTCTTTCTTCTAGCAATATGTCCATCCCATTGCAATTTCAGGAATTTTGACCATGTCTTCCACTCTTGTCATTTTCCCGATCCACGAGTTCCTATTTGTATCTTTCCAGGTAACATCAAACATGCATCTCTACATGTTTCTTTCAGTTGTCTTGTATGTCTATTTTAGTTGAGGTCCATGTCTGTGCTCTATGCGTAAGAACTGGAAGGATGCACTGATTAATCAGTTTCTTTTTAAGAAATAATGCATCCGACGAAGTTTTATAGGTCGATTATTTTCTTCATAAATGTGACAATGTGGCCATCGCTTAATATCTGTTGCCTAATTTAGGTACCGCTACCTTTACATTTTCCCTATCAATCACTAAATATAAAATCTAAATATTAATTTCTTGTAAAAAAAAAAGCACTTTCGATCAGTATATATATTCCCTAAATAAAATGTAACACAATTACTTGCTCCCATGATTATGTGTTTAAGAAATAACTGCCCCTTTGGTCCTTTGAAAAAGTTCCAAATATTATATATTATTGTTATTATTATTATTATTAAACGGAAAGCATCAGCACAGGCGCAGTAACTTAGCTTTTGAAATGGTATCGCAATATCTACAAAATTGAGATGCAGCCCCCCCCCTCTCAGCTTACCACGATTCGCCACTGGCTAAAAGGCATGTTTTCTTCTCCATCTGTTCTTTTAACTGTTTGATTTGAAAATCGTTTTGTCTCTAATATCTTCCTTCTGCTAGGCGAAACGTTTTTTGCGCCATTTGTTAATTTTCGTAACATACTTTTTAGCCACTGGTGGAAGTAGGTGATGTTTTATAAGTAGCTGTGAGTTATTTTGACCTTTACTGAAATTTGCTAATGAATGCTTTACATAAAAGGTTGCGATAAAATTAGATTGCTTTCTAATATCAGAAACTTAAATCTAGTTGGTTGTTAGTATTTTCTGAGCAAACTAATCACTTTTCATCTTCTAAAATTAGTTTTCTAATCATGCACAGCTAAATTGCCTTGATCACTTATGATTGTAGTTGTACACAGCCGTTGGATCACAATTCTGCCACCAGGTGGTGTTTATGTACTTCCAGTTGCAGCCTATCTCTGCCTCTAGAAACCCTAATGAGTTTTCCCGTTATTCTCTTTCATTTCATGTTGAAAATTTTTGTGCATGCTTTGTTTGCTGGCGAGTACAAATTAAAAACTTAGCTACAGCATAAATATCATGTTGAAATTTTCTTCCCTAAATAAAATGCAACACAATTACTTGCTCCCATGATTATGTGTTTAAGAAATAACAGCCCCTTTGGTCCTTTGAAAAAGTTCCAAATATTTCATCTTTCCTTACCCTTAAATTTCCAATGTAAGCATTATTTCAAAATAATTAAATATAAATAGTATTATTTTATGTATTGATTGTGTGGTATATGAAAGCATTTGAAGAGTAATGCCACGTACCTATGCAGTGTTTCTTTCCGGACTTTTTTACCGGGGGGGAACCTTAGAGGGGGCAAGCTTTTTATTTATTATATATATATATATATAATTTTTAACTACTATATCGGCATGTATAGAAGTAATTATTATATATATAATACAGGGAGTATTTAGAAGGGCATTTGACCCCCCCCCAAGTGTTTCATTTTTTTTTTTTTTTTTTTTTTGGTTTAAATGCTACTATTAGAAAAAAAAATTCCTTAATTTAACAAAAATGCATCAACTTTTATTAGAAAAATGCTGTAATATTTTAATTTTTGTTAACTTTAATTTTGTTCTGGTAAATTTCAAAAACTCATTGCTCTCCTCCCCCTCCCAAACAAAATCCTATATATGCTCCTGATATAGTAATTACTTCTTCAAACATTTCAAGAACAAACTTTCTTCAGCTAAACGAGAGGAGGGGGGATCGATTAAAGGTGTGGGTGTTTGTTTCGGCAGGCTTGAAATTTTTATCTATTAAAATGTATTCAACACACTTGACTCTGAATCATGCTTCCCTGACTGCGAGGTATGATTAGTTTACTTATTATATTTTGTAGAATGGCATGCATCTTAATCCACTTTTTAGCAAAATAAACTAAAATACTTAAACAAATATTAAAAAAATTATAATTGGAGAAAAATTTTGTAGCATCAAAAGAAAAGAAAAGAAACTTCCTATTTCATTATACCCTGAATTTAATAACATTTGGCTTGGTCAGATGTCGGGAGGGGTGGGGGTGGGTGGGTGGTGGGGCTAAGCACACAATCCCCATTTATGTCTGAAAGAACCACTGTACCTATGTATTTTTTAGTTTCATGCTGTTGTTTTTTATTCTGTAATTTGCTTCAATAATTGAACTAAAGCCAAAGTAGAAAAATTTAGTTTCTCAAAATCAGTGACAGTTTTGGCATTTGAGTATTATACGAATGTACGTGATTCTAAGTTTCTGATTAGCTGCAGTGGACATTTGTTTGTTGTTGGTTACAGGTTGAATTATATTTTAAGTAAGAGCTTTTGGATCATATGTCCTGGAAAAATATCCAAAGGTCCTGGAATTTTGTGATTGAAAAAGCGTATGAACCATGTAAAAGTTAAGGTAATAGTGCCAAAGACTGATGCATATGTTCCAATGGGTCTTGTTCATTGGTGCATAAAAGCTTTCCCTGTGCCTGACGTGAATTGCATGCATACAAAACTTCGAATCCCAATGTGCATGCATACAAAACTTCGAGACTTCCTCTTTCTATTACCATGTACTGTGCTTTCCATACACGCTGCGTTTATTAGTGGATGAGGATCCACTAAATAAAATTTTTGTGTATATTTATTATATACTTTAAAACAAAAGGTTTTCATATTCTTGTGAAACTTTGAAATGCTGTATCTCAGTAAAACTAAGTTCCTTGTACGTTGTTCACTTTTCACAAAATTAGGAGAGCTGATAAAGTACCAAGTGCTGATTCAGCTGTCACTTTTAAAGATGTGAATAAAGAAAATAACCCTACAATTTTTTTTATACAAGACAAAAACAATTTGATTTTCTAAATCCTGAGCCAAAAAAAATGAGTAAGTAGCCATACCCTATGTATTATAGTAATAATTCCATGATATGTGTGTGTCTTTCCAGACCATCCAGAAGCACCCTTGTGACTTTAAAGGCTGAAACTTTGCACTTCAGCATGACAAGAAATATGTCGTTGAACTGTGATGTCACAAGATGGCGCTGGGCATAAACAAATGTCTGTTCCTCCACGATTCCCATAACGTTTCAACGTGAATGGTGCTCATATTTTGCAGTTTTTTCATTTTGTAACAATTTGAAGTTAATTCAACATGATGAAAATGCCAGGGTCCCCTCACATCCAGTAATTTTGTAATGAAACACGTCGACGGAATATATAGTCGGTTGGTATTATCCTGACGTACTAAGTTTTTTATTTGTTTTATATTCTACTAGTTGATTTAGCGTTAGTGCCAAGTGAAATATTCACTAATCTTTGCTTGTTTCAGACAACTGTTAACATCGCAACCCCCCCATCATAAAACGTTGTCTCGATTCTCTCAAAGTTGTGACGTACAAGAAAATGTATAACCAAAGTTCCACTGTATGTCTATTAAGTGTGCAATAATATTTTGGTAGTTCTTATATCATATGTTAATATTATGTGTCTTATCTCTTTGGTATTCTCCTTGTATTTCCTTGCACCCCTTATTATTATTTTGCCTTCAAATCTGAACAGTGGAGCCTTTAAAACAATAAACATATGTATTTGTAGACGACATTGCATGTGATGGAAAGAATTTTTCTGAAGCTGATAAAGGATGTCACTTAGAGATGGGATTGACTATTTAAAAAAAGTGTTTGTGTGGATTGATATAAAAAAATTCCACTCAAGACATTTAATTTTAATGGTCTGAATTGCAACAGTAAGCAGATCTGAAGTTCAGGCTACAAATACTGTAGGTAAGCTTTGTTTTATTTTCTTGCAGGCATGTTTAGTGACCGTTAAAAGTTTTACATTTGTATGGGCATCAATTCCTGTCAAGTTAAACTGTGTTATAAAAATGATTAGATAACAAGAAAGCATAGTTGAAATGTGTATATGGTGTTTGCATATGTAGTGTTCTCCATAGATTTTTATTACAGCTGGGTGGCAAAAGATTTTAGCTGGATGGTACTTTTAATGACCCCTTCCTCAATCAAGAAAATAAAAGGATGTTTTGCCTAACATTATTATTCTTATTAATCATCTTTAGGGTGTGGTAGGCATTAATGTAACACAACATGATTAAAACAATAGAAAATTGTACCTAAATGATAAAAACAATAGAAAATTGTACCTAAATGATAAAAACAATAGAAAATTGTACCTAAATGATAAAAAAAAAAAAATCAGTTGTATTCACAGATTTCAGCCAGTTTTTATCAATATTTATGGTGCATGTGGGAATAAGTTTTCCTATATTGTGAAAACATTAATTAAAGAAAATTTAGCTGGGTGGGCCACCCAGTAAAAAGGCTCTAGGGAGAACACTACATATGCTATTCATAGTTACAATTTCTGTTTGCCCCCTCCTGAAAACTAAACTATGTGCACCTGTGTTTGTGGTGAAAGGTATTGGAAGGAAAAACAATTTTTTGAATTGGGTGTTTTCAGAAAAAAAAAAAAAAAAAAAAAAATTAATTGACAGCACTGGCAGTTTTTTATTAACTTCTAGAGACTTGGCTAATGTTATCCGAAATAATTAATAACAGGTATTGGCGAAAGTGATCCCCCTGGTGGCGCAGTGGTCTAAGCGATGGCTTCTGATCACTCGTCCAAAAGGGGTCCGGGTTCAAATCATGGCAAGGCATGGATATTGTGTTTGTCTTACAGCAGTGGCTCACTCCCTTACCTGAAACCAGTGGCCCTAAATTAGGGACGGGCGACTGCTTATAGCCCGGAAATGAAATTTCATGACCATTTTTAAAAACTCATTCTCTGTATATATATGTTACCGCTAAAGCTCGAAAGCCGTTAATGTGCACATTACCTAGCTAGTCTGCAGATTAACTGATTTGCTCCGTTAACATGCAGAATTAAGAGTTTTCCGCATTTTACCTAGGTAATGTGCACATTGACGACTTCCGTATCGTTAAAGGTCAAAAGTTTGTTTCTCTCATTTCCTTTCCCTCCACTTTTAGTTTGGTTTCGCCTGTTTCTCTCATTTCCTTTCCCTCCACTTTTAGTTTGGTTTCGCCTGTTTCTCTCATTTCCTTTCCCTACACCTTCCCCCTCTCCCTCCACTTTTAGTTTCGTTTCGCCAGCGTCTAGTCATCGCCGGTTGTTTTTATTTCTCATAATTGGCGTCGGCTACCAGTGCATAGCATAGCTAATTCTGTTTTCAAATTCGTTTCTGCCTGTTAGCGCGTGAATTTGTATTGTGATTTTTTTTAAAGCAGATAAATTTAACTCCCAGTATGCAAGCAAGCACCGAATTGGTGAGTAAAATGAAGAAAAGATTCTTCGAAAACCTCTTTAGCGAAGATTCAAAATATAATAGTGTTTTAATGACAAAACGAAAGTATGATTGCATAATTGAAGATGTAAAGCGAATAAAAGTTTCCAAGAAGAAAGAATCATCTCGAGATTATCGAATAATTCAAAGGTATGATGTGTTGACTATACAAGGCTGTGAAAAACTCATTGAGCCGTTGTCATATGCGCGAGAAAGTGTGAAAAAGTTTGTCCATGCCGAAGAATTGTTTGACATATTGTATTCTACTCATTTGTCAATTGGCCACGGTGGAAGAGACAGAATGATCAAGCAATTAAATATACTTTATAAAAACATAACCAAAGCCCAAATAAAAATGTTTTTGGATTTATGCGAACCTTGTCAACAAAAACAAAAAAGTGCGAAAAAAGGGATTGTTGTAAAGCCGATTATTTCATCGCATTTCAACAGCAGATGTCAGGTGGATCTCATCGATTACCAATCTCAACCAGATGAAAAGTTTAAGTTTCTTCTCGTATACCAAGATCACTTAACACAATTTGTTGTATTGAAGCCGCTCATATCAAAACGGGCAGATGAAGTAGCCTATAACTTGCTTGATATTTTTCTCCTTTTTGGCGCTTAAGTATTTTGCATTCTGATAACGGACGTGCATTTTGTAATAAAATCTTAGTAAGTGTAACACAGTTGTGGCCAGAAATCAAAATGGTTAATGGCAAACCTAGACACAGCCAAAGTCAAGGAAATGTAGAACGAGTGAATCAAGACATTGAAAACATGCTCACTACTTGGATGGCTGATAACCAAACTAAAAAGTGGAGTGAGGGCGTACGATTTGTACAATTCATGAAGAATCGTGCCTATCATTCTGCAATTAAAAGAAGTCCATATGAAGCCATGTTCGGTTGTCCCGCAAAAGTGGGATTATCTTCTTCTATTATACCATAAAGTGTATTACATTCGATGAATACTGAAGAAGACTTTGAAAAATTAGATGATTCACAAGAGACTGTGATTATGGGATCACAGTCAAATCTTACTCAAGAGGACATTCCGTTATCCCCTGCTTCTACAGAATCACCTATAGAAATACAAGAATTTATCGATAGTAATCTTAAACTGCCTTCTACACTGTTGATTGAGGATACAGTTATGAAGAATATTCAGTTTTATAAACTTGGTACTAAAACGGGTATTTTAAAACAATTGTACGCAAAATCTGAATTCAGTGTTTGCAAAGAGAGATTTTTAACGAAAGAAGATGTCCCTGCTGTAGAAATATCTTTACGTCAAACAGCAATAAAACAATCCCTTGGTACTGGGCAGGGTTTCAGAAAATGTGACTGCAAATCTAAATGTACCACAAATAGGTGTGCTTGTTGCAAAAACCAATTGCTATGTAATTCAAAGTGTCACCAATCTTTAGATTGCACTAATAAGTAAGCATACTTTTATAATGTTTTGCAAATTCATTTCCTTAATTATAATAATATTTTAAACCGTTTGATTCTTTCTATTATAGTTTTTTAATTGATTGATGATTGATTCTATCAACTAATTTGTTGATTGTTTGATTGTATTAACTTGATTCTTTATATATCGAAAAATAAATAAGTAACATTATGTTAATTCAAGCGTACAGAAACATTGCTGTTGTTCCAGCAAAGATCTTATTTTCACTTTAACGAGTGCCTAGTAGGTAATGTGCAGATTATCTAGGTAATTTGAGCAATGAAACAATTTTCGGCACTTTAACGGATCACCCTAGTTAATCTGCACATTACCTAGATAACCTGTAGAATAACTGATTTCTGCACTTTAGCTGTAACATATACATAGCGGTATATGTGTAGCGCTGCCTCGGATACAGATCCACAGCAGCGCTACACAAATACCGATATACTATATATAGCACTATCTATACATGTACCTTGGATAGGGATCCAAGCAGCTCTTGCCAATGTCGGTAGCCAGTGGCCAAATGGTGACCAGATATTTTGTAGTGGCTAGTAAATTTTTTAATATAGTAGCCAGCAATGGCCAGTACACCCCCCTCCCAATTCAGCAACTATTTTGTTCAACTTTTACCCTCATTTGTGAATGAATATCAAGTTGTTTTGTTGCCAGTGTTCCTGCAGCTGCTTCGAAAATGAATGGAACTGGAGGTTGGCTTTTTTCAGCAGTTTTGCAAGGGCTGGATCCAAGGCAGCGGTATGTGTGTGCACACACACACACACACACACATGTTAAAGAAAGGAAACACTTCGCCCCCTCGTTTTTTCCACAAAGTGCCCTTTGCTAGTAACAAAAAACTGACTCATCATACTTTGGCTATGCCTAAAGTAAGGCATAGTCAATGGATATGTAATGAAACCATGTAACACCATTGTGCTACATGCTTTCATTACAATAATTTTAGCATTTATACCTCTGTTGCGAGGTGTAAGCATCACATCATTTGCCAGCAGAGGATCTCTGTTGTCCAACACCACACACGTCTGGCATCAAATCAATCTTCCACATACAATTTCGATGTTCAAAAACAGAAATGTATTTACTAAAGAATCTATATTATTTGTCTTAAAATGTTACAAAAAACCCTTGATGTCAATGTAGAGAAATAAAACATTTAAGAAAAGGAACTAGTAAACATTGGCGATGATGGGCAAAAAAAGTAACAATATTAACAAATAAAGGTAACTTGATCACGCTAGTTACGTTAAATGAAAACTTTTACAAAAAGTTCGTAAGTTGGAAGCTTTCGACCTTATCTTAGGTCTTCATCACGCCAATGGAGGACTAAGATTGTTGCCAGATTCTACATTTGAATTTTTCCTATTTTTGTTGCCAAAACTTAGAATTGATCTCCAGATCATCGGAATATAGAGAGGAGATTCGGAATTGCAAGTCATTGAGTTGAAAATAATTTCCAGGCTTTCACGGTAACGGAGGGCAAAACGATTGTCAAAAGAAGCAATTCGTTTTGCTTCGTTCCAGTGGGGAACTGCAGATGTGTCTTCCATTGTCAAAATAGACAAGGCAGTATTAGGATTGGCTTTCGAAACATCTTTTTTATGTTCTAAAATTCTATGGTTAATGCTCCTGTATGTGCTTCCAATGTATAAGTTATCCCCAGTGGAAGAAGAGATAGGAATGCAGTAAACTCCTGGGAGGTTCAGGCTTTCAACTTTGTCCCTATCCCTTTGTAGAAGTTTCAAGATGTTTGGGGTAGATTTAATGGCAAGATGGTAACCAAAACTTCTAAAAAGAATCTGTAACTTATAAGCATAGGAAGGATGGTAAAGAACAGAACCACAGAATTTCAGGTCTTCTTTCTTTTGAGGAAGGAGGCATTCGATTTTCGAATGGTTTTCATATTTCTTTATGAGGGAGTTGACTGTAAGAGCAGGGAAACCATGAGAGAGGGCACAATTCAACACATGTACAAATCAACTCCCTCATAAAGAAATATGAAAACCATTCAAAAATCGAATGCCTCCTTCCTCAAAAGAAAGAACTGAAATTCTGTGGTTCTGTTCCTTACCATCCCTTCCTATGCTTATAAGTTACAGATTCTTTATAGAAGTTTTGGTTACCATCTTGCCATTAAATCTACCCCAAACATCTTGAAACTTCTACAAAGGGATAGGGACAAAGTTGAAAGCCTGAACCTCCCAGGAGTTTACTGCATTCCTATCTCTTTTTCCACTGGGGATAACTTATACATTGGAAGCACATACAGGAGCATTAACCATAGAATTTTAGAACATAAAAAAGATGTTTCGAAAGCCAATTCTAATACTGCCTTGTCTATTTTGACAATGGAAGACACATCTGCAGTTCCCCACTGGAACGAAGCAAAACGAATTGCTTCTTTTGACAATCGTTTTGCCCTCCGTTACCGTGAAAGCCTGGAAATTATTTTCAACTCAATGACTTGCAATTCCGAATCTCCTCTCTATATTCCGATGATCTGGAGATCAATTCTAAGTTTTGGCAACAAAAATAGGAAAAATTCAAATGTAGAATCTGGCAACAATCTTAGTCCTCCATTGGCATGATGAAGACCTAAGATAAGGTCGAAAGCTTCCAACTTACGAACTTTTTGTAAAAGTTTTCATTTAACGTAACTAGCGTGATCAAGTTACCTTTATTTGTTAGTAAACATTGGCAGCTGGCTATTCCAGTGTCTCACCTCACTTGTTTTGATGCCCAACAACCCCAAAATTGTTACTGACAGACGACTTTTCTGTTGCAGGAGTTTTTAAGTGATACAAAACAATGATGTCAATGTAAACAAAAATAAAGGTTTAAAACAATCTGAAAAAAAATACAGATGTGGTCTAGTCAGAAAGCAGCTCTCCGCAACATGTGGCCAACAGCATTTCACTGTGTGCTCTACCTGTAGAGAGGTAACACCTTCTCATAATCCTTTAGAACTAGGTAAATATGGAGAAATGCATCAGTTAGAAGGTATTAGCCCCCAGAGATATAGGTTTTTGTACTTATAGTTTGGATAAAAATGCAAAGAAACATGGTGAAAAAACTCACCTGAGCTCTTTCCATGTAAACACACTTGCTTTTGATGATCAACAACCCAGAAATTGCTTCTAACAGGGGACTTTCCTGTCGCAGGAACTTATTTTGTTTTTAAGTGATACAAAGTCATGTTAATGTAAAAAAATCAAAGCTTTTTGTCTCCAAATTCACCTGACACGAACATTTGTGGTTCAAATTGGAAAAGGGGGTTTGTGCTAAATCACCACCACCCTGAAATCTACAGGAACCGGAGGACATGCTATTGACATTATGGTACCAGATACCCCAGGATACCTATCGCCACCTCATCGAATTGCGATGCCTCGCCGAGTGGCCGTTGTTTTGTGGGCTAACGGGGATCCTACAGCTTATTAGATACATGGCCATAATGTAATGGCTCAGCGGTGCATTTAGTTTGTATACCAACATACTCATTGTAGTGTATAATTATGATTGTAAAGTCTGAGAAATTTAAATCTGTGTAAACAACAGCAGTTGCAGCATCTTTATTTCTCTGTATAAACTTGCACATGTAGAATTAAAGGAATTAATTTTTTTTCACTGACATATAATTTTTTTTTTTTTTTTGTAAAATAAAACTTTGCATGCTGAATACTTTTTTTTTTTTTACTCTGGAACATGTATATTTGAAATGTCACTTTAATAACAATGATTCTACTTAATGTGAAGTGCTAACCAAGATAACAATAGTATAAGATAATTTAAAGAAAAATAAGACAGTAAATAATTTTAGAATATTACAGATTCCAATGAGGACAAAAGTACATTAGGATTGAATGTGCAGCAATGTGGTGAAATGGCTAGATTCGTTTTTTACCTTCAACCAGAAATGAGGTGATTAGAATCCACATGGTTTCAACTTCCATCAGATTTATGTTATCGGGTGTGGGTACCATATTTTCCATGGACTTCATTAGTTTTACATATTTATGTATTATCTTGAAGTGGTGGCCGAAAATGGGTGAACAGAAAATTTAAAGCAAAAAGGAAATTTTGTGTAAAACAAAAAAGAAATTGAGAATAACAATTTATTTATTTTTTAATCTACAAGCAAAAGCTATCTGTGAAAGAAATCACAAAAGCAATAATACATGTGTGTAATAGTATTAAACTGGAATTCCTGGTGTTGCTTTTATGCACATGGTAATTTACACAGACACACACAAATCAAATTAATACAAGTTGCAGAAAATCAACAAACATCTTAGAAACCAAAGGAATACATATAAAGCAGCAGAAAATATGTGACCTTTTTCAAACAACAGGGCCACTGACAAATGAAATGTAAGTCATTTTGGCTCATTTCACGAAAGAAATCACAAAAGCAATAATACATGTGTGTAAAGTATTAAACTAGAATTCCTGGTGTTGCTTTCATGCACATTCTTCACAAAGTAGAACATCAATGTCTATGTATAAAAAAAAGCAAGCAATATTATTTACTAAAAGCTATACAAACATTTTTCCAAAAACAAGGCCAAAAATTTGCTACACAAAATTACCATAGAGAAATTATATGAAATACCTAGGACTCACTGTTGACCAAAAAATTATTTGGGACAAACATATCAAGAAAGTTTTAATACTGAAAAACTAATTGTGTTAAAAATGCAGAGATTCTACTTCTTAGACAGACAAGTAATTATGCAATTGAAATACAAAATGAGATTATGAAAAATGCCTATGTAGTTCCAGTTATTACATATGAGGCAGTTATAATGGGCAACTGCATTGAAAGACACAAGTGCCTTCTAAAACTTTTCATAACAGAGTAATTAACATAATCTTCCAAAACAAAGGGACCACATTATTTGAAATTATTAAAAACATATCAAAACAATCGATGAAGTTATCTCGAAACTTGAAAAAATTATGAAAAAATAAAGATACACACTAATGAATCAATAACAGAAGCAGTAAATTATTCTGCTCTCATACAACAAAAATATACAAAACCCTAGCATATTATAAAAATTCTTAAAGATAAAATCAATAAAAGTAATAAGCTACAAGATAAGCAAAAACACAACAGTATACAAAACAACAAAGCACTGCTAAACCAACCAATTGCACCAAATCTTGGCTCTGATTGGTCAGATAATGGGAACTGAGACCAGCATAAAAAGCTGAAAGCACAAGTAAAACCAGTATTCTCATCCCTTAGGACCTGTGCTAGTAGTTGTTATATACAAGTTTATATATACATAATTGCATGTTTGTTTGTATGTCTGCAATACAAATCTACAGTTTTCAATTTAGAACCACCAAATTTGGTATGCCATCTCATGGATGCCCTTTTCCCTTTATAGCTGCCCGCCATTTTTTCTTTATAGCTTTCCTATCATTATTTTTGACAGGACTCAAAAAATTTGCATTCAGGCGACGAAACCTTTTAGCAATATGATTCATTGTGTCATTTGTTTTGAAAATTTAAATGCAAAATTTGTAGGCATTGCTTGTAAATAAAAAAAGTGATGGTGAAATGCAACTTTCAAAATCATGCAAATTTAATTTGCAAGAAAACAGTATTTAAAATTTGTCATTTGAATATCCAGTTTTAAAAAATACGTGTAGGCCTACCAAAAATTACTCAGTTTTTTTTTTAACAATTAAATTTTTTTAACAAAAAACAAACATACAAGCTGCCAGGTATACACAGTTTAAAGATGAAATTCAAATTGGGAGTGATTTTTTACAATAAAATATATGTACTTGGGGGAGTCTTATTTTTCTTGGCCCAGGGCATTGAATTGTTTACACACGCCTCTGTGCATTTACCCACTTGATTTCCATAATTTTTGGACTCGATTTTGCAAGTACAGCCAGTTTGTGTGATCTTGATGTACAAATTGGAATATTACATTACCCAACCCCAAATTATTAATGCAACAAGAGTAAATGAGTTGGCAAAGCAATCTGTGCTTGTTCTTGATTTTGGATGTAACATTGTTATAGCGTAATCTTTGATTCCAGTCTTGATATGGAAGGAATGAATGGATTTCAAAAGGTAAAGGTTATAATGGTGTACAGGGTTTGTACATATTTACAGAAATAAAAATTCCAGGTGAACTGTGCGGCATAAATATTCATCACATAATTCCACATATTATGTGAAGGATATTTCTTCCACACAATTTACCTGACTGACTTGAAATTTACTTAACAACGCTACAAGAAAGCAAAATCTGCTTCAACTCACAAGTGGTCTGAGAATATTTCGATACTTAACTATCAGATACTTGGGACTTGATCATCCGGGTTGGTGTAACGGACAGCATGCGCAAACAAAAATCGGGACACTTGGGTTCAACTCTCGCTCCAAGGCAATTTAATCTTAAAGTTTTGTGATGTGATTAGTGTTACGTGCGCAACAGTAAATACAGGCAATAAATTCTAGGAGTTTAACAACAAATAACAGGAGCATATATTTTTGGTAAAGAACAGTTTTGTTTTATAATTTGCAAAATGGGATGATATTTACTATGCATTTGGAATTCTTACCACCAGGGGATCACTTTTGTCAATACCTGTTACTAATGATTTTGTATAACATTAGCCAAGTCTCTAGAAGTTATATAAAACTGCTGGTGCTGTCAATTATTATTATTTTTATTTTTTTTGCTGAAAACACCCCAATTCAAAAAATTATTTTTCCTTCCAATACCTTTCACCACAAACACAGGTGCCCACAGTTTAGTTTTCAGGAGGGGGCAAACAGAAATTGTAACTATGAATAGCATATGCAAACACCATAAACACATTTCAACTATGCTTTCTTATTATCTAATCATTTTTATAACACTTTCAACACAGTTTAACTTGACAGGAACTGATGCCCATACAAATGTAAAACTTTTTACGGTCACTAAACATGCCTGCAAGAAAATAAAACAAAGCTTATTTACAGTATTTGTAGCCTGAACTTCAGATCTGCTTACTGTTGCAATTCAGACCATTAAAATTAAATGTCTTGAGTGGAATTTTTTTATATCAATCCACTACAAAACACTTCTTTCAAATAGTCAATCCCATCTCTAAGTGACATCCTTTGTCAGCATCAGAAAAATTCTTTCCATCACATGCAATGTCGTCCACAAATACATATGTTTATTCTTTAAAGACTCCACTGTTCAGATGGGAAGGCAAAATAATATTAAGGGGTGCAAGGAAATACAAGGAGAATACCAAATAGATAAGACACGTAATATTAACATATAAGAATTACCAAAATATTATTGCACACTTAATAGACATACAGTGGAACTTTGGTTATACATTTTGCAGTACGTCACAACTTTGAGAGAATCGAGACAGCATTTTATGGGGTTGTTTTTTTTGCGATGTTAACAGTTGTCTGAAACTGAATGTGAGGGGACCATGGCATTTTCACCATGTTTAATTAGCTTCAAATTGTTACAAAAAAAAAAATAAAAAAAAAAAAAATTCAAAATATGAGCCCATTTTACTACTCACATTGAAACTTTATGGGAATCATGGAGGAACAGACATTTGTTTATGCCCAGCGCCATCTTGTGACATCACAGTTCAACGACATATTTCTTGTCATGCTGAAGTGCAAAGTTTTAACCTTTAAAGTCACAAGGGGGCTTCTGGATGGTCTGGAAAGACACACGCATATCATGGAATTATTACTATAATACATAGGGTATGGCTATTTACTCATTATTTTTTTGGCTCAGGATTTAGAAAATCAAATTGTTTTCGTCTTGTATAAAAAAAAATAATTGTAGGGTCATTTTCTTCATTTCCATCTTTAAAGTGACAGCTGCATAGCATAGCCTTGAATCAGCACTTGGTACTTTATCAGTCCTCCTAATTTTTTGAAAAGTGAACAACAAACAAGGAACTTAGTTTTACTGAGATACAGCATTTCAAAGTTTCACAAGGATATGAAAACCTTTTCTTGTTTTAAAATATGAAATAAATATACACAATAATTTTATTTAGTGGATGAGGCTGACCCAACTAGGTCAGCCTCATCCACTAACAAACGCAGCCTGTACGGAAAACACATGCATGGTGATAGAAAGAGGAAGTCTAGAAGTTTTGTATTGCATGCACATTGGGATTCGAAGTTTTGTATGCATGCAATTCTCGTCAGGCACAGAGAAAGCTTTTATGCACCAATGAACAAGACCCATTGGAACATGCACCAATGAACAAGACTCTTTGGCACTATTACCTAACTTTTACATGGTTCATAAGCTTTTCAATCACAAAATTCCAGGACATAGGATCCCAAAGCTCTTACTTAAAATATAATTCAACCTGTAACCAACAACAAACAAAAATGTCTTCCGCTGCACCTAATCAGAAACTTAGATTTTTTTTTTTGATTGGAGGTTTAACGACTACAGTGAGCAACTCAATGGGCTATAAGCAGTCGCCCGTCCCTAATTTAGGGCCACTGGTTCCAGGGAAGGAAGAGAGCCAGTGCCGAAAGACAAACACAACATCCATGCCTCACCGGGATTCGAACCAGGACCCCTTTGGGACAAATGATCAGAGGCCATCGCTTAGACCACTGTGCCACCAGGGTGGCAAACTTAGAATCACGTACATTCGTATAATACTCAAATACCAAAACTGTCACTGATTTTGAGAAACTTTAATTTTTCTACTTTGGCTTTAGTTCAATTACACTGGTCGGCATGAAAATCGGCCCTGAAACCACTCCTGCTGATTCTTATGTAAAACGACCTCCTGAAGCCGAATATGAACCCCGTTTTCCCCCATCACCCACCGTTTTCGGGGGAGGTCTCCCCACCTAATTTTATCACTTTCCGATAATTTGGAGGGATGAAAAGGATTATTTCAGCCTTTACATTTCTTCTGAGAGGCTAAAGAGATGAAAAGTTATAAAACATGAACATCTGTATCAAGGAGGTAGATTTGGGAGGATTTGCCCCCCCCCCCAAATTGTAAAGAAATCATTACAAATGATTGATTTTTCCGTTTTTGGCTATTTGTTCACTTATTTGCTACACATTCCAGCCCCTCTCATCCTCCCCCAAAAAACCTGCAAATAATAAAAATATATAGCAACAGTTCGGAACATTCACTCTACCACGCTGGCTCTCTCAATACCTCGCGCGAACAGGTTCCCACGAGAAGGGGGGGCTCACGCACAGGTTTGCACGGGCTTTGACAAGGTCCAACTTGCATTGCTCTTATCACTATAATCCTGCACTGTAAGCATTATCTTCCCTCAGTTGATCTGTAGCGATCGTTGAGTCTACTTGTCGGTGTTCTAGGCGGGGATTCTGTGTTTCCAAGTTGCTTAAATTGTGTCAAACCGTAGAAATTTGTTTACACCGGCCTTTTCCAAGTGAATTACAGTACGTGAGTGTAATTTGTGATTAATATAGAGCATCTATTTACTGTTTAATTATACCATGCGAGTGTATAAATCATCCCGATAGATTCTGCTATGTTTGCTGGGAATTGACTTTTAAAGCGCAACGAAAACCCCTTTCTCCGCTTCTTAAAACTGCTTATAAATTGTAATTTGATTGCAAAGTTGGCGATCAGGACAAGAATTGGGCTCCCACAGTTTGCTGCACTACTTGTTACAGTAGCTTGACCAAATGGCTCAAAGGTACCCGTAAATCAATGCCATTTGCTGTGCCCATGGTTTGGCGCGAACCTCGCTGTCATCTCACAGATTGTTACTTTTGTATGACTTCCACCGTCGGGTTATCTAGCAACAAAAGTAAGCATACAATTCAGTATCATAATATCCCTTCAGCTCTAAGACCAGTTCCTCACAACGAATCATTGCCAATCCCAGTGCGAGCCAGAAACGGATGTGACATACTTCGAGCCACAGCTTGGACCATCACGTGATATGTCCACCGATCAAAAATGAGTGTTCTGCTGATTCAGCTCATCGAAAACCTCACCTCGTTACTCAGTCGGAATTCAATGATCTCGTCAGGGATTTGGAGTTACCTAAGACTAAATCTCAACTTCTTGGATCTCGACTTCAGCAGTGGAATCTCTTAGAAAAGGGCGTAAAAATCTCTTCTTACAGGACCAGACAGTCAACCCTGCAATTACTTTTTCGGAAGATGAAAGCTTAGTGTTCTGCTCTAATTCGAATGCATTGATGATAGAACTGAAGATAACATGTGACCCAGACAAATGGCGACTGTTTATAGACTCATCAAAGACAAGATTGAAAGTTGTCCTGTTGGCCAATGGGAATGAGTTACCATCAGTCCCGGTCGCATACTCTGTGGATATGAAGGGGACCAGGGCGCGATTTCACCGATTAGCAACTAGCAAATAGCTAGTGAAAAATCAAATTTGCTAGTGAAAAAAAATCGCAGTAGCAAATATTGCTAGTAAGGTAATTTCTTTATTTAAAGTAACCAAAAATCATTATTAATCCACGAAGTTTACATAACAGTTTCTATTATCACTTGTTAAAACAGCGACGATCAGCGATTCTCTTTCGCCAATTTCCTTTCGACACTTAATACCCATCCTCCCCATATCTTTCATCCCTTCCAGTGGAAACTGTCGTAGAAGCGCATTGAAACTCCTCTCCATCGTGCCCTCATTGGTCTATTACAGAAACTGACGTCGGCAATGGTTGCTGTGGCAACCCAGAGCTCTGGGGATGGATCGGTTGTTTGACCACCTGCTCTGCCACCCTCCCTTCTTTTGCCCCACGAACTTTGTCCTCGACTCCTGTCGTACACTAAGCCCAGCGATCGCCTACTTCCACAAGTCTTGATAGTCGTGCACAGGGCTCGACAAATCCCGGGGCCAGGTCGCCCAGGCGCCTAAAATTCGGGCCGTGGCGCCTAAAATTCGTCTTACTTGAAATTTTGTAATTTGCAGTAAATACTGTAATTTCTGTTGTATAATCCATAGATTATCTATTAAAAGTTATAAATTTAGAAGATTGTAAGAATATATATAGGAAAAAAAAAACAAAACGATGCGGCGTTTAATTTTTTTAAAAAGTCTGCGAGGTAATTGTCAGGAGAGGTGGTGGTGTTGGGAAAGTACCGAAAATGCGGTAACTGAAAAAATGTAACGTAACAGCGAAATAAAAGACCACGAGGAGATTGTAAGAATATATGTATATTTATTTGTACTTTAGAAGCATTTTGACAGAAAATATGACGCAAGGAAGGCGTTACTATTTGCGCGTGCGGAAGCCTACGTGGTGTGAGAATCCGCTACTCTCGGGAATCCCGCAAAGCTATTCCGTGGCATGTAACCTTTCTGCGTTAGTTAATTTTTTTTACTTTCGGTATTCAGTTAAAACGTATTCAGAAATAAGACAATGCTATGGACTGTCCGCAATTTCAACGGATTTTTTTTAGTGTAACTAATGAACTTCGGTAATGCTCCAATGCATTACCGAAGCGATTTTAGTTCTTTATTTGCTTAAAAGTAGCACAGAAGTACTTCAAAATGACAGTTACTTTTTCAATAAGACGATCATTCCTTTCTTACATCTTTGGATTTCTGAGGCGGTCCTGTGAATCGCAGTTTTCTGTCGGAAATTACTATTCACGATTAACATGATAGGTGCGGATTATACGACTGTCGTACATGGCAATTATTACGGAATGTCTAGTTTCTGCGGATTTTGTTGTCTGACTACGGAACTCACGCTCGAAACTACGGATTCTACGAATTTTCATTTTGTTTAAAAACATTTTTTTATTGGGGGGGGGGGGGGGATCATTTTTCGTCTGGGGACGGTATTTTGTTTCAAAGCTTTCGAAAGCAGTAGTTAAATAGAGTAAAAGAATTTGCCCTAATCGTAATTTTTTCTCCCGATTATGCGTTTGTGTCTAGTATTCTTGTTAAATATCATTTTATGGCATATATGTTCGTATTTCAGCTTGAAACTGTAGCAAGAATTTGTGGAAACGGAAGGTTCAGGCTTGAGGTTCTTCCGCGAATTCGAGAAATTCCGTCTTTTTCGTTATGATGGCCACTCAGGAGATCGATGCACAAGTAAACAGAATTTGAAGGGGGGGGGTCTATCTTTACGAAACTTTCGAAAACGGAAAGCCGACGGAGTTCAGATTTTTTCCGTAACCATAATTTCTTTTTCTCGCGATGTTACTTCTGTCCAGGATTTTTAAGTATCATTTCACTGCACAAATTTTTGTATTGCAGCTTGAAAATAGGAGAAAAATTTCCAAAACCGGAAGTCGGACGGATTTCTTGTAACACCCCCCCCCCCCCGCGATGTTCCCACTCTCCAACGCTGTTAAATCTTGATAAAGGAAATTCCCGAAAACGGAAGTGACGAAAATTTGTAAAAATTGATGCATGATGTTCAAAAGTATTAATATTCCCAAAGTTACACCATTTATCTAAAATAGTTGAAGCTTTGATATCATGCACTCGTGGCCCTCAGACTGATGTTTTTTATCAGAGGGCATAAAAAACAAGAAAAGAAAAGTGACAATGAAGAAGTAGGGAGAGAATGATATCAGCAGAAAGAAAAAATTAAGCAGTGGTGCTGTGAAGTTGCAGAGTCAATAAAAGACAAACTGACAGTAGTACGCATTCTTGCTGTCTGTTTTGATTTTTCACCAGTTAAAATATTCAGCCCCCCCTTTTGGTCTAATCACCTTAAACCGCAATTTTAGGGGCAGTATGATCATATGGTAAGTGGAGGTTCGTGCATTGCTCGTTCACTTGCTTGGATTTCCTGTCTGTCAAGCATCGTGGAATCCTGAATGCATCTTACCAATTTTTACAGGTGGAAGTTTCGAATCTTGCTGAGGAAAAAACTTTGTGTTTCGCACGTGTTAAGTTTGTTTCATTAGAGTCCTTGTTTGTTGTAACGTTTTGTTGAGGCGCATATCTGTTTTTTACAAAGAGATGGATTATTTCATAAAATAGTCCATGTATGCCATGTAATACTAGTTATTAGTAACAAGGCTGTTGGCAGGTATGGACTGTATTTTTGTTCATGATGCTGCAGATTATGTGAAGGAAAAAACTTGCTTTTCTCAGAATTTCACGATCTACAGATCATATGCCGCAGCGGATTATACATGGTTTTTTTTTTTGCTTTTTTTCACAGCCTTTGGATTTTTTTTCACACCTTTGTGGATCACGAACAAAATTTTTTCTGAATTTTATGGTTTACAGATTATACAAAGAAAAAAATGGCACTTTAAATTAATATGTTCAAAATATGACTTCCGCAAATAGTATTTTAATAAAATCGAAATCTGAAATTTTTTGAGATCGGCTACTGAAAGAATATAAAAAGAAAATTATGAAGCAAATTGGAACTTTATTTTGCAATAAGTGGTTTGGGTAATAAGGGAAAAAAATGATAACAAATATGGTTTACCACTTTTCGTTCCAGCGTCATAACCAAACATGATTTTTGTTCATGTGTTATGGACTTCGTTTCACCTGGCGCCTAAATTTTGGAGCTGGCTCCTAGATCTAGAACATATTTGTCGAGCCCTGGTCGTGCATACATCAAATACTGCGCTCTAATGATCAGTGATGAATAAGCAAGAATAATTCCACTTATTCGGATGGTAGACAAAACCGAAAGAAGCAAACCAAACTGTTAATGGAAAATAGCCTGCCACCACTGGCAAAAGTCTTATCCTTAGTAACTAGCCTTATTGCGTGGCATAGATAGATGCTTTTTTACAAAACGTGTTCGTGGAGGGGGTAAACGATTATGGAAGAAACTTTTGCTTCGTCCGACTTCTGGTTTTGGAAATTTTCCTTGTATTTTCAAGCTGAAATACAAATATTTATCCAGTAAAATGCTAATGAGCAATAATTCTTGACAGAGGCAACATCGTGAGAAAAAAAAATTATGATTACGGAAAAAATCCGAATTCCGTCGACCTTCCGTTTTCTAGATTCGTAAAGACGGAATTCCAATAATAACGAAAAAGCCGGAATTCCTTGAATTCGCGGAAGAATCTCATGCCTGAAGATTACAGAAAAATTTTGCAGCAGCCAACTTCCGTTTTTGCAAATTGTTCTCCACAGTTTCAAGCTAAAATGCAAACATTTATGCAATAAAATGATATTTAACAAGAAAAGCGAACACAAAGACAACATTGAGAGAAAAATTTGCAATTACAGCAAAATTTTCTTATTCCGTTTCACTACTGTGTTCGAAAGTTTTGAAGCACGAAATTTCGTCTCCAGATGGAAAACGACCCCCTCCCCTCACCCAAATATCGATCTTCAGAATGATCTAACTGATGACAAAAAAAAAAAAAAGCGGGATTCCGCGAATCCCTGTAAGAATCTCGTGTATATCATAAAAGTAATAGCAAAAGAAAAATTTGAAACAAAATGAAAATTTGTAGAATCCGTAGTTTTGATAGTGAGTTCCGTAGTCAGACAACTAATTCCGTAGAAACTATGGCATTGTGTGGTACTTGGCAGATATGAAGTGTGTACAAGTTTAGCAGAAATTTGTGCGATACTTCCACTTAGTACTGCATGTTGTGAGGTCGGATTCAGTTTTTTAAAAATAATACAAGGGGATTGGAGGAACAATTTGTCTGTTGAAACTTTAAATGCTCTGATGACAATTGAAATACTGTAGACGGGCCACAAGAAAAGATTTTTAATCCACGGTCAGCAGTTATAAAGTGGTATGATGACAAAGTCAGACACCCTGAGCGTAAACCATATGGGAAGAAATCTGAATTAGAATGTCAGTGAAATATATTCATGTGGTATGAGAATTTGTTAGAAATTAATAATAAAGATAGTCACTAAACTTATCTAAGATTCTATTCATTATTCAAAAAGGTAAGTCAAAATATTTATACACATATTTAAATTTCTGTGTAACTTTATTAGAAAATAAGTTACAATGTGATTTAGTTTTACTTGCTAGTCATGCAAATGTTTTGCTAGCAAACTATTTGGTCACTAGCAAAATTTGCTAGTGAGCCAAAAAGATGAAATCTTGCCCTGAAGGGGACGTACAAAAACATCAGCCGAATCCTTGATAAAATCTGTTATCATGATTATAATTGGAAACTTTGCGTGCGCTGACTTAAAAGTTGTTGCTGTACTCGCGGGCCTGCAATCAGGCTTCACAAAATACTGCTGCTTCCTAAGCGAATGGGACCGCCGAGCACAAGACAAACATTACATCGTACGGAACTGGCCTCTGCGAGAAAGTTTTACTCCCGGTCAGAAAAATGTCGTTCATGATCCTCTGGTCCCGAAGGAAAATATTTACTTGCTGCCTTTGCACATCAAACTGGGATTGATCAAACAGTTTGTGAAAGCAATGGACAAGACAGGTGATGCATTTCAATTTTTGAAAAATAAATTTCCTCGTCTTAGTGAGACTAAAATCAAGGAAGGAGTTTTCGTGGGCCCCCAGATTAGACAACTTTTCAAAGATTCGATGTTTATTGAACACCTGAATCGAAAAGAAAAAAGAGTTTGGCTTGCATTCCAAAACGTGTGTAAGAACTTTTGGGTAAGAACAAAAGTGATGATTATGCCGCTCATGTCGAGGAATTGGTGTCAGCGTACAAGGCCATGGGGTGTAACATGTCTCTTAAAGTGCATTTCCTGCACTCACACCTGGACTTCTTCCCTGAAAATTTAGGAACAGTTTCTGATGAACACGGGGAACGATTCCATCAAGACATCATTAATATCGAGAGGAGATTTTCAGGGAAGTGGAATACGAGCACGTTAGCAGAGTACTGCTGGTGTTTGGTACGAGAAACTTCTACCTCAGGGTGCAAAAGGAAAGCAAGCACCAAATGAAGGTACTTATTTATTTATTATACTTTACATTTGTATTTTACTCTTTATATATTATTCTTTACAGCTAAAATAAATAATCCTTTTCACCCCTCCAAATAAAATGCATGTCCATAACATATTACCGAAAATTGATAAAAAAAATCCCAAAAAAAACAATCACTTTTAATGATTTCTTTACAATTTTTTTTTTTGGGGGGGGGGCCCAAATCTACATCCTTGCTACAGATGTTCATGTTTTATAATGTTTCACCTCTGTAGCCCCTCATAAGAAATGTAAAGGCTGAAATAATCCTTTTCATCCCTCCAAATTATCGGAAAGTGATAAAATTAGGTGGGGGGGCTCCCCGAAAACGGTGGGTGATGGGGGAAAACGGGGGTCATATTCGGCTTCAGGAGGTCGTTTTACATAAGAATCAGCAGGAATGGTGTCAGGGCTCAATTTTTTTTTTATTTTGCCGACCAGTGTTATTGAAGCAAATTACAGAATAAAAAACAACAGCATAAAACTAAAAAATACATAGGTACAGTGTTTCTTTCAGGCATACATGGGGAGGGGGGGATTAGCCCCGCAAGATACATCTGACCAAGCCAAATGTTAATAAATTCAGGGTATAATGAAATAGGAAGTTTCATTTCTTTTGATGCTACAAATTTTTCTCGAATTATAATTTTTTCAATATTTGTTTAAGTATTTTAGTTTATTTTGCTAAAAAGTGGATTAAGACGCATGCCATTCTACAAAATATAATAAGTAAACTAATCATACCTCATAGTCAGGGAAGCACGATTCAGAATCAGAAGTGTGGTGATATACATTTTAATAGATACAAATTTCAAGCCTGCCGAAACAAACAACCCCCCCCCCTCTCTCGTTTAGCTGAAGAAAGTTTGTTCTTGAAATGTTTGAAGAAGTAATTACTATATCAGGAGCATATCTAGGATTTTGTTCAGGAGGGGAGAAGGGGAACAACGAAAAATGGAAGTTTTTGAAATTTACCAGAACAAAATTAAAGTTAACAAAAATTAGAATATTACAGCATTTTTATAATATAAGTTGATGCATTTTTGTTAAATTAAGGAATATTTTTTTCTAATATAAGTCGCATTTTAACCAAAAACAAAAGAATGAAACACTTTGGTGGTGGGTCTAAATACTCCCCTGTACTATATATATGATAATTACTTCTATACATGCAGATATAGTAGTTAAAAATTTTATATATATACAGGGTGTACACAAATTAGTTGGTCAATTTTGTAAGTGAATAATGTGCGAAATATTAATTGTAATACCGGTTCAAATGCAGACGAGTCTTAGTGTATCCTAAGTTTGCGGATAGGTGGCGCTAGGTGTGTCATGTCCACGTCTCAGTGAGCTGTAGGTCGCGGTTGTTCATCATTCGTTCTGTGTTCGCATAATGATGGAGACGTATACTGGCAGTGAAAAAGCGAAATGCTGTCTGTGGTTCCATGAAACGTATTTCGATGTGAAAGTGAAATGAAATTTCCGTCGAGAATATTACAAAAGTGCGCCAAAATGAGACGCCAGTTTGGATTGGTCGCGGAAGTGTTATTCCATGGCCAGCACGATCACCAGAGTTTTCACCCCTAGATTTCAGTGTATGGGGTTTTGTTAAAGACCAGGTTTACCGTCCGCCGCTTCCAAAATCCATTTCTGAATTGAAATCACGAATCAGCACTGCACTTGGTTTGATCGACGTGAACATGCTCATTAACATATGGCAAGGACTGATGTACCGATGAGACATTTGTAGAGTAACGAAGGGCAGCCACATCGAACATTTGTGAAAAAGGTAAACTTGGTGTGTTTCTTTTTTTTTTTTTTTTTTGCTTGGAGGTTTAACGACCACTGTGAGCAACTCAATGGGCTATAAGCAGTCGCCCGTCCCTAATTTAGGGTCACTGGTTCCAGGGAAGGGAGAGAGCCAGTGCCGTAAGACAAACACAACATCCATGCCTTACCGGGATTCGAACCCGGACCCCGTTCGGACGAGTGATCAGAGGCCATCGCTTAGACCACTGCGCCACCGGGCGGCATTGGTGTGTTTCACTAGATCTTATAATCTTGTTCACTCTGTGTGCCTATATAACTACACATAATAAACCATTCTTTTTGCCCAACTAATTTGTGTACACCCTGTATATATATATGTATAACAAATAGATTCAGTGGCTACAGCACAATAGATCATATCCACGTACTGAGAGAACTAATTGAAACAGCGAGGGAATATGAACTTCCATTGTGCATGGCTTTTATCGATTATGAAAAAGCCTTTGATTCAGTTAAACCATCAGCAGTTACTTTGGCTCTGAAATCCTGCGGTATTGAAGATGCATACATTAATATTATTAATAACATCTATGAAAATGCAAGTGCAAAGATTCGGCTGTTTGAAAATACAACACACATAAAAATTGAAAAGGGAGTGAGACAAGGTGGCACCATATCTCCGAAGCTCTTTAATGCCACAATGGAAAATATCTTTCAATCACTGAACTGGGAAAACAAAGGGATAAAGATTAATGGAGATTATCTAACCCACCTTCGCTTTGCTGATGACATAGTCATAGTCATATTTGCAACTACCCCATCAGAGCTGCAGAGTATGATCCAAGAACTTGCTGACAAGAGTAAAGAAGTGGGATTAAAAATGAACTTTCAGAAGGCAAAAGTGATGTTCAATGCTTTTACACGAAATGAAGATTTATCGATTGATGGAGAAAAGCTGGAGATAATAGACACGTACGTTTATCTTGGACAGCAGATATCAAGTGAGGGTCACATTGATGAAGAAATTAATTGGCATACAAAACTTGCCTGGAGAGCTTTTGGAAGAAACAACATAATTTTCAAGAGCAATATGCCATTATGTCTTAAAAGAAAAGTGTTTGATCAATGCATCCTTCCAGTGCTTACGTATGGGGCAGAGACGTGGACCTTAGCTAAAAGGGACATACAAAGGCTGCAGACAACTCAAAGAAGCATGGAGAGGTGCGTGCTTGGTGTAACCAGGAGAGATAAGAGGAACTCGTGGATCCGAAAAATGACGAGTGGAAGACATCAAACCAGAAGGACGGAAAATTGATGGACAGCCGAAATTTTAGATTGGATTCCAAGGGACAGGACCACATGGGAGATGGGTGGATGAAATTCGAAAGTATGCGGGAGTGACATGGAGGAGACTAGCACAAGACAGACCGTTGTGGAGGAAACTTGGGGAGACCTTCGTCCAGCAGTGGATTGATAATGGTTGACAATGATGATGATAAACAAACAGAAAACTTGCCCCCTCTAAGGTTCCATTTTTTCGCACCGAAAATGTTCTCCAACAAAGAAAGAATTTTTCAAATCTTACTCCTAGAAACAGATATAGACCAAAATAAGATATACGTCCCTAGTGGAAAATTATGCACTATTTAAGCAGGAGGTATTCTCAAAAAGGTTTTGGAGGTGGCCGGTATCGGTCTACGGAGGAATTTTTCAATCAAGTTTCGAGCTCAGATTTTA
Source organism: Macrothele yani (assembly GCA_039090855.1). Classification (NCBI taxonomy): domain Eukaryota; kingdom Metazoa; phylum Arthropoda; class Arachnida; order Araneae; family Macrothelidae; genus Macrothele; species Macrothele yani. Next base: position 83,623,584 of record CM077017.1, read on the forward strand.
TTGCAAATACATCAGAAGCAAAAATAAACACTTACGCCCCCACGACGGCCAAATTATTTCCCCCAAAAATACGAAATTATATGCAAAACATTTCTCCTCAAGAGCTCTATCCAACGTAAGAAGAATTTTTCGAATTGGACTATTAGAAACGAAGATATTGGGAAAATCACGATTTACTGTTACGCCTCGTAGCGGAAAATTTGTGCATCATTTGAAAAAGGGACTGTAACAAAAATAGCCTTCGATATAAATGCCATTGAAATGAAAAATAACTTTTTTCAATTGGATATTTAGAAGCAAATGTATGAAATAAAATACATTTTAAATTCGATATGATCTTCATTTGCGCCCCCTAGCTGCGAAGTTGTGCATCAGAAAAAAAAAAAACCGGAACAAATAGATCCTCATTCTCACATTTTAAGCTTCGTAATACAAAAAGAATTTTACAAATCGAACTAATAATTGCAGAGATATGGTCTTCCCGGTCGGACAGACAAAGTGATGACATAAGCACGACACCAAAAGATAACAAAACACAGTTTCAGTCCTCCTAACAGACAAGATCCCCCTTCCTCCCCAACACGTTTTGCACAGGGTGGGGAGGAAGATTTGTCAGTAGAAAAATCTTCAACTACAAAACATCAAGCAGGGACAAAAAAAAAAAAAAAAAAAAAAAAAGGCTGGAATGGATAAAATTCCCGGACATGTAACATAACTTTAGGACATTTCCAGGACGCGTACAAACCATGCTTTTATGAACAAAAAAAAAGTTGGGGTGGGGAAGGATTCCAGTTACCATGTTTTATATTTAGGTATTTTATGACTAAACCGTGTGTTCATATATTTTGGGTGAAATCAGGCATGCATTTACTTTAATGTATGAGAATGTCAGGTGGAGACCACAAAATTTTTTTTTATTTGGTTAACTACGAATATAAGGCCTTGGGCTTTATTTTGAAGGATTTCATTCAGACGTAGTCTGTGCCAAATTAAAAAAGGCATAAAGTTCATTTCTTCAAGAAACGCTCAATCGATTGCATTGAAACAATTGCGATTTTTCACCTATTACTTGCTCTAACTCAGGGATTTAACATTCCTATAGCAAGTGAGTGTTTTAAAGACCTTGCAAAGGAACACCAGGTAGGAGTGGCACCACCAATATGTATAAGGTATATCTAAAATTTTTTTCCATAATGTCATCTCCCCCTTTATATGCCCCTAGAGTAAACTTCTGGATACAGCCGACACTTTTACTATTTATTTTAACATTCTGTTACGCTCATTTTAGCCTCTATGCTAGTCTTTGCACCATTAAATCTAACTGCCCTCTCTCTCCTGCAAAAAAAAAAAATTCACGTTTCCCCTGCCAAATCAATTAGCTTCTGAAAAAAGTATTGAAATATGAATTCAGTAAGAAGGATGTACTGCAATGTTAAGTGCATGACACACATTATTGGCCATTTACATGCTTACATTTCAACATGTAAATTTTATGGATACTCTGCAACTGTGTCAATATATTTTAACACCTATTATTGAAATTTATATTTTTGTTCAGGGTACCTAAAATCTCCCAAAGGAATCTCATGTTATAAAAACTTCTTGGAGTTTACCCGTAAATCGGTATGGAACTTCATATAACAGCCTCGAGGCAAAACCAACAAACAAACAAATGGGGCAGGATGCGTGGTCCAAATTCATATTTTACATCATCATCATCATTGTCAACCATTATCAATCCACTGCTGGACGAAGGTCTCCCCAAGTTTCCTCCACAACGGTCTGTCTTGTGCCAGTCTCCTCCATGTCACTCCCGCATACTTTCGAATTTCATCCACCCATCTTCCATGTGGTCTTCTTCTGGGTCTTTTCCTATCCCTTGGAATCCTATCTAAAATTTCGGCTGTCCATCGATGGTCTGTTCTTCTGGCAGTATGTCCAGCCCATTGCCATTTCAGGGATTTAACTCTGATCATGATGTCTTCCACTCTTGTCATTTTTCGGATCCAATTGTGTTCCTCTTCTTATCTCTCCTGGTTACACCAAGCATGCACCTCTCCATGCTTCTTTGAGTTGTCTGCAGCCTTTGTATGTCTCTTTTAGCTAAGGTCCACGTCTCTGCACCATACGTAAGCACTGGAAGGATGCATTGATCAAACACTTTTCTTTTAAGACATAATGGCATATTGCTCTTGAAAATTATGCTGTTTCTTCCAAAAGCTCTCCAGGCAAGTTTTGTACGCCAATTAATTTCTTCACCAATGTGACCCTCACTTGATATCTGCTGTCCAAGATAAACGTACGTGTCTGTTATCTCCAGCTTTTCCCCATCAATCGATAAATCTTCATTTCTTGTAAAAGCATTGTACATCACTTTTGTCTTCTGAAAGTTCATTTTTAATCCCACTTCTTTACTCTTGTCAGAAAGTTCCTGGATCATACTCTGCAGCTCTGATGGGGTAGTTGCAAAAATGACTACGTCATCAGCAAAACGAAGGTGGGTTAGATAATCTCCATTAATCTTTATTTTCCCAGTTCAGTGATTGAAAGACATTTTCCAATGTGGCATTAAAGAGCTTCGGAGATATGGTGTCACCTTGTCTCACTCCTTTTCCAATTTTTATGTGTTGTATTTTCAAACAGCCGAATCTTTGCACTTGCATTTTCATAGATGTTATTAATAATATTAATGTATGCATCTTTAATACCGCAGGATTTCAGAGCCAAAGTAACTGCTGATGGTTTCACCGAATCAAAGGCTTTTTCATAATCGATAAAAGCCATGCACAATGGAAGTTCATATTCCCTCGCTCTTTCAATTAGTTCTCTCAGTACGTGGATATGATCTATTGTGCTGTAGCCACTCCTGAATCCAGCTTGTTCTCTCGGTTGAGCCATGTCCAGTGTCACCTTCAAGCGGTGTGAAAGAACTTTAGTGAAGATTTTATAAACCACTGATAGGAGGCTGATAGGTCTGTAGTTCCTGAGATCCTCAATGTCATCTTTTTTATGTAGCAAGATCATTGTAGCGTTGTTCCAATCCTCACGAATTTTCCCTTCATTAAGGCATCGAGTGAAAATTTGGGCGAGTACTGTTTCGATTTCTCCACTTGCTTCTTGTAATGTTACATACTACAAAATATATGCTTGTTCACAAGAATACCAGTCAGTCCACAAATTCTTACCTTGACATTTTCGTCCACAGGGCATGTTTCACTTTGTTTCTCGGAAATCTATAAAAGGAACACTGATTTTTCACAGTCTGGTGATTACAGTAAGCTGCAAAACATAAAAGCACATCAAATAAATCCAATTTCACCTTAAAATATCAATTGTACAGGACTGTCGACAACCGCCAACGAAGAAACTAATGTTAACTAAGATGTAAACAACCTGGGTCACGACTTCGACGACGTATATCTGGCTGAAATTGTATTTCTACCCGAATGAAACAGCACAAATCTAAAAACTTAACCTGTTCGCAGTATCCATCCAAATATAAATATTAACTAGATAAAAGTTTTAAAGAAAACTACTTACTTATTCTCTCAAACTTACCTCTTCGCTGCGTAGCAGTAGCCATTATCCACCATTATTACCGCCAAACTGATAAAGCCGTTTCGGTGCCGTTCGCCAATTGGTGGGTGCCGGTTTTATTGCTGCCAATGAGATAACTCGATACATGTGGACATCGCTGTCTCGAGACGCTAGTCACCCAAACCCATCGGGATACTAAAATATGACTACCTGTAACATGCATCTGCAAAAACGGATGATCTTGAAACACAAAGCTCTGTAAGGTTTACTTCATTCTTCCTCAATGTATTTAAAATTATTATATTCACCAACTAATCCAGGACTTCTGAGCACACATGAAGTGCACAGAGCAATGTCAACATACATTAACGTCCGTCCAGAAAATACAACCCGTTACTCAATGTCAACAAACAGTGGCTGTACGCTGTAGTACAGAATTACGTCTCTGCTTTCGAGAGTATGTTACTTCGGGTAGCTCGTGCTTCGGGTTGTTTCCGATCAAATCGTCTCCCTCTCTGAACAGCCAATCACAGCCTTGCGTGGAATCCATATATGATTGCCGTGGTGCATTTTCTGGACATGCCTCCCTCCCTCCCCTTGTTTATTTGCTTAAGAGCACTGGCAATTGCTCTTCAGGTAAAACGTACGTGGAATGTCGTTTACTTTAATTTTCCTCTTGACAACAGGGCAAAAGTGTTCCCTCCCTTTAAAGTGCGATCTTTTGAAAAATTCAGTCATAATACAAATTCTCTGAAGCTCGATCGTTACAATTTCTATAATAAACAATATTTTACGATAATCCGCTAAGACAGAGAAAGATTTTAAACGTTTTATAAAATTACGTTTAATCTAAACACATTTTAAATCGTCAGTTCATATCCGTCTCAGTCGTTACGAAGACACTTTTTTAGATCTCTTTTCCTCCATGAAAATCTAAGTTTTTGTACTAACATTCCTTTCGTGTAAGCCTAAGAGTTTATTAAACCTATTCCACTGCTTTTCTATTCCGCTTATACTTTAAGACAATGTAAAATCTTAAGAAAACGAACAGGGTCTCACTAATGCTTTCCTACGGAAAATCGTCTGCTTTTGCATCTTGAGGGTAACCACGCCAAAGCTGGCGGTACTACTTTCACCGCGGAAGCGTATAAACTCGGCTTCACTTTGCTAACATGGGAATAGTTGGCGACATCGTCTCCTCTTATTCCTACCTCCATGGTCATAGCAGATATAGAGATTTAAAATATATCAATAATTTCTAACATATGGTTTCAAAGAGGAAATCGAACCAGTACCATAAGATGGACGTATGCACGTAGCACCTATGTCTGATGGGACTCGGTACTCAGTTTAGAGTACAAGTTGAAATCTGTGCCCTTGGCCCCGCGCGGCATGATATAATTCTGGGTGACTTTTTCTGTTTTCGTTATACACCGATTAAGCTACAGTGAAAATGAAATTTTAACTATTTTTGCGTGAGTTCATTTGATTTGTAGGTTGAGGAAGGTAACTAAGCGTATTGTAAGCACAACCGAAAATCAAAAGCTTGGGGATGTAGAGGGAGACTGCGGTGACACCTAGGATGTTGAGATCAGTGACTATTTGATTATGCTCTGCAGCTTGGGTTCGTTGCATGAATTACTTTATGATTATGCTGTTTGGTTTAAGTTGGAATATAGCTATTTTGTGTGGATATGAGTGTGTCTGAGAAGTAGTTTGATTATGCAAAAGAAGTTGATGTCCACATTTCGTACTTAATTATGTGTTCTCCCTGCCGTCAAGTTTCGTAAGTAGTGTTTGATGGAGTTTGGTTTTCCATGCCCACAGAATTCCGAAGACAGTTATTGTTTTTAATAAACCTATTAGAAATGAAAATGCCAGAATCTCTAAACCAGTATTCTTAATAGGGTACTAGAACAAATTTTGAGTGTTGGGGAAAGATCGAATTTGATGTACATGTGGTTTAAAATTTTATACATATGTGTAATGAATGTAACATCATCGCGTAAGCGATAGGTAATAGTTTAAGCTTTCTTTTTTTCCATGCGAGATATTTCATGCATATCGCCGTTATTTCAATGTTCAGTAAATTCTTTTTCACTGGCAACTTAGTTTTCAGGAAGAAAAGCCTGCAAATTAAGGAGTTCCACTATGAAAGGATGCCCGTTGTGAGCTTAAATCAGAATTTGATTTTATGTACGTGGTTTATGCTTAATTCAATGTTTCTGGCTTGTACAGGAAAAGCAGTATTAACTACGCAAATTGTTGTTCGTGCTACATCATGTACATTTATTTAATGGTGGTAGATGTAATAGTATTAACAAATGTATAAATATAGTTAGAGGGTATAAAATATAATAACGGTGACAAAGTGCAGGTGTTCATGATTGTAAAAACTTGGTTACCCCTTGACATTTCCATAATGCTATGAAGTGTGATATGAACTATGCAGTTGGTAACAAATTCCAATTAGTTTTTGTTGGTAAAAATTGCTTGTAAGTTTTCATGAATCAGTGTTAATATCATTTTTGTGGTTGGTTTTATAGTGTGAGACTGATTTAGCATTATGTCTGAGATTGCTGTAGAAATCATGGTTAATTGGAGGAAAAGTGGTAATTATAAGCAGTTCATGTATGCCTAATTTTTAAAAGTGATTTTGCATGATTTCTATGGTGAATCACACTATGATATATACCAAATACATGTGTAATTTTTGAAAAATTGGGTATGTCTTCATTCTCCACAAAGGAACAATCTAGAAAGTGGGTGCAACTTAAATGTTTAAGGAGGAATTCTCTGTGCTAGGGAACCCATATTTTAACATTTCCTACAAATAAAATATGTGACAGAATCTTAACTTTCTGTGAATCGTGTAAATTCCATGTGATGAATCATTATCAGCTCTAGAAATAAAAATGGAACTGTTTACTATTTTTGAATACTTCAGGGTTGTGACTCACCTGAGCTCTGTGTTCAGTGTAGTAAGCATAGGTAGCCATGCATTGTGGATAGATTAATTGTGGAGTCATTCAGAGAATTCCATACCTGTCAATCTCTTGAAGTGATAACCTGTACACTTGATCAATAAAAACCTTACAAAGACTAAATCCTAAATTATTACATAAATGTTACAAGCTCATTTTATAACAGGTGCTGATGTACATGTATTATTTTTTTGCATGTTTAAGCAATTTAATCTTGGAGTGTGTTGTATTATATTCATGAATACATGCATGTTTTTTTTTAAATGTAATTAGTAGGTTTTTAAAGCCTATGCAACAAGTGTTGGTTTATTTTACAATGTGAAAAAGAAGTTAGTGTGTGTGCATTCAGGGACTTCCTACAGTCTGGATTTTCTTCATTGTGGAAAAAGATATTTCACAGCTTTACTGTAAGGCAAAGTAAGTAGTCCCTGAATAATCACTTGAAGATTTGGGAAGTACATGCCACCAGTACTTGTTCTCAGGCATATAATATCCAGCCAGTAGCTACAAAAGCTCTTTTCTGGCCGTTGTCTATCAGTACAGACATGCAGTCATCAGAAAACACAGTAGTCATCCAACTCATCCTTTATAGCTTCCTGATCAAGGTGTGGAGCAAAGGTATCTGACAATCTACAAATATGTTTGTACTTCAGGCTGTCTTTGAAGGTTACTTCTGGTCTTTCAGCACCTGATTCTCAAATGAAAAATTGTCCATTATCTTATTACTGCTACATAAAAGTTTCTCACCTGCAAAAAATAGCTCATTGTCTGCATCATTAAGTTCCCTTTTTTCCATTAATGGGTCATTCCGTGTCAAATCAACCAATGAAATGGCCATTTTCAACCTTACCCCTTTTGATTTCCTTGAAATTTGATATGATTGTTAGGCATGTAGACATGCATAAATCCCAAATTTTAGCCCTGGCCACCCACGGGGGTTTTAAATTACATGACCTTGAAAATTAGAAAATCGTGACCTCCGGACAATCTTTCAGTAGTATCTTGTTACCTAATTGGGCTAGAAGGTTGAAATTAGTGTCTTTTTATAGCATTTTATATGAGCTTTTAAATCGTGCTGAAAACAAAAAAAAGGTTGACCTTTTCAAGATCACAGAAATAACCTTTGAATATTTTTAAAATTATATGGCACTGTTAAACTTTTGTCTACTACTTTGCCAACTTTCAGATTAGGACTGCAATGGGATCATTATTTATAAAATATTTGACTGAAAATCTGAACCAAAAATTCTCCAAAAGTGGTGAAATGACATTTTAAAGTATTTGGCAAATTAACAAGGTTAACCCTGATATATTTATAAAATGCAAAGTTTGGCCACCTTATGATGTAATAAATGCATCTTTCAATTGCAGGTATTGTTTGTGCGAGGAGGGGGGGGGACTGCTGGGAATGAAAGTGATGCGAAGACTTGGATCATTAAAATGTGCTTTTTTTTTTTTTTTTATTCCTTAATAGCATAGGATTACAAGTTTGCCAATTTTCCCAGGTTTTTAGCAAAAACATTTGTTTCTTCACTAAGGTGTTTCACTGATTTTTGTTGGCACCAAGTTTCACCCCTGCATATCTCACTGTTTTCATAGGGTGGCATACAAACCATGCTATCCAGGCTTCTAGACTAGAAACACCTTATCAAGTTTAGTTTTCAGTTTACTTTTGACTTTCATTGCCTAATCACAGTTTTGTTTACTTTCATTAGTCAAAAACAATGGTCAGCTGCAGCCATTTCACACTTCTGGTTTTATTCTGTTAGTTGTTACACAAAATCTTTAATATGTCATGCTCTAAGCTGTTATGCATTTTTCATTTTGTTTACTCTTCTGGTCTTGAAAGGTATTACACCAAACATATACTGCATTAAAGAGGTAGTTTCTTTTTAAAAAAATAATTCTTTTTTTTCATCACTTTTTCCTGGGGGAAACTATTGCTGAAATTATTCCCTCTCTTTAAGTGTTAAAATGTCACTGATTTAAGACCTTTGTTATAACAAAGATTTAAGAGAGACCTTTGTTATAGCTCTTTTTAAGAAAAGGGACAATACAATGTGAAAGGGAATATTGTCCTGTTCCTCAGAGTGGATGGTTGCCGCTCCGGTGGCGCAGTGGTCTAAGGCGCTGTCCTCTGATCGTTCGTCCGTAAGGGGTCCGGGTTCGAATCCCGGTCAGGCATGGATGTTGTGTTTGTCTTACGGCACTGGCTCTCTCCCTTCCCTGGAACCAGTGACCCTAAATTAGGGACGGGCGACTGCTTATAGCCCATTGAGTTGCTCACGGTGGTCGTTAAACCTCCAATAAAAAAAAAGAGTGGATGGTTAAACTCCCTATTTGTAAAAAAATGCTGTTACAAAAAATATTTGTAAAAAAATGCTGGACAAGTTACAAAAACTCCTTTAAACAGTAAATACGCCTGTGAACTTTGAACTGATGACAGCCTCATCAGTTCAAAGTTCATGTGATACTTAACGTATGTTTCAAATCTGATATTGCCGCAGTGGTCTAAGCGGTGGCTTCTGATCATTCATCCAAAAGGGGTCCGGGTTCGAATCCCGGTGAGGCATGGATGTTGTTTGTCTTGCAGCACTGGCTCTCTCCCTTCCGTGGAGCCAGTGGCTCTAAATTAGGGGCGGGTGACTGCTTATAGCCCATTGAGTTGCTCACAGTGGTCGTTAAACCCACAGTAAAAAATAGTGAAATATATATTAAGGAGTGGAATATAAATTTTGAATGTATCTTTATAGTTAATTGGTTAAACTGAAAAAAAGACTGCATGAACAAAAACATCTTTATGCAAATTTGAAAAAAATTACATGGTTTTTACTGAAGAAAGTTATGTTAATCTTTTCCTGATGCTGAACTCCCAACATCTGACCCTAAAACAGAAATTATTGCTCAGCTTAAAGAAATGTTAAATGGTATGAAGTGAAGAGCTTAAAAGCTGCAAAGTCGTACTGTTCTACCAAAATGTTGGAGTTCTTTAAACTTGCAGGATGAATTCAGTATTTTGAATTACACCGATAAGCCATTACATTATGACCACCTACCTAATAAGCTGTAGAACCTCCTTTGGCCCACAAAACAGTGGCCACTCGGCGATACATCAATTCGATGAGGTGGTGATAGGTATCCTGGAGTATCTGGTTCCATAATGTCGATAGCAGGTCCCCCAGTTCCTGTACATTTTGGGGTGGTGGTGGTTTAGCGCGAACCCGTTTTTCCAAGTCGAACCACAAATGTTCGATTGGGCTCATTCGTGTCAGGTGAATTTGAAGGCCAGGGCATTTACAGAAAGTCGCCAGTATGTTCCTCGAACCACTCCTGCACGATTCTGGCAGTGTGGCATGGTGCATTATCCTGTCAGTATTGGCTATCAACAGCAGGAAACACAGTTGCCATGAATAGGTGAACTTGGTCTACAACGATGTTCAGATACCTGACGGTTGTCAGGGATTGTGCTATTGGGATAATGAGGCCTAAAGTGTCCCAAGAAAACATCGGCCACAGCATAACACCGTAGTCGCCAGCCTGTTTCCACCCAACAGTGCATTCAGGTACCATAGCCTCTGTTGGTAATCGCCGTATCCACACTCGGCCGTCTACGTGATGCGCCAGGAATCTTGATTCATCAGGCCAGGCCACTTTCTTTCAATCATCCACGGTGCAAGCTTGTTGATCTTGGGCCCATTTCATGTCTTGTTGGCGATGACATGCCGTAAGCATGGGGAATTGGCTGGGTCTTCGGCAACACAGGCCCATGCACAGAAGGCTGCGTAGAACTGTGTGCTGTGACACATTGCCTTGATCAGCACTCTTGTAGCTGCAGGTGATTTATCGCACTGTGGCCCTGCAGTCTCCGCTCCCCTCTGGCATCAATGAGCTGCGTAGGACACACTGCTGGGCAATGCTTTGTCGTTTGGTCATCTGTGCACCACTTTTGATATCTACTCAATATTGTGAACAACCCACAAGCCGCACCGTTTCTGAGACTGTAGTTCCGAGGCACCGTGCCATTACAATTTGTCCTTTATCAAACTCTGATAAATCGGCAGCTTTTCCCATTCTGACTCTGAACACTACTAACCGAAAACCATTCCTTGGGTTGTACATATACTGTTCTGTGAACTTCACCTGTGCCACCGTTCAGTCTTCAGGCACTCTCATTTCTCTAGGCTGGTGGTGGTCATGATGTAATGGCTCATCTGTGTACATGGCAAGAAAGGTAGAAAGGTAAAACCATTTCCAAAACCTAAAGCTAAAAAAGATATTAAAATATAAGACAGCTGATGTGGTGCAAGATTTTTGTTACCACAATTGTGTCGGCCGGCCAATGCCTGGGAAATAAGATTGTTGCAGTAACAACAGTACTAGCTGAAAAAGAAAAAACAGATTAAAACAAAATGAGGGAGGGGGGGGTCCTTATTAAACAATCTGAAAGATATTCTCAAGCAGTTTAAGATTGCATACCCAGAAAAAATAAAAAATGGCTTCTCAAAGTTTGCAGAACTGCATTAAAAAAAAATAAAATTGCATCATTGTTGGAGTAAGTGATACATGTAGTGTACATATATGCATCACAATTTATCAAAGCTTTAGTCATGTTTTTAGAGTGTCATATGGCAAAATTAACTACTGGACATAAACATTCCATTAACAGCTATAAAGACTGCATTGCAAGAGTAATGTGTAATCCTTTACTTCTTGCATCTACTTCAGTAAATGCCAATTTTATCCAAGGATCAGGTTTACTGAAAAGTTTCATTATTGATCTTGTGGAAAAGAATAATATTGATTCTGTGACATTTAAGCAGTGTGTATCTACTAACCAAACATCTCCTGAAACTGTGACAAAATCAGCAGAAGAGTTTGCAGATTTTTTTTTTTTATCCTTTAAGACTATAAAGGCACTGCTATGTTATTTCTTTTTTTTTAATATCATTTTAGTTCAAAAAATTATAGTCATTAAAGGTTTACTGCTTAGCATATCATGGAGATACCTTCTGACTAATGAATCCTCCCAATTTTGAAACACATGGTTCGTATGCGTCCTGGAAATGTCCTAAAACTCTGTTACATGTCCTGGAATTTTATCCATTCCTGCCTTTTTGTCCCTGCGCGATGTTTTATAGTTGAGGATTTTTCTACTGACATAACTTATGTCTTACAAATTTCCCTCCCCACCCCCTGCAAAATATTTTGTGTGTGTGTGTGAGGGGGAGACTTTTGGTTTTCTTGTCTGTTTGGAGGACTACAGCCGCGTTATTAATATCTTTTGCGTCATGCTTATGAACACTGTCTGTCCGACCGGGAAGACCATATCTCTGCAATTATTAGTTCAATTTGTAAATTTCATTTTGTATTGAGAAGCTTAAAATGTGAGAATGATGATCCATTCGTACCGTTTTTTTCCCCGATGCACAACTTTGCCTCTAGAGGGTGCAAATGGAGATTGTATTGAATTTAAAATGCATTTTCTTTCATAAATTTGCTTCTAAATATCCAATTGAAAAAAATTCTTTTTTCCTTTTGATGCCATACATTTATATCGAAGACTTTTAATTACATTCCCTTCCCAATATCTCTGCTTCTAAAAGTCCGATTTGAAAAATTCTTCCAGTGTCGGATACAGCTCTTGAGGGGAAATGTTTTGCATGTAAATTCTTGTTTTTGGTAAAGAATGTTTGGGCCGCCCCGGTGGCGCAGTGGTCTAAGGCACTGGCCTCTGATCATTCGTCCGTAAGGGGTCCGGGTTCGAATCCCGGTCAGGCATGGATGTTGTGTTTGTCTTACGGCACTGGCTCTCTCCCTTCCCTGGAACCAGTGACCCTAAATTAGGGACGGGCGACTGCTTATAGCCCATTGAGTTGCTCACGGTGGTCGTTAAACCTCCAATAAAAAAAAAAAAAAAAAAAGAATGTTTGGCCACTAGGGGCATAAGTGTTTGTTTTTGCATCTGATGTATTTGCAACAAAATCTGAGAAGCTGGGAACTCGATTGAAAAAATTCTGTGAACTGATACCACTCACCTTGGAAAACTTTTTGAGAATACCTCCTGCTTAAAATAGTACATAATTTTTCTACCAGGGGTGTACACTGTGATGATGTAAAAATATTTAGGTCAGGAAAAATGGGGGGAAAATCCGAAATGAGAGACTGAACGCCATTTTTGCCCTGTAGGAAGAAAAACGACAACAGGTCTGCCATATTGGGCACCAGGGTCCCACGGAGAGAAAAGGGGGAAGGAAATTCTTTCCTTGGTGAATTCCGCCTTGAGCAAGAAGTTCGCAAAACATGGGGATCTCCTTGTAGCGCAGAAAGTTTCAAGCAGCTTGACAGGCGGAGGAGTGTAAGATGTTTACCACGTGGCCTTCTTGCTCCAAAGGCGTGCGCTTAGCGCGATTGGTCGTGTGAGGTCTGGGCTGCACAGTTTGAGCGGGGGAAAAGTTTTAACGAACTTGAGCAGGTCACTTCTCACTTGGAAAGGAAATAGGAACGTTGATTGGTAGTCGTTGCTCAAGGGATGAGAGCACTCGATATTTACTCAAGCTAGTCGGCTGCAGTTGACTAGATAGTTAGGAGCCTACCTGCGGGGTAAGGTCACTAGGGAATATACACTGCATTACCTGTGGGTAAATGTGTAGTAATTAAGAATCATAGGACAAACTGCATTCTACCAAGAACAGGGCTTGAAAAATACCATGCCCGAGATGCCCGTGGCATGTAAATTATTGGCCTGGGCAAGTAAAAATGAAATCTAGTTGCCCGGTCGGGCAACTAGATTTAAAGAAAAGAAAAAGTTTGGAATGACGAATTTTCTACTCTAGAAAAAAAAGACTGTCATTCCATGTTTTTCATTTGACTGCAAATCACCAGAAGTTGTATTATTGTTACGGAATGAGTGGCAAGGCCAGAAGAATAGTGCTTCAATTATATTATGCTGTACGTAGTTGTGCTCCAGATGTTGTTTACAGTTAACGACAGGATGCATGCCTCTAATGAAACTAGCCTACGGTGTTTAGTGGCCAAATGCGTAACCTGCCATGAAACAGGAGGATGCAGACTGATGGGGGGGGGAAAGCCGTGCTTTATGGGAAGGGAGTGACAACGGATTATTTATTGCACAGCCATGGGTGGAGTGGGGTCCCTGATATAACTTTTGTGAGTGAAGGAGGGGTAAGCGGAACCTTCCGCCAGCGCGCGCCCACACACATGAACTGACAGTGGTACTACTGAAACAAAAGCTAAGTTTCATTTAAGAATGAGCCTACACAATGCGTTCCACTTAACCAGGAGAAGAGCAAAAATTGCTGATGCCGATGACTTAGTTTATCTGAGAGAACAGTAGTTTGTGTTAGCTACGGAATGTAAGTTGTATTTAGTAATGGATATAAGATTTTTTTTGGAAAAAAATCTGGCAATGACAGTATATCTCATAGTAAGCAATTATCTGAAATTCCCTATCTGTCAGCGGTAATTACAAATTCATCTTTCATATGGTTGAGTGACTTAATTTCAGAATTGGATTCTACATCGTTGGCAAAACAGAAACTTGAGCAAGCAAGCTATGATAAAGCGTACGAAAAAAAAAACTGTCGCAGAGTTGAGGAATCTTGGATAAAAACATTTAATTGGCTAAAGTCAAATGACGACAAGACTATTATGTGGTGCACTGTTTGCGAAAACCATCCTAAAATTGCTGTATCACTAGCAATTTTTTCAAGGATATGGGGTGTCAGGTAGTGATATACGTTTAATAACTATAAGTTCATACAAGAGTAGTCAAAGACATAGGGATTACCTTTGTTTCTAAACAACAATTCTTGGGATATTTTATGATACAAAATTACTTCTGTTTGCACAAGAGAAAAAGGTAAGTATTTTTCACATTTAAAATTGTTGTTAAAAACTACTTAAACTGCTATACAGTTACCTATGATTATTTAATTTTTTTGCAAAACACAGGACATATATTAAACTTTCTTGAACATAGCATCATCACTAAATTTCTCAAATACCATCGATTACCTTTCTTAAAACTTGAGATATATGCTTTTGTGCATTTAATACAGGCACTTCAAAATGGCCACGCAAAAGATGTATAAAAAGTTTATCACAATTTTTAACTTTAAAAAAACGAGGCTTCTGTTTTGTTATCTTAAAAGATAAGTTTTTCTGGGCATGTAGATTTTACTTCTGGGCAAGTAAATATTTTCTGCACATGTCCAGCTGGGCATGTAACTTTTCAGATATTTTTCAAGCCCTGAAGGAAATCCTCCACCTGAGAGATCCTGCATACTTTAAAGCAGCTAATTCCTGTGATGTGTAATAACTTCTCAGTGCCACATGTATGCACACATATAGTGCAAGGCTGGACTGTGAATGAACTATGATTGTGCTGTAATGTCTACTTGCTCAAGATCAAGAACTGTTTTTATCACGTGACGTGCATCTCCATCATACTCGTCACTAAGCTGTAAATAAAGTAATGTATAGAGTGTAACCAATGCTCAGTTCGTAAGTATATATACAATTCATCTTTTCTTTCACCATGCCTCTTAAGGAGCAGCACATCAGCGTAAGTTTGACCAGGACTGACAGATAAAACCTGGTCTGGTGGCAGCTAATACTGAACCGGAGTCACTTAATCAAACTCCAATCTGCTCACACAAATCTAAAGAACAAGTAATAAGCAATTACCATAAAATCTTCCAACCCCACAAAAGAACACTACATATATGACCGTGGTTGTTAGCTGTGGGATAAAGATTGAGAAGGAAACGTAAAAAGAAGAAAAGAGCTGGAGCAAAAAAAAAAAAAAAAAAAATAGTGAGGGAGAAGCGATCCATTAACCCAGCAGGGCCGAGAACGAGAATTATCAGCCGAAAGCCAGTAGAATCAGCCCTCAAAGAGAAATTCAACAAAGGTCGCGGAGCAAGCAGCCAACACCCCCCCCACACACACACACTCTCCTGCAGTTGTGAGTGTGTGTAGTGCCAGAGGGGGAAGAAAATTGGATGTTGCGAATCTATGGAACTGAGTGCTGATTCTTTTGAATCGCCTGGAAGGCAATTAACACCCACTTAAAAGTGTGAAGTGGATGATAAAATGTCTGTGAACACAGAACATTCAGGTTCCGTAAACTCTTGCAAGATTATCTATTTAACTTTGTTAAGACAGCTAGAAAAGAAATAAAAAAAATGAGAAACTCAATTGCTTACAAAACATTGCATGTAAGAAAAGAAAAAAACAAAACACTACAAACACAGTGGATAACTCAGGTGGAGAGATATAAATCTGTAAATGGGGTTTATGCATTAAGAGTAAAGGAAAAGCCTAAAGTGCTTGCAACAATAGTTTTTGAAATGGAAGATTTATCCGAAGTGTATGTAAGTATAGAATTTTGGAATGGAAGTTTAAAATGAATAAGAGTGTCATAACTAAAAAGTAAGCAAAATGGTAGATGGGTACAGGAGCTTCGCAATTAAAGATTTAAGACGAGAATGCAACATAAGGAACATAAACCCTAAGAGAAGGAGTAGGCAACAATTGAGATATTAATTGAATCAGATCGACAGGAAGAGAGTAGCTATACAGAGACACTAAAGAATAGTGAAAATCGGGAAGAAGGGCGATGAGTAGGGGTAATCAGAATGAGAGAGAGTATGAGCTACAACTCTGAAAACTAGACCTAGAGACGAAGAGGCAGGAGGTAAAAATGCTAAGATTAAAATTAGCTCAACGAGAGTTAGGCAAAAGCTCAGAAGCTAATGGCTTTGAAAACCACTCTCGGAGACCATTGAGCAGTCATGTAGACATTATCAGAAAATTCTGCAAGACCTGATTAGATGGATAGTTATTTCAGTGAGTTCAGAAAAATAAGTACATCTCTTGGAATACTTCGATCAGTAATCAGCACTCCCGATCCCTGTGCTATCCTTTACGGAGCTAGTGTAATCCATTCGATGGGAGAGGATGAAGTTCAAAATTTTGATAAGTTGTAAGTAAATTTATTGAAGGAGTACAGAATCACTCGGAGAAATATCAGGTGATGTTCCGTAATTTCTGTAAAGGGGAAAATCAGGCATATCACCAGTATGGTATGAGGTTGACAGAATTACTGGATAAGTGGTTAGCAGGAGCAAAAGGGGAAGATAGTTATGAGGATTAAAGAGTGTATTGTTATTAGAGCAATTATACTTGGTGGTAAGTGAATCAGTCAAAATTTACATCAAGGATAATGAGCCGGGAACATTTGATGAAGCCATTAAACTAGCAGATAGATATGTTGAGGCCAGAGAACGACAGTATGTGCCAGGAATCTCAACCAGGGAAAGGGTTTTTTAATCCAGGAAAAAAACTCCAGGTTCGAGATGGGAAGCAGAGTCAGACTCTAAGTGATACAACAGGGACAACCACAAAAATTAGGTGTTACCTATGTGGAAAGATGGGGCATAAGTAGTTTGCATGTAAGACAAACAAGGACAGAGCAAGCTTGAGTCGTTCACAAGGGGAGAATAATGGGAAAGACAGAGCGGGACCAAGCAAGCAGCGCTTCCAAACTCTGAGGGGAAAATCGCCTTTTATGTTGTGTTCAGCAACGAGGTCAATTTGGGCAACCGCAGAATCCAGCTTTGGACCATACTTAGGTAAAGCAACACTGAATGGGGAGACTCTATATACATTAAGAGATACATGGTCATGCATCTCACTCATTTAAGAGTAGTGATGTTCCCCGAGGTACCCGAATGGGAGAAAAGGTAACAGTGTACCCAGTGACTGGTAGTAAACAAGATCTAGATATGTGGCAAGAATAGCAGTAGTGATGAATAATGACGTGAAGACCCATGAATTTGCAGTCGTGGAAGATATCCCATGGAATATAATCATTGAAAATGATAGGGAAGCCCTAAAAGAGAAAATAGATCATAAGATTATGCAGAAAAAGGAGACAGATGGGGAAACTAGAGAAGGAGGATCAGAGAGATTGGAAGGTAGAGAGTGAGAGAAGTAGTAGCTCTTACTGAGCAAAATGTAGGGGTTACTGAAGGAAGCAAGAACATCATCGAGGAAAATAAAGCTATTAGCCCAGAAGTAGAAAACTGGCACCATAGGGAATGTGGGATACTAACTCGAGGAATGACAAGAGCCCAGGAAATGAGAGATGGAGATCAAGAAAGCGACATGCACCAGGATCTGGAATTGAGTAGTGAGAGTTAGTCAACAAAACGTGGAAAAGTAGGTAGGGACATGGAAGAGATAATGGAGAGTGAAGAAAGATTATCTCAGATCTTCACAACCAACGAGTTCAGTAGAGCCCAAAAGGAGGATGATAGTCTAAAGCAGCAGTTCCCAACCTTTTCTACAGTATTCCTGCCCCATCAGGGCTAGCTCGTAATTGCGTCTCCCCCCACACCATACACCCAGGTGTTCATTTCTCTATAACCAGTATTTATTTTCTTTTATTACAAATTCAATGATACTGGTAAGGCTTGATTGAAAATATTAAGCAAAAATGCAACTGCCCTACTAAAAATGCAAATATACCTACCTAAAGCACTTTGCACAAATAAAGTGGGTAATATCAGTATATAAATAGTATTTTATGTATTGATTTGTGAGGTATGAAAGCATTTCAAGAGTAATGCCACATACCTATGTATTTTTGAGTTTTATGTTATTTTTTTTATTCTGTAATTTGCTTCAATAATTAAACTAAAGCCAAGTAGAAAAATAAATTTTTCTCAAAATCAGTGTAGTATATATTGTATATAAAATTTTAGTAGATATTAAACCTGGTCACATTTTCTGTGACAGTTTTGGTGTTTCAGTATTTATCTGTGATTCTAAGTTTCTGATTAGCTGCAGCAGACATCATTTTTAACATTATTCAAAGTCAAAGCTCTTTTCTGTGACCTTGAAAAGGTCAACTTTTTTTTCAGCACATGATTTAAAAGCTCCTACAATGCTATAAAAAGACACTAATTTCAACCTTCTAGTCCAATTAGGTGACAAGGTACAACTACTGAAATATTGTCTGGAGGTCATGATTTTCTAATTTTCAAGGTCATGTAATTTGAAACTCCCTGGGTGGACAGGGCTAAAATTTGGGATTTATGCATAAGTCTACATGCCTAACAATCATACCAAATTTTAAGGAAATCAAAAGGGATTGGGTTTTGAGCCTTGTTGATTTGACACAGAATAAATAATGACCCTAATGTAATGTTCTGTTGTGGAGGCCGACTGTTAGTGTGATGTCATCATGCTGCACCTCATGATTATTAAGTTTGATTTGCCTCAAATTAGCCACTTGTTTGACATGTTTGATCTACACAAATTTAACTGTAAACTTTCTGAGTAATCTGTCCATCATACCACCAATCTGATTCATCTGTTTGAAAAAAAGTTTCATTAAACTCATTTAAAAGTGGCAAAACAAAATGAAGAAAATGTATGGTCATCTGGATTAATGGTGATTTCAGATTTCATAAATGTTACTCTGCCAGGCTTTTCAAGGTCACTGTGGCTTTCAAAATAGGATGAAAAAGCTGCATGCTGGTTGCAAACTTGTTGTACCACTTTGTGCAGTGATAGCCATTGGGTCTGGTAGTGTTTCAATAAGTTCAACTCATTCACCTCAGTAAAAAGTTGTAGGTCTGCAACAACATACTCTGCAACTCACTTTTGGTCATTCCATGCGAAGTCACCTAGGCCTCCTGCCACACCATGTCTGATTTGCTTGAAATTTATTTTAGTGTTAGACATTAAGGAGAATAGCCTAACAGATTTTTTTCAGATTTTTTGCATAAGTATTGTCGCCTGTGGCACCACTTGAAATATGTGTATTTGCACTTTGCTTATGTCTCAAGGTCACTCACTGCTTGTTACCACTTTTCCTCTAATAACTTCAAGAATTTCTAAATTTCGATAACTTCAAAAATTTTGATTCTCATGATCTTGGTGTCTAATTAAAGATAACATTTTAAGCTACATGATTAAACAATTATTTGTTTGTTATTTTAATTTAATAATCGATATATATCATGACAAAGAAATATTTACATTATTTATTTTACATTGCTATAACTTCTCTGCACTTAAATTTATAGGATTCAAACTCGCAGGGTTGTTAAGTGGTTGTTAGCTTAGCAACACATGATAAAAATTTGGTAAAGGTGTTTTCTTGTATAGTGAAAAAAAAATAAAAAAAATTAACACATCTGTAGCCCAAACATGCAAACATAATGTAACTTACCATTGTTTGAATGTATTTTTTCTTAAAAAGTATGTCTTGTTATTTAACATGCATTCCGATGTGAGTGTTAACATATATATATATATATATATTAAGAAGGAGGGACTCGTGGATAAGGAAAATGACAAGAGCAGAAGACATCGTGATCAGAGTAAATTCCCTGAAATGGCAATGGGCTAGACATGTTGCCAGAAGAATGGACCACCGATAGACAACCAAAATTCTAGACTGGATTTCAAGCGACGGGAAAAGACCCAGAAGAAGACCACATGGGAGATGGGTGGATGAAATCCGAAAGCATGTGGGAGTGACATGGAGGAGACTGGTGCAAGATAGACCGTTGTGGAAGAAACTTGGCGAGACCTTCATTCAGCAGTAGATTGACAATGGTTGATGATGATGATATATACGCTAAATATTTGTTCTTAAAATTTATCTTCCTTAAAAATTTACCTTTGATGTTATTAAAACTTTTTTTTTGTTTTTTTCAACAGACAGTTCTATATTATTAATGATTTATAATGTTTTACACAATTGTTTAGTTATTTTTCATGCTTCTGATTAATTTTTCTTTATCTACCAACTTGCAAGATTTTCAAAGACTGTGTGTATGTGTCAGAAGAAAATTCACTCAGAGTGATGATACATTGCTGATGTTTATACATATGGCATGGAAGTCAGTATGTTTTGTCAATATAGCTGCTTTTAATTGTTACAGTGGGGGCTGCCACTGTGGGTGCACAATGACATGTGTGAAAACAGGAAGTCTGACTCAACTTTTTCTTGCTTATCTACGTCTACAGATGAGTCAGTAACTTGTGGCTTTCCCCATGGCTGTGAGTCATTTTCCTGGGACTGTTGCCCAACCAGTCAGTGCTGACTTAGATAACAAAGCAGAGGCAGTGAATTAATATTTCTCCTATATATACTGACAATTTAGTTTGGCTGAAGTATTTAAGAAAGAATGGCAAAGTGCAGTGTTGGTTTGCTAATGAAGAGCCATGTCAGCTGTGATTCAAGTGTCTTTGAAAGCATTGGATCTTTGAGTAATGAAAAACAGCAGATTTTGTTTCTAAGGTCTAAAGTCAGTGCTGGGAACATGTGTTATTATCACAAGAAGAAATACCTGAGCTCTTCATATGAAAACCATCAAAACCATTGTTGTGATCCATTTCAAATTCACAAGAGGCTTATTAATAAATACCTAAAGACAATAACATTTAATTTTTGTAAAGAAGCTGCAGTAAGTGGAATTGACCTAGTACGTGGAAAGAAACTATCTCCTGTAATAAGAAGAGTTATGAAACAATTTGCAACCCACCCACTACCTCTGTGGAAAGTGATTGTGTCCCCACTGGAATTGAAAATACTAGACAACCTGAACAAAAGTTTGGAACCGAATGGTTGCTCACCACTAAAAGTAAAGAAACAAAAGGTCTGTGAACGGTTCTCTTACTTACAGAAAAAGGTTAAACAAATCTGTGAAAGAATTGTTACATCAGCAGCAGAAGCACTCCATATTGATCAACCAGCAGAAGATACAAGTTCAGTACAGAAACGGATGTTTGAACTGTGAAGAACTGATGTAGCAGTTACGAATGAAATTTTGCAGTGCATCAATCAATAGTAAGGTGCAAATCCTGATATTAGTTCCCACAACCTGGAGCATCAGAAAGACAATTGATTTCTTTCATACCATGGAATACATGGTTAAAAGGGCAAGACAGATAAAGACTGAACAGGGGATTCTGGGAGTACCAGGATTGAAAAAAGGTACAAAACTAAGTGAAGAAATTATTTCCCTTGTGAAAGAATTTTATCGAGATGATAGCAACAGTCGCATCTGCCCAGGCAAGAAAGACTATGTGTCAGTGCCAACAGAAAGTGGAAAGAGAACTCATACAGAAGAGGCTAATTCTACTAAATTTAAAAGAACTGTATGAGCTGTTTAAAGAGAAGTTTCCACATGTCTCCATTGGCTTTTCAAAATTCTGTGAGTTAAGACCAAAGGAGCGTGTCGCAGCCAGCAGTCGTGGTCTTCATTCTACATATGTTTGCATTTACCACCAGAATGTCAAATTAATGCTTCATTCTGCACATATAAATGTGGACTACAAGCAGTTAATGGCTATGCTTTTGTGCAGTTTGGAATCTGAGGTATGTATGCTTCACCGATGTTCTGCATTTCCACCAGAAAATACACTTCGAACATTTCTGCTCAATAATGATACACTATCATGCTTGGACACTTACTGGACATGGGAGCAAGTAGATCGCACAACTATGTCAATGAAAACAGTAAGTGTTGATGAATTCATCAACACTTTAGTAGAAAAATTAGAACTAAGCTGCCATCATTTCATTTCAAAATCGCAAAGTCACTTCTTTCAAAAATCAAAAGAAGAACTAGCTGAAGATACATGCATTATTCTTGTTGACTTTGCTGAAAACTACACTTGCATAGTACAAGATTCTGCCCAGGGTTTCCACTGGGAAAATATTCAAGCCACAGTGCATCCTGTTGTTGTGTACTTCAGATACGCATTTAAAAGCACTTTGGACACAATGAAGATGTGTTTAATCAATGACTGTTAGGCACATACAACTGCAACTTGTTTTGCATTTCAAATTCTTGCCCTACAGATGATTAGAGAAAAGCTTCCTCATATCACACATGCGATGTACTTCAGTGATGGATCGAGTGCTCAGTACAAAAATTTCAAAAACTTTATGAACATATGCAGGCACAAAGAAGACCATGGAATTACAGCAGAGTGGCATTTCTTTGCTACCAGCCATGGCAAGAATGTGTGTGATGTTTTGGGTGGCACACTGAAGCGTCTTGCAGCAAGAGCTAGTTTGCAAAGACCTTGTGAGCACATAATCTTATCACCACAGGATTTATATAACTTCTTGATGTTTACTATGTAAGAGAAGAGAAAATTAAAGGAAGTGCTATGAAGCAAGAATTAAGATACAGTATTGGAAAGACAGTACAAGGTACAAGAAGCAGTCATTGTTTCAAACCTGTGGATTGAAACAATGACTGCTTCTTGAACCTATTCAAAGGTACAAGAAGTACAAGT
Source organism: Macrothele yani (assembly GCA_039090855.1). Taxonomy (NCBI): domain Eukaryota; kingdom Metazoa; phylum Arthropoda; class Arachnida; order Araneae; family Macrothelidae; genus Macrothele; species Macrothele yani. Next base: position 83,646,455 of record CM077017.1, read on the forward strand.
ACCTATTCAAAGGAAGAGTATGTTGCCTCTGTGTACAACAAAAAATGGTAGCTTGGAAAAATCATTGATGTGTCACAAAATCATGAAGATTGCTATGTGCATTTCCTTCATCCTCATGCCCCTACTCCAACTTATGTTTGGCCTGAGCAGCCAGATTTGTGCTGGGTACCATTTAGAAACATTTTGCAGAAAGTATCTCCTCCTGTAACCACAACTGGAAGAACATATTCCATATCACAAATAATTACTGACAAAATAACCAATTAGTTTGACACTTGGAAATAATTTCTACTTTTTGGGGGGAGGTGGGCATACTTTATAACTAAGGTATATGTATATAATTTTGCAATGTAGATGTTTTGATACTTTCTCATTGTCATCACAGCCAGTTAGTGCCAGTATTGCACTTTGAGTGAATATATGTTTAAACAATTGTAAGTTACATTGTGTTTGGGCTGCAGATGTATTCATTTTTTTTTTCACTGTGCAGGAAAACACCTTTACCAAATTTTTACCATGTGTTGCTAAGCTAACTACTTAATAACCCTGCAAGTTTGAATCCTGTAAATTTAAGTATAGAGAAGTTATAGCAGTTCAAAATAAATAATGTAAATATTTCTTTGTCGTGTTATATCTTAATAATGAAATTAAAAAAAAGATAAATAATTGTCTAATCATGTAACCTAAAATGTTATCTTTAATTAGACACCAAGATCATGAGAATCGGTTAGAAGTTTTTGAAGTTATTATAGGAAAAGTGGTAACAAGCAGTGACCTTGAGACATAAGCAAAGTGCAAATGCACACATTTCAGGTAGCGCCACAGGCAACAATACTTATGCAAAAAATCTGAAAAAAATATGATATGCTATTCTCCTGATGTCTAACAGTATAATAATTTTCAAACAAATCTGATACTGAGTGGTAGGATTTTTTTTTTTTAGGTGATTTCACGTGGAATGACCCTTTTGCTCTCGGCCAACAGGACTGTGTCATCAGCATACAACAATCTGCACACACGGATATTACCAAGACGTAAACCAGTATTGTCCATCTTGGCATAAGTGCACTGATATGAAGCATTATTCACTATCATTTCACTTCATACAGTGCACTGATTATGAAGCACTTTGCAATATACCAAAGGCCACCTTCACGTCATCTTGCTTCCATGTGGAAGGCAGGAGGGCCGCTTCGGTGGTGCAGTGGTCTAAGTGCTGGCATTAGTCTGTGATGGGTCCAGGTTTGAATCCCAATAA